>OX123209.2:6579216-7966716 GCA_944739405.2 Euclidia mi | reverse complement strand
ATCAGTAGTCGAAATAGGTAGTGCAATACCGCGTCATGGCATAGCATGGACATATCAAGTCATCTCAAAATCTCTGGATTTATTCATCATATTAAAAAAAACACTGCCGAACAAAAAAAAACCTTTAATTTATTTAATAATTCGCACTCTCCTGGGGTTGTCCACTTTTTTCACTATAATATACCCTGTTTAATTAATTTAGCAGAAGTTACAACTTAGCGGTACTCTTGAATCACGGTTTTAAAATTTTGAACACGATGTATTACATATAGGATTCTATCAATAAAACTAACTTCTTTCATTATATTAATTATTTTCTTAAAAAATACTTGACAAATCTATCATCAAAAGTATCAATATACCAGAGTTAACCACAGTAATATTAACAATTTAGAAAATAGCAATGGACAAAGTTTTCATTCAAAACTTAAAATATATATTATCACTGTTCCAGTTTACGAAAATATGTAAGTTTTTTAAGTATTTTCCGTGATCATACGCGGAATATGCGGGCTATGCTTACGTTATTTAATTTTGTACAGTGAGTTATATTTGGATAAATATAACATTTAATTTTAATCAACGCACACCAAGTACAAACACACAGCGTTGAAACTACAAATTTTGTGTCACACAAACTGTTGTTTCAAGTGAGGATCGAACCCTTATGTCATAATGCATTAAACAAAAATGGGTTAAAATGGTCGCACTGCGCCGTGTAACACTATTGTTACAGGGCGAAGTGCGACCACTTTACCCATTTTTACATAAATGTAAATATTATGTGCAGTCACCAGAGCTCTACAAATCTAAGTTGTTTATACATTTCGTCTCTTTCTACTGAATAAAACGTTACCAGCGCTATGCATATTAGAAACAGTTGAAAAATCTCAAAAATTTGCCAAATAATAAAAGGAAATATCTAGCTTTCCCCTAACAGCAATAAATTTATAGTTTGCTGACATCTAGTGGTGTTTATATGAACTACGTACGGCCGTTATATGAACTACGTACGGCCAAAATAATTTAGAATTAACATCAAGTTTATAAACAAGGAACCGAACTACGTAGTTTTGGTAGTCAACTAGGAACCGAACTACCTAGTTTTGGTATTCAACAAGGAACCGAAAGACGTAGTTTTGGTAATCCTTGAAAAATCGATATGCGTCGTTATGACGAAGATTAAATACTTAACAGTATTCTAATAATGTAATTTGTCAGTTTATTGTAAAGATTCAAGATAAAGGCTGTCTACTTAGTTTTGAATTGTGATTCTTGTTGTTATGTTTTGTGATTGAGGAAAAATGAAAATGTTAGTTAATTGAAGGAAATAACGAGGAATATTTTCGGAGGACTGTTCAATATTCCACTTATAGATAGCTGAATTACTGACCTACAAGATCGACTTTCTGCGGATACAATAAACTTGTTCGGATAAGGCATTTTATGCAGAAATCTGAATATACAGAAGAATATCTTCTTATTGTTAAGAAAGTATCTTTATTCTATTCCCATTTTTAAATGTTCCTGCTGCCACTGACGTTACATCGTTACGTCAGTACGTATCAGCTATGGATTAAAAATACCTAAGTGGTGATACTGATCCGAAACTACCTAAGTGTGTAGTTTCTACCATCGAAGTTTGTGATGATGATTTATACCCAAATATAAAAACATTTCTCAAAATTCTGCCAACTCTTCCCATAAGTGTTACGACAGCAGAGCGATACTTTTCTACGTCGATTACATTTGTTTTGCATAGGGTTCCCACCAAGAACTTAGGGTCCCAAGCCAACCTCACCTGCAAGTGGTGCACCTGCCTATCAACGGACGAGGCTCTGGCAAACAAAATGTCCCAATAAGCGGCAATAGGCTCGCCACCTATTACGTGGGATCAAAACACTGGCGAAAAGTGGGCGTTTAATATGCCTCTGCCTACCCCTTCGGGGAAACAGGCGTGAGTCTATGTATGTATGTCAAATATGAGTAAATTCTTGAAATAATATTTTCCCTGATTTCTGTTATTTTTCCCTATTTTTTAAGGTATGTGCCATACCTTAATTTTGTAGCCAAAAATGAAACATCTCCTTTGTATGTCCTATGACAAAACATAGCGCAGTTTATTAATATTAAGTTCTTTTTAAGAAGTATATGAATCAATAAATTCATATATAAATCTATAAATTCATATATGAATCTGTAAATTATAATATCACCTAAGAACAATCTGAGAATACAACTAACATTTTTGAGATTTATGCCCAACATTGATCATTCGCTATTGACAGTAACTGGAACGCAAGATTGACGCAAAAAAATATAAAAAGTAAAAGCATTTTTTTTTTTTTTTTTTGGGATTTTATGACCTGGTAACTGGACCTTTAGGTCAAATCTTATTTTATTTTAACGGACACTGCACATTCACTTAATTTTTAAATTGTTTTAACAGTATTTTTAATGTATTTATATATCGGTTTGTAAGTATTTTTGTCTTTCAATAACTCTTCGAGTGGCGGCGGGCGGGAGAAAGAATCGCACTTAATGTTCACTTCACTGAGTTCACTAGCCAACACTAATCTGTCAAGCAGGAAGTTTTGACAGTCAAAGATAAGATGTGCAACGGTTCCTTGAGTTCCTTCTTGAGATTCACAATGTGGGCATGTATTGCTTGTAATAATGCCAAGTCTAGCAAGGTGTGACGGAGCAGTATTATGGCCAAAGCGCAATCTATTTATCGTAGTGATAAAGTCTCGGCTGGCTTCCTTCAATCTATTGTACCAGGGTCTAACAGGTAATTCTTCTTGTATACGGCCGTAAAATTTTCCTTTAGTGTCTTGGTCTTTCTTCCACAATTCTAACCATAAGTTACAAACATTTTCATTAATACATTGCAAGAAGTCAGTCATAGGAATGTCCATTGCATTTCTAACATCAATAGCATTACTACCTTCATATGCGGTTTTATCAACTATTTCATTGCCATAGATACCTCGGTGTGAAGGCACCCACAGAAACGCAATGCTTTTGTGCTTGAGGTAATATTGATAAATTATTTCTTTGATGAAATATAGAATATAATTTGTCTTAAAAGAAACTGTAAGGTTAGTTAAGGCTTTAATCAAACTCAGTGAATCAGAAACAATCAAAAAGTATTTGCTATTGTTAATTTGGCGAATATGTTTTAATGCCTGATAAACCGCATATGCCTCTGCAGTGAATATGGTGCATGTATTGTGTAGAACAAAGCTTTGAGAGAATTGAATTTGTGGATCATATATAGCAGCACGCACATAATCACTTCCTTTACTGCCATCAGTGTAAATAACATAATGATTCTTATTATCTGCCATAAACTGTAACATATCTAAATTGTTATTGATGGGATTTTGCAATTCTTTGACGGGATGTGTGATACACTGATAAGAGAAGGAGTAACATGGCCATGGGCATTGTTTTCTAATACCAGTAAAACTGTTTTCTGTTTCCAGCAATATTTTGGACAATGTTGGGGATTTACCATTTAAGAGAATCTCGCCTGTTGTTAGAGGTCCAGGATTTCTACATACAGAAGGTACTATTTTGTTTATTATTTTCTTGTTATCTGCAGCAATTAATTTAAGACAGAATCTCTCTGCAAGTAGAATGCGTCTCAAAATTAGGGGCATTATTTTAGTCTCCACTTCCATGGCCCTTATGGGAGTAGAGCACATTGCACCAGAAATTGTTCTCAAAGCCCTGTTCTGCAATAGATCTAGTTTATTTACATGAGTACTATTTATATACACTAATGAGCTATAATCAAAATGGCTTCTAACTATACTTTTATACAAAGTTGACAATATTTTCGGGTCAGCTCCCCATGTAACGCCTGCAAGACATTTTATTATATTTAATCCTTTAAGAGCATTTTTTGATATGGTTTTAATATGTTCCTCAAAGGTTAATTTCTTATCTAATACTATGCCTAAAAATTTCTTAACATTCACTGGATTTATAAATTCTCCGTTATATATTACTTTTGAGTATGTGTTCTCATTTCCAAATATCATGGCACTACTTTTGGAGGGATTAATTTTTAAATGTAACACATCATTGTAATAGTGAAATATTTGGGACAATGCTCTGTTAATATTGTCTATTGCAATTTCTACATTATGATTACTACTGTACAAAACAATATCATCAGCAAACTGCAAAATATCTACATTACTATTTACAAATTTACAGATTTCACTTGTATATATATTGTACAACAAAGGAGATAGTGTAGCACCCTGCATTGTACCTTTAGATGCACATTTTGGACCATGCAATGTATTATTATGTCTTACATAAAGTGTTCTACTATCCAAAAAATTATATATCCATTTACATAGTTGACCAGGCACACCTAACCTAGACATAACTTGTACAAGTATAGCCGGATCTAGACTGTCAAAAGCACCCTGAACATCTAAAAATACACAAACAGTGTGTAACTTATTATTTTTTGCATGTTTCAGGTCTGAAATTAAGGAAGTGAAGCTGTCTGCACAACTTCGCCCTCGACGAAATCCATATTGTACATGCGGAATGATGCCGTTAGATTCCATATACCAATCCAAACGATTTTTAATCATGTTTTCAAATAGTTTACCTAGACATGAAGACAGTGATATTGGTCTATAAGAGCTGGCAAGCTCGAGAGGTTTATCTGGTTTGAGTATCGGAATGACACATTGTGTTTTCCATGATTGTGGAATACATTTACAATGCCAAAGTAAATTAAGAATATTAAGAAATATTTTTTGTGCTGATTCATCTAAATTTTTAATAGTACAATAGGGGAAATCATCTAAACCAGGTGTAGTGTCTTTCCGAGATAACAAACTCATTTTAAATTCAGACCATGTAAAAGCATCTAGCAAAAATTTTGAATTTGGATTATCATTATTTAATTCGAAAATATTGCCTAAACTATTAATATTATTTAGATTGCTATTGTCAGATAATTTATCTAGAAATTGAGAAATAAACTCATCTTTATATGATTTATTACCAGCTCTTATACCTTTGAACATTTTTAGAAGATTCCAAATCTTACTTATAGGAGTAGTTCTATTAAAAGTGTTACATAAGCTATTCCAACATATTTTCTTTTGTTCTGATATGGTTCTTTTTTTAAGTGCATCCTTTCTTTTATAATCTAAATAGTTCTCCATAGTAGGATCACTTCTATATAGTTTCAATGCATTGTAAGAGGCAATAACACTTTTTTCACAAATGTCATTCCACCAAGGAGCTGGAGGTCTACTTTTGAAATTATTTGGTTTATTAAGTTTAGGAATTGTCATAACTTTTAAATTATCCAATCGAGAACAAAAATCATTATAGGTTGAAATAGGATCATATAATTTTAGAACTAAATCATTAAATATTGTTTTAGAAATAGTTTTAAACCTTTTGCCAATCTGCTTTGTTATATATAAACCTATCAACAGGAGGATTAATATAATATTTATCTATATGTAGTGAAATCTCTGTTATTGTTGGGTAGTGATAGCTGCCCATGGCATCATCATGTACAGACCACTCGCATATTGATGCGAGGTTAGCACTAATAAAGCTTACATCAATTGCAGACGGATTTCGTCTCGGGTTGTTAACAGTTGTAAAACTACCATCATTTAATATACATAAATCCAAGTCATCAATGATATTAAATAAATCCTGACCTCTGCTCTTAGTGGATAGACAACCAAAAGCGATGTGGTGTGCATTAAAGTCACCACTTACAAATATAGGCTTTGGAAGATCATTGATAATACTACGTAGTCTATTGATCCGTATGTGTCTACTAGAAGGAGGACAGTATACACAAAGAATAGTCAAGCTACCATGCACCGTAGATAAGGACAGAGCTACAGTTTGAATTTCTTCATAAAATCTAGTGTTTAAAACTTTGTACTTTAAATATGGCTTAATTAGTATTGCTACACCATTATGAGTATTTTTAGAATTTTTATTATAAATATTATATCCAGGTATTCTAAAACTATTGTCTTTAAACCATGTTTCGTTAAGTAAGCAAATGTCAATATTTTGTTTTTGTAAGAATTGAATCAGTAAGGGTTTTTTATTTTTAGCACTTTGAATGTTATATTGAGCAATACGTAGCTTAGACATTGTATGACTTGGATCCATTACTTGAGGTTTTTAATAAGTGTTTCTCTAATGGTATTTACAGTGGTAGGCGTATTATCGCCCTTATTACCCAGTTCCACCAACGTCTGTACCAGGGCCTTAAGTACATCGTTGTTGGCAACTATTTGGGCTTTGATGTCTACTTTAGGAGAGACATCTCTAGAGTTATTTACACTATGTACAGTATTATTTACAGATGTATTTACAGACTTATTTACAGATGTATGTACAGACTTATTTACAGATTTATTTACAGTGTTAATTGGTTTCATTTTTGGAGGTGGCAAGGGTGGAAATTCAATGTTATCACTTGAGTGTTGTTTTGTGATTGTAGCACTTGCATATGTTATCTTATTTTTCTTTTCTAATATTTTATTTAACTTAATTGGACATAATCTCGAAATTGCAAGATGAGGCCCGCTGCAATTGCAACAGCAGATCTCTGTTGGTCTATCACATTCTTTATATAAATGCTCACCTCCACAAATGGAACATCTTTGTTTGCCATTACATATCCTAGCGGAGTGGTTAAATTTAAAGCATCGGAAACATTGCTGTAATGGGGGTATATATTCGAAAACTCGGTATGAAAACAAATCGTATTGTACATTGTCTGGGAGAATATTCGATAGAAAAGTAATGCTAACTGTTTGTAATGGTACTCGCTCTTGTCCTACCTTCTTTGTGAATCTTCTTATAGCTATTATTTCATAAATTGATGATAATTTTGTGTATAGTTCTTTGTTCGAAATGTTTGCTGGTACAAATCTAATTATGCCTGTTTTTTCTATTTGCGCAGCCGGAATAAATGCTTTCAAGCCATGTTTGTTATGAAAAGCACTGTTGTTGATAAAGTTATTGGCCGTATTATACTGTTTAAATATGACTGCTATTTTATTTCCGTTGATTCTCTGTATAGCCGTCACTCCTTTTATCTCACTTGAAAATATGTGATTGAGATAGATAGGGCTCTTATTGCCTATTCTATCTTTGTTGTTTGTAGCTTCTATGAATACTTTAAAATCTGCACAAGTTGCATTTTCTGGGTAAAGTCTTTTATAGTCTGGTTTTGTGTAAGGTTTATAATCATAATGCTCACCGCCGCCGCCATTACCACAGTCCTTCTCTGTCCCGCCGTCTCCAGCCTCAGGCCGAGGACGTTTATGTGAGGTGGGCGGGTTATCCCCGCCCCCCTCATTACCCACCATTTCCACGGGTTTGCACACCTATCACTATTGTTTTGGATCAACTTTTAAGCAAAAACCACCAAATATTCAGTAGAAAATTAAAATTGAAAAAATTTCTTATCCGCGCTTTTTTAAGGTTCCCGCCAGAATCCATTTACATTTACTATAAAAAAAAGATGGTGGCAATATGGTTGCCACTGCCAGCTTGGACATTACCAGTTTGGCCATCAAAAAAAATTTCTCAGTAAAAAATAGTCTTAGACCTAATAATAAAATCTTAGGTACCTACAAAATCAACTTCAAAATTATCAGTCTGCATAATCATTGGGCATTACTAGCTTGAACATAAAATTTTTGATGTCTTAGTAACAATAGAAAAATAAGTCTTATAATCTATTCCTATAATCTTAGTTACAAAATCAAGCTAAAAATTATCAGTCTATATAATCAGTGGACATTACTAGCTTGAACATCAAAAATTAATCCTAGTTACAATAGAAAAATTAGTCTTAGTAATAATAAAATCTTAGTTACAAAATCAGTCTGCAAAATTACAATCAGTAAACTCAATCAAAATGAAATTGTCGAAAACAGGGACTTATACATAAAGGAACTTCGCATCTTCCACATATTATTTTTGATCTCTTGTTATTAATCTTAGTGCTGCATAATCTACAACGTTTGTGTGTTTCTATTTCCAGTGGCCAATGTTCTCCCAATTGTTCAGTCCTCAGTCCATCTGGAATATTGTGTACTGTTTTCTGTCTCTCATTACTCTGCATACTTTTCTTGATTTTGTATTTGGGCATTGAATGAAAGCTTCTCTTTCGAAATGACTGGTTATTGATCAGTTCTTTTGATAGTGTAATCCGGAAATACTTTTGGGTCATTACGTTATGTACTCGTGAATTACTCTTAAATAGTATATAAGCATTTGTGATCGCGAGATCAATAAGAAAGTAGAATATTCTCTTCCACCATTTTTTGCTTTTCCTTCCCACAGCATAAGGAGTCCTTTTCTGATCAAACCTGTCCACACCACCTATCCGCTTCGTGTACTCAGGTATCATTTGAGGACAATTATAAGTTTTCTTTGACCCATCTTTTTGGGTGCGCGAGCAAGTCCTTCTTTGTTTTGGGTGAAAAGCAGTACTCAAAACATTTACTTGTTTCGTGTCTTTCCATACAGCAAACGCAACATTTCTTTTCACTCTCCACTTCCATTTACCCCTCTTCATCTTTTTCACCCGTGCAATTTGTCTTTTAGAAGCCTCTGCAGTTTTGCTGTCTGCTTCCTTGTCTCCAGTAAGTTTCGGCTTTTTTACTAAAAGAGGTAAATCTTGCCTGTCACTTCTTACCGTTGCTGTTGAATATATTTCATGATCGAACAAATACTGTAACAAATCAGTACTCGAAAAAAAGTTATCAAATGCTAAATGACCACGATAATTCCTCTGATCAAAGGCTCACACAATGACTTGATTACATTGCTTCCTAATCCTGTCTCCGTCGTATCAGTCTTTCCAGTATAAATTTGAAACATGTAAACGTAACCTGTAGAGCTGTCTGCCCTAACCCAAACCTTATAGCCACGCTTCACCGGCTTCATAGGCATGTACTGCTTGAGGCTACTACGGCCCTTAAATTTGATCATACACTCATCAATTGACTGAGAATTTGTTGTTATAGCATTTTCTTGGCACTTCTCATTCAATTTTTCAAGCAGAGGCCTTATCTTGTAGAGTTTATCATAATCAACACTATCTCTGGCCGGCATCTGCGAATTATCGTTGAGGTGTAAATGCTTCATGATGTGCTGAAACCTCTTTAGGGGTATTGTTTCAGCTATTTCTGGCACATGTAGTACAGGGTCACTTGTCCAGTAGTCCTCAATACTCGGCAATACATGAATACCCATTTGAATGAGAACGCCAAGAAAAGCCTTGATTTCTTCAACAGTGGTTGGTGTCCAACTCCTGTTACCTACTTGCGAAGCGTATAAATTAGTTTGGTCTACAATCATCTGTAGTACATCATCACTAAAAAATAAACCAAAGTACGTCAGAGGTTTCGTTCTGTTAGGAAGTTGTTTTGAAGACTGAATGTGCGGAGTGTCGAAATAGCTGAGATCTGGATTCTGGGTCCATTCTTGTTTTTTCCAATCAGTCTCATCTATGTCCGAATCTGAATCTGAAGACGAAAAATCCGATAATAATTCACTCACTCCATCAATCCCATCTGGCAGATAAGGTGATGCTATTGGCGCTGCGTCACTCGGCAGTCTTGCGACTAAAGGGCTTTGATGTTGTGGACGTATTGGTGCAGATCTTGAAGCACTTTGAAGTGTTGAAGCTGAAAGACTTTGAAGTGGGGCTGCTGGTGTAGATCTTGAAGCGCTTTGGAGTCTGGGGAGTGAAGGACTTTGGCAAGTTGATGAGGATGGAGACGATATTGCCGTAGAACTAAATAGAACATCATCACCTGTTAGTATCCCTACCAAATCTTCTTGGGCACCTTGCTCTGAATCCGATTCTTCCAAATCATCTTCAGAAATCATACCATCTGGAATTCCGAACATTTCTTCCAACTCCTGGGCAATAAGATCATCTGATATGGGGTTATTCCGGCTCATTGTAGATTATCTAAAACAATACGAAACACATAAATACTTCAGCTCTAACTGGCAGTGTACATTATATTGCCACCATGTAGTAGTTACAAGTTGATAGTGGCATATATATAGCCACCATAGAAAAATGGATTTACAAATAAAATATGACGACTTTATTTAAAATAATGATACTATCGTCTTCCATACTAAATCTTTATGTAAAAAAAGAAGCTTACTTACATTTGTTATCTGTAGGATTGATGAGATATTCTTAAATTAATTTTGAAGTCACGAAAAGCGGGTACTTTCTTTTACCAAATGTCAATATTTTTTTTCGTAAAGTTGACACCACTGTTTTTTTTTTTAATATAGTGATGTACATTCGGGAACGTATTAGTAACGATTCCAGTATTAAAAGGGAATAAACTTCTCGATTTAATATGCCTATTAGATGGTGGCACGTATATTGCCGTTATCGGTAAAAGGGTTAACAGTCCGCAATGGAGTAAGTAGGCCTCTCCTTTGAAAGGAGGAATTGGCCTACTATACCATGCTGGCCAAATGGGTTGGTATAGGGTTTGTATCAAGTTTTCCTTCTCTTACACTGCTGTTCTCGGCATAATATGCTCCCTCTGTCGGCTCTTACGACACCCATGGGATGATATTGGGTGGTGACATTCTGTATTCTTAATCCGTCACCACACGGACAGTCCACTTATTTGGCTCATGCTTAATTCACCCCATAATGCAGCATGGATACAGCACCCATAGTACATTTCTGATCATTCCTTGGTATTACTGATGTGCCCTAAATAGAATTCTGGCTTCACTGCAATCTCTCAATCTAAACAGAATCCTGGCTACATACATGTCTATAGTTTAATAAAATTAAGACTATGTATGGCATAGCTATGGTGTTTGTGTATGTATGAATTACAAATGTCTTTTTAAGACTTTGATTCATACATACACAATCACCATAGCTATGCCATATTTTAATCTCTGACAAGTAATTTTATGAGTGTGTTCCATCTGATATCAATTCCCATTCCTTATGGGCAGCCAAACAAGGACGCTAGATGAATGAGACCGGTCATAGGTCTGTTTCCCCGGTTTTTATTCGGAGGATCTCTATTCCTGACATCGTAGATTCATCAGAACTTTCATTATGCTCTTGTTCATTGACACTTTCCTCACTGCTATCACCTGTGTAAATAATCATTTCATCAGAAAAACTATCGAGTCTTGGATCAAATTTTCTATATTCATCTTCGCATTTAACAGCATGATCACAAACTTTTTTCCATTCTTCTGGTCCTATATTATTGACTTTTTCTAATATAGCATCTTTAACTGACGTGACAGTCATTGCAATATTTTTTTTTGGCTACGTGTTGCTTTATAAAATATTTAATATAAAATAATTAAATAAAAAAAAAAATATTTTCAATGGGGTTAAAATCGGGATGATATGGTGGCAATCGTATAATTTGATGCCCACGTTCCTCCATTATACGGTCAAAGTTAAATTCTGTGTATTTCTCTTTATGTCTTTTTATAATTTCATACAAATCGGGTTTCAGTTTCTTTAGGTCATGCGGAATGTTGTGTTGTTCTAACAAAGCTATCATTTGTGGTTTAGGTGTGTTTGAGTTTGGTGGTTTCACAGACAGCTTATTATGATATGGGGCGTTGTCAATTACCAACACACTATTAGGAGGCAAGTTAGGAATCAATTGATTGCGTAGCCAAGCTTGATAACGTTCCGCGTTTATTTCTTTATGATAATCACCTTCTGAGTCGACACATTTATGTAACATTAGAGCCCCTGGGACGAAGCCTTTTTCATTGCCTGCGTGTACAATAATTATTCTCTCTCCTTTGGAAATGGGTTGTTTGATACCTTTTTTCAGTGATAGGTAATTTTCCGAAAAAATTCAAAACACGGAAATTTTTCAATTTATTTATCTGAAAAATTGGAAAAATAATGGAAATATATCTTTTTATCGAAATTATTAGTTTAAATGAAATAGTTTATAAAATATAGTTCATAATAAGTTGGAATTTAAAGGATTTAATGGCTTTACATGTTGTTTAAAAAAAAAACAAATGTGCAAAGTTATATTTTAATACAGATTCATGGTCAATGGTTTATTTTACACATAAACATATATAATTACGTCACTCGTGATTAATCTGAATCCAAATCTGAATCATGATCATCATAAAAGAATTCGTCATCAACATTTTGTACATTAACTGCATCTACAAACAGTAAATCTTCAGTTGGTGGACTGATATCGTCATCTTGATTATTGTGAATATACAAATCATCATTATTTCTATTTTCCATATTCCAGTTATATGCAATGAAAGCCATTTTTTCAGCTCGCTCCGTCAGCAGTCTATTACGCTTCTTTGTGTGAATTCCACTAATTGTACTAAAAGAACGTTCACATGCGGCAGACGTTACAGGAGCCGTGAAGATAACTTCAGCCACTTTTCTCAGTTTCGTAAATTTACATATGCCTTGCCACCAAGAAAGGGGGGTGACATTATTTACTGGCGACCACACAAATCTTTGACTCCAAAAGTTACATTTTGATTTAAAATCGGAAACTTACGCCATTATAGTTGTTGAGGTGGACTGTATTTTTAATCTTCCAAAGGAATGAAACGCCTGGCTTGATGGTGAGTTGATTTATTTTGATCTTGATCAGGATCGGCTTGTTGCTTCGGATTTCTTGAGAGAACTACTGCTGACTGAACTGAACTACATCGGTGCAACAAACCGTCCTGCTTATGTTCTATTTTACAGGGTGCAAGTAGTGAGTGGATGTGAGCGCAACGCATTCGGTTCGGCCAATCACAGCGCTTCGTCCGAGTTTCACTTGTGGTGGCGTTCGGACAGGTTTCGACATGTTCAAACCTGTTCGATCGTGCTCGCGTCCACTTTACATCGTCATGTTTTAATTTCTTATTTACTATGGGATAATAAAACAACCTTAATCGAATAACAATAAACATTTCCCTACTCTCAAATCGTTTTTATTGAATCATCCTTATATCTACTTAAGTCTACTTATATATTCATATTTATTTACATTATTTATGATCATTACTTAATTATATTACAAAGCTACGACGTCCGTAACATCCTCCCCCCGGCGCAGGGCTACCGTAGCCTTATCTTCCACGCAGAGGACGGCGAGCTTCGTCGTGGGACGCCGTAGGATACCTGCTGTAGTCCTGACGTCGGCTGATCGCACCTTGCCGTCTGGACCGACGTATGTAGTCTCCACGACGCCTCGGGGCCACGTCCCTCGTGGCAGTGTGGGGTCGATGACGACAACCAGGTCGCCAACGCGCAGAGGTCGTCCTCGGTCGTCGGATGCCCCTGGGCACCAGCGTCGGCAGGTATTCATTTACCCAGCGTCGCCAGAAATGGTCGGCGAGCGCCTGGGCAGCTCTCCACTGTTTTCGGCTGACCTCCTCGCAAGGCCCAGTATAGGGAAGGCCTGAGGAGGTCCCGATGAGGAAGTGGTTCGGAGTCAACGCCTCCGGATCCTTGGGATCGACGGAAACGTGGGTGAGAGGCCGAGAGTTTATAGAGTGTTCGGCCTCTACCATCAGGGTCAGCAGCGCTTCTTCTTTTAGCGCCCGCTGATGCAGTGTCGCCCCCAACGCCGTTTTGACAGAGCGTACTAATCGTTCCCACGCTCCCCCCATATGCGGCGCCCCTGGTGGTATGAACTTCCACTTCATTCGGTGTGAAAGTCCGAAGTGGGCGAATTCTTTGGCCCATTCTTCATAGGCCGTGCGCAGTTCTGTGTCTGCTCCTCGAAAATTGGTGCCATTGTCGGAGTACATTACTCGGGGCCAACCTCGTCGTGCTGCCATTCTTCTTATGGCCATTATAGCCGAGTCGGTCGACAGACTCGCCACCAGTTCCAGGTGAACTGCCCTGGTCACCAGGCAAGTGAACAGTGCTCCCCAGCGCTTCTCGTGTCTTCTTCCTATGACCACTGTCATTGGCCCAAAATAGTCGACTCCGCAGTGAATAAAGGGTCGCTGCGTCTCTGTTAGTCGTTCCATCGGTAGGTCCCCCGTGACTGGTTTTACTGGTGTCGCTCTTCTGATGCGGCAAAGTTGGCATCGCTGCGCTATGGTTCTTACTGTAGGGCGCAGATTGATCACCCAGTACTTTTGCCTTAAGTCGTTGACCACGCGTTCGTTGTTTGCATGGCCGGCCCTTCGATGGGCGTCTTCTATTAGCAGTCTGGTAAACGGGTGCTTGCCGTGTAATATGACCGGCTTCTTCTTCATGTCTGGAACCGCAGCGTGCCCGATTCTTCCTCTCACTTTGAGAATCTGGTCTTCCAAATAAGGGTCCAGTTTATACAGGCTACTGGACTTGGGCACTGGTCTTCCTTTTTCCAACAGTCTTATTTCTTCTGCGTAGTCGTCGAGCTGCGCTTGTTTCACCCATGTCTTCTCAGCCTTTTCTATCAGGTCGACGGTCATCTGGCTAGCTCGATTTTTGTACTTTTCCTTGAAGAGAAAGAGTACCGCTGTAGTTCGTATCAGCTTCTCATATGAGGAGAATCAGCTTATGTCGGGCAGATGAGAAGCGTGTTTCTTTTCTGTGACTACATAAGTCACTTCTTCCTCTTGGTCTTCTTTCCTGGCTTTCTCTTTCGGCCAGAGTTCTTTTTCATCATATAGAAATTCAGGCCCGGTGAACCATCTGTCTTCTGGTTTCATTTGTAGTTTATAATTAGGGCGCGTTGCATCATCTGCCACGTTTTGTTCCGTGGGTACCCATCTCCATTGATTGGCGTCGGTCAGCTCCGCTATTTCGCCCAAGCGGTGTGCCACGAAGGGTGTGTACTTGATGGCATCTTTTTCTATCCAACGCAGAACGGTTTGTGAGTCCGTCCAATACGTCACGTTCTTGGGCTTGTCTCTATGCTCTCTCACGATTGTTTCCGCTAATCGTGCGCCGATCACTGCCGCTTGGAGTTCGAGTCGAGGGACGGTTACTGGTTTTAATGGTGCGACCCTTGCTTTTGCCGCAACCAGGCTCACAGTCACTCTTCCATCTGGTTTCAGGATCCTCCAGTAGGCGGTCGCCGCGTATGCTTGTTCACTCGCATCACAGAAGACATGGAGCTCTATGTCGTCTTCAGAGCTTTTGCCGTAGCATCTTGGGACTCGCAGTTTCGTGGCCATGCTCAAACCTCGGAGCCATTCTTCGAAATGTTGTGCGTCTTCTTCGGGAATCACTTCATCCCATCCCACTCCGTGTCTCCACAGGTTTTGAAGTATGATTTTACCCGTGATAGTAAAATGGCTGATGAGACCGAGGGGGTCGTAGACGGCCATCACTGCTGCAAGGGCTTCTCTTTTCGTCGGCGCTCTGTCTCTCATCCTCACTTCAGGTGCTAGACGGCTAAGCCCTGTGTTGAAGCCTAGTTCATCTTGATCCGTATGCCAAAGTAAACCAAGTGTCTTATCGGAGTTTTCCTGTCTCTGACCAAGCTTCACTTCGGCTTTGAGCACTCGTTTTTCTGTAGCCACGTTGTCCACCACATTAGGCCTGTTAGAGCACCATCCACGGAGGTTGAAGTGTGCATTCTCATGTATCTTCATGACCTCTTGTGCTGTTCTTATAGCTTCTCGCTCTGTGGCGAAGCTATCGACGTAGTCATCCATGTAGTGGCTCGATGTTATTGCTTGCACAGCGTTGGGGTATGCTTGTGCGTATCGTCTCGCGTTGGCATCTCTCACTGAGTGCGCGATGAACGGCGAGCACGATGCCCCGAAGATCATTGATATCATCTTGTACTTTTTCGGCGGCTTATCACGCTCTTCGTCTCGCCAAAGAAACATTTGAGCTGCTTGGTCTTGTGGTCTTATTCTTACTTGGAGGAACATCTCTTGAATATCTGCTGTCACGGCTACCTGACGTTCTCTGAATCTGAAGAGGATTCCTGGTAGCGATTTCAGGAGGTCAGGTCCCTCTAGTAAGTGATCATTGAGGCACACTCCGCTGTATCGGTGCGCCGCGTCAAAAACCAGCCGCATCTTTCCCGGCTTGTTAGGGTTCACGACCGGGAAGTGTGGCAGGTACCATATCTTCTTGCTTCGTTCCTCTTGTCCATCGCACTCTTGGGCATAACCTTTATCTAGGAGGTTTCTCACTTGAGCGCGATACTGTGCAGCGAAATCCGAAGAGGCGTCCATCTTTTTTTCTATCATCTTTAGTCTCTTCACGGCACAATGATAATTATTGGGCATCGGAGCGTCTTCATCTCTCCATGGCAGACCCACTTCGAAGTGTTCACCAAACTTCCTCATTGTTCGTTGGACCACGTCGATTGCCTTTTGGTCTTCTGGTCTGACTTTCTTTGCCAGGGAGACTCCAAGGGCATCAATCCTGAAGTGTGCTTTCACTATTTCTTCTACGCGCCGTACATCTTCTGTCTGTTTGTTCGCAGACACGTCGTAGATATGAAGCACTAGTTGACCCTCTTTTTGAGTCAACGCTGAGCGTGGCGCCGTCCCATGAATTACCCATCCCAGTTGGGTATACGAGGCCGCAGGCTCATTCTTCTTGCCCATGCGTAGTTTTCGCGTCACGATCAGGTGCCAATTGTCCGCACCTATCAATACTTTCGGTGTGGCTTCGTCAAAGAATGCGTCCTTTTGCATGTCTCGGAGGTGTGGATATTTGATTAACATTGATTTATCTACTGTCTGACCATGAAGTCGTAGATCCTTCATCGTTCGTGCGCGTGATTCTTGATAGTCGCCGTTCTGACCACGAATTTGTAGTTTGACCTCTTGACTGTGTTCTTCGTGTGGCTGTGAGGTCACTCCTTGTATTTTGAGTGACGAAACTGGCCCTTTCACTTGGATACGGCGTGTTAAATCCTCGTCGATGAGTGAGATCGTCGATCCTTCGTCCATTAGCGCGAACGTGGTCACTTGACCGCCTGGTCCTTTCAAAACGACGGGGCACATCTTTAAGAGTACGCGATGCGGCGCGTCGCTGCTTGCTGAGACAGTCATCACGGACTCCGCTGTCGGTTTGGCATCCGTCGCTTTTTCTTTGGTGTCTCGTTGCAACATCTCTTTGTGGAGCAGCGCGTGATGCGGGCGGGTACAGTTTTCTTTGCCACACCGCTTAGCTCGGCAGTGCTCTCGCCGGTGGCGATTATTCAGACATTTAAAGCACACTTTCTCCGTTCGTGCCCATTCCCACCTGTCGTCGACACTCATCATTGAAAACTTGGCGCACTTAGGCACATCATGGTCCCCAGCACAACACAGACATACTTGTTTCTTTTCATCTTCTTTTTCTGTCGTGGCGTAAATAACTTCTCTGCCCGCTTTCCTTTTTGTGCTTGCTTGCACCACATTTTTCTGTTCTCTCTTTGGTGCGGGCGTGGGCGTCGGGTTTGTGAAGGCGTACTTCATTGCACGGTCAGCCTCCCGCATCAGGAACCGAGATAATATCGTAATTTCAGGCTCACGTGACGTTTCCACTGCCTCAGAAGCGTAGTCGCACCACCTTGATTTCACGTGCGGGCTTAATTTGTCTACAACTTCACGCACTAGCATCGGGTTCCACAAGTATCCGCGGTTGTCCATATTGGTTAGCACACACACTATGTTCTGTAGCTTCACTGCGAACGAGTTTAGTTCACTTGCCACACTAGTGAGCCGAGGCAACTTCTTTATGTCCTCCGTCACATGGTCCATTAATATCTCCGGCCTTCCATAGTATTGTTCTAGCGTCTTCATAATTGTCCGTGGGTCAGACGCAGAGTACAGGAGCGCGGAGACTGCTTCCCTTGCTGGACCTCTGACGCAGTTCCTCAGTCTCGCTAAATTTTCCATTGCGGTGAATTTGTAGACACTCGATGAATCTTCATAAGCTGCCTTGAATGGCAGCCATTCCGTAGCTGCTCCGGTGAACACAGGTAGCTCAGTCACTTGTCGTGGCGGCGGGCGTACACGCATCATTTTGTCCAGCGTGTCGGCCAGTTGTTCGATGCCTCTTCCTACTCTGCGTTCCCCTCTTGTAGGTGAACGTGAGATCGAACGTTGTCTCCTGCGTGGCATGGCAGGCGTTGTAGCGTCGACACATGTGTTCGGCTCTGCGGCGGTTCGTTGGGCGGCGGGGTGCGTCGGCTGAGTTCTCTCTTCGGTGACTGGTGGGTGGGCTTGGTCAATACTTTGCAGCCACTTATCCACCCTGTCTTCACTCCTATGTCTGGAGCCCTCTTCACGAGCCTCTGCCTCTGCTTCAATCGCCGACACTTCATACTCGAACCGTTTGTTTACTAGGGCCTTTTCAATTTCCAATTGCTCGTTCCTAATTGCAGCAATCCTTTTTTGTGCCTCATATTCCGCTAGTTTTAATCTTGCCACATCACTGCTATAAGATCCCCTTGATCTTATCGTACTTGCGGTGTCTCTCATTGACCTATTTGCCGTCATTGTTCTGACAGAGTCCTGAATTCTTGGCTGGAACGACGTGCTTGGAGTGACGAGTTGTTCTTCACGCATTGTTACGCTCGCGATCGCGGTTGCTCGACTCGCCGGTACGTGGCGTGGAGCGGGTGCGGTAAGCGCGGCGGACGCACCAGACGGTGGCACAACTCCTCCCGTCGCGGCGGTGGCGGGCGGTGCGGTCACCGACACAGCGGCGATGGGCGTGGCACTGTCGATTCCACTTGCGGGCACTTCATGTTGGACGCGCGGCAACGCGGACGCAACGGTTGAAGGTGATCTCGGCGGCTCTTCGAATGTTCGGCGACGTCGGCTGTCGTATCCCGATTCTGCCTCACTCTCTTTGGCCGCAATACTCCTAGTCTTCATTTTTTAGGAACACTGTACTTGCGTATTTTCTTTGTCTTCAACTCGTCAGGCGAACGATGATCCGACTGTATCCGGCGAGCGTAGGACCAAACTGTTGAGGTGGACTGTAGTTTTTAATCTTCCAAAGGAATGAAACGCCTGGCTTGATGGTGAGTTGATTTATTTTGATCTTGATCAGGATCGGCTTGTTGCTTCGGATTTCTTGAGAGAACTACTGCTGACTGAACTGAACTACATCGGTGCAACAAACCGTCCTGCTTATGTTCTATTTTACAGGGTGCAAGTAGTGAGTGGATGTGAGCGCAACGCATTCGGTTCGGCCAATCACAGCGCTTCGTCCGAGTTTCACTTGTGGTGGCGTTCGGACAGGTTTCGACATGTTCAAACCTGTTCGATCGTGCTCGCGTCCACTTTACATCGTCATGTTTTAATTTCTTATTTACTATGGGATAATAAAACAACCTTAATCGAATAACAATAAACATTTCCCTGCTCTCAAATCGTTTTTATTGAATCATCCTTATATCTACTTAAGTCTACTTATATATTCATATTTATTTACATTATTTATGATCATTACTTAATTATATTACAAAGCTACGACGTCCGTAACAATAGTATCAATCAATATTTAAGTACTTTGCTAGTTCATCGATAAAATTCATTGCTGCAGCTTCTTCTTCACTACTTAAGTTATCACCACAGGTCTTAGGATCTAGCAAACATGCAGCAAAATAGATAGGTTTTACAACTGTTCCTTTTCTGGATTCAACTTTGTCAAGCAGAGTTTGTTTTTCTTCTTCATTGATAATATTGGTGTGAGCAAAAACTTCTGTTATTTTTAATTTTAAGGTATTCCACACTGAAACTGTTTTCTGAATTAAAATATCGTTACCTTCTAGTTGGGTGTAGCTAACAGCGATTGGTTCTACAATTGCAGCAACTTCATTTGTCATTGTCCAAAATCTTTCATCTAATAAATGTGATTTGTTTTCTGACGACAACTGTGCTCGTTCATGCACCGCCAACGTTTGCATTGCTGGTTTGACAAATTTCATCACTTGCAGCGTTCATGTACACACGGCAACACATCAAGCTAACCACCCTACATACGCATAACTACGCTACATACAAAATTGAGAATCGTCGGAAAGGGACTGTGCATGATGTCATCGGCCAATCACAGACCTCTAGCGCGTGCGGCGACGTTGTGCTTACGCACACTGACGCACTTTTTTGCTATTGTTGTTTTTCGCCGGCCGGCGGCCGTCCGTCAGTTAGTTATACTTGTCAAACAAATTTCAAGCGTTGGACCGAAAGCTGGTTAAAGTGACAATTAAAATTTAAATATTCATTATTTATTATGGCGCCGCAATTATCTCCACAACAGCGGTAGCAAATAATAGTATTGCGTGAAAGTGGATACACTATTAAGGAAATTGAAAGAAGGACGGATAACGGTGAGTCTTATTTATTTTTATGAATAAAAATATAAGATTAAGTTTTTTTTTCTAAAAACGTTTTGTATTTTATCTAGAACTGATCATGGATTGCTCACTTGTTCGGTAATATCCTATTAGTTACCATTATAGTTTAGAATATACTGTTAGTTACCATAGCAATATACAAAGACTCAAGCTTCTGTTTTCGTCTTATTTGACAATAGAACCATAAATACCTATATTATTATTTTTACGCTACAAGTTTTGAGTGTCCGTTGGAATAAAATACTAAATTAGAGTTTCGTTAGTTCAGTCCAGTGAAATAATAATTATAACGCTTTTACTGTGAGCCTGTGAGGTTTAGGATTCGACTCACGTATTGGGTGGTGATAATGGGATTTTCTGTTAGCACATAATTGTTAGTAGTTCAACACACTGAGCCACGAATTACATACGAGTATACCTGGTAGATGATAACGACCGAAGCGTGAGCGCTTTAAACCTCTGTCTGTTTATCCCTTTGATGACAGGCGTTATGTTATGTTATACGTATTTTGCTAAGTTATAATATACATAATAAAATTGTTTTAGAGGAAAACAATCAACTTTTGGTTGCGGCGCAATGAGGAAACTGGGGGTGACTTATCGGCTCACCATCGGCAGCTCTACCAGCACGCCACCACCGCTGAACAAGATGCTGCCATTGTAGCGGCACATAATAACCAGCCGTTTTTGAGCACACGGGCTACTGCCACAGAACACAGTGTAAGTTGAATATTTTTTTACAATTTCATCATCATATCAGCCAAAAGACGTCCACTGCTGGACATCTATGCTCTCAAGGTTTTCCACACGGACCGATTCTGGATGTCCGCATCCAACGAGATACGAGATCGTTGGTCCGGTCAGGAGTCAGACGTGGGATATAAAAAGTTGTAATCTTAAATAATAATTACACACTTAGATGTTGTAATTTCAAGTAACTGATTATGCTATCCGGATTCAATATAAAAGCGAAACAAATTCAAATTGTTTGCCATGTATGTGAAGTAAGTAGTAAGTAACCTTATTTCAAAACTTGAATATCTTTTAGTTTTGACCCATTGTTGGTCTAGATTGTTATTTATTTATCTCATGCATGCGGGCGGTTCAAGACCGGTCTGTGTGAAGAACCTTGGGGCCCTTGGGGGCAGCCTATGCCCAGCAGTGGACGTCGTTTGGCTGTATGATGATCTCATGCATGGAAAACTTTCAGCTAACATAATTTTATAGTGATAAATGACCAAAAAATAGTCAGGCCAAATGGACCGACCCGAGCCCGTCACACTGACAGCCAGGACTGTGTAAACCTTCATACATGATGCCAATTAACACACACTGCTCTAATAAGTTGCCTCATTCACAGAGGTTTTGTTTTCAGGTAGTGCTCTATCTAGTGGAGCTCAGCGAGACCAATTATTTATCTATAACTTAAAATGACATGTAATTATGTTTACACCCTGTATACAAGTCCTACTTGAACTACATATTCATGTAAGATTAAAAAAAAAAAATTGTAATCTGCAAATCTTTTGCTTTGAATTAAATTCTAACTGCTTTCCAAGAAAATAAATATAATTAAATCGAAATATTAATTTAAATATAAATTCTATTATTCCACAATGACATATAACATGTCATCACTTATATGGTTTCAGTCAATGGTATTTTATACATAGATATGTTTGGTTTCAGTATTAAAAAATAAAGTTATCTTATCTATCTATACTAATATAATAAAGCGGAAGAGTTTGTTTGTTTGTTTGTTTGTTTGTTTGAACGCGCTAATCTCAGGAACTACCGGTCGGATCTGAAAAATTCTTTTTGTATACGATAGCCCAGTTATTCCGGAAGGCTATAGGCTATATAACATAACGCTTTGACCCTTTGGGGCCGGGCAAAAGGCTAAAAAGGCTAAAAGATAATGTCGGCTAATCTCAGGAACTAGCAGTCGGATTTTAAAAATTGTCATTGCCTATGATAGCCCAATTATTCCGAAAGGCTATAGGCTATATAACATTACGCCACAACTTTAAGGGGCCAGGCAAAAATAATAAAATGGTCAAACGAGAAGGGGGAGGGTTGGGTCAAAGGCAAAAAAAGGCTAAACGAATAGGATACAATCTATATGGGTATCGTTTTCGAGATTTTCGGGACGCTGATAAATAATATGAAATTTATTTAGTGATCCAAAATGGCGGACGGGAAATCAAAGATGGCGGATGAGAAAATTTTAAAAATCAATATGGGTATCGCCTTCGATATTTTAAGGGGTGGGGAATCGAAATACAACATCTATTTTGTGATCAAAGATGGCGGATGGACAATCAAAGATGGCGGATGGGAAAATTAAAAAAAATCAATATTGGTATCGTCTCCGACGTTAAAAGGGATGGGGAATCCAAAAACAACATCTATTTCGTGATTCAAGATGGCGGATGGGAAATCAAAGATGGCGGATGGGAAAAATTTTAAAAATCAATATTGGTATCGTCTGCGATGTTAAAAGGGATGGGGAATCCAAATACAACATCTGTTTTGTGATTCAAGATGGTGGATGGGAAATCAAAGATGGCAGATGGGAAAAATTTTAAAAATCAATATGGGTATCGTCTCTGATGATTTAAGGGATGGAGAATCCAAATACAATATCTATTTCGTGATCAAAGATGGCGGATAGGAAATCAAAGATGGCGGACGGGATTTTTTTTTAAAGTCGATATGCGTATCGTCTCCGATATTTTAAGGAATGGGGAATTCAATAACACCATCTATTTCATGATCAAAGATGGCGGATGGGAAATTTTTAAAAATCAATATGGGTATCGTCTCCAATGTTTAAAGGGATGGGGAATTCAAATACAACATCTATTTCGTGATTCAAGATGGCGGATGGGAAATCAAAGATGGCGGGTGGGAAAAATTAAAAAATCAATATGGGTATCGTCTCTGATGATTTAAGGGATGGCGAATCCAAATACAACATCTATTTCGTGATCAAAGATGGCGGATAGGAAATCAAAGATGGCGGACGGGATTATTTTTTAAAGTCGATATGGGTATCGTCTCCGATATTTTAAGTAATGGGGAATTCAAAAACACCATCTATTTCGTGATCAAAGATGGCGGATGGGAATTTAAAAAAAATCAATATGGGTATCGTCTCCAATATTTAAAGGGATGGGGAATCCAAATCCAACATCTATTTCGTGATCAAAGATGGTGGATGGGAAATCAAAGATGGCGGATGGGCAAGTTTAATAAAATCAATATGGTTATCGTCTCCGATGTTTTAAGGGATGGCGAATCCAAATACAATATCTGTTTCGTGATCAAAGATGGCGGATGAGAAATCAAAGATGGCTGATGAAAAAAAATTTAAAGTCAATATGTGTATCCTCTCCGATGTTTTAAGCTATGAGGAATGCAAATACAACATCTATTTCGTGATCAAAGATGGCAAATGGGAAATCGAAGATGGCGGATGGAAAGTCAAAGGTGGCGGATGGGAAAATTCTATTAAATCTGTATAGGTGTCGGCTCCGCCGTCATAGCAGATGTGGCATTCGTATATAAAATCTGTTTCGTGATCAAATATGGCAGATGGAAAATCAATGTATTATTTTATTGAAATTTCCCATCCGCCATCTTTGATTTCCCATCCGCCGTCTTTGATCACGAAATAGATGTTGGATTTGAATTTCCCACCTCTTAAAATATCGGAGACGATACCCATATTGATTTTTTTAATTTTTCCATTGGTGATCTTTGATTTCCCACCCGCCAACTTTGATTACGAAATAGAAGTTGTATTTGGATTCCCCACCCCTTAAAACATTGGAGAGGATACCCATATTGATTTTTTAAATTTTTCCCATCCGCCATCATTGATTTGCCATCCGCCATCTTTGATCATGAAATAGATGGTGTTTTTGAATTCCCCATTCCTTAAAATATCGGAGACGATACCCATATCGACTATAAAAAAAAACCGTCCGCCATCTTTGATTTCCCATCCGCAATCTTTGATCAGGAAATAGAAGTTGTATTTGGATTCGCCACCCCTTTAAATATTGGAGAGGATACCCATATTGTTTTCTTTTAATTTTTCCCATTCGCCATCTTTGATTTCCCATCCGCCATCTTAGATCACGAAATAGATGTTGTATTTGGATTCCCGTCCCTTGACACATCGGAGACGATACCCATATTGATTTTTTAAATTTTCCCATTCGCCATCTTTGATTTCCCATCCACCATCTTTGATCACGAAATAGAATTTGTATTTGGTTTCCCCACCCCTTAAAACATTGGAGAGGATACCCATACCTATTGATTTTTTAAATTTTTCCCATCCGCCATCTTTGATTTCCCATCCGCCATCTTTGATCACGAAATAGATGTTGGATTTGAATTTCCCCCCTCTTAAAATATCGGAGACGATACCCATATTGATTTTTTTAATTTTCCCATTCGCGATCTTTGATTTCCCACCCGCCAACTTTGATTACGAAATAGAAGTTGTATTTGGATTCCCCACCCCTTAAAACATTGGAGACGATACCCATACTGATTTTTTTAATTTTCCCATTCGCGATCTTTGATTTCCCACCCGTCAACTTTGATTACGAAATAGAAGTTGTATTTGGATTCCCCACCCCTTAAAACATTGGAGAGGATACCCATATTGATTTTTTAAATTGTTCCCATACGCCATCATTGATTTGCCATCCGCCATCTTTGATCATGAAATAGATGGTGTTTTTGAATTTCCCATTCCTTAAATATCGGAGACGATACCCATATCGACTATAAAAAAAAAAACCGTCCGCCATCTTAGATCACGAAATAGATATTGTATTTGGATTCCCGTCCCTTGACACATCGGAGACGACACCCATATTGACCTTATTGAATTTATCCATCCGCCATCTTTAAATTCCCATTAGTCATTTTTGATCACAAATCTATTGTCCAATTTCTTAAATGCACACTTAAATATTTGTTGAATGATGGCTATTACTATTGGACTTCTCTAAATGCATAATATCAGGGCCTCAAGTCTGGTATTACAATAGTGCCAAAATGGTCGATCACTGACTTCATAATTGTTGATTTTGACAAGTTTGGTAGTCTACTGTTACAATGGTGCCATTATGATTTTCCGATGGTCAACCACTGACACTCCATTGAAAGACATGGCATAGATTGGTAGTCTCGTACATAATGACAAATCGATGACTGACGTATGCGGTAGTCTGGTAATATTTTGACAGTTCTTTTGATCAGTGACCTACCATCGTAACGCCATCGTGCAATCATTGCTTTTGTCTAGTGTTTGCTTGTGAAACATAGTGATAGACAATCAAAAAGTTTAATGTACTACAAAAAAGAGATAATGTATTAACTGCGAACTAATATTCTCGAGCTAACTAACAAGCCAGTCGCTTAACGAGGATGACTACAAACCCTTTTACGGATATTCCCGAGGCGAAATTTGTAAAAACGTTTCATCTTAGAGAGGAATGGATTCAGTAAGGGAGTTATTTCAAAAACTCATTCCCCTTAAGGCCAGACCGCGTCAAAACGATAGCGTATCGGCTGAAATAAAGGTGAGAAAACTGAAGTTAATATTGATTTATTATTCTATTCCTATAAAGAAGAAATTTATTAATTAATGTTATATTTTTATTGCTGATTCTGGTAGCACTCATTTTACGCATCAGGATCTTACCACACCTTGATTGGACAGGGTGCCCTCCATGATATTTCGCCAATTACTGTGTCGCAGCCCACTAAAGAGATGAGTTACAGAGGCATTATATAAAATATACCATCAATATATTAAATGGAAAGGAATATCATAGTTCGCCTAGTTCAGTTTGTGGTTTTCCAAATTTGATGTTCAAGTGTCTACTTGTACATTCTGCCTTCCGAGATATACAAGGACATCAAAGCTAAATACTCATATTCCAAACATAAGAAACAGGAAATTAAATAATATTTTCAAACGTAGTAGCTGTGCTTTTAACCCAACTATGGCAGAGCTCAGATGAACTTAGTTCATCTGAGTGACGGAGCTAAAAAGAAAGAGTAATGTTTTTACACATTGGGAATGGAAGTGTTAGTAGTAGATAATGATATGACTATAGATAGTGACCAGCAGTGGTTTGGTACTTAAATAAATGATAATGTCATACCTATGTGATAGTTTGAAGTATTAGTGCAATAAGATCTTCCTGATCTCTTTTTAATATTGCCATACCTACCTGACAGGAACAGTTATGTTAATGATGACTAGATAGTGACCACGCTTTATATAATGTTCCTAATTTATCAATATATTCTACCTACATTTTATGGAGTCTTGTAAAGAATTTAAGTACCTACATAATTCAATTAAATAATGTCTGAATTATGATGAAAAGTGTTTTTAAATTAATTGCATAGTATAGAAGATCTTAGTATAAAAGAATATGTTGTAATGAGTGGTGTGTTTATAAATATTTACTTATCTCTCTTACAGATACAAAATTCAAGCAAACGGGCAACTTCTTTATGAGTTTTGTGACCGCTCATATCCATCTGTTTGAGACATACATATATGTGAGGATTCTGCAAAGCCAGTATGAAGAAAGTTGCTTTGCTAGTAGATGCAAAAGTGAAGATTTATGATAGTTAGTATATGAGAATAGTGTTCAATTTTTGTGTCTATAATTGGAACCAATAATTCTTAATAAATTCATGTACAGAAATTATTTATCTTTAATAAAACAACATTGTTAATAATAACACATAATTATGAGTTTTATTTTCCTTCTTGATACAGTTACAACACATGAAACACAAATAATATTTTAATTGTAATAGTAATGTATCTATGATCTAACTCAATCTTCAATATTTTATGTTTTGGTTATGCCAATTCTTCTTCGAATATAAACACCTTTAGTAGGTAACTCGGTATCTTTAATTATAGTATTAACTCCTGTCGATATAATCGCTTTTCTTTGAGGTGTGAACTGCATAACCTTGCTGTATCATTTCCTTTGGAATTTGTTATCCATAGAGCATTTTCCATTGATATTTTCGTTTTGGCTCTAAGAGAAACATACGAGCTACTCGGTATTTAACAATTCAACGCAGTGCATTGAGATTGTTGAGAAATATAACAAACTAGGACTTTGTTTACAAAAAAGTATGAGTTTTGAACTTTTGACAGTTCTTACTTCAAAACATGATTTGACTTTGACAGCTAAACAGAACAAATATTATTGAGTTGAATGGTTAAATTCATTGTTTTTTTGCTATTTACAAACTTTAATACAACTTTAGAGTGCTTATAACACTAGTAATGAATATTTAAAAAATATATAAATGAAATCTGGCATGAAAAATAATCAAATTTCATGGTAGTTTTTCAAAAATCATTTCTTCTAATGGTTTTTTTTTATCTATGGCAATACAACAATGCCATTCTGCCACCATTCAATTACGAGACCACTGATCGATCACTGAACTATCATCATGAATTACCAGACTACGAACTTTTGTCAAAATGACAATGGGATCGTGTTGGAATGACGAATGTGTTTAAAATAGCAGACTTGAGGCCCTGGCCGTATGGAGTCAATGTGTGCGGCAGAAATAGAAAAAAAAAATACTAAATTCAAACTTTGAAAGTTCTTGGTTCTTTGCGTAAAGACCCATCCACACGAGACGATTTTACATCCAACTTGACTAAATCACTTGATGAAATCGTGACGTTTAGACGCCAGTTGTCCAATTCAAGATCATTGGGTGGGCGGTACCGCCAGATTTGATCCAATCGGGTGGACGGAAAGAAAATCGGTGATTTGATGGTGTCGTGTGGACAGATAAAGCCAATTCGATTGAAAATTTTATCAAAAGTAAAATCGAGCTGTGTGGATGGGCCCTAATATGACGCGATGTAGGCCGAACAATAGAGCTTTGTATGTCTATGTCACCGAGGTATCTTCGCGCCTTTTTCTTTGAGAATATCTCACTGAGGTATCTTCGCGCCTTTTTCTTTGAGAATATCTACATTGAATTGTTGTAGTGATTCTAATTTACTATTTTAGTCTTCGGTAAGAAAATTGCATTATTTCAATTGATGGGTTCGTAAGTGTTAAGAAGTGTGTACTTAGAATAGACTTTGGATTACTGTAAGTATTTTTGGTTTTTGTTCATTTGGTTGGAAGATGCTTTTTTCTGATATTTTGTAGTTGAGGTATACCAGAGATTGCTTATCTGCATTTTCTCCAAGGTTTTTTATTTCTTTGTTTCATTTTAAATAGTGAAATCTTTATGTGTTACATTATCTTATTATTTTAAATACTTCGGGTAATCTCTGATCTATGCACAGGTAAAATAATATTCAACATTAAGTTTGTTGAGCAAAAAAATGAATATAATTTCGTTTAGTAATTAACGTTCAGTTTATTATTTATTTCGTTCAATAGGTTAGTTATTCGTTTTATGGTCTTCAATATTTTGTATCATATCATTTTATAGCTTTATGTATTGCATTATATCATTCCTTTAAATACTTCTTATAACGAACTACTAACTGTAATTGGTTATATGGAGTACAATATTTTGTTTATTTTTTGTTTTAAATTTGTTTTTGCTTTTTGGTTCGTACCTACTTAGTACTTGAGTAGGAAGACTACAGTTTCTAAGTTTTTCGTTTTTTATTTCTTTGTTTCATTTTAAATAGTGAAGTATTTATGTGTATATCATTATTTTAAATACTTCATATAACGACGTACGACGATTACTAACTGTTATTCGTTATAATTCTGGTGAACAATATTTTGTTATTTTTTGTCCAAGGTTTTTTATTTCTTTGTTTCATTTTAAATAGTGAAATCTTTATGTGTTTCATTATATTATTATTTTAAATACTTCGGTGTTGTCTTATCTATGCACAGGTAAAATAATATTTAACTTTAAATTTGTTGAGTAAAACAAATTAATATAATTTCGTTTAGTAATTAACGTTCAGTTGATTACTGATTTCGTTCAATAGGTTAGTTATTCGTTTTATGGTCTTCAATATTTTGGGTTGTTTTAGGTATTAAAATTTGTTTTTTTTTTATTTGATTCGTACCTACTTAGTAACTGTGTAGAAAGATTACAGTTGCTGTTTTTCTATCTATCGAGTTTGTTGTTTAATTTAAGTATAACTAAGTACATTCGTTTATTCGCATTTAAACAATTTATTTTTCTTTATCAGTTTTTGTAATTTATATGATTAAAGTATGTACGTGTGAGCATAAGACCAAATTGTTGAAATAGTTCTTACCTATATAATTCGTTTCATGATTTGATTGCATTTTGCTTAGCAGATAAGTATTAACAAGGCAGTAAGCCTTAGTGGGTTCATTGGTTTATTTTATTTAGTAAGTCGTAATTAGTTTCTTGGTGCACAATATGCCTCGAAGAAAATCTCAACTTTCCAGAGAGTCTGCAACAGCAAAACGTCTGAGGCTTTTGCGAGAAAACGAAACGGAGGATGAGCGTTTAAATAGACTAGACACTCAACGTAATACTGCGGAACAAAACCGTGCTGGAGAATCCAGCGTTGAAAATTCTCAGCGTCTGATTGATCAACGAGCAAGAACATTTGCCAATCGTGCTAGAGAATCTAGCGATGAACGTTCTCAACGTCTGATCAGTCAAAACGAACGAACTGTCGCAAACCGTGCTCAGCAATCTAGCACCGAAAATATGCAAAGATTGATTGAACAAAATGAACGGACTGCCGCAAACCGAGCTCGAGAAACAAGAACCGAAAGTACGCAACGTCTGATTAATCAGAATGAACGAACTGCTGTAAACCGTGCTCGAGAGACAATAACCGAAAATAGGCAACGTCTGATCAATCAGAATGAACGAACTGCTGCAAACCTAGCCCGAGAAACAAGATCCGAAAGCACACAACGTCTGATCAGTCAGAATGAACGGACTACTGCAAACCGTGCTCGAGAAACAATAACCGAAAATACGCAACGTCTAATCAATCAGAATGAACGGACTGCTGCAAACCGTGCTCGAGAAACAATAACCGAAAATACGCAACGTCTGATCAATCAGAATGAACGGACTGCTGCAAACCGTGCTCGAGAAACAATAACCGAAAATACGCAACGTCTAATCAATCAGAATGAACGGACTGCTGCAAACCGTGCTCGAGAAACAATAACCGAAAATACGCAACGTCTAATCAATCAGAATGAACGGACTGCTGCAAACCGTGCTCGAGAAACAATAACCGAAAATACGCAACGTCTGATCAATCAGAATGAACGGACTGCCGCAAACCGTGCTCGAGAACCAAGTGCTGAACGTTCAGAGCGTTTAACCCAACAACGAGTAAGATCAAATGTCAGTAGAACACGCAGGCAAACAGATTTATTAAATTTGGCTTTGCATTATGACTATAGTGCAGATTATGCCAATATAAACGATGTTGACATTGGAAATATGAATCATGTTTGTAACCATTGCCAAGCAAAAAAATGGAAAACTGAGGCGCCCGGTTTATGTTGCAGTAACGGAAAAATAGGAATCCCAAAAGTGTCAGAACCAACACCAATTCTAAAAGAATTATTATTAGGTAATCATTCCGGATCAAAACATTTTTTAAGTCATGTAAGGCAATATAACACGTTATTTCAAATGACGTCATTTGGTGCCAAAGAAATTCGCGAAGGTAACTTTATGCCTACATTTAAAATACACGGGCAAGTTTACCATTTAATAGGAAATTTATTACCTGCTCAAGATGCCCAGCCGGAATTTCTACAAATATATTTTGTTTCTCAAGCCGATCAGCTATCTTTGCGTGCCAATATTAATCCGAGTTTACGAATAGACATTATTGACTGTTTGCAGACAGAACTTCACGACCATAACACATATATACAAAGTTTTAAATATAATCTTGAAAACAGACCAGCACAAGATCTTAAACTGATTATCCATGCAGATCTAAAACCTCTCAACGATCACCACGGTCGGTATAATGCGCCAACTGTAGATGAGGTTGCTATTCTAATGGTGGATGAAGACAAAGGACCGAGAGATATCGTATTAAATACTAGAGATGGCCATCTTCAAAGAGTTTCAGAATTACACAGATCGTATGACCCGTTACAATATCCCTTACTTTTCCCACGAGGAGACGATGGGTACTGCATCAACATTCCACAACAAGACAATGCTACACGATCTAAGACAGTATCATGTATGCAATTTTATGCTTTCAGACTTATGGTGAGAACAAATGATATGAACAGTTTACATTATTTTAAAGGATTATTTAATCAATATTGCGTTGATGTAGCAGCAAAAATGATATCTGAACGGCTTGATTTTATAAGAAGAAATCAAAAAAAACTGAGAGCCGATGAATATATTCATTTACGAGACGCAGTTGTCAATGATCATAGTGTTAACGCTTCTGACATAGGCCAGTATGTTATATTGCCTTCTTCATTCACAGGATCTCCGCGATATATGAATGAAAAGAGCCAAGACGCCATGACGTATGTTAGAAACTATGGCAGGCCAGATCTATTTATCACCTTAACCTGCAATCCAGAATGGCCTGAAATAAAAATGGAATTATTTTTAGATCAGAAACCACAAGACAGGCATGATGTAGTTTCTAGAGTTTTTCATTTAAAACTCAAAAAGATGATAGACCTTTTAACAAAAAATAATATTTTTGGGACAACAAAAGCCTTCGTTTATAGCGTGGAATGGCAGAAAAGAGGTTTACCGCATGCGAACATCTTACTATGGCTTACGAACAAAGTGCAACCAGATTCCATTGATGATATAATATGGGCTGAAATACCCGATAAACAACGAGATCCTGAACTCTACAACATTGTTATGAAAAATATGATCCATGGCCCTTGTGGACCAAATAACCCAACATCCCCGTGTATGAAAGAAAACATGTGCACCAAAAGATATCCAAGGAGTTTTGTATCTGAGACACAAACCGGTGATGATGGTTACCCAACTTACAGACGTAGAGCACCAAACAGCGGTGGAAATACAGGTGTCCTGAATGTGAGGAGAACCGAAATCAACGTAGACAATGGTTGGGTTGTCCCTTATAATCCTGTTTTATTACGGATATTCAACGCTCATATAAATGTGGAATTTTGCCAATCTGTCCAAGCTATTAAGTATATATGTAAGTACATTCATAAAGGTTCTGACCAAGCTACGTTTACATTACAAAATAAAAATGATGAGGTTGAAAAATATCTCAACGGTCGCTATATGAGTACTTCTGAAGCTATATGGAGAATATTTCAATTTCCCATTCATGAAAGATTTCCAGCAGTCATCCATTTAGCAGTCCATTTGGAGAATGGGCAAAGAATTTATTTCAATGACGATAATATGCATGATCGTGTTAATAACCCCCCTACATCGACTCTCACTGGTTTTTTTGAGATTTGCAGGAATGACAATTTTGCAAAAACTTTATTGTATAACCAATTGCCCCAATATTACACATGGGAAAAAAATACATTTTCTAGACGAAAACGTGGCCAAGACGTTGATGGTTACCCAGGTGTAAAAAAAGACGCAGCCTTAGGCCGCGTTTATAATGTTCATCCAACGCAAACGGAATGTTTTTACTTAAGGATGTTACTTATGAATGTGTGCGGCCCAACTTCTTTTGAATCGCTTAGAACTGTTAATGGAATTGTTCTGCCTACGTATCAAGCGGCTTGCAAACAGTTGGGGTTATTAGAAGGCGATGAACATTGGGCAAATACTCTATCAGATGCAGCTATTTCTGAGTCAGCAGCAAAACTTAGAGAGTTATTTGGGATTATCCTAATATTTTGCCAGCCTTCAGAACCAATAGAATTATGGCGAAAATATTGCGATAATTTGTGTGAGGACATATTAAAAAGAGTTCGAAGCGAAAATCACAACCCACTTATGCCATACAATTCCGAAATATACAATGAAGGGCTTATTCTGATTGAAAATAATATTCGTGAGATGTGCGAAAAATCTATTACAGATCTTGGGCTACCAGCACCCGTTCGCAGCAATAATTTAAATAATATGGACCCTGTCGAAGAAGTTTTGCGGAGGCCATATGATTCAAATGAATTAAATGATTATATTTCAGTATATGAACCCAAGTTAGTCAGTGATCAACTTCTCGCGTATGAATCTGTTTTAAAAAGTGTTTTTGGTGACGAAGGCAAAATATTTTTTTTAGATGCACCTGGCGGCACAGGCAAGACTTTTGTAACCAATTTAATTTTAGCAAAAGTTAGGTCACAGGGAAAAATAGCTATCGCTGTTGCGTCGTCAGGTATTGCTGCTACGCTATTGACAGGAGGAAGGACGGCTCATTCCACTTTCAAGCTGCCCCTTACGGTATCTGTTGAAAGAGACAGTGTATGTTCTATACGAAAAAATAGCCCATTGGGCAGAATTTTACAAGATGCAAGCCTTATAATATGGGATGAGTGCACTATGACTCACAGAGCTCACGCAGAGGCGCTAGACACAACACTCAAAGACATAAGGAGTTCTAATAGAGTTATGGGTGGAATTACTTTGATGTTTTCTGGGGATTTTAGGCAAACTTTACCTGTAATAGTAAGGGGAACAAGAGCAGATATTGTTAAATCTTGCCTAAAATCTTCCTCATTATGGAAGTCGGTTGAATCATTGAAACTCAATACCAATATGAGAAGTCAATTGGGTGGAGGAAGCACAGATTTCTCAAAAAAGCTACTTTTGATTGGGGACGGGAAAGTAGCAGAATCAGAAAAAAAAATTGCTATTGACAAAGACCTTGGTAATATCGTGACCAACATTGACGAACTGATCTGTAGAATATATCCAGATGTAGCTAATATTACCCAAAAAACTTATCAATGGATGTGTGAGAGGGCAATCCTAGCAGCCAGGAACGTTAGCGTTGATGCCATCAACGACAAAATAATGGCCAAACTACCCGGTGATAGCATAAATTATATATCTGTCGATACCGTCATGGATCAAGAAGACGCTGTACAGTATACTCAAGAATTTTTAAATTCTTTAAATCCTTGCGGGTTGCCCCCGCATATGTTAAAATTAAAAATCGGCACCCCCATCATTTTATTACGCAATCTGAGACCACCACACTTATGTAATGGAACCAGACTCCAAGTAAAATCACTAAGAAATAATGTCATAGTGGCCATAGTTTTGACTGGGCCCGCAGTAGGACAAACCGTAGTTATACCTCGCATTCCTATGATTCCCACTGATTTGCCTTTTAGTTTTAAGAGGATTCAATTTCCTGTGAAGATTTCATTTGCTGTCACAATAAATAAGGCACAGGGACAAAGTTTTAAACATGTTGGCGTAGATTTGACGGAAAACTGCTTTTCACATGGACAGTTATATGTTGCCTTATCTCGGTCAGGTTGTGGCGCAAATCAGTACATATTAATACCGCAGGGAGACATGACAAGAAATATTGTCTTTTCTGAGGTACTGTAATTACATTCATACACATACATACACTCACGCCCTTTTCCCGTCGGGGTAAGCAGATACAACAGCCTTGATGGAGTGCCCTGCCTGGGCAACGCAACGCCGCGACTTGGTCGAGGCGGTCGCGACGGATGAGCTCCCGCTCCGGACACTGGTTCGTGCCATGGTCCGGAGCGAGAGAGCCTGGAATGCCGCCGTCTCCTATTGGGAGTAGCCTGCGGACGGTGAGCCCGTGGGGCCGCTCACCGTCCGACAAGGCCCGAGAGGTGGCGTACGTGTTCCGCGTACGCCTCTCGATGAAGTAGTTTTCGTTTTCCTTCTTTGTTGAAGTATGGATGAGAACAAACAGAGGTTAAATTTATTGTAAATTTAAAGTCGATATGAGAGCGTGGTGTATGCTATTGCGTATAGTAACGTGAGCGAGATTTAGGCGTCATTTTCAATGGATCGTTAGAGGAACACCGCTGTGGTTTAGTGGGTATGCCCCCCGAACGTCTAGGGGGGAGAGTCCGCACATAACCCCCCACCTGCCCCAAGCTCAAATACAGAGTGGTGGACGGGTACCCGTAAGAGTGGGGGTACCCTCACACCCGTGAGGGTATCCTTGGGTTCCACAGCGAGACAAAAAAAAAAAAAAAAAAGGCAGAGGCAACATAACGTCACTTGCTTCTGTCCTTACGCGCTTACTGATACTGTAATTCTTTTACTTAAATTAGTTTAATAGGTACTTTAAATTACATATTGTATCATAGTTTTCATAATTACTTATAATAATTGCGCGGGCGAAGCCGCGGGCACTGCTAGTACTAATATAATAAAGCGGAAGAGTTTGTTTGTTTGTTTATTTGTTTGTTTGTTTGTTTGTTTGAACGCGCTAATCTCAGGAACTACCGGTCGGATCTGAAAAATTATTTTTGTATACGATAGCCCAGTTATTCCGGAAGGCTATAGGCTATATAACATAACGCTTTGACCCTTTGGGGCCGGGCAAAAGGCTAAAAAGGCTAAAAGAGAATGTCGGCTAATCTCAGGAACTAGCAGTCGGATTTTAAAAATTGTTATTGCCTATGATAGCCCAATTATTCCGAAAGGCTATAGGCTATATAAAATTACGCCACAACTTATAGGGGCCAGACAAAATTAATAAGATGGTCAGATGAGAAGGGGGAGGGTTGAGTCAAAGGCAAAAAAAGGCTAAATGAATAGGATACAATCTATATGGGTATCGTTTTCGGCATTTTCGGGACACTGATTAATAATTTGAAATTTATTTAGTGATCCAAGATGGCGGACGGGAAATCAAAGATGGCGGATGGGAAAATTTTAAAAATCAATACGAGTATCACCTTCGATATTTTAAGGGGTGGGGAATCGAAATACAACATCTATTTCGTGATCAAAGATGGCGGATGGGCAATCAAAGATGGCGGATGGGAAAATTACAAAAAAATCAATATTGGTATCGTCTGCGATGTTAAAAGGGATGGAGAATCCAAATACAACATCTATTTCGTGATCCAAGATGGCGGATGGGATTTTTTTTTAAAATCAATATGGGTATCGTCTCCGATGTTTAAAGGGATGGGGAATCCAAATACAACATCTATTTCGTGATTCAAGATGGCGGATGGGCAATCAAAGATGGCTGATGGGGAAAATTTTAAAAATCAATATGGGTATCGTCTCTGATGATTTAAGGGATGGTGAATCCAAATACAACATCTATTTCGTGATCAAAGATGGCGGATAGGAAATCAAAGATGGCGGACGGGTTTTTTTTTTAAAGTCGATAAGGGTATCGTCTCCAATATATAAAGGGATGGGGAATCCAAATCCAACATCTATTTCATGATCAAAGATGGCGGATGGGAAATCATAGATGGCGGATGGGAAAGTTTTAAAAATCAATATTGGTATCGTCTGCGATATTAAAAGGGTAGGGGAATGCAAATACAACATCTGTTTCGTGATTCAAGGTGGTGGATGGGAAATCAAAGATGGCGGATGGGAAAAATTAAAAAATCAATATGGCTATCGTCTCCGATATTTTAAGGGGTGGAGAATCCAAATACAACATCTATTTCGTGATCAACGATGGCGGATGGGTTTTTTTTAAATCAACATGGGTATCGTCTCCGATGTTTAAAGGGATGGGGATTCCAAATACAACATCTATTTAGTGATTCAAGATGGCGGACGGGAAAAATTTAAAAAATAAATATTGGTATGGAATGCAAAATAAATACAACATCTGTTTCGTGATTCAAGATGGTGGATGGGAAATCAAAGATGGCGGATGGGAAAAAATTGAAAAATCAATTTGGCTATCGTCTCCGATATTTTAAGGGGTGGAGAATAAAAATACAACATCTATTTCGTGATCAAAGATGGCGGATGGGTTTTTTTTTAAATCAATATGGGTATCGTCTCTGATGTTTAAAAGGATGGGGAATCCAAATACAACATCTATTTCGTGATTCAAGATTGTGGATGGGAAATCAAATATGGCGAATGGGAAAAATTTTAAAAATCAATATAGGTATCATCTCTGATGATTTAAGGGATGGTGAATCCAAATACAACATCCATTTCGTGATCAAAGATGGCGGATAGGAAATCAAAGATGGCGGACGGGATTTTTTTGTAAAGTCGATATGGGTATCTTCTCCGATGTTTTAAGGGATGGCGAATCCAAATACAACATCTATTTCGTGATCAAAGATGGCGGATGGGAAATATAATAATATAAAAAAAGTTATTATTGGTGGTGAAAAAGTGGTAGTGGTACAAATACCACTACCACTTTTTCACATCAAAATGTTCGATCATTAACATCAAAATGTTCGATGCAGATAATGGCTATGTTCAGTGGATACCTCTCCTACGGAACCCTTCATGGGCGAGTCAGACTTGCAGTTGATTTAATTATTTAATAGCCATAGTATTTAATAGTATTAGTAATTTTATGACATCCCTAGATCAGTGATCTAACCATATCACTCATATACCACCTTCTCATCTCCTTACAATAAGTTAGTTTTTCTACCCTAGAAATAATTTATATGGCAAAACAACTTTGCCTAACAATTAAGAGATTAAACACTGATGTTCTTGGTAACTTTGTTCTGAATAAGTTGTAAAAGAGTTAAAAATTAATATGAAATGAAATACATTAAAAAGGCGATACGGAGTTCGCCAGGACAGCTAGTACTAATATATAAATCTGAAGAGTTTGTTTGTTTGTTTGGTTGAACGCGCTAATCTCAGGAACTACTGGTCTGATTTGAAAAATTCTTTCTATATTAAATAGCCCATTTATCGAGGAAGGCTATAAGCTATATAACATCACGCTATGAGCGACGGGAGTGGAGCAGAAGCCTTAAATAACGCGGGTGCATCATCTAGTTATTAGATACAATCTTTGGCTCAAATTAAATACGACTAACTTGTATTATTGTTTCAGGTATCAACCCAAACAATTCGGCGCAGACTCAAAACTGCTGGCTTGAAAACAAGGATCCCCGCTATAAAAATTGATTTTAATAATGCACATGCTCAAGCTAGAGTCAGTTTCTGTTTAGAATATTATAATTTTGATTGGGAGAACAACATAGTTGTATTTGTTGACGAAAAAACATTTAAGAGCGATAGAGATGGAAGGAAGGTATTAAAAAGAGCAGACAGGGAAAGATATTTAGCCAAGAATATTATACCAAACCGGTCCAGTGGTCGGCTGAGCTTGGGATTCTGGGGATGGATGAGTTCTGTTGGTCCTGGCGAGTAAGATGAAATATCAGGCCGGATGAATGCTGAACAATATTTAGATATATTAAGAGATGTGATGGTGCCGACTGTGCGACTGCACCATCCAACGGGTACAATTTACCTTTGCCAGGACAACAGTGCCGTCCATAGTGCCAGAATCGTCCAGGCGTGGCTCCAAGCTCAGCCGGATATTGAACTCATAGCATGGCCTGCTAAGAGTCCTGACCTCAACCCAATTGAGAATCTCTGGGGACAGATGGTTCTCAATTAGGATGTATCAGAAGTGCGCAACGTAGAAAACTTGCGGCAGACGGCAATCCAAACGTGGGAATGCATGAGGGGAGATCCACGCGATATGTGTTGGAATATGGTTACTGGAATGAAAGCCAGGTTAGATGCAGTGCTAGATGCTAACGGCGGTCCCACCAGATATTGATCTAGCATTGCATCGTCTGTCACATGCATTCTAGTAACCAATTTCAATACATTTATCAGGTGGTGATACCGTTTTCAACATCAATGCCATTAACCACCTTGCACACTTCTGGTATAGGTTAAGGCTTTTAGTAGGTCATAGCTTCTCTTTGTTCCTTACGCTCCTTCTATCTCTCACGCTCCTGTGCCAACCTCGTTCAATTTTGGCAATGGTAGGTTATGTTAAACTAATGAGATTACTACTGTAATAATTATTTTAATCATTGATTTGCATAGTATAAAACTATGCAAATCAATTATGATTCAAATAATTATTATAACAGTAACCTAATTAGTTTTATTAGTTAAGTTTTGAAAATTATTTGAGTGAGTTCCATTGTTGTTACATTTTATTAAGCATTTAGTTAACTATATGTTAATAATATTAGATGAGTCATGATTAGTTCATACATAAACGTAACTCAATAAAAATCTTAAATCAATCACTAGTAAGATACCTATATAGGTATCTTACTAGTGATTGATGTGCTATAGGTAGTTGCTCATAGTAACAATTGTTATATTTATCTATAAACCTGAGTATTCAGTTGTTGTTTTATAAAATTATAAATAGGTATGTGTTGTTATGTTGGTTTAAATGTTCATATTTTAAGTAGGTATACATACTTAATATGTTAATTGTTGATTTAGATTTTAGTGATTGAGTTGAGTTGACTTGCAGTTATGTTTAGATTTATTTGTTGTTATTTGCAGAATAAACACATTTTAATTATTTTTAGATTCTGTAACGGATGCCAGGAATCGAACCTTTGCTAGTCCGCTACAGTGCGCTGGTAGTGTGCTGCTGACGTGTGCCTACGACGATGCGTGTTCTTCTATGTTTGTGGACTGTATGGCTTCGATGTGTAAGGGCTTCAGAAATGAAACATCTTCATACGTTGAGAGCGATGCTGTTCAGGTGTGCGGTGCTTGATGGTTACATAGGTCACAAGATGGTGGTTGAGACGCCAATAACTGGCCGAATTGGTGGTCGCTTAAGTACCTCGAAACTTTACCTTATCGACGACCATCGTACCGAACACGTGCACAGAGAATCTTTCGTTTATTTTTATTTCAAAAACAGTACAAATGTTACGTATGATTCGATCCTATTATACATACATACATGTTCTATACATCGTTAGATAGGTCTCATTAAGTTCTATCTATACAATACCTAAACCTAACTATTAGCGTCACTAAGTTATTCCATAAAAACTCCCAAAAAATGCTACCACACAAGGGCCCGCCCACTATATTTTCTATTGAAAAACTATCGTATACTAAATTTATATATGTAATTTTGGTAGGCCATTGTGTGCAACTATATGAGGCATCTATTAAAACAAACACCATGAAAATATCTTTATTCAATTCGAACATATTACATGATAACTTTGAATCATAAAAAAATTACAGAATTTCTTAAGTAAATACTATCGTAAGTAAACAAATTTTATGATAAACATACGAATGTTTGTTATTATGCTTATTTTAACTATATAAGGTAATAACTAGCAATAAAAAGGTATCTAGACATGATTTCAAGTCTATATGAAGCTATAAAACACTTATAAAACTATAAAACGAATATGTAAACAAACAGCTGTTTTATGAAGCATTAACTCTTATCTGTCACTACTGATAACGCTATTTATGATTCGATATCTAAGGTCCCTACAGTTAGCACAAGTTTAAGACTAATGTTCATGTATTACATAGTTGTTGTATATTAACAATCTAACCATTTACACTATTTTAGCTATTTTGTAACGTTTTGACACGTCCGGGAACCGAACCCGGTGTACCGCACGATTAGATAACACTGATTTTAACGATTTTCACTCGCGGTTTCGAATACACTATTCACTGTCATAGTTTTAATGTCTGTCGCGAACAGATTCTAAAGACTGATTTTGTTTGAAGGTGAAAGGTTGATGATCAGTAATTGGCTCTAGCTTGGGCATGATGCATCAGCTAATAATGTTATTTTATTGATAACGTAATAATAATTTGTAACTTGAGTTATTTAAATAAAGATATTTTTTATATCTTACATTTGTTTTTTTTTTTCACTTATCTAATTAAGGCAAGAAAGCAGCGATAGCCTAGTGGAGAGACCAACAGACTGCCACGCAGGGTTTCGGGTTCGAATCTACGGCACGCACCAATGACTTTTTGAAGTTATGTGGGTATTAATTAGTTAGTTATCGCTTGCTCCGTGCTTTGGAAGGCACGTTAAGGCTGGTTTCAGAGTGACGCGCGTTTGGCGCGCGGACCACTGTGAAACGAGTTCGCGTTTCTCTTTGCAATGTATGCGCGCTTCGGCAGCGCCGGCCGACGGCGCGCATCTCACAGGTGGCGCGTTTGAACTTCATGACTATGAAACGCTACTACTAATCTAGTGTAATTGCAAGCGCACTCGTGTGGCCGGCTCCGGTCAAACGCGTGACTCTGATACCAGCCTAATCTGTAAGTCCTGGTTACCACCCCAGTTATCCTAACACTAATTGTCTAAACCATATAATATGTCTAGGCAGTCGCTGTGTGGAAAAGCCAACACTTATTCTGCAAAATCTAGTTAGACTAGTTAGCGAACCCCGAGCTCCAAGGCATTTATTTATTATGAATTTATTTACTTAATTACTTTGTCTGAGCCATTTGGCACCACAGATCGGCAAATTAAATATTAGGTCAATCGACACGAGAGATTCTTTATTCATTTAATTAACCTTTTGAACGCCAGAGCGTAAACACATCGGCGCCCCTTCTACGCCAAGCCACAAATTCAGTACAAAAACCTACAAAAAAAAATAGTGATTCCAACATCTTAATGAAAAGTTATCGATAACCAATGAATCCGTGCTTTTCGTTCTATATTTTTTAAATAAATATTATTCGTTGCATTGGTCTTTTATTTAACTTGACCCTATTTGGTATCATACTATCATTAAACAGCAGTTACTAAGTTCTAAGCAACCTAAAAGCAAACATTAGAACTACAAACGAATAAATCAATAATAAGGTACATCACTAATCTGGTTCGTGACGTCATCCGCCGACGTGAAGACACGTCTCTGGCGTGGCTGGCACGACTTTTGACAACTTTCTCGCATGCGAGTAGGGATGTGATCATGTGATATTGTGGTACATAAAAAATAATAATATTTTATTATTTAAAACAATTTAATCATTTTACATATAATTATTAGTCGGATTCTTCGAAACTTGGCAAACTTATGTCATCCAAGTCCTTTTGCTGTCTTACTTTTCTTATTACGTTCAGTATATTGACATATGTGACTGACCGTTTTTCTTCTGGCACTCGATCCAATTCAAAAGCGACCAGTCTTGCGAACGCCGCATTTCGTGGGTCGCTAGGTCCTGGTTGGGCAAAATCCAACGGAGGTAAATTAGAAACGTCACACCTTAATTCATTTGCGTCCCATACGCTCCGTTGATAAGTGTTTGCAGTCGTTATATCTTCTGCAGAAACTTGTATTTTTATAGTTTTCTTTGTCGTTTCTTCATTTGAAGATGCCTTCCTTTTGCGACTTAGGTCACTTATTATGCTTGGTGAGGAAGGTCCAGCTATATCCTCAGGAGAAGACATAATTATCACTTTTATAAACTTAACAAACTTTTTAACTTGTCGTAACTTGTAATTACGGCAACTACCTACTTTATGATTACTCTATGATCAAAACTTTTCTAGTATTCTATCTTTTTTAGTGTTGCCAACCAAAATGAAAAAAATATAATGAACGAATGAAATCACTACATAATATAATTTATGGAAAGGATCTGCTGCAGATGTAAGCTAGTATGCAATAAGTTTCATTCAATTAAGATTTTCCTGAATCTGAAATTAAACTAGTTAGTAAACGAAAAAAAAAAATACAAGTAAATAATCAGTCTTTTAATAATTGTGTTATTCTCGGAATTACTAATAATATTATTTAAAAAAATAAAGCATCAGTAGTGAGTGCTAATCTCTATGGATACTGTTTTGTGCCAGCACGACCTCAGCGTCGAAACTAGTCACAGGTAATCAAAACACTTAAGGTGATAACGTCAGGGTAGCCCGCGAAATTCAAATTTTCTTTGTTTTTTTGTAATTTGCCGGTCAGTGTTAGGATATATATTAACCAAAATATGATTCGCGATCGTAACACGTATGCCTTTATATGATTACAACATTAGAATCTTCAAAACAACCTTCTTAACCCAATGATGGTCCGATTCATAATATTTTCATGAATCGGACTATCATTGGGCTTAAGAACTAGGAGGGTTGTATTTATGATTTTAATTCTTTAAATGCGTACGTGTTACGCTCGCGAATCATATTTTGGTTAATAAATAGACTGACATTGTCCGGCAAATTACAAAAAACGTAGAAAATTTGAATTTCGCGGGCTACAACTGAGTCTTCACCTTAATATTATACTGTAATATTGTAAATTATACAGGGTGTAACACCAACGCGAAAACGCTTACCACATACTCAGTCCATAATAATTCTGAACCCCACATAATAAATTTAAAAAAAAAACAGCTTTTCCCTACAAAACTGCAAAACAACATTTATGGTCAAAATTTATGGGACAGCTGTTTTTTTTTAAATTGCTGACGACAATTTTCTGTTGTTCGGGTTGATGGACTGAGTATGTGGTAAGCGTTTTCGCATCGGTGTCCCTTACATCCTATATGACGACAGTTTTTATAATTGAGTAGATAAGTATACAAACATATATTAAAATATCACAATAAAGTCAACAACTCTTCAAAATTATAATACTTAAAACGGTTTTAATAATAATTATAATATGCACCTACGTAATTGTTAATTAGTCTTAAAATATCACAGCAAAATCAAAAACTCTTCAAAATTATAATAATTAAAACAAAGGTTTTTATAATATAATATTTACTTACGTAATTGGTCTTTAAATATCACAGCAAATCAACAAAACATTGGTAAATATAAAATGTAACATTGATATAAACATACAATTTTGTAATATACCTACAAACTTAAAATAAAAATATAAAAAAGTATTGAAAAAATTGTCATTTATAAATAAAAAAATCATATGAAAAAAAATCAACACCATTATTTAAATTAACAGTGATATTTTACAAATGTACTTTTTACTACAAAAAGTACATTGGTCAATTATCACTCGAGTGATATTTTTCAAAACATGACGCAGCACACAAATAGACCTTGCATATTTTACAAGCGTACTTTGTTTCTTTTCTTTTTTTTTATAACTGCGCATTGTCTACAACGTCGGTATTTGCCCATAAGGGTCGGCATGTGATCATTGTTATTTTTCGACAGTATACGAAGTGGGTTATGACTACTGCTTATGGACTGAGGTAGTGTATTGTGACTATGAAAATTTTCTATAATTTGGCGAATAAGAGACAGATGAAATTTTGCAAAATGTAAATTTGGCATGTTATTTATTTCCTTATAACAGAAAAAAGAATTTAATACGTGCATATCAATTATGTGGAGAAACAACTTTTTATACCATTTTATGGTTTTTCTTATGCACTGTATTGAAGACAGTAACATGTCAGCCGTATCAACGCTTCCCATATTTTTGGAATAGTCCAAAACTGCTTGTGGCTTCATAACTGGTAGCCCCGTCGCTCTATCCTCTTTCAACGATGGCGCCATGATATCACTATGAATTGTTGACAAAATAAATATATCTTTTTTGTCTCGCCATTTTAGAGCTGTCATTGGAGGACAATATTTAGCTTGGATTTCACCACGCTTAATAGTATTATTAAAGCGTGGCATACCGACTCTGTTTTTTTTTACAGTACCACACGCGTATATATTATTCCTGTGCAGGTAATCCAACAATACCGGGCTAGTGTACCAGTTGTCAACATATAAATGACGGTTTGAACCGAAAAAATCCCTAATTAAAGTTGAAACAACAGCGCCTCCGACACCTAAATTACAAGGATCTATTATTTCAGTAGCTGCGCCACAGTAAACAATAAAATCTATGATAATGCCGGTTTGTACATCACACATTACAAATAACTTTATTCCAAAACGATTCCTTTTGTTTGGCAAATATTGCCTTATTGATAATCGCCCCTTGAAGGGAACGATGCTCTCGTCTATGCACAGATTTTTATAGGGTGTCATAAGCTTTTTATACTTTTCCCTAGCGTGATTAATGCAAGTGTCGACTTTTGATAATACGTTAGTCTCTTCACTATGCCGAGAAAAATGTAGCATGCTTAGAATAGTGCAAAAGCGATTTCTAGGCATTAGTTTGGAAAAAATCGGCGATGATAACAACACATCCGTACTCCAGTGCTCTTCTAAAGTCAAATGTCGATTTCGAGTCATTAACATTAATAAAGCAAAAAATATGTACAATTCTGGAATGGATACATCGTGCCACCGTTGTAGGCGAGAATGCATACGAAGGTCTACGTTTAGTACAAAGCGTGAGTGAAATAAATTTGTCATATCTACAATGAACGACATAAAGTCTAAATCTAAAAATTTTTGAAATATATCGAATTCAGTAATATTTTCTGTTACTTCTAAATGGAGACCTGACGTAAACTCATCAAAGCTAGTTAATGCAGGCACGTGTGGTACTGAAGTCCACTGGTAGGACGGCTCCGTTTGTCTTCGACGGGGGTCACGGCGGGATGTTGATGCTGATGCAGATGTCGAGGCCCAATTGTTGTCAGGTGTTTCTTGAGTAGTGTGAGATGTTGAGGGCAAAACAGGTGAGTCATTGACTTGTTCTTGACGATCTGTGATAGACTGTAAACAAAAGCGAAGTGCTTATTACTATTTACGACGACAGAGGCACATAATATAATATTTTGGCTAAATTTATTTACAAATAGGTACTTATACTTGTTATAGTTATCGCTCATTACAAGCTCTCTAGTCCAACTCAATAAATAACTATTATAACATGATTAAAATAAAAATAATAAAACGTGTCAGCTGCCTCCCCACGGCTTAGGTAGCGGTTTCTGTGTTACAATAAACATATACCTACTAAAATGTACATACCTACCATATCAGATGTGTTTGAAACAAGCAATAGTTAAACTTAGTTTTTGTAATTTTTTTGAGTTGACAGTATTCATTGTTCTAAATGAAAAAAAAAATACATGCATATTCCCCTTTTTACTGTGCCTTAGGTGCCGGTTTCATATTTATTAGTGTACCTACCTATAATACTTACTTTGTATAAGTATACCTACTTTTTTTAGCTAAATTCGAAATGGAATTAAAAGAGAAAATATACAAAATAAATGTAAGTAGGTATAATAATTTGTATCGTTAAAAGTAATAGACGGAACCATTTACCTTTTTAATATTTTATATTCGCTTTTGTTTTCCTAACGCATCATTTAATATTAAACAAAAACTACGTACCTATCTATATATGAAAAGTTTGATCATAAATAAAACTTACCTCTAAATCGTCCTCGTATAGAGATATTGCTTCGGAAAATTCGTCATCCTCTTCTACATTTCCTAACACACGAAGGAGTTCTTCAGTAGTCATTTGACTGTCAGCCATTTTTAATATAGCCTCGCACAATAATAATGCTTCAAATTTTAATATTACCACCGATCATAATAATAAATGTAGTAAAGCACTAGCAGACTCCCGTAGCGCTAATGACGTCACCGCTTGACGTCCATTCCCGTCTGTGGCGTACAGGTAACTGTCTATGAGCTCTTACATAGGGATGCGCGAGAGTGGACAGTAAACTATCGATTTAAGGATATCAATTATAAGTTCTTTTCCACATTTTTTTAAATATTAGGAATATTCAGATACGAATATTTGTCAGTAAAAAGTAATTGTCAAAGTAATAGTAAGCTACTTTCAATAAAATATTTCATAAATTTGGAATATAAGTTACCTTACCTACCCATCACTAGCTGACGTGTCTTGACGTCTGTGGCGTGGGGAAATACACAATTTTACGGATTTCGATTAGCAATATTTGACGATTGTTTTTTCTTGTGAATTCAAATAATGAATATATCTTTGTGTCAATTTACAATATTTCACTAAAGTAGTTTGAAATATTAGGAAAAAGAAACACAGAAAACTTAATTTAGTATATTTATTTTGTATTTAAAAAATGTCGTTTTCTTGACGTCTATAGACGTCGGTGGCGTGTTTGGCACGATTTCGTTAGACGTCTATAAACGTCCGTGGCGTTCAAAAGGTTAACATCCAAAATATATTAGGTAGGTATTATATTTTCCAGTCCACAGTTATATAATTAAATACCTAATGAATAACATTTTTATCGCATATTTATTTAACTCAATGCTTCAACATTTGTATTCATTTAATGAGTAAATGTAAATCTTATTATTTTTACTATGTGAGAGACTTTCCTTTGCAACATTTGCACCAGTGATATATTGATAAATAACTAATGAAAGTATTTCCGTCGCTCAGACTCTACGAAAGCGCAAACAAACTTGTAAAATATTAAATACGCGCCGCGCTAAACTTGTGCAGAAAATAGTATACATGTAGCTATAGGATAATTATGATACACGCACACATGTATGGTAAGGAAGGATAGAGCGCCGCGTCCCGTTCAACCGGTTTAACGCAAATGAGACAAAATAAGAAAAATATAGCGCACTCTCTCGCACGATTCGCAGCGTTCAACTTCTAATAGTTCAAAGTCCAAACAGGTCACGTTGATGTGTGGCCGTGTGTACACTGCTCCATCTAGTTTTAACAGGTAGCTTCCATTTTTTGTTGCAGTTTTTTTCAATTGAAATTTTCGTAAAAAGTGACGAGAGTACTTGACTGTATTTTATTTATTTTACTACATCGACTATCATTTTCATTATAGTTTTAATCTAGACATGGGTTCGATATATCAAAACGTAACTTATATCGGATATGTGTTAATTATCATACCATATCGATATCTAAATAATACATAACCGTTTTCACAAAAACTTCATCGAGTTATGGTTTATCCAAAGCGCAAAAACGATAACAAACTACGAATAACGAACAAAATGCAAACTTCACATCACCACTGATATGACATCGACGGTTTTTATTCGCTTTGTCTCTGTCTCACCATTCAATATTTGACTGGCATAAAAGGGATGAAGCGAATATTACGTAACTTCGGCTAGTAATGGGTTATTTGGTTCATAATAGTGCGTGTGTACTATCTATATCTTAACGCTTTTTGCGCTAGCAATAAGGTCTAGTTTCTATTTATTTAGTTACAACAAAGAGTCCATATAAGTTAGCAACTTGCCGGCGGCTACTCGTAACGTTAAAAGTGTGAGTTTGCGTTTGTCGTTGGTTTGCGTTTCGTTCATTTCACAGTTCTGCAAATCGTACTACTGATATCGATATCTGAAAACGGTTTTCGATATCGATATGAAAATTGAATACCGGTTACATATCCGTTTGCAACGGTTTGCGTTTCGTTCGTTTCACAGTTAGTTCTGCAAAACGTACTACTGATATCGATATCTGAAAACGGTTTTCGATATCGATATGAAAATTGAATATCGGTTACATATCCGTTTGCAACTAAATACGAAAACGCCCATGTCTATTTTAATCACATTAATCTTTAGAACGTCATCTGCCAATAAATTTAATGTATGTGCTGTGCAACGTCATGTGATTATATGTGGATATAATTCTTTCACATTCAACAGAGCTCTTTGAACATTATTTGCGTTATCACCTATTAACACAAAGAACTTTTCGGGGCCAATATGATTCATCACCTTAAAAATCTCTGTGGTTAAGTATTCTGATGTATGACAATTATCAAGCGTGTTTACAAAGCCTACAAGTAAAGGAGCAGGTGTGGAGACTAAAAAATGTATAATACCTTCATTTTTATATTGGACCAGCCATCTAGCTGAAGATGCAGAATCGAAAGAGATTTCAAATTAATATCTTGACTCTTTTTCATTTCATCATAAATGTTATCCACGTAGGTTGTAAAAGATTTTCGTGTTGGCAATGTGTAGGATGGCGCTAAAGCAGAAAATACTTTTTCCATAATGCATGTTCTACCCAAGAGATAGGAGATCCTGATACTGTAGTTGCTAAGGCGATCAATTTATCGACGTCTTTTTTATTAACGGAACAATCTGCTTCTGAAGACACAGCGGAAGAAGTAGAAGGCAAGTTTATGCACGAATCGGCTTCTTTTGTCAAGCTAACATTTAAAATTTTCATATCTTGTGGACATTTCGTGCAATTTGCAATATGAGACCGCATACGAGTAACATTCGCATATCGAAACATTTTGTTACAATATTTAGAAAAGACACTGTTATTTCGTTATTCAAACGAATTCCATACTGTAGTGTCCTTATTACGACCCATTTTTGTCCCAAACTCACTTAAAAAATAACAACACTTCCTTATTATAGCACTAATACAAACACTCCGAAGCTAAATGAATGCCAGTCAACTACATATTGCCACGCAATTTCCAATTCCCTACTAAACACATATAACGGGGAATCCCCGATCATAGATTACATGCTATTGCGTTACGTACTTACCATAAACTAAAAGAAGAATGGCCATTTTTGACCTAAACATGTATAGCGATAAAACTTATTTTAAAATTAAAGTAATTTTATAGTGTAATGATTTCACTAACAATTATATTTTTTAGAAGTCTAGTTAAAAAGAAAAGTTTTGGGTTATAAAGATGTTCTAGAACTTGTGGACGCATCGTTAACAAAATATTTTTTATTCGCTGCATTGTTATATTATCTGTGCCCGATAAATGATAATAGTGCCTTGTTTAGCTACGTTCCATTTCACTTATACCACATTTATATCGACTGGTTTTGTCAAAACCTCTAGAAAACTTAATTTAATATATAAATTGAATCAAGTTGTTAAAAGCTGATCATAAATGAATGTATCTTTTTATGTCAAAAGATATAAAAAGATAAATATAAATGTATTTCTGCCGTTGAAAGCATTGGATAAGGATGCAACGAAACGTTTTTGACTTAACGACGCCGCCGGTGACATCGGACATGGAAGAAACTGTCAAATTAATAACATTTGTAGTACTTATATCTTTACATTCTGACATTTTTGACTTGACATTTGTAATTTTATTTATTTTGTTCTGACATTGTTATTTTCTTTTGACATTTAAAATTACTTAAGTAATATATTATTATTTTATTTTTTAGACATTCTTAAATTGACACTCAATAATATTTTTTGATATTTAAATATATGACATTTTATTGTTTAAATTTTTATAATTTTACATATTGTTTACAACATGTATTTTACTATGTATTAGCATGTAAAGTTGTGAGTATGATGTGGGCATTATTAAACATATAAGCAAATAGTTGTGGCAACCTGTCTGATGGCTTAGGCTGACATGCTTATGCATACACCTTCTGATGGCGTGGAGGCATAGTGATACAGATCGTGCTGGCTCCCTCAATCAAGGTTGAGCCGTACGATTGCTGTTGAATGCGGGCCATCAGTGGGCCGAGTCAGTCAAAAGCGTCAGATGATTTCCTGCATTGTACTTGCATACTAAACCCTTTTTTTTGTCTGGACTTTAAAAGATCAAGAAAAGACTAAAGAAATTGAAGTGACAAAAAAAATTATGACTCTGAGTTTGTTTCGGCTTTTCTTCTCAAGAAGTCATTTAGCTAGGAAAAGCCGGCCTCATCTAGAATAGGGTTTTGACATGTATAAGTGTTGTAAACAACCAAAATGCAGAAATAAATATGTCTTTATGTCTTTAATACGAACTAATTACGGAGTATTAAGTAATTTCTAGACCTTTATAAGAAAAACTTTCTTTACAGTGTAATTTCTTGATCATAGAGCTACTTGTTTTCGTACATTTTATCTATATACGCAATAATTCACTATCAGGTCATTCAATGTATGGGAAGTGGCCATTGTTCTTTGCCGGACAGTGACAGTGACCGAAAGGCGAGACAACGTAGTGGGAAAATAAATTGACAAATCTGGCAACACTGACTGTCCAGTAGATTTTAGTCTGTGGTACGTAATACGCATGTTATCTATGTTCGAGGATTTCCCGGTGTATGTTAGATATCTCTTAACGTTTACCTTAGAAATTATTTTTATAAGTTAACTGGATATCCTCCTAAATAAATTAAAATATAATTATAAAAGGTACTTACACTTATACAATTGTATGAGTGTTTTTGACTGATCTGACCCACAAAACTGCCATTGTTAGTAGACAGTGATGTCCAAAGGTAAGCACCTACCGACTAATATTTTACTATTAAACAGAAATACCAACAAACTAGTAGGTATCTATCTACTTAATATCGCACGTTCGTATAACTTCTCGTACACGTAGCATTATAATATATTTTAGACTCAGTGGCTTTGCCTTCGCGTGAGTTTATGTATGTTTATTTGTTTTTCAGAAAAGATTATACTAGCTTCAGATAGTGAATCAGATACTGAAATTAACTGTAATTTTGACAATATGTGTAATGAATCAGAAAATTTATTCACTGAAAATGCTGATTACATTCCAAGAAAAAAAAATAAGCTTTCAGAAGTCGCCGGAAAAGACAATACTCCAAATTGCAGCTTACCTAGAAGTGATACGTACATATCAGAACCAGATGAGTACAGTCACTACGCTCAACGTTGGTCTAGTCCAGATTATACAGTTAAAGAATCCCAAAAACAAATCCCAAATTCAGAAAAACAGTTTTGTGATGCGGCAGTGATGACAGAACCAGAGTACAAAGCGGAAGAAAATGAGAACATTAGAATTTCAAATTTAATGTTTTGTAAATTTATCTCGCATGAACTTGACCGGTATACCGGTGATGAACGGTATAATCTTATGCAAGAAATCATAAAAGTCTTTAAGAAAAATAATAAATAACAGTCTTAGTAATAGGGTACGGAATCCTAAATATGAGAAATTTTAGTATTTTGATAAAAAGTAACAAATAAAAATTTGTTATCTTGTTTTATTTTCTGATCTTGGTCGACTCCCCATTTTTTTCCAATATTTGTAAAATTGGAAAAATATTGGAAATTTTTAATTTTTCTTTTCTTTTCATTCCGAATTTTTTCCATTACCCATCATTACCTTTTTTGCTGCTATCTTGCCAAGTTTTACCCTTAGTATGTGATGTATGCACGTATGACTCGTCCATAAACACTATATTTCTACCGGAATTCCTCAGCTGTTGTATTTCTCTGAGATATTTGATCCTTTTTAAACGTATATCATGCTTTGCCATAAGTAACCGTCTGTTATTATCAGTTTTCAGAAACATAAACCCCATTTCTTTCAAGATCAGCCTTAAAGTCTCTGCATAGCCTTTGAAATTAATAGCTTCGATCAACTTTTTTCTCAAATTATTTACAGTTGGGAGTTCTTTGAGCGTCAAGTGAAAATTGTATATCATATTACGAATAACACAGTAGTCGAAATCATCAAGTCCCAGCCGAAATCTACTTTTAGGTTTTCCTTTTTTCGGTGTGGAAAATTTCATTGATTGATTCTGTGTTTTTTCGTTTAAAATATTAGTCAAATTTCGTCGTGAAATTCCTGTAGCTTTTGTGACACGGTCCTGATTTTTTTTTAAATAACCATCATTGTCTTTTTTGAAAACATTGACTTCATTTAAGAAATAAAGGTACACATTAAATACCATTTGCCGTGCTTGTGACTTAAGTGGCTTTCCACGTTTCAATTTATCCATTCTGGAAGAATACGTCTGAAAAAAAATGGTATAGGCAGAGTTAGACATATTTTTATTTATTTGTTGTATTATTGTGTTATGTACTAATATACTTTATAATATTATTTATTCCTATATCTATTTGTTTATTGTGTGTATCTTTTTTAATGTTTTTTCTAGTACTTGTATGTATTTAAAGTAGGTATTTTTAATTTTTTAATATTAACAAGCCGTGAAAAATGTTAGTATATTTACCTATTTTACAAAATAAACTATTTAAATTTGAATAACATAATTAAATTCACCTTTGAAAACAAAACCAAGAAGGGTGTGTAATAGCAGCTCTATATAATTCCACACAGAGAGAACACGTGCAGTCACCACCATTATATAAAGACGACTGACGGACCTTTGCCGGACCGGCGACCGCCGCCGACCGCCCGAATTGTTTTCGATTGTGTACACATAATATTCACTCCTATTTCTTTCGAACAAGTTGCAAAATGCAAGTGCATTGTTTAGGGCTCTTACAATTCAATGATTCGGGTGTTTCCGGGAATACGACAATTAACGAATATCTGCATGCGCATTATTAATTCGGGAGTACTGTATTTGTCACAGACACTGAAAAAGTACAACATAAAAAAAATAAACTAAACGCAAGGCATAGCATTAGTCTGTGACAGAGAGGTACACTGTGTACTGTGACAGATATATTGTAGCCGACTAGGCAAAAGCAATCATTGAGTTATAATTTTGTATCGCATCAGCTACTTTTGAACATTAACATAAATGCACAAACATGCAAAGATAATAATGTTACGCCATCTATCGGTGAATGGGGGGTACTAGAAGAGATTGAATGTATCGGTGGTTTAAAGGTAATTCAGCTACTCTGTACTAGATGGCGTTGCTGTATCGAGCATAGACTGTTCGCGATTATTCGACAGTTTTGTGGAAGTATCTAGAATGCGCTAGTGATGTTATTCGGCCAGTATAAATAGAGTGCGAGCGAACGGACCGGACAGTTACAATTGAATATCGAAGCGATCAACAAGAATCGAAGGAAATAAGTCGGAAGTGTTTAGTGTTGTTCTAGTGGTGTGAATAGTGTGTTTTATTAGTGAAGTGAAAATAAAGTGTGTGTATCTAGTGTTATTGTGTGAGTGAATAAAGTGCAGTTTTTATGGCATAGTGTATATAATTTATCGTCGAACCCCAGCTCGTAACAAATTGGTGTCAGAAGAAAGGGATAAATTATGCCGGTTATGCCGAAGGAAGAAACTGAAGATGTGCGTACCAGGAACCAGCGCCAGCAAGACCTGGACCAGAGACGCTTCGGAGACGTTCCTTCTCCATCGTCTAGTGGATCAGGCGACTCCGCGGCTGCAGTGGAGCCTGCAAGCGCACACTCCATGGCGGTGCCCGACATCGCGGCTCTGATGGCGTTCATGCAGGAGCAGGCCCGCCGTCAAGAGGAGCACGCGCGCCGCATGGAAGAACAGCGACAGCGCGACAAGGAGGAGCAGGCCCGCCGTCAACAGGAGCAGGCTCGCCGTCAAGAGGAGCACGCGCGCCGCCTAGAGGAACAGCTGCAGCGCGACAAGGAGGAGCAGGCCCGCCGTTTGGAGGAACAGCTGGTGGTGATGAAAGACCTCAGCGCCGCTGTAGGGAAGGACCTGAAGGTGGTAAAGGAGGAGCTCCAGAAGCACGAGGCTCGTATCAGCGACGTGGAGAAGCTCGTACACGACCAGCTTGAGACTCGCGTCGCCTCTATAGAGAAGCGTGTACACGACCATCACGACACCTGTGTCGCTGAAGTGGAGAGGAGATTGCGTGGGCTCGGATCCAACGAAGTGACATCTGCGACTGTAGTGCCCTCACCTCGTGGGTTTAAGGTTCCACCATTTGATGGCTCGTCATCATGGTCTGCATACAAGATCCAGTTTGAGGCTGTGATGCGATCGAATGGGTGGACCAAAGAACAGGCCTTAACCGCCCTAACCTTGGGCCTTCGCGACCGGGCCTTGACAGTGTTGGAGGCACTCGGACAAGACGTCACCTACGAGAAGCTTTTGAGGCGCTGGAGGCGAGGTACGGAGACGCGCACCTCGAACATGTGTATCGTGCTCAGCTGAAGGACAGGACGCAGCGCACCGGAGAAACTCTGCAGCAGTCGGCTCTAGAGGTGGAAAAGCTGGTCAAGAAGGCATACCAGTCGTCTCCTGCGCTTATTGATGGGAACCTCATACAGGCGTTTACGGATGGGATCCGGGACCTGGAGGTAAGAGCAGCAGTGAGGCTTGGGCACTTCAAGGACCTCAAGGATGCCTTAGCCCACGCTCTGGAGGTGGAAGCAGTGCGACGCGACGACCGAGGTCACCGCATCAGGGAAGTTGTGTCGTCACCTCGGTGCTACAACTGCGGAGAAAGAGGCCATATCCGCTTGAGCTGCCCAAAGCGTAGGCAGCCTGGTGACACCCTGTCTCCACCAAAGGGGTCGCCTGATGTGCCTGCCAGGCAGCGAGAGCAGGGAAACGAGTAGAAGCCAGGACTGCGGGGCGGGTGCTGGCTGGTAATGGAAGAGCCCCAAGTGTCAGCCGCCGCTGACATCGAAAATATTTTTATATTACAAAAACGGGCAGTTAGGGCCATTTACCAGTTAAAGACAAGTGTCTCACTTAAAGAAAAATTTAAAAATATTGGTATTCTTACTGTAGCATCACAATATATTTATGCCAGTGTTATGCATGTACGACTACATATAAATTCTTACAAAATGAATAGTGACATTCACAATATTAATACTAGGAACAGGCACAAATTATGTGTACCATATTTCCGTTTACACAAAACGCATAGCTCTTTTATTGGGCTTAGTATAAGATTTTATAATAAAATACCAAGTAATATTTTAGACTTGCCTTTAAGGTCGTTTCAGACAATTGTTAAAAATAATCTTTTACTAAAGGCATATTATAGTTTAAATGAGTATCTTGACGACAAGTACGCTTGGAAATAAATATTATTTTATTAGGTCAATTTCTTTTTATTATTAGGTCAATAGGCAGTTTTATAGTGTAGTTAATTACCGTATTCTCTTTTATACTACATTTGCATTCTTGTTCTACTCTTTTTATTATAATTTATCGGATTTGTAAGGTGAGGGTAACTCGTGGTCATGAACTGCTAACTAATAGATTGTAAATTGCTGCAGGTTCATATACCATTACTTTTCGGAACATACTGTTCCACAATAGATCAGAACAGTCATGTTCGCGAGTTGCTTACATCAAAAGACGTAAGTGGATGCTCCTGTTTCACCATATTCACTTTGGGAGGCTTACTAAATGAACATAATTTATTGCTTGAGTATGATATCAATAACTATTAACTTTTGCAATAGTAGATAACTCGCAATGTGAAACAGTTGCAGCTCCTTACAAATATAACATGTAAAAGAATTATACTGGCAGTTAAAAAGAGTGGCCACGAGTTTTATTGCCCGTTCTTTCTCGTGGTTCTACCTATTGCATTGCGAACGTGGCAGTAAATGTAAATGTAGAATCATCTAGTAATTAACTTTAATCTTTGACGTTCATAAGCGTCACTTTGTGACCTAAATGAATAAATGATTTTGAGTTTTGAGTTTTTATCTCGATCTCGCAATCATGCGACGGGAACAGCGTGATCATCGAAGGCGAAATTAACAGAACACCATGCAAGCTGACATTGGACACGGGTGCTTCTCGGACAGTCGTCGGTTTCCATCTGGCAAGACGGGTTCTTCGGGGCTGCTTCAGGAACGATGAATGTGTGAATCTGAGAACAGCTACGAGAGGTGAAATGGAGGTGGATCTGAAGCTAGGCAACAAAATTTACCGTCACAAAGTCATCGTGGCCGATATAGTGGACGACTGCATCTTAGGCCTAGACTTCATGCGGAAGTATCACTGCGAGATCGATGTTAACCAAGGAGTGTTGAAATGTGGCTCGGAAGAAGTCTTCATGGAAGGCGCAACTTCAGGAAAAGTGCACTGCCTGAAGAATGTCACGCTTCAACCGCGGTCGGAAACGGTAGTACCGGTTTGTTTACCCGGGAGTTCTGGTCGAGGTAACCGCTGCGTACTTATCGAAGGCCTAGAGGAAGATGCCTCATGGAAGATTGCACGAACGTTGGTAAGGGGTACCAAAGTTTCATCAGTACGCGCACTAAATGCAAGTGACAAGGAAGTGTTGCTCAAAAAAGGGACGGAATTGGGCACCTATGAAGGAGCGGCTTGGATGCTTAGATGTCAAGAGCAACCTACCAGCGACAAGGTTCAGGGTGCACGATTCGACGTGTCTTCACTTTTGGAGGACTGCCAAAGTACCCTGTCAGAAGAAGAGAAGACCAAGGCTAAGAAGATGTTAAACCGGTTCGCCGATATTTTCTCGACCAGTGATGCCGACATAGGGAAGACAGCACTAGTCCAGCACAAAATAAACACGGGAAGTGAAGCACCGATTCGCCAGCGACCAAGACGTGTGCCAGTGGCACGGGAACGTGAAGTGGAAGCGATGATCGACGGTATGGTGAAAGAAGGCGTAATCGAGCCTTCGTCCAGCCCGTGGTGCTCTCCGGTTGTCCTAGTAAAGAAGAAGGATGGCAGCATGCGCTTCTGTGTAGACTACCGCCGATTGAATGACATCACGAAGAAGGACAGCTACCCGCTGCCAAGGATCGATGACACACTGGATACGCTGACGGGGATGAAGTGGTTTTCTACCTTAGACCTAAAAAGTGGCTACTGGCAGGTGGAAATAGATCCTCGAGACAAGGAGAAGACGGCATTCTTCACAGGGAAAGGATTATGGCAATTTAACGTCATGCCTTTTGGATTGTGCAACGCTCCCGCTACTTTTGAGAGACTGATGGAGCGAGTGCTTATGGGACTGATTGGAGACGCCTGCCTGGTCTACTTGGATGACATCATCATCGTGGGGCGCACCTTCCAGGATCACCTTCGAAACTTGGAACAAGTGCTGTCAAAGATACGAGGAGCTAATTTGAAGCTGAGTCCGAAGAAATGCGCATTATTCAGACGGCAAGTGAACTTTCTAGGACATGTGGTCTCGGAGAACGGTATTCAAACTGACCCGGAAAAGATCATTGCCGTGAAGGAATGGCCAGTTCCAGAGAACAAAACGCAGGTCAGAGCATTCCTCGGATTATGCTCCTACTATCGACTCGACGGTTTGTGAAGAACTTTGCTGAGCTGATAGAGAATACTAGAAGAGATTGAATGTATCGGTGGTTTGAAGGTAATTCAGCTACTCTGTACTAGATGGCGTTGCTGTATCGAGCATAGACTGTTCGCGACAGTTTTGTGGAAGTATCTAGAATGCGCTAGTGATGTTATCCGGCCAGTATAAATAGAGTGCGAGCGAACGGACCGGACAGTTACAATGAATATCGAAGCGATCAACAAGAAGCGAAGGAAATAAGTCGGAAGTGTTTAGTGTTGTTCTAGTGGTGTGAATAGTGTGTTTTATTAGTGAAGTGAAAATAAAGTGTGTGTATCTAGTGTTATTGTGTGAGTGAATAAAGTGTAGTTTTTCTGGCATAGTGTATATAATTTATCGTCGAACCCCAGCTCGTAACAATAAAATTTATTGAATTATGGTTTTGTATCACTTCAGTTACTTTTAAACATTTGACAGAAGTTACAAAAAACAAAATACATCTGAGATGAATTTTGGCATAATTATATTAAATATACAAATACTGCCTCTGTGGTCCAGTGACTGCCACCGTGGTCCAGTGGATAGCGTATGCGTCTGCGGATCGGTTTCGATTCCCGGGTCGGGCAAAAGTGTTACTGGGTTTTTCCAAATTCTCAGTAGCAGCACGGAGTCTGGTGATATTCCCGGTAGCGGTAATAGTCTCGCCCCCTATTACGTGGGATCTAAAAATTCATGTCGAAATGTGAGTGTAATATTACACCTCTGCCTACCCCTTCGGGGATAAAGGCGTGAGTCTATAAAAAATATATTAAATATGCAATTTTTTATCTAATTCAGCTCTTTTTCCGTAAAACATAACAAATTAAATTATTTTATTTATTTATTTTATTTTTATTTATTTAATCACACATACCACTATCATCACAGGTCTTAACCTAATACAATAGCGTTGTTCTATTACTGGGTTAATTAAAAAATAAGTATGGATAAATTATTTGCCTCATGATTACGTGGCCTCAGTTTCATAATTTATATTTGATTTTAACTGTTGACTAGTTTTGAACATTTTTTTCACTTCTTAGTTCTGATGTGAATTGAGTTTATAAGTTTTGGAGTCAAAACTGATCACGAATATATGGCAGCTGTACTAGTAGTAAATTATTGGTACAATTTACAATCACATACTTTTGAATCACTTCGATGCCACACAGTTCTGACGCGAACTCCGTTCATTAGTATTGAATTTCTGATTTTGATCATGTACTTTTGCTGTTGACTGTACTATGTATTTAGTTTCAATTAAAACATGGCTTTGTAGCAGTTTTAACAATTATCCTCTAGAGAAAAAAATGGCAACCAATGATACTTTGAAATATATTTATTTAGTAAAATATAAACGTGACTGACACTACATGCAAAAGGAAGTCGTTTTCGAGAGTGTTTTTAAACTTCGATAATCTTCCTCTGTACTGGTGTGTTTTTATTGAAAGTGCATGAAACAAACTATTATAAAATGGTGAAATAAAAGCTTTAAGTTTTTTAAGAAATATGTTTATTAGCAAAATAAATTGTGACAGACACTACATCCCAAAGCGTGACCGACACTACACTCACTTTGTGTAGTGCAAAAGTCAATACACAATTTTTACATGAAACTTAGAAAATAAATCACAGCACATAAAAAACGAACTCTGAAATTATTTGAATGATACAAAAGTGTAAGTAATGAACTTGTATTATATTTTTTTTCATTTTGCTACAATAATTAATAGCCAACACAGTGGTGACGATATCTGGTTGAATAAACATAAAGTGGTTTCACCCGCTCCAACGTTTGATCACTAAGAAAAGTGAATAGAGCCAAATACGTTGAAACCGTTGCATCGGGAAAAAATATTTCTAGCTGGCTGGTGTGAGGAGCGCCGTTTCGGGCTCACCGAAGCGCACCGAAACGTACAGCTCTAATGTGTCACCATGCCGGCCTCCGCTAGCGCACTGGCCGATGGCAAAGGACCGCCGCCACGGACAATAAAAATATTAAAGTGCTTGACAAACGTCAGTGTCTATTTTGTTGATTGTTTTGATTGTTTTTGATATTATATTTTAGAAATAAGTTTATTTTTAGTGAACTGTATAATTCATGTCGTATAACGGTGGCAAAAGCGATGAGGAGGTAAGTGCCAGTCAACTTTACACACCGACTACCTTGGTGCGCTGCCCCATCTGTCCCCAAGCACGTTTGTTCAAATGTGAGCGGGGCCTCAAAGTACATTTAGGAAAAATTCACAAAAACCAAAATGTACTTTCCGGCCCCACTACTTCCACCAGTACTACACAGAACAATCCCACAGACGCCCCTAAAATTCCCTTTTGGCAGTATTTAAGTCAGCTAAAAAATTCCATTCCGATTCTGAAGAGAATTCCCCGTGGTGCGAGGCCTTTGGTGGCTCAAAACCTAGGACATTGCATAGGCCTTGTCATCCGGGAGAATTCTATTACGGCTTGGGAACAGCTACTCACTTTCCCTTATAGAATTCTACATGCTCAAGGAGACCGGCTTACAAAAAAAACTTTAACAACAAAAATTAAGGAAAACTGCAATATTTCGGCATCAAAATTAGAATACCATCCTCCCAAAACTCACCGCAACAGCACCATCTTCCATCATGTAGAGTCGAAACTAAGGGAAGGTGACATCAGGGGAGCGTCCAGGCTCTTATTCAGTAGCGATGTGGTGGCGCCTTGCTCTCCCGACACACTCGCAAGTCTGCAGAGCAAGCATCCAGCGCCAGGGGATAACCTCTCCTTTCCTGAGCCACCTAGCGCTGACTCGGGCTTTCTCAGCATTACAGCCAAGGACGTGGTTGGTGCCGTTGGCTCCTTCCAGAGCGGGTCTGCTGGTGGTCTCGACGGCTTGACACCACAACATCTTAAGGATCTTGTGTGTTCAAGCGCCGGGGCGGCCGGCGACTCGCTTTTGAGTGGGCTAACGGCATTAACTAATCTCATGCTCTCCGGCAATGTGAACGATGCCATCGTCGACGTTTTGTATGGTGCTAATCTGTGCACCTTACGAAAGCGGGATGGTGGCATTCGTCCCATTGCCGTGGGGTGCACGTACAGGCGTATGGCAGCTAATATATGCTGTCGCCATTTTAACACCAGCTTTTCTTGTAAATTTCAGCCACAACAGCTGGGATTTGGTTCTAAAGGAAGCTGCGAGGCTGCTGTACATGCCTTGTCAACGTACCTTGACTGTAATGGAGGTGAGGTTGTCTTGAAGGTTGACCTAAAGAATGCCTTTAACTCAGTCAATAGAGACACCTTGTTGACACAAGTTAAATTGGAAACACCCCAAATCTACAATTTTCTTTGGCAATGTTACAGACACCCTTCTAAATTAATATACAAGGAACATCTTTTAGAATATGCCGTCGGTTGTCAACAAGGTGACCCTCTTGGACCACTAATTTTTAGTTTGGTCATCCATCCAGTTATAAACCAACTAAATTCAAAATTAAACATCTGTTACCTCGATGATGGAACCCTGGGAGGTGACGTAAACACTGTATATCAAGATCTAGCATTCCTGAAATCGAAATTTTTATCCATAGGCTTAGAGTTGAATACAAGCAAATGCGAAATTTTTATTAATGACAATTTAGATAAATCCTCTATTCTTTCAAAATTCCAATATCTGGCACCCAATATCACCCAAGTTGAAAAAAGTTCTCTTCGCCTCCTGGGGTCCCCAATTTTAGACGACGGTTTTGATTCCTTTATACAGGAAAAAATTCAAAATTTTAATGATGTTTCAGACAGGCTACTCAAAATTAATATACATTCAGCTTTTACTATTATTCGATATTGTCTTTTTGTCCCTAAATTTACACACGCGTTACGGTCTTCACCTTTTTGGAAAAATCCGACTCCACTCATTCAAATTGACAAAATGATACAGAATACTCTAAGTAAAATTTTGAATGTGGCTCTGAACGACCGAGTGTGGCAACAGGCGTCCTTACCTGTGCGCTTAGGCGGCCTCGGCGTTCGCAAAATTTCTGACGTAAGCCTGCCAGCGTTCTTGTCATCGGTCCACAGCACTGCAGAATTGACCAGGAAAATTTTAGCACCTACACTGGTTGATTCTGAGGTGCCGTGTAAGGCCGATGCTATGAACGCTTGGAGAAATTCTTGTCCAGGAACTGAGTCACCCCGAAACTTGTTCTCCCAGAGGCAATGGGATGGGCCGCTTTGCAGCGTGGTACGAGAAAAACTCCTCAATACATCGGCCAGCGCTGCGGAGCGTGCTCGCCTGTTGGCTGTGGGAGAATGGGAATCGGGCCTCTGGCTTCAGGCACTGCCATCGTCCAATATAGGTACCATGTTGGACGATACAACCTTCCGCTTCGCTACTTGCCTCCGTTTAGGCGCGTCATGTGTCTCTCCGCATCGCTGTCACTGCGGAGAGGCTGTCGATAGCCTTGGTCACCATGGTCTGTCATGCAGCAGGAGCGCGGGTCGTATTTCACGACACGCCAACCTCAACGACATTCTGCGCCGTGCTCTTGTCATCGCTAGCGTTCCAGCCCAACTTGAACCTCAGGGCTTGGCACGCGACGATGGTAAGAGACCGGACGGGATGTCTTTACTGCCGTGGAAGCTGGGTAGGCCTTTGGTATGGGACGCGACATGTGTCGATACCCTTGCGCCATCCCATCTTTCCAGCACAGCAGGTTGTGCGGGCGCTGCTGCTGCTTCAGCAGAGACCCTCAAACGGCGCAAATACGTAAATCTTGTAGGAGATTATGTATTTGAGCCGTTTGGGGTCGAAACCTTGGGGCCATGGGGTCCAAGTGCGAGATCCCTTTTTAGGGATCTTTTTATGTAATTGTTGATTTTGTTTGGAAAATAAATGTCTATGTGTATTAAAAAAAAAATGAACTTGTTAAATGCTATTTTTGAACATAAACACCACCTTAACAAAATCACAATAATATGTTAGAAACTAACATTGACACTAAAATAAATCAAAACAAAACCTTTTTAGAAACAATAAATATAATTATTTAAAAAACTTAAACAATTTCTTTAACAAAGTATACATTCTTTTAAGCCTTTTTAAAAACATCTAGACTTTTTGGAAACTTATAATAGACTCTATTGCCCTTAAGAATCAGACTAGGGTTAGGTAATATTTCGAGTATGTCATCAAAACACACATAGGATATATCGTCCTCATCAGCTCTATATAAAGAGGCATCGTTATTCGTTACTTTTAGGCACATAAGTTTGACTTCGCCCTCTTCATCTACATTACTCTGGCAAATAGTTACATAACGATATATCTGACGTTTGTTTGTTGTGGCAAACTGTGCAAGTACAAACACACCATTTCGGATGTTAGTAGCAGTAAGTTCTAAACCACTGGGGCCAACGTCTAATGTTGGAGCCGTATTTTCTTTTTCGTCTGGTAATTTATAAGGCATTAGAAGATATGTTTCATCATCGTCTGCCGATTCATCAGAAAACAATTCTTCGTACGTTGTTTTTTGCAAGCGAGATAGTTGCAGAGCTTTGACGTAATTAAACTTATTTACGTAAAATTTGTGCATTTTTTTATATTCTTTTTAGCCATAGCTTTCTCAAAAAGCGTACTTAATGCTAGGTCTTCATGGCATTTACTGATGTCCTCATCATTCATCAAAATGATTTGATATTTATTTACAGCTTCAGAAAAATCGCGTGCATTTGACACAATTTGCTCTCTCCTCATCATTAAATTTCGTACCTGACGTTTAAGCGCACCTCCGATTCCGTCTACTGGCCCTTTCTCATGAAAAGTGGCGAAAAAATTCCACGAGATTTTCAAATTATATCGTTTTTCCAAAACTGGAAGAGAGTTAGCAATAAATCGGTTTTTGAATTGTGAAGCTGGACCTTCTGACCATATGCGTACTTCTTTTACATCTTCTGGTATTTCTGTTAATATCCGATCAATATAAACTATTACCGTATCTTTATTGTGGTGAAGATTATCCGATGATATCGCAATTGCATGCTGTTTTTGATGAAACCACAAAGACACCGTAAATAAAAAAACTTGTGGCTGCACCCAATGATACGACTTGAATTTCATCCTGCGAAACAGGTATAATTTTCTGCAAAATCCACCTGCAGAAGCGCTCAGTTGCAATCTGAGCTCATACAATCAATGCAATCTTGATTGTAACGCTGTCCTTGTTCCCTTTTTATGTTACTGTGTTCCTTAAACTATGGAGTCATTTTCGAAAGATGTTCACAAAGCATCGACACTGTACCTTTTATAGCCCTTTTACACATTGGCCCAACTAGCTGGCCCAAAGCATTGGCCCAATGTGTAGAGAGCTACTTGGCGCTATGTTGGCTTAATTGGTGTAGTTGGCGCCGACGTTGGCCGGCCAACCAACGGTTTTTTGTGCAGACATCAAAGAATCTTGGCTCGCTCCGCCAACAGCGTTCACACGTTGGCGCCTTTTTCATTTCGTTGTCGCTCTTCAGCGGAGACGGTACTGTTGGGCGCACAGAGTACTTTTTATGGTTGCGTGTGTGTTACAAGGACCCGTTCCCGCCACCAACACACTATTTAAATAAGACTCAACTTATTTATTATCTAAGTTATCTTAACTTAACTTAATAGACTGTCATCTTCTATATATTATATAAAAGAAAGTCGTGTTAGTTACACTATTTATGACTTAAGAACGGCTGAACCGATTTGGCTGAAACTTGGTAGGGAGGTAGCTCAGAACCAGGAAATATAGGATACAGTTAGTTGCAAAAAATAATCTGGGAGGGATTTTAGAGAGGGTCGAAATTTGTAGGGACAAACCTACTATCTATTGACAGTAAGAACGCATGCGCTGTTACAATTGAGTACTGCGCATGTGCTATCCGTCAGTACTGTCACATTATATTATGCGTTGTCATATGGTGCACTATCATTACCTTGTTCGCTTACTAATTATTGTAACAGCCTTGGCTAAGCCCTACTAATATTAGGTATAAATGCGTAAATGTGTATGTATGTATGTACCGATTTCACGCTAAACCGGCTGAACCAGTATTCTGTACTCATAAGTGCGAAAGTGTGTATTGAGATATATCATGACATTCGACTGTATGCAAAGTGATGTTGTTGAGGACCTTCCACCTGTTGTTGACCAAGTTACTTCGTATCCTATAGAGTTTCTGAACTCCTTACAATTATCAGGAGTACCTTCACGCAACGAGAGACTAAACGTTGGTGTTCCAGTCGTGCTAATGCGGAATCTTAATGCACCAAAGCTTTGTAATGGCAACCGGCTACAAGTAACACCTAGGACGAAACATTATAAAAGCTATTCGCTATTGTGACTCAGACTACCTCATGAAGGATTCCGTAGTGGATGTATCCACTTACCATAGCCATTATCTTCGACTAACTGGTAATAGTATTTGTGTAAAATACAAAGCTATATTTGCGGTTTTTAAGATGTGCTTTATTTAAAAAACTGCTGACTACATATCATGCAAATCAATTTTCGTTGGAAGTTTTTATAACGATCTACAGCATATTTTTTTTTAGATTTGTCACTCTCTTGCTTTAAAAGTTAGAGGGACACACACACACTCATTTTACCACTTTGGAACCGTATATCTTTCTGTTATGTATCGTCTATTCATAGGCTAAGCGTTGTAGTTTGTAGTATGCGTACGACACCTGCGAGTGTCTCTGTGTGCGTAAGGGAGCACGCCACCATTTTAAAAATATAACGTTAGTATGCAATTGACTCGCTGTTTGATTGTTCGTACGCTTCCCGCTTCCGCATCTCATTAATCCTTTGTGCATATCTAACAATGGCGACGAGGATAGGATTTATCCATCAATGAGGCTTGGATTTCCCGCCATTCTCTTCTACCCAAGATTGGTGCGCCTTCATAATTTTCATCATATCTAATGTGTATATTGCCTCTTTTCTTATTAAAATGTACACGATCAATAATCATACGCCTACGCGGTCTTTCAACTACTTCACAGCTGTCTTTACTGCCACGTTCTAAAGAGAGTTTAACTACTTGACTTGCAAGGGGATATTCATTAAGATCATTTTCAATTTGTATATCTTCTAATACATTAAAGACTGGCGGATCATCAAATATTGGTAAAACAAAAGGTTCTTCAAAAGTATTTTCGTAAACTAGTATAACCCCTCAAAGCATTTTGGCCACCATCGAGGCATCTCAGGACACCCGTAGAAGTATTTTGGCCATTTTCGAGGCTAGGCTTTCAAGCTAAGTACGGCGCGTAATATTTTCGTTGAAAGAATGGTGATATTTCAATTTTTTAAGTAAATATTGTATATCAAAAGACGCGTAATTGAATAAGCTTTCGAATGATATTAATTATGAGATATCGAATCCAGAAGGGGTCGCGAGGTGCACCGAAGATAGTTCATGTGGACCAGTTGGCTCGTTACTACGGGTCCGACGATGTTCAAGACGAACACGTTTAAGAGGGGGGCAGTGTTACGCCATCTATCGGTGAATGGGGGGGGGGGGGTACTAGAAGAGATTGAATGTATCGGTGGTTTAAAGGTAATTCAGCTACTCTGTACTAAATGGCGTTGCTGTATCGAGTATCGACTGTTCGCGATTATTTCGACAGTTTTGTAGAAGCATCTAGAATGCGCTAGTGATGTTATCCGGCCAGTGTAAATAGAGCGCGAGCGAACGGACCGGACACAGTTACAATTGAATATCGGAGCGATAAACAAGAAGCGAAGGGAAATAAGAGGAAGTGTTTAGTGTTGTTCTAGTGGTGTGAATAGTGTGTTTTATTAGTGGAGTGAAAATTAAGTGTGTGTATTGTGTGTAAATAAAGTTCAGTTTAAGTGGCATAGTGTATATAATTTATCGCCGAACCCCAGCTCGAAACAATATTGTTCCTGAGTACACTGAGATTTAATTATATTCGTCTTCGTCGTTTTCCGGTCGCCTTGCTGCTCAATTTCGTCTGTCCTATTTCACGTGAATTATATTTACGAACCCAAGTACTCATAGCGATAGCGGCGGCGTGGAGCAGCAATGAGATTTTACAATTTATAGAATTGTACAGAAATGAACCAATAATATGGAATCCACGACATGAACACCATAGAAACAAAAACAAAGTAAGTTTTTAAACACATTTTATTAAAACATTGTTATCTTTGTAACGTTATCCCTACTTAGGGTGTGTTTAAATGAGAAACGTAGTTAAATGTTACAATAAAAATTGATTTAATTCTCAAGTAAATCTTAACATCATTTAGCAAGCATTTCACTAGCAAAAAAATTACTAAAAAAATGTTATTCGCAAAGATTTAAACAGGGTCGCGTGATTCGGCGATGGTAAAGGATTTGTTGAGGGTCCGCCTGCCGATGGTCGCTCAGAAACTCGTATTATCAATAATAAACTACATACTTATTTTATGTTTCAGGTTAATGATGCGTGGAGCCGTATGGCAGATAAAATCAATATTCCCATTAATGAATTAAAAAAGAAAAAGGAGTCATTAATGACAACATTTAGAATGCATAACACAAAAAAAACAAATTCAATAAGATCAGGAATGGAAGAAGGTGAGCAATACAATCCTATTTGACCGTATTACGAGCCTCTCGCAACTTTTTTAAAGGACATCTATGTGTGCACCAGTGTGATTAACGCTGCACGCGCGGCCCGCGCCCGCGCTGCTAATAATGCGTGATGTTGTTATTGTTTACTTTGTACACATTTTAAGTAGGTAAATATTGCTATGTATAATTGTATTTGTGTATCCACTGTTTTGCGCCTTCGTGACTCACTAGCAGGGCCCCGTAGAATATCAGTGCCAGCGAGTCTGGTGTTATGCTGAACGGGGTCCCATTGCTGCCACGACCTGGCCTTAGCGTGTTTTAATGTTACTATAGCTGTTAACGATGTTTTTTTTGTTTCTTTTTATATATATATTTTTTATTCTGTGTGTACCTTTCTTTTACCACGTAATTTGTCTGGTTGTGGCAGAAATAAATCATTTTTCATTTCATTTTCATTTCATTTCATTAATACTGAGGAAAACATTATACAGGTATTTTTTTATTTAACATTTTTTTTAATGTTCTCTATTGCTATAAAAGTAATGCATAAAATCCAATCTTATTTGTGTCGCAGTACGGGGCGGTTTACGCTGTATATTTACTAATGGCGAAAAAGAATTTTCTCCATAATTTCTCCATGAGCCTGAACGTACTAGATCTCCATTTTGATAAATATTGAATTACTCTGGGGGTGAATAAATATTCCGTGAAGATGAACTTTTTCTCAAAAAATTATGTAGGTATCTGAACCTGGCGGATAGTATTCCGAAAGTGTTTTCCACTTTTACTTGAGAACGGGATAGTTCTTGATTGAATACTCTTTCCGGGGAGCCTAGAGAGTGATGACCGGGAAACGGTTTCATTAAATGGGTACTGAGAGCAAATGCACCATCGCCTAAAAATACGTAAGGCATGACTATATCACTATTAGGAAGTGGAGTGGGACGGGGTAAACTCATATTGTTAGACGATAATTTTTGATATAAGATACTTTGATTGAAAACTCCTCCATCACTAATTCTTCCTTGAGAACCTACATCGGCTAACAAAAAACAATAATTACTATCTTCTAGTGCTAGTAAAACAATGCTGAAGTTGCCTTTATAGTTAAAGGATTCAGTTCCTGAGTGTAAAGGTGACTGTATATTAATATGCTTCCCATCTATAGCGCCTAGAAAATGTGGGAAGCTAAATCCTTCTGAAACCGACAGCCATTCGCTCGCAGATTTCGGCATCTAAAATAAATAAAAAAACGAATAAACACGCTTTAATAAGATAAATTCATAAAATAAAATTATTGTCTTTCAGCAATCCTTGTGTAATAATTGTACGAAGTTTGCATTAAATCTGTTCGTTTAAAGTAGGTCAAAATCGACTGTAAAGGAGTCGGTTATATATAGGTCAAGCATTAGTTCATATTTATGTCGCGGATATTAAGTCAAAAACATGATATTATAAATTCACTAAGCCGCAATAGTGATATTGTAATAAAACTAGTACTATAACCAGTACTCTATATATATAATTAATAATAAGTACGCTTATATTAATAAGCGTGTTAATAAACTAAAATCACTTTTTACTACAGGAGTCATCGCCAGGTGACTACGAAACAGAGGCTGAAACGGACTTAACTCCTTCCGTCATTGTAACTAACGACTCTGAAGCTTACGGGAATGACGCTACTAAGTCAAAAGTAACGGCTCGTCCTGCTCAAATGCGCCGTTCGCTAAATCCACCAGAGCTATCAGAGGCCAGCAGGGAGATGACAAATGCTTTTGGCACATTAAACAGAGTGCTTAATAATAAAGCAAAGCAAGACGATGACTGTGACCTATACGGTAAACTTCTTGCCTCAAAATTTCCAGAAAATGAAAGAGACGAAATTATGTTTGAGTTTGATCATCATCATCAGCCTTTAACAGTCCACTGCTGGACTAGCCCTCTCCTTTGAAAGGAGGAATTGGCCTACTATACCACGCTGGCCAAACGGATTGGTATAGGGTTTGTATCAAGTTGTCCTTCTCTTACAGCGGTGTTCTCTGTATAATATGCTCCCTCTGTCGCCTCTTACGACACCCATGTGAGTATATGGGGTGGTGACAATCCGTATTCTTAATCCGTCACCACACGGACAGATTGAGTTTGATAGCATATTGATAAAGAAACGTCAAAGTCACCAAAAGACTGATTCATACATCAATTGTTCATCTTCCTCACAAAATTCATATCAATCAAACTGGTCTTCATCTCCTTCACCACAGTTCCGACAGTCTGCTCCTCCAACTTACATAACTTTTCCCAATCAATCACCGCAGTATGTTCTTCATGAACCACAATCTCAACGTATTCGGATATTGTCTAATAATAATATATATTCATCATCACACTTCATGCAGTCTTCACCTGCTCATGAGCAAAAAACACCATCTCCAGAACTACCTGTTGTACTTCATTTACCAGAATCACAGGGGATGACTGATAGAACGTACAGCCAATCTCATTCAATAGACACACAAAATATAATATATCAGGGATATGACCATGCATAAAATAATCTTGTACAATTTTGTAGCTCTTTCATTCAAAATATGAATAAATTAAACATGAAGTTTTACTCACCTTAATCATATCTTGCAAAACATCATTGAGTGTCATACAGACTTCAATTATTATGCGTGAGATAAGTGAACTTGATATTTTAAATAGATAATGTAAACTTCTTTAGTCATCTCCAGTAGCTAAAAATCTTAATGTCAACGCAAGTCGTATTTTTGTTGGTACCGCTTCCTCCAGATAGTATCTTGCTTAGAAACCATCGGAGAAACTTTTTGTAGCAGGTATTCAAAATTAGTGCATGACATTCGAACGAAATTATCGAACTCCCCAGATGGTTCTGCTAGAAGCTCGGCAAGCTGTTGCTTCATGGTCTCTCTAAAAACAAAGGAAGTTATTGTAAATATGACTAAGTTACCTACCTCCTCACTTTTTGCTATTGGGATTATTATCAGCCTGCATATCAATAATCTCTACTAATATTATAAATTCGAAAGTGTGTATGTACCTTTGTATATGTAGGTAGTAGCTATGTATTTTACATTTTCACGCAAAAACCGCTTAACCGATTTTTTTGAAATTTAATATAGAGATATATTAGACCATGGAGACGGACATAGGCTATCATAAGTTGCAAACATTAAACTGGGAGGGATTGTAGGGAGGGTAGACTTTTGTACGGCACAAAGAACAATGCCCATTTCTGGCCCAGTTTGGAACTCATGAACAGCATAATAAAGTTTCAATTAGTTGTTGAATAATCCTTTTTATTTATAACTTAATTTATAGGCATTACTAAAGGTGTGCCGAGAAACTTATTCAATTAAATAGGTTTAAAAAGATGTGTTAACATCTAAATAGCAAACACGTAATAGATCAGAAATTGCCAGTAAAGAAATCATAATATTAAATCGATTATCACTTCTTCTTTATCGATTTAACGTTTTCTCTACTCAAAATGATTTGAGTTAATAGCAAATCTCTACTTGGTCCTTAAACATTTTAAATGTGTGTATTTTTAAGGTATATATGCGATTAACTACAAATAAGTTCGATTTTGAACCAAATATATAGGTAACCTATGTCCGAAATCCATATCGATTAATGAATATCATTTAAAACTGTAAAATGGCAACACTTTTTTGACTCTTAAGTCAATAATGTCATATTCAGTTTATTTTGTTTGTTACCTATTTGTTTTGCTCGTGCACATCGTGAATGCTTTTTATGTTTTTGGATCTTTTACGACTTCTGGCTTTTTCTTTCGGATTTCTACCCTTACCAAATGATTAACTCATTCTTTTCTACGCAAAACTACGAAATCATTTAACTATTCTAATAAAAGTGGGTACACACCTAATGTTTTGTGAGCATATAAAAGTACTTCTTGTAATAAGACTAAGAATGTGATGGACCTCTAATCAATCTCAAAATTCTAGTTTAATCCTCTTTTATCGAATGCAATAACAACTACTACGATTATTGACTGTCCACATCTGGGCCGGCGTCTCTAATAAAAATGGGCATTGTTCTTTACCTCTTTGAAGGAAGAACGCATGCGCTAATAATTGTGTGCTGCGCATGTGTTGTCACATATCTGTCAGTACTGTCACGTCATACATAATGTCATACTGTGCACGTTGATTTAATTGTTCGCATATATAAACTAATAATTATATAATAAACTTAAACGGCTGAAACGATTTTCCCTACCAATATTAAAAATGCGAAATTGTTTATAGACATAGGTATATTGATCATGTATAAGAACATGGCTTTGATATCTGACTGTATGCAAGGTGAATTATGTACCTTTCGATAGAAAATAGTAGATAATGTCATGGATACTGACCGAGTTACTTTGTACCCTATAGAGCTTCTGAAGTCTTTAGGATAATCAGGAGTGTCTTCACACAATTTGAGACTGAAAGAAGATTTGTGTTACCCCGAATTTAAAGCGCGCGAAGCGGCGGGCAAAAGCTATTAACTAATAACTCATTTACATACCTCGTTCTATTCCGATGAATAGTCACCATCCACCACCTTCTTTTCCGCCATTTCTTTTTAGTCAATCTATTTTGGTACACATGTACGTAATAATTAAACGCACTGTATAAATAAATTGACGTGGCTGCAAGTGCTTCTACGTCCATCTTTGTCTAAGCACCAATGCAGAATGATCCGTCAACCAATGCAATCTTGGCGTCGTATCATGTTGCCCAACATGCTGGGCCAGCTAGTTGGTGTCCGTATACGCAGCAGGACCCTACGTTTAATTCGATTGAAAGTTAACTTTTTACGTGCATGGTATTTAGTACTTTTCGAATTGTATAAGTAAAAAATAGTACCTTCATTGCTAGAGTGAAATCTTGAGTTATTACCCAGCAGGACCCTCCGCTGTTTGAAGCTTTTCAGAACAATAGTATATGTCACCGTTTAGCAATGTATTAGTACCTTTAAAATACCTTGGTTTCATTTTAATATAATTATTAGTTTATGAGGAAAGCGCCTGCAAAACTTTTATCATGCCAGCAGGACCCTTTTTTGTTTTGACGCTTTCGGACCCGACAGTCATATTTCTTATTAGCATTTTAATAGTACTTTTCAAATAACCTTACGTGTAATTCAAATATTTTGTTTTATAGCAGAAACATTGTTTTAAAACATTAAATATTTTTTCAGCGACAACGTTTAGTTTGGCCTTTGGCCGATGTATGAGCTTTCATAACGTTTGCAATGGTGGCGTTAATCAAAGAGATTTTTATTAATTTAAACCGGTCTTTTTAGATGTACTTATATATTTTATTTTTATGAACACAATTTAATAGAAATCCGTTATGATATGATTATTTATTTTACATCTACCCTCAATTTTAATAATATTTAAGAGCCATAAAAGTAATAGCATAATTGAAATGGTATAATCGTGAAAAAGTTTTAAATCAAATTGCCTGTTAAACTACAAAGTATTTGATTTAAACGTAAGGTTATTTGAAAAGTACTATTAAAATGCTAATAAGAAATATGACTGTCGGGTCCGAAAGCGTCAAAACAAAAAAGGGTCCTGCTGGCATGATAAAAGTTTTGCAGGCGCTTTCCTCATAAACTAATAATTATATTAAAATGAAACCAAGGTATTTTAAAGGTACTAATACATTGCTAAACGGTGACATATACTATTGTTCTGAAAAGCTACAAACAGCGGAGGGTCCTGCTGGGTAATAACTCAAGATTTCACTGTAGCAATGAAGTTACTATTTTTTTACTTATACAACTCGAAAAGTACTAAATACCACGCACGTAAAAAGTTAACTTTCAATCGAATTAAATGTAGGGTCCTGCTGCGTATACGGACACAGCTAGTTGGGCCAATGTGTACAGCGGACTTTAGTAAAACCTTTCTAAGCTGTCCAGTTTCCTCTTTCCATTCATACCAGCTAATTTCACTATCTTTAATGAAACAAGTAGCTCTTTCTAATCCGGATTGCATCAAAGTTTTACACTTTGTACATTTATTATACTAACAGGATGTTGTTAGTGCTTAACAAAGAGCAGTTTTTCTCAAAAAGCTTTGTCGTAACCAGGGATTTCATTGCAATTTTTGGACAGCGCGTTTAGCAGCTAATATGTAATTTTCATGATACTTGCAAAGCCAAACATTTTCAGGAGTTTGGCAGCTTAGGAGAACATGTTTTGGTCGTAGTTCAGAAAATGTACTTTTGCCTACAATCGTTCCGAATTCATCACAAAGCAGAGAATATGTTTCGAGAACATTGCTGAACAAATGCCTGTTTTTTTTCCATCTTCGAGACGGACTATCGTTGTTTTCATGCCAGGATTTTGGCGACTAATATCATCACGGACATAATTTTTTTTTACTTTTTTAACTGTGTCAGCACAGATTGTTTTCTTCGGTTTTTTGTGTTTAGGAGTTATTATTTCAGGAGTAATTTGTCTTGCTAGTGTATGCACAACTGCTGATGCTCTAGACTTCGAACGACTGAAAGGCAGACTCCGTTTGACTTTTGCGACCGCTTTTCCATAGGAGCTTTTTGAGGCAAATGCTTTAGCAGGAGTCTCATCTTTGGCAGGTGTATCAGTGGATTCTACCAGTTTTCTTTCTTTAATCTTAATTCTGTACCTTCTCATCTTCTGATTTATTTTCACGTAAGGCTTTAAGCATGTTTATCGATGCTGTTTGTTTTATCAAACGTCTTTGGCGTTTCCTGTTCGCAGATTCCTTTTTTTTAATTCTTCGAATAATCCTTTAGCTTTCAACTTCTCTCTCTGCTTGCGCTTCCTTTCTGCAGCTGTTTTCGCCATCTATGAGAAAAAAAACAAACAAAAAGCTACATTTAATAATGATACGGGATATGACTCTACCTACTACGTGACCGACTCTACAATGTGACTGACACTACAAAAATGATTTTAAGAGTTTAGGCATTATAAATTAAAAAAAGATAATATTTTTTTACCGTCGGCATCATTTGAGTAACGCCGCCACTGACACTGACACTGTGATCTTACAAACCTAATATATCTTTAAACAATAAAATTTTCATGAATTACGAACTGTTTATCAGTATGTCATCGTTTGAACAGTCAGTATATAACAAAATATAACAATAATTCAAAAGACTTACTGTGAACTTTAATCAAAACTGCACCACAAAAACCCACTATCAGCTGAGCTCACGACGCCCTCTCGTAAATGACAGTGTTGTCAGAAAATAAAATATCAATAATTGTTGCCACTATAAAAACTTAACTACCAAAATCAGATATTATTTTTTTTCATTTAAGTAGACTTATGCGTGGAATTACCCAACTATAAAATCAACTAAACATAGAATGGGAAGTATCAAAGATAAACAATATAAAAACCAAAAACATCTTCGCTTAAAATCAGGCGAGATAGCTATCAAATGCGAGCCTATCGATGAATAAAATAACAAAAAGATTCAAAATAGAACTCAAACCAATCAATTCAACATAAAAACGAAAACAAGCTACTGTACCCCGCAATAAACATTGTAGATCAAAATTATAGGTATTTACTGCCGGGTACTGTAAGTATTAGTCTTATTACACGAATCCAATCAACGTAAAAGAAAACCTCAAAGAGATCCTTTTTTAGGGTTCCGTACCTAAAAGGTAAAAAACGGAACCCTATTATTAAGCCTCCGCTGTTTGTCCGTCTGTCCGTCCGTCTGTCTGTCACCAGGCTGTATCTCATAAACCGTGATAGCTAGAAAGCTGAAATTTAAAAAAATTATATATTTTGGTTGCCGCTATAACAACAAATACTAAAAATAAAAAAATAAAAAAATATTAAGGGGGGTCCCATACAAAACACGTGTTATTTTTCGTATTTTTTGCTCAAAATTACTAACTGTAACAGGTAGACGCTTTATTATTTCACAGAATATGTAGTTTTATATTACCTTATTTACCTTTCAAAATAAATAATTAAATTTTAAAAAAGTAAATATTAAAGGGGGGCTCCCATACAACAAACGTAATGTTTAAGCAATTTGTTACTCAATCTTAATAAACAGGTAGAAACTTCAAAAGTATTTAAGTATACATACAACGAACGTGATTTCCTTTTATAGATGATGGTACGGAACCCTTCGTGCGCGAGTCCGACTCGCACTTGCCCAATTTTTTTTACTTTTACAATATCTTAATATATAAAATCCTTGCGTTACTGACTGACTGACAGACAAGCTACAGCCGAAACTATTGGGCGCAGGAAGCTGAAATTTGGCACGTATGTTCCTTGGGGACCGTAGGGGTGCACTAAGAAGGGATTTCCCGAAATTCCCACGGGATCGGCCAAAACGGGTTAATTTAAAAAAAATGCAGGCGTAGCTGCTGGCGTCCTCTAGTGTAGTATAAAATTACAACCAAAAATATTTGTTTTTGATACTCTTAATGTGTTTTCTTAATTAAAATGGAGTTCATCATCTTCACAAGACAAAACCAAGCCATTCAACATTGGTTCATCATTGTGTAAATTGACCTTTTTAACGATTCATTCATTGGGCACATTATCTTGATCAACTCTTTTAGTAATTTTAAACAAAAGCTTCGGTTTTATATGGTTTTATAAAATCCGACAGAGTAATAAATCTCTCCACCTTGAACATAATTATTTTCTAGATGACGTCACGGACGTTAAGTCAGCCATAAGCTTTTTATTGTATATTTGTGTTTTTAAAATAAAAAACTGTTCAAGTCATAACCATTTATTCGACAAAACATTGGTTTCAGTGCAATACATAGCAACAATTGTTAGACAAAATTAATGTGCAGTGGAAATTCTAAAAACTAATTAAAAACTAAATACTCATTAAAAGTGACATTATTTCTACCCGAATCTAAAATTGTAAAAGTGAAATACTGGAAATACACAAAAAACATACAGTGCCTAGTGTTGCAAGTGTGCGGACTGCCAACCCTAGTATTTGCGTGGCCTGTCTATCTTCCCGCGCTGAAAGATACACCTGTAAATTCCATAGATTTAAATATTGGGGAAAGCGACATCTATTTGTTTACTACTGTACTTCTGCAAATGAGATACCACTGAGACACTAAATAGGTTCTGGAATACCGCCATCTATCTGTCTAACTTGGGATTAACATAGATCGATATCGTTCATCATCTGATTTAACCCGTCCCACGGCCGCGCGAATTTATTGCACATGCACTTTAATGTCAATGCAATTTACGTGATTCGCAAGTTCAAGGTCATACACCTATTTGAACCATAATTTAGATATGTAAATAATAATTATATGTTATGAAATGCACATCATTGTAATGGTAATATCATACTCTTGCTACCGTTTATCCAAAAAAGTTAAAAAATACGTACATTTCCAAATAACGACGATATAATAGGCACAGTCGATGTTTTTTGGCGCCAAAATTGACAGCGCGCCATCAAATAAAACATCAATAAAGTCACACTGTTAACACAAACACTTGAATAAACATCACTACAATACACTAGGATAACGTATCATTCATATCAGTATATTTTCATTTACACTAGACACCATAAAACTAACTAATTACTTGATTTTTGACACTTATCACTTTATTTGCATATAAACAATGGCGCCATCGTTGCCGACGGCTCGCGCGAATCCGCGATACTAACTACTCGGACACCTGCGCGAATGACGTCACAATCTAGTGATTGACAAAATCAAAATAGTATCGATAAACAAATGTAAATAAATATTTCGTTATGAATTATGTGTTTAGTAAAATTTTGAGTTTACAATACTTGATATTCTGATTTAGAGTATTTACATACCAATAAAAGTAATTATAATCTCTATAGTACACAAAAAAAAATCGCTTTTCAGTCGTTATAGGTACAGAGTTAAAATTTTCACTGAACGTATATTTTATTGCTATTGGCTTTCGTGGCGTAGGTCATGCTCGTAAATGCTCGGTGAGGTTAACTGTTCGCTTACCAATATCTTTGTAGACCCAAAGGCTACGTGCTTTCACTTATTACGATTTCTTGCTGATATTTTATATACGATGATATTTATCATTTCAATTTCTCTTAGTATGCAACTATGGTTATACGACGTTAAACCGACCGTCATGTATACGAAGATGCCCTATGAAACGCCATTGGCAGGTATACCTGTCAGCGATAACCGACAGGGCTATCGTCGGTGAGGCCGTGACCTGGACTGGGTGGGTTGCCGCCTACTGATATTTTGGACTCGTTGGTCTCTAGCTGATTAACAAATAAGTAAAGACCATGGCTGTAATATTACACCTCTGCCTACCCCTTCGGGGATACATGCGTGAGTATATAAAATAAAAAAATAGAATAAATAAAGAAAATATATAAAGACCACGGTTCGGGTTATCATTTAATCGTGTTACCTGTTAAGCTAGTTGAAGGTCTTCTAGAGGGCTTATACCAGTTTGGCTTGAGTTCCTCACCTTCCGGTTGACTCAAATCCTTACCGGCCATGGTTGTTTTGGCCGGTATTTGTGGAGGATAGGCCGGGAGGAAACGCCCGGATGCCACCATTGTGGAAGTAGCCGCGACCCTGTCGAAGACACGGCGTTACATACTTTGGCGGATTGCCCAGCCTGGGCATCGCAGCGCCGTGATCTGGTCGCGGCTCTGAATACGGTTGTCCTCTCGCTCCCGGCCGTAGTTCTGTCTATGGTCCGGAGTGAGAGGTCCTGGAACGCCGTCGCCTCCTTCTGAGAAGCAGTCATGCTGAGCAAGGAGGCGGCGGAGCGGGAGAGGGAAATACATCGCCCTCTCCCCAACCGTAGGTCCGGGCGTCGGGGACGTCGAACAAGAGACGACCTCCGACCACCCTAAAATTTAGTGCCTGCAGACGGTGAGCGCTGGGGCTGCTCCCTGTCCGCCAAAAGGCGGGAGGCGGCGCGTGTCCTCGCCGCCTCCCAAGTAGCTTTGTGAGGTGATGGATGCTAGAAGTTTGATGGATGCAAGAAGTTTGATGGATGATTGCGAGATCATATGTAGACGGGGCCCGCCAACACAAACGGCGGGCCAATCCCGGGCGGGGTCGCGAGAAAGTATGCTAATCGCGAATCGCGTGACCCCGCCAACATACGGGACCCGTAGGGACACCGCGGTGGGTTTTAGTGGGTATGCCCCGAACGTCTTTAGGGGAGAGCCTCCACATACCTCCTCCGTCAGTCCCAAGCCCAGCCGTTCTAATGGCTGGGTTGGCGGAGTTGAGATGACTCATAAGGAGAGTTTCCCACCGTAGTGAACAAAAAAGAAAAAAAAAGTTTGGCTTGAGTACCTGGCTGAATAATTTTAGAATAATACTAAGAAATAGTATATCTGGTTCTTTTTAAAGCCATTAGTTCATGGCTTAACCATACAATTATCTATACATGCACACTATAAAACCTACCTGTAAATATTTTCTTCGAAAACATCAGTGGGTCATAGTTTAGCGATAGTCCTTACGGCCCGGTCACGGCCTACAGCGGCGGGTGCTGAGTGCTGGTGAGCGTTTTCGATGTACATGTCGCGTTTGATGTAACCCGGCGCGCGGCCGCCTCAGAGTGAATGCGCCATGTACATCGCCCCTGCCGCGCCGCTCGCCGCTTAGACCGATCTCGTGACCAGGCCCTTAGACTACTATTTATTATAGCTCTTTGAGTTCTGAATTTATGATAGTCTTCATATATTTGGATGCATGATTTATGCACGTGTTCGAAAGCTGACCTAGTCACAAGTAAAAATGAAACAGTTGGGCGAAAATGTAATAAAACAACATATGTATGTACATTTTTGTTTATTTTAAATTACTTTTTAAATAATTTATTTATAAAGTATGCTTTGTACTTTATATGAATGGCAATCCTCCTGTTGGCATAATATTTTAAGGCATAATTTCATTTGGCATAAAGTTCTCACCTGAATTTTATAAGCACACTAAGACTTCGGCATAATACCGTTTTGGCATAATGAAAAGTTTAGTATATCTATAATTTGGTCTAATGTATGTCCTCGTAATATTTTTGAAGCATAATATTTATTCGCCTAATAATCACGAGTCATAAATATAAAAGAGACAGAGTATCATATGAGCTCGACAAATGGAAGTGCGAATGATGCTTGTGCGAGAAAATCGGACTGCGACTCACCATAGTTCGAATGCACGCTTGTGCGTCACACCAAAGTTCGACATTAGGTTATGTTAGGTTTTCTTGTAATGCTGCACCTAAAGATAGGAGCACTGCGAAGCATAGCTCCGTCAACTTGATGAATAATTATTGAAATGCATTTACTAAACCATATTTAAGTTTAGCATAACCCTTAATAGGGCATGGCTAAACTGTGGATGTTTGCAAAAGTTTCAAAGCTAATATGTAATTAGTGGTACATAAAGATCTTAGATTTCATATAAGTATCTTTTTATGTGTTTTCAGTTTTTCAGGAAACCATGTGGGAAAATAATTCCTGTTGCCCAGTTACATTGAAACCTTTGGTGATTTCTGGGAAATTATTTCCCACCTAGTGGGAAATATATTTCATACAAACGTAACACATTAGGAACTGTTAGTCAGACTTAGATGAATGAGTAGACAGAGATAATTGAAGTAAATAAAAATACTAAATTGAAAGATAATACTATTTAATTTTACTTGTGAAACATTTCGAAACAAGGGGCAGCACATAAAGATACCTTGCAAACTTTACACATGTATTTGCTGCGTTGTTCTTTTTCACGTGTAATTCACATTCTGCATCTTCGGAATTTAGTCAATTCAGGCATGTGGGATCCTACATCCGATTTTCGAATCTCTTCCGGTACTGAAATGATACCTCCTTTTTTGTTTTTGAACACGGGCACGAGGATTTTTCTTGACGAAAAATTGTTGATGAGTCCTCTGCCCAATCGCAACCGGAATTCTTTATGGGAGTTTCTCCTTTCCGAATGTGACGTCATATAAACAATATAGGAATTAATGACGGCTGACTCCAACAAGAACCAAAAAAGTCTGTGCCAATTCTTCCGCGACTTACGTCCTAGCGGGTATGATGCTCTGAAGTGATCGAAATGATCAACACCACCCATGAACTCTGTATATTTTTTAATCGAAAGTGGACAATATATTTTCTTCATGCTACCATCTTTCTGTCTCCTCTCAATCAATTAAACTGCTCGAGGATCAAACGCAGTAGTTCCAAGAAAAACATCCTTGGTATCTTTCCATTTCAATACTCCTATAGGTGTATTATACTGGTACAGAAATTCACCCGTTCTCAAAGCTGTTCCTTTCTTTTCTTCGCGGGTTAATTTTTTGCCCGTTATCAAATCTGGTAAGCCCTTACGGTTTGGTCTTATTGTTGCAACACAGTAAATACCTCTTTCATGTAAAAGTTCCATCAGTGGAAGACCGGTGAAAAAATTATCAAAAGCCACTAATGTATGGCTTGGCAAAGATTCACACAAATCCAGTATGACTCTGGCCCCTAAATTCTCTTCAGTTCCAGTATCAACTTTACCAGTATAAAATTGAAATTCGTATAAATACCCTGTACGAGAATCTGCTCTTGCCCAACACTTGTACCCACGTTTTATAGGTTTTTTGGGCATATACTGCTTCATGTGACTACGACTCTTGAACCTGATCATACTTTCATCTATTGAATTAAATTCTGACACTTGAACATTGTCTTGAAAAACTTTGTTTAGGATTGAAATGGCAGGTCTAATTTTACCCAATTTATCGTAATCTGGTGAGTTTCGTGGAGCTTCTGTTGAAATATTTGATTTATGGAGATTTTCAGTAATTTTTTTAAATCTTATTAAGGGCATTACTTTGCAAATAACAGGATTTCTGAAAAACTCATCAGTTGACCAATAATTATTTATATCTGATAATGGATTTATGCTCATTAGTATAATCACTCCAAAGTACGCTTTTATTTCTTCTTTTGTAACTTCTGTCCAAACTTTTAAATGCGTGTGTCTTGCATAAATATTTGTATTTTCAACAATAATATTCAGTAACTCATCAGGAAAAAAGTCAAGAAAATAATGAAGTGGTTGACTTCTGTTAGTATAATGTTTTTTTACAAGCATTTTCTTCTCAAAAATAGGCCAAGTAATATTATCAGTTGCTAAAGACCAATCTCCTGATTTATTTTGTAATTGAAAGAATTTATCCCTAGAGAAAGATGTTGGTTCTGCATTAGAGCTTCCATCAGGCTCTGCCAACACTGATACTGGGGAAGAAGGGTCTACTTGGACATCAGCTAGAGCAACAAGTGAGGTTGTTTCAGCACGATTTTGATCATGTAGCATAGGACTTTCCGTAATCACATGAGAAGGGCCTGCATGGGCTTCAGCGATTGCATCTTGTGAAGTTGATGCTACTTGAGGAAGCATTGTCTGAGAAAACTGTTGAACTGGTGTATTCAAAAGAGTTTCATCTTGGACAAGAGGCAAACCTGATTCTCCCACCAATAAAGAATGTAATTCTTCTACAAAATACCTTGAATCTCATCCAAACGCTTGTCTAAATCGATATTGTAACTACTGGTGGTAAAAAAGTCATTTGCTTCATCATCAAGGTCTTCTTCATCCGATGAACAAAAAAGCTGTGACAGCTGGATTTCAATATCCGAATCGCGTAGTGGTTTCTAAAACGGAAAACAGTGCTTATGAAACAGATAGAAATCTTCCATGCTTCCTACTGAAACAGTTTTCCCACATAGATTATTACATTGGAAACCCAAACGGACAACAAGCAAATATTTCCCACACACTTTGAATCAATCAAACCAAGTAACTTTTTGTTATTTTGAAAAATAAAACACATACATAACTGAATAAACATTACATCTATGGAAAATAATCAAAAATGAACACTTACCGGTTTTTTTTTCGACATAATAAGTATTTCAATAACAAAACCGCACAAAAATGCATAAACCGTTGAATGATTATTGTGACAGTGACATTCAAATCTCTTTTTGCTTTTTTTTTTGTTCGGAAACACGATCATAGGCCTATAAACCGTGACAACTCATGGAAAAATATGTCCAATTGACCTTTTAGAATGTGAAATTCAGTGTGGGAATAATGTTCCTGTTGCCTTATTAAGGGATAACGGTATGTTATGCTAAAATAATTTTAGCATAACATACCGTTATCCCTCTTACTAAAATTCAGAGCTCCGTCAAGTTGCTTGCCAAGTTTATGAATAAATATTGAAAAAAAATTACCTAACCATGTTTAATTTTGGCATAACAGACTCTCATGCTAAAATTAAACATGATTAAGTGGATATTTTTCGCACCAGCGTCATGTCGAGCTTCAGTGAGTTCAGTTTGTCAATTGGGCGTATGTAGCCAAATTCACATAATGTTGACTGGCTTCGGTTAGGTTAGGTTAGTATGTTATGCACAGGATTGGCTAAAGGGATAGGCCCGGCTGTCATCACTGCTTGTAGTTATTGTGGCTTATTATTTTTATAATATAGAATATGATGTGTCAATATCATTTAAATAATTTCAATGTATTACGCTTATCATTAGTCAACCTAAATAAACACGTCTACCATTACAGAATATACTAACATAATTATTTTATTTTTAATATGTACATAATTATATATACATAGACAATTGAATAAAAATAAATAATCTTGTCCATTCGACGAATCCATCTGTCACCCGTAGAATGGACCAGAATGTATCGTATAGACAAACAGTACTGTCACCCATAAACAGGTGACCACCTAAAATATGATAGAGTTATTGACTTGTTCCTTGTACGTAATTTGGTATAACTTCAACGTTATTTGCTCAAAAACAAATATTTTTTGTTTCTAGAAGCTTACAAGTGACTCTGTAGGTACGTAAAGACATTCAATGAAAACGTTTATACCTTGAGTACAATTTAAAAATTAGAGAGACATTTCACCAAAGGTAATAATAATATAATCAAAACGATTTTTTCTAAAAAAGTCTATATCTTAGAAGCATGTTGAAAAAGCTATGGATGACGAACTATAATTGGCATTTAGGAAGCAGTGCTGATCATTCCTTGCATCATCTTCCATGACCAATAAAAATTCTCACTCATCAGGCGTCTCTTTCGCCCACGTTCTTCTTGTGTCTACAACTCTTCGAGTGTGTGCCAGTCTATCCAACAATTGCCAAGACACAAGAAGACGTCGCAAGGGGCACAGCGGAAATGAGAATTTTTATTGGTTTTCGTCCTCGCATAACATACACGACATCTCCTTTTATTCTTGCCCCCGGGATGGTACGACGGGTCGTGAACAATATCACGCCTCAGCCTCGTAAGCTCTCCAACAGGTTGCTGAACCCCTTTTTGAGAAGACTGATGTCTCTCAATCAGAGATTTAGCAAGTGCATAGCGGAACTCACGATGCGTCATTGGCAATTGTCCACGTCGTTCCCGAGAGCACCCATACATTATCATACTATTTAAAATACTTACATTCATCAATCGTTTAAACAATTTCATATACCATTTCACTCTCCTCTTGCGCTCTAAAAAATACATGGAGAGTTTTTGATCTTTTAGATCAATTCTCCCCATGTATTTAGTGTAATCTCTCACACACACAGGCTTAACAACTCTCTTACCAGCCCTCGATCCGACGTACGTGTCCGCATTGTGGTAAGTGGATATTATACTCACAAATCTGGAGTCCTTCCACGACACGATTGAAACATCTCCAGAATGGCGAGATACAATAGTCCCCTTCGGCACGTTTGCGGGCAATTTCGCGATCTCATTTTGCACATACCGACGATTCGTACGAAGAGTCCCTAAGCAATCAAAGCCTAAACTCTTGAGGTATCGTGCCAACGATGGACAATTGTAAAAATTATCCATCGTGACACAATGACCCCGATGTTCTAGGCCTTGCAATAGCTCAAGGACCGTCTTCGTACTCTTCAGTCCCAGATCAGCACTGATTTGCGTATCTGATAAAACCTCATCTGTCTTACCAGTATAAATTTGGAACCGAGCCATATAGCCGGTGTCTGACTCACACAGTTCATAAGATTTAATGCCGAATCGCGCTGCCTTGGATCTAATTGTCTGCACCCAAGACAGGCGACCCTTGAAAAGTGCGAGCGATTCGTCGATTGACAGATGAGGTTTTAGCTGATACAGCGAATCAAATTTGTTTCCTAAATGCGCAATTATAGGGGCCAATTTATGAAGTCTTCGCGACGACACTTTTGTTGAACCTATTGCCCCATCCCGAGGCATATCCCGACCTGGGTCAGAATTGAAGACATAAGTGGATGAAGGGGTTATGAAACAATTTGTAAATGTGAAGATAACGGGCACCAAAGTTTTGTTACTTATCATTGAGATAAATCTTTTTTCCTGTTGTTATTTTACTAACTATTTATGTCGAATTATAGTAAATACACGCAACTACTAATATGGAGTGGAAAAAAAAATTATGTTTAAGAATATGTATTTATTGAAAAAAATATGTACATAACTCCTTCATTCAGCGCTGAAATATAAATAATTTGTATGCTTAAATTAAGGAAGAATGAGGCAACTACTTAAAAAACGTAATTAAACAAACAAAAAAACAGTTTCACCAAGTTAACCTTGACCTACAATATTTTCATAATAATATCTATATTCTGGTTTCACAAATTTCATCTGTTCTTTAATATTAGCTTTCTTTTCTTCAGAAATTGTACCATATTTTCCCTGAACACGTCCAACTACAAAGTCTTCTACTTGACCTCTTTTTTTTAATATATCCACTTTTCTTAATAGCATCATTTCGTCTTAATTTTCTTTATATAAGTAGGCACCGAATTCTTCTACCCTTATCCAGTTAATACCGTCCCTGAAGTTAACTTTTTGCTTGTTTTCGTCCACTTTTCTGTTTGTCAAATTGAGTTGTTTTTGCAAGTCGTTGATACTACGAAAATGATCCGTCATGTCAATAACAACATTGTTTCTAGATGCTTTGCCTATAATCTCTTGATATTTCTCAGGCGCATAAACTGCCTCATGCTTGCGCATGATCTTTTCGATGCGGCCAAAATCTCTATCAGAGTCCAAATAGGAATGACCGACTTCAGGAAATTTGTGGTCAATAATTTTAAAGTAACCCTTCAAAATCATGTATTGGTACAAGACTATAGTATGAAATTTTTATTCTGTCCAGCGCACGAGTCCGACCATATTACTAAGTGATGCTTATTGCGACAAGATTGATCCACTTCAACAAATCTTAGTAGAGAGCTAGCAACTTCAACACTACCTCTGTCAGCTACGTCTTCTGTCCATGTGCAGCAGACAGCTTTTTGTTTGGTCTGGTCAACAACATGGATGCCCAAATTGTAAAACCAAATCTGGCGTAAATAGAAAGCCTTAGAAGTCGGTATTTTGGGAAGTGGCATGGTCTGTTGTAAGTCTACTGTGAGGTATAACAATCCAATATCTTCTTTGGGTTTATTTCTATCAGTAGCCATGGCTTCAATCGCGGCGTGATAATTTAATACATGCTCTTCATTGGAGTTTCCAGCATCACAAGTGGCACATGTGTCGCTCTTGGGGTATCCAAAAGAGAGATTAAATTCAGTAACAAATACTTTGTTATATGTACATTTCTTAATTTTATATATTTCCGGTAAATTCTGCTCTACAAGCGTCGCTAAATAAAGTTCGTGCATTTTTGTGACATTTAAAAGTGGTGACAAATAACGTTTGTATATATTTTTGTTACGTGAGTAATGAGATTGCTCAGCCGGAAAGCTTGATATAAGCAGTTTTATGCGTTGTGTGACTTCTTCGTCGATTTTATGGGGACGATTATTGTGTCTGCCTCGTTTATCAGGAAGCGGAGCAGAAGCTCCACTCTTGATTTTCTGGATTATGATATCCACCTTATTTCGCGATATTTGGTATAGACCACACAATCCCAATTTACAAACCTCTGTTGTCAAGCTTCTGTGTTTAATAAAATATTTGTAGGTCGCAGACTTATTTTTTTTGGCATTAGTACGACGTCGTGAAACAGGTTTGCCTACTATGGAACTGAACAGCAAAGCGTTTTTACCATTTACATCTAATTTGTAAAAATCTTCTAGAATGGACTGTCTTTCTGCTCTATTAAATTTGCTAGAGCAATCCATCCTACAGTTCTCATGACATAGTACCCCTTCTTTTATTGTTTTTCGAGGCTTAACCGTATTTTTATAAGATAAGTATTCATCACCTTTTTCCCGTGCTAAAGCTGCAGTTTTCTTTTTCCATTTCTTTTCATTTCTTGGACGTTTCTTTGATTTATTTTCTTTAGGAGGGAACTGTTTGCGTTTATGTGATGTGACTGGGACCTCTTCCACAACGTTTCTCTCTGGATTTTGCAGTGTTACACTTGCTCTTGATGGTAAGTGGTTTGTATCAGTTATAAAATTGTCACCAACACTGAGATCTGTATCGGACGACTAACTCTCAGGGATGTAGACCTGGTCACTGCCTGAAGAAAAATCAGGACCATCAATATTTTCATGCTCGTTTTCATCAAATCTAAACGGAGAAACATTATTCAGATTGGAGTAAACACAACTTTTTGAGTACAACTGTTTGAGAGAGAGATTTGAGTTCAATGTTTCTTCTTCTGAGGGTTTTATTATATCAGAATTTTCGGTATGTACAAATATAGATGGTGATTGTAGACGAGAAGATTATGGGACCTCATAATTTACAATGTTGTTGTGACCTTTTGAAGTTGATGGCACATTTTCTTTCAATATATTTTGTTTCCCATCTGCAAATCAAAAGCGAAAAGCGGAATGTAAAAACTTATTTAACTTTTTATATTGTCCCACCATAAGCACCAAAACCAATAAACACACAAAACAAATAAGTAGGTAACGCTGCGAAATGCAGAAGTAACCACGCCAGCCAAGCAAGAAATTATGGAATGGATTAAGGTTAATTTTGAAGCGTTATGACGTGCGAAAGGGGTCAAAGCACTCTGATTTTTTCAAAATTATTTTCTCATCTTCTTATAAGCTACTATGATGAAAGAAAGCTAAAAATTTGCTCCACAGAGTATTCATACTCGAAAAATACATTCACTCAGTGCTTTCGTAATAAGTAAGAAACCCACACACAAACACGTTAACACATTAGGTATGTTAAATTACCAGAATAAATAAATCTAGCAATCGGTGAATAAATTATGCCTATATCAAACCGCTATCATGAGACAAGGTGTGCACTATTTAGTTGCAATATCTTACGAGGGTCGTTCTTTGCTTACCCATGGAAATAAATAAAAATCTCATAAATTAGATAATTTATTATAGGTAAGTAACATTTTTGCCGCCAGTAATAATAACCACCTGTGATAATCTAAACATAGAAACCTTTGTTCCATTATTGTAATGGTGATCTAGAAAAAATAATACTAGATAAATCAATTAATTATTCACACAGAAAAAACTTACTTTTTTCGAAGATTTCGAGGTTAGGATTGTCGTTAGTTAAGAAATCACAATTTAAATCACGCAAAGTAGGAGAGTTTATAGCAGCGTCTACAAGTCTTTTAGCCCTTGACATTATTGTAGATAAGAACAAATAAGTTTAAACACTAGTTTAACTAAAATAATAAACAAAGCACTCGCGAAATGCGTACGTGACCCGTGCTCCAGCGCTATTAAACACGAAGTGAAATTAAAGAAAGAGACAAGTACAGCACATAACTCCTTCATCCAGAACAACGCAACGCAACCGCGCGTTTGCTTGCACTTATCTCGTTCATCCACGCAAGAAAGACTTAAATTTAAATTATTTCAAATGAAAGAATGTGCTAAGTGCCCATGTCACTTTTATTAATTGTGATTATTATTTTATGTCGGTACATAACCCCTTCATCACCTGGTTTTTCTAAAACTAAGCTTAAAGCGCGTTGTTTTAAAATTGAATATGGTTTGTAGGTACATAACACCTTCATTCAACGTAAAAAATAGTTTTTTCTAAAAATGTTACATAACCCCTTCATCCACTCATGTCTTCAATTGTCCACGAAATGGAGAAATTTGTTCAACAAAATGTAACGATTATAGGACATCAGGGTCCTAAATACTGGCATACCTAGGACACCTTTCTTCCAATACTCGTCCTGTGATGTACGCGAATCGATGGACATAAATTGAAATATAGCAAAGAGAACCATGATCTCGTCGATCAATTCTGCGATCGTCTGTTGGGCATATCGATTTGTTTCACTGACGATGCAGTCTATGATGTCTTTGTCCCAGATGTCGACAAAGGCATCATTAGCCGAATCGTAGGCTTTGAGTGGTCCAGGAGTAAGTAGGTCCTGAAAATTGTTCAGGAACCCCTCTGAACGACTCAAAGTCTTCGCGCCATGTAAAATTTGGCGACATGCCCAAGAGACGATCGGCTTCGTCATCCATACCTATTCCAACAGCTTCTACGATATTCCTGACCGGCGCATCCAGGACTGCGTCTTCAGGGATATCCCTAGGTGCAGCGGCTTCGATAGTTGACTGTTCGAACTCGTCGTCCCAGTCACTATCGAAGCCACTGCCATCGCTGTCATAATCCAGCCAGTTGGGCGACGGAAATGCTCCCGATGTCGACGGGCCCTCAAGAGCCGGCTCGGTGATCTCAGGTACCCAGCGGGTAATGTGGTCCCGGTCCCTCTGCAGCACGTCTTCAATCTCACCCTCAGGGATGTCCAGTGCCTCAATGCGCTCCACCACGTTATCACTAGAACAAATATAAATAGTATGAAATAAAATCTAACTTTCGAGTCATATACACAGCGCCATTCAGTTCCAAATTCCATACATTTCTTTGCAGAAGAATTGTCAGTAATTAGAAACAGTAGTAGGATCACTAGGCAGTTATCCAACAAATTATATATTTACATACACTGTATCGAGACTGTTAATTATGATGTACAGTCACATGCTAAAACACTAGACCACCGTGACAGGCAAGACAGACAACATAATTATAATATTATAAATTGCAAACAGCTTTTGGACCAGCATCAACAGCTAGGAAAATAAAAAACCTCTTACCGAATCAGCTCGGGTGATTTTCTTAGACTGCCACCAGGGCTCTTATGCAATATTATATTGCTCCCTGCATGGAGAGAGCCCCCTGGTGTGCGGTCGACCGTGATTGCTCGGACTTGCCTACAAAAAAATACAAAATTACTAAATCATCAAGTGCGTTGAAAAATAAAAGAAAAAACATGTGATTGAATTTACCGGGTAGGTGACAATTACGCCTCCCTCATCTCGGACCCGGCAAGAGCGCCGAGCAAAATGGCCCTCCGAGCTGCTGGTTGCTGGACGTGTCAGTGCTGGCTCGATGGCGTTACGGAGCGTGACCGACTCCCTGAGCATGTAGATCGAAGACAGGCAAGGCTAAAAATATTTTACATATGTAACTAAGAACGTCCCCTTTTTGTCCTACAAGACTTTTTTTTATAACGTAATGCCCATATAATATGCCCATGCTTATTGAAGGATGTGGTCCGTGAAGCGGAGTCACCTACGTTTTTGTAGAAAATAAAACTAAATGAGCCGATATCGTCATTAACTTATTGCCAATTTAGTAGTGACAAAAATAATTACCTAATATGCATTATACATACAAAATAAAAAAATCTATGAGAATTGTTATTACAACAAACATCCCTGTCGAACTTCCTTTCACCTTACTGCCTTACTCACCAAAAGATTTATCGTAAATTTTATCGATATTCGATTGACAAGCGTCCCGTCCCTACACGACGACGTAGGCGACTGTATGTACTTACTTACTTTGTAAATCATTTTGACATGGCGGCAACGGTATAATTTCAATACCTAGTATGATTTGAATTACAATTGTGGTGAAACTAAACCAAAATGTATGAAACTAATTTATATAATTATATTGTTCTGTAATATATTTTCTAAGAACTTATCTATATAAATCCAAGAAATAAACAATATTTACTGAATATATAGCTTATATGATCGATGATGTTTGTTAGAATTCATTACTTCAAAAGTTTGAAACGAATTTCTGTAACATAATTCTTACACTACACGTGAAATACACCTTACACATACACTATAGTTATTTGTAAGTAATTATTTGATAACATTTCACAAGAATACTCACCGAGTTCTCCTGTTATTCATTTTTTCGTCGACACAAAAACTCACAGACGCGCGAAAAAAATGTCAGTTGATACTGAAGTGCAACGCTCGAATATTTTTTTTTTCTTACACACCAAAATGATTTTATATCGTTCAAAAACGCAAAAAAGACACAGATAATATATTGAATGAATATATTTAAAGGATTTGATGTTCAGTAATGGAACTTTTTGGTATTTTTTTCGCGACCAATCGCAAAGAGGTTTGCATGACTCCACGGTAGGGGTCATGGACGCGCGACGCATACGTTTTACTTGATACCACCGTAGGAGTCATGGACGTTTGAAAAGTAAAGTGTGGCGCCTGTAGTAAAGGAGAATGACCAAATTTGTATGGAAGATGGGCTAAGTTTGCTTCTCGATGATTTGACCAGTAAATATAGTAAATATACTCTTAATTAAATTAGGAAAAAATTAATACGATATTCGGCGGCAGTTCTTAGCTATCGGATATTAAAGATTTCAAATATTTTGAGGTTAAGTATTGTGATAGTTACATGATTTAATCATATTAATAGTAGTAAATTAGTTAATTATCGCCTGTGCTTCGAAGAGTACTTTCGTTAAGCCGTCGGTCCCCGCCGTTGTCATGACGATCTTTCACCATCGCACGTCGTTACGGGGAGTCAGTACCCTACATTAAACAGATACTTACTGGTCTAAACCATACAATATCGCTATCCCTTATGGCGTTATGGCGGTCAGACTATGGAAAAGCTAATATTCTGTCATATCTGGTTAGACTAGTAAGCGGACCCAGGGCTCCAAGGCGTTGCAGTCTTATATGCTACCGACATAACCCTAGGACGATGATGATATGATTGAATCATAGTACCGGCATTTATTAGAAGCCTCTATGTATATTATACAATATAGAAAATAGTTGTAAAAAGAAGTGGAGCTACGTACCAAACGTTTGTACATTATAATAGTTTGCGGTTTTTTCAGTCTGATATATTTCTTACTGAGAATTCTCAATACCATGTAGTACAATTAATGAGAATTTCAGTGAGTCTAGTTCACAAAAGATAAGCTCATTCCATTGGACTTTATTACAAAGTTGGCATTAAAGAACACTATTTTATGCTTAATAGGTAGATCAATGAAACACAGTCTTTATTTTATTCTTCATTTTATTTGTTATTATAAATCTTCTTCAAATAAATCACCTCAAAATGAAGCAGGAGCTTGTAAATCGTATACCATAATGTGGTGCAGGAATGACCTCAGAAGTTACAACAGCTTCAATTAATGTGTAGCATTCTAAACATAAGACTCCATTCAATTCCTGAAACAAACAATTAAAGTCGTTTGAATATTCGGTAAGGAGAGCACGAGCGAATTGTAGGGATTGAGAAGAGAAGTAGGTAAATAACACTTACACAGACTATCGCGCTATCCATGATGTCAAATTATTGAGCGCCGAATCAGATAGCTTGTCCAAAAAACGGACGTGTTGCTGCCGAGGTACCGCAAAGGAAGAGTTAACATAACCGCAATCCTCACCACGGTTAATTGTTCTACGTCCAGACGAGTGACGACATACTAATGTTACCAATAAAGACTGTCTCATACTTTAGTAAACCCACGAGTCTTGATAACACGAAATAAGCTTGTTTGGTCCACAAAGGATTGTTCAAGTCAATATAAACGATGGTAAATTACTTATTTTCCAATAAAGAGATATAAGCATAGGTGAAAAAGCAATTTGACTGTTTTCATGTCAAAATAACTGACGTAAGACATTATAGATGCCAGTATATTAAAAATGTGTTCCCATATTTTCGATAAGTAAAAAACATTATTTCGTAGCAATAAGACAACAAGTAATATGTTACAAAAAGGATAAACATATTATTTATAGAAAATATTTCACCACATTTGTATTATTGTATTATTTTTCAAAATATCATAAGATTTTGGTGTTATTTTGCTTATTAGAACTTTTATTATGTCACCCTGTTTTCACTATGAATGTTTTTTTTCCTTATTAAAAGGAGTTTGCAAGAAACTGTAAACATTTCCCGAAATATGCAAAATGAGTTTTGAATATGAAATGGCGATGTCACGACCGGAACAACGCAGATACTTTTATTTTACAACTAAAAATCCCCATTACGCTTTAACATAACATTAATATATATAAAATTATAAAATAAAAGAAGATTTTCCATATATGAATGGTTAAGAAGCAAACATGCTACAAAATAGCCCAGTTTTGGTCATTCTCCTTTATGACACCCGCACATGGCGTTAAATGTAATAAATGCAATATTATTTACCATCGCATGTGTGTGGCCTTGGCACAGGCGGGTCCTCCAGCTGCCGCATGGTACTGTCCTGAATGCAAAAGGAGGACAAAAAATCTCGGACTGACGAACCATCGTCGATTAAGTCGCCGCCTATAAGTGAAGCTGTCACGCAGGAGGCAGTCACTGGCATCGGGCAGGAACTGAGCCGTTTTCGAGAGGAACTGCGTTCCGTAAGGGAAGAGTTTCAGGCTTTCCGAGCAGAGATGGCTAAACTGAGGACTCTTAGCGCTCATTTTCACAGCCTGGAAAAGCGCGTCGAACTTCTGGAGTAATCAAATAGCAGCCAAGGGAGGATGTGCTCGACAGAACTTGCAGAGGTTGTAACCCAACTGAAGCTCGATCTCAATGAAAGTGACCAACAACTCCTTGCCAACGATATTGAGATGAATGTTGTGAAAATATTCGGAATGAATTCCGAAACGAATCACGGGTTTTTTCCGTTCGGAAATAGTAAGGACGTGTGCGCCTTGTTTAACATTTTGTTTGTAAATGAAGCATTCAGGTTTCCGAATCTGAGTTCCTGATCAGGAAACCTAATCAGGAATTCGACGACGACAATGAATTGATTGCTATTGCACTTTTACTGGCGCTAGACATGAAGAAGAAGAGAAAACGTCGTTACTGGGTACATCCGTTGAACACTCAGAGATTAACGGAAAGTCAATACTATCACAATAGAGTAAAGTTACGAGCACACCCAGAAGAATTCTTCAAATATTACAGGATGGCAATAAAATCCTTTGTTGAGCTTCATAACGGCATACTAGATAAAATTAAAAAGCAAAGTAGTTGCATGAGATTGTGTTTGGATACAGAAGAAAAGTTTACCATAACATTAAGGTATGTATTTATTTTAATAAAATCAAAATATTGTACAGAAAAATCTTTTTCTTTACTTATATTAAAAAAATCTTGAATTGTACTCGTATCCTCCTTCTTCTTATTGAATCCTTAGACTGGAGAACTAACAACTGTGCAGCCTCACTATCTTCAGCAATAGTCTCTGGTATAGACAACCCAGGATAATCTTGCACGGGACTTTGTTGGCTAGTTGATTGGGGAGGTGTCATATAAGTAATTGAGTGGATACTAGGTTTTCTGGAGGTATTCGTACGGGGAACATTTTGCTGCTCGAAGGATGAATAAAAAATTGGTGGTGATGGAGATGGACTTTGCAAATATATAGATGATTTATTTGGTACATATGTAATAGGTTTAGTTGTACTTTTACCGGGGATATTTTCCTGCTTGAAGGATGAATAAAAAGTTGGTGGTGATGGAGAAATAGGGTTAGAGGTACTTATTCTGGGGATATTTTGTTGTTGGGAAAATGAGTGAAAAGTTGGTGGTGATGTAGGTGGACTATCTCCAACCACTGATAATGACCCTGAAGAATTGTCACGATGGTGGTAATAGTTCGTGTATCGAGACTGCGGTGGCGATGGATTATTTTCCATTGTGACTGTTTTTACCAATTGAAGCATACCCATTTGAAAATCCATTTTTTGATGAGCATTCATTGCTTTCATATAACTTCTGAAACTTAGTAGATATTTAGTGTCGTCATCTTCGTCAGAATTAGCAGCAGTTTGTTTCTGTTTTTGTTGCAATATATTTAATAGCTGAGTTGGGATATATTTCTTTCTTTTTGATTAACCACTGGTAAAGTTGGTTCTGGCGACTCCATATGATTGATAGCTTCTGGTTCAATATTTTGTTCTTCATTTGGTGTTTGAATAGATTCTAAATCTTCTTTTTCTTTTGTATAGTTCCCTTCGGAATCCCCTTTAGCGAATACGGATGTTAAAAAGTAAAGTAATTCACTATAAATATATGTTTTGGACTTTTTAGCTGCACTGCCAGTAGGAACATTTTTGGCTTTTGTACTTTTTTCGATAATAATCTCTAATATTGGTCCACTTCTTCTTCAATTCGGCACCTGAAATATGTTAAAAATAAAATTATTTGACTTATTTTTCAGATTCCTGGCAACTGGTTGCAATTTTGAAGAATTATTTCTGGTGGGAAGCCGCACTGCATCTGCACTCGTTAAAGAAACTTGTGAAGCTATTGGGAAGTGTGTCAACGCTTAGAAATGAAGCCACCATCATCAAAAAAACGTTAGATAGAAATTGCAGAAAATTTTCATAAATTTACCAACTTCCCCAACTGTGTCGGTGCAGTTGACGGAAAGCATATCCGGTTGATCTCCACACTGCACAATGGGTCGGCTTTTTTTAATTATAAGCACTACTACTCCATTGTATTGATGGCAGTAGTAGATTCAGACTACCGCTTCATAGCTGTAGATGTAGGCGCTTATGGCAGAGACAGTGACAGCAATATTTAGACATTTGGGTTTTTGGGAAAAAAATAAAAGAAAATCGGCTCAATTTGCCAGAATATAATTTATACTTATTAATTGCACTATACATATACGGAAGCAGCGATAGCTGAGTGGAGAGACCGACAGACTGCTACGCAGAGGGTCTCGACTTCGAATCCATGGCACGCACCAATGACTTTTCGAAGTTAAGTGCGTATTAAATTGTTAATTATCGCTTGCTTGACGGTGAAGGAAAACATCGTGAGGAAACCTGCATGTCTGAAAGTTCTCCATAATGTTCTCGAAAGACATGTGAAGTCTGCCAACCCACACTTGGCCAGCGTGGTGGACTATTTTTTTTTTTGTTTCGGGTTGGGAAATCCTCATGGAGTTCCTCCGCCCTGGGGGGAAGGGCGAAGGGGACTGTCAGACTCTTACTGACTAAAAACCAACCCGTGCTCCTCATGTACCCATGTGTCGGAGGGTAGGGTTTCACCGAAGCATTCCTCGCTACCCCCCGACGGGTATTGGCCCGCCAGATGGTCAGGCGGGCCCCGAACGAAACCCCCGTGGCGGCGGATGAAGGTGTTGAGCTCCGCCGCAAAAACACCCAGCGGCCGCAGAGGATAGGGAGGCCGGCAACGCAACACCGCATCTCCTCTTCCTCTGCGGCCCCACCGCGACGCAACGATGGTGCGCCCCCATTTGGTCGCACGAGATAGGGCGCGCGGCAACGCAAAACCGACACGCCTCTCCTCCCGCAACCGCGCCCGACTGCGATGGACAGAACTGTCCCTCGCACCCGCTCCATTAGACGCATCCTGCGCAGGCCTCCATCAAGCCCACGCGGAGCGTCCACTCCTGGAATCTCGCTTAGCTTCACCGTGGGTGACCTAATCACGGTTTCTGAGCCCCCCACCACGACAAGGTGGAGATCCAACGGGGGGGAGCGTGGTGGACTATGGCCTTACCCTTCTCATAGTGAGAAGAGGCCCGTGCCCAGCAGTGGGACAGTATAAAGGGCTGATGATGATGGACATATATTTTGTTTACATGAATGATTAACTTTTTTATTTGCAGGTACCTATCAACTGGAATGTCATTTCGATCTCTGGCTTTTTCCTTCCGAATGGGAGCCAGCACTGTGGCTAAAATTGTATATAATACATGTGAAACAAAGGTGTGAAAAAAAGGCAGCGATAGCCGAGTGGATATACCAACAGACTGCCATGCAGAGGGTATCGGGTTCGAATCCATGGCGCGCACCAATGACTTTTCGGAGTTATGTGCGTATTGAATTGTTAATTATCGCTTGTCCCGTGCCTCGGAGAGCACGTTAAGCCGTCGGTCCCGGTTGTCATGAAGATCTTTGACAGTCGTTACAGGGCGTCAGTACCTTCTAAATAAACTGACACTAGTCTAAACCATGGAATATCGCTATCCCTTCGGGTTGCGGAGGTCAGACAGGCAGTCGCTCCGTGGAAAAGCTAATATTCAGCCAAATCCGGTTAGACTAGAAAGCGGACCCCAGATTGAAAACTGGGATAACGCTAAGAGGATGACATGTGAAACAATCTGGAAGCAGTTGGTACAAATGCACATGCACCAGCCTTCAACTGAACAATTAAAACAAGTAGCGAATGACTATTATTCAAAATGGCAGTTTCCGAACTGTATAGGAGCCATTGATGGGAAACATTGTCGTATAAAAAAACCAAATCGTTCAGGGTCAGAATACTTCAACTATCGGAAGTTTTTCTCTGTAGTAATTCAAGCAGTGGCTGACGCTGATAAAAAAATCATTGTTGTTGAAGTAAGTGGTCGTCGTAAACAAAGCGATGGTGGTAGATTCCACGACTCAAAACTAAATAGATTATAGCAAAATATTTACTTTAACACACCACCACCTCAAAGGTTCAGACAAAGAGCTCCCGATGGTATTGATTGGAGATGAAGCTTACCCACTAAAGGAATATCTTATGCGCCTATATCCACAAAGAGGACTAGACAACAACAAATATTTTTTTAACAAGAAACTGTCGAGAGCTAGAAAATGTGTTGAATGTGAATTTGGCATTCTCTGTGCTAAAAAGAGAATTCTCAATAAGCCTATAGTAACAAATGTAAAAAATGCACGCCTAATAAAAAGAAATTGTTTGTTCACAACATAGTTATGAGTAAAGATATTGATATCGGTCATAACAATCAAGATACCTTAAGTGCAGGATCGCGCTCAGTACGAAGGCAAAATCTAATCTAAGACAAAATAACAGTTCAACATTGCGTGCTAGGGTAATACGTAATGACTTCACAGAATATTTCGTCAATAATTAAGATAACAAAATATAATTACCGTTGGAACACCCAGACAATCTTTAATTTCCTCCCACAACTCTTTAACTACTTGTTGTAACTGGAATGGTTTGAATCACTAGAATTCCACAATGGCGGCCGTGACAACACGGCACTTATAAAATCCTCTGTCGAGAAAGACATGACCGTGCGCCACGAGACATTAAAATAATGACAATATACTTAGATTCTTACGAATGATTTAATTTTACAGCTTCTTTAATGAAACTACGTTATTGCAATGAATAAGCAAATATTTATTCATTTATATGATAACAAATTTAATAAACATAATAAATAATAATTACAAGTATTTAAACAGAATAATTAGGAATTAACAGACGCAGTAGGTGATCCAGGTGCTTGTAGTAATCCGTTTCTTCTTTTACAAGGATTGATAAAATGAATTGTTTAAATATGGTAGCATGTCTTTGACACGTAAGTAGATGTTATCAGTGTAAATGCTCTTTACAATATGCTGAACACATATTTCAGCACTGCACTGGCACATATTACGAGTAGAATTACTTTCGAATTTGTTTGCATCGTAAATTTCGATCCGTATAACTTTAGTGCCACCGGTCGAAACCGTTTTGTAAAAACTTATCAACTCCTTATTATTAGTTGTATTTGGAACACATGGGCTTCGTTGTCGTTCTTCCTCATCCAAATAATTTACGACTTTATCAATCACATCAGGTTCTATCATTAACGCAGGTGAAGTTGGTGAATAAACCCAACTCGCTATCTGAAACAGAATATATTATTTTCCACTGTTATAAGTTATAATAAATTCTACATTATAAAATCAAAATTAAATATTTTGTAAAATCAGGTAGGTACTTACAGACATTGTAGAATATAACAGTAGCACACTAAAAGAATGAAAGAACTGAAGTGAATTTGTATCTTATTTTATCCCGATTTATATATAAAATATTCTGTTGCTGATAGAGTTCAAATTAACGTAATGCTGAGTCGAATATATTTATGATTAGCAATTACCCGTGGCTTTGCTCACATAAATATTGTTTCTAGCGGTTAAAAGTAATACTTACTTAACACATAAAACATCTAATCGGTTGTACTATGGAAGCAAATCATAGGGTATTTATTAGTATGTATCACTTAAATTTAGGGACTCTTTACACTAGTCAGTCGTACTTATTATATACGTATAATGTGATAGAATAAAATATGATATAAATAAAATATAGCCAACTATAACTAGTGGAATGAGATAGGCTGACATAACATAACATAACTTTAAGCCTTTTATCCCCGTAGGGGTAGCCAGAGGTGTGTCACACACCCACACTTTACCAGTTATGTTTCAGTCCCAATGTAATAGGGGGCGAGTCTATTGCCATCTACCGGGCACATTATTGAGCGAACGATAATTAATATAAAATGCACACATAACTTCGAAAAGTCAGAGGTGTGTGCCCGGGGTACCTGAGGATCGAACCCGAGACCATCGTCTCGACAGTCCGTTACGGACACCACTAGGCTATCGCTGCTTTTAGATATGCTGATGATGATAGCTAATTATGTGCCTTACCTAAATGAATCTATATTTGGATAAAATGCTGACAGAGTTCTACTGTTACTTGATGCTAAAAGTAAGTCACTATATATTGATTACGGTGTCGGTTGATTTGTTTGTTTGTTGAAGTTTTTATTGTATGAAAATAAATGCAGTACGATAAGTAAATAGAATGAGTGAAGCCATGGTACTTGCATAGTATAACATAATCAATAACAAATATTTTTTTATTTTATGGATTGGTCAATATTGGTAGCGCCATCTACCTTCCTATATATAACTAATCGCATCAACATCAATCGTTCCACGTTCTAGTGCGAGCGATATCATATTTCCGTCCCGCTCTATCCCACTCCCTGGAAGAGGCACTGCCTTCCGCCTGATTCGTCGCCGCGAACGTCGACGCGAGTGACAGTCTAGAACATTCTGCTCGCTAAGAACGCCGTCTCGATACCGCTCCGCGCCGCGCCGCTGTATGTGATTTTGCCGCTTCCACCAAGGAAAACCCGCTCGTGAGTGAAGTGAAAACAAGCAGCTACATCACGAAAACACCAGGAGGAAAAGAAACGAAGAAGGCTGTATAAGGTAAGTGCCTTCCATCCTGGAAGTATCCTATACCCACTCAATCACCTCCTCCCGTATCCATCTCCTCTTCCCTTATTCCTTTCTAGGCGACCCAGAACTCGCCCTAATACAGTCCATTTCCTTTTCCAAGTCGCCTAGAACCCTACCCCACGGTTTCGGTGTAAAGCCGAGCCATTTTTTTTTATCCATACGAGTCGGATTTATTTACATTTTATACGTTATACCGCTATACCTAGGCAGTTATAGCACCTAGCTATACTCCTAATATATTCACATAACCGTCACATGGTTATTTCCGCCCGCATTAGTAGGTAAACTTTTATGTAGCTACCTACTTATTAAATTATTATTTCTGCAACTATCATAGTTGTCTTATAAATCTCATATTTCAATCAACTTTTATTTCCTCAGCTCTAAAGTGTTGCCTACTTGGGTAAAATAATAGATACATTAGATATTCTTATTTTGTTTCGTTCTCATTAGCTTATACTTACGTAAGCATGTCACAACAAAAGAAGTCACGCGTGTCGGAAGACAAAGAGATGACAATCTTAGAAGCGAAACGCAATATTTTATTTGAGCGCATTCAAAATATCTATGAACGATCAAAAACCGCATCTATGTCTGACACTAATAGCGAAGCATTTCTCAGTTATTGTATAACAGTAGATAGTATTCGAACAGATTTTCATAAGTTGTTAGACGATTATAACGCAAGATTACTTTCTATCAACCCTGATGAAAAACCGAACTATCAGGCGTATACCTCATTCGAAGATCTTTATTGTATTATTAAGCGTATACAATCGCAATTGGAGGGTAAATGTTCAGCAGAGCCCGTTGCCCGCAAACCGAGATTACCGCCAATCGAGATTATGTCGTTTGACGGAGATATACGAAATTGGCCGTTATTCTATGCGAGTTTTAAGTCTACAGTGCACGATAATGGTTCTCTGACAGATGCTGACAGGTTGTACTATTTAATAGGTAAACTGTCACCGAAGGCCCAGTCCATATTTGCAGGTGTCACACCCAGTGCTGAGAACTATCAGGTCATATTTCAGTCACTACTTGACAGATATCAAGACACGCGCGTCCTAGCGTCTACGTACTTTGACCAAGCTTTAAATCTCAAACTGTCCGGCAACGCGTCTGTCTCGAATTTCCAGCTGTTTATTGATAACTTCGTTACCGCCGTTAATTCTCTTAGGAATTTAAAATTAGAAGATCTTTCCGACTTTATGTTGCTTCAACTCGCTTTAAAAAAGTTTGACACTGATACAATTCGCGCATTCGAGATGATGGAACGCAATAATAAAATACCTACACTAGATAGTTTTATTTCGTTCATCAAATATCAGTGTCGAATATTTCATAATACGCAGTCTGGTTCACCTGGCCCGTCTAACACTAACAACAACAAACAAAGGTTGAATAAATCGCGAAATAGTAATAATAACTCAGTCCCTAATCCACAATCTTACGTAACATGTTCGGAATCTAATAGTAATAATTCACAGAAGTGTCTGTGCAGTAATATAGTGCACGACCATTACTATAAGTGTCCTACCTTTAATGATTTAAATCCAATTGCTCGTTTTAAATGCGCAAAAGATAACAAAGCTTGCATTAATTGCTTAAGCATAAAACATAAAACGAGTAATTGTTCCAGTAGAACGAGATGTCGCACGTGTAAACAAAAACATCATACACTGTTACATTTGGATAAAAATAACCGGTTGTCAAGCCAAGCCGCTAACCTTGACACACTCGCGCCGCAGGTGCAGCAGACCACGGTAGCTGCGCCTTCCGCGTCTGAGGGCGAAGTATCGTTGTGTATGACATCCATTGCGCGGGCGACGCGCACGCGAGGACGGCACTCGCGCATCTATAATGATCCGCGCAGGGCCAAAACGCAGTGTACGGCGTCTAACACGGTACTGTTGGCGACAGCGCAAGTTATCGTATATGATGTTAATGGGTCGCCGCACATGGTACGTTGTCTGCTAGATAGCGCATCTCAGACCAATCTAATAACATCGGAATGCTTCAAACGCCTCGGATTATGGAATAATTTTAAAAATACTAACTCAACCGTCAAAGGGATAGGCGGATCAGAAAGGCATTGCAGGGGTTCCGTAGATGTTAAAATACATTCGCGTTTTGATAGGAACATTAATTTTAACATTTCTTCGCTTATCGTGGAGCGTATCACGGACGCATTGCCGAACGCTAATGTAGACGTAGCATCACTCACTCATCTCGAATCATTGCCGCTAGCCGACGCGGAGTTTGCGAATCCGGCAGGCATTGATCTTTTGATCGGAGCTTCGATATTTCCGCACTTGCTACTAACTAAAATAGTACGCAGTGAGCGATATGATTTACCGCCCGCTATTGAGACGGTACTTGGGTATGTGATTATGGGTACCGTACCTACGTTACATACTTCTCATTGTATTACGTCTTGTTGTTGTTCTGCTCTTCAAGGGATCAAGGTGGGTGCTAAAACTGTGTGTAAGATAAAGCACTAATTAGCTACGCTATGCTATGCTACGCTATGCTACGCTATGCTACGCTATGCTACGCTATGCTACGCTATGCTATGCTATGCTACGCTATGCAATGCTAAGCTACGCTACGCTACACTATACTATGCTACACACCCGCTTTGTATATAGATGACATTGCCTGTAATGTCATATCCGCTCCGCTAGCAATTTCGCTTTGTGAAGAGCTTATTCAGCTTTTCAAGCGAGGCCAAACTGATCTTGTCAAATGGACAAGCAACTCTAAGGAGGTTCTCGCACGCATACCAGATTCTCATAAGGCTTCTCCAGACATTGAGTTTGAGAAGTCTGTACCGCATAAGGTTCTCGGTTTACGCTGGGACAAATCCTGCGATAGTTTTCGGTTTGACGTCTCACCACCAGATGATAAGTGCACCAAACGCACTATGCTGTCCACAGTGGCTCGACTATGGGACATAATGGGTTTTGTGGCTCCCACAATTTTGTACGCCAAGCTCTTGATCAAAGAGCTTTGGCTATCAAAGTGTGAGTGGGATGAAACACCCCCTGACCATATTGTCGCCGCTTGGGGCCAGTTTTGTATTGAGCTTACCGCGCTCAATCAAGTTACTATTCCGCGTCATCTTGGGTTGGTAGATGGATGTACCATCAACTTGATAGGTTTCGCTGACGCCAGCGAGCGTGCTTACGGCGGAGTCGTATATCTGCAAGTCCGCATTGGTTCTAACTACTCGGTGCAGTTAGTTTGTGCCAAGTCTAAGGTCTCGCCTGTTAAAACCGTTTCAGTTGCGAGACTGGAGTTGTGCGCGGCCCTTCTGCTGTCTCAGTTGCTCTGCAAGGTTCAGGACACAGTTTTGCCCCACTACCCCATTAATAAATTATACGCATTTTCCGACTCCAAGGTAGTGCTCGCTTGGATTTATTCTTCTCCTCTCCGCTGGCAGACTTTTGTCGCCAACCGCGTTAGTAAATTGATTGAACTTGTTCCCGCTACTTGTTTCAATCACGTCGCGGGTTATCGTACTCGTCTTCAGGAAGAACTCTCCATAGATCATATTGACTGGAAGTTTATTCCACCAGCATCACCACATTTCGGTGGATGTTGGGCAAGCATGGTCAAAGTAATTAAAACGCATCTCTTCAAGGTTATAGGTCAACAGATCCTCTCTTACGAAGAGCCTTTAACTGTCCTTGCACAAGTCGAGGCACTGATCAACTCGCGTCCGCTTCCAACTCAGTGAGATCTAGCCTGAAGTTGGACCTACCTCTTAGTTTAAGTATTTAGTTAGTAGTTTTCGCTATTATTGCGTTTGCAGTTTTCGCTAGAGTTAATTTAGATTAATTTTATTGTCATATCGCTGTCTTAGCCTATTGATGGGTTATGCGGTAGTACACCTAACATAGCTAAGTTCAATTCTATTTTTTTTAAAGGCAACCCTTTAGGGCCGGGGGGATATGGTAGCGCCATCTACCTTCCTATATATAACTAATCGCATCAACATCAATCGTTCCACGTTCTAGTGCGAGCGATATCATATTTCCGTCCCGCTCTATCCCACTCCCTGGAAGAGGCACTGCCTTCCGCCTGATTCGTCGCCGCGAACGTCGACGCGAGTGACAGTCTAGAACATTCTGCTCGCTAAGAACGCCGTCTCGATACCGCTCCGCGCCGCGCCGCTGTATGTGATTTTGCCGCTTCCACCAAGGAAAACCCGCTCGTGAGTGAAGTGAAAACAAGCAGCTACATCACGAAAACACCAGGAGGAAAAGAAACGAAGAAGGCTGTATAAGGTAAGTGCCTTCCATCCTGGAAGTATCCTATACCCACTCAATCACCTCCTCCCGTATCCATCTCCTCTTCCCTTATTCCTTTCTAGGCGACCCAGAACTCGCCCTAATACAGTCCATTAATCCTTCCCAAGTCGCCTAGAACCCCACGGTTTCCGTGTAACGCCCATTCCAAATATGATATCTAGTTGGTCTTGGTAGTACATCGTCATAATTTCGCTGTATATAAAGTGTATCGATGCCATACAAAATCACAAACTGCTCTCCCGAGGGAAACAATCATCACCTTCAAAGCTATCGCATCTGCTCTACGCTTCAACCAGAAACAAATCTTCAAAATGTAAGTAGATCATAATTAATATTTTATTTCATTAGATGTGTTTAAATGTGTCATCACGAGGTTTATTCAATGAATGAATAAATGATCGAATGTATGAATTAATGAATTATTGAAATAATGTATAATCGATTGAATGATCAATAAATGTTCTAATAATAAACCGAATTAAATGTATGAATGAATGAATGATGGAATGTATATAATATAAATGAATTATTGAATTAATGTATAAATGATGGAATGTATGTTCGAATAAATAATTGAATTAACGTTTGAATGAGTTATTGAATGTATGAATGCCTGCATGATTGAACGAACGTGTGAATGAAAAAAGTCAATGATTGGATAAATGTAGAAATTGATGATACAAATTATTATTTTCTTATCCGATGATCTTATTCTTTCGATGAAAACTCGTAATCTATAAATGAAATGCTGCCTATGTATTTTTAATCGTAATTTTACATAAATACATCGTCCATTATTTTATGTTTCTATCAAATTAATATAATATTTCCAATTATATTGTTTCAGGTCCAACTTAACTTCATCTAAATTGCCTCAACTTTTTTCATCGGATGAAGAGTCAGAAATCGAGACGCAGTCAAAGCAGCAGAAATCGACTTCTTCTTCGACTCGACTCGAAAAATCGACTGCAAACAAGCGATCCAAAACTGATCGTGTCGATTAATCTAAGACGCAAGGATCAAAGAAGCCCAGAATACAACCGGTGCCGTTAACCAACAACAAGCTAATTGCACGGGACCTATTCGGTAGTGAGAGCGATGAAGAGGATTCGTCTGTCAAACCGTCCACGGGTAAAACACCGCCTCCTCTTCATTCTTATTTTACTAAGAGGGTTAGCAAACACACATTACGAGTGCAGTATAACAACGCTTTTAGAGTCATGCTCGGCCTGCCCTGGGCGGTGTAGTGCGTCTGGCATGTTTGCTGAGAACAGAGTAGATGACTTTTATGCAATCATGCGCAAAAGAACAGCATCCTTTATGGATCAAATCAGGCTATCTAAGAATGCAACTGTTGCAGCCGTATATGTAGTTTGTGACTTGTAAGTTGTAAAATTTATAAGCAGTAAATGTTACCGTATGAGTTTATGACTCATGTATTTAAAGAGTTATTGTTCCTCTATTTTCCAAATTCTCTTCATTATATTATAAGTCAGGAATATAATAACATTACCTATGTAACTGAAATGCATCTGAGGTAGGTACTTTTCTAAAGTAATATAATATATGTAATTTATTTTGTGTTGTGTAATTGAATTTACTTAATGAATTTGACTTTATTGAATGAATTTATTGATCTGAATACATTTTTATTTAATGAATTTATTGACCTTGTAATTGAACTTTTAAGGTACTTACCGTAATATAATATATGTAGGTACTCAATAAAATCTGGGTGCAAATTGAATTGAATGAATTTAACAAAATTATGTAAGATGGCACTTGAATTGAATTGTATTATTATTATTTATTATTAATTTAAAATTTTGTTTCTTTGTTAAATTAATCAAAGTAACAATATCTTATGTAAATTTTTAAATGAAATGTAATGTCTAATGGGTGTTTACCTGAAAATAAACAATTATTATTATTATTATTAGGGCTTAGGTCGGGGCTGTACGGCGGATGGTTTAATAATTCTATGTTTTCTTGCTCTAAAAACTGTTTTGTTCTGTGCGCGGTGTGAGAACTCGCATTGTCGTGATGGAGGATGATGCGGCGGTTGCAGTTCTCTTTACGGAGTTCAGAAACGACCTGTGGCAAACAAATGCTAGCATACCATTCTGCATTAACCGTTCCTTGTCCCTCTAGAGGAATAGTCGTAACATGGCCGGTTTTGGAGACAAACGTGGCCACCATTTTTTTTGCAACACTCCGTGAACGAAAAAGTTTTGTTGGCTTTAACTCATTTTCGAACACCCAAACTTGTGACTGGTTTTTGGTTCGTACGTGTGCATACAGGGTGTTTCATTACCCTCCGTCCGATCAATGAAGGGGTTGTAGGGTAGAGTAAAATTATGAGGTATTTGTCATTATTTCAAGGAAATTCAAGATAAAATTTTCCCTGGTAAATTTAATTAATTTTAAATAATATCATATCAGATTACCCATGGCAACACTGAAGACTCATAAATCGTAATAACTAGGTATCTAACTAAAGTTCATAAAAGGTCGTTGAGTGCATCGGCCGGCGCCGCCCGCCGGTGACCGAGTCTTTACCTACACCTTTGACAAAAGCCGAACGTCGACTTTACACGTGCCATCATTTTAGGTAGGTAAGTATACTCATTTTATTTATGAGTTAGTTGCAATAGCTGGTTTACTGCATTAGGTAAAACGCAAGGTATAGTTTACGTGGTTTGTTTGTTTCGTGAGAGTGCGTAGCCAACTTTGGTGTCCGTGTATTCAGACCACCCGAAGGCCTACGACATGGCCTTACGATTCTTAGATTCAGTTTTCCGTGCCTTCTGAGTACGTGGGCACTCATCCAAGTGATGACCTGTGCAACCGGTGCTTAACTTTGCCAAACTATTACGATCCAAAAGCTTAGTCACGCTATGAGCTCTGCAGTATTTACGGTAATTACTATTTTTTTTAATCTTACTTAGGCAGGTTACCTTTAATTCCTAAAAACTTCAACTTACTTGTAAGCTGCGTACGACGATCATGCTGCACATGTCGACTGTAAAGGTTAAGACACTTACGGTACCTTTTCATCAAAGTACTTATTTGAAAGCACACTAACTAGCACACTGTAGTTCACGAGGTGGTGAAGCCGTTGAACAACGCGCTCCGACGGCACTGGCAGACCTCGTGGTCCAGCGAACTGTTCCTCCTTATAACTACGTGCACCTGCATGAATTGCATTCACTCCTACCTAAACACATCTAAATGTTAGAGTTTGAATTCGACCGACGCGACGTAACTATTTCACAACGTAAGTTATTCCGGAAGTCCGAACGAAAATAATCCTATGCGTGATCAGTAGGCAAATAATTGAAGTCGCAAAAATAGCCAGCTAGGGATGTAACCAAAGACACTTATTGGAGTTCTGTTTTTATCGATATTTACTGTCCCCGTACGAGATGGGCATGTATCCAACGCAAAATTGTTGTTTGTTTTTAAATTACTATTATAACTATTATAAGATAAAAATGATGTAACTTTTTTATTTGATTTAGGTTACCGAAATTAGTAGATCATACTCGTTTGTCGATGATCTACTAAGTACTGTACCACAAAAGTATTATTTAAGTCTTGTTTACGTATTGTGCCGATATCGCAATATTATTATTGTAATAATTCTTTGAAAAATTAATGTTGTGTCACATTTCATGTTAAAATTTATTAAATCGATACTAGCTGCTATCGAACGTAAACATCTCTACCGCGTTTAGGTGTTGTGTCGAGCGGCTCGTTTGACGGTAAAATTGCACTATTTTAAAGGCAGCATGCCCTTTGATACGATAAGCCGACAATATTTTAATAGAATTAATAGAATCATAAAGGATACCGCCGCTGAGTGGAGTGTTGCTAGTTTAGGGAATTTTGCCTAATTTCGGGGTAATATTTCTCGTTAATACTGAACTAAGAAAATAAATTGTGATGTTTTATGGAGACTTGGATATTTTTTTATTATTTTTCCTAGTATGCCTCTCAAGTCAGTAATATGTGGTTTCGGGATCGGACAGGGGGTTATGAAACACACTGTATATCCAGGATTCGTCACCTGATACGATGTTGTGGAATCTTCTGAGAGTTCTGACGCACCAAGTAACGCGAGCCGCTTTTTGCTCTTCACTTACTATTTGACTCATGCCAATGTCTAAAATTACCTGAATTTCGCGGTATGTGACATGTCTACCTTCCTCAATTAGCTTACGCACAGCATCAACATTTTCTTGGGTGACTGCAGTTTTTGGACGACCTTGACGGGTATCATCACTGAGCTTGACACGTCCACGTTGAAATTCAGCAAACCAGCGATAAATTGTGGTTTTGGATGGGGCTTCATCATCAAATGCAGAAATTATCCGATCAAGTCACTGTTTTTGTGTTGAACCACTTCGAAAGTCATAATTAATCATCGCTCTTGAATTTTCTCGAGTCAATTCCATTTTCTCAACGTCTAAACAAGTTTGACAAAACCTTGTGCCAAGACCGAGAATCTTTTTTTAAATAAATAAATGGTATTCGATTTTTAAAACCAAGGAGTTTTCAATTAAAAAGATTTTAATATGGAAGGAACAGTGGAAATATTCCATTCCCGATACTTTTAGTGCAACCTATGTAGTAGTATCTTGAGAGATACCGCGATTGTGAAATGGTTTACGGTTACGATGAAATGAAGCATGACTGGACCGTAACAAATAGAGATGTGCGGTCATTGTCATATTTCATGAGTCAGGATTGGACGAGCGGAAATCTGTTTGATTCTTTTTTTGCTACTATCAGGTTGTCACACGAGGACGTGTGCTTCGCAGTATGGCCGTGTGGTCGGTGCGGCCCACACTGGTTCAATATTGGAAAATAGTGGACTTAGGCATCAAACTTGAGATATCGCGCTGATTTTTTTTTGTTTACTTGTTTTGATGATAGAAACAACTTTTGTTTTAGGACTTTTCATAAAAAGTACTTTTTCATACTAAAAAAAAATATTTGTATGGAGAAAAAGTAAAAACTGTAAAAATCTTTGAAATGGTAATACTGTTAACCGGGGCGGTTAGTAGGTGTTATAGTTGGCACAATCCTCGACATTTTTGCATCTTGGAATTATTACGATATGTCTGCCGCTTTGGTGTCTAGAGCACTTTGAAGCTTTCCATAGTAAATGGATGCGTAGGACCAACTTCATTCGTTATAAATATTGCATTTATAAGTATAAAATCGTTTCATATGCAAGTCGGACTCATGCTTACTGATCAGGGCTTATAAAATTTAAGACTAAAAAACAAAAACAATAAAATAAATACATAATAAAATATTCCACGTTTCGACTTGATACTTAAAGGATCATGCCCATCTGTGCCCCAGAAATGTCCATAGAAAGTAAATTACATATCGTCCTAATAAATTAAAACTAGAATTAAGTTGTTAATTTTGAAACCTATCAAGCACTGGATAAAAAAACGAAAAAAAAGACTTGTTTACTTTGCAGTACCTATGATAAATAATGTTTCATTCATTCATGCACTAAAAGTGCAGTTTATTGCGGTCTATAACCACGTTCTTTAGCCGATTTATTAATTCCTTGTGATAGTATCGCGGTTTTACGGAGTACTCTTTCCATGTTATTATTTATTCAAGTACCTACTTAAGTTTTGTATCTAACCAAATTGTTTTCACATTTATATAGATGGAGATACTATGGAGACAGACTATATAATTCCAAATAACTGAAATGTTTACAGACATATAAGTATATAAATGAACACTTATTGGGCCTAGCTTATGTGATGATTATGAAGTGCCTACTGGAAAACTAATAGCAATGCTGTATGTAAACGATAAAATGTATAAACAATAGGCGTTAGGCAGTTATCATGTCTTGTTTAACGTCCAATAACTTTTCAACCAGTGCTTTATATGACATTAATACTAGATATCATAGAAATACTGTTAATAAGTTATCGTATGACATAGAGTTGCAATTTGGGAAATGCCTAGCATTGACGGCATTGCTGGGTTTCGCCTCCATACTAATATGGTCATGGTCCATTCAGGTATTAGTATTTTTACTCTTACCATGTAGATTAGTCCACGGTCAGTCACTAAACTAAGCCGTAGGCATGCACCAAATGTAAAATTACCCCCACCACCCGACTTCCCGTTCCCAGTACGAAATTATACTCGAAGCTCATTGGCTAAGCCAGATCGTTCGGTTGGTTTTCAGTGCGGGACCATAAACTCATATAAAAGAGGCGCGCGCGCATGATTTCGTCATAACCAACCCCCGGAAGGCGCCTGGTGAGGACGGCATCCCGTACTCCGCGCTGCATCGACTTCCTCGGAAATCACTGATTGCAGCGACCCAGCTCTTCAACGGCATCCTGAGGACAGGCCACTTCCCGACCATCTGGAAGCGTGGCCGGGTTATTGTACTCCCCAAACCCGGCAAAGACCCCAGGAAGCCGGAGAACTACAGGCCCATCACTCCTCTCTCGACGACGTCCAAGGTGTTCGAGCGGCTGCTGCTGGCGAGGATCACCCCGCACCTCATCCCGAGGCCCGAACAATTCGGGTTTCGCCAAGCGCATTCAACCACGCTACAGCTGACTCGCGTACTGGGCGAGATGGCCACGTGGATGAACAAGCGAGGCCACACGGTGACCGTGATGCTCGACATGGAGAAGGCGTTCGACAGAGTGTGGCATGATGGCCTCATTTACAAACTGTCGACGTCCACTATCCCACGACAACTCATCACGGTCATCGCATCATTTCGCCGAGGGAGAACCTTCCACGTGGCCGTCGAGGACGTCACATCAGAGGAGAGGACAATCAAAGCTGGAGTTCCTCAGGGGAGCTGCCTTTCCCCTGTTTTGTACAGTGGGCGTACACACACACGGACGACATTCCTGTGGTGGGCGACGTGAAGCTGGCGCTGTTCGCGGATGACGCTGCGTACCTGTCCAGCTCCCGGAATGCCAGACACGCTGCACGGAAGCTGAGCCCGACACTTGAGGCGCTCCCGGGCTGGCTGAAGAAGTGGAGGCTCAAGTGCAACGTGTCCAAGACCCAGGCTTTGGTAACTGGACGGGTACAGTACCCGCCGTGCCTGAAGCTGATGGGGGAGGAAATCCCTTGGTCGCCGACGGTCAAGTACCTGGGCGTCACCATCGACAGGAATCTGACGATGGCCCACCATGTCCACACGATCACCGCGAAGGCCCAGGTTGCAAGGGCGAAACTTCGCCCGCTGCTGTCCTCAAGACTGCCGCTGAGAGCCAAGCTGGCTCTCTATAAAACCTACATCAGGTCGCGCCTCACATATGCGGGGCCGGCCTGGTACAACCTGACAGCAGAGACCACGCGGCAGCGACTGCAGCGGGTGGAAAACAAGTGTCTTCGCCTGGCGGTGGACGCGCCCAGGTACCTCAGGAACGTGACCATATATCGGGACCTCAAATGGGAGCCGATCAAGGGATTTGTGAGCGGGTTGGCCCGGGGTATGTTCGAGCGTGTAGATCGCTCAGAACACCCCCACCACGTCAACGTCGCTCCCCTCCCCCATCCAGATTCAACCACGCTCATCCGGAGGAGACTGAAGCGCCCCGCTCGGGAACTGATCTCGGTTCCCTCGAGCGGGGCCTCATCACCGCCACTACCACCATACCAGCCAGACGACCAGCCGCCGCCCTCTCGCAGACGACTAACTGGGCCTCTCCCAACGGAGATTCACCCGGCTGGTTAGCCTCGAGGGCGGCTAACCCAACGACCGGTCCACAGTAGTGGACCGCGTAGAAGACCTCCTAAAGGAGTAAACCTCCGAAGGATTCCCCACCACCTCAGCAGGGGAAGTGAGAAGAAGGCAACGACGATTTCGTCATTACCAATAAAACCCTTGAAGAAGCAACATCACTGGAAGAGCAATCCCACGGAGAAGAAGCAACACATCATGTCCCGATTTGGAACTAATTTGGACTTTTACTGTTTTCTACGAGAAGGCGATCTTAAGGACTACAAGCGGCTTCATGCAGCGATTTTGGCAAGCATTCCACTTGACATTTCACAAGAAGATTCTGAAGTGATATTGAAATTTGCACGATCAATTACTGTCAGCTTGAGCCGTAGATGGACCACGGCAAATAGAACGCGGAAGACATTTTTTAATAGATATATGTCTTGGTTGGAGGAGGAAATCAAGTGGCCTGTATGCAACTCGCTGAATCTTGCCGAGATTTTCAAAGAAACCATTGATTTAGAAGAAGAAAATCAATTACCGATATCTGTCGACTCAGCGAATCCATCAACGTCGCGTGAAACTAAGGATGTAAGTACTTCTACTGAAGTACAAACTAGAAAACCATTTGAGGATCTGGGAAACAAGCAAAAAAAAAGTCAGGTGGATTAAGAGACTATTCGGAGGAAGAACTATATTTCGCTTTAGTAGCAAATTTGAAGAAAAATAAAAGAATGGAGCTTGCCGAAGTTATCGAACACCTTATGAAAAATCCTGACCAAGCAACGGGCGTCAAAGCGTATCTTACACCACACAAGACCATAATACAGGCAGATCAAGCTTTGGCTCTCACCACCTCATTGAATTTATCAAAATGGCAATATTTGGTGCTGAGAGGATTTATGTCGGATACCGAAAGTTCTGCACAGCTTCCTTCATATCATAAATTGTTAGAAGCTAAGAAGGATTGCTATCCAGACCCATCTGATATCGAGATAAGTGAACAAGGAGCAAAGGTGAAGCTCCAAGCACTTCTGAATTTAACTTGTAAGAGAATCTTACAAGTTGTTGGTACCATTGATGTCTCAGAAGGAGAATTAAAGATGACCAGCAAATGGGGCTTCGACGGATCTTCATCACAAAGCACCTACAAACAGAGAAGCGAGGTTCTTGATTTGGATGACTCATCGGTATTTATGACGAGTCTTGTATCATTAAAATTGGAGTCGGCAAACAGGGTCATATGGGAGAACCTGAAACCTTCTTCGACGATTTATTGCAGACCTATCAAATTTCAGTTCGCGAAGGAAACCAGCGATTTCGTTAAGCAAGAAGAAGCTGCAATGAGGGAAGAGATAAATAATATATCCACATCAAAATATGGCAATTTTGAAATTAATCATGAGTTGCATATGACAATGATTGATGGAAAAATAGCTACTATTGTCACTGATACGCCTTCAGCAGCTACTTGCAATATTTGTCTGGCGAAGCCAAGTGAAATGAATGACCTCGCCCGAATTTTTTCAAGATCTGTTCGGGATGAAGTGTACAAATATGGACTCTCCACACTCCATATGTGGATTAGATGTATGGAGTGTCTGTTGCACATATCATATAACCTGGACTTCAAGATGTGGAGTGCAAGGGGTGAGAACAAGGCTCTCAAGAAAGCACGGAAGGATATAACCCAGAGTGAATTTAAAGAACAGATGGGACTCTTGGTGGATATCGTAAAACAAGGATTTGGAACTACCAATGATGGCAACACGGCTCGAACATTTTTCAGAGAATACGAGAAGTCTGCAAATATCACGAAGATAGATGAAAATCTTATCAAACATTTTGCAGTTGTATTACAAGTCATATCTTCTGGACAAAGGGTTCCCACCAAGAACTTAGGGTCCCAAGCCAACCTCTCCTGCAAGTGGTGCACCTGCCGATCAACGGACGAGGCTCTGGCAAACAAAATATCCCGATAAGCGGCAATAGGCTCGCCACCTATTACGTGGGATCAAAACACTGGCGAAAAGTGGGCGTTTAATATGCCTCTGCCTACCCCTTCGGGGAAACAGGCGTGAGTCTATGTATGTATGTATGTATCTTCTGGACATGCCATTCACATCGAGCGATTTCGAACATACTGTAGAGAAACAGCTGAGCTTTTTGTACACCATTATCCATGGTACAATATGCCAGCCAGCGTACATAAGCTACTCATTCATGGTGCTGATATCTGCAGACACTTTTCTTGTCTTCCTATTGGAATTATGTCAGAAGAAGCAGCTGAAGCCAGAAATAAGGAATTTAGATATACAAGAGAGCATCACACACGGAAAATGAGGAGAATCCAGAATAACGAAGATATTCTTCACAATTTATTGATAACTTTCGACCCCTTTATATCCCACATTAGACCAAAATATTCAAAATGTAAGAAATTGAATTTATTTGAAGAAGCTACGCACTTACTAGAGTCAGTAGTAGAAGAAATCAAAGTCGGTGAACATTTAGCTGACATTGCAGATCCGCTCGCATGATTGTGCTTTGACATCTTTATCAACAGCTCTTTTCAGAGCTACCACATGCCTCCCTGTTTTTATTTTATCATAAAATAGTCAATGATAACTATCACTTGTAAGTACAATATTTATAACCAATGACGTTGGTCCTGCCCATACATTTACTATGGAAAGCTTCAAAGTGCTCTAGACGCCAAAGCGGCAGACATATATCGTAATAATTCCAAGATGCAAAAATGTCGAGGGCTGTGCCAACTATAACACCTACTAACCTCCCAGGTTAACAGTATTACCATTTCAGAGATTTTTACAGTTTTTACTTTTTCTCCATACAAAAAAACAATACAATATTTTTTTTTAGTATGAAAAAGTACTTTTTATGAAAAGTCCTAAAACAAAAGTTGTTTCTATCATCAAAACAAGTAAATAAAAAAGAATCAGCGCGATATCTCTAGTTTGATGCCTAAGTCCACTATTTTCCAATATTGAACCAGTGTGCGGCCTGGTGGCCGGTGCGGACTGGTGGCCGGTGCCGACTGTTGGCCGGTGTTGCCTGGTGGCCGGCGTGGCTTGGTGGCCAGCGTAGCCTGCGTGGCGCGCGGCCCGTGTGTGGCGCGCGAACCCTGTGTGGCGCGCTGTCCGTGTGTGGCTAGCGGTCTGTGTGTGGGGCGCGGCCTGTGTGTGGGGAGTGGCCCATGTGGCGCCTGGCCCGTGTAAGTGTCTGAGAGTTCTCCATGATGAAATATTGCCATTTTGATAAATTCAATGAGGTGGTGAGAGCCAAAGCTTGATCTGCCTGTATTATGGTCTTGTGTGGTGTAAGATACGCTTTGACGCCCGTTGCTTGGTCAGGATTTTTCATAAGGTGTTCGATAACTTCGGCAAGCTCCATTCTTTTATTTTTCTTCAAATTTGCTACTAAAGCGAAATATAGTTCTTCCTCCGAATAGTCACTTAATCCACCTGACTTTTTTTTTGCTTGTTTCCCAGATCCTCAAATGGTTTTCTAGTTTGTACTTCAGTAGAAGTACTTACATCCTTAGTTTCACGCGACGTTGATGGATTCGCTGAGTCGACAGATATCGGTAATTGATTTTCTTCTTCTAAATCAATGGTTTCTTTGAAAATCTCGGCAAGATTCAGCGAGTTGCATACAGGCCACTTGATTTCCTCCTCCAACCAAGACATATATCTATTAAAAAATGTCTTCCGCGTTCTATTTGCCGTGGTCCATCTACGGCTCAAGCTGACAGTAATTGATCGTGCAAATTTCAATGTCACTTCAGAATCTTCTTGTGAAATGTCAAGTGGAATGCTTGCCAAAATCGCTGCATGAAGCCGCTTGTAGTCCTTAAGATCGCCTTCTCGTAGAAAACAGTAAAAGTCCAAATTAGTTCCAAATCGGGACATGATGTGTTGCTTCTTCTCCGTGGGATTGCTCTTCCAGTGATGTTGCTTCTTCAAGGGTTTTATTGGTAATGACGAAATCGTCGTTGCCTTCTTCTCACTTCCCCTGCTGAGGTGGTGGGGAATCCTTCGGAGGTTTACTCCTTTAGGAGGCCTTCTACGCGGTCCACTACTGTGGACCGGTCGTTGGGTTAGCCGCCCTCGAGGCTAACCAGCCGGGTGAATCTCCGTTGGGAGAGGCCCAGTTAGTCGTCTGCGAGAGGGCGGCGGCTGGTCGTCTGGCTGGTATGGTGGTAGTGGCGGTGATGAGGCCCCGCTCGAGGGAACCGAGATCAGTTCCCGAGCGGGGCGCTTCAGTCTCCTCCGGATGAGCGTGGTTGAATCTGGATGGGGGAGGGGAGCGACGTTGACGTGGTGGGGGTGTTCTGAGCGATCTACACGCTCGAACATACCCAGGGCCAACCCGCTCACAAATCCCTTGATCGGCTCCCATTTGAGGTCCCGATATATGGTCACGTTCCTGAGGTACCTGGGCGCGTTCACCGCCAGGCGAAGACACTTGTTTTCCACCCGCTGCAGTCGCTGCCGCGTGGTCTCTGCTGTCAGGTTGTACCAGGCCGGCCCCGCATATGTGAGGCGCGACCTGATGTAGGTTTTATAGAGAGCCAGCTTGGCTCTCAGCGGCAGTCTTGAGGACAGCAGCGGGCGAAGTTTCGCCCTTGCAACCTGGGCCTTCGCGGTGATCGTGTGGACATGGTGGGCCATCGTCAGATTCCTGTCGATGGTGAGGCCCAGGTACTTGACCGTCGGCGACCAAGGGATTTCCTCCCCCATCAGCTTCAGGCACGGCGGGTACTGTACCCGTCCAGTTACCAAAGCCTGGGTCTTGGACACGTTGCACTTGAGCCTCCACTTCTTCAGCCAGCCCGGGAGCGCCTCAAGTGTCGGGCTCAGGGCCATCCTGCTGGTCACTTGTCCGCAAGTGACTTATCTGCCAGAGAAAAGTCACAGAAGTAGACACTGTTATGCTCGGCCATGCCTGACCTACATTGTTCCATATTCATGAGGATTCGAGTAAAGAGATCTCGAACTTCAAACACAATGACTTCAATCCATATTGCTTAGAGTAAGTGCATGAACAATTAATCACAAGATGTGATACCGCAGATTTTCAAGAATAATAACAGACTTCAGTCACTGTACAAGTCACAAAACAAACAGAATTGACATTCAGTTTCATTGATACAGTGCTTACAATCACAATCGTCCACTACATTTTAAAGTACACAACATAAACCATCATCGCCTCTGACGATGGCACACTATACCAGTCGTCCACTACTCCCAGGGAACACATCACAATCATCATCGTCTCTGGAGATGGCACACTCAGTCATCCAATACTCCTGGAGTAGCAGGAACACATCACATAATATCATTAAAGCAACTCGCTCATTAACAGTATCTTAACTGCTGGGCACAGGCCACATCTCACTATGAGAAGGGCAAGGCCATAGACCACCACGCTGGTGGGTTGGCAGACTTCACATGTCTTTCGAGAACATGATAAAATACGTTTACAGAAGTTGATTTGATTAATTGTTAGTGAGGAAACGCCAGGTTTAGTATCTGGGCGAAATCCTAGATGGCGCGACTAACACATAATAGTGTTAGTATTATTTTAAATTGGCAACACAGACGATTGACAGACGAGGACCGTTATGACCACAGAGTAGGTACGTTTTATAAAACTGGAATAGAGGTCTTTCTCAGCATCTACACTGGGAAACGTAAAGTGTCGCCACCTGAACACGGGTTTAAGAACTAATACCTATACAGACATAACTGTAACTAGGCATCGCTAGCTTTTTTACGCCGGGGGGTATAGTTATATAATTTTGATGCTATATTATAATAAGCTCACAAAAATAAAACAATGTTATTTATCAATTTAATTATTTATTTCTTTCTTTTAAAACATCCATTTAAAACATCCGTATCGTCATCTTTTATTTTTAATCTCTTTACAATAATTATGAAGCTCTTTAAGCATCCTAGGACACAACACTTTCTAACTTTCTTAGACATGATAAAATAATGATGTAATCACAGACCAAACAGGTATTCAGAGACCTATCTCAAATACTTCGATTTTTATCAAGACAAGCACAAATCGACACGGCCGGAGGGACAGATGCTCACCACAACGAACCGATGTAGAAGACTTTTCACGATAAAAATCTAGAAAAAACGGATCAAAATAAACGACACACCGAATTGCATTAAAACCGGACGCCGTTTGGTTTGTTTATTTGAAATTTTTGACATTTATGACAGAAAATTTAACACTGTGATGTATATTTATGATAGAGCAACACACTCCTGGCCGCGTTGCTTTATGATGATACAATTTTTTTTTCTTCTTTTATAAGAATAATCTACACATCATTATTTATTTTTGATATTAACCAATTTATTTAACTAATAAAATAAAGCCAAATATGAAGCAAAGTAAACTTAGCAATAGTCACGCCATCTAGCGTGTTGTAGTGAATTACGTGGGCATACAACGTCGCAAAATTGAGGAAACTGCCATCTGTGAAGTGATTTAGTAAATTTATCTTGATATAATGACACCAAATGAAAATGTTAGTTATAATGTATAGAATGGCAACATCTTTGGTCTCCAACTTTATTTTGTTGCTTAATATTATTTCAACGTCTGCGGCCACACAAAATGGAAGACGACCACGATTCTGGTGACAGGCATGAGGACCCGTCGCGTCGTCATATAACTTCACAATAAAAAAAAAAATATATGTTCATTTTTAAAAATGATGTGTTATTATAGAACTCCTTAATGTCGTGAAGTCGTGAATCTCGTGAAGGCGCAATTCTTGCACGCTGGCTAGCGTTAATAGAGCATAATGTCAATTTCTTCATTCATATCTATGGCAATGTTACGAAGAATTGCTAAGGCAACCATAGTAATTTTAGCTGTACTGAATTGCGTATGTATTCCATGTAACAAACACTGAAATCTGTTTTTCCATAAATCGAAACATCTATCTTGTTTTAATATGTGCCTTGTTATATATAGGCTTCTTCTTTGCTTGTATTCGGACTTAAAATTGGTGTGAATAGATATGCTTCGCATGCATAACCACTATCTCCAAAAAGCTTGACATGTAATTCATAGTTTTCGAATCGTTATTTTATAGAACTTCCAGTAAAGATCCGTGACTCGTTAACACGGTCTCTCCATCACGCTCGCGTCCCTAATCTTCAAATTGGAGTCACAAACAACTTCAACGTTGAGCGTCTAATAGCCCTTTCTATTTACGTGAACTACACTTATGTCACCAGGCACTCTCTTGATGTGTACATGGGTGCAATCAATTGCTGCTCCTATTACAGTGTTAGCAACTAGAACTCCTTATGTTTTAAGCAGAAAAAGTGAATATGAAACTGATAGTGGCGAGGATCTGTGGGCAGCATTCCTGGGGCATGGCCGTTCATATCTCATATGATTTGTGCATATAAAGCCCAGTGCTAAGGACGAAGAATACATGCGTTGGTTTAATAAAACGGAAAGCTTGTGCTTCAACAAACATTAGCAATTACCACAGTTAATTTCTTTCATATTGTTTCCTCACCGATAAAAATGTTATATTTAATTCACACGAAGAGAAATTAGATGTTCCTATAGTACGGGAAGGGCTTCAGGAGGTAATTGTCTCTTATACTGACTGGATTGTCCCACCTGACGACTATAACCCCCCGCTGGAGATAGAGGTAAGAATTGAATCAGCTCATTATTCTGATAGCATGGAGCCAAGTATTATTAACGCAGCAAAAGACTGGAATTTAAAAAAATGTGACCTTAAATTCACTTCTTTCCGAAATTGCCTGGTAACCCATTTTACAATGTAAAGACGTTCTTTCTGCCGTATCCATATTTTACAATATTATCTATAAGACTTTTGACGACTGTATGCCTAAAAAGCGTCGAAACAAAACCATTTGTAAACGTTATCCAGTATGGTTTACTTCCGATTTCATTAGCGACACCAAAACTAAATAAAAATTACATGCAATCCTGAAGCTGAAAAACCAATATAACGACTTTAAAGGTATTTCGTATATGCGAAGATCTTTGAAATGACGTGCCGCTGATGCTTACAAGAAGTACATAGACCGTGTGGAAAGTGCGTTAACGAAAAAACCACGCGAATTTTGGCGTTATGTATCTATTCTACGTAGCAAAGGCGGTTTTGAGCCGAATGTATTTAGCGGCCACACTTACACTCGCGTTGCAGCCGCTGAGGCGTTTGCAAAATTCTTTGCGAGTGTATTTTTGACCGATATTCCTGATTTGAATGCCGAACTGATTAATATCCCTGATACCCATTTTGATAGTAATTACGTAAATGTTTTCAGCATAACGCCGCATGACGTTGAAATCAGTATTAATAAATTAAAAACTCGTAGCTCCATAGGACCTGACAGCATACCATATTTTCTCTTTAAAGATTTGAGAAATTCTTTATGCTTGCCATTATGTCACATATTTAATTTGTGTGTGCTTACAAACAGGTTGCTAACCTTCACAATTGAAAATCTCAAGAGTGTCACCTATACCTAAGACCTCCAACAAATCTGATGTTGAAGGATATAGACCTATCGCAATATATTCATCACCTGCTTAAATATTTGAGAATGTTCTTCATAGACTCATACGAGTAGTAGTAGATATTCCCAAGTCGAAAAATACCTCAACAATGCCCAACATGGTTTTCGAAGCAAAAGATCAGTGAATACAAATTCACTGACATAGAATATATCTCGACTCAAATTGATATGAGGAGACAGGTTGACGTGCTGAGAGGGTCAACAATGACATCTTGCTTTGGAATCTCAATTCCATTGGTTTTTGTCCTAACCTTTTAAGGTTACTAGCTGACTATCTCGGCGATCGTCAGCAATTTGTCAGGCTTGGGATCTACAATTCAAGTCCTTACCATACACGCTCCGGCGTGAGTCAAGGCTGAATACTTGGTACTTTATTATTTATTTTGATGACTTGCTAAATATTCCCAAGCACGCAAATTGTTTACGCCGACGACTTAAATGTATGCAAGTGTCCAATGTGCTGCAGATATGCAATCTGCAGCACATGCCATTCAGAATGATATTGATGCTATATTTCAATAAGGTGTTGATAACAATATGGAATTTAATTTTACGAAATGCTCTCTTATGTCTTTTGGTCGAATGCGCCATCCAATTCACTACCAATATACATAAATTAAATAATAACGTTATGTCTAGACTAACATCTGTGAAAGATTTGGGAGTCACATTGACCAAAAACTGACGTTCCACGACTATACACTACCGGCCAAAAGTTTGAGACCACCTTGAAAAAATTACAATATTGTATAAAACTCCAAAGCTTGTGCTCTACAAATTATTTATTTACCTTAGTAAATAGGGAACTTACAAATACATATTTATGTAATAAAAAACTACAATAATCGCTATTATTATTAATAAAAAAATATATATTATTTAAAGTAACTTTTCGTCGAAAAGTCCTCCCTTACTTTTTATAACTTTTTTGACCAATCTTGGTAACCGGGCTATTAGTTTGTTGATTGTTTCTTGTGAAACATTGTTCCAACTCTCTCTTGTAAAGTCCTCCAGAGGTCTTCTTTTGATGTCGGACAATGACTACGGTCTTTTCTGTCCAGCTCCTCACACAGAAGCTCTATCGGATTGAGATCCGGACTCAGTTTTAAAAAACATGGAGTGGCCCTCTTAAACTCCTTCCATCTCTATGTGCTCTAAATATCCCCTGCATAGTTTAGAGCTATGTTTTGAATCATTATCTTGTTGGAAAATGAATCCATCTCCAATCCCACTTCTATGACAGGCGCTGTCAAATAAACAGTTTTATACAAGAAGCTCTTATGTTTTTGTTTATTAAAAAATAGTAATATCCATTTTTAAAGTATAAATTAAATGTGACTGTGCCAACAGTGAACTAATGAGACAGTGAAAGTGATATCTTTGGCAAAATAGCCTCGAAACGTTTTTTATAAACAAGAACTTAAAAATAGTGACTTTCTTTATAACTGGTGTATAACTGCTAGGGAGCGCTAAAGCATTGAAGTTGTGTTTACAGTCAAACGTTAGTAGTGGTATATTCGACAGAGAGAGAAATCCATATTTCTTTTACAAAATTACAAGTTTGAATATCTCGTTACGAAAAATATTTTGAATTTTGCACCAACAAACGACATCAGTACCATCTGTGATACATCAAGAATAACTTTGTAAATCAGTGCCACACTACCGATAAAGCAGGACTGCTACCACAGATAACCAAAGCCAGTTCATCATATAAATTTTAATAATAATAATAATAATAACCTAGCAACACGTCAACAAGACGACATACATTTTTTTCCTCGAATATTTATATTTGTTTTATATCAAAGTTTGGGATTCATATATATATATTTTTACTACAAACAGGACTTCTATACATGATAAACATATTACTAAATCAAGAAACCAAAATCAAGAAACCATTTAATTAATTAAGAAAAGTATCTACAAAACATTCAAGATGACAACTAACGTCAATGACATATCAACAAAGAAAATTGTAAATAAACACTATAATATAAATACAACGAGGAAATGAGATGTTGACGAGGGCTAGAGCTGCTGCTGCACGTCATACACCCCCGGACTCGTCGCTCAGCTCCGCCTCGCAGCCGCCGGCACCTACAACAGAGTTGTCGGCAATCACAGAGGCGTCGAGCTCGTCGAGCGACGAGTATTTCTCCCCGCCGACGTCGCCAACACCTGTACGCCGCTGTGGGAGAGGCCGGCCACCGCTACGCTTGGGACCCCGAGACCCACCAGTTTCGAACAGGGCCCCCGCTGCCGGTGGTAATGTGCACCGCATGAAATGGACTAAATCCATGAACGAAAACGTCATGCGGGCATATTTTGTGGCTACAGAGGGAGGTACCAACCTTACGGCGTATCGTGACCGCATGCTGCCTCTGTTTCAGGGCTTGGAACCGGCTGTCAACGTTTCGGCACAGCGACTGTCGGATCAAGTGCGGGCTATCCAGCGATGCCGCCTGCTGGATAACGACGCACTTGAGAGGCTACGCTCTGGCTTACAACGTAGCCCTCCTATCACTTCTTCTACGTGTAGCGATACACAAGTTTCAAATATTGTCACAACGCAAAGGACTGTTGAAGAGGTGCATAGTAGGGATACACAAGTAAGTACCCAGTACATAGATGAATTAAGGAGTACTTTGGAATGCACTATTCGGGAGTATCGTTTTGTGAATAGAGCAGATAGGCCCCGCTTACCACGTTTGCCCACGCACAAGAAAAATATAGCGCTGGTGTGTGCCCTGGATTCACTATTGTCCACGTATTTAGACAATAGTGAAGATCTTAGCGATACCCACTCGATTCTGTACTGTGCGGCTGTTACAGCGTGTCGAGTGGCAGGTATTAAAATACCAAATGGTAGTAATACTGCCCCTCGAACCAATGCTGTACCGGCCTGGCAGTGCAGGATTGAGCGTCGTATCGCTGAGACCAGGGCGCTCATCGGAAAGCTAATTTGCTTCAGGTCGGGCAATACAAGACCGAGAGTGATGCGTTTTGTGACTCGGGCGTTCTCTGGCACGGGCCTTAGTCGCCAAGAATACGAGTCACGAGTCACAGAACGCATCGACTACCTGAAGCAAAAAGTTTGTGCGTGGGCAAACCGTATAAGACGGTACAAAAAGCGGGTGGACCGATACGCCCAGAATAGGGCATTCCAAAAAGATGAAAGGTGGGTATATAGAAGTTGGGAGCGAACCAATTCAGGTGTGGATGATGGGCGTCTGCCAGATGTTGAGGCAACGAACGCTTTCTGGCGCAGCATTTGGTCGATGCCCATTAGCCACATTGAAGGTGATTGGTTTGGGGATGTTAAGCGAGCATGTGAGGGAATACCCCAAATGCAGCGCGTAGCCATAGAAACAACAGATGTAGCTTGTGCAGTCCGTTCGTTATCTAACTGGAAATCAGCGGGACCGGACGGACTGCACAACTTCTGGTTGAAGTGGCTACGTAGTGCCCATGCTCGGTTGGCATCCCAATTCCAGGCATCTTTGGAATCGGGCTCGATCCCAACTTTTATGACAACTGGTCTCACTCACCTGCTCTTTAAGTCAGGTTGTACCACGGACCCCATAAATTATAGACCAATTACGTGTCTACCGACTATATATAAACTTCTTACATCCATTTTGAGGACAAAGATGTTATCACATATTAGAAATAATAACATTATGTCAGTGGCTCAAAATGGATGTAAGAATGGGGCCCGTGGTACAAAAGAGCTACTCCTCTTTGACATGGCCATTAGCCAGCAGGTGCGCCGCAACCGAAAGGATCTGGCGACATGCTGGATAGATTACAAGAAGGCCTTCGACTCCGTGCCACATACATGGCTCTTGAGGGTGCTGGAGTTATATAAAGTCGATATAACTCTATGCGCCTTCTTGAAGGCATGTATGGGACAGTGGAGTACGGTCCTACGCTATCCAGGATGTCGGCAGATTCGCGATTGCGGTGCTCCTCTTAAGATCGAACGGGGTATATTCCAGGGTGACAGTTTGAGTCCCTTGTGGTTTTGTCTAGCTCTGAATCCTCTCAGCACTTTGCTAGAGGGTTCTGGGTTAGGCTATCGGCTGCAGCGTAGGGGTCAAGTTATCTCCCACCTCTTTTATATGGATGACCTGAAGTTAATTGCCCCCTCCACTTTCCAATTGACAGCGTTACTAAAAGTAACTGAAACTTTTAGTAATTCTATCAAGATGGAATTTGGTGTGGGTAAATGTGCGGTCATGCATGTAAAACGAGGTGGGATTGTGGAATCTGAGGGTATAGAGCTTTCAGATTCCACACAACTTAGATCTCTATCTGCGTCCGAGACCTACAAGTATCTGGGTATGTCGCAGGCCTTAGGTATTGCTGAGACTGCCATGAAACAATCATTGCGGGAGCGCTTCTTGGGCCGCCTGAAGAAAATACTGAGAAGTTTTTTATCAGGCGGCAACAGGGTGCGTGCCTATAATGGTTGGGCCATGCCAGTCTTAGCATACTCCTTTGGCATACTCAGATGGACTCAATCAGAACTGGAAGCCCTGGACAGAAAGGTCCGTTGTCTATTGACTAAATATCGGATGCATCACCCGCGGTCATCAGTAATGAGGTTGTACATCCCGCGGAAATGTGGTGGTCGTGGTTTCTTAAGTGCTAAGGACCTCCACAACCGCGAGGTGTACAATCTTAGAGAATATTTTCTTAAGGCTGATACGGGTGTGCATCGTGATATTGTTGCTGTAGACAACGGACTTACCCCGTTGGGTCTGGCAAAAGAGAGCTGGCGCAAACCTGTTGTACTTAGTACTGAAGAGCGCAGGGAAGTATGGAAAGGCAAAGAGTTGCATGGACGTTTTTATCGGGCCTTGCATGGGCCCGATGTAGACCTCATGTCATCAGTAGCCTGGCTACGGTTTGGTGATTTATTTGCAGAGACCGAAGGTTTTGTTTGTGCAATTATGGACGAAGTTGTCATGACGAACAACTACCGTAAGTATATTCTGAAGGATGGGACTGTTGACATATGTCGGGCGTGTCACCAGCCCGGCGAATCCCTCAGACATATAGTTTCCGGTTGTTCTCGTCTTGCCAACGGCGAATACTTGCACAGGCACAATCAAGTAGCCAGGATCGTCCATCAGCAGCTTGCCTTAAAATATGACCTTGTACCCTTTGAAGTACCGTACTACAGGTATGTGCCCGATCCAGTTCTCGAAAATGGTCGTGCCACTATGTACTGGGATCGATCTATCATCACCGATAGGACTATCGTGGCTAACAAGCCCGATATTGTGGTGATAGATCGATCAGAACGCCTTGCAATGATCGTTGATGTTACTATACCCCATGACGAGAATCTCGTGAAAGCCGAAAAAGATAAGGAAATCAAGTATTTGGACCTAGCTCACGAGATTGTCGACATGTGGGATGTGGACTCGGCGATCATTGTACCGATAGTCGTGTCAGTTAATGGTCTCATTGCCAAGAGCCTCGACCACCATCTCAAGAGGCTCTCGTTAGACGGCTGGATCAAGTCCTCTATACAGAAGGCAGTATTGTTGGACACGACGCGCATAGTTCGGAGGTTCCTCTCTCTGGAGCCCTAACCACCGGTAGCTTGGTCCCTGTACCCGATACCGGTGGGTCTCCGTGGTCCTATTTTATATGGTTAAATTTTTTTATTTATTTAAGTGTATAAAATTCTACCATGAGAAAAGACGTAATAAAGAGGAATAATAATAATAATAAATCATTTTATTTCGCGTGGCATAGACGCATAGATAAATACCTTAGAGTCTAACATACATACAGTGGTTGTTAGTATAAATATACTTATAATCTATGTTAGTATTACTTCACTTGCACGTTGTAGTTGTGCGTTCGTGTGGCACTTGTCCGCGGAAGCGACGGAACACCACACCCTTCGGCCAAAAGTCCTCCTTCATAATAACATGCAGATAGCACGTCGGGACCCGCATCACAAACGCCTTAAAGTTGACGTTGCGTCGCGACTCCAACAGCTGCACTCTCGGCATGTACTTCGACTTCTGGCGCACGTACTCCGCGATGTCCTCCGCCTTAGTGGTGTAGTGCAGGCGAGAGACATAGACGGGTGTGTTCGGTGCGGCAGCGCGTACATTTGCACCAGACTCCACAGGAGCCGTACCGCAGCAGTTCTTGTTGGTTTTCTGACGACGCTTCCTCCTCTGCACCGTCATAAAACCATCATCTGCGTCCTCGTCGCGTTTCGTTGCCGTCTCCGGCATGGACTTCAGCGTGGAAGCAACGGGGGTGCTCGCAGTTAACTGCTGAGCCTCTATTTGCTTAGTTCGCGCGGCGATACACGGAGGCGCCGCGAGGCCGGGGGCAGGGCTGCGGGGCGCTTGTGTAGCGCACTCAGCAGTCACAACATTCCGCGGCGACAAAACTGCTGACGCGAAACTTGCGACCGATGTGTCGACGCATGCACCTCGGCGCGTGTTGACGTTACTACGCGCCGGTGACCCAGTTATATTGACAACCTTGTGTAGGTCGTCCACCTCCGTGCGCAAGAGTGCAACGGTGTCTTGGGATGCCTGTAGCTTCTTATGTACATCCGCTAAACTTGCCTTCAGAAACACAATGTCCTTCAACAGGCTTGTGACATCGACGTGGTCAAAAGTGACGGGAGGCAACTTGTTCAAGTCCCTCGCCACAAACGTCGGCACGTCGTCAGGATCGGTCTCTTTCAGCAGCGTGATAATGTCCTGCAAACTTTTCTTTGTCCCGTCACGTCTGCGGGACACCATCTGGTCGCATTTGTTTAGCGACCTGTACAGAAGCAGCTTGGCAGCCGCTATGTCCTCCTCGCTGAAGTTGCTGGAACAGATCTGGATAGCCGACACCTCGTCCATGACATCCAGCTTCTGCTGCAGGAACGCCAGCAGCTCGTTCGCCACAAGTTTGTCACTCATGGTGATAAAAATTGCGAGCGTCGGCTTGCGCCGCGCTAAACAATAAAATTAAATATATTTGCGCGTTACACGTCCGCCTTAGAGCGCGGTCGGATTATCTAATAAAAAAAGTAATAATAGTGACATCTATATTGTCAATCTAGCAAAATGTTGCTAGATTATCAACCATCCAATTTCATAAGTCGTCAAATGTGTCGACTTATGAAATTGGATGGTTGATCAGTCCAACAGAAGGCTTCAAATTACTTTTTGTGATTCAAAACGTTTTTCTTCATACTTTTTGACAAGATGACAGAACTCTCAAAAATAAATGTTACACTCAGAAATAAAGTTAAAACAGCGGTTTCTACAGAAAATTCGTTTGAGGCTTTGTCAGAATATTCGGATATGGATGATGAGTTCAATTCGGTAACTTCAACACCTTCACGGGATTTAAATCGGAGCTATCCTATCCCTGACATACATACAATGAAGTTAAAGAACTGAAATTACGAATATGTTCTTTAGAAGAAAAGCTTGCGATTGCAGAAAATGAGATTGAAAATTTGTTATTGGAGAATAATACACAAGCCAAAAAGGTATCGGAGTACAAACTACGAATCAGCCAACTAACCCACATATGTACGAGTACGTGCAAAAAGAGCTGAAGACAAAACGACGAACTCTTATTGGATCTAAACTTGATTTCTCTAATAATATTCAAAACAGTCCAGCTCCTACACAGCCGACAACGACGCCTTCTATAGGACTCACTTGCAACCGACTTGAGGCAATCAATGACATCAGCTTTACTGCGTCTGCGGACGATCCAAACGTCACCGTTATGGAAAGTTCACAACATCGGATCACAGAGGACGCTAGTGATAGCAAAGAAACTGCTTCACAACCTACTGGTTGTCACAGTTGTAGGAAAATTAGTAAAATGTGTATTATTAGTGACAATAATGTAAATTATATAGTAAATAGTGCAAAAAACACTTTTCCAAATATGGCAGTATGTCATTTCTGCATGCCAAATGCAAATATAATACAGCTAATTGAAACTTTAGATAGGAAACTGACAAATTTCACCCTAAATGACTATTGCATTGTTTTTCTGGGGGAGAAGGACTTTAAAGAGTCTCAAAGGTATGATAAGCTTGTAGATTACATAAAATTTAAATTATAAACCATGACACATACTAACATTATTATATGTTCACCCAATTTTATGCTAAAAAGTAATGTAAATTTGTATAATCGCAGAATTGAAATTTTTAATCAGTTACTGTACCAAAGCAATACTAAGTTTGAATACGCATATTTATTTGATTCCAATGGGTATATTAAGAACGACTACAACATGTTCTCAAAAAAAACAGGTAAAGTCAACAATAAAGCTATATCCAATAACCTTAAACATCTACAAGAATACATATTTTTATATTTTGATCCAAATAGTGTAGAAATTTGTAATTTACATACATCTACCCAAATATGTACATTGTCACCCAAATATGTGATGAAGCAGACAAAAATTATAGACTACTTTAAAGTAAAATTAAATAATCTATAAATTATGTTTTATTTGTGGCGATTTTAATGTTAATTTAGATAAAGATGACAAATACAAGAATATGTTTGTATCACTATTAACATGTTACAATTTTAGATATTAAATATCACGTTTATACGTAATAATACTGAGTCTTGTCTAGATAATATTTTGACGAATGTTTGTGATAGTAGTATAAGTGCCACGGCTATTGACCAAAATGGATTAGCAGATGGACATGTACACATGACTTTTCTGTACAGCATATTTGGAAAAAGTTACTTTTAATCAATTATTTCTTTAAACACATGTTTAAACAAATAAATCATCTTATCTTATCTATCTTATATATAGAACTGCACTCTTCTACATTTAGAAAAAGAACATAAAAATTAATGTTAGAAGAACTTGTAGGCCTAAATGGGTAACTAAAGGTATTCGGATAGCCAGTAAAATGAAACGGCTACTAAATTGTGTGAACAGAGCTAATTGTGATATATCAGTTTTGGACTACCGTGCAAAGTATTTCAGAATATATAGAAAGATAATACGATACGCAAAAAGGATGAAAACTAGTAAACAAAGTACTAAAGCTAGTAACTCTAGTAAAGAGATTTGGAACATAGTTAACGAAGCTCGTAAAAAAAAATTACTTTGACGAAGGCAATATAGTTCTAAAGCATAATAATAAATTTATTCAAAATCCTAGTGATATTGCTGAAATTTTTGCAGAACAATTTAGTAATATTAAGATTATTAATATTTATAATCCGGACTTAGCTAAAGCATGCTTAATAAGGTATACCGATAGAGTTCAAAACAGCATGATTCTTGAGAGTTCAAAACAGCATGATTTTTGATATAGTTACTCCATTGGAAATTTACAAAGTAGTAAAAGCAATGGGCAATAAAAAGTCGTTTGGCCATGATGAAGTACCGCTTAGTATAGTCAAGGACAATATTGATATTTTAGCCCATCCAATATCAGACATGATTAATGACTGTATTAATCAAGGTATTTTTCCTGATCAATTTAAGATAGCCAGGCTTTAACATTATTTAAGAAGGGAGATAAAACGGATCCATTAAATTATAGACCAATCTTATTGCTACCGGTTTTGTCAAAACTTTTTGAAAAAGTTATCAAGGCTAAACTAATCAGTCACTTGTATCATGAAAAAATTATAAAATGTAATCAACTTGGATATCAGAAAAATATGGGAACACTGGATGCAATAGATGCATTGGTTAACAGTATAGTTAGCAATCTAAATGCCAAATTAAAAGTCGCAGGATTATTCCTGGATTTAAGTTCTGCCTTTGATACTGTAGAACATTCTATTCTTTTGGAAAAGTTAGAACACTATGGCATTAGAGAAAATTGTTTGAAATTATTTCGATCATATTTAACGAATAGAACGCAGTATGTTGAAGTTAAATCAGTTGAAAATGGCACTGAAAAAATTCAAAAATCCAGACTCTATCCAGTGAATAAAGGTGTTCCTCAAGGCTCAGTCCTTGGACCAATAATCTTTATTATATTTGTAAATGACTTTGTTGCATATATAAAAAGTGTTTCACCAGTCACTAGCCTTTTTACTTTTTGCGGATGACACCAGTGCTGTTGTAAGTGCACTTGATATTTTAGAAGAAAAACTGGACAGTTTTCTAAAGGCCTGTTAGAACTGGTTTTCTATAAATAACTTAATATTAAATGTAAAAAAAACTAAATGTGTACTATTCAGAAACACAGTTAGAAACAATAGTTAGATTAATGTACGGTCTTTAGGAAAAAAAAATTACGTAGTTGAAAATATAAAATTTTTAGGGGTACAAATTGATTCTCTTTTTAATTGGAAATCTGAACTTACTTCAGTAACTAATGTAGTAAGTAGTTAGTGCCTACTATGCTAGTAGAACGCTTAGAGACGTTTTATCACTTCCTCAACTTCGTACTGTCTATTTTGCCCTGGTTGAGTCAAAAATTAGGTACAGCATAAAATTTTGGGGAGGCAGTTACAAATACAACATAAATGCTGCCTTTGTGGTTCTAAAGAGAGCACTCAGAACTATGTTTGGCATTGACCAGATTGAGTCATGTAAGGAGCATTTTAGACAGCTACATATTTTGACTGTTACATGCCTATATATACTAGTGCTACTGACACACTTTAAAAAGAATTTGCACAAGTGTGAAACTGATGATGGAAGGAAGCTTAGATTAGCGACACGGAGAATAGATTTTAAGACAATGTTACATGCCAAACTGAATATTGTTAAACACTCATCTTATGTGCAGTCCATAAATCTCTTTAACAAATTACCATTAGAGTTGAAAACCATTGAGAGTGTAAACTTATTTAAAATTAAACTAAAGACGTTATTGCTCGAAAAGGCTTATTATTCAATTGAAGAATTCTGCAATGACAAATAATATTGTTATGACATTTTATGTTATGAATATTTTAATCTCATTCTTAATTTAATTTATTACTTATTCAATTTCAATTCTGACATGCTATTTAATTCAATTTAATGGAATATTGTGTATTTTTATTATTTATATTTGTAAGATCTAATTTTTGACATGTGCATGATTATTCATAATGTTAATTCCTTTTTTTTATAATGATTATCTGAGTGTATACATTTCGACACAAAAATATGTTTTGTTATGAAATTATAATAAATAAAAAAAATAAAAATAAAAAATAAAAATCAAACGTAGCCCGGAAGGAACAGCGTTTCGCTCCAGTATCTCTTTGTATTGCTTCTTTTTCACTATGCCTTCAATTTTAACCAAATCTCCGGTCCCATAGCCAGAGAAACATCCCCAGACCATAATGGAGTATCCACCATGTTTAGCTGTTGGCAATACACAGTCTGGCAACATGTTTTCTTTACAAAATCTCTGCTTTTCGAACCAAATATTTCAAACTTTGATTCATCAGTCCAAAGAACTTTTCTAAAGTGTTCTTCAATTCAATCTCGATGAGTAAGAGCCCACTGAAGACGTTTCTTTTTGTATTGTGCTCGTAACAGTGGTTTACGAACTGCTACGCGACCAAACAAATTGGCATCTCGAAGTGTTCTCTTTATTGTTGTCAATGATGCAGGTCCCGGTCGAGTTTTATTGAGTTCGGCTCGAATTTCTGGTGCTGTTAAGCGTCTATTAACGCTAGCACGCACTGGTGACTTTTGTCAGCGTGACTGTTTTGTCACTCTTATCAAGTCCGTGGATATGTATGGAGTTGCGCGCATGTTACGACGTGACATCTGGGTGACATTCGTGTACGCCGACCGGCGAACAAGCCCGTGCCGAAACTGTCACCGCACCGTTAGGTCCTCATACTGGTGCGCGCACTGGTGACAAAATAGGGTATTAAACTACAAGTCAAATGCAATACAAAAAAGAAAATTTTCTATATGTATGAAATACTGACCTAATGACGTCATAATGTGTTTCCAATACTCAAGCTTTTTCTTATTTACCGACGACCTTAAGATTATGATGCCTATTCAAAAAGAATACAGAATGATATAGATAACCTAGCTAATTGGTGTAAAGACAACAAGATGATCTTAAATTTAAATAAATATTTCTATATCCAATTTACACGAAATAAACGTGCATCTAATAATGATTATTGCATTGACGGATTTCAAGTACGAAATGTAACTGCAATTCGTGATTTAGGCGTCCAAATGGACTGTTCACTAAGGTTCAATGTGCACATTCTAGACATTATTGCGCGGGGTTTTAGAGTGCTGCGTTTTATTATTCGTAACTGTAGAGACTTTAGGAATTCATCCACGAAGATAAGACTGTATAATACACTGGTTCGTCCGATACTGGAGTACAGTTCCGTTATAAGGAATCCACACTACGAGGTCTACCAAAAACGTCTGGAAAGTGTTCAAAAGCGGTTCCTCTATCATTTGTGCTATGGAGACCATATGGCCAAAACTTGCATTAGCTACGCCGAAAGGCTGAAACACTACAAAATGCAATCACTTGCGAATCGTAGAGAGAAGCTAGACTGTATTTTCCTCCACAAATTGTTTAATGGTTCTATAGATTGCAGTCAGCTACTGAACACATTACGCATAAGAATCCCTGCTCCACTGCCTAGGAAGAGCATATACAGCTTATTTGATGTACCAACTTCCCATGCAAACCTAGGTCATTATGCTGCGGTACCAAAGCTCTGTAGGCAGTATAACAATTTTTTTTTGTTATCAACATATTAACGTATTAAATATGTAAAATATTTCATTTTGTTTATATACGTAATCTGTGTTGTATTAGGTATTGTATTTATTTATATACAGGATGATTTATAATTGCTCGTATTCCCTTCGGGAGGTGATTCTAGGGCCAAAATGGAGTATTTTTACCCCCTACATATGGGGGTCCAAAATGCACCATTTTGGAATAAAACGGTTTTTAAGATTTTTTGAGAAAATTCCAAATTTTTGTTATAAACATCTTGTAAAAAATTATTTTGACTATTCTTGGAGAGCATGTTCAGCCGTATGCCGCTGTATATAATTTATACATACTCCACTTGCTTACGGTGGAAATGCCACGTTGCTTTGTATAAGTTTTTATTTTAGTATCTATCAAATATTGTTTAACTCTTAGGTAACTTCGTTTAATAATGTACTAAATAATAATGATTAATAAATGATTTACTTTCTTACTTTACTTACTTACTGCATGCTGTGGTTTCCTATAACTGAAGGAGTACACTTATCCAAAAGTTAAGTGATATTATCCGTGTAAAGTTTTGTGTATATTCTTTGTTGGAAATCCTCAATAAATAAAATAAAAATAACTTTGACGTCAAATAGCAAACTTATTAAAGGTAAACTACATTAAAAATTAAAAACAAATTATTTTATGAAAACAGTTCATGAAATTGTATTTGTTTTAAGATGCTTTATTTGATAAATAAGCTGACATATTTTATATTTGATTGAGTTTAATACCCTATTGTCACTCTCGTCGTCGGTCGTTCGCCATTTGCATTTTGACTACCGACTTTGGCGCGCGCAAAATGGCGTCACAACCTACGCAAAATGTAAACATTCGTGAAGACGATATTGATAATGATGTTCTTATAGAAGATAAAAAGTTGAAAGAGTATTCAGATATTAATGTGAAAATTAAAGCGTGGGAAGAAATAAGCAGAACAATATTTTTCAATGCTTGGGGTAACTTGTCGCAACAACAAAAAAACTGAAGCTGGTAAGAATCACATTTTTGTTTTATAATAAATAACTTGTCATTGTATATTAGGTAGGTACAACAAACATACAAATTATTATACAGGTAGCATCGGGGTCGTGCGTGATCTTACCTAAATATATATCCCTAATAGGCCCGTTTACCCATTTCACGTAGATACTACGGCACTTTTTGTAGAAATGTCAAATTTATACTTAATCAGTATATTATAGGTATGTTTTTACGTACCGTAATAAAAGTTTAAGGATAGCTTTACTTTATACTCTGTATATTTATACCTACCAAGAAAGTAAAGGTCTGTAATCTATAGCATTAAATTCCTATAAGATAAAAATTCAAATTTTTTCATATTGCCGTGATACAGCCCCTTGCGGTGAAGTTAAGTATGACGCATAAAAATTACGTATATTTGCTGCTGATATTATTCTATCGGACGGACTTGTTGTAATACTTTCTAATGGACATTCATAAACAGTATCAATAAATTGAATGCCATCTCTGCCTCGTACAAAATTATGTAGAATGCAGCAAGTTTTTACTATTATATCAGCAAAATAAAGACTGACATCAAGAGACCTGTGCAGAATTTAAGAGCTTGTTTTTGTCGTGAGCTACGCGAGCAAAAATCCACCAAATCTGGTCAGGCCGCTAAATACAGAAAAAAGTACAAACATTTTGACCAACTTTTATTCCTTGTCCCAAGCATGGACACTAGAGAGACCTCAGGAAATGCAGAGGCCATTGATTGCGAAGATTATAGTATGGATGATGATGAAGATGTTTTTCAAGACGTACAGAAACAAAACTCCCACATTACCCAGCGAAATTATTCTCCGATGTATAATTAATCTACATGTTACATAGAAAGTCCCCAAAATTACCGAATCAAACACACGTATTCTGTGTCTCTACCTCAGTCGAGTCTTCAAAACCAACTCCACATAGCTACAAACACTCGGCCAATTCAATCCCTTCTTTTGTATCTATTCCATCTACAAGTCCTCATTTACAAGTGAATCCCAAATATTCTGTCTCTTTACCACCGCCAAGGCCGAGTCCTCAAAATTACCTTCTCTTGGCTAAATACACACAGTCGAATTCATCTCCTCCTAATCAAAACCCGGTACATTATGAAGACTCAGCCCCGAGTAGTATTCAATCATATATTTCACAGTTTACACCTGATTCTAATGATGATTCCGAAGTTTATGATATTTGTCAGGAGAATAATATTACCACGGAAAATTATTAAATTAATCCTTACATTTAAAATTTAAAATAACATTGTATTTTGATTAAAATAAGCATCCTTTGAAATTATTTATGTTGTTTACGTACCTCAAAGTTACAGCGAGTCTTTCTTCAGCTGGCACAGACAATCTCAAGTTCGTATTTTCATATATTAATGCAAATTCAAATTCAAACTCAATTATTCATGTAGGTTACAAAAGCAACACTTATGAACGTTAATTCTTTTTTTTACAACCAGGTTAGGCATGGTAGGGCTATGAGAAGAGCCTGAAAGAAACTCATGCCACTCTTTTTTTAAATCAGAATCTTAATCTTACAATTTGTGGTACCATGATTGCTGACACAGCCAAAACACTTCGCGACACTGATTAGAAATAAATGTATATGAAAAAAATATGTGAATAGTACAACAACAAAACACTATAGCGACAGCAGTATAGATGTATCAGCAACCAATAGATTAAAGAATTTTGTAAAGGCGACAAGTGAACAATGATTAGATCAGGGATAAAAACTGATATATTAGATTCAACAAATTATAAAAAAATATATAGTCTTGTCATCTAGAAATTCTTTAATAGTGTAATAACCCTTTTTTAAAAGAAAATTCCTAGAAGTGGTTTTAAATTTGTGTAGAGGTAAATTCATTATTTCCAGAGGTAATTTGTTGAAGAATTGTATACCGAGTCCCGCAAATGAGTTATGAACTTTATGTAGACGGTAGTTAGTGCCCACTAGTTTATGCTTATTTCTTGTGTTCACTTTTTGCAAGTCACAATTTTTTTTTGTCCAATGCAGGTCCTAAAGTGCGAAGTAATTCATCAAAGTTTCTAATACTCATTCCGAAGTAACTAAAAAAGTTCTTCTCGAAGTTCATAATACACTAGAGGATGCCTGCAGCTACGCCTGCATTTTTTTAAATGTACCCGTTTTGGCCGATCCCGTGGGAATTTCGGGAAATCCCTTCTTAGTGCACCCCTAGGGTCCTCAAGGAACATACATGCCAAATATCAGCTTCCTGCGCCCAATAGTTTTGGCTGTAGCGTGTCTGTCAGTCAGTCAGTAACGCAACGATTTTATATATTAAGATAGTATAGAACTTTCCACGTAGTAGCCTGTCACTCCAAAGGGGTTGTACCCAGTATTCTGTACGCTTTCTTTTTCTCCTGAGTCTCATGAGTTCACAGAGAACGGCCGTCTCTTCGAAATCCATATCGGCAAATGACGCTAGGATGTCAAAAAAGTTTTGCCACTGTCATCCTTCGTGAGCGCACCCCACTTGGGTGACGTGACGTGACGGTGACAAAAACTTTTTTGTCTTCGTGACAAAAATCACCCGTGCGCGCTGGCTCTTACGCTTGCTTCTTACAACAATGAAGTTGTCTTCGCTAGAAGTCGTTGCTCTCGGCCTCCCGAGCGCAGTCGGTCTTGATGACTGCCGGTATCACACATGAGTTATTGCGTTATGAACACATGTCTTCGATAACTTCAGTTTAGTGGAAATTTCTTGTTCAGATTTACCTTCGTCGTGTAGAGTAACGATAGCGGAACGAGTTTCACTGGAGATTTCACGGACGTTGCCCATTTTTTATTTTATTTATTTTTTTTTTTTTTTTTTATTTATTTATTTACTTTTAGGAGAGCTTACAGACATATAGCAGTAATAGTTACATAAATGAATAACCAAATGCTAATAACAAGCTCACACATATGGGTTATTCTAAAGAAACAGTGAACAATTCAGAGCACAAAATGCAAAACACATACACATACACAACAAAAAGAAATAGGTACCTATATATAATACATTTCCTTTCTGCCGCATAAAAGTATCAATAAAATAACAAAAATAACAAACAATGGAATAAAACACACATAATGAAACATGTTATGTTTCCTTACTGACCCTATCGTGCTACCATTATTTGTTTGTTACCAACAAACAATAACAGCACGACAAAGTGGTTTAAAACAAATTAATAGAATCTTAGGTGACAACTTTTCTATTATCCAACATCCGATCCATCCACGGACCCGGCAATCCGAGACGCATGTCTGACACTTTTGTATGGAGTTTTGTCATTCAAAATAATTATAATTATCCTAATCCCTAAATCCTTGGACAGATCGAATATCGAAACCGGCAGCTAGTCATCCGGTGCTGTCAAAATAGTCTGAAATTAGCGTTTGCCTTACTTTTTTAACTTTTGTACAGAACAAATCAATATCAAATTTAGATATAACGCTGTTAACACTTTTCGCACTACGTATACAAAACGCATTTTGTCTATAATTTGTTGTAGCAAATGGTACGTCCAATAAAGGACGCTTTCTTAAATTGCATTGCTTTGCACGCAAGTAGATTTTGCCTAACAGTTCAGCGCAATCAATGTTACCGTTTGCCACATTAACCAAGAAACATATGTCGCTTGTTTCGCGTCTCTTTTCCAATGGCAGGAAATGGTATCTTTGGCATCGTTGGTTATAGTCAACTGAGCATTGCTGTGCTTTAAAGTCTAAATATCGTAAAAATTTCCTCTGTACCATTTCAATGCGGTTCTTATATATTTCGTATTGAGGATTCCAGACCTGTGAAGCATACTCCAGGTGGGTGCGCACATAGGAACAGAAAAGAACTTTGATAGGTTTCAAAGATTTAAATTCTGAACAAGTTCGTATAATGAAGCCCAGAGCTTTGGAAGCCTTCTTGACAATGGTATCAATGTGGACATCAAAGAGCAGTTTGCTATCGTGAACAACGCCCAGATCTATGGCGTTATCGACCTTTTCTATTACTTGGCCGTTCAGTTTGTAAACAGAATTTATTATTGACTTCTGTCGAGAATAACTAACTTGGAAACATTTATCGACGTTCAATTGCAGTTTATTTCTGCTACAATAACAATAAAATCTATCAAGATCTGATTGAAGGTGCTCAGTATCAGATAGACTATTAACTAGCTTTAGGATTTTCATATCGTCTGCATAAAGTAGTACCTTTGAGTTAGTGAAACAACTATTTACGTCGTTAATAAACAAGGTGAAAAGCAACGGACCAAGGATTGAGCCTTGTGGTACACCTGATGGTACTGTAAACCAAGCCGAAGAGTATCCTCTAAGTACAACTGCCTGCGTCCGATTATCTATGTATGATGAGACCCATCGATACAGATCACCGTGCACTCCTGCAGCCAAGAGCTTCTGCAGAAGAACACGATGATCTATACGGTCGAAACATTTCGAATAATCTGTATATATCACGTCCACTTGGTACCCACGATCCATACCGTCAGTTATAATTTCATTAGCTAATATTAAATTGGAGGTAGTGGACCGCTTTCTAATAAAACCATGCTGCTCACTGCTAAAATAGGATGTCATTACTGAGTAAACTTCTGTATGGACTAAGCGTTCCAGGATTTTGGCTAAAATACACAGCTTTGAAATGGGACGGTAGTTTTCGACGTTTGTCTTGTCACCTTTTTTCAAAACTGGTGTTATAAAGGCCGATTTCCAAATTTTGGGGACATATCCTTCTCTTAGTGATCTTTCGAATAACATACAGATTGGTGACGCCAGACTGTTTGCACATTTTATAAGAAATATAGGAGGTAACAAATCTGGCCCTGCAGATTTTGAGGGATCTAAATCTTTTAACAGCTTTAAAACCATGTCAGGACAAATATACACCGAGCTCAGACATACTGGACTATTCATGTTGGAGTCTACCACTACGTTACTCGTTGAATCAGGCTTACGATAGGTAGATTGAAAATAAGATGCAAACAACTGCGTGATAGATTCACCTGTATCTGCATATGTATCACGATATCGCATCATGTTAGGTAGGGTATCACTATTCTTTTTACTTTTGACATACGACCAAAATAACTTAGGGTTTTTTGCGATTGAGGCTTCAATATTTTCCATATAAGAGGTGTAGCAATCCTGCTCTAACAGCTTAGCCCTATTACGTAAAATTGCGAATGAATGGTAGTCATGTATATTACCGTAAGTCTTGTATCTGCGATGATGTTTATATTTTTCCTTTAATATTTTGATTAGTGCCTTAGTATACCACGGTGGATGCGTTGATTTAAGTGACGATTTTGTTGGAATATGTGTGTCTCTGAGCTCATATAATTTATTATAAAAAATACTAACTGCCTTTACTAAGTTATTAGTACCTAACAGTTGATTCCAATTTACGAGCTCAAGATCTGATATAATTGCTGCATAGTCACCTTTATGAAATAAATATTTTAGAGATCGATTTTCAAAGTATTTATGTGTTTCAACAAAATCAGCTGATATCATTAGCGGTTTGTGATGAAGATCGACGGGTACGGCAAGCGGTTCACACTCCCTTACTAGCAAGGAACTATTTGAAAAAATCAAATCAAGTAGTCTACCATTCAAGTTACGCTGTCCATTAAATTGAGACAGGTTACACGTATTAATAGTGTCAAAGAAATCTAATAGCGCCTGAGAAGATAATCCTATAGGCACTAAATCATTTTGGTCAGTAACGCACAGCCAGTCCACTTCGTTACCAAAGTTAAAGTCACCACATATAATAAACGTGTCTGAAGGACGGCCAGTCACCAAATCATTAAGTTTGTGGTGGTAATTCTGTAACTGAGTTATATATGAGTTGCCTATATTTTCTCTGCACAAGTAAAGGCTACAAATATGAATATTGTAACTTACGGCGGGTGAGGACCTTTTCAACGTTATGGTTATCCACAAATCCTCTGCAGTCGAACGCCAGTCGTATCTTTCCACCACAGTCAGATCGTTCTTCACTGCAATTAACACTCCACCACCGCGCGTTTGAGAGGTTCTACCATAGTCACGGTCGCGCCTCCAGACGACATACCGACCATCGAATAGCTCACTATCACTGATACCGTTTATCAACCAAGTTTCAGTTAATATTATTATGGAATACGAGTTTAAACAAACGTTACGGTAAAAATTACTTGTTTTTGTGCGCAGACCACGGACGTTTTGGTAATATATATCAATCATTTGTTTTGTTTACACTAACTATTTTAATGAAACTTGTTAAAACAATCTTATTTGCGTTATTTTGCCGAATACATTTGTGAAAAGACGAGAAAGTTCCATTATAAAACGTTAATATGAAGGTGTCACTAAAAAACTTACTCGAATAAACAAAACACAGCAATGCACAGTGCCAATAGACACGCAACTTCGAAATCGTCACAGGTAGGTAATGAATAGATACAAAAGTAAGTACGAGTGTATGATTAGTCATAATTGCGAACACAATACAATGCAAAAAGGAACATAAATGTAAGGCAATTAGGCTCAATACATCTTGGCAAAAGTTTATAGAATGCGAATTTATTTTTATAATATCTATACAGTGAACAATTAAAGAACACAGTAACTGTTGAAATACGTTAACAGCACTCACGAGTGGATGGTTCTCAATCTTATTATGATAATTGCATGTTAACACTAAATTTTGCGTGAATGAGAAAATTGATTGGACGAAATTTGACAAGCTTATACATACACATTGTTTTATATTTATACCTATTTTAATTTCGTGAGATCCTGTTCGTTTCTGAGTATAATTTTAATTAATCTTTGAGTGTTTGACCCAAACATAACGGAAATCCAACTCGGCTGCTACTTTCTTAGTTTTCGATAATAAGGCTTTATTTCGTACGGTTAGGTGGTCATTAATGTAAATACGTTGGTTCCCTGGTAAGCCAACCTGACCAGTTGTCAAAGGGCTCTTCTTATTATAAAGTCTGGCAGCAGCTATGAAGTCTTCCTTGACGTAGCGGTTACAGAAAGCGATTATTACTGACTTTGTTTTGTCCTTTTCACGAGCCGGCACTCTGGTTAGAAAGTTAATCTGGGTTTTGGTAATAGGGTAAGCGATTTTAGCTCCTATCTTGTTAACCATGTCGAACAAATTTTCATTTGCAGTTTGAGGGAGGCCTTTAATTTCAATATTATTAATTCTTGTCCATTGGTCGTTAGCGTGTGATTCCTCTTCCAATTTGTCTATTTGTGTCTGCAAACCATTAACCTGCTCCTGCATTTTCTCTACCTGCGCTAGTCGATTTTCCATTTCCTTGATTTTGGTGTTAAATAGTCTCAATTCCTTGTTTGTTTCACTCAAAGAACCTCTGACTTCGGTAAATTCGGATCTCAGTACTGCGAGTTCTTCTTTGAGGTGTTCCAGTGGTGCCAATTTTTCCTTGATTTCTCGAATCTCTTTTAGGATCAGGGATGATGAATCTGAATCAATTCTAGGAGAAGAAGGCTGTTGAATTAAGCCGGTCTGTTTGCACTTATTGCAGCGCCAGTTAAGTTTTCTATCACCAAGTTTGCGATATCCGGCTTCAGTTATTCCAGCACAGTGGAAATGCAGTTCCTTGTTGCATACCGTGCAGTGCACCCCGTCAGACAACGCCTCATCACATGCTCCGCACTTGAATGACTCCATGATTATGATCGATACGAAACAAAAAGTAGGCGTAAAACTTTGAGAAACAGTGGAATATCAAGAAAGTTAACGACATGCAAGGTACTAGAAGACCGTAGTGTACGAGACCTACGATGCGACGGTTTTGGAGATCTTCACTTGACAAAACAGTAGCTTAGACTGAATAGAAGTTACCAAGACTAACTCCATAAGTAGTCCATGCTATGAATAGGATTTATGGCCTAAAAATATTCCTAAATATTTATAAACGCAAAACAATAACCAAACAAGTACAAAGGAGCCGCCATATAATATAATGACAATTGAAACACCTGGTCCCTACGCGGCACTAATCTGTGTTAAATAAACAATGCCCATTTATGGCATAGTCATTATGTATAAGATAAGAGGAATGGTGTTTAGACATTCAAAATGATTAGTATATTAAACAGGTGTTCATATTGTTACGTTATCATACGCAGATTTAAAATATTTTACAAATTATAACCTGTCTACCAAGTGGTCTCAAACTTTTGGCCGGCAGTGTAGGTGCACTCAGTAAGGAGTCATTCAAAAGGTTGAGTTTTGTTCTGCGAAACGCGCGTGATTTTCGCAAAGAACATGTAGTAAGAATGCTTTACAATACGCTCGTCCGGAGCAAAATTGATACAAGTTCTTGTGTTTGGAATCCACATGAATCCACTAATAGTCTTAAGTTGGAAAAAGTCAAAAAAGCGTTTTACGATTTTTATACAAGTGATCTCTGGGTTACTACCCATATCTCTACCCAACAAAGTTTCTATTAGAATGTCTTGGATATCACAGTCTAGAAACTAGAAGAGCTTATGACCAGGTTAGAACCATGTTCGAGTATTACGTGGACTAATAGATGCTTCACATCTTCATAATGAGCTGATTCAACTTTACACACCTAATAATTATCTCCGTGGCAGAGGACACCGTCTATTAACCATACCCTCATGTCGAACAGTAGCGCGCGCTTCGTCTCCTGTTCCTCGCGTAATAACAACATTGAACGGACTCGTGCAGTTCTACCCGGACTGCGATTTGTTTGCGGATAAATATAATGTACTTATGATATTTTTACTTAATTATTGTGTACGCAACATTAATAGAATGTCGCTTTAATTTGTGTGTATGTAGGGAATGTAAATATTTTTCTTTATTTTTGTGTTAAGTATTGATTAATGTAATTGGTTTTGTAAACCGTTCTATTCATATAAACAGTTGGAAAGCTACCCATCCCTCTAAAATTTCGTGTGATGTCCTCTTGTTCCTCAATTCCAGAGGGTATACTCACATATAAGTGAGCTCTTTTAGCCACGATGCCTCAGCAATATTTAAAAAAAAAATATTGAAACATATTGTTGAGAAATGCCATGCTGGTGGCCAAGTCTGCTATTTTAAACAAATTCGTCATTCCAATACGACCCCATTGTCATTTTGCTAAAAGTTCGTAGTCTGCTAATCCATAATGGTCGTTCATTGATTGGTCAGTGGTCTCGTAATAGAATTGTGGTAGAATGACATTGTTGTATTGCCATCGTTATAAAACCCATTAGAAAAAAATATTTTTGAAAAACTACCACGTAATTTGAAATTATTTCCATGCCAGATTGCATTTATTTCTACATATAATTTATTATTGTAATAAGCTCAACAGGAAATGGGTTGATTCACTCTGCATGCTCCGGTAACTTGCTAATATTGGAGATACTTTTCTGTGAGTATTTAACTGATACAGGATATTTACTAGGGTGAAGTAGTGTGGCTGAACACAGAAACTTATTATTCTGATCATATACATCACAACCTTTGTATCTAAAATTAACTTTACAGCCATTTTTACAATAGCACTTACAGACAAGAGCATCATACAAAATAAAATTAGCGGGTCTTAATCGCTTAAAATTATTTAAGGTATAAATACCTATTTAGTTTCGACGTTTCGCTCGTGCAAGACGTATTTATACCTTAAACCAAATAGGTACTATGGGTACTAGACAATGGATAAACATCAAAATATTGCAGAATTATTTCTACTTCATGTGTTACTCATGTACCTGAATTACGTCCGTATAAATAAGTTTGTTATATAATTTTCGCTTTCATATGTTTTAAAGTTGTCTCGTTTCATTTTTTCATATGTAATATGTCAATAAATTTTCAATTACTGATTTGAGTAAAGTAATATCATGATTGTGTTCATCCCCTCCAGGAAACACATTAGTGTCATACATATAAAGTTACGATAATACTTTTTTGTAAAGATTTACCTCCACTCACACGAATACAATTTTGGATCACTCTTTCAGTTTTGATGCAAATATTAAATCATCAGTAGAGGCATAAAATAGCCCCCCCATGACACTTAGTCTTGTGTAAGAATTGTTTTTCTGTTGCACACAAGTTCTTCACACACTAGAGAGTTTTACCAATTTACAAACAGCAGATCCCGAAATGTATCCTACTCGTACTATATGTTCCAAATGAAAAGAAATTGTATTGCAATTAGTTTGATATTTTTGTAAACATTGCAACACGTTTTTGTTATTTTACCCTAGATAACTAAACTAGTATTACACCTAATCGTTTGTCGCGCGGACTACGCATTTAAAAACTTCATTATATTCGGAGGCATAACGTTTTTTCCTGGCAGTTACCGCAAGGAACTTATTCATATTGATGCCATTAAATATTTTTGAATTAAGAACCGTCCATGTAGAGGGAAAGCAATGGAATCTTAAGAAATTTATAGGAAAACTAGCTGACCCGGCGAACTTCGTATCGCCTTTTTAAGGTCTTTTTTCTCATTCCTTTTTTTCCATCCATCCATCCATCCATCCATCAGAGCTTAAGAAATTGACCAAAAAAATATTATTTCGGAGGAGTATTGTATCACTAACACCGTGAAATTGCTGAATTGTTTCACTGACGCAGCTGTAAAACGATTTATTAACTCCAGTATGCGACTGGCGCGTATGACTGATCTAGTGATATGATTAACTTACTAAGATGGCTATTAAAAATAGGGGTTGGTGTTAGAAGAGTGAAAATTAAGAGTTGTTCGTATTTTTAATGCCGTATCATAAAGAAAGAGACAGAGAGTAAAGTAATATCACGATTGTGTTCATCCCCTCCAGGAAACACATTAGTGTCATACATATAAAGTTACGATAATACTTTTTTGTAAAGATTTACCTCCACTCACACGAATACAATTTTGGATCACTCTTTCAGTTTTGATGCAAATATTAAATCATCAGTAGAGGCATAAAATAGCCCCCCCATGTCTCTTAGTCTTGTGTAAGAATTGTTTTTCTGTTGCACACAAGTTCTTCACACACTAGAGAGTTTTACCAATTTACAGACAGCAAATCCCGAAATGTATCCTACTATATGTTCCAAATTAAAAGAAATTGTATTGCAATTAGTTTGATATTTCTTTTTTTTTTTTTTTTTTTATAACTTCATACACAGAGCATGTATAGGCGGACTTAATGCCTGAGGCATTCTCTACCAGTCTACCTTGGGGTGATGCAGAGATAGAACAAGGCAGGTGCAAATTGAAGTGATGAGAAACATGACAATCCTGAAGTATTATAATATAAATACTTAAAAATAAAAAACATAAATGTCCATACATAAATACTATTTAATATAAACACAAATAGTTATACTAAATACATAGAATATACATATTATAAGTACCTACATAAATATATAATATCATAAATACGTATACATAATATATATAAATACATATAATATATATTAAATATATTTAAATAAATTACCTCTGAGATGATTCTGCCAGTTGGTTCAGTAAGAACTGCCGTACTTTTATTTTAAAAGTGAAGCGACTGGTGGCCATCCTGATTTCCAGAGGAAGAGCATTCCACAGAAGGATAGATTGGATAGGAAAAGAGGCATGAAGGGAATCGGAGCTGTGTGAAGGGCAGAGAAGGAGTCGATTATTAGAGGAGCGTAGGGTTTTATCATGAATAGAATATAGGTATTGGAAGTAAGGAGTTAGATAGGTTGGCGGGTTGGGAGACATGAGGATGGAATAAAGGGTAGTGAGAGCACGCAAACTTCGGCGTTGACGAATGGGTAACCAGTTCAAACGTGAGCGATAAGTAGATACGTGATCATACTTACGAAGATTAAAAATAAATCGAATGCAGTTATTGAGAAGACGGTCAAGTTTGTTGAGGAGGTCTGCATTCAGGTCGAAATAACACACATCACCATAGTCGATAACAGGGAAAATTAAAGTATGCACCAGCATTGTCTTAGTCTTGGAAGGTAGAAAGTATTTTAGGCGATAGAGAGCACGTAGGGTACCGGTGACTTTTTGGCTAATGTTCGACACCTGTGCACGCCAGTTGAAAGTGGAGTCGATATATAAGCCTAGGTCTTTGACAGTCACAGAGTATTCAATAATCGAACCATTATACATTACTGGCGGCAGTGTAGTTGTTTAAATTTTATTTAGGATTCTTTGACTGCCTACAATAATTGCCTGACATTTAGATGGGTTAACCGTAAGACCAAAGGAATTAGACCAGTTATATAAATAATCTAAGTCTCTGTTAATGCTGTCAATAGCAGAAGGTAAATCTTCTACACTGGCTTGAGCATAAAGCTGCAAGTCATCGGCATACAAATGATAATCGCATTGAAGATTCTGGGTTAGGAGATTGATAAATATTGAAAATAACAAAGGAGAGAGAATACCGCCTTGTGGCACGCCAGAATCGATTTGACACCAACTTGATGAAGATTCGTCAACGTGTACAGACTGCTGGCGTCCACGAAGATAAGACGAGAACCATTCCAGTGCCTCAGACGAGACCATAAGGTGGGAAAGGATAGCTAGAAGGATGTCGTGACTGACGATATTAAAGGCGTTAGAGAAATCCACCAAAGCCAACACAGTGACTTTGGTTTTCTCCATGCCCGTCCTAATATCGCCAGTCACTTTTAGGAGCGCGGAAACAGTGCTGTGGCCAGGCCTGAAACCAGATTGAAACAAACTTAGGAGGTTATTTGAATAGATATGGTGGGATAGCTGTTTCTGGACACTGGCCTCCTGCACTTAAGACAGGAAAGGTAGGATGGAAATGGGGCGGAAATCACTGGGCCGGGAAGGATTTTGGATCTTAGGCAAAGGTGTGACAAAGGCTTTAAGCCATAAGTCAGGGAAGGTACCGGAATCAATGGAAAAGTTGACAATGTGGGTAATCGCTGGGAGAAGGTGTTCTAGGATTGCGATAATCATGCGGCGACTGATATGATCACAGCCCACTGCATTGGATTTGATGGAGAGGATAATCCTTTTAATCTCGTCTGGTGCTACGGGAGAAAACATAAAAGACTCAATGTCGGGACAGGGTAAATTAGCCAGGTAGTCGAGCGTGACACATTTGGTTTGATGATCTAGCGTTGTAGTGGTGGAGAAATGTCGATTAATATCATCCAAACCAATTGTGCCCAGGAATTCGACACGTCGCTTTTTGCCAATGCCTAGCGTCCCAAGGAACTTCCAGACATGGGCGGGGGAAGAGCAGGTGATGTTATCAAGAATATGTCGGCGTTTAGCGTTGCGTATCATTTGGTTGCAGCGATTCCTTGCAGCCTTATAAAATGCCCAGTTTTCATCACATCTGTCCTTGCGAAATTTACGAAAAGCCCGGTCCCTACGTCTCATCGCCATTCGAACCCCTCTCGTGAGCCACGGTGCTGGAGGACGCTTCAGTTTAACACGCCTAACAGGGGCGTGAACGTCGTATAGATCGATAATATTTTTGTTAAAAGCATTGACTTTGGCGTCCAGCGTGGCAGCCTGAAATACGTTATCCCAGTTTATTAGTGAGGCGTCCCGGCATAACTTTTCTGCATCCATACGACCAAAACAACGCCTATGCACAACTTTAGGAGCAGGTTTGGGAGGTTTTAGGATATAGGAAAGGAAGATGAGGTCATGATGGGAAAATGCAGGTGCAGAGTGTTGACCGTGAGAGGAGACAAGGGTGGGATCAGAGGTTAGGATCAAGTCAAGCCAAGTATCGTCCCCCTGTACATTGTGATGTGTGGCTTGCAGGGGTAGAATATGAAGACTGGCTGACTTGACTATGTCGAGGAGTTTGGAGGATCTATGGGAACAGGGAAAAAGGAGATCGGTGTTGAAATCACCCATGATGATGTGATGAGAATATTCCGACCCTAAAGATTCCAGTCTCTCTTCGAGACTGGAGAAATAGTTAACGGACGGAGGACAGTAGACGACGCCTAGAACCAGTTTCGACCCTTTGATACAGATTTCAATAAAAAGATACTCCGCAGACAAACAATCGCTAGAAGAAGACGAAAAAATAATTTTATAGGGAAAGTAGCTGCGAAGATAAATAGCGACACCACCCCCTCTCCGGTCGGCCCGATCATTGCGAATCAGGATGAAGCCAGGGAGGGGATAAGAAGTAGAAGGAAGATGTGGCTTTAACCAACTCTCCGAAATCAGGACGGCATGAACATTAGCAGCGCTGGAAGCCTCAAAGAAATCGCTGTAATGGCTTGCTATGCTCTGCGCATTTATATGACACACATTCAAGTTATTTTGGCAATGATCAAAAGTTTTCTGTACAGTATCTCCCAGTGTATCAGTCAGTGAATGGAAGCTTTCATCAAGAGATACAGTATCAGAATCACTGGCAGAATGAAAAGTATCATCATCAGAAATCATTAAATATTAAAGTTTATAAGAATATATAGATATAAGAAAATAACACAAATATAAATAATATATGATAAATAAAATAATATATATAAGATATAATTAAATTTTCGTGCTGATTCGGTGCAAATATTTCATCTCTGCACCACCCGCCAGCTGATGCACACATAGTAACTAAACGTAATTATACAGGAAAACTTAAGTTTAAAAAACAAAACAATTTCTAAACGTATTCAGTACCATTTGACGTACGTCATACCAAAGTGACAACTAACAATGACAATTGACAAGTGACAACTGTGTTAAAATAATTAATTACTGACTTCAAAACAAACTAAATCTAAATATAAAACTTAATATGAAAGTGGGTAAATTATTAAGGTAATGCAACGTATGGAAAGAGTATACATAACGATAAGACTAATCAGTAAAAGCCAATACCTATCAAAATAGACAGCAAGGTGCCACTATTTGCGCAGTTTGGAGGTTGTAGCCGATATACCAGCAGTCCCTTCGCCAATCCTGCTAGCTGCCGAGGCAGCGGGATACTTCTGCTTGAGGGCGTTGAGCTGATCCAGTGTCGTAATTTTGTGGCGGGTTCCGTCAGCGGTTTTCACGATGATAGTGCCGTCCTGAGTCCAGCATCCCCTCATTCCAAAATGCTGGCGTGACTTAATGAAGATAGACTGCCGAGTCTTCGTCAGGAACTCCTTGATGGCGACCGAAGTATTCTTCAGTTTCGTCTTGTGCCTCCACACAGAAGACCTGGCATCCTGCGTAGTGAACCTTACTAATAATGGCCTGTGATGTTCTGTGTTGCGCACTCCAATCCGATGACAAAAACGGATGTTGGTGGCTGTGATGTCTCGGAGCTCCATTTTATGGATTATACCAAGAACAGCAGCTGAGCAGTCCTCTCCATCTGTCTCTTCAATGCCTAGGAAGATGAGGGCTTTACGGCGTTGCCTTGTCTCCAGATCGTCAACGGCAGCTGAGCATTCAAGGATCTGCTTTCTGAGCAGGCTGAGCATAGAGAAAACAAGTTCTATAAACATTGAAAACAATTTTTATAAACATTGCAACACGTTTTTGTTATTTTACCCTAGATAACTAAACTAGTATTACGGGAACATAATACCTAATCGTTTGTTGCGCGGACTACGCATTTAAAAACGTCATTATATTCAAAATTGTTCATTTAAAATAGGAACTTGTTTCATGGTATAAAGGTATGAGTTAATAGGGATTAATTAAGATAAAAAATATGATAAATATTAATACAGACAGTTGGTCCACATGTTAACATTATGAGGGCCACAGATTGCTTTTTTACTTTTGACACAATAGTGTTTAGTCATTCGGCGAGCTTTTGACGGACATAAATTGCGAAGTTTGCAAATCAATCATTCGCACTAAGTGCGTCGTCGCGTCGACGAATTATTAGTTATCTAGGGTTAATATCCCTGTTTCACTTAAATTTTCCTGTTCACTTCGTCAGGGCGGTATCCTATTGAGGTGTTATTAATTTTATTGAGAGATGGAAGCTCCAGATATTTCCAAGTGGAAGACGATTGCCAGTAAATTTTGAACTCAGTTCCAAATGAGACAAAAGTGTTTTAAAGCTTGCTTAAAAGTGTCGACTGTTCGGCTCATTATTAGCGCCAAAAAACAACTCAACATGGTCCTCGCTGAATTTGTAGGCTAATAAAAATGAAAGGAACTTTTAACTAAACTTTCAAATAAATATGTCAAGCTACTGATGCACATCAAAAGTCCTCGTATAATTTTGCGTCTTAAACAACGATACCAATTAATTCCAGATTACTATTCTTGATTCATTGCCTATTTTAACAGTTTTTGTATTGAACTTTAATGGACAGTGTTAGTAAATAATCTTTTGCTTTATAAAAACGACAATATTTGCACAGAATTACTTGTACTCAGGCTTTTTAAAGCCTTATTCTTACAAATTTCTCGTGTGATATATCGAATAGTTTACTTAAAATAATTATGAATTACGCAGTACTACCAGAATCTAGGACTTCAGTAATTTTTAAAGCTTATTAACAAAGTTCTAATGCTTTTGAAACACTCCTAATCGGTAACTGTGGGTCTAATCTGACGTTAATTATCTGTTCTTTTTATATACGCGCGTATGAGAAACTGTTATGGTAAGTATCGGTGGACTTGTTACATCATACATCCAATCATTACTATTGGTCATGTGCATGGGAAACCTGAGTCTACATACCAAAGGTCCGAATTAATTGACAGTGAAGATACTGAAAAAGCTACAATAAAACTTTATTTATCTTCCTTTACCGTGTTTTCTCTTTCGGAGCACGGCAATTCTCGGCCATATGACCATGCCGGTTGCAATTAAAGCATCGGAACCCTTTATTATATTCCCCATTAAATTATACGTGCGTATGGGACAATTTATTTGCTAAATGTAACTATTTTCCTTTTGCAATTTGTGTAATTTAGTAATTAATTGCAATATTATTTTTTATTCAAAAGTATTTCTCACTAACTTTACCGTATGACAAGCATCTAGGAATAGCAATCTGCACAGGGATGTCTAATTTAGTAACAGATGTCCTATTTGAGTCCAGTAGCTACAGGTTGATTCATAAATAAAAGTCAGTCTCACAAAAACGAACTCTATATATATTTTCAGGGCCACAATATTTCACTTAGTCTATTACTATACTATATATACCTATTCTATAAGTTAATAACAGATCAGGTGTGTTAAAGAAGCGAGGTGTTAATCTGGACTGAATATAAAATAAAGTTAAAAGATGAGGATTGTGTAGATGACACTTTACACTTACATAGCTATGTACGTGCATGTAGGGACACACACACATAGTATGTATGTGTGTCTGTCCCTACACCATTACACCAAAGGGGGGCCTTTAAAAAAAATATCACATAAATAAATCCATTGAGCAAACTACTAAGGATTTTTTATACAACACAACAAAATTATAAAAATATTTTTCAATTACACCTTTCAAATAAGAATATTTAACTCAATTGATGACACACTAATCTGTTACGCAAAATAAAAGGTAAGTATGTATGAATAAACGGAATAAAACACAAAAGACTTACTTACTATTACTACATAATCTAATCAATTATTTACCTTTAGGTATTAGAAATAGGTAAGAAATAACTTATAATGTACCTTATGCCTTACATATAACTGGATGCGGCCACACCGGTGGTCGCGGCGGTCGTGGGCTGTTGGGATTCTGCCTGCACGCGTACCACGGGAGGGCTCAACACGCTCAGGTTGGAAGCAGCCATCTTACGCCGGAGCCAAGACTTAGCGCGTCGATCACAATGTATCAGAATGGCCATAATAATTGCTACTATACCCAGAAAACTTATTTTCTGGTTCAAATCGTGGAAACGTGGCGGTGGCCCAGGCGTACATTCCGTTAATAAGTTGGTACTAGAGGACCCGTGCTGCTCCACAGCATATTTTAATATTTAAAAAAAGCTCTTACATATAGGTATGATGAGAACATTGTAGCCTTATCTAATAAGTAAAAAGATGACATTCTTACCAAAAATATATATATCACAAAACTTCTTTATCGTGAAATTTCCACCTTGGCATTACTGAATGGTTTGCCGCGCAATAGAGATATATATAATATGTATAACTGGAAAAAAATACCAGAAGATGAAGAAATATATGACAATAAGTTTTGATGTTCAGCGTCATTGACGAAAGAAAGTTCTCCAATATGACTGTGCTGCCCTACCATTCTTTCCATTAGGACACTGTAATGTCCTTCGTCCAGGTGCCCAGAAAATAGCAAGTTTTGAACAACTTCGCCAGTCCCATAGTCAGTAATCGTATTACTGTTTTCATGGTGAACTCTGAATTGACACTCAGGATTACTTACACTCTGAAGTTCAGCATGCCCTGCGTACTGTCCATTGGCACCCATCATACGTTTGTAATCAGTTGCATTTGTAATGGTCTGGCCATATGCTTCGTCCCCAACAATGAAGTTACTATATACATCCCACTTATTGACAATGTTATCAACAGTGGCCATCGAATTTTATAATGTTTATTCTCACTTCCATATAAACAATAAGAAATTGCGCGGAATAAGCAATTACCGTCATCAAGAATGGAAATCACTTGAAAATTGTTGATGGTAGAGTTAATCAAATCAGAACCCGTTTCCACCCGTATTTTTTTAGCAGTAGAAGGACCATCCGGTACCAAATCTCCAACAGGGCTGTCATTGACCAAGATTCTTTGTTCAAAGAACAATGGCAGAATTTGGTCTGGGTTTGTTGTGGCGACCTTAAACTTCATATGAACATAACACATTTTTTCCCTTGTTTACGATTTTTAATATTTTCACTTTGTCTTGTTAAAGCTGGAGTATTTTATGATGATAAAAAGCATTCCAATTCATTACGAATACTTCATTATTTGATTGTTGCCATAGACAATGGTGTGACAGGAATAGACGAGAGTGCTATATCCGTATCGATTATTAAATAAGTAATCGATACGATCGACGTTTATAGAGTTGGTTTGGTTTAAAATGCAGTTATTTAATATTTAATCAACATTATATCAATAAGCTAATATTTTTGAAGCAATACAAACTTTAAATCAAATAAAAACGTCACAGCATCGTTTTAATGTTGTATTGATTTCACATAAAATCGATTTAAAATGTGCAGCTCTGCTTTTATTTTTGGCTGTGACAGTTAGATGCTATAAAATACTTCTACGTTTTGATGTCAATCTGACATATGTCATTTGATAATTCAAACGTACCTACCTTCATTGTTTAACTTTTATACTATAACTTTCCTTTTACCTACATTGTACATTCTTAACTAAAAATTCAAACACCGATATCTTCTTTTTCCGCCTTTCCTGAGTGAAAATAGAATCATTTATAGACTATGTTACTTACGCCAAATTTTTTGATATATTTTTTATTACTGAACGCTTCAATTTAATTTCAGACATTTTGATGTATGGAGATCTGCCATTGTCCTTTCTCTAAGCGTTTTTCAATTTCCTTCCAGAAACCATAATTATAATTGAAAACACAACTACTCACAAAAAATACGTTATTAAATCAGAAACTAAAGTAAACTAACTTACGCTAATTTCACTTTTTTATTTTATCTGTCAATATTTTACTATAAAAATTAAAAATATAGATAAACAACTTTCTTTTTATAAGTAAGAAAATAGGTTTTATTACTGTTATCCAGCTAAATATTTCTGTGAGAAGCACGATTTATTTTGTTTTGTGTATGAGTGTGATTAATCCATCATAATTTAGAAATGTAATAATAACTTTCTACCAAAACTACTATTCCTACCGGAAATACTATTCCTATAAAAACTAGTATTTGTACCAAAACTACTATTCGTACAAACACTATCATAACTACCATTTTATAAAAACTACCATTTCTACTAAAACCGTCGGTGCTGTCAAAACTACATTTTGTCTCAAAACTACTATTCTTACCAAAGCTACAATTTCTACCATTACTACCACTTGTAATATAATTATATGACAATAGTACTATGAACCGCTGAAATATGTACCGCTCAAAAAAAGAAATTAAGATTCCCGAAGAAAGACCAACATTTAAAATCACAAAAATTTTCACAACATAAAACGTAATTTACCCGTCTGTAGGGTTGATTTTCCCAACATTAGGCGGAAATTTCACTACATTTGGGAAAAATCCTGGGTATACTGACGTCGTTACCGCGACCCCGTCATGAGTGTCAGTAGAGGAACACCGCGGTGTTTTAGTGGGCCCCCCTCGAACATCTAGAGGGGAGAGCCGAGCCACCCCCCCCCCCCTCCACCTGCCCCAAACTCGGTACAGAGTTGGCGGAGGGGTCCCTTTGAGGGACAGTCCGTAACTGGATTTCATCGCTATACAAAAAAACATCAGAGATCAGTTCACCCAATATTAAGGGTTAACTGGTAACATTCGGGGAATATTACCTGCCATCAGCGACAATTCACTGTATTTTTGACCAACATCATGATTTTCTTAGCGTTATCCCAGTTTCAATCTGGGGTCCGCTTTCTAGTCTAACCGGATTTGGCGGAATATTAGCTTTTCCACGGAGCGACTGCCTGTATGCCCTCCGCAACCCGAAGGGATAGCGATATTCCATGGTTTAGACTAGTGTCAGTTTATTTAGAAGGTACTGACGCCCTGTAACGACTGTCAAAGATCTTCATGACAACCGGGACCGACGGCTTAACGTGCTCTCCGAGGCACGGGACAAGCGATAATTAACAATTCAATACGCACATAACTCCGAAAAGTCATTGGTGCGCGCCGTGGATTCGAACGATACCCTCTGCATGGCAGTCTGTTGGTATATCCACTCGGCTATCGCTGCCTTTTTTGTGTGGTGGTGGTGTGTGGTGGGTTTTTTCGGTGTGAGTGTGGTGGTGTGTAAAATTATACCCGATTTTTTACCAACATCGGGTATAATTTTACACACCACCACACTCACACCCGTATGAAAGTAAGACAAGGTCACCTTAAGGAGGCATAACGTTTTTTCCTGGCAGTTACCGCAAGGAACTTATTCATATAGATGCCATTAAATATTTTTGAATTAAGAACCGTCCATGTAGAGAGAAAGCAATGGAATCTTAAGAAATTTATAGGAAAACTAGCTGACCCGGCGAACTCCGTATCGCCTTTTTAAGGTCTTTTTTCTCATTCCTTTTTTTCCATCCATCCATCCATCCATCCATCAGAGCTTAAGAAATTGACCAAAAAAAATATTATTTCGGAGGAGTATTGTATCACTAACACAGTGAAATTGCTGAATTGTTTCACTGACGCATCTGTAAAACGATTTATTAACTCCAGTATGCGACTGGCGCGTATGACTGATCTAGTGATATGATTAACTTACTAAGATGGCTATTAAAAATAGGGGTTGGTTGGTTAATGCCATATCATAAAGAAAGAGACTGCCTCCTTGGTCCAGTGGATAGCGTATGCGACTGCAGTTCGGAGGTCCCTGGTTCAATTCCCGGGTCGGGCAAAAGTGTTACTGGGTTTCTCCGAATTCTCAGTAGCAGCACGGAGTCTGGTGATGTGCCCGGTAACGGCAATACGTTCGCCCCCTATTACGTGGGATCTAAAAAATCATGGCGAAATGTGGGTGTCATATTACACTTCTGCCTACCCTTTCGGGAATATACAAGCGTGAGTCAATAACAAAAAAAGTAAAGTAAAGTTGACACAGTAAAACGATGCCAAACGATAATTGGACCAATTATATTAATATGATGTTAAAGATATTAATTTTACTAAAAATGTCCCTTCCGCCATTTTGGATCCCCAAATAAATGCCATTTTCGTTATCAGAATGCATGATAACCCCGAAAATTATACTCATATTAATTATATTAAAAATGTCCCGTCCGCCATCTTGGATTCCCAAATAGATATTGTGGGGTGTAGTAATATAAGTATATGCATTGTAATACACATGTAAGATAACTACCTATATACGTTTGCATTATGTGACATCGTCGTGGCGGGCAGTCGCTTGCCAACCACCATTCTGTAACAGTGGCTCAGTAAATGTGTTACGTATTTTCTATAAAGTTATTTCATTTATACACCAGTAGAGCAGTACCTATATTGGTGACCCCGACAATTGGACAGTGCATAGAGAGACATTTAGGAAATATATCGAACATTTTTTTACGGTACTGCGGGGTTAGTGTCCATATTTTTGTGAACATTTTCTACCAAGTGAGCGACTCAGAGAACAAAATGAATGTCAATCCGCTGCCACCACAGCCGGCGCAAGTTAGTAGCCAAGTAGCCAAGAAGGCAAAGGAGGAAACAATAGAGTCTTCGGGTATGTCACTAGCAGCTATCAGCATATCTTCGAAGTTACCAGAATTCTGGGTGGACATGCCGCGTTTATGGTTCACCCAGTTTGAAGCGGTCATGGCACCTCAAAAGCAGGGCGAAGAAGCCAAGTTCAATATGGTCATATCGAAACTAGGAAGAGACTCTATACAACAAGTGAGTGACCTTGTAACTTCGCCGCCGGAGTAGAACAAATACACAGCGTTGAAGGAGAGACTATTGCAAGTATATGAGGAAAGTGCTGAGCGACAGTTTCAGAAGCTAGTATCGGAGTTAGAGTTGGGTTCCCAAAAACCCACACAACTGCTGAGACGAATGAAAGACTTGGGGCGCAAAACGCAGGTATCTGAACAAACCTTGAAGAACCTGTGGCTATCTAGGATGCCTACATCAGTGCGAGCAGTAATTACGGTATGTCAAGACCAGTCTCTAGATAACTTGGCTACCATAGCAGACAAGATAGTCGAGAATAGCAAGTCATACGAAATCGCAGAAGTGGCGAACAACGCAATGGAAGCGCCACATGGAGAACTCACGGAGCTCACCAACCAGCTTAGCAAACTCACCATGGAGGTGGCAGCGTTGCGCAATGAAGTACAGGGTCGTGCGCGCTCCAGAAGTGGCAGTCAACGTGGCTACAGAAGCAGGTCGACCTCGCGCCAGAGGAGGACACCAGGCGGCGCAAGCTGGCTATGCAGATTTTACTACCGTTTTCGGAAGAATGCGAGGCGCTGCGAGCAGCCATGTGCTTGGAGAACATCAGCGTCGGAGGCGGAAAACTAGATGCGGTACGGTCGGATTCGATGGACGAGTGTACCCAAGGTCAGACACATAAAAATCATCGATTATTAGTTAAGGATAAATATACTAAGTTATTTTTTCTTATAGATACAGGTGCTAACATATCAGTTATTCCAAGAAAATATGTAAAGAATCGCTTATTCGAGCGATGTGATTTTAAATTGTTCGCAGCGAATGATAGTGAGATTAGAACGTACGGAATATGCAACTTAGAAATAACTTTTGGTCTGAGGCGAACATTTAAATGGCCTTTTATTGTGTGCGATGTGAAGCAACCAAAAATTGGGGCAGATTTTTTAAGAAATTTTAGGTTAGCTGTAGATTTATATAACAATAGGTTAATAGATTTAGTCACTAATTTGTACGTCTGTGGATCAAAGAGTATAAATTTCGATGGAGCTATAAAATGTATAAATAGTAACCATCCTTACGCAGATTTACTGAAAACATTTCAGGGCATCACGCGACCACCTACTTTTAAGGACATCCCAGAACACTCCGTATATCATCATATTGAGACTGCGGGCCCGCCGGTGCACGCTCGAGCCAGGCGATTGCCACCACACAGGTATGATGTAGTTAAAAAAGAGTTCCAAACTATGCAGGAGTTAGGAATATGTAGACCGTCAGATGGCGAATGGGCGAGCCCATTACATGTAGTGCCCAAAAAAGGGGGCAGCATTCGTCCTTGTGGCGACTACAGGATGCTTAACGCAATAACAAAGCCCGATCGCTATCCGATTCCTAGGGTTCAAGATTTCACATACGGATTGCATAACAAGAAAATATTTTCCAAAATAGATATTTACAGAGCGTATCATTTTATAAAAATTTGGCCAGAGGATATTAAAAAAACAGCCATTATTACGCCATTTGGGCTTTATGAGTTTCCAAGGATGACGTTTGGACTACGGAACGCAGCCCAAACATTTCAAAGATTTATAAATAATACTGTATTATCGGGCATAGAACAGTTAGATTATGATAGTTGTAGTTTAAGTGATAAAAATAGTCATAACAATATCGCAGGTCAGTCAGTTGTATTCGGATACTTGGATGACGTCATCGTGGGGTCAGATAACGAAGCTATTCATAAACAACACTTACGGTTACTGTTAGAACGATTTAGTAAATATAAAATGTCTATAAACGTAGGCAAGTGCGTTTTTGGTCAAACAAAAATAGATTTTTTAGGTTACGCAGTTACAGCCGAAGGGATTAGCCCTTTAGCAGAGAAAGTTAAAATTATAGATACATACCCGAAACCAGAAACAGTCGAACAGCTACGAAGGTTCCTGGGTATGTTAAATTTTTATAGGAATCATATACCTAACGCAGCAGAGGTTCAAGGCTGTTTAGATAGGTATTTACACGGGGCAAAGAAGCGAGACAAGCATAAAATAGAGTGGTCGGACGAGGCAGACAGAGCGTTCGAAAAGTGTAAGGAGAATTTGAAAAATGCTGCCACGTTAGCATACCCAAAAACTTTTGGCGATTTATTCAGGCATAGTTTATTTTAGAGATTTAATAGAAGGTAGGAATTTTACAGTTTACACCGACCATAAGCCTCTTACGTTTGCATTTACAAAGTTAAGTTCGAACAAAGAATTACCTAGGCGAACCCGTCAACTATTGTATATTAGCGAGTTTACAAGCGACATAAGACATGTGCATGGTAACAAAAACCCGGTGGCCGACGCGCTTTCAAGAATAGAGGCGATAACGTGTCCGGTCGTGTTGCAATACCAAGAAATTGCTCAAGCGCAGGCGGGCGACGCTGAGCTAGCAAATTTAATCAGCGCAGGTGTTAATAACAGTATACAATTAAAACGTATGAATATGAATAATTCGAATGACATGATTTTATTGCGAAACATCGACTGACAATATTAGACCATTCATTCCAGTAAAATTCAGAAAGGCTATTTTTGATAATTTTCACAATTTATCTCATCCGGGAGTGCGAGCATCGCGAGCTCTTATTAGTAAAAAAGTTTTTTGGCCAGGAATGAATAGAGACATAGGTACATGGGTAAAAACATGCGTCAGTTGCCAGAAAAGTAAGATAGTTCGACACACGGTATCTAAACTTAGTAGTTTTGATGAAGGCGACCGTTTTAGCCACTTACATGTAGATATAATAGGGCCGTTACCTGTAACGGAACATGGTTATCGGTATTGCGTGACAATGATAGATCGGCGTACTCGATGGCCGGAAATATATGCTGTCCCGGATATGACAGCAGAGACAATTGCAAAATCCGTGTATGAGGGCTGGATATGTCGGTTCGGTTGCCCAGATACAATCACGACAGATCAAGGCAGACAGTTCGAAAGTGAATTATTCAGGGATTTAATGAAATTATTAGGGATACACAAAACACGAACTACTCCGTATCATCCCCAGTGTAACGGAAAAGTGGAAAGATGGCATAGAACATTGAAAACGGCGTTAATGTGTAGGTTAAAAGACAATTTATTGTGGCATATGGAGTTACCCACGGTCATGTTAGGGTTGAGGGCTGCGTGTCAAGCGGATAGCGATTACATAAGCGCAGCGGAATTTACCTTAGGTCATTGTTTACGATTGCCTGGAGAGTTTTGTACAGATAGCCCAACTGAAATAGATAATCCACAGGCGTACATTATTAGATTAAAGGATACTTTAAATAAGTTTAAACCTAAGAGTAGAAAGTTAGACAATAGCCAATCTATGTTTGTACATGCCGATTTAAGTTCTTGTACACATGTGTTTATCCGGGTGGATGCAGTGAGAAAACCTTTGACACCACCATATAGTGGGCCATACAAGGTTATTGAAAGAAATTCTAAAATTTTTAAAATATTAATTAACGATAAAATCAATAGTGTGTCAATTGATAGGCTTAAACCGGCATATATCTTAGAAGATAATAATGTAATTGAAAAAAGCAGCGGGGACGAGCATCAGCACGCTAATGTAAACACACCTTTAAAAACATCACGTAGTGGTAGGCAAATTAAAAAGCCAGTCAGGTTTATTACTTAATTATATTTGTAGTATGTAAGTTCGATATTAAGTAGGTATATGCAGAGTCAGCACTCAGTGTAATAAGTAATAACGCATCATTTTAGTTATTGCATATAAATTGTATAAAGATGCGCACAGATATTCATTGTCATATCGATTGTACTATCGATAGCATATACATAACGTATATATATATATTTTTTTCCTCATTTCTCATTGTGTTTCTTATCAGTACGAAGCTATCAATATGGGTAAAACATACTCAGTGGACAAAAAAGAGGAAGAGATTATTATTGCCCAGAATGGGGCAAATAATGCGTCTACGATGCATATGGAATACAAACTGGAAGTGTTGGGCATCTTGGTAACAGTGATGGTTGTCATCATTTTCGTGGCGTGTGCGTTAGCAATGTATAAGGTGTGCGCGAATAGTTACGTTCCAATAGTGTGATAAGTGTGATACCACAGCAAAATCAGAGGCCCAATGGCTATGAAATGTAATATATGTAACAACCTAAGTTGTGAAATATATGTTAACTGCCTTACCAACTTGATATTTACAAGGATTCTTTTGTATTGATTTGTAATAAAAATTTGTGTCGTAAAAATTTTTTTTTAGAAAGGGGTGTATGTGGGGTGTAGTAATATAAGTATATGCATTGTAATACACATGTAAGATAACTACCTATATACGTTTGCATTATGTGACATCGTCGTGGCGGGCAGTCGCTTGCCAACCACCATTCTGTAACAGAGGCTCAGTAAATGTGTTACGTATTTTCTATAAAGTTATTTCATTTATACCCCAGTAGAGCAGTAACTATAATATCATTTACGTGACCAGAATCCATGAAAACCGCGAAGATGACACCCATATTAATTTTCTTCTCTAATCTTGCGAATATGAGGCAGGAGACTCTTTAGGAACAATAAATTATCATCTTCATTTTGACTTCTTTTGTTTTTCAAATACTCCAGTGTTTGCCTCTCTAAATCTAACATATTTTGATTTAATGTTTTGGTTTTTTTTGCGTGGTACTGAGCTCTCCTTCGGTGATTTGGTGCTTGCTGACCTCTCTGTGACGTCGCTTGGGCCGGCTTGATCAGGATTTGAATCGTCTTGATTGAGATTGTCTTGATCGAGATTCTCTTGATCGAGATTGTCTTGATCGAGATTGTCTTGATCGAGATTTTCTAGATCGAGATTGTCGTGGTCGAGATTAGAATCACTGGTTTGTGGCTCAGATCCCACTGATAATTGACGTTTCGATTTGGTCAGATTTCCCGAAGATTTTCTTGCCTTAATGATATCTTTCAAAAACAGCAGGGATTTGTAATATGGCCATTTTGGTTCATAGGAAGTAGACGCTCCATCCCCAACGAACGTGGAAATGGAATTTTTCCATGTTCGATTGCAAATTGGTCCCTCAAATATTTCCATTTCTTCCTGACTTTGTTCTCTGAAACATAAAATATTTTATTTTTATTTCAGCTATCTTGCAACTGGTGCATCATTTGCACATTTGGCATCTGAATTTAGAATGGGGATTTCTACAGTAAAGGCGATAATTGAAGAAACAGTCAGTATATTATGGGGTGAATTACAACCAATACATATGCCTATACCTACAAAAGAAACTTTTTACTCGATAGCAAACGACTTCAAGAATATTTGGGATTTTCCGAATGCTTTAGGGGCCATCGACGGGAAGCATGTACGTGTAATCTGTTCAGATCAGTCAGGATCTATGTTTTTCAATTATAAAAAGTTTTTTTCTATGATTCTGCAAGCAGTCGCCGACGCAAATTATAAATTTACAATAGTTGAAGTTGGTGGATTTGGTAAACAGAGCGACGGTGGAACATTTAAGGCTTCCGAACTATATAAAAATTTAAATACTGGGGAGATGGATATTCCAGAACCGGAATATTTTCCAGGAACGAACGTGAAAGCACCGTATGTTTTTATAGGCGATGAAGCATATCCACTGCTAAAATATTTATTAAAACCTTTTGGTGGCCGAGATTTGTCTTCAGACCAAAAAAAATTTAATAATCGTCTATCGAGAGCCAGAAAATGTGTTGAGTGTGCTTTCGGCATAGCAAACTCAAAATGGCGACTACTTTCTAAATGTATTGAATGTAATGTTGATTTAGCAGAAAAAATTGTTAAATGTATTTGTGTTTTACACAACACTATAATGGATAGAGAAGGTATCGACCGAAATTTTACTCCTGTAAATGCAACACATTTAAGATGGAATAGAGCAAATCACCCTACAAATGAAGCAATAGATATAAGAAATGTTTACGTTGACTATTTTTCACACAATACATTGACTTACAACAATTAATTATTTAACTTTATCTACCCTCACTAACATTAATGGCATAGCTATGACATCACAACTTATATAACATTTTATTCAGACATATTTAAATAAAGAACATTCGAGAAACAAAAATAAAATCAATTAATACTTACCGTCTTCATTCATTGCCTCGCTTATTTCTTTCCAACATTTGTCAGTCACGTTTCTATTACAATGCCTTTTATCCCTTTTGTCCCACACAGGTGGTTTACTGAAGACTAAGGATATCAACACGTCTCTATCCATTTTAATATTATCAAAATAAATATGCCTGTCGTAATTGCGAGTGTTGTCGCAGTTGTTTATTAATTTTAAATGGCAGCGCCCAGCGCTGACCAGCGCGTTTTGAAGCTTGTCGGTACTAGTCGGCGCCGGTCAGCGCTTATCGGCGCGCGTTCATATATTTTCCTGCGCGGGTTACCAGCGCTGTCAAGCGCCGATAAGCGCTTATAAGTTTCCAGCTTTCTTTCTGTATACGGCCAAATAGTTGTGAATAAGGGTGCTTGAACGACTCTCATACTGTCTCTTTCGTTCTTCAGCCATGCATGCTCAGCATGCTATACATATGGATATTATATATGTATGTACATTATGCAACTCAGGGGTTGACACATTTATTAAAAACATTATAATTGTACAAATCGTGAAAGTTTATCAACATTATTTTAAAGCGTACGAGATACGTATGTGTGCAAAGTTGTGAATGTAGATATCGGTTTTTCTAGCAATAAACACTATTAACGCTAATTAATTTCAACTCATAATTATTATTCAGTTATTACTACTAACTTCATTACTCTAGTAATCTAATAATCACGTAAATTATTATACTAGGTTAAATATGATGCTAATAATATCGTTAAATATCTAACACTGGTACATCTCTAATCCAAAGGCGGCAAAGCTTGGAAGCGCAGTGCTCGCCACGCCAGTGTCGTCTATAGACGACCGTGGACGACGTCACAAACGAAATTAGTGCTGTGACTTTTTTATTTAATACATTTTAATTACTTATTTATTATAAAATCTGCTCTTGTCTAACGCTGTAGTTTCTGGATATTGATTACTAAGTTGAGAAAAAGGATGAAAAATGAGTGTAAATAAATACAATCAGGGGTTATTATAAGTTATTTTTATTCGTAAACCATGCACAAGTAAAATCATTCCTACTATCGATGTTTTATTGATATGTATTTTTGCCCATCACTATTTTTTGTAGGTATTAAAGAAGGGATTTGTGGTGTGGCGCAGGGCACACAGTTGATCGTTATTGACGTGGCGGTGAAAGGGTTAAAAACTAAACTGCGGCCGATTCTCAGACCTAAAGAATATACGTTTAAAATTTCATACAACTCGGTTCAGCCGTTTCGGAGGAGTATTGTAACTAACACTGAGAAACGATTTTTTTGACTCCGGTATGCGCGAGGCGTGGCTAACAGGATTGATCTAGTGATAAGATGAAATTACTAATATGGCTATAAAAAAAGAAGTTGGTGATAAAGGGGTGAAAATTAAGAGTTGTATGTATTTTATACTGCCATATCATAAAAAAATGTTCAAAAAATAAAAAAAAGTTTTTTTGGGCTGGCCACCCTTATGACTTGGAAGTTTGAAAAATAGATTACGGATACCGAATAAACATACAAAATTTCATACAAATCGGTCCAGCCGTTTCGGAGGAGTATTTTAACTAACACCATGACACGAGAATTTTATATACAGCGTGATTTGTAATAATTGCTCGTATTCCCTTCTCTTCGAGGTGATTCTAGGGCCAAAATGGAGTATTTTTACCTCCTACATATGGGGGTGCGAAATGCACCATTTTGGAATAAAACGGTTCTTAAGATTTTTTGAGAAAATTCAAAATTTTTGTTATAAACAAAATGCATAGGGTCTTGGGTTCGAATCCTCAGCGTAAATGACTATCTTTTGTTAGTTAAATGCATATTACGTTTTTAATTCTCACTTGTCCCGTGACTCGAAGAGCATGTTCAGCCAGTTGGTACCGGACGTCATGTTTATCTTGGAAATTCCTATGCATTTTGCTAGGTTGGTCTCTCTACTAGTAAATTACTGCTGATTGCAGAGCTTAAGAATAAATACAGGAAAAATGTTCTGCCGAGTGAGTCATCCAGAAGCACTTTTTTGAACAAATGCGGCTATTACTCGAAATTTACACCAATTGGCTAAGACTATTATACCTTTTTAGATAGCAGGTAATACCAGAAAGTTATTCCAATACTTTACATAACATTTCACATATTATTTTTTTTTTCAAATAATTGCATTTTTGTGGCGTAATTTTATTTTATTCGAACATTTTTTGCGTGTTTATTGGCTCTATTTTCAAATTCCACGTTGAGCTAGTAGGTTTATTTTAATTTAAAAGATGGGCCATTCAATTTTCCATTTACTAAGATCCAATTTGCCACCAAGAATAGTCAAAATATTTTTTTACAAGATGTTTAAAACAAAAATTTGGAATTTTCTCAAAAAATCTTAAAAATCGTTTTATTCCAAAATGGTACATTTTGGACCCCCATATGTAGGGGGTAAAAATACTCCATTTTGGCCCTAGAATCACCTCCCGAAGGAAATACGAGCAATTACAAATCAACCTAAAAATAAGTTCAGTATTTTATATATTAAAAAATAAGTTCAATGTCCACACCTATCTTCCTTTAAACTTACCCAATTTAAATGAGCATACCATACCAAATGAAAGAGCTCTTTTCAGCGCGTGTTTTAGGCCTATATCGAAACACCTACCTCAATGAGAATCAGATATATAGAAGCAAAAAGTCATTGACTACGGCTACGAAAACGTAAAAAATGTATGGGAGAAAACTGTTTTTGCATATAACTTGATGAATGTGCAAGTTAGGTAATTTCTAATGCTTGATGACAAATCTATGCAGCGAGAGCTTGCATTAAAAAAATAACATGCGAATCGGTTGGATAGAACAAGCTGGCCGACTCGTATTATAAAACACAAATTCTTTTAATATATAGATAATGCTCTATGTTGTCAGTGCTGGTTGACATGTCCTTAAAATAGGACTTGTCCATTTGTGATACGAAGCGTATTTTATTTCGCGATGTTGGTTCTGCGGGCGTTGCGCCTAGGTTGTGGACGTTCTCTTGCACACGTGTGTCATAGCAGATTCGTCTGGTCTGCAAAGGATGGCTCAGAGGACACATGCTGGTTTGTGACAAGTTTCGCGACCCCATCCGATGCTAGCGTGATGTCTACTATGGTTTGATATCTGGAGCTAACAAAGGTGGGCTCCGATGTGTTGTTAACTACAGATAGATTTGTTAAAAATATATATTCACTCAAGATCTCACCTCGTCTGTTTGCATCGGGGCTTCCCCACAGCGGATGGTGCGCGTTTGCGTCCGTCGAGATGATTACCTGCCATCCGTGGACCTCACAGTGCTGCACCAGTTCGGCTAGCTCTTTTGATGGGATGCCCTCATCGCCAGGTATGTAGATCGAAGCTAGTACTAACATCTGTTTGTTGGGCCCTGTTTGGAGTCTCTAGAACAGAAGTTGGTCAGCAACAGTGCTGGTATTGTTCGGGTAACGTGTATGCATGCTCGGTTTAATAACCGAGCAAAATTGTGCAGTAGCTTACCTACGATGTTGTTTAGACCACATATTTTGTCGCCTGTTGTCTGCTGATTAACCTCCAGCAGTCTGCGTAGGGTAGTCGTTGCAATTTGCTTATGCTGGAGGTTAGTTTGTATGACTCTAGTCTGACAAAGAGTCGAGAACATTGCTGTCCATGCACTCCCCGCCAGACGAGTCATGCTTGTTTCTTGCGTCCACCGCAGCGGTGGGTGATTGTTTTGTCGCTGCGGGCGTCGGTGTATTACGCGCCATGCTCGAGGTGCTTAGGATGACTGGTGTAGCTCGTCCCGCTGTATTCATTCCTGCACTCGGCGCCTCCTTGGGCCCTTCAGCCGCTGAGCTCTACCCCCACTGGAAGCGTGGAACATTACGTACACGCTGCGAAGAAGGAAACCCGACGGCCCCGTGACCTTTGGGATCTCGGATTTCGAGATACCCAAAGTAAGGTAGACGCCGTACTCCTACAAGGATGCGCCGTACAATTGCCACGTTTGTACGGCGTACGAGGGGTTTTGGGCAGTGAGGAGATGGTGTATCTTGGGGAGCTCCAGGGTGAACGTCTTCGGCAGCCATAGCGCTGTGCGTACGCGCTTCGCTATGTCTGACTGCCTGATGACGACCAACCTGGTTCCCTCAATCGGCGATCTTAATTTGGCTACTGTGTTTTTGAGCCACCTCAAGGAATTTTCGTTCTCGCACCATAGCTTTAGGACACTCTTCAATGCAAGAGGTTTGCCCCTAAAGGAAGGTGCGAGTGCCGGGCCGCTATTCAGCGGTGTGACGAAGGCAGTCTCAACTATGCTCTCTTCAATTGAGAGTTCGAGCTGCTTCGCCTGTTCCACCGTCAGGTCCGTGGCGGGGGTGGTGGCGATGGCTACCATCAGATGCGAGTTTGTCGCGTCTGCGTAGTAGCTCCTACCGCTCTTCGGCGTGGCGTCTGTTTTCGCCCGCTTCGATCCGGCACTGGGTGGTGTTGAGTCTTCACGACGATCCCTCTTTGCGTTTGGTGTCGAAGTGGGCTGTTCTGGTGGCGCCGGACCGCGTCTTCTTGGGCCGCGTTTGCGGTGCGGCTCTTTGGTACCCCACAGCGGCTGCGCAGCGTTACCAATTCCCACCGGGGGAGCGCGACAGGGCGCCCCGGGAACAGCCGCAGTTGGTGCGCCGTGCGCAGGCGGGAGTGCGCTGACTGTTTCTGCAGTCGTGCTTTTTGCCGTCAGCGGCGCAGCAAAACCGTCCGGCTGCGTCGTCCGGGGCGCACCTCCCGCTCTACCGGTCGAGGTTTGGTCGCCACGCTGGTTGTTTTTAACAGCCCTCGTGGTCGCAGTCGAGACTGCGCTAGCTGAATTTCTCGATGCGCTATCACCCGATTGTATTGCTTGCTCACGTGAGCGTTTGTATCAACGATAGCGTTTTCCGCCTCGTCTACGACTTCCTGGATTCGCAGTTGACGCGGAGTCAACGTCCGCTTTTTGGCGTGCCTTTGCTTGACGCGGAGCGATGTTCCAGGAGGTGGATGATGTGTGGATTGCACGAGGCATAGGGTTTGCCAGGTCGTGCAGATTTAGGGTGTCTTGCCTATGTGAATCACTGTCCCCTCCAGAGTACGTGGGGCAGCCTGCACTCGATGGTGCAGGGAGGGATTCTTCAGCGTCTCGGACGCTGGTACGCTACTCTTTTGTTTCATTTCCATTTTGTTTTTTGTTTGGTATGAGTTTGTGTATGTGTGTGAGTGTGTGGAGCGGTGTGTAGGTGCGTGTGTGTGTGCGTCAATGTATGAGTGTGTAGGTGTGTGTATACGTGTTACTGCGCGTGTATATGTGTGTGGGTATAGGTGAATGTGTCTGCTTGCGCGCGTGTTTTTGTGTGTGTCTGTACGCTGTGTGTGTGGCGGCTAGAGGTTTTGGTTACGTCTGTTTCTTATGGAACCAGACCAACAACGGGCGGCAACCTCCGGGAGGATAGTCCACCAGCCTTGTCTTAGGGATCTGCTCGACCCGACTCCACTCGCCAAACTCTGCATCAGACGCAGATGCAGAGAGTAGAAGTATGTCTAAGTAACTGATAAATAAAAATGTGTGTTAGACCTACTTCCACCCTTTTGATGTGTGGAACTGGGATAGTTCTTATCGTCTGATACAATAAATTTAAATATGTTTTTGCACATTCGTTACTAAGATTTAGAAATATCTACATTGTCAGTGTGAAAAATTATCAAATGTGTTTCTCGAAATAGCGCATAAAAAATGTAAATCATTGTCATTAATTGTACAAAAGGTTATTTAGACTGATATCAGTAGATCTAAGATGATAATAATCTCATTCAGGAAAATATCTGATAAAATTATGAATAAAGATTAAATTATAATATGTATAACTAATGCAACTAGTCAGTTGTGTTCCAAACTAAAATTCAATGATAAAGCTAATTTATTCTATACTTCAGTAATTGGTTTATGGCTCGAGAATGAGGTCATAACTTTATTATTACACAATTTGCAAACAAAAGCAAATACTATTATTAGTGAACATTGTCAATGATACATATGTTTTCAATTTCATTCAGCAGAAAACATAGTTGCTATTGTAGTTGCTATTGTTAAGAATGCTGAAATCTTCTTAATACAGCCATCATAAAATAAAAATAAGCAAGTGCCATTTAATTATTAATTATTCTTATAATGTCTGTGCTTATTAAAATATTGTTGGACATATAATTTCGTTTCATCGTCACCATCATATGGCCTTGCCAGCAAAAATTCGGTTAATCGGTCTGCACCAACTGTAAATTATTATATTTGATGTAATATCTGTGAAATACTGCTTTAATTTTTCTTTATGAGTTTCACATTTAAATGGAAATTCTACGAACTTTCGACATGCATTTTTAGGTTCTCTATTTTTATTCCTAAGATTTTATGTCATAATTTAACATTGCATAATGTCACTTGTCCTAACATTAGTTACGCATAAAACTCATTTGCCATAACGTTTTAATCATATTTTTTTAATCCTATTTTCTATAAGCATAATATTTAATAAGCATAGTATCCCAAAGCATAAGTTTACTTAAGCATAACGACGCATAACCATAACTATTTATGTAGGTAAGTAGACATTATGTCTAATAAAATAGTTTTCAATCCTATTTTTGCGTTAAAACATAACCTATTTAGTTACTTGAATTACATACAGTCGCACCTAAAAGTACGTTTCCTTTATGCTTTTTGATCTCTATCCTAAATAACTATTAGACAAATAAACAATACGCTTTACAACTTTTGTAATAGAGATAAGACTAGGGCAACACTAGTTCCGGTCAAGACGCCAATAAAAAATGTAAAGGTCACTTCCGGTGGGGTGGCATTAGGTCATAAGAGGATTATAACAATAAACTCATCATATTAATTTAATCAGTGTTTATTATTAACATCCAAACATTACATGGCGCAGCCGGTAAAGGCCTGACATCAAATAGTGAAAAATACTTGTACTAAGAACATATTTCAACTTAATTCTAAAAAGTGGCTATGAGCACGACTAAAACAAACTTGGACACCGCGACCGAAACAGACATTATAAAAGAAGAAAACATAATGACAGGAGTGGAGTACAGGATGCCACAACCTTTAAAACTTGATACAACGGAAGATCTTCTCCCTAAATGGAGATTATTCAAACAACAATTAAAAATTTTTGTCTCAGCGGCCGGATTGGAAAGGCTGAGTGAAACAAGAAAAGCAGCCATCTTGCTCAATTGTGCCGGACATGAAGTACAAGAATTGTACTTTAATGTGCTTAAAACAGAGGAAACCGTCAAGTACGACCAACTATTAAAGAGTTTGGACGAGTACTTTGAACCGAAACAAAATGAACTTATTTCAACATTCACATTTCACAAAAGATGTCAGGAAGAGGGGGAGAATTTTGACTTGTTCTACACAGATCTAAGAAAACTCGTTAAAACATGTAATTATAAAGATCAAGAAGAAAGAATGCTGAGGGATCGGATTGTTTTGGGTGTTCACGATAAAAAATTACAACGAAAATTGCTGGAAGTCAATGACCTAAATCTACAGAAAACCGTTGACATGTGCAGAGCCTCGGAGTTATCTCAAAACCATATCAAGATGATGTATCAGCAGCAGCCTCCAGTAGCGGTGGATGCAGTACAGGCTTCACAATTCAAGGACACAGGAGACAAATCAAAAGTTAAGTATAACGCTAGTAGTAAAGGGGATGTTTTGTATAATTGTAAAAAATGTGGGACACGGCACAAGGCCAGAAATTGCCCAGCGTTTGGCAAAATATGTCATAACTGTAACAAGCCAAATCATTATAAAAAGGGATGTAAACTCATTAATGAAATAAGTACAAGTAATAACATGGAATCTGTGAACACAGTTTCTGAAGACAATAATGTGCATGACTTATGACTTTTAAAAGTATGTCATGGTATTGGAAATACTCAAATAAAATGTAATGAGTGGATTTTGACACTAAGAGTACAAAATAAAAGGGTTGATTTCAAGTGTGATACAGGTGCTCAGGTTAATGTATTGTCAATAAAAGACTTAATGAAAATAGTCGATGATGAAACACCTAAATGGTCTGAGACTAAAGTAATCTTAGAAGCATTTGGGGGGGCACAAATTTATCCGGTAGGTAAGACATCTTTAAAAATAATAAAAGATAACCAAGTATGTATCACTGATTTCTATATAATTAAAAATAATGTAAAGCCGATTCTGGGACTAAGCACCTTAAGAGAATTAGGAATATTACAAAATATAAGTAGCATTCAGAATAAAGATATAATTATTAATAAGCATTGTGAACTGTTTCAGGGAATAGGACAGTTTGAGGAACCTTTGGAACTTTGTATCCAGCCTGGGACTACACCAGTGGTAAAACCTCCTCGCAGAGTTCCACACGCCTTAAAAACTCGGTTAGAAGAAAAACTGAGGAGCCTGGAGACTCACCAAATTATAAGTAAGGTACCACACCCAAAAAGTTTTGTTAGTAATTTAGTAATAATAGAAAAAAAAGATAAATCACTCCGCATATGTTTAGATCCTAAGGACCTTAATAAAGCTCTGATAAAAAATCACTACTTGATACCTACATATGAAGAAATTGTGTCAAAACTAACTAATAAGACTGTATTTTCAGTATTAGACTTATCTGATGGATTTTATAATATTAAGCTTACCGAAGAGTCTTCTGATCTGTGCACTTTCAGTACACCTTTTGGAAATTATAAATTTTTAAGATTACCTTTTGGAATATCAGTTGCTCCGGAGATTTTCCAAAGGTATAGTGAAAGAACTTTTGGAGATATTCCAGGTGTAATAATTTATTGCGATGACTTGCTCATAGCTGCATCATCTGAAGAGCAACATGATGCAATACTTAATAAAGTTTTTGAGCGTGCTAGAAAGTGTAATGTAAAATTTAATAAAAATAAGTTTCAGTTTAAGTTAAGGGAAGTCAAGTATTTTGGTCATATATTCTCCAAGGAAGGTATTAAAATTGACCCTGATAGGACAGACTCAATTGTTAACATGAAAAGTCCAACAAATAAAAAGGAATTGCAAATTTTTTTAGGCATGGTTAATTATCTGCGTAAGTTTATTCCTAATTTAGCTAAGATGATGTCACCACTAACAGAATTGTTAAAAAAGAATGTAGGTTGGTTGTGGACGGAAGTTCATGAAAAAATATTTAAGGAAATTAAAGAATTTATTACCAAAGCCCCTGTTCTTCAAAACTTTAATAGTAATTTACCAGTAGTGATACAGTGTGATGCATCTAAGGATGGTCTGGGTGGTTGTTTGCTACAGAATGGAAAGCCAGTAAGTTTTATTTCTAGAAATCTAACACCTGCGGAACAAAGATTTTCACAAATTGAAAAAGAGTTGTTAAGTGTAGTCTGGGCAACTAAAAAGTTTCATTATTTTATCTATGGTACTAAATGTATAGTTTTAAATGATCACAAGCCATTGGAGACATTATTAAGGAAAAGTATTCATGAGATTCCATCACCAAGACTCCAAAGACTAAAACTAAAACTATTGAAGTATGACCTAGAATACAAGTATTTAAAAGGAAAATTTATGTTTATATCTGATTTACTTTCGAGATCATACTTATCAAATTCGCAGATTGATGAGTCATACATGTATGAGGTCATTCATTGCGTAGGGTTATCTCAGTACCTGCAGTGTTCAGAAGAACAAAAAATACAATTAATTACTGAAACTAGTAAAGATGAAGAATTGTTACTAGTTATAAAATACACAAAAGAAGGGTGGCCAGAAAATATTAAAAATGTTCCAGATTCACTTTGCTATTATTATAAATTTAGAACAAATATCACAGTTGAGGAAAGTTTAGTATTTATGAATCATAGGATAATAATACCTAAGAGTCTTAGATTGTTGTACATGAAGATTTTGCATGAAGGTCATATAGGAATGACAAAAATGAAACAACTAGCGAGAGAATTGTATTATTGGCCAAAGATGGATTCACATCTCGATAAGAATGTTAGAGAATGTTTTATATGTCAAACATATCAGAACAATAATGTAAAAGAACCTTTGTTACCACATAATGTGCCTGAATTACCTTTTTCAAAGTTGGGAATTGATATCATGGATTTCAGAAAACACAGCTATTTGGTAATTTATGACTATTATTCTAAATGGTTGGAAATTAAATTAATACATAACAAGACTGCTAATAGTGTAATAAATGTATTATTAGATCTATTTTGCAATTTTGGGGTGCCCTCTGAAATTGTCTCTGACCATGTACCATTTGATTCTAAAGAGTGTAGGCATTTTTCACATGAATGGAATTTCAAATTTACTTTCTCTAGTCCCAAATACCCCCAATCAAATGGAATGGCAGAGCGGGCGGTGCAGATAGCTAAGAAAATTTTGTTTAAATGTAAGGATGATAATATAGATTATAGAATTGCTTTATTACTGTATAGAAATACACCTGTTGCTGGCACAAAATTTTCCCCAGCACAATTATTAATGAACAGGAATTTAAAAACAAAACTACCAGTAACATGTCAATATTTAAAACCAAGACTGAATGAAAATATAAAGACTGAAATGCAAAAGTCGATAAATAGGAACACAAGAAATTATAATGTAAAAACTAGAAATAAATCCGAATTTGTATTAGGACAAAATGTTTGGTTTAAGAAAGATGTTAATGATAGGAAGTGGTTACCAGGTACTATAATAAGAAAAAATAACTTTAGATCATATAATGTAGTGGATAAGGATGGTGTCAGTTATTGTAGAACATCGTACCACATTCGTGGTTGATTTGGTGGTTCTCCAGGTATGGTGTGGGGTTTCAGAGATTCCTCAAACTGAGAAATATTATTTGATATTAGTAGGTCAGTATATTGTTAACAAATAGGTCAGCTGTAAGTCAACATTATTTTGTAAGATTTAAGTACCTATATATGCATTGTGAGAAGTTTAATATTGTTGTACTTTGGTATGTAACAAATTTTAGTTTAATTTTAATATAAGTATTGTCAAGGTTTTCAGTACCTATTTATAAGTAGGTTGGTCAACAACCTACTATAAGTATTGCTTTGTAAAACGTATAAGCACATTAGTACCTATGTAAGTAATTCAGTTTGTTTAATGCTAATAACAAAGGCAGTTATATTCTTTTTATTTTATTTTTCTTTTTCTTCCTATTGTTTTCTTTATTCGTGGTATAAAAAGGGATAGATAGAATTAAGAGACTATACCTATGTAATAATTTCTATTTTTTTTTGTTTAAAAAGAGGGAGATGTAATAGAGATAAGACTAGGGCAACACTAGTTCCGGTCAAGACGCCAATAAAAAATGTAAAGGTCACTTCCGTTGGGGTGGCATTAGGTCATAAGAGGATTATAACAATAAACTCATCATATTAATTTAATCAGTGTTTATTATTAACATCCAAACATTACAACTTTATGCATATCAAAGTTATGAATAAAATCAGTAGGATGCTAAAAACCAATTATGGCACACTATTATTATGACAAATAAAATTATGCCTAACTTATTATGACCATTTAAATTGGGACAAAAACCATTATGAGAAAAAGAGGGATCCCCATTTTTATGGACTTTTACAATCCAGTTTTAGGTACATCCTTTTTTAAATGTGAAACACATATATTTTGGATATCTAGAAAGCAGTTATATAATTGCATAAAGGGGAAGCACAGCAATTTTTTGTCCGAGTAATATTCTTTTGCTCTACTGTAAGAGTTTTTTTCTATTACTTTTGAAGACGCAACACATGTTCTGCATGCTTTGCAATCTTTTATAATATTTTTGAGGCATTTCCTCAGGACCCAGACCACATAAATAATATCTTTGCCCTAGGTCAGTTACATCTTCATTGTTAAAAAATTGATACTTATATTAATAATATCTTCCTCAGCAACATTATCGCTAGCCGTTTGGGTATGAAATTCTATGGCAATATCCATTTGGGGGCAGATTTACGAACAAAAAAATCCAAGGTTTGAAGGAAACTATTATTGTCATTTTTGCAGTTTGCGTGTGATGAATGTGGCGTATTTAAATTATTCAATAAAAGTGTCTTAAATGCGCTTTCGAATGCCACACAAATCGGTGCCGTGTTTCACGTCCCACAATTTCTGATACTTCCAAAGAAATTCTCAACTGGGTCCTGATTTAAATTCCTCGTAACCATAGAGTCAAATGAATATTATAGCGACAAATTTTTCCACAATTCTTGAATGCCTTCAATAGTTTTAATAAAGTTTGTTACAGATGGTACCCCCTATTTGGAAATTTGAATTTTATTGATTACCTACTTCTCGGCATGTCTAGAATTTTACACTTTTTAAATATTTTATAGCTTTTTGCTACAGTTGATGATGAGGAGTATTTCTTCTTACAGGTCCTTTGTCAATTTTCCCATTTGGGATTTGAAAGGTTATTACAGTTCAAGGAATCGAATAAATTGTCAATTAACAAGGTAATGGGAATAAGATTCCGACATTCTGTGGGTACCTAAATTACCCTAGCCGTTAAGTGTTCTGTTGTTACTGCAACACTGTGGCTAAAAATTTACACCGCAGTCTTCACACGCATTTTCTTGATTTTTTCGGGGATTATGTGTTCCTCAATCAGTTTTTGTAGACACCTTACCTCACAGAAGGATTTGTGTGCAGCATAAAATTGTCGCATGTAGTCCCACTTTACAACCTTAATTTTATTATCTACTTATTCAATGTTCAGCATTATTTTATCAAAATATTATTTCTGAGTCCTTTTAAAAGACGGGGAACGTCTTATAAGGGAATATTTCTTCTTATTAACTTCAATGAAGTCTGCATGAACTGCAAGATATTTTATTTAATTTCTATAACACATATCCTGTGACATACTCTAGTTGAGCTCTAATTTTTGGGCTCTTGTTTTTCCATATTTCCATATTCAATATTCACAAAGATATTGTCACTATCAATAATTTCAAAATCAATTTCAGTTGTACCACTAAAACAACTGGGAGTTTTAAAAAATATTCTTAATGATTTGATCATAATATATTTGTCCACTTGACAGTTTGATCCTGGTGAGTGGACACTACTAAAAATATTAATTAAAAGGCAAGCAAATGCAGCTTCAAATCATCAAAACATGTGGGGTAATTATTTCGATATCCGTGATTTCTTATAGACCCAAAAAAAAATCCAGTGGGTCCTGGTTAAAGTGCAACATCCACAGTGATGTCAAGTGGTACTTTTTCGACACAATATCAACAATATACTCCATGTTTTCAATCGTTTGTAACCAATTTTTAATACTGGGTACAGTAGCTGACTTGTTTCTATGATCCACAAACTTCATAGTGCTCAGTATTTTTGACTCCGCCCATTGTTTTTTATGAACTGAGTGTGCGGTTACAGGTGCAAGGAGTGGTTTTCCACACTTTTTTTGTAATTTTTCTGACTGCCATTAAAGGCATCAAATAAGTTGTCGAAAAAAATTAGCACATCTGCAGTCTCTTGGCATTCTCTCGGTAGTTCTCCGATTCCTGAAAACATAAAGACGATTAGCATCTTATAATACTGACTTTAATGCAATTTCCTATAAGTAATATAAGTATTAATGACGTATTATACAGTATAAATAATAAGGCAAGGAGGGAGGGGAGGGCTAGTTGTAGATAAAGGAAATGTAGATTATATATTCCTACTACTACTATAAATGCGAAAGTTTGTGAGGATACTGAGGATCGATGGATGGCTGGATGTTTGTTACTCTTTCACGCAAAAACTACTGAACGGATTTTGATGAAACTTTGCAATATTATAGCTTATCATCATCATCCTCTTAGCGTTATCCCAGTTTCAATCTGGAGTCCGCTTACTAGTCTAACCGGATTTGGCTGAATATTAGCTTTTCCACGGAGCGACTGCCTGTCAGACCTCCGCAACCCGAAGGGATAGCGATATTCCATGGTTTAGACTAGTGTTAGTTTATTAGAAGGTTCTGACGCCCTGTAACGATTATCAAAGATCTTCATGACAACCGGGACCGACGGCTTAACGTGCTCTCCGAGGCACGGGAAAAGCGATAATTAACAATTCAATTTGCACATAACTCCGAAAAGTAATTGGTGCGCGCCGTGGATTCGAACCCGATACCCTCTGCATGGCAGTCTGTTGGTATATGTTATAAATATGTGTGGGTTATGTTATAAATATGTGTGGGTTAGAAATGGCAGGATATTTGTAAGGAAAACAGACGGCGGAGATTTTATACAAATTAAGAACAACAATAGCCTAAGTAAAATTGTTTAATAGGTATGTTCTCATTTTGTGTTACATTTATATTTAGTCTATTCTAATGCATGTTTAAGATTTAGAAGTTATAAAATTCAGCGACATACTCATTTATTACCAAAATTGTAGAGGTCTACGAACAAAAACAAATATTTTTTACTGTAACTTGTGTTGTATGAATTACGATATTATAATATTGACAGAGACCTGGTTGAATAGTAATGTTTTGAGCAGTGAGCTATTTGACGATAGATATGAAGTTTACAGACGGGATAGGGAGTCAACGGAACTTCAGTGCAACGAAGATGGGGGAGGAGTATTGATAGCCGTTAACGAAAAAATTACCTCGAGATGTATAGAACGCTGGCAAAGTAATTGTGAGGACCTTTGGATTACTGTCGATATACCCACATCTCAAAAATCACGTCAAGTAGCTCTCTGCGCAATATATCTTGCTCCACCTGTATGTCTTGCAACTCTGGACCACTTTATCGAGCATTGCAATACAGTACTAGATTCGACAAATATCCCGATCTGTCTAGTTGGCGACTTTAATCTGGGTAAACTCGACTGGAACTTAGGCCACGTAAATGAATCCTTGCCGAAAACTTGCCAAAACCTTCTAGATTTTATGAATGTAAGTCACTTAGTACAGTGCAATTATGTTAAAAATTGTTCTGGCCGTATACTGGATGTGGTGTTGTCTCCTGAGTCAATGTGCTCGGTGAATGAATCTAGCTCGTCATTATCTGTTATTGACAAACTACATCCGCCTCTCGAAATTACCCTATCCTTAGCAAAGAACCGCGCTCTACCATATAGCTCTAAATGTATGCCTAACTTTTATAAAGCAAATTACGTAGAAATTAACAGCTATCTAAACAAACTAGACTGGAATGCGCTGTTCGAGAATAGTAGCGATGTAAAAGACATGCTGGCAGTATTTTATAAATACTTAAATTCAGCCGTCAAACAATTTGTACCCAACCGCAAGGCAAATAACAGGCGGTATCCAATATGGTTCGACAAAACAATAATAAAATCTCTTAAAGAAAAAAATAAGCTCAGGTTGCGTTATAAAAAATATCTTAATCCTATGGACAAAGTGGAGCTGAAATTGATCTCTAAACGGTGTGAAACACTAGCCAAGAACGCATACAATGAATACATAAGGAATATTGAAAACGATATCAAAGACAATCCCAAACTTTTCTGAAGTTATATAAAAGCCAAACGCGGTGGAACTAGCACCTACCCGATGGATATGTCCGACGGACAAGTAACAGCATCCAGTGGTCCAGACATCTGTAATCTATTCGCGCATCACTTCTCTACAATGTACACGTCTGATAGCAATCAACAAGCCTATAGTAGTTCTGGGCTCATGCAAGAACTTCACAGTAACAGCATATGCTTAACTACTCCCGCCATTGATCGCGACGAGGTTTACAAGAAACTAAAAGCCATTAACATCAAAAAAGGAGCCGGGCCTGATGACATTCCGCCGATTTTTATTTCCAACTGTGCTTCATCCTTAGTATCTCCATTATTTATTATCTTAATATATCATATTAATATATCATCTTAATACATCGCTGGCCTCTGGTATCTTTCCCTCGGAATGGAAAAAAGCTAAGGTCGTCCCAGTTTACAAATCAGACAAAAAAGACGTTGTCTGCAATTACAGGCCTATTTCAATCCTATCCTGCATTGCAAAAGTTTTTGAATCAATTATTTGCCCTCATATTCAACATCACTTTAGGATAAACATTTGTGACAGCCAACACGGTTTTGTAGCGTTAAGGTCTACAGCCACGAACTTGGTGTCATTCACTGAGTCACTAATCCAGTCTGTAGATGCAGGTAAACAGTTCGACGTGGTATATACGGACTTCAGTAAGGCCTTTGATAAAATGTCCCATTCAATCCTCTTAAGCAAACTGGCAACTTACGGCGTGACTGGGTCCTTACTGAAATGGGTAACAACGTACTTAAGTGAACGCGAATTTTACGTTGTCGTCAATGGGTTTCAATCTGCTACCCACAAAATAACGTCAGGTGCTCCCCAGGGTTCAAATTTAGCTCCAATATTGTTCAACATATTCATAAACGATCTACCGAAATGCTTCCGATTTTCTGAACCATACTTATATGCCGATGACCTAAAGTTTGTAAAAGAAATTGAGTCACCTAGCGCTCAGCAACTTTTACAAGACGACTTAAATCGAGTTATAGAGTGGTGTATCAATAATAGAATGCAACTCAATATAAAAAAAAATGTTATCATGTTAAATATACACGAAAATTCAATTACGTCCACTCTGAATACTTCATTAACCAACACAAAATACAAGAAGTAGAAATAATTAAGGAACTCGGGGTATTGTTCGACCGAAAAGTAACCTTTCTACCACACATAGAGTACGTAATTAAAAAGGCGTCGAAAATGTTAGGATTCATACTTCGCAACACAAAGGGGTTCCGTAGAGCTAGCACGAAGATAATGCTGTACAATAGTCTGGTCAGGAGTGTTTTAGAGTACTGCAGTGTGGTTTCGAGACCCCACTATGCCAATCACGCGTTGCGATTAGAAAGAATTCAGAAACGTTTTATGTGGCATCTAGCGTTTCGGGAAGGAAAAGCCAAATGCCTCCCCTCCTACACAACACGCATGCATTATTATACGGTGACTAGCCCATCCGCACGCAGAGATATCATAGACATAGTATTTCTGTACAAACTAATAAGAAATAAGCTTGTCTGCTCAAAGCTACTGGGTCTGGTGAGATTTCGTGCTCCTTCTAGGTACCCTAGGAATAGAATCACACCTCTATGTCCACCACTGCGAAGGTCCGTGCTGGGTTTTAACTCCCCTTTGCCTAGGTTGTGCAGGATTCTCAATAGCTTCAGTGACTTAGTGGACATACACCAGGACAGCTTAAGAAAATTAATTAAAGTCTTAACAACAGAAACTAATAACAAATAGCAACTTCCAACTTCTAATTTATTTAACTTCTAATTTATTTATTATTATTATTTTAATTGAATCCAATTGTATTATTTAAAAATTCTAACAATTATGAATACGGACACCAATATCACAATCAATTATTTTAAGTTTTAATTATTTCTAGTTAATAATTTTATTTTTCTGTTATTGTAATGTTTTAAAATTATTGTAATTATTGTAGTGTTTGTTAATTATTGTAATTTTATATTAGGTACTGTTCTGTATATGATTTTGATGTAATGATGTGTTTTGTACTCTTACACAATCTTCTTACTTACGATTGATATTGCATTGTTTAATATTCCATATGAATTTGTCACAAAAAAAAAATATATACTTAACTATGTTTAACCGTTATTAGTGCATGTGGTGTTAGTAAATGATTGTTACACCTGTAAACGTGTCATAGCCAAATAATCTGTAATGATCTGTGTAAACAATTGTTGGTTAACCTTATAATAAATAAATATATCCACTCGGCTATCGCTGCCTTTTTTGTGTGGTGGTGGTGTGTGGTGGGTTTTTTCGGTGTGAGTGTGGTGGTGTGTAAAATTATACCCGATTTTTTACCAACATCGGGTATAATTTTACACACCACCACACTCACACCGAAAAATATCCAATATTGGCAGCTACAGTTCAGCCAAAAACTTGTGTTGACTTTCATTTTTGAAATTTTCTTCGGATTTACGTGGTTTTCGATGAGTTTCGGCTTTAAGCGAAGGGAACCACTTCTTCACCATTAACCTTCAATATTCTTTGTTTGAATTCTTCCCCTTTTCTCAAACACTCTTGGCGATTTTCCTCAGTCAGGTAATTAAGAGCACTTACATTAGTTACACCTTGGTTACAAATTGTTGCTATTACTTTCAATCCACTGCCATTTAATTTACTTATGATGTGTTTTATTTGTTGCACTAATTCCATATTTGGGGTAGTTGCTGCACCAAATGTGTAAGCAAGAGATTGTTTGTAAATTTTTTGGATACCTCTCAACATAATAACTAGTGCATGATCAGCAATTTCTTCTTTTTTGTTTGTCCATTGTTGACAAATCTACACGCTTATAATCAAAATGAGGGCTTAGTGCTATTTTATCAAAGAGAAGCACACATAGTTATTCATTGCCATGAACAATTGTAACGGGTTCTAGAACAGAAACGCAGTAGAAGTTCTAGATGCGTTTATTACCGAGTATTGTCTCACTTCCCTTGCACGAGTATGACCGACCAACAACACGACACTGGCCTAAACACTAAGGGCTGCAGTCTCCCACGTTGTTCCCTCCGGTAGTGTGCAGGGCAGGTTGCTCGAAGGGCTGCGCGTAGCGGCAGATCCTCGCAGGCCGTTGGGCTCAGCTGGCAGGCGCCGGCGGTCTGGGTGCGATGAGCAGGGCAGGCCAGACTCTTCGGCAGAGGTGACACCGAGGGCGATGCAGGAAGTGTAGCGGACTAGGTAGTGTAGCCCGGAGCCTTAAGGTGGACCTGGAACCTGAAGAAAAGCAGCATTAGGAAAGCCACAACCAATAGAGTCAGGCAGGCGGCGTCAGCCGGCCTCAGCTAGCAGGTAGAGAGATGGGCAGTACGCTAGTGCAGTAAATGTAGTAACTCACCCACAGCTGGGAATCAGGATACACGTACAACGTATACGGATAGAGTAGCGGTAGTAGTCAGTATAGATTAGCGGTGCCGGCCTCTCTGTCGGCCCCTTTATATACCGGCCCTCCATCAGCGTTGGAGTCCGTTCAATGAACATATTTGGTCAGGCTTCGCGAGCGCGGACGATGGCCTTCTCTGATTGGCCGAGCGTATGGACAGTACTGTGACGTAGACGCGGTAAGTACCGGACATACGTCACACAATAAATAAAGTTATACCTTTGGACGAAGAAAGTTGTGTTTGCAAAGCTGGTAAAATCGGTTCACAACCAGCTAAAGCCGGTTGTCTAGAGGTTGAGGACACATCGACGCGAGCTTCAAGGTTGACCGAACCATGTGAGTATGTGCGGTTGGTTATGTCTTGAGAAGGCCTTCCCTCACACATCTGGAAACCTGAAATAAATATTAAAAATTTGTATTAAAATAATAGTCGGAAAAGATTCATAACATTCTTTGCTCATATGCATAAAGCAGGCATTAATGTGAGTGAATTAGAGATGTGCCAAAATCCTATCAAGCAGTTTTATTACTCTCTTCCAAAAGCTTTGGAGAGACAGCGCTGAGTCTATCTTCTACTATTATATGTAAATGCGAAAGTTTGTAAGTTTGGATATGGATGGATATTTGTTGCTCTGTCACGACCGGCTACGACGAAATCAACTGTCAAAGCTTTGTGCTTTTTTTTGCAAACAGTAATAATTTTTTTACAGTAATAAGTTTGATGGTTTTCTTATATAAGGCAGCGATAGCCTAGTGGAGATACCAACAATCCTAGTCTAGTGGATAATATATACTATAATACTGCCATGCAGAGGGTATCAGGTTCGAATCCACGGCGCGCACCAATGACTTTTCGGAGTTATGTGCGTATTGAATTAGAAATTATCGCTTGCCCCGTGCCTCGGAGAGCACGTTAAGCCGTCGGTCCCGGTTGTCATGAAGATCTTTGACAGTCGTTATAGGGCGTCAGTACCTTCGTTAAAGAAACTGACACTAGTAGACAACCATGGAATATGGCTAACCCTTCGGGTTGCAGAGGTTAGACAGGCAGTCACTCTCTAAGTGGAAAAGCTAATATTCAGCCAAATCCGGTTAGACTGGTAAGCGGACCCCAGATTGAAACTGGCATAACGCTAGCAGAGCAGGTTAGACAGGCAGTCACTCTCTCAGTGGAAAAGCTAATATTCAGCCAAATCCGGTTAGACTGGTAAGCGGACCCCAGATTGAAACTGGCATAACGCTAGCAGAATGAATGAAGTTTGGTGTGACACATTTGCTAAGTATTCGTTTACTCTATTAGCAGATTGCTTTGCGTTATGAAGAGTATTTAAGAGGGCAGTGCAGGGAGGCGACGTACGGGGAATGTTAGTGATCTTTTTTATTGTTTGCCAGGTAGATTTTAAGTTATCTTTAGATTTATAATATAGTTCCGATTTCTCAGAATTTATTTTTAATTCTCTTAATAATGCATTGCAGAAATTACGGTATCGGGTATATGTTATCTTAAGTGTAATGTTATTGGGGTTTCGAGTAGAGTCCATGTGCAGTTTGTCGCGATTTTTTATGCAAACCGGGCGTGATCCAGGGCTTAATTATATATTTTCTACGCGTCATTTTTATATTTCGGGTATGCTTTGCTATGATATTGGACAACGTGTGTACCAGGAGTGATGCAGCTTCGTGTGGATCGTGGTATGAGTATGCTGTCGAAAAATCTGTATTGTTTATGTCGGTTATGGTGGCTTCAAAGTTAGTTTTCTGGAGTGTTAGTGGAGGGATGGTAGTAGGTGTAGCGTGGATGCACAGAATGGCAGGTTTATGGTCTGTGATGTAGCTATCAATGACCAAGGCAGTAGTGGGACAATCCGTTTTTAGAATTAAGTGGTCAATGCATGAAGTTAATCGTGTTGGGAACTGATGGGCTGGTAACATGCCATGATATGCCAAAGCGTCTAGATAGGCAGAGGTGGCAAGAGTAATACTGTCATTTGTTATATTTATATTTATGTCACCTACTAGACATATCGTTTTTAAAACAAGTTAGCGTCGATAGAACGGCGTCTAAGCTGTTAATAAACGTTTTTATATTTTTGTAAGATGGCGAGCGATATATTGCCACAATCGCGATATCCTTTCCGAGCTTACACACTAGGCAGTTCTCGCCGGTGAAAGATGGTTCAATTACTGTACAATTCAAGGACGTTCTAGTATAAAGTACGACACCGTCATTTTGGTTATTTATGTTGTGTGTGTAATGTAGGTTTGGAGGATTTAAACCAACATTTCTCCTCAACTATTCAGTTGGATCTCCAAACCAGGCGTCGTACTACTGATTATGTGGCTGGCCTGCCTCGGCCTGACACAACTCCCTTTAGTTTTTCTCTAGTGACACCGAGTGAGATCAAGAAGATTATCCTTTCTATCAAGTCCAACGCGGTGGGATACGATGGCATTAGCCGTCGTATGATCACCCTTATCCTTGACCACCTCATCATCATCAGCCTTCAACAGTCCACTGCTGGACTAGGCCTCTCCTTTGAAAGGAGGAATTGGCCTACTATTACCACGCTGGCCAAACGGGTTGGTATAGGGTTTGTATCAAGTTTTCCTTCTCTTACAGTGTTGTTCTCTGCATAATATGCTCCCTCTGTCGGCTCTTACGACACCCATGGGATGATATAGGGTGGTGACATTTGTATTCTTAATCCGTCACCACACGGACTTGACCACCTCACCTTTCCTATATCTCACATCGTCAACTTTTCACTAGCCAGTGGTACCTTCCCTTCCTTGTGGCGCAAGGCATTTGTAATCCCATTGCCTAAAATCCAGAGTCCTTCTCTCCCAAAACACTATCGTCCTATCTCTATACTTCCCTTCCTATCCAAAGTGCTAGAAGCTAGTGTGCATAAACAACTATCCAGTTTTGTACATCAAAACAAGCTTTTGAGTCCTTTGCAATGTGGCTTCAGACCTAGCTATAGCACTACCTCCGCCCTCCTTAAAGTGACTGGCGATATTAGGGCGGGTATGGAGGAGACTAAGGTCACTGTGTTGGCCTTGGTTGACTTCTCGAACTCCTTTAATACCGTTAGTCACGACATCCTTCTATCAATCCTTTCCCATCTTGATCTCGCCTAGTTCACTGGAATGGTTCTCAACGTATCTTCAGGGACGACAGCAGGCGGTCCGCGTTGATGAAATTTCATCAAGTTGGCGTGATCTTAGCTCTGGAGTCCCTCAAGGTGGCATACTCGCTCCTTTACTTTTCTCTATTTTTATTAATCTCTTGACCCTTAGACTTCAATGTTCGTATCATCTTTATGCCGATGACTTGCAGCTGTACTCCCAGGCGAGAGTGGATAACGTGGCTTTGGCAATAGCAGAGGTAAACAGAGATTTGGACACGATTTTGGCATGGTCCAAAGATTTCGGCCTTGATGTCAATCCTGCCAAATGTCAAGCCATAATCGTAGGCAGTCAATGCATGATACGCAGACTAGATTTAACAACCCTACCTCCGGTTACGTTTAATGGGCTAATAATTCCGTTTAGTCCTGTCGTCAAAGACCTAGGATTGCACAGGTTACTAGTGTTAGTCAGAGAGTCACCGGTACTCTCCACGCATTATATCGCCTCAAGAATTTTCTGCCTCCCAAAACCAAGACAATGCTTGTGCAAACCTTAATCTTTCCCTTAATCGACTATGGTGATGTGTGCTATTATGACCTGAATGCAGAACATCTCAACAAATATGAACGACTTCTAAATAACTGCATTCGATTCATTTATAATCTTCGTAAGTATGATCTCGTATCTGCTTTCCGTTCCGAACTGAAGTGGTTACCCATACGTCAACGCCGGAGTTTGCGTGCTCTTACTACTCTCTTTTCTATTCTTACTGCCCCTTCTCCTCCTGATTACCTAAAAACATACTTTCAATATCTCTCTTCCACACATGAAAGGGAACTTTGTTCTTCTCATAATTTACTTTTTGCTTGTCCTACACACACTTCTGGTTTTGTCAATTCCTCTTTCATAGTTCAAGCTGTACTGCTTTGGAATAGGCTCTCTCCTAAAGTCAGAATGTCCACCAACCGTTACGCATTCAAAATGAAAGTCCGTGAGCTCCTATTAATAGACTGAGGGAATCAGCACATCCTTCGCATCAGTTATAGTATATTATATATATATATATATATTGTGTGTGTGTATATATGTTATATAATTATGTATTTTATGTATAGTACTTATTTAGATATCTATAATATGTATTTATTATATATAGTCATATTTTGCAGTATTTATCTGACTACTATAGGAATAAATATAATTATGTATTACCTAATTAAAAAGGTATCTGGTTTATATATTATATCTCTTTTTTCAGTTATCGTTTATTTACACTACTTCCAATGCACCTACGACATCTATTTCTGCACCACCTAAAGGTCGACTGTTAGAGAATGCCTAATGGCATTAAGTCCACCCATGTACACTTTTAGTGCATAAAGTTTAAATAAATAAATAAATAATGAGGGCTATAGCCGTCAAGGTATGGTACATTGTGGACTTTTGAGAGCCAGCATTCTGATAACATTTCAAAATCAAATTCTAAGTTGATTCGCTTTAAAAGTACGAGCAAATTGTCAAAGTTGCGTTGAATGCTGCGAATGTTTAAATGGAATAATTTTGTAGAGTTCGAGGTATTTTTTAATATTTCATAACACCTTTCGGGTGCACAGAAAGAGGCACTTGATGTACTAATAGATTCAATTTCTGAAGCAACATTATTACAGCTTAGGATAGGCATAATTTTAAAATTATTTGTGCATTTAATTTAAATATAGTTAAGTAGAAGATTCTACTCAGGCTAGGGTAAGGTGGCTCGGCATGGCACATAAAACGAAGTAGTTTTAATGCAAGATCTATTTAAATATAAAAGTGCAAGGAGTGGGTTTTAAAGTGAGTTAAGGTAAAGTGTGCAAAGTGTGTAAGTATATATGTAATGTGATAGGTATGTGTGTACAAATGTTGAAATGTTTATTATGTTATGTAAACAATTACTATAAGAGGTATGAAATTATAAATAAACATAGGACAATATAGCAAGATAGTCACATTGAATTACAAATTTGATCAAGACACGACTTTGATTTTATTTGGATCGCTTTTGAATTTTCTTTACGCAGCGATAGCCTAGTGGAGATACCAACAGACTGCCATGCAGGGGGTATCGGGTTCGAATGACTTTTCGGAGTTTTGTGCGTATTGAATTGTTAATTATCGCTTGCCCCGTGCCTCGGAGCGCACGTTAAGCCGTCGGTCCCGGTTGTCATGAAGATCTTTGACAATCGTTACAGGGCGTCAGTACCTTCTAAAAAAAAACTGACCCTAGCCTAAACCATGGAATATCGCTATCCCTTCGGGTTGCGGAGGTCAGATAGGCAGTCGCTCCGTGGAAAAGCTAATATTCAGCCAAATCCGGTAAGACTAGCAAGCGGACCCCAGATTGAAACTGGGATAACGCTAAGAGGATGATGATGCTTTTGGATTTTCTTCCTTGCGTAAAAATATTTTGCCGTTTGATGTCCAGCAATATTTAAACCCATTTGTGGCTGCATGCTTGCGAGTCTCGTAGAAGAGCTTTCTGCTTATTTGCGATAGGCGTTCCGCAACATAGGAGAATCGTGGGCCGTGGATTCCGATGTGTTCAGTGTTTAATTTGTCCATATTTTCTCGATTTTTATTGAATTTACGAACCGAGTCAAGGACAACGTTTTTTTGTGTCACTGAGTGCAACTCTGCGATAATGCATCGTTTTGTGCCTTTTTTATTAGGAATGCTGTATACATCTCTCATATCAGTGCTTTGTATATTGAGGTTTAGTGACCTACAAGTGTCCATTACACTAGCGGGATCAGGTGGTGAGTCTTTGCTGGAAGGTGGCAAGTTACGGATTTCGATAGATGAATTGCGTGAGCTGGTTTGCATGTCAAATATCTTTTGTTCAAGATCGCTAATCTGGTTTAACAATGCAGAACGTTCCTTGTTATTTTTTTCTACACTTGTTTTAATTTCCTCATATTTTTCCTTAGTGAAAGCAATACTCTTTTCGATTTCCAAGTAGCAGTTATGTATCTTATCGTTTTGTGACTTAACTTCTTCGGCCACATCAGAAATCAGTTTACGCAGCGACTGCTCCTGTTCTTTTTTCCAGGTAGATAATAAGTCCTTAATCTCCTCTTTAAACTTTTGAAGATCGCTGAATGTTGAGTCATGTCTAGGTCTTTTAGCGCGAGAGTTAGTGTTAGTGAATCGATGTCAGCGATACTCGCCGCTAGGTCGGGACTCGATATCGCACGCTGGTTAGTTGCGGTCGGAGAGCGTTGTACTTTAGGCATAGCTAATTAGTTAACTAAGTAATAAACAATAAATTACCAGAACTGAGCTTGCACAGATGGTTGTGGGTAGATATAAGTAAGAAATTCTCAGTAGCAGCACGGAGTCTGGAAATGTGCCCGGTACGGCAATAGGCTCGCCCCTTATTACTTGCGACTAAAGTATATCTGGCGAAAAGTGGGTGTAGAAATACACCTCTGCCTACCCCTTCGGGGATAAAAGGCGTGACGTTATGTATGTATGTATGTATATAATTATTTAAATAACAACATTCATATTATACAGAACTCATTTTTACCACAAGGTAAATATAAAGTTAATTACCAAATTAACTTTATCGAAATAAGTGTAGCATAAGTGGCTCAGAATTAGGTTCGTAAAGTTCATTATTTGTATTTAATTACTTTCTGTTATGAATAATTGATCATAAGTGCACAATAAGTAATCTTAATGAATTTTATCAAAATTAATTTTATATAAATCATAATATTTAAGATTTCCCTAAAATCATTTATTGATTTTAGATATGTTAACAAAACCAAAGTTATGGTCATAGAGAGGGAATATAGTGTTACAGAATGTAACATAATGATAGGAGATGAAAAAGCAGAACAAGTTAATCAGTTTGTGTATTTTGGGCTCTTTGTTTACGAGAGATGGAAAATGTGAGGGAGATGTTGAAAGAAGAGTGAAAGCAGGAAATAGTGTGAATGGAGCCTTACAAGCCATCACCAGCAATGATATTATCCGAAGGCAGGCTCGCCTTGCTATGCTGCAAGAAGTTTTGGCTTCAACATTGATGTATGGTGGCGAATCATGGATATGGCAGAAGAAGCATGAAAGTAGAATCAATGCTGTAGAAATGAGAGCGTTAAGAAGTCTGATAGATAAAATGCGTAACAGTATGATACAGGCAAAATGTGATCTAAAAGAAGATGTAGTGAAAATGTACAAAGATTGAAAAAGGAATGTTGCGTTGGTTTGGAAATTTGGAACGGATGGATGAAAGAAGAAATACGAAAAAAGTGTGTCGTGCGAGAATTAATGAGATGTCGGTAGGAGACGCTTAAGGTGGAAGAACACAAACCGAATAGGTGATGTACTGAAAAAGGCCCAAATTAAAAGTACCCATAACCGACGCGCATGTATGATGAGCTTAATGAATGTCGAGGAAGCGAAAGAGGTATGTTTGAACCGTAGCATGTGGCATAGTCTATGCCTACCCCAATGGGAGACGATAGATAGATGTTTTTAGTTACTTTTTTATTTTGTCGATCGTATAATTTAATTAACATCAGTGAACAGAATATAGTAACTTCTTGAAAGCTACGTGGTTTCTCTTTTTGACAAGCTACGGAGTCTTGTAATTTATCCATATTAAAACTTAACGCAACTTATCACTTTTTAAACTGCACTCCTTCTATTCTTGACCTTATTTTGGTGTCTTCTCCTTGTTTTGTTTACAAGGATAGTTAATGTACCCCAGATGTGTTCTCTTATCAGTATTTATCTCTTATAAAATACGCCCACCCAAAACGAATCCTCGATTGTCTTGCTGCGCAATTTTAGTGGCATGAATCTTGCTTGGCTTGGTCTTGTCTGACCATTTCTTAAGACTTTGGAAGTTGGTTAAAAACGGCAACAAACCATTCCAAGTAATATTAACCTCGATTCTCTAATTACACATTTCACTACTTCATCCAAATTTGATGGAATTACAAAATTAACCACTTTAGAATATCTTTCATCTTTGCCAACCCAAAATTATTCTTGCTTTATCTTCACGCATTTTGCCGCTTGTGACGTTAAGAAGAGTATACTGGCAGTGACGTCCAATGCAGGCAATGATTGTGTCAGCCGCAAAATGATCCATTCTTCCCATCCTAGGTGAAAATTTTCCAGACCTATGTTACATCCTTAACCTTTCCATAGCTCGTGGTATCTTTTCATCAAGTTGGAAAGATGCACTAATAATTCCTTTACCTAAGGAATCCCAACCCTGCTCCTTCTCCGATTTTATCGACCCATATCCATACCACCTTTCCTATCAAAAGTCCTTTCAATCTGGTGCCCGCCCCGGGCACATTACTGTCACTGCATTGCTTCGTGTAACAGATGACATTAGGCTATAGTGGCAATCTGACGGTTTTGACTCTACTTGATTTTAGTAATGTTTTTAGCACCGTCGATTTTCACATTATACTTGGCATATTACGCTCTTTTAACGTATCTCCAACGGCAATTGACAGGTTTCATAGTTACCTGTTTGGTCGCCGGCAACGTATATGCATCGAAGACACTTATTTCACTTGGTGTAACACAAATGCCGATGTGCCACAGGGTGGCGTGCTATCTCCTTTACTCTTCGCAATATTTATTAATTTTATCTCAAACCAATTACTTTCATCCTACCACCTTTACGCAGTTGATTTGCAAATTTACACGCAAGCTCCGTTAAATAAGTTAGCGGAAGCCTGTACTACCATTAGCTTGGACCTGGCACGTAACTGTTAGTGGACCACGATGTATGAACTTGAAGTCACCATCAACCTTTAATAGTCCACTGGTGGACTACGCCTCTCCTTTGAAAGGAGGAATTGGCCTACTATACCACGCTGGCCAAACGGGTTGGTATAGGGTTTGTATCAAGTTTTCCTTCTCTTACAGTGCTGTTCTTCGCATAATATGCTCCCTCTGTCGGCTGTTACGACACCTATGGCATGATATGGGATGGTGACATTTCGTATTCTTAATCGAACACCACACGGACAAGTAAATTCTGATACTGGACTTAAAGTAAATCCTGATAAAACACTACTGATTGTTGTCGGCAGCCCCAAACTCGTCTCGAGAATGATTGTCTCATTCTCGAGACGTCGAGAATGATTGTATCATACAAAACATTATTTTCACGATCCAATTCTATCAGTCGCTCGCCCTCCATTTTGTTTTACGGACACCGGCGTCCGTGATCCGACAAAAATATCGTCGCCACCGATTACGTCCGTGATCGTCGGCGCCGGCACTGTCACTGAGAGTACGTTATCGTCACTGACACTGAAAGGTAAGAATGCGTTCATAGAAAATAATTGGGTCTGCACGGATTTGTGTGAATCGGCCTTAAACCGGAACTTTAGTGATGTTAACGGATATATAGGCGGAACTAGGTATGCCACAGTGCAATCGTATTGTGTATTCCTCGATTGGTTCTCCCCGCTACTACTAGTAGAATGCCTATTATATCGGCAAAAGGACGTGCGTCAAAATCGTCCTTGAAGTTGGTGGGCTACACCTGTGCCCCGCGCTTGCGTTTAAGGCCAGTGTAAGGAAAATGATTGCCCAGTGCACAAGTGGTAAATATTGTATTTATTTTATTGTTATGGCGTATTAACGGTCGATCAGTAACATGGCATGTATAAACGGTCTCATAATAATATAAAAAATGAATAGTCTACAAATAAAAGTGATCTAACGTCAATATTTCTAAAAAGTGTAATTCTATCTAGCAAGATCGTGTCCCAATTGAGCTTCGTATTTCCCAGCAAAATATAGGTAACAAGAGTTATCAAACCAAAAGCAGGCGTGTAGTCGCCTGCTTTAAAATGCTTAGATTAAAAGAACATCTCCAGCTACGAAGTATGCTTATTCAGGGATGAGTTGGTTATTATATATATGTCAACTTTTATTAATAATAATAATAAGTAAAAAGTGTTAATTTGAAGAGTTTATGAATACAATTTGAATTAAAAAACAATTTAAGAACATGATTTTTACTGTCTTAGTAGTACTTATACGCAAGCGGTCACCAGGACCGTCGTTAGGTGGATGTGTTACTTGAATACACGTTAGGTGGCTAAGGGTAAACAAACAGCTAACTTATTATTTTTACTGTTTATATCAAAGTATTCCCATAAAGGCAATTTTTCTTAACCGATGCCATTTCTCGTTGCTAAATCTTTAAGAATTATATATATGTATTAGTTATAAATACCATCATCTTAATATATAAAATCCTTGCCTTACTGACTGACTGACAGACACGCTACAGCAGAAACTATTGGGAGCAGGAAGCTGAAACTTGGCATGTATGTTCCTTGGGGACCGTAGAGGTGCACTAAGAAGGGATTTCCCGAAATTCCCACGGGATCAGCCAAAACGGGTAAATTAAAAAGAATTGCAGGCGTAGCTGCTGGCGTCCTCTAGTGTGTTTATAAATAAGAAAATAAGAAGGGTCCGGCGTGTTATACTGATTAATATGGCGTAAGCTGTTCTTGACCGTACTGGGTCGGGTAATGATTATGAGAGTCTTGTTTCCCGTGTTTCAGCCAGTCGTGCTACGGACGAGGTAGAAGGTGTATCTGGGGCTGGGAGGCTTAGATCCCGGTGTTACGAAGGTAAATAGCTGATTGATCTGTGCTTGGTTCAGGTGGCATGCTGATTACAATGCCTACTTTATAAACTTTATTTTATTACTTTGCAACTTCAGTCTGCGTTTTCAGAGACGCTTTTAAGTTATAGATTCCTGTCGAAAATTGTCAATACTAAAGTCTGTATGTATGATGAGTAATGCGTAATTGCAAGCAAAATCCTGATTCAACTGTGCCTGATTCGTATGGCCAAAACAGCATATGTATCATATTACTATTGAGTTGTACACGGAAAAAATCAAGCAGAGAGAATAATATATTGTAGCAATTAAGTATAATATTTTTTGTATCTAAAAGAATATTTTGTAGGTATTAAAAATATTAGCAAAATCTTTTTTTTTATATTACAATATTCTCCCTTGTCCATAAAAAATATATATCTTTTAAGAGTTTCAAAAGTGCTTTTCTACGCGATATGATCAATGATAATTATTTTTATAAAAAAGATTATTGTAATTGTTAAAATATGATTGTTTTCTTATTAAAGTTTTTCATTTGCATTTCTGTTTCTGATTCATCTGGGCACAAAATATTTGAACGTCGATATCTTGAAAACTACTTTATAAAAATGCGTCCCTCATTCAAATATATGTTCTTTAGAATACCTATTTTCATGTGAACATGCATTACAAAGCTGAAAGTGAAATTAAATTTTGCCCAGATGAATCGGTCGAAGAACGAAATTTCGAAGAACTACCCATATATATACATACTTCAAATAAAAATAGCACAACTAAAATAATAACCTAAAACGATCACGCACGTGTCTGCACTGCAATCAACACAATGATAACATACATACATACATAGTCTCACGCCTATAACCCTGAAGAGTTAGGCAGAGGTGTATTTCTACACCCACTTTTTGCCTGGTATACTTTAGTCCCACGTAATAAGGGGCGAGCCTATTGCCGTACCGGGCACATTTTCAGACTCCATGCTGCTACTGAGAATTTCGTGACAAAAATACCCAATAACACTGCCCGACCCATAAATCGAACCCGGGACCTACTGATCCCACGCGCACATTTAGAGCGGTTTCAGATTAGCGTATTTTTCAGCGCGTATACGGTCGTTTCAGCATACGCGCTTACACGCGCGCTACATTACGCTCTTCAAAAAACCGAACGGGCATATTTCGGCGTGTTCGCTCGAAACGGTAGTGACATCTTGTCAGTGTCAACATAGATTCTGACGGTTCGCGGTTATACGAGCTTCGAAGCGCGTCAACGCTCGTACGAGTTGCGCGTGTGCCAAAAGGCGAGCCTATACGCGCCTACATGCGCTTCCAAAAACGAGCTTATACGCGCGTATAAAACGCTAATCTGAAATCGCCCTTATGCCACGAGACCAACGAGGTAGTCGTATAGGGTTCGATATCGAGTTTTCCGTCTCTACGCAAAGATGGTATTTGCATCATTTACACACTATAAATAATAAGTTTTTGGCTTTATTATTGCAACAAAACAACACAATAAGTTTATCTAATCCTACTACTAGAATAAATGTTAAATCTTAATATTATGAGACAAGGTATGATCATTATAGCCTTAGAATTGTAATTAATGACACAAGTTACCTCCTTTAATTATCCTACTAATCGCGTGCATTTCAGATGATACAATCTAATACACTTGTCACAGCTAATGTTTTTCTCTTCGTCGTTTTCTACATCTGAATTAGTATACCATCACATTCAGCACATTTCGTTCGCTCTCCAGCTGGTTAATTTTCTTTATCAGATTCAACATCTACCGTTTCCTGTGTGGCTTAATTGAATCTATTTACTTTTTTCGTTTCAGGAGCAGTTTTACGAACCGTTTGAGAGTATTTTAAAGTTAATTTCTGTTCTTGTTTCTTTATTCGTTCTTTCTTTTTCTTATGGCTTCCTGCTTTTCATTCTTGATCTTCTCTTTATTTTTATAATACTTTCTCCATTCAGTAGAAGATATGAGTGCTGGAGTTCTTTGAGTAGCTTTTCTTGCTTCGTCAGAAATTACAGGCAGCATCAGATGGTTTTTAAATAAATCAGTGGATTTTTTGTGTTAAGACAATCCACAGAATTGGATCTTCTAGAATGGTGGTAGTCACTTATTTCCATAGGATTCACGCGTGGCACTAATTCAGCAAGCCACACCCACCGCGTTGACATGGCGTCGACCAACTAGTGAGGGGACACACATTCTCAATTATTTTATTACGTATACATCATATTTAATAATATACATGTTATTGTGTTTAAAATAGGTATATTGAGGGCAAATGAAAGACTTTAAATATTTCAATGACAACACAGCCACAGTCCCTGTCCTTGAAATAAAACATATTTATTAAACAATTTTCTTTTACTGACCGTTGCCCTCAAGTTTTTGTTAAGAAGTGTAACCATTAAAATTATATAATATAAGTTACTGCAAATTTAAGGTGGATAATATTTTTTTTTATCTAAATCTTGCAATCAGTAGATTATGACTATGAGCAAATGTGATATTTAGTAGAATTTCGGGTAGAGATATGCCTCATTAGAAACATGCTCCATATGTACAAAGTGGCCTATTTAGATCCTAGATCCAGGATCCGTGACATCTGACGTCTTTTCTCAAGAATCATGTCTCTTATTTCATGTGGTACGTAATAACTTCTGGTGTTACTATGAGCCAACTAAAGGTGGATAGTATAATTTTCAGTTGGTGTTTGTTCAAATTGATGAAAACGTATGCAAACAAATAAATCACTCCCAACAATATGACTAAGACTTTTGTTTAAATTTACAGGTTTAGATTCTTTTGGATTTGTTTTGGTTTTATATAAAAAGTCTTTGATTTTGTTGCAACATATTTTATTAGAGCTTCTGCACTTTTACAAATTCTAACAACATCTGCGATTGGATATATAAGGACACCTTTATCTATGTACTTAATTATTGTTGAAGATCCCGGTGGTGTCCCTTCTGATAATAAAGCGCAATATAAATTTCACATTTTATTTTCTTAATTTACTTAAGAACGCTAAATAAAAAACCGGCTATATATCACTTGACTCGAAAATCTAGAAAAATGTATTGGTGCATCAAAAACAGATTCCACATCATCAAATTCAAGACTATATTGATTCATTTCAAGGAGCACAGTTCGGCTGCCTTCTGTATGCTTATTTTTCTACGTTTGTTATTAGTTAGTAGTAGAAAGTTTTAAATTGCCTACTTGTGGGGTTATTCTTGAAACTACCGTGCGAGCGTATATCACAAAAAATTACCACAAACGGACAATGTTTCAGCACCCTGTAGGTGCTTAAATATTGTCTGAATATAACTAGGGTCTAGGGTAGAGGGTTTGAACAGCTTTTAAACTTTGTGTTATATCTTAAAATTCACTAGTTCTTAAACCTTTAACTGTTTCACAATCCTTAGTTCGACCATTAAGCTATAAATTCGCAGCATTATATAGTAGCAGTAGTCAAATGTTCAAATCTACCCCGCTCCTGGGGTACCTTTGAAGATATGTGGCGTAGTTTTGAACTGTCATTAAATTCGATAAAATTAAAAGGCTTATCATACTTTTAAATAATTTGTAAAAAACAAAAATGTAACTTTGCTTCGTAGAAATGATTCGCATTATAAGATCAATCATAGAATCTAACATAACAGAAACCTTGTATTTTCAAAATAAACAAATAAAATAACATTTTTCTTTAATATCCAGGATATTCACAATGTAGTGCAACGAATGACCAGGGGGAAGTCTCTGGGCATTGATGGCTTGAGCATTGAGCATATTATTTATGCGGGTGACGAGATATATCGTGTGCTTGCAGACTTGCTTAATTTGTGTTTGAATTTTGGATATCTGCCTGGCCACCTGTTGAAGACCGTAGTGTCTGTACCTAAGAATAAACATGGGGACTTTTCTAGTTGTAAGAACTACCGACCAATATCTCTAGGCACTGTGATTGGTGAAATACTTGAAAAATTAATACATCCCCTTCTTATACAGAATATTAAAATTGACAGTTTGGTTTCAGGCCCGGTCTCTCAACGGATTCGGCAATATTCACTTTAAAAAGCACAGTTAATTACTATGTTAACCATCAGACATCAGTATATGCGTGTTTCCTTGGCCTCAAAAGTGCGTTTGACTTGGTAAATTACCAGCTACTCTGGGAAAAGTTGTTAAGGTCAGGTACACCAAGAAAGATTGTGGATCTGTTGAGGTACTGGTATGGAAACCAAACTAACTCTGTCAGATGGAATGATGCTCAGTCTAGTGAATACCGACTAGAGTGTGGTGTGAGGCAGGGAGGGCTAACCTCTCCGGATCTCTTCAACCTATATGTTAACGACTTGATCGAGGAACTGAGACGAACCAGAGTGGGCGGCACATTGGTGACACGTGTGTCAATAACCTAAGTTACTGTGATGACATGGGTCTGCTTTGCCCCTCAATTACTGGAATACGGAAATTAATAAGCATATGCGAGCAGTACGCGAAAGACCATGGTCTTAGATATAACGTAGACAAAACAAAATTACTGGTTTTCAAGTATCGCAAAGGTCCGGCGAATGTCCCACCCGTGCTGTTCCACGGCACACCCGTCGACTGAGTAGGTGAGTTTAAGTACTTAGGTCATATTTTAGCCGATACTCTAAAGAGTCTAAAGGATGATGATGACATAGAACGGGAGCGCAGGGCTTTGGCTGTTAGGTGTAACATGCTTGCGCGTAGATTTGCGCGGTGCAGTGAGGAGATCAAAATTACGTTGTTTAGGGTATATTGCCAGAATTTTTATACATGCCAGCTTTGAACTAACTTCGCTAGGAATATAATGAGGCTTTTCGTAAACTAGTGAGATTACCACGATACTGCAGCGCGTCGGGCATTTTCACCTCGGCTGGAGTCCCAGACTTCTTTGCAATAATGACAATCTGGGTAGCATCTTTCTGGGATCGCATACGCTCATCACAGAACTCAAATCTTGGTACGATGTCTGAGTACTGGGACAATCCTATTCTAAGGTACTGGTTATCTGTTTAGGATTTTTTGTAATAATAATGTTTAATTCTTTAGGTTGTATTTTATTAATGGTCTTTAGTGATTTTAAATGTATTTATTTAGCAATGTGGAAAAAAAATGACATCTGTCACTTACATGTAAACAAATAGCTCCGGGTGAAGTTGCGAATTATAAATCTATTTCCTAAAAATATACATTACTTTTGAATTCTAGTGAAACTACGTTGTGCAAATAATATATGACAATGTTAGCAAGTGAACAAACTAACTAATAGTGCCAAAACAGTGAACAATTCAAGACCACGTACTAAAGTGATTATTGATACATAATTAACACTCAATTGGACATTCGTGACAAAAACTGTAAGTTATAGTGAAAAAACATTAATAACATTAGCAAAAAGTGAACATTAACATGTAAACCTAGGAAATATTAACATAAATAATATCTGCAATTATCGTTTACTATTCAAATTTCCGAGTCATCACACGATTGGCTATTCAATAAGTTACCACTGTCGGCAAAACAGGATATCCATACAATAAACACTACTTTCGAACACCTGATTGGCTACACCACTGTCGGCAAATCAGTGTATCTACACAGATTAAATAAGAATATAACCTCGGTAATATACTTTAGTACAGAGACATCTATTAATAAGCGCAAGAACCATCACCAATCATTCTAACACGTTCGCACCATACTGTCACCTATTTGGCCTCATAATTAAACAACTGCCGTGGCGCGTTGGTTACGACGCTCACTCCTGACAAGCGAAGTTGGTGGATCGCTTCTGTGGATGTCCCAGCACTTTTTGTTATTTAACTTGTACTCATACAAATATTAATATGAATTTCTTCGAAAATATCACGCATAGAAACAAAGTAGCTCGTGCACACACATCACTCTCAGATAATAACGACAGTGAATGTCTTGAGAACTCACTAGATGGCACTAGTCGTAGTGTACCAGAGATATCTGAAGACGAAGACACCGATACGATTACTAAATTGAAGGAGCAAATTGATAGTCTTACAATGAAACTCAATAGCGCTAATGACGAAATAGATTCACTTACCTTAGAAAATAGTGAATTGAAAGTAAAAATTGAAGATCTATTATGCAAAAATAGAATCTACAAAAAAATTACTCACAGCCCGGCGAAATCAGGAACATCGACCCCAAAGAAAAGACAAATTCAGAAATTACAGGAACACAAACAGGTTCAAACAGATACTACCTCCACTACACCTTATGAATCTCATGGTCCAAAACAAGTAACAGTACCAACGACTAATGGTCAGTCTTACTGCAAAACGCCACAGGACGAAGCACTACTGAGAAAAATTCAAACAAAATTTACCAGGCTCTTCCACAAGATCATCAAGTTACAAAAAATAAGTTGTGTATTTTAAGCGCAAACAAAGTAAATAATAACATTACATCATTAGCAGAACACTACTTCAGTAAAAATTACCTTATATGTCATTTCATAATTCCTAATGTAGGAATAAATCAACTATTAACTGATATTGACAAAAAATTGAAAGGATTTACTATGAATGATTTTTGTAATATAATAATAGGTGAGGATGACTTTAGAGCGTCAAATAATTACATTGATCTAGTCACTAACATACGAAGTGTGTTACAGTCTAACAATCACACTAACATAATAATTACTTTGCCAACATTTAAAAATGCTATTTATGCTAATTTATATAATTCCAGGGTTAACATGTTCAATCAGTTACTGTACCTTGATAACTTAACGCATGAATACGCCTATATCCTGGATTCAAATTTAAACCTTAAGTATGATAGGAGTATGTTTAGAAGATTAGGCACACTAAGTAACAGTGGTATGACAGTAATATTTGAGGACTTACATAAACTGATCATAGATATAGTAGAAAACTTGGCACCCAGTATAAGTACAGTAGAAGAAGGACAATTAGAGGAATACGAAGAACCCTCACAGGAGCTTTTTCGGGAATAAATATATAAATATTATACATCAAAACATTGCGGGCTTAAGAAATAAATGTAATGAGCTTAGCGTTTGCTTAAAAGAGTTATCTGATAAAAACATACATATTGATGTAATCTGTGTCACAGAACACTTTATGATGTCGGGTCATGAAGACCTCTGTATGATTGCTAATTTTCACTTAGCAGCATGTTTTGGTAGAATAAACTCTAATAGGGGAGGATCGTGCATTTTCATAAAAAAGGGCCATCTATGGAAAACTATTCCTAAAATTACAACTATGTCAGTGTCCTCCAGTTTCGAATGTTGTGCTGTGGAACTAATTGACTATAAACTTATAGTTGTATGTATTTATAGAACTCCTCAAGCCAATAACCTTCGTATATTTTTTGACAGCTTTGATAAGATACTTAATTACATAAAAAAGACTTATAAAAAACATAACATCATAATAGCGGGTGATTTTAATATTAATATTCTGAAACAAAATAAAGTAACATTGGAATTTGAATCTTTACTTCTTAACTATAATCTGACATTAGAATTTAGAGAACCTACTAGGAAAATTAGCTTGACATGTATTGATAACTTTGCACACAAACTGACCCATCAATGTAAATCAAGTATTTTGGAATTAGCATTATCAGACCACACCGCCCAATTACTGCGTTGTCATGTTAAAAAGGTATGTTTAATCAAACAATGGAGAATTAAACGTAGAGAGTATAGTTCAGAAAACATTGAAAAATTTAATAATTGCATAAAGAACTTAGCTTTTTCAGACATGTATGCTACTGATGACCCAAATCTAGCTTTCAATAATTTTCATGAAATATTTTTATTATTTTATAATCTCTGTTTTCCATATAAACTTATCACAATTAACGCACACAAAAAGCAAAAATGGGTTTCACGTGGAGTAAAAGCATGTAGCATAAAAAAACGAATGCTCTTATGGCATTACCTTAAGAATCCAAAAAACGAGGATAATAAAAATAAATTTAAGCACTACAGTAAGTTGTTCAAGAAAATAATGAAATTAACACAGCGAGCACAAAATATTAATTTCATTAAAACATCAAACAACAAAGTAAAAACAGCATGGAAAATAATAAATAGTGCAAAGCAAAATACTCCAAGAGAGTCAATAAATAATATAAAGGTGCATGGCAAAACTTTGACTGATCCTAGAATTATATGTAATGTTTTTAATAATAATTTTATTGATAAAATTGTCCCAAATAGTTTACCAAACAAAGCACAGTATTCTATGTATGTATCTTCTAGGCTAAAATCCATGTTTATGAAGCCATGCTCGCCACTTGATGTATGGCATATCATAAGGAACATTAAAAACACAAACAGTGTAGGGTATGATGGCTTATGCACTAAAGTTATAAAATACGTTGCTACTAATATTTGTCAGCATATTAGCTATATAATTAATTTATGCATAGAAGCGGGAGTATTTCCTGATAAAATTAAAGACTGTAATCATAAAACCTTTGTTTAAGAAAGAAAGTAGGGATAACATGAACAATTACAGACCAATAGCCTTGGTGCCTATTCTATCTAAGATTTTCGAGAAATATATACATAGGGAACTTAATGACTATCTCGAAAGTAATTGTATTCTGGTAAAAGAACAAAAGGGCTTCAGATGCAATAAATCAATAAATATGGCAATATTTGACTTTTTGAAATTTGTAATGACGAATGTTGATAACAGAGTACCTGTCGGCTCTATATATATGGACATGACTCAGGCATTCGATCATGTAGACCACACTATTCTCCTGGGCAAACTAAATGCTTATGGTATAAGAGGTAACGTGTTAAGACTTTTTGAATCCTACTTAAAAAATCGAATTCAATGCACTGAAGTCACTAGAATTAATACTGTCACAAGAAGGGAAGAGATATATCAATCTGAACCGCGAAATATACACTATGGTGTGCCCCAGGGCAGTGTATTGGGCCCATTATTATTTATAATATATATAAATGACCTACCAAATGTAACTGATAATCCAATGACTCTTTTTGCGGATGATAGCACAATTTCAATTAAATGTAAAAATAAGAACACATATGAAAAGGATATTAATAATGCTTTGAGCTCAGCTGTTAACTGGCTGAATGTAAATAACTTGAAAGCCAATGTAGGTAAAACCACGCTAATGCATTTCAGTCAGCGTACTCTAACAGCAGATGCCCTGAAAGTATGTGTTAACAACCAAACCCTAAAGGAAGTAGACTACACAAAATTTCTAGGTATTATAATCGATAAGAAAATGACATGGAAACCACATATAGAACAGTTATGTAAGAGGGTTAGCAAGTCAGTATATGCATTACATGAACTCGCTCAAATAGTAGACACCAATGCCCTTCTAATTGCATATCACGGTCTAGTAGAGTCGGTGCTCAGATATGGAGTCATTTTCTGGGGGAACTCTGTAGATAAAGAAATTATTTTTAAGAGCCAGAAACGCTGCCTAAGGGCTATGTTCTCTTTACAAGTGACTGATAGCTGCCAGCCTTTCTTTATAAAATATAATATTTTGACATTGCCATCTATCTACATATATGAAGTAGCAGTTTTTGTTAAAGTCAATCCGCACTTATTTATATTCGCAGCGGATGGGTCAAGTCGAGCACAAAGAGACAAAAGCCGATTATGCTTATGCAAGACAAACACCACTCTGATGCACAGAAGTTTTTTCGCCATGGCTCCAAAGATATTTAATAAGTTACCGAATGACATTAAGGATGTAAATTTGAATTTATTCAAAATGAAGTTAAAAAAGCTTCTTATTGAAAAATGTTACTATAATGTTTATGACTATTTATCAGACAAAATGTAGCACACATGTATTTTCAATGTATAATTTTTGAGAATTGTAATAACTATTGACATTTTTATTTTCCTTTTGACTTTTAGCATGACTAATTTTTTTATTTCTTTGACATTTAGATTACTTTTTATACTGTATGACATCTGGAATTCTTTTATTTTTAAATTATGATAAAACCAGTGACAGCTGTTAATAGAATAATTATTGTATACTATAATTTGTTACACTCTGAGGCATGTTATTAGTATTTTATTTTACCTCAAAATTTGCACACCTATTCTGGGTTATAAATCAGCGCACTTATATTTAAATTTATGTACTTACCAACTATGTAAACCTGTTTTATGCAAATAAACTAATTTGAATTTGAATTTGAATGTGTTTCTAATGTATTTTTATTGCGAATGATTATGTTATTTATTATTATGTTTTTAAGATATTTTAATGTGTCCATAAGATTAATAATTGTATTATGAGTGTATGCTCGAAATAAATGATTTATTATTATATTATTTAATTAACAGCTTATTACCCTAAATTAAATTTAGAGAAATTAAATTTGAAAAAAAGGCATGGAAGCATTACGTGAATAGAATAGAATAGAATAATTATTTATTTGCTAGAAACATGGTAGATAGAGATGGTACAGTTACATATAGTTCAGTCATTAAGTACAGCATGTTTCACCTCCCCCCCGTGGGATCTCCACCTTGTCGTGGTGGGGGGGCTTAGTAACCGTGGATTGGTGACCCGCGGTGAAGCTAAGAGGGATCCAGGAGGGGACGCTCCGCGTGGGCTTGACGGAGGCCTACGCAGGATGCGTCCAAAGGGGCGGGTGCGAGAGACAGTTCTTCTGTCCCTCGCAGTCGGGTGCGGTCGCGGGAGGAGAGGCGTGTCGGTGTTGCGTTGCCGCGCGCCCTGTCTCCCGCGACCAAATGGAGGCGCACCATCGTTGCGTCGCGGTGGGGCCGCAGAGGAAGAGGAGATGCGGTGTTTCGTTGCCGTCCTCCCTATCCTCTGCGGCCGCTGAGTGTTTTGGCGGCGGAGCCCAACATCTTCATCCGCCGCCAAGGGGGTTTCGTTCGGGGCCCGCCTGACCATCTGGCGGGCCAATACCCGTCGGGGGGTAGCGAGGAATGCTTAGGTGAAACCCTACCCTCCGACACATGGGTACATGAGGAGCAAGGGTTGGTTTTTAGTCAGTAAGAGTCTGACAGTCCCCTTCGTCCTTCCCCCCCAGGGCGAAGGGACTCCATGAGGATTTTCCAACCCGACACAAAAAAAAAAAGCATGTTTCACCTCTCAACCGGCATGCAAAAATTACACTTAAAATTAGATACATTATGCGAGCAGTCAAACTATTTCTGTTAAAATACACTTGTTAAAAATACCAATCGAAATGCAAATTGCTTTGAATTAAACTTTATAATGTTAATTACATAAAAAATCCTTACTAATATTATATCCTTACTAATCCTTACTAATTACTAATATTTTATAAATTCGAAAATGTGTATGTATGTATGTATATATGTTCCGTTTTCACGCGAAAACGGCTGAACCGATTTTGTTAAAATTTAATATAGAGATATATTGGACCATGGAGACGGACATAGGCTGACGTGAGTGACGTACCAGCAACTGGATTTGGGGGAGGCAGTCTAGGTATGACTTCTATAAAACTAAATTGTCCTCCTTCTCAGCAAAGAAAAAATTATACAAAATATATTTCCGTTTCAGAAATGTAACAGTCAAACCATGGCTTTCCTTTTCCACAACTTTTCCTACAAATAATAATGACCTTTTACTATCCACAGATGAAGCATTCCCAAAAACGAAGTCTCCAATATTTGTTACGCTGCAGTCCGATTCTTTTTCGGCGTCTTCATCTGCACTGCTATCAGTATCTTCATTCTCTTCATAGTCTATTGTCGCTTCCTCTTCTGGCTCTAAATGCTGAGTCAGTTTCATCATCCGAAGAAAAGCTTTGTATAGTTTTGGTTTTCTTTCGCGTTAATATTTTAAACCTGATTGTTTGAAGACACAAAAGTGTCTCCAAGCACCAAGTTAAAAATTACTTCTTTTCTTTTGATCCTGTGATTTTATTAGCCGTGCTTGGCGTTCGAAGTTCGCTTTTTGCACCTCATCTTTTTCAGGGGTATCAGTTAAAATGCGGGATTTTCACTTCTTTCTGCCTTTGCTTGAAGCTTTTTGAGGCAGTGCTTTAGGAAATGGCCTAACCTGTTCTAGTGTTATTGTAGATTTAACTGTGCCGGAATTCCTCGTAGCGTTTTCAATCATTCATATGATTGGTGAAGATGCAGAAATATAATATACAATAAGAAGGAAAAATAGAAGATTCTAAAACAGTTGAATTGCCAGGTAAGGAATCTGAAGGTGCTAAGGAAGTCACATTCACAGCTGCTACAGAACATTCAGACAGGATAGTTTGAGGTGAACATGTGGCAAACACTGAACCAGGTACATTTCGTATATTAAATTTGCAACAGTCGTCAAGGGGCTTCTTGAAGCAGAAGTTAAAATATAGTTCAACACTTGTTCGTTGTCTGAACTTTCACAGTCGGTTTTATCATCATCTTCTATTTGGGTACTCTCCGAGATAAACTCAGTAGACGTCGATGCCTGTGGCGGAGGGCGATTTGTCACTTCTGCACACTCAAAGTCATCTTCAGAAAAAGCATTCCTTGAAAATGGATAAATGCCTGGTGCAGCAAAGCCAGCTAACATGTTTTTTACAGTATAGGTAACGCTATAAGTTTTACCAGGATGCTTCAAAAGCCAATTGTTTTGAGCCACAGATAACTGTCGCTTAAGGCGCGGTTTAACTAGAAGTGTATAGCGATGACGAGTGGCGGTGGCGCGGACGTTTGGCACCTGGCTAAATTATATTGAAGTGGATATAGATTTTCTTTGCGTGCCTCCACGGCACGCAAAGAAAATCTATGCATTGGCATTCTACAGTTGGATTCTTCGCGACAACACGTCTTTATTAGAAGACGAAGATATTTTGGCATTGCTACAACTTATCAATATGCAAGGACACAGACGATATTAGATGCATCCTGTGTGGCAAATGGGTCAGGAGCATAGATTTTTCAATTCAATGCAAAATTTGTATGCATATCCAGATCAGTTTTGTACTGTGAACAAAACGTCAAAGGAATATTTCCAGTGTATACTATCGATAGTAAGATCAGATCTCCAGAAACAGCATACAAATTTTAGACAGCCCATCTACCCTGAAGAAAGACTACTAATAACTATTAAGGAATAGGTAAGACAAAAATGTTTTTTTTATAACGTTTTTTACTGCTCATTTTAAAACATTTATTGCAACTTATTAAACTTAATGACCTAATTCAGTGTTTTCATTGGAAGTATTATGATGAGATGCTTCTAAGGTTGTAAAGGACTGAAGTGTGGCTGGAGTCACAGAAGAATAGATTGGCACACAGATCCCCGTAAAATAGTCTAACTCTCTAGAAGATGTTTGTTGTCGAGATGTTGGGGTTGGCTGGCCTGCTGAAGCTGAATATGGCAATGGTTGGTTCGATGGCATAGGAGGATTATAATTTGTTGCCCGAGACAAAGTGCTTTGGTAGGGTGATTCTGTTGGAGGTGTCTGGGTTCGTTGGCCTGTTGGAGCTTTTGGATATGGAGGTGTTTGGTTTGATGGCGTAGGGGAATTATCATTCAATTCAGTTCGAGATATCAGGGTTTGCTGGACTGCTGGAGCTGGACGTGACCGGGTTTGGTCTGATGGCGTAAGAGGATTATAATTTGACTCGCGAGACGTCGACGACAGATCTTTGATAAGACATCTCATGAGATGACGGAGTTCTGGTGTAAGGATATTCAGTTCTGTATGATGTTTTAGAATATGACGTCAGTCTAGGCATAGGCTCACTTAGAATTTCTTCGAATAGATTGAGAACATCAATTTTAAACTTTCTTTTCTGAGCTTGTGTCATGCTTTTCATATCAAGTAACATCCTGTGTAAAAAAGCAAGATCTGTATCTTGTTTATCCAAAATGTTATTCGCGCTGTTCCTTTCTTTAGTCCTCGAAGAGAAGTATTCCATGGCAGTTTTATTTACATCTTTTACAGTATTCTGAGGTGATTTGTTCGGTAGCACTGGCGCTGTGTCTGGACTTTGCAAAGTATCTGTAGGCATTGCCGTAGCCAAATCTGATCCTAATCATCTAGAATCATCTTCACTATAATTTATGATGTCATTATTTTCTAAACTGCTCAGATTGCCTTTGGGAACACGCGATTTTAAAAAATTGTCTAAATAATGAAGGTGGAACATAGTATTCTTCGACCGTCTAGTGTCTTCGCAGCAGAACCAGAAGGCATGTTTAGTAATTTTAAGTATCTAGTATATCTTCCTCGTATATTCTTCCATCGTTCCTTACATACTTTCACTGAAAAATAAAAACAGAAAAATAAGTTAAATATTAATAACAGACGACTTTTCAAGTGCTTGGGAAAAGTTGCAACCAGAATGTATGCCAACACCAACAACAGAAATATGGCTGGAAGGATCTGAACGTTTTAACACTCTATGGAATTTACCAATTTGCCTGGTGAAAAATACCGAACTTGGAATTTGAATCAGTGAATCTAGGGGGGTGAAAATCATTTAAAATGACCATTGTGACAAAAATGAATCAAAAATGAAAATGTCACAAAGATGAAACGCGTAACAAAAAATAACAAAAATGAAATATTAGGGCTCGGTTACAATACCTATTATTATCCGAATCATATTTTTTTATTGATTTAGTATAATTATGGTGTTTCGCAATAAAACACTGTATTCTTTTTATCATTTGTTTTATGAATTAAATTTGAACAAACAGAAAGCCATACGGATTCATATTATATACAACAAAAATACACTCACAAATTAAATTATTAAAATTTTATCAGCAATGTGATTGCGACTTTACTTCATTTTTGTTATATTTTTCTTTTTGTAACGTAACTAAAATCATAACAAAAATGAAAAACCGTTGTACTTTGAAAGTAATTTCAAATACGTTAAGCCAAACAGAAATCGCAATGAGTTACAACCACTTTGCATTTCAATAAATGTCAACACTAATGTACTTAGTTGATTAATTTAATAATATAAGGATTCACTCATTCACGTTGTTGGAAACAAAACAAAACTGACAAATTAAAATTGGAATTTTGCTCGCTGACTAAAAAACACGCGTCATTCACTATTTTCACTCGAGGACAAAATGGCCGACTTATATTAGATTTCGGCATGTGATTGGCTCATTATAGTTTGAGTGATGCCATTTTACAAATTCTAAATAATACCAAATTGCACGTTACAAAAATGAATAGCAAAAATGAACAAAATAATGGACATTATTTTGTACCCGAATTTTTTTTTTTTAGTAATAAATATAAATTATTTATTACCCTAATCAAGGGCCATTAACAACGTTTTGACAAAAAGTTCATCAATAAGTAAATACTGTAGCTAATAAATTTATTCAGATAACTTTTGTCACGCAGCCCGTGAAGAGGACACATTATTTTGTACGGATATTATCCGACTTTGATGAGAGTGCAGGAATATAATGAATTAATTATGCGCAACAGATATAGATGTGTGTGTTATATAGTTAGATAATATACATCAGAGTACTAATAGGTAGTTTTTACATAGTAAAAATAACTGTATCAAAAAATATCGGGTGTGGACAAATTTTGCTATCAAAATGGTCATTTTAAATGATTTTCACCCAGGGGTGTGACTACTAGGTGAATTAAATAAAACATATTCTGATCTAAGTTGACCTGCTGGTTCAAGTTTTTATTAAATAATCGTCTCAGCTTATAAAGTGGCCGCGGTAACCAAACCCTAGCGCGATTCAGGCGGACGGCACAACGTCATCTATCGAGGTCGACCTCAAACTATTTAATTTATTTTGTTTGGTGCTTAACATGCCGCCCACCAAGGACATTTATTGAAAGAATGTCCTTCTAAAATACATACAATATGACCTAAATAAATTAAAGGCAGCGATAGCCGAGTGGATATACAAACAGACTGCCATGCAGAGGGTATCGGGTTCGAATCCACGGCGCGCACCAATGACTTTTCGGAGTTATGTGCGTATTGAATTGTGAATTGTCGCTTGTCCCGTGCCTCGGAGAACACGTTAAACGGTCGGTCCCGGTTGTCAAAAAGATCTTTGACAGTCGTTACAGGGCGTCAGTACCTTCTAAATAAACTGACACTAGTCTAAACCAAGGAATATCGCTATCCCTTCGGGTTGCGGAGGTCAGACAGGCAGTCGCTCTGAGGAAAAGCTAATATTCAGCCAAATCCTAGATTAGGAAGTGGTTAGACTAGGAAGTGGACCCCAGATTGAAACTGGGATAACGCTAAGAGAAAGATGACCTAAATAAATTTTTCTTAAATCTAACAGCTATATTGTCCTTTAAATAATGTTGCTGAAACAATTGACCTATACCTAAATAAATGGCATTAGGTTGTGTGATAGCTATCATGTTAATTAAAATTGTGATATTATTATTTTATTAATATAATGTATAACTTCATATTTAACTATGCAGACAGTACTGTGTTGCTGGGGAGTTTGTTACGCTGCTTTTTCTTCCTAGCGAAAACACATAGGAAGCAGTGAAGGGTTGGGCTTTTTGGGGGACTGTCTATTGTAAAATTTAACGTTCAGAAAGAGCTGTTTACCAGCCAATTTTGAATAAAAGATTTTGATTTAGATTTTTTACCGAAATGTTATTGTTTTACACAAAGCTTTAAACAATATGACCTTTAATAAATATAATCTAATGTAGTACATAACTACTTTTAAACTACCTCGATTTGTAAACATATTAAAGATTATGTAACGGGTCTCAATCGTGTTAATGAACGAAAAGAAAGATGAAAATACCTTTCTGTTTGTCCCGACGTTTCGGCATGGGTTACACCAGCCGTGGTCATGGGATGACTGATGTTCGTCAGCGCTGCCTCCGAGAAGTGCGTGTTTCGGAACCTACCCTCACTTGGTCTTCACAATTTTTAACATTTATATGTTCGGAACTGTCGGTACTTGGACACACAACACTAATGGTATCTTCACACTGGCGCGTAATATCACCTCGTCGGTGTCTACATTTGCTGATGACAGGATTTCAAGATGTAGATAAACGGTAACCATCCTCTCGGTTGAAATTTGCGTGCTTTTTGATTTCAACCGCTTCTCGTGCTATTCTTGAAAAATAGTAACGGTCAGTGGAGAGAATTCAGAGAATCTGAGGCCGATGTAGCTCAATCCAGTGATTGTATCCTAACTCCAACAAATGCTCAGCTATGGCCGACTTGGTGGTTTGTCGGTTTTTGACAAAAAGTTTTGGGTGTCGAAGTACCGACAGTTCCGAACATATAAATGTTAAAAATTGTTGCACACATATGTGTTTGCAAGACACAAGTAAATTACACAAAAGTGTAGCAATAAGAAATAAAGTTAATTATCCATAACTGGTAGCACACATAATTTGGAAGTTGGACGTTTTATAATTGAGGTTTTTATGCGTATTGTGACTACCCGAGTGAGGTTATCATCTCCAGGATGCTTTTCTAAGATTCGGCCCAACAACCATTGAAATGGTGGCAAATCGTCTTCCTTTATAAATAAGATGTCACCGACGTTAGGTTCAGGGACTGGAAACGACCATTTGTACCGATTTATCAAATTAGATAAATATTCATTTGACCAACGATTCCAAAATGTTTGCAACATCCTTTGAATCAATTTGTAACGGATGCCAGGAATCGAACCTTTGCTAGTCCGCTACAGTGCGCTGGTAGTGTGCTGCTGACGTGTGCCTACGACGATGCGTGTTCTTCTATGTGTGTGGACTGTATGGCTTCGATGTGTAAGGGCTTCAGAAATGAAACATCTTCATACGTTGAGAGCGATGCTGTTCAGGTGTGCGGTGCTTGATGGTTACAAGATGGTGGTTGAGACGGCAACAACTGGCCGAATACATGGTCGCTTAAGTACCTCGAAACTTTACCTTATCGACGACCATCGCACCGAACACGTGCACAGGGAATCTTTCGTTTATTTTTATTTACAAAACAGTACAAATGTTACGTATGTTTCGATCCTATTACGCATACATACATGTTCTATACATCGTTAGATAGGTCTCATTAAGTTCTATCTATTGGTATACAATACCTAAACCTAACTATTAGCGTCACTAAGTTATTCCATAAAAACTCCCAAAAAATGCTGCCACACAAGGGCCCGCCCACTATATTTTCTATTGAAAAACTATCGTATACTAAATTTATATATATAATTTTGGCAGGCCGTTGTGTGCAACTATATGGGGCATCTATTAAAACAAACACCATGAAAATATCTTTATTCAATTCGAACATATGACATGATAACTTTGAAGCATAAAAAATTTACAGAATTTCTTAAGTAAATACTATCGTAAGTAAACAAATTTTATGATAAACATACGAAGGTTTGTTATTATGCTTATTTTAACTATATAAGGTAATAACTAGCAATAAAAAGGTATCTAGACATGATTTCAAGTCCATATGAAGCTAAAAAACACTTATAAAACTATAATACGAATATGTAAACAAACAGCTGTTTTATGAAGCATTAACTCTTATCTGTCACTACTGATAACGCTATTTATGATTCGATATCTCAGGTCCCTACAGTTAGCACAAGTTTAAGACTAATGTTCATGTATTACATAGTTGTTGTATATTAGCAATCTAACCATTTACACTATTTTAGCTATTTTGTAACGTTTTGACACGTCCGGGAACCGAACCCGGTGTACCGCACGATTAGATAACACTGATTTTAACGATTTTCACTCGCGGTTTCGAATACACTATTCACTGTCATAGTTTTAATGTCTGTCGCGAACATCTCTCCCGCCGTGCAGCAACGCGCGTGACCCGTCGTGTGGCGGTGCTGCAGAGCACCCGGTGAGCGACACCTCGTCACTTGGGCAGGGGGACCAGCTTCTTAGCCGGCCGTTTGAGGACGCCTGCTGCTGTGCGCACCTCGACAGTGCGTATGGCGCCGTCGGCGCCCGGGTAGACAGCCACAACTCGACCGCGCGGCCAGGTGTTGCGCGGGAGTTGGCCGTCGGCGATCAGGACGGGGTCGCCGACCTCGAGGTTGAGCCCAGACCCATGGGGCTCCCGCCGGTGTTGCAGCTCGGGTAGGTACTCGCGCACCCAACGGCGCCAGAACATGTCGGCGAGGATTTGGGCGCGCCGCCAGTGCTTGCTGCTGTTGAGGTCAGCCTCGCTGAACTCGCCCAGCGGAGGGAGGCGAGCAGATCCACCGAACAGGATGTGGTTCGGGGTGATGGCCTCGCTGTCTGCTGCGTTGACGGAGACGTGTGTGAGGGGTCGACTGTTTACTGTGTACTCGACCTCACACAGTAGTGTAGCTAGGACTTCTTCGTGCGGATGGCGCTCGTGAAGGACCGTATAGAGGGCGGTCTTCACGCACCTGACGAGGCGCTCCCATGCGCCCCCCATGAATGGCGCTGAGGGGGTGATGAAGCGCCATATGATGCCACGGCGACTCGCTTCTTCGGCGACGGCGTCTCTCATCTCTCGGTCGGCACCGTGCATGTTGGTGCCGTTGTCCGAGTAGATCTCTGCGGGGCAACCTCGGCGCGCTGCGAACCTGCGCAGCGCCAAGATTGCGGAGTCGGCGCTCAGGCTGGCGGCGACCTCCAGATGTACTGCCCTGGAAGTGAGACATGTAAACAGTGCCACATAACGTTTGTGACGCTGTCTACCGACGGTTACGGAGAGCGGCCCGAAATAATCAAGACCCGTGTAGGTGAAGGGCCTCTGATGGTGAGCAAGGCGCGTCTTTGGATGGTCCCCTGTGGCTGGCTCAGGCGGCTGCGTTTTTCTAATGCGGCATGGTAGACATCTATGTACTATTTTCTTTGTAGTCGGCCGCAGACGAAGAATCCAATAGTGTTGGCGTATTTCATTGATTACCAACTCTGTACCGCTGTGATGTAATTTTCTATGCGTCCAATCTATGTATAGCTGTGTAATACGATGATCGCCGTCTAAGATCGGCGGTCTCTTTGTTTGTTCGGAAATTTCTTCTGTAGCTATTATACGACTGCGTAGAGTGATAATTCCGTTGTTCATCTCCACGGGTAACGAATACAGGCGGCTGTCTCTGGCGACACCTCCTCCGCGCCGCAGCTCCCGAAGGTCGGCGCCGAAGGAGTCCTCTTGTACCGCCTTCACAAGAAGGTCCTCGGCGCCGCGGGTGTGTTCTGCGGAGAGAAGCACGAAGTTTCGGGAGTCGGCGGCTGGACGAGGTGCCGCTCTGCCCGACTTGATGTTGTGCTTCGTCTTCGTCACGTGACGCCAATCTGGATCCTTCTGTCTATTTTTCTGCGTTCTTTTATATAGAACCTTCTCTGCGGTTTTCTTACATAATGCTATAAATTGTAGAACTCTTGCTGTCGCTCGTAAGAGCCTCTCCCATTTGGAAAATCTATACGGGTCCGGTACGGCTTCTATAATTCTATGTGTTTGACGTTTCTCTACAGCTGTCAGTGTGCGCTCTTCGCCTGTCGCGTCAGGGGCGATGTGCTTCTCTACGGGCCATAGTGACGGGTCTTCGTACAGGAACGACGGTCCAGTGTACCACTCGTGTTTGGAGTTAAAGCTGTTTGGCACGTCGCGTGTAGCCGCATCCGCCGCGTTCAACTTCGTAGGTACCCAGCGCCAATCTTCAACTTTACTATGCTCTTCTATGGCGGCTAGGCGGTGCGCGACGAATGGTTTGTACGCCCGTGCTCCTTTTCTTATCCACGTTAGTACGGTCTTGCTGTCCGTCCAGTACACGACGGCCTCGGGTTTGACGCGATGTTCTTCTATTACCGCTTGAGCGACTCGCGTACCCATGACGGCGGTGTAGTGTAGTATATATTAGAGTAAGATAGCATAAGTTAGTATTAAGTAAATGATGGACAGTCGTGTTTTTTAGTCGTAATAAACGATTCATATCGTACACACGTTTTACATTATTTCTCTGCCCGTACCCCGCACACTTCATGGCGACCCTGCCTCGCGCGGCCCACGTATCGCGTTACCGGCGAATCTTGCAATTCAGCACATTCCTGTGTGCCTTTGTGCACTAAGTTAGACTGTTTTAATTATCAACGTTATAAAACACTATGCTTTCGGCTTCGACTTGTGCAACTCGTACTGTTCGACAACTCAATCATGGGGAAATCCTACTCCAAAACCGAGGACAAAGAGGTGATAATATCTCAAAATGCTTCAGGAGGAAGTAATAGCACATCCGAAACTCATGTGCAGATAAACAATATATTGCTGTCCGTGGCCTTGGTGGTCTTCGCCCTTGCTGTCATCGCAATTATTTGGAAGAAATTAAAGAAAGAACAGAAGAGGTGGATACAAAGGCAAGTAGACTCCGAATTCCTGAGGAGGATGCGTCTGCGCTTGTCGGGAAGGCGAGAACGCGAAGAAGAGGTTCCAAATGCTTGAATTCCGCTAAAAGCGCTCTACTGTGTTACGCCCCGTCGACTGTCCATACCTATGTAAGAAAATTTCGTTTAATACAGGTATATATATTTTTTTTATAAAGCTCAGAAATTTTGATACCTCCTGTGAAATTGTTCGAGGAATATGTAGTGATAAGTTAAAATGACATTTTAGTGCACTGTGCGGTGTAATATTTTGGTGGATTGCGTCATCCGGAATACTCGTACCTATACGGTATACAAATTTTCGTAGAATTAGTGTACGTCCATAATAAGAATTATATGCCGATATGTAGTAAAAACAATTACTGTACTTGTATTTCTGCTAAGAACTTATTTCATTTAAACATACAAATGTTAAAATTACTCTCGAGTAATACTTTGGTTTTTTTTGTGTTAAGATTTTTCTATATACGGAATGTTACATGGTTAATTCATTAGCTGAGCACTGGATAGGTACTTATATAAGTTAACGTAAGTATATTTTATTTTTACAGTTTATGGATAAGGACTTAGAAAAAATTTTAAGTGAATTAACTTATATACAAGTGAATATAAGAAAGTTAGGACCAAGTAGAAGACTTCAATATAAAAGGTATGTTGATGTAAATATATCGAAAGCTAAGGAGCTATATTCTTCATATAAGACTATTATTAGTATTTTTTCTGAGCGTAAAAGTACATTAGAGTTAGCTGACTACATTTACAAAGGTTTGCAAGAGAAAATAGAATTAATTTACGATAAAATTTTAGAGTATAGTATTCCTAGCGAAGTAGATAATAATTTTGAAAACATGGATAAATTCGACATAAAGACGGCCACATCTTTAATTCCCGTAATGGATGGTTCGGAAGAAGTTACGGAGAAAATTATAGATAGCGTAGAATTATATAATGACTGTCTCAAAGATAACGATCAGAAAAAACTACTTATTTCTTTTGTGCTAAAGACAAGGCTTACTAAAACTGCAAAGTTAAAAATGAAATGTGAGTATAGCGATGTTACCAGTCTGGTACAAGACATTAGAACTTTTTTACTCAGTAAAAAATCTACCAGTTCCATACTTTCTCAATTACACAATTTATCTCAGAACAATATGACTATTAATGAATATGGAAATAAATTGTCAGAATTATTTATAAACCTTACAATTGCGGAAGCTGACGGTAACGAAAAGGCATGTGAGATGTTGAGGCCAGTAAATGAAAAACTAGCTGTCAAAAAATTCGCTGATGGGTTAAGGAATAAACGTTTGGGCACTATCATTTCAGCTCGAAATTATGCAGAATTAAACGACGCAGTGCGTGCAGCTGAGGACGAGGAACTAGCACAGCCTTCGACTTCTAACACGATCTTCAGTGCAAGAGGTAGGTCTAACAACAGATTTTATAATAACAGGAGAGGACGTAATAATTATTTTAGTCAAGGTTATCATGGTCGTGGTAATTACTTTGCAAATCGAAAATATAATAATACGTCACGTTATCAACAGTTTTATGGAGGCAATAACCGCGGTAGGTACGTACGTGGAAGAGGTAATTTTACTAATTTCGCAAACAATAACTATCGATGGCCTAGATCTTGCCATGGTAAAAATGTCGCTACTCGTGGTTCAAATAATAAACCTACAATGTTTTCTGCTCAAACAAGTGATCATTCTCAAATAGAAAACAAAAAATCAGTCAACGAAACACAGTTTTTTCGGTCTTAAGAGTTATAATATTTTAGTATGTAATAAAAATGTTAGGTACGTACATTTTGATATAAATGGAGCGGAGTGTTCATGGTTACTAGACACGGGTGCGTCCATTTCTGCCATTACTAAAAAGGTGTTATTGGGACAAATTAAATTGTATAAAGATAATATTGTAATAAATGGTATAGGTGGTAAAGCTTATTCAGAAGGGTATGTTTTTCTCACCTTATGTGCGAAAAATGGTAGCTATTTTAATCATAAATTTTATTTGTTCGATAATTTGCCTTGTAAATCGGATGGTATTCTCGGACTAGACTTTTTGTCTAATTTTAATTCACGTATTAATTTGGAAAATGATACATTAATTTTACGTAATGGATATGAATGTATGTTACCACTTTACGCATCGCCTAATATATCTCATAATTATTTAAGTATTCCCGGAAGAAGCGAATCTATACATTATATAAAGTTAACAGATACTGAAATAAAGGATGATTGCGTAATATTGCCAAAACAGTTAGAAGATGATTTATTTTTAGGAGCTTTAATAGTGAAACCTGTTAATAATGTTATACCGATTAAAATACTAAATACCAGCGATAAATCAATAAGTATACCTACTTTTCAACCTGAGTTACATTTATTAAATGAATACCAAATATGTCAGTTTGATAAGGTAAAATCGAGTGCAGAACGAGCTAACATTTTGTTATCGTTATTAAAGTTGGACCACTTACATCACTCAGAACGTAAAACGATAGAAGCAATATGCTCTAAGTATAATGATATATTCTACTTACCAGGTGATAGGCTTTCGACCACTAAAATATATGAACATAATATTTATTTAAAACCTAATGCTAGCCCCATTTACACAAAACCATACAGACTCCCAAATAGTCAAAAACCCGAAATAGATAGGCAAGTTAAGCAAATGTTACAGGACGATATAATAGAAGAGGCTCAAAGTGAGTGGTCTAGCCCCATTTTACTAGTACCGAAAAAATCTGATAACGGTGACAAAAAATGGAGGTTAGTAGTAGATTACCGAAAATTGAATGAAGTAATACAAGATGATAAATTTCCCTTACCAAACATAACTGACATTTTAGAATCTTTATCCGGTGCCATCTATTTTACTCATTTAGACCTCAATCAATCTTATTATCAAGCAAATTTAAACCCCGAATCTAGGAAGCTCACTGCTTTTACAACTAATACTGGACAATATCAGATGAAAAGAATGCCAATGGGTCTTAAAACTAGCCCTAGTTCTTTTTCGAGATTAATGACTATCGCAATGTCAGGACCAACGTATGAAAAGTGTTTTATATACCTTGATGACCTTGTAATTATGGGACGAAATTTAGACAACCATAATAGAAACCTAATAGATGTTTTTGAAAGACTTAGAAAAGTTAATCTAAAGTTAAATCCAAACAAATGCAATTTTTTGAAAAAGGAACTACTATATTTAGGTCATACAATATCTGCAGAAGGCATATTGCCAGATAAAACTAAAACTCAAAGTATTGAAAATTACCCAACTCCATTAAACACGGATGAAGTGAAACGTTTTGTTGCATTTTGTAACTACTACAGAAAATTTATAAACAAGTTTGCAGAAATAGCTATGCCTTTAAACAACCTTTGCCGAAAAAATGTTCCGTTTGTTTGGTCAGATCAATGTGAAAATTCATTTCAAACTTTGAAAACAGCTTTAATATCACCCCCAGTATTACAATATCCTGATTTTTCAAACGAAAATGAATTTATTTTACAGACGGATGCTTCTGGCATTGCTGTCGGAGCAGTTCTTTGTAACAAAAATTTATTACCAATAGCTTATGCAAGTAGACCTTTAAATAAATCGGAAAGGAATTACCCGACTATACAAAAGGAATTAGTTGCAATTGTTTGGAGTGTGAAGTATTTTAGGCCTTATCTTTTTGGTAAAAAAATTACTATCATGACAGACCACAAACCGTTACTATATTTGTTTGGGATGAAAGATCCATCAAGTAGATTACTAAAGTTTAGATTGACATTAGAAGAGTATAACTTCAAACTTGTTTACATTAAAGGAAAAGAAAATTGCGCAGCTGACGCTTTTTCCAGAATTACAATAGACTCAGAGGAATTAAAATGTATTAATGAAAATATATTAAATGTAATGACTAGAGCACAAAAACGGATACTAGAAGATAAAGGAAGTAGTAGTGACACTTGTATCACCAGTAATGACACAGACAATCGGCCTGATCAACCGAGAGTCGTGGAATTGTTGAGGATACCGAGTGGCGCGCTAGAATTAATTTTGACTGAAGGAAAAGAAATTAGTAGAATAAGGCAGCAGAAGCGTATAGATGTAGAAACCGAGTGTTTTGCATTTTCGCAAAATAAGAAAATATTATACGTTAATCTTGATTTTAGGGCACAATACACGCGAGACGTTTTTGTGACAAAATTAAGTGAATTATGTAAAACTATTAATGTCGACAAAATATGTATAATAAAAAGAAACGATAACGCGTTATTTATAGGGGAATTAATAAAAGAAATCAAGAGTAAAGACTTGTGGACCGGTCCACGCATTTGTATTTTACGAGGTGTTGAAAGAATCAATGATGACCAAGAGAAAAGATTTATTATAAATGATTATCACTTACTGCCTACTAGTGGTCACGCTGGTGTGCGCAGAATGGTCAATAATATAAAAAGGAAATACTACTGGCCAGAAATGGAGAACGACGTCAAAGACTTTATAAGAAAATGTGAACTATGTCAAAAAGCGAAATATTCGCGAATAACTAGGGAGCCCATGGTAATAACAACCACGGCTTCCTATGCTTTTGAAAAAATATTTTTAGATTTAGTTGGTCCTTTAAATAAAGATATAGATAATAATTGTTATATTCTCACATTGCAATGTGAATTGAGTAAGTTCGTTGAGGCTTATCCTCTTCCAAATAAAGAAACGACAACTGTCGCTAAAGCTTTTGTAGTTAATTTTATTTTAAGGTTCGGAATACCAAAATTAATAGCCACTGACAAAGGTACCGAATTTATGTCATCTACTATGACGGAAGTTTGTAACCTTTTAGGAATAGAAAAATTAAGCTCCACTGCATACCACCATGAGTCAATAGGATCACTTGAAAATACACATAAACATTTGGGTTCATTTTTAAGAATACAGTGTGATAATAACCTTGAAACTTGGAGCCACTGGTTGCCTTTCTGGTGTTTTTCTTTTAATAATACTGTGCATTGTTCAACAAAATATGCGCCATATGAACTAGTATTTGGAAAACCTTGTAACATTCCGAGTAGAATAAGTAGTAGTGTAGAACCTTTATATAATCCAGATAATTATAGTCTAGAATTAAAATATCGTTTGCAAGTAGCGCAAAGAGACGCACGAAATAATCTAATAAAATGTAAGCAATTACGAAAAACTATGTATGATAAAAACATAAATCAAATATCGTATCAAGAAGGTGATTTAATACTGTTAAAAAATGAAACTGCAAATAAATTAGATAAATTATATAATGGACCATATATTGTTATTGAAGATCAGTAACCTAATGTGAAAATTATTAAAAACAATAAAATTGATATTGTACATAAAAATCGGACAAAATTGTTTAGACAATAGGTAATACTGTTGTTCGATGACCTTCTGTTAACATTGAGAAAATTGTTTAATTACATATTTTTAATACGAAACATTGCGTATTGTTTACTAGATATAATATTTAGATGTAGTTGAGGTGTTTAATTTCTATAAAAAAAAAAATTTACTTTGTCATTTTTTTTTTCTCTTGTACCCCTGTGGTGTAGTGTAGTATATATTAGAGTAAGATAGCATAAGTTAGTATTAAGTAAATGATGGACAGTCGTGTTTTTTAGTCGTAATAAACGATTCATATCGTACACACGTTTTACATTATTTCTCTGCCCGTACCCCGCACACTTCAGCGGCTTGCAGTTCGAGTCTCGGGATTGACACCACCTTAAGCGGTGCCACTCTCGCCTTCGCCATAACGAGCGTCACGTGCACACGCCCATCTGGTGTAGTCGCTCGCCAGTACACCGCTGTTGCATAGGCCACTTCACTGGCGTCCGTAAAGACATGTACTTGGAGTGTACAGGCGTCACTGTACCCGGGGTAACACCGCGGGATGCGTATCGACTTCAACTGTTCTAAATGCTGTATCCACGATGCCCATTGCACTCTGAGGCTTTCGTCAAACTTCTCGTCCCAATTTGTACCGAGTCGCCAGGCTTCCTGTAGTATCTGTTTGGCTCGAACAGTCACGGGCGATGCGAGGCCGAGTGGGTCGTATAGTGACATAACTATTTTCAACGCTTCCCGTTTCGTAGGCGCTTCGGTGCCGATGAGTCCGTCTGGAAGCCGTGCGAGTGTAAGGTTGAAGCTCAGCTCGTCCGCGCTCGTTTTCCACATCAAGCCGAGAATTTTCTCTTCTTGCCCCTTGCTGGCGAGGCCGACAGTCTCCTGGCGATGTTGACTTGGTTCTATTGCTTCGATGACGTTTCTAGAGTTCGACACCCATTTCGTGAGGTGAAAGTGCGCTTGTCTGTGTATGTCTCGCACCCGTGACGCTATACTCGTCGCTTCCTGTTCGTTCCTGAAGCTGTCCAGATAGTCATCCATGTAATGGTTATCTATGATGGCTTCTGCTGCTTCCGGGTACTCTTCTGCGTGCTTGCGAGCGTTCCAATTCTTCGCGAATATAGCTGTACACGGTGAGCTTGCCGCGCCGAAGATAATGGACTTCATACGGTATTCCTGGGGCGGTCCCTCCCGCCGGTCACCTCTCCACAGGTAGCGCAGCGCGTCTCGGTCTTCTGGGCGTACTCTCACCTGCATAAACATCTCTGTTATATCAGCTGAGACGGCAACGCGGTGTCGACGGAACCTCATCAACACCCCCGGCAACGATTGTAGCAAGTCCGGTCCCGTGAGCAGGTAATCGTTGAGTGACATACCTCTGGTCTTCGCGGCGGCGTCGTGAACTATACGAATCTTCTCAGGCTTCATGGGGTTGTGTACATCGAAGTGAGGCAAGTACCAAGTCTTCCCTGGCGTACTATTCATGGGAGCTTCTTCTGCGTATCCCTTTTCTATCAGCGAGTTCATCTGTTCTGTATATCTTGTTTTCAACTCTATGTTTCTATCTAATTTTTTCTCTATGTGTGCGAGCCTCCTTGCCGCGTTCTCGTAACTATCTGGCATGACGATGTCTTCTTGTTTCCACAGAAGAGCCGTTTCTATATGTCTATCTTCTAATTGTTTCGTATGTTTTTCTAACATATCTGTAGCCCGCTTCTCGGGGTCCGAGTTCGGTCGACGTGGGTTCACTATGAGCGATTCCAGTGCGAAATATTCTTTCAGTTGCGCTTCTATGTTTTCATCTATAGCGGAGAGACCGTTGACGAAGTGTACGGTGTTTCCCAAGGTGCGTGAGCGCGCGCCGTGCAGCACCCATCCCAGCGATGTAAGCGACGCCACCGGTTGATCGTTGGGTCCTCTTCGTACTGCGTTCGCTATGAGCAGGTGCCAGTTGTCTTGACCTATTAGCACCTTTGGCACGCCTATGTCATACACCAGCTTCTTCTTGATGCCTTCGAGGTGTTTGCAGTCTATCAGGTCCTCTTCGGCGATCTTCTGCGGCGACAGGTGTAGGCTGGCTACGGTGCGTGCACGCAAAGGCACTTGTTTGCTGTCGGCGCCGACTCCTCGTATTTGTATGTCTACGCGTCGCGACGTTGGCATGTCGATCGACGTATCGCCTATGGCACGGATCGTAAACGGGTCCAGGTTCCCTTCCGCGCCGACTTCCTTGGCTATGTCTTCGTCTATGAGCGATACGGTGCTTCCGTCGTCGAGTAGGGCGAACGTAGACGCCTCTCCCGCCGGTCCGACTATCTGCACGGGCACTATCTTTAAGTATGCTTGAGCCTTTGCACGTATGCACGAACTGGCGACCGTTTCTTGCTTTTCTATGTTCACGTCTTCGGTCCTATGGGCTCCTCTATCGTAGTGAAGCAACTGGTTGTGTGTAGCGCGGCATCCCTCTACACCGCACTTCTTGGGCTTGCACGAGTGTTCTATTCGGCGTATGGGTAAGCAGCGAAAACACAATCCATGCTGCTTAGCTAGCTGCCATCTCTTCTCTGCGTTGGCGTTACGAAACGTGCTGCAGGCCGACGAGTAGTGTCCTTCGCGTTCACATATCCTGCACTTCGCGTTAGACGTGTCCGTATGCGTTCGCTTCTCCGTCGCCGTCGCCGTGTACGTCCTCTGCACGGTGCGTCTGCTTGGCGGCCCATCGGTGATGTTCTCAGCCGGCGCGAACGCGCTACAGTAACGCGCGTACTCTGTCACGAAGTCACTGAATCGGCTGAGGTCCGGCTTCGACTGGCACTTCTCGGTATACGTCTTGTACCACTGCACACGTAGCGAGTTCGGTAGCTTCTCGGTCAACACGCGCACTAGCTCCGCATTGATGAGGTAGTGTTCCTTTTTCAACGCACGAAGTGTGACGACGCCGCTTCTAATCTTGCTCGCGAACGCGCATATGTCCTTGGGTGCTTCGCTACAGCGTGGCAGGGTCCTCAGCTTGTCCGTCTCTGCCTGTGCGATCGAGTCTGGTCGTCCGAACTGCAGCTCCAACTCCTTCATAATCTCATCTGGTCGCGCATGCCCAATCAGTTCAGAGCTAACTGTTTCTAACGCTCTTCCCTTGAGACTTCTTCTCAGTCTCGCTGTATTCTCCACGTCGTTGAAGAAATTTTTGGTGGTGTCGTATATCGCCTTGAACGACAGCCACTCGGTGTGCGCGCCGCCGAACGTCGGTAGCGTCATGATGACTTTCGAAACCGCGGGGTGTGGTGCAACTATCGATGTGTCCGGTGGCTTCCTGTCGGCGAGCGCGGCGATCGCGGAGGTGAGATCCGTGATGAACGGCTTCAGCGAATCCCCTCCCTGTTGATGAACGTCCATCTTCTGTGAGGGCGGTCCATCTTCTATATCTATCTTCTGTGCCCCGTCGACGTCCCTCTTCTTAGTGGGCGCCGATACCACTACATCTATATCTTCAGGGCCGGGCTGGGGTTCCGGAGCCTCTTCCAACCACGAACGTATGTAATCTTGCTTTGACTGTCCATCCTCGTCGTAGTCATCGGAGTCCGCCTCCTCTTCAGCCTTCTGTAGTGCTAACTGTGCTAACTGTAGTTTTATCTTCAAAACTTCTTCTCGAGCCAACATCACATTTCTATTGGAGCGTCCCGTAGCTGCTGAGCGTTGGTCGCGTTCCCTCGTTGGCTTCTTTCTATCTCTATTTTCTACTATGCTATGTTGCGCTGTACAAACGCTCGATCTATCGGATGGTTGCAACGTCCTTTCCTTGCCATCTTCATTTTTCGACTGCACCTCTGCTCGCTCCCTTGCATCTTGAGTGATGTTTCGTTCGTCCCTCCCCGCGGGGCCGGGGGGGGCCGGCGGCGGCGCGTCGCTCCCGACTGTTGTCGACGGCGATCGCGGTGGCCCGTCGTGACGGACGACCGCGGCGGCTGGGTTGCGGGCAGCGGCGGCGCGGGCAGGGGTACTGGAACTAGGCCCGGCGCCGGCCGCTCCCCCGGCGACCTCGGGAGCACGACCTCTTGAACGCGTCGTAGGCATTCTTCAATCCGGCTCGAAGCGACCAACAAATGGTCGCGACAGCAACAGGCGATCCGGCTTCGATAGGACCAACAAATGGTCGCTGCAGCAACAGGTGATCCGGCTTCGACAGGACCAACAAATGTAACGGATGCCAGGAATCGAACCTTTGCTAGTCCGCTACAGTGCGCTGGTAGTGTGCTGCTGACGTGTGCCTACGACGATGCGTGTTCTTCTATGTGTGTGGACTGTATGGCTTCGATGTGTAAGGGCTTCAGAAATGAAACATCTTCATACGTTGAGAGCGATGCTGTTCAGGTGTGCGGTGCTTGATGGTTACAAGATGGTGGTTGAGACGGCAACAACTGGCCGAATACATGGTCGCTTAAGTACCTCGAAACTTTACCTTATCGACGACCATCGCACCGAACACGTGCACAGGGAATCTTTCGTTTATTTTTATTTACAAAACAGTACAAATGTTACGTATGTTTCGATCCTATTACGCATACATACATGTTCTATACATCGTTAGATAGGTCTCATTAAGTTCTATCTATTGGTATACAATACCTAAACCTAACTATTAGCGTCACTAAGTTATTCCATAAAAACTCCCAAAAAATGCTGCCACACAAGGGCCCGCCCACTATATTTTCTATTGAAAAACTATCGTATACTAAATTTATATATATATAATTTTGGCAGGCCGTTGTGTGCAACTATATGGGGCATCTATTAAAACAAACACCATGAAAATATCTTTATTCAATTCGAACATATGACATGATAACTTTGAAGCATAAAAAATTTACAGAATTTCTTAAGTAAATACTATCGTAAGTAAACAAATTTTATGATAAACATACGAAGGTTTGTTATTATGCTTATTTTAACTATATAAGGTAATAACTAGCAATAAAAAGGTATCTAGACATGATTTCAAGTCCATATGAAGCTAAAAAACACTTATAAAACTATAATACGAATATGTAAACAAACAGCTGTTTTATGAAGCATTAACTCTTATCTGTCACTACTGATAACGCTATTTATGATTCGATATCTCAGGTCCCTACAGTTAGCACAAGTTTAAGACTAATGTTCATGTATTACATAGTTGTTGTATATTAGCAATCTAACCATTTACACTATTTTAGCTATTTTGTAACGTTTTGACACGTCCGGGAACCGAACCCGGTGTACCGCACGATTAGATAACACTGATTTTAACGATTTTCACTCGCGGTTTCGAATACACTATTCACTGTCATAGTTTTAATGTCTGTCGCGAACACAATTGCCAACGTGATATATTTATCACGTTGGCAATTGATTCAAAGGTTTTACTTATTAGTAATACTTTTTGTTACGAAATTATCGTCGTGCACACTTACCAAAGGTACTCCGATGAGGAAATGTGCAGGTGTTAACGGGACCGGTTCACCTGGATCCATCACATTAATAACACTCATCGGCCGTGAATTTAAACATGCTTCAACTTAGCTCAATAGTGTTCTCATCTCCTCATATGTCAAAGTCGAATCACTAATGACGCGCTTAAGAGCGTTTACACTTTTCGGCTTTTCATACAAACTTTCAAGTCCTTATTTTGCGAAATGAATGAACCGATTTTAATGAAGCTTCATACACATAAGCAGGACACATAGATCTAAAAAGTCAGTTGTTGTCAAATATTTTCGAAATATCTTATTTAAAAACGATCCCGACCAACGCCTGCTAACCATAGTCTTTGTATTAAGACTTTCGCCGTAATAACAACAGGAGCCAACCATCCTAATGGATCGAATCGAATCGGGCTATGTCTGATATTATTGATCTTTTAGTTACAGGTTTGGCTGTGAATGCTGGGAGATTAACTGTGTACTGGAACGACTCTTCGCTGCGGTTCCAGGTAAGTCCTAATATTTTTATTTTACGAGAATACGGAAGAGAAGAATACGGAATGTCACCACCTCATATCATCCCATGGGTGTCGTAAGAGCCGACAGAGGGAGCATATTGCAGAGAACAACACTGTAAGAGGAGGAAAACTTGATACAAACCCTATACCAACCCGTTTGGCCAGCGTGTTATAGTACGCCAATTCCTCCTTTTAAAGGAGAGGCCTAGTCCAGCAGCGGACTGTCAAAGGCTAAAGGCTGATGATGTCTAGCTTAAGTTTTACTTCCTTCTTGTCTTAAGTTTGATCTCTATTTTTTTGTCCATTTTTTTATATTTTTGGGTCCTTGTTTTCTTTTATTTGTACTTCTGATCCTTCCAGTGATCTTATTTGTTCTAATAACTTCTTATTATTTCAATTCCATTTCTGTAGAGTAAAAAAAACACCTTTTTCAAATAAAGTAGTTAACTCTTTGTAAATGTCTATCCCCTCCTTTGTCCTGCTACAGCCGGTCATTAAATCGTCTATATAGAAGCAATTTAATATCTTCTCTGCTGCAACTGGGTATTTATCACCTTCGTCATAAGCAAGTTGATGCAAAGTTCACACCGCTTGATACGGTGCGGAGGCGGTACCAAATGTCAATGTCACGAGTTCGTAATCTTTGATTTCATCGTGTAAACGATCTCGCCGAAGAATTCTTTGATACATAGCATCTTCTGGGGCAATCATAACCCGCCTGTACATTTTAATTATATCTGCCACTAATAGACCAGGGTAGATAATTTTTGAAACGATAGAAAATTATAGTAGGATGAAACCCATTGGAAAAAAAGAGAATATAGAGAAATTTAAGGAAAAATACATTACGGGCGATCTGAGGTCGGGAAGTGGATGTGGTTGTGTTTTAAGGGTAAAAAGAGTTTATCTCGATTGCCAGCAAAACTACAAGTCCTACGTGAAAAACTTTAATGGCAAAGTTGTAGGTAATAAAAATATCTACAACTTTTGTATTTACACTTTATTCACACGTCATAATTTATGTGATAAATTAAAATAACTATGTTTTTGGTTTTTTATTTTTAACTTTTACCATAGTGTTTTCTTTTACACGAAATTTGATCCAAGTTTGGCTTTTTATGTTCCAAACACACTGTTAATATTTTTAATTTAAAATATTTATTTTTACGCCTTATTTTGACTTAATGTCGAAATAAAACCCTAATTTTCAATTGAAAATTCTCACGTCAAAATATCAGCTTTTTTTTAAATTGTGCGGCGTTTTGTTCGTTGAAATCTCTACTTTCTGATGGTGTGAATAAAATATACATTACTAAGGTAAACGTTTTCAAAAAATGGAAAGAAATGTAACAACCTCCAGACCGATTTTTTTAATCATTATGTACAATTTTGAGCGATTTATTAAAATTAACACTTTAATTACTCGATAAATGTAAGATTCCATGCTACATTGATAACTAACCTTTGTCCTTTTCATTTTGAGACAATTCATACTTTTTTTATCTCTTGATTTGAGTGTAGGAAATTTGTGCAAACTGAGGATATCAGTTGGCACAAATTTCCTACAATCACTCCTTCCATGATTACTGACACACTGCTTCGTTAACAATAGCCCGTTTATTGTAGATGTGATTTATTTATTTCTTTTCTTTGTTTTAATATTATTCACATAACTGAACAGTAGCTCACAATTTGCAGTCTGTTTTTATCAATAGAGTGTGCCAGAAAACATCTACTTGCATTTTACTCGCTTCTAACTCTGAAAATGTATTTATATCAGGAAGAATTCTCCACTCATCATCTACAACTTGCATTTTATGTTCTTCCTTAAGAATCCGCGGTACTGCTGTTATTATTGGTAGAAATGATGGCAATTGTTGCCTTGTCGCACTTTTGATGGCATTTTCTGTGGAAAGATGTTTCAGCAATGGCAGAAGCATGTTGTTAAAATCATATCTTTTTGAAACTTGTTGACAGCTGGTGATCAGAAACAGTTTTGATTTTTCACGAAACTCTGCCAGTTTTTCTTTGTCATTTCTAACTTCGTCCTTTTCCATTTCTTTCATGATTTTTACGTCAAAGTATACGCTAGGTATATGAAATTTGGAGTCTTCCAGCCTAGTTTTATTCAAAGGTGTTTGATTTACATGATTTCTGTCCATAAAAAGTATGTATACAGGAGCTCCTTATACATTAATCTCTCATCTCTCGATCGTCCAACTCCGTAATTTTAGGATGTTTGCTTTGAAAATATTCGTTTAATTTAACAAATTTTGGCAACACTCATTGTAAAAATAAAAAATACATTTAAGTGTACGGATCTAAGAGATCTCTGTGTATTCTTTCTGCAGTAACGATCCGCTCCTCAAACCATTTAGCAGTGAAAAATAATTTGAGGCTTTCGTTTTGTTCTAAAATTCTTACCACGACCATCAAAAAAGATTACCAACGAGTATGTGTTGGGTGTAATATTTTATGTACTTTGGTTTCCATAAAAAAAATATAGTCTACAAACTCCGTCTGACGTGTGGAACAATTTTTTAAAAATGCATAAATATTGCGTGCAAGATCTTCACAGCGGCGAAGTAACATTTTGCAGGCTTCACTGGCACATAAATGCAACGAATGACATACATTTGAAAATCGTAATGCCGGGATAATTCTGTAGTAATCGACTTGCAACAGAATTGTGTTGCCCCATTATAACGTTGCATCCATCAGATGCGAAACCAATTAAATTGTCTAATGGGATACCTTCATGTTCAAAAGATTTGATGATCGTCCAAAATGACGATTCCGCAGTAGCACCGCGTGAAGCAGCTTCAAAATCATCGCTCTCTCCGAAAATTGGAGCCAAACTCCACAGGGAGGTTATATAATAAGTCCAATATTCTTGTCATCAAATTTTACAAGGAATCTCATTATCTTTATTGTGCCTATATCCGTGGATTCATCTACTAAGACGCTAAACTTTTCTGATTTCATTTTATCGGCCAACTCTTGCCTATACTGTCTGCAATAAATATTTTTTTTGAGAATAGCGGTACACATTTAGTTTTTTTTTCAACTTTATCTCGCCAGCTATCTTGGAATCTGGGAAACATTCTTTCAGAAGATTTGTCAGGTGATCAATAGCCAAGAATGAAATATCATGTTCCGCAATAAATGCACACAATTTCAGCTTTGCCTAAGCCACAGATCTATCGATTGAGGAGGTTTTGAAAAATATTTCTTTAAATCTTGTGTGGTGGATTTAATGTGCTTCGCTTTCTTGTGCTGTGCACGCGTAATGTGACGACGTAATGTTGTCAATTCACTTGAAATTCTAGTATCACACAACTTACAGGCAGCTTTATAGACATTATCAGGAACAGATTCTATCCATTCTTTAAATAAATCATCTTCCAACTCACGCCGATATTTTTGCGCATAATGTTTCCTTTTAGTAGGTTTCTTTGGTGTACTAGGACCAGCTTCTTCACTTCCACTCATTTAAAACTTTAAATTATCAAACCAAACCAAAGTCCAAATACTTACAACGAAAACAAACGAATCAACATCTAATCTAAGCTAAAGAAACACGAACGTTGTACTAAACGAAACTAGCGAGCGCCAATCTATGAATCGCGGTCACTAACACGCGATGGAGTTTTTGGCTTGGGCCGGTAGGATTTATTTTTAACAATTTTATTGGCATGGCTTTCTAGCCTTTGTGCCATGGGCTGGTAGGACATTGCTAATTTCCGTAGATTATGCTACGGAAATGGTTTTGATGTCGTAGACCGTAGATTCTTAGTAATTTAAACGAAATATCCGCAGAACACGGCAATTTCCGTAGCAATGACAACCCTGATACTAGGTGAATTAAATATATAGGTTTGTGTGTAATGTAGGTTATGTGTTTCAGTTGGAGAGGAATGATACACGTCAATAAGTTAACTCCGTATATTTGCGACTGGCGCTAAAACTTACTAGGCGGGCGCAGCCGCCACTAAAATGCATACGCATCATAAAACACTACTGCATACATATGTGTCCCTACAGTAGCCCACTACACAAAAAAAAAATTATTCCCATATATATTACCCCTTACATAACTAAAAATAACTTTGTTTACACACGCATACAATAGGTACACTAAATAATGTTCACTGTATTCACTAATGTTCACTGGTTATAATATTCTGAGGGTTTGTTGTGGCCGAAGGTTGGACCGCGTGGACCTTAACCACAGGTGGAGCCAAACCCACGACCGCTGCTTCCTTACGCAACCAAACCCGGACGCGCTTCTTGCACTGGTTTTTCGTCAAACACAGCAACACAACAGCTAGCGCTATAGCGATAACAATCAGAACTTCTTCGAGATAATTTACTCTCTGCCCGATGACTTCATTTGACACCGACTGGGCAATGGCCACATTGTTCTGTTGGGGTTTACTTTGGTTGTAACCCATCGTAAAACAATAATATTTGCAAGTATATAAAGTACAACGACAACGTATATCGAATAAAATGTATAAAAATGGTTCGACGGTTATATACTTAAAGTATGTGTATAAGTGTGTAAACAAAATACATACAGGTAAGTATTACATGGTTGTGTGCAACCCAAAAATAAGTGCAGATAGTGCATAATTATAAATTAATACATCACCGATTTACATACCTAGAAGACAATAAATTAATAGCAATGCCGTATTTAATTATAATATCGTACGATGTTATCATATATCACATATCGTACCATATTATTATTATATTATTAACACGACGTTACCGAGTAACTGTCTGCCGACTAAGCAAAACGTAGCGGTGGTCTGATAACGCGACCACTACGTGTTGTTTTATGAAATAAAGTTTCACTGGAAGTGTTATCATTACAAGAATTAAAACTAGAGCTATTATTACAATGTAACTGGGTGCTATCTGTAGATATATCTGTGTCAATGGTATAGGCCGGTTTGAGCCGATCTATAGACACAGAACATTCCTTACCGCCAATTTTTATAGTAAAATATTTATTATTTCTATTTATTACAACAAATGGGCCTTCATACTGCGGTTGCAATGACCTGCGCACTACGTCATTTCTTAAAAATACACTTTTACAAGTACTTAAGCTATCTGGAAGGATGAAGAATGTGATTTACTATGATATTTCGGTCGAGGTTTTAATTTGCTAATGGTATCTCTCAGCTTCTGTAAATATTCCGAATCCGAATCAATAATTTTCGAATCGTCATAGAAATCTCCTGGTAAACGAATCGTCTTACCGTATGTTAATTCCGCCGCACTCACACCACTGTCGCTTCTAGTAGCAGTTCGTAAACCTAATAACACTATCGGTAATTCATCTACCCAATTACCATTGTTGCATTCCAAATGTGCCATCAGAGCCACTTTTAATGCTCTATGCCAACGTTCTATCATGCCATTACTCTGCGGATGATAAGGGGTTGTGCGAATTTTATGTATGCCCAAATATTTCATTAATTTAGTGAATAAATCACTCTCAAATTGTCTGCCCTGGTCGCTTGTAAGCTTCGAAGGGCATCCAAAACGAGATATCCAACCTTCAAACACTACTCTCGCTACAGTCTCAGCAGTAATGTTTTGGACGGGGTACGCCTCCGGCCAGCCTGTGAAACGGTCTATCATTGTTACGCAGTATCTATACCCGTCTATTGAGATTGGTAACGGTCCTACTATATCTATGTGTAGATGCTGAAAACAGTCAGCTCTTTCGAACTCTCCTACACCCGATACCGTATGCCTAGTTATCTTAACACGTTGACATTGCGGACACGCTTTTGCCCATCTCGCAATATCCCGGTCCATGTCAGGCCAAAAAAATTTTTGTTTAGTTCAACGTTTAGTAGTTTTTATCCCGGGATGGCTCAGACTATGTACTGATCTAAAAGCGAGCTCTCTAAACTGTTTAGGTAAATATGGTCGAACATTGTTTGTAGAAATTTCGCAATACACATGTTTGTCACAGTCGGGTAACAACATTTGCTTGAACTGTAATTTGTTATTTGATACCCGCAACGCTTGCATTAGGTACTCATCGCTAAGCTGCCTGTCGGCTAATTCTGCGAAATTGAGTACTGTGGGACAGCTTATCGTTTCAATTCTTGAAAGTGCATCCGCTACTAAGTTATCACTACCTTTAATATGACGTATGTCCGTACAAAATTCACTAATATTAGAAAGTTGGCGTATACGCCTCGGACTTTCTTTATCGTTATTAATTTTTGTGAATGCATATTCGAGCGGTTTATGGTCTGTAAAAATAGTTAATACTCTACCTTCCACTAAATGCTTAAAATGTTTGACGGCCATAAATACTGCTAACAACTCCCTATCGTAGGTAGAATATTTACTTTCCGTATCTGTTAGCTTTTTCGAAAAATATCCAATTGGCTGCCAAAGACCTTCAACTTTCTGCTGTAGGACTGCACCGACACTAGTGTTTGAAGCGTCTGTCATCAAGGCTAAATTACTGTCTGGCAAAGGATAAGATAGTGTAGCGGCGCTTTGCAAGCTTTCCTTACACTTCTCGAATGCCTCATTCGCCTTATCTGTCCATTCTATACGTGTCTTATCGCGTTTCTTAGAATTATGTAAATACTTGTTCAATTCAACTTGGTAATCTACTGCTTTCGGAATGTGTGAGCGATAGAAATTGACCATACCTAGGAAACGGCGTAATTGTTGCACTGTTTCGGGCTTCGGAAAATTTACAACAGCTTGCACCTTGTCCTCCAACGGGCGAACACCATCCGTGGAGACCTCAAAACCTAGAAATTCTAGTTTAGACATGCCAAAAACACACTTAGACAAATTAACAGTAACACCAAATTCCTTAAACCTTTTGAAAACTGCAATTAAATGCTCTTTATGAGAAACTTCATTTTCGCTCGCGATTATGACGTCATCAATAAAATTGAACAAAAAATCAAAGCCTTGTAGTATTACAAGGCTTTGATTTTTTGTTCAATTTTATTGATGACGTACGGACGATATAGAGAAAACTGCAATTATAATGCCCTTTGGTTTATACGAATTCCCAAGAATGACTTTTAAATCGCTGGAATGTCTGGGCAGCGTTTCTCAAACCAAAAGTCATTCTTGGGAATTCGTATAAACCAAAGGGCATTATAATTGCAGTTTTCTCTATATCGTCCGGGGCCACCGGTATAAAATGATAAGCGCGATTCAAATCTAATCGGGTAAATATCTTTTTCTTTCCAGCTAATACATACTTAAAATCTTGTAGTCGCGGAATAGGATAGCGATCTGGCTTAGTAACCTGGTTGAGCCGCCTAAAATCGCCACATGGTCGAATCCCTCCATCCTTCTTGGGTACCACATGCAATGGGCTTGCCCAAGGGGACTTGGATGGGCGACAAATACCTAACTCGGTCATAGTTCGAAATTCTTCCTTGACTTTTGAGTACCATTTAGGTGAAAGAGGTCTTGCTTTCGTATATACCGGGGGTCCCGACGTCTCGATGTAATGACACACCGAATGTTTGGGTATCTCCTTATACGATAATGGTTTAGTAACATCAGGATAATTCAACAATAAATTATGCCACTTATTGTTACTATTTATAGACTTAATTGATAACTCAGAATCTGCTTGGTTCACAATAGATGCAACCACATTCAGATTGGTAATTTGATCTCTTAATTTCCGCGCGTTTAAATCTACTAGCAACTTATAATGGCTCAGGAAGTCTGCGCCTATTATAGGTTACTTAACCGCTGCTGTAATAAATGACCATCTGAATGCTCGTCTTAAATTAAGGTCTAAAACTAAATTACACGTACCACACGTCTTGATTTCGGTGCCATTTGCCGCATAGAGCCTATACTCATCACTCGCGATATTCTTCGACACACACTTATATGACACGGGAATCACAGACACATTCGCACCGGTGTCTATCAAAAATTTTAAATTACTATTTTTGTCCGTAACACATAGACGGTTATTAATAAAGTCGACACAAACCTCCGTCACTGCTTGCATCCGCGCTAGTTTTCCGTAGGTGTAGGCGCTCTGGTCTTCCAGTTACAAGGATCGACGCATTTCGTTGCCTTCGTTCCGTAACGGTAATGGTAGAAGCATAGCCACTTCGGATCACGACATCCTCTGCTTACATCCCTGCTGCGAGAATTCGACCGGAACCTTCTACCTGCATTGTTTGTCCCTTTTCCTCGCTGCGGTTGACGTGAACGCCGTAGCTCTGCGACTTCAATGCTCAGCCTGGCCACAATCGCTGCCAAATCGCTGGTGGCACCCGCGTCCCTGGGCGCCGCTGCATTTCCTGCCGTCCCTGCATTAGCTGCCGTCGCTGCCGTCGTTGCCGTCGCTACCGTCGCTACCTCAGCTGGCCGCGTTGCCTCCATCACTTTGTCAGCCACGATGGCCAAGTTCTCTAGGTCCTTCACCTCGGTTACTGCTAACACAGCCTGCACAGCAGATGGGAGATGACTGTTCCACATGATTTTGAGAGTCTGATCGGGAATTTTTCCTCGTGCCAGGTCTCTCATCCGGCGTAAAAGTTGGGATGGTTTCTGCGAGCCAAGTTCCATCTCTCCTAACAACTTCTGGAATTGCCGCGTTTCCAACTCTTCAAAAACCTGTAATAACCTCTCCTTCAAGGTCAGGTACTTTTCCGTTTCAGGTGGAGTTAGCAACAGATCGCTAACTTGCTGGATGGCGGCTTTGTTCAATTTGGTGACTACTAGACGACTAGACGCTGACTCTCTACCGCAGCCTCGAATTGGACAAACCAGAGTCGCGGTTTGTCTGCCCAAAACTCAGGTATCCTTGACGACACTGTAATGCTGGCTAAAGCTGTTTCTCCTTCAACCTTGGGCTGCGTGGCCGCTGCCCCGGCTACGGGATATTGCGGTGGATTCATTCCTGAATTTTTACTACGAAACACTCACAAAAACCTATCACATCGGGGTCACCAATATAGGTGTGTGTGTAATGTAGGTTATGTGTTTCAGTTGGAGAGGAATGATACACGTCAATAAGTTAACTCCGTATATTTGCGACTGGCGCTAAAACTTACTAGGCGGGCGCAGCCGCCACTAAAATGCATACGCATCACGGTGTGGTTGCTGCGGGGATCAGTTCCCGCCGCAGTGGTCAGTCCGGTGGGCGCCGATGGTAAGGCGCTAGCTCCCGCAGGTGGCGGAAGGATGACCCGTCAGCGCGGGTGAACATGTTGGCGCTCAGGCGACTGATGAAGTCGTCGAGGCTCTCCATGCGTCGGTCCCTGGAGATGACGTCATTCCTCACGTAGCGAGGGGCGTCTACAACGGCGCGTAGAGCGAGCGACTGCTGCGCACGCAGCCGTTTGCGGAGGGTCTCCGCAGTCAGCGCGTACCACGCTGGGGAGGCATAGGTGAGGCGGGTGCGGATGTATGCCTTGTAGACGGCCATTTTCGCACGGAGGGGAAGTCCGGACGCCAAGACAGGACGCAGGAGAGCTCGAGCGGTTCGTGCTTGGCCAACAACGTTCTTGACGTGTGGGGCAATCGTGAGCCGACGGTCTATGGTCACGCCGAGGTATTTCACCGTCGGGGATCAGTCGACGTGGTATCCGAGCATGGTGAGAGGCGGGGGCAGTCTCCGTCCACCCATGGAAATCGCCTGGGTCTTCGCCACGTTGGCCGTCAGTCAAGTGTTTTATTAAATAATAGTCTCAGCTTATATAGTGGCCGCGGTAACCAAACCATAGCGCGATTCAGGCGGACGGCACAACGCCATCTATCGAGGTCGACCTTAAACTATTTATATTATTTTGTTTGGTGTTTAACACCTGGTAAGTCTAGACGGAAAACACATCAGGATTAAAGCATCTCTTAATTCGGGTTCAACTTTCATAAATTATAAAGGATTTTCTTGATTGTGTAACTGAGAGTAGTAGATGCCGACGGCTCTTTTCTGTCAATAGATGTAGGTGAATACGGCCGAAATAGTGACGGACGAGCAAGCTAGTTGTTTCGGACAAGCTATCCAAAGAGGAGAAGTCACTCTACCATATCATGCAGCAGTGCTTGGAGAAACTCAAAAGGTGCCCTATTATTTCATGGCAGATGAAGCGTTTCCGCTCAAAAACTACATTATGAAACTTTATGCTCGCAATCAATTAACAAATGCTAGAAGAGCATTTAATAATAGATTATCAGGAGCAAGAAAACCTGTGGAATGTGCGTTTGGCATGCTAAGAACCAAATTTTGCGGATTAAGTTCAACCATCTGCTGTGATCCGGATAATGTGGATGAAATAATAGAAGCTGTGTGTGTATTGCACAACGTTATCCGCAGGCACGACGGAAAGTTATCAGTTCCACGTATAAGAAATAAATTGAGACGAGTCAAGATAGACATGCAACAAAGATTGGAAACACCACAAATCATCAGGGATTATCTCACAAAATACCTAACAGAAAAAGCTCCTGTTCCATTTCGAAACAGGCATAACATATAAAACTATATAAGCCATTTAATTTAAAATGCACCCGGCTCAAATAATAATAAGTAACGACTTAATTTGTTATTGTATCATTTTGTATAGGAAAGTATGAAAATAAATAAAACATACCTGATGCTCTGACTTTTTTTGATATCACTCCCCATAATTTATACTGCACATTACGGTTGCTGTAACTTTCATTGCTAGCAGGATACTGCTCCACGAGTTGACAAAACTCTATATTGAATTCAAAGTCGTCGCGCTTTTTGTTCTCCCTTCTGTACATGCATTAACGTGCCACAGGTGCGACAACTGGCTTGCGACTGGCGCTCGCCACTAGTAATGGCAATAACGGTTGTTTTGCAATAATGTATTATCCTGTTGCGTTATTATGTAATAACTGTTATTGTAAACTGTTGTCGTTATCCTGTTATTGTTTCACAAAATGTAACACTGTAAAGAAAGCATTGGTCCGATATATACATTAAATATGTATACTAGCTGTTGTCGGCGGTTTCACTCGCGCACTTATATACACACAACAACATATATGCTATAGACGATAAGCATATATTATGTAGTATGAACAATTTATGTACAGAAAATTAAACTAAATGTTATTCAATATATGTACATATTTACAGAAAAGAACTCGCTTCACAGGTCACTGTGTAAATTATCTACGCAAAGTCCTTTATTTACAATAACTTGTGTCCACTCAAACACACAATATCGTTTATAATTTGCTTTCGCTCGCGTAACAAAGAAAATCGATGCGATTTTACGATTTACTCAAAGTCTGCTAATCTGTTACTGACAACGACAACAGACAACAGTGACAACTTGACAAGCCATAACAATAACAGTATAACTAAAATAATAAGATTCCCAAAAATAACTTAAGCAAGTATGACCTTTATTACGTTTTGTGAAAGATTATAATGCCGTAAGGTTGGCGCTGGGATAGTCGCGAGACTCGAGAGCGGCGAGATTCGAGCGCACACGTGCGCCTATCTCTCGCCTATCCTCTCTCTCACACACTCGTGGTGTGCATATTGCATGCCTACTCTTACCGATCCTGTTGTCGGTTGTCTGTTGTTGATTATTAGCACGATAACAGTTTATAATGATAACAGGATAACTCAGTATGCAATAACTCATTATTCATTACGCTCAAATAATGCATTACCTTAACTGTTATTGTAATAACGACCATTACTACTCGCCACACGCTGGCGGCGGCGAGCGGCCCTCGTCGCCTGGTGGCGCAGGCGGAAATCTGGTTATAGGAAATACGACGCTATTCTACGTGTTAGAAGGTGTACATTGTGTTTCTTTGACTACACGCTTCCGCCATGCGTCCGCGCCACGCCACGCCGGTATAACTCATCGTATAAAAAAAAAGAGTTTTAATCAAGTAGTGGATACTTAAGGTACACATTGGCATCAGTTCCATGTGCGTTGGTATACGAGGGTCAAACTGAAAGTTCTTAGAAAATCAAAAACTGATTACATTAGCCAGTTATTAGTTTTATTATATCTTTTCAAAATATTGTCCATTGACGTCAATACACCGCTGCATGCGATGGAACCACTGGGAAAAGCACTTTGCCCACTCGTCCTTAGGGGTCTCTTCAATGGCATCGCGATACGCAGCCACCGCTCCTTCAGCATTCATAAACCGCTTTCCTTTAAGTTTTTCTTTAATTTTTGGAAATAAATAAAAATCACAAGGCGCGAGGTCGGGGCTATACGGCGGGTGACCCAGTAATTCAACGTTTGATGTCGCCAAATAGTCGATCGTTCGCTTGGCGGTGTGCGACGAGGCGTTGTCGTGGTGAAGGAGGATCCTACTGCGAGGTCGTTTCTCTCGAACTTTTTCCAAGACAAGTGGCAAACGATTGGTAGTGTACCATTCTGCAGAAACTGTTTTTTGATCCTCTAACACAATTGTTGCGAAATGACCTATCCTTCCAAAGAACGAGGCCACCATTTTTTTTCCCGCACTTCGATCTCTCTTCACTTTAGTTGGCAACTCCTCGAAAGGAAACACCCACTGAGCAGATTGTCTTTTGGTTTCAGGATCATAACAGTAAATCCAGCTTTCGTCACCTGTTAGTATGTCGAACACAGCATTTGAGTCACCTCCGTTAAATCTTTCAATCATTTTACGGCACCAATCCACACGATGGAGTTTTTGAGCCTTAGTCAAATTATGAGGTATCCACCGGGCGCAAAGCTTCCTGACCGCTAAATGTTCGTGGAGGATTTTGTGCACTTGACTCATACCGATGCCTAAGCTTGTCCGAATCTGCTGATAGGTCACTCTTTTGTCAGTCTCTATCATACGCCGCACAACACAGATGTTATTTTCAGTCGTCGCCGTAGAAGGCCGTCCCTCACGTACATCATCAGTGAGATTAGTGCGACCACGTTTAAACTCATTAAACCAGTGTCGCACGAGGTGGGGCTTCATCGTGAAAGGCCAATCGTAGTAGTCTATCATAACTTTCTTGTTGACTTAAATGACATCGAAAGTCATAAAAAATCATTGCACGAAAATTTTCTCGTGTTAAATTCATGTTGACGTGACACAGACAATTTTCAATTTGCCGCCAAATCGTAAAACAAATGACAAATGAATGAAATATATACTCAGTAATATTGGCAAAGAGTTCTATTTTCAAATTTTAGAATATTTTTTTTATTATATTGTTTATAAGTGGCCAGTTCTAAGAACTTTCAGTTTGACCCTCGTATGGGGACGGAGCCCATACATTTTTGCCCATAGTCCTTTAAAGATTGAAAATATTTTGTTTTCCTTTTGATGATAATGGCAGGAGCAGGGCTTCTAGATTTAGTAGTAAAATCGTCAGCACTTACAGAATTTGACGGATTTCTCGATTTACGGGTTTGTCTATTGGTATTTGAACATCTCTCCAAACTAACCCGCACCAGCCGCTGAGCTTCCACCTCTCGTGATGATGATGTCGGTCTTCTTGGGATGATTCCACGCGGAATAGACACAGTTGTGATAATAAGATGAATAAGAAGATTTAAAAACGATGAACTTTGTGAGATGTGCGCGCGCGATGCGATCGGTTTCAAACTCGTTACGTTTTTAGCGCTGTCACTCCGTGGATTTTCGTTTATATACGTGCATAACAGCCAACATTTTGGCGTTTCGATACTGCTCTGTAGCGGAGTACCAAAACAACGTTTTATTGTTTTTTTGAAATGAAACAAATTCTGAAACAACTTAATCTTCACTAACATGTAGATCTCATCATAAGCAACTAGTGCTACATAACCTGAATGTAGCACTAGTTGCTTATGATGAGATCTACATTTTATGTGTTCATTATAGTTAGCTATAAACGCATTAGTAGTTATAGCTAACTATAATGTAGAACCTGTAGCACTAGGTGTTTATGATGACATCTACAGTAAGATAAGAATTATCTAGTGTTAAAAATCTTAAGAACAAGATACACTTGTCAGTCACATAGTGATCGTAAACACTTATGGAACAAAAAATGCACCAGAAATAAGGTCTTTTCAAAAATGTTTTGAAATGAAAACGTTGCATATTCACGATTGCATACGAGTTGCATATTCTCAAAAATATTTGAAAAGGTTATGCATGATAAATTAACATCCTTTTTTAATAAAAATAATATAATAAAAAATAATCAATATGGTTTTCCAAAAAGTTAATCTACAACAGGTGCGGCCTTTGCTTTAGTAAACAACATATTACAAAACCTAAATGATAAAAAATACACAACAGTTGCTTTTCTAGATATGTCTAAAGCGCTTGACTTTGTTTCGCATAGTCTACTTTTAAAAATACTTGAAAACTACGGTATTCGAGGACAAGCCCTAAATTGGCTGAAAACTTATCTAGAAAATAGACTCCAATGTGTAGAAATTGCCCAACCCAACGAAAAAGGATCCGTTCAATCATATAGTCTGATTATGAAAATAATAAATTTGGAGTCTCACAAGGAAGCGTGCTTGGTCCTCTTTTGTTCTTGACTATATCAATGATTTACCTGACATTACGCATCATAAAACAATACTATTTACAGATGACATTTCAATTATAACAACTACTAACATGACAATTGCACAGCATGAAACTAACATTAATGATACACTGACATTAGTTATAAATTGGTTGAACAATAATAATCTACAAATTAACATCTCAGAAACAAATTTAATTAATTTCAATAATTTTAAACACAATACTCTTAATCATAATTACAATGGACATATACTATTAAATAATGATAAAGTGACATTTCTTGGTATAATTGGACGTAGTTAAGCAGAAAGGACTCAATCCACACAAAATCACTTTTGAGTTATGGGCGTTTAAAGTATGAGCTGTAATTTCTCTGACAAAAGGTTATTATTTTTTTTTAAATGGCTCTCATCATCAAAAGAATAGTTTATATTTTATTTGTCCATCAAGTTTGTGATATATTTTGCAATACATTTCAAGATATTAAGTTAAATGTGGGTTGAGTCCTTACCATTAAACTTAAGATTGTTAAGACAGATTTTAATTTTTTATTTCTCAGAATGGACTCAAAACTACCCTTGTACTAGAAAATTATTTATAAAAAAAACGAAATAGGTAAATGTACTAAAAAGTTTTACATTAATTGACCTTAAACACAAAGCTAGTAAAATCACATAAACACAGCCATTAAAATAAAAACAAATAGATAAAACAGGCCTAAAATGAGGTCGCATGTTAATTTCTTTCATCCTCCAAGTCCTTTCTGTGGCACCAGATGTCCACGTCAAAGGTCTTCTGGTGTCGGTGTAAAACCTTGTAGGGACCTGAGTACGGTCTTTGGGTACGTAAAACTACTGGCAGGTCCTTGGGTACGTAAAACGTTCTACTGGAACTATTGTGCCATGACGTAGGTAGCGGCGTGAGTTTGCTGACGTGAGCACTGACGTGTAGCGCTCATAGCGAGACTTGGCTTGCCGTTTGTAACAGATCGGCAACGTTAAGCAACGCTTGCACAGGTCATCACTTGGATGGGTGACCGTGTGTGGCATTTTCATCTGAGCGCTACCGTGCTTCGGAGGGCACGTAAAGCCGTCGGTCCCGGTTCTTGTCTAAGGATAAGGATCGTTAGGCCATGTCGGAGGCCTTCGGGCGGTCTGAAAATTCCAAAACCAGAGTTGGCCACACACTCACACGAAAAACAAAACAAAAGCACGTACTCAAGCAGCCAGAGTTGTAATATCTGTCTTAGCTTCGGAGGCAGGCGAGAGGAATTGTCCAGGTAAACGGAGTGGTTCACCGTACACAATTTCTGCTGTAGACGATTGTAGGTTTTCCTTCCATGCGCTTCGTATGCCATGTAGAACCCAAGGTAGGACTTCAACTCAGTTGGATGATGCATGGCAGGTGATGGCTGACTTTAGTTGTCGGTGCAATCTCCACAAGGCCATTAACTGTTGGGTGGTACGAGGTGGTAGTGTGATGGTTTGCGCCAATCAGTGCGGCGAGTTCCTTGAATGTGTGCAATAGGAACTGTCGCTGCCGCGGTCGGAATGTATTCTGGACAGCCAAACCGCGAAATCCAACCATTGACAAGGGCGGCAGCGCAGGTTTCAGCAGTCATATCCTGGAGTGGATACACCTCAGGCCAACAAGTGAAGCGGTCGACTATTGTGAGGCAGTATCTGTTGCCAGAACATAAGGGCAATGGTTTCAAGATCCAGCCGTCTAACGAGAGCCTCTTGAGGTGGTGGTCGAGGCTCTTGGCAATAAGACCATTTACGGTCACGACTATTGGTACAATGATCGCCGAGTCAACATCCCACATGTCGACAATCTCGTGAGCCAGGTCCAAATACTTAATTTGTTTATCTTTTTCGGCTTTCACGGGATTCTCGTCATGGGGTATGATGACGTCGATGATCATTGCAAGGCGCTCTAATCGATCTGTCACCACTATGTCCGGCTTGTTAGCCACAATAGTTCTGTCAGTAATGATAGACCGATCCCAATACAGAGTAGCACGACCATTTTCAAGAATTGGGTCGAGCACATACCTGTAGTACGGTATTTCAGAGTCGACAAATTGGTACTTTAAGGCAAGTTGCTGGTGGACAATCCTGGCTACTTGGTTCTGTCTATGCAAATATTCACCGTTGCCAAGACGAGAACAACCGGATACTATATGTCTAAGCGTTTCACCAGGCTGATGACATGCCCGACATATGTCGACCGTCCCATCCCTCTGAATATACTTCCGGTAGTCGTTCGTCATGACAACTTCGTCCATAATCGCAAAGACAAAACCGTCTGTTTCGGTGAAAAGATCGTCAAAACGCAGCTAGGACACCGACGCTGGAAAATCCACGTCGGGCCCATGCAAGGCCCAGTAAAAACGTCCATGCAGCTCTTTACCTTTCCTGCGCTCCTCTACACCAAGTACGGCAGGTTTGCGCCAGTTCTCCTTGGTCAGGCCCAGCGGGGTAAGCCCTCTGTCCACAGCGACTATATCTCGGTGCACACCCGCGTCGGTGTGGTAAGTAATCCGTTATGTCGTAAGTAGACAGCGAACTTTCCTATCCAAGGCGTCCAATTCTGTTTGAGTGCATCTGAGTATGCCGAAGGAGTACCTACATTATGACGGGCATAGCCCAAACGTTACAGGCACGCACCTCATTTCCGCCCGATAAAAAGCTTTTTAAAATTTTCTTCAGGCCTCCAAAGAAACGTGCCTGCAACGCCTGTTTCATGACAACGTCATCAATGCCTAATGCCTGCGACATACCCAGATATTTGTAGGTTGCCGTTGCAGAGAGAGATCTAAGTTGTGTGAAATCTGAGAGCTCTATACCATCAGATTCCACACTCCTGTCTCTTTACACGCATAACCGCACATTTATCCACACTGAACTCCATCTTAATTGAATTACTAAAGCTTTCAGTTATCTTTAGTAACTCAATTAATTGGAGGTCAGTAGGGGCACATAGTTTGAGGTCATCCATGAAAAGGAGGTGAGAAATAACCTGACCTCTAGTCTGCAACCGATAGCCTAGCCCTGAACTTTCGAGCAAAGTACTCAGCGGGTTCAGTGCTAGGCAAAACCATAGTGGACTCAAACTGTCGCCTTGGAAAATACCCCGTTTGATCTTTATAGGTACGCGCAAGGCTGTCGACACCCTAGATAGCGAAGCACCGTACTCCACTGCCCCATACATGCCTTCAAGAGGGCGCGTAGTGTTGCATCTACTTTGTACAACTCCAGCACTCTCAAAAGCCACGTATGTGGCACAGAGTCATAGGCCTTTTTATAGTCTATCAGGCATGTCGCCAGATTCTTTCGACTACGGCTCACCTGTTGGCTAATAGCCTTAGTACCACGTGCCCGGCTTCTACGTCCATTTTGAGACTCAGATAAGATTTTATTTTTGAATATAATAATATGTAATGCCAATTTTGTTCTCAAAAACTGTAGGCAGGCAAGTTATAGGCCTATAGTTCGTAGGCTCCGTGGTACTACCAGACTTGAAGAGCTGGTGAGTCACGCCAGTTGTCATATAACTTGGCAGCGATCCTGAGTCCAGAGATGACTGGAATTGGGATGCCAAGCCAACATGTGCACTGCGTAGCCATTTTAACCAGAAATTGTGCAACCCGTCCGGTCCCGCAGATTTCCAATTGGCTAACGGACAGACTGCACAATTTACATCGCTGGCGTCTATTGCTACAGGCTCCATATGAGGTATTACCTCACATGATCGCTCAATATGCCTAATCCAGTCACCCTCTGTATGGCTGACGGGAGTCGACCATAAACTGCGCCAGAACGCAATCGTCTTCGCATCATCTGGTCGACGCCCATCAGCCACACCTGGTTCAGGTCGCTCCCAATTCCTATAAACCAACTTCTCATCTCTTTGAAATGCGCGATTTTGGGAATATCGATCAATCCTTTTTTTGTACCGCCTGATGCGATTCGCCCACGCATAGATTTTATTATTATTTAATATTAATAAAATCTATTTAATTTTATTATTTAATAAATCAAATGTTGTAAGTCGCTTCAGTTCATTTGAAAGTATTTCTATCAGTCATTACATCTATTCCTTAGAAACGACTCAGTCTATTTGAGTCGATTTAGTTTATTTGATATTAAATGCGCTGTTCATTTAAAGCAGTTTTTCTGAAATATCCTAAGTGCTTTGAGTCGTTTCTGATAAATAAAAAGAAATATTTTGTTTCAGTAAACCTATAACACAGAAACGACTCAACCTGTTTAAGTCGTTTTAGTTATTTGATATAATGATATTTGTATAATAAAACTTATTCTTAGAAAGGATCCAAGCTGTTTGAGTTTATTCTGGTTTATCGACCCTAAGAACATACCCATAGAAATACATTACTCAGAAACAATTCAAGTGGACCGAGTTCATTCTGCAAATATTTTTGTGTGCTCTTCATACTGTGGGTTGAGTCGGGGTAGCGAAAAAAAACTAGTTGCAGTGTACATTTTCCAAAAAGGGTTTTATTAGGGTATTTTCTCGGGAGTACGATGGCATACTTAACTCAATTTTGGCCAAAGTGTGGATTGAGTCCTTTCTGCTTAACTACGTCCAATTATCAATAATAAACTAAACTGGAAAGAACACATTGAAAAATCTTGCAGTAAATTAGATAGATTCTCATTTGCACTGTACAAACTTGCAAAGGTTGCAAGTAAACATGCAGCATGTATGGCTTATTTTGCATATATTGAATCTGTGCTACGGTACGGCTTGTTGATATGGGGAAACGGCACAGATATAAATAAGGTCTTTATTGCCCAAAAGAGGTGTATAAGGGCTGTCTGTAACATTGCCCCGGACGTTTCCTGTCGTCCTTATTTTGACCATCAAGGAATACTGCCCTTGCCTTGTTTATATATTTTAGAAGTCGGAAAATTCTTCAAACAAAATTAATTGTTATGCTATGTGTATAACAATATATAACAAAATTCCAAAGCACATAAAAGAACTTTTAAAAAGAACTCTTAAAATTTATCAAAATTCACAAGGGATTTGAGAAACTGGCTACGACAACAAATGTTTTAATCAGTTAAAGAGTTCCTATATTGGAAATTGTACTGGTATATATTCCAAAACAATAACCCTTTTGCTTAAGCGTATTTCATTTAATAATATGACCACATAATAATTAGAAAAAGCAAAATATATTTGCATGCTATGATCTATGGCTATTTAGCCATAGGGCTTGTTCTTAATATTATATTATTATTGGAATGCAAACATCTTATGCAACCCTATTTACAGTGAATAAATGATTTGATTTGATTATAAAATGTGGACATCCATTAGGTATATTCCTTTGACCACATCCGGAGCAATTTTGATTAAAAAGGAAATGCGTTTCATCCCAAGGCCAAGTTAAATCAAAGTTGTAGAATTCGACGTAATCGAAAAAAGTGAATTCGATGTAAGTGAAAAAAAGTCGTTGTAAGGAAGGAATTTGTCAATATCGGCGTATATGACAATCTTAGCAAATATTCTTCAAAATTCTTATTGGACTTGCTGAATAATCATTCATTCAATCTGTAAACAAAAAAGGCAAATGAAGAAAAGGTCCTGAAAAACTTCGATGACATTAATATTACCTAAACTGTATAAAATTATTACCCTCAAAGCATTGGTCACAGATATAGTCAAATCCTATTGGGCTACCATCAACGCATTCTTCGCAATACCATTTCGAACATGTTATACATTTGGCTTTCTGCCACAAATGTACATGTTTTATTCTAATAAAACATGAACATTTGTGGCACTCAAGAAAGGTTTTGATTTTCTTATCATTCCTTTTAAATGCACTGGAAGATTTAGTTTGGATTACGTCTACAGATTGTGGTACTTCGACGTTTACGGATTCATCCCGGGAAAATAATACCTCTGGCAACTTATCCAATAGTTCATGATCATCAGATCCGACTAGAGCATTATCTAAGCTTTCTAACTCTGAAGTACTAAAAGACTCAATCTTTTGCAAATGATCATGCAAGTATAAAATTTTTATGCTATCATCACTTGACTTTATTCGTTCTATGTCGTTTGAAGTTAAATTAGTCATTGGCAGAATTTTGTTTTCTTTGATTGTAGTTCAATATGTATTTGAAAATTTTTATTCAATGTTTCCGGTCTTAAATTTTCTTTGGAAGTTGAAGGAACAGAGACATTCTTAGAATATTCGGTCAAATTGGTTAAGTCTTCAAAAAAATTCTTTCTTTTTCCTTTGGTCTGTGATCGGCTCTGAACTTGGCACGGAACAAGATGATGAATTAGCGGGGCAAAACAATCACATTTTCCTGGAAGCGGACCACAAAAACAACTAACATCTCTGAACATTATAGTATTTTCATTTATTGTGACAATTTGATGCACACGGAGAGTGCCTTGTAACGCTTGTACATTTGAAGGTAATATTTTGCCTATATCGCTGATGGAACTCTCCTGAATCAAGAACACTTTAATCCTTTTAAGGCTATGTCTAAGAATTTCATAAGCATCATTTGCATCTGCTACATCGATTCCTTGGCAAACTCTTCTGTCTAATGTACGTTTGACACAGCCGCCTATGCTATCCGCGACACTCTTTCCGTGCCCAGATTCGAAATAAGACCAGATTAACCAGATAAACCTATAAACTTAGCTATAATGTGCTAACAAAAACAATGTTTTTTTGGCGGTACTGTGACAGTGGCCCATCCGAGTAAAAATGAATTATAGATACGTCTGGAGACTCTTTTTTAATAAGATCTAATATTGGTGCTAGGTGAGCCCAAATAGCGGGAGGCTGGTGGTTTTACACTTCCGATATCGTACAGAAAGACTGTGTTCTATGAGCCCAATATACCATTCCGGTATGTATTTGATTTTTAGATGCACCAAAATGCATCGCTTGTATCTCTACACCCAACTTTGCTTCGTAGTTTTCTGAGAAGTCACATACTATGACCACTTCAGCATCGTTCAATTGTGAAATTATCTTTCGATATTGGTTATGTTGGTGTTGCATATTAAAATAATGTCTTTTAAAATCTGTTTGATCCTGTTCGAAAACGGTTTTTAATTCTTTTAAACTTCCATTTTTAACCACTTTTGCTGTTTTCTTTTCTTTCGTTTTAGACCCTTTTTTTTAAATATAGGTGATCTCTTCTTTCCCAACGTAGCCATGAAACAGGCATGTCACTATCATCCACTTCATCATTTTCTTTGCAATAAAGAGGTTTCCGATCTTTACAATCTTCACAATAACTATTCATGCAAGAGTAGTTTTTAATATCACATGAAGTTTGGTTTGTGGTCCCTATCTTCCCGTGGTTGTCGTAAGAGGCGACTAAGGGATAACACAATGCAAATACCATCTTTGCGTAGAGACGAAAAACTCGACATCAAACCCTATACTGCCTCGTTGGTTTCGCGGCATAAATGTGCGCGTGGGATCGGGAGGTCCCGGGTTCGATTCCTGGGTCTGGCAGTGTTATTGGGTTTTTCTGTCACGAAATTCTCAGTAGCAGCACGGAGTCTGGAAATGTGCCCGGTACAGCAATGGGCTCGCCCCTTATTACGTGGGACTAAAGTATATCTGGCGAAAAGTGGGTGTAGAAATACACCTCTGCCTACCCCTTCGGGGATAAAAGGCGTGACGATATGTATGTATGTATGTATGAAGTTTGGTTTAAAATTTCTTGCACTCTATCTTTGAGTGATCTATGTTTTTTCAATAACTTGTGTTGGCATTCGAAGTTACTATGCCTTACACATAGACATGTATCTCTTGCATTCAAGTAAAGTGTTATAACATAAAAAGGTTTGTGTTTATAGAATGTTGCAAAACCATAGCGCCCACCTTCACTTCTGTAGCTTTTGTAAAGATTACGAAGAGTGTCTGTCAAAAATCTTATCTGCTTTTGTATCTTGTTCCTCGTTTTAATTTTTTTTCCTAGCTGTATTCCTATTCACGTCATCTCTTAAAAAGAATTTTGTTATTTCTTCGATTTCAACTCTTATTCTTTTCCCCCTTTTCTTTCTTTCTTTTCCTTTTAATCCCATTATTTTACGCACATATTTTTTGTTTGTTGTGTTTGCCACCATTTTTCTTAAAAAGGTTTTCTCTTTATGGGCTTTAGCCATTTTGTATGTCCTTTTAATGTAAATTCAAGTACTTCTTCTCTGAATTTATGCTCATTTAATTGATTTTCTAAATCATTTATCATTTTATTAGTGCGTTGTTTAAGACGCTGGTATCGCTTTTTATAAGCTTCTTTTTGTGTATTCATTTTATTAACGTGCAATGCTAAATTTTGGCATTTCTTGAGTAATTGCTTATATTTCTTGCGGAATTTTATTTCGTTTCTCTCCTTTGAAGGTTTACAAGGTACGTCATCCACACTTTTAATTTCTGATTGTTTTACATTTAACTTTTTCAGCTGATTGCTTCTTTGTTTTTCTTTTCTCCACGATTTTTACGTTGTTCTTCTGCTTCTTCTGGTGTCATTTCAGATATTTTTCGTATTTTTGCATTTTATCCTCTCTTAATTTCTTTAACATTGAGCTTTATATTCTACCGGGCGTTCTTGTTTTAACTTTTCTCTATATCGCCTCGTTTTTCCGGCGCCAGTAAGAGGTATTTTGTTAGCAAATGTAATTTGTACCTAAAACACATTTTTTTGTAATTAAACTTTACACTATTGTTGTATGCCATATATTATTTCAATTTGCCAAGTTGTTAGTCATAAACCTGTTTTGCCCTGAATAAGTTGCATAAAATAAAAAAAATATAATTATTAGTTTCTATAAATAGCTTTTACATAACCGAGGCGAGCGCTCATGGTCGCCGGGGTTCAGAGCAACAGCTCTGGATTGCAACCGGGATATATTACGCTAGGATGATGATGACGATAATGTTGGAGGGCAACAATGCTGCGGCAGCAGTCGCCGAAGCGCCTGAACTGAATGGTTTAGGTTAGGTTAGGTTCGAACAGTGACCAATAAAGCCCGGGCACGCCACAATCGTGGCAGTAAGGCTCGTGATGGACCGTCTTTCGTCGGTTCTTGTAGCGTATTAGTCGGCAAGAGACGCCTGGGTGTTGTGGTGACGGCTGCGACGGAGCAGTTACGGATGACACGGCTGAGTGTTTGGCGTGGGCGTACTTATTTTTTGTACCACGTAATAGGGGACGAGCCTGTTGCCGTACCAAGCACGTTTCAGACTCCGTGTTGCTGCTGAGAATTTCCTAATGGAAAAACCCAATAACACTGCACGAACCGGGTATCGAACTTGACACCTCCACCGAGATCTCACGCGCACATTCCACCGAGATCTCACGCGCACATGTATGCCGCGAGACCAAGAGGCAGTCATGGGTTAGTTTGTTCATGAATAAGATAATATTTATCACAGCTCGTTTACCTTATGGACCTTACCGAACGTATTTTCAAGCATAATATACCTACATCAAGTCAAAATTTAGTCTGAGTAGCGGCAGAAATTCATGTCCATAACGCTAGTATTACGTTTGGATCCCTCTCGCATTACCAAATTAAACAGGAGGGTAGGCTAATCTGAGTAGCTTTAGGAGCCGCCGGCCTGGCCACACGAAAATGATATAACAGATAAAAAAAATTTTTTTTTTTTTGTAATGTGTTGCAAATGGTTTGTATTTATATTATCGATTAAAAAACAAAATGATTTTTACCAAATCATTACGGAATATACAATAAATTATATGTTTCTTGATCCTTTTTACAAATATATTTATAAAGTAAGTAGGCAGCAATAGCCTAGTGGAGATACCAACAGACTGCCATGCAGAGGGTATCAGGTTCGAATCCACGGCGCGCACTAATGACTTTTCGGAGTTATGTGCGTATTGAATTGTTAATTATCGCTTGTCCCGTGCCTCGGAGAGCACGTTAAGCCGTCGGTCCCGGTTGTCATGAAGATCTTTGACAGTCGTTACAGGGCGTCAGTACCTTCTAAATAAACTGACACTAGTCTAAACCATGGTATATCGCTATCCCTTCGGGTTGCGGAGGTCAGACAGGCAGTCCCTCTGTGGAAAAGCAAATATTCAGTCAAATCCGGTTAGACTAGGAAGCGGACCCCAGATTGAAACTGGGATAACGCTAAGAGAATGATGATGATTTATAAAGTAAATAAAAGATATTGTTTTCTAATATAATAATAAATATATTATTTCCTTAAAAACAATTTCTGCCTACCATACTTCATTTTATGTTTAATGCTGGCAACATAAGACATTCATCCGCTAGTATTCAAAATAATAATCTTTAAAAACCAAAATCTTTCACCGAAGTTTGATCAAGAAACAAAAAATATGACTAAATTAAAAAAAATATATGTTTAATTTTAACGATTCACAACTTTCTGGCCGCTACAGGCCGTCCTTGGTATATCTCCTTCAATAATAATGATCACTACCTTCTACCCATGCAAAGGATATGCAACGGGTTTGTGGTTAGTTTTTTTGGACGAGTATAGTTGGAGGTTCCCTAGTACACAGATGATTATTCACTATTATTGCCCTTTTTATGTAGATTTTGTTCTATATGACACAAAGACATTCCTTTATTTACATCTAGGTATTATATTTATGTTAAAATTCAATTTTCAGGTATTTTTAGTTGTGGAATTATTTCCATTTCAAATATCTCGTATCTTATTTCCACCAAGTGTTGGTTTAAAAAAGATTATATTGGGTAATAGAGTAGTCATTTATCTTCAAAACACACATGGTTAAAAACCACGTGGGTAGTTGTAGCATTAACACCTAAAATTTTTAGCTCCACTTATAAAATTTAAAATAAATAGTTCAAGTTTATATTTTTAATAGATTTTTATGAAAATACTTCAATAATAACAAGCAGTACCTGCCAGTAAAGTGTTTTCTCTATCCTACATACATATCACTTACTTCACTGCACTATGACACAACCACTGCAAGAGTCTATCAACAGCTTAAAGGAAATGTTTCTTAAGCGAATGGCTGATTTCGAAGCTGAGTTGCCCAGATCCCAAGGTACTCCATCCATGCCCGGCTTGGCCTCCGAATACACCTCCTTCAAGGCCTTTGTAATGGATGCACTGAAAGGTTTCCAACAGCAAATAGAGCTCCTTTCTCATACGCTGGATTCCATGGAGATGAGGACTCGAAGAAAAATGTTGCTGCTGCATGGTGTGACAGAGGATGGCAAAGAGGATACAGCCAAAGTAGTAGTAAATGTTATAAAGGAGCACCTCAAATCGGACATTACTACAGCTGATATTCGACGCTGTCACAGAATGGGTCGCACATCAAGTAGCAAGGCCAGGCCCATCGCTGTGAAATTCAACAACTCCTTGGTACGGGACAGTGTATGGTTCAGTAAAACCAAATTCAAAGGCACTAGTATTACGGTTTCGGAATTCTTAACCAAACAGCGACACGAAGCTTTCATGGCCGCTCGTCATAAGTTTGGAATAACTCAATGCTGGACTAGGGAGGGCATTATCCATGTTCTTGCGCCTGATGGTTCCCGTCATCGAGTGGTCAACCTCACGGAGCTGCACAAAATTGAGCAAAAGGACGTGGAGAAGCAACCCACACCAGCGAAGCCAGCCGCAAAATCCGAACGGACTATAGCCCAAAAGAAGTAACTTTCTTTGTTTTGGTCGATTTCTGGTCCGGGTAGTAAGTAATAAGTATCTATCTTTATATTCTTTCTTGCTTTGTACCCACTTTATGCTCCACTTTACTAATATATTTCCTTTTTCTCTCTATCGTAATAAATTTATAATTAAATGAGTATTTACTGAGGGTGTCTGACATATTATCTTGTTTCTCTTTAGCTGTCTGTCAGCCGTCAGCTGTCATATCCGTCATCTGTCATCTAATGTCTGTCAAATTGTAACGTGTATGGGTACAGGGCTTTTTAGACTGTTTACATATACTTCCTTTTATTCTTATTTTCTTTATCTTTGTTTCTTATTTCCATCTATATAATTGTATTTCATACTAGCTTTTATTAATAAACTCGTGCAATGTTCTTGTTACTTCCCGGACCAATTCGAATTCTGTTTTTTTTTTGTTTTTGGTAACATAATATGTATGTCATGAACGTCTTCGTTTTCTATTCTTGGCACTACTGGCAGGTGGTGTATTATTGGTAGTTTTGAATTAATATTCAGTTTTTAGTAGTATATATAAAATAGGTATTTTATTTGTTTATCTTCTGATTATATATATTTATATTTTAGATAATATTATTATATTAATTAAGTATATTTGCAGCCATTGATATTGATAGCATTAGTGATGATGAAAGCTTCTACTCAATTTGTAGTATAGATGACAGCTTCACCAGTATACCGTCACTTGCCGACAGTCTTCATTCACAATTTTCTGATGCACCTAAAAATTTCAATGCCGTTCATATCAATGCCCAAAGCATTCCGGCACATTTCCCTGATATGCTGGCCAATCTAGACTGTAAGAACCTTCATGCTATCCTTGTTTCTGAGTCATGGCTTAAGCCCTGTCTGCCTTCTTCATTATACTCCCTACCTGGTTTTCAACTTATCAGAAATGATCGAGCGGTCGGGGGCGGTGGGGGTGTTGCCATATATCTTCGCTCACATATCCCATACACAATTGTAAGTATGTCTGCACAACCACCGCCACCAAATGCCGGTGAGCATTTATTTCTGGAAGTTGCACTAAACCACACTAAAGTCCTTCTCGGCGTTTTCTACTGTCCTTCCCTACGTATTGATTATTTTTCGACTTTTGAAACCGTATTGGTTAATCTTGTGCCTTCTTACAGTCATGTTATCATAATGGGTGATTTTAATACTTGTCTGCTAAAAAATGATTCTCGCTCTTCTTCCCTTCTTTCTACTTCTATAGCCTGTAACTTGTCTATACTACCCTTAAGCGCAACTCATCACTGCCCTAACTCTACACCTTCTCTCCTTGATATAATCATGGTTTCTTCTAAGGAATATGTCACCATGCACGGGCAATATCCAGCAGACATGTTTTCTTACCATGATTTGATCTACATATCTTACAAAATCCGTCCACCTAAAATGCAGCGTAATTTTGGTGGCATGAACACCGATGCTCTTTGTAAAGATGTCAGTGATATTGACTGGACTCCACTTTTCAATGTTGAATCTGTTGATGAAAAGGTCAGCATCTTTACATCTAATATCACAGATCTATATGATAAGCATGCACCAATTCGCCCTATAAAAATAAAACACCCTCCCTCACCCTGGCTCACTGATAGCATCAAACAGCTCATACACAAAAAAGCTGCAGCAAAATTTAAATACAAAATTAGGCCTGATGAACAGAATCTTCAAAAATATGTTGCGATCAGGAATCACTGCAATAGGGTGTGTAGGGACGCACAACGCCAACATATCCATAATTCTGTGAATAACGGAGATCCAGCGAAGGTCTGGAAATTTCTTAAAACAATGGGGGTCGGCAAACCACGTCAACACACTATTCCTAATGACTTCAATTTTGATATGCTTAATCAACATTTCTCTGCCTTGTCCAATATTGATAGGACTACTAAAGAAAGCACTATAAATTATCTTTCATCCTTGCCAACCCCTAGTTATTCATCATTTGTCTTTAATCATTTCACCGATAGTGATGTTAAGAAGAACATAATGTCAATCACTTCCAACGCAGTTGGTAGCGACTGTGTCAGCCGTAATATGCTCCTTCCAATCCTCGATTTAAACCTGCCCATAATTACCCACATTCTTAATTACTCACTATCCAGTGGTCAATTCCCATCAATGTGGAAAGATGCCCTAATAACTCCCATCCCGAAAACCCCTCATCCTTCATCCTTTTCTGACTATCGTCCTATCTCCATCTTACCATTCCTATCCAAAGTCCTCGAACGTCTCCTCCACAGTCAAATCAACTCGTTCCTATCTAAAAATAACCTCCTTAATCCTTTCCAATCCGGTTTCCGTTCGGGTCATAGTACCGCTACAACCCTTGTCAATATTACGGATGACATAAGGGCTGGTATGGAAGGCGAACAGCTCACAATCCTAGCTCTGCTAGATTTTAGCAACGCCTTCAATACAGTGGATCATGACGTTCTACTTAGCCGTCTTTGCTCTCTTAACATATCTCCTACTGTGATTGATTGGTTTCGTAGTTACCTGTGTGGCCGCCGACAACGTATACGCATTGAAAATTCACTTTCGTCTTGGTGTAACACTACTGTTGGTGTGCCCCAGGGTGGCGTGTTATCTCCTTTACTCTTCGCAATGTTTATAAATTCTATATCTAACAATCTTCGCTCTTCCTATCACCTTTATGCAGATGATCTCCAGATCTATACGCAGTCGCCATTCGCACAGTTATCAGATTCTATAGATACCATCAACAATGATCTTGCACAGATTAGCAGCTGGAGTAAATCCTATGGACTTAAAGTGAATCCCTCGAAAACCCCGCTTATTGTTGTTGGTAGTTCGAGAATGATAGCGAAAATCGACTGGTCACAACTTCCTGACATTATTTTTAATGGCATAGTTATTCCTATACAGGATTAAGTAAAGAATCTGGGCCTAACTATCGATTCAACCCTCTCCTGGCGCTCGCAGATCCAAGAAGTGAGTCGTAAGGTGTTTGCATCGGCAGGTTCACTAAGAAGACTTAGGAATTTTCTTCCTACTGCCACCAAAATTGCACTTGCAAACTCTCTTCTATTACCCATTATTGATTACGCAGATGTCAGCTATCCAGATCTTGCCGAAAACCAGCTTGAAAAACTTGAGCGCCTTCAAAATCTCTGTATACGATTCATATTTGGATTACGCAAATACGATCATGTCTCACAATTTCGAACACAAGTGGTTACCAATACGATATCGCCGGAATGCTCACATTCTTTCTTTGCTGTACAATATACTGTTTAACCCTTCAACTCCCTCCTATCTTAAAGGACGATTCGAATTCCTTCATGATACGCACAACCGTTATTTAAGGTCATCAGAAAATTTGAAACTGAAGATGCCAGTACATTCAACAGATTTTTATGATAAATCTTTTTCTGTGACTGCTGTTCGGCTATGGAATGCATTACCGTTTCACATAAGGCAGGCTCAGACGGTAACAAGGTTCAAATCTCTAGTCAAGGATCACTATCTATCATTATAAAATTCCTTATATAAAAGTATAAGTATGTATTAAATATTATTTATGTATGTGTATATATATATATATACACACACACACACACATATATATGTGTGTGTGTGTGTGTATAGTTATTTATGTATGAGTAGGTATATTATTGTACTATATATATACTACATATATATTTAAAGTAAATCATAATTTACTGGTACACTGACAACTACCATTTCTTTCCTACCAATAATATCCATCCAAAGGTTGCCTGGTAGAAATCGCTGTTAGCGATAAGGCCGCCCATTGTACTATGTTTGTAAAATGATCATTTTTTAATGTCCAACTTAGTGTACAATAAAGTGTTAAATAAAATGGTTTCGTGTTTGTTCTTGCCAGGCCCATAATGTATGGCCAAATGGTACATCTCCTTTGTTTTTAAAGAGGTAATAAAATATTTTTATTCATTACGTACTTACTCATCTTGTTATAGCAAACCACGTTCACATGTAAATCATAACACATTTTTTTCAAATTCAAATTACTCTTTAAGTATTTTCTGTTTAAAAACAATTACGTAGGTAACATATTTTCACCACAAATAATTAATGATCAAAATTAAACAAACCAGTTGTCCCGAAAAAGTATCTTTAATGTTATAAATTACTTATAGCCCATGCAGGTACGTACATATGGGCGCAAATTAATTTATAATGATTATATTGTTACGAAAATGTTAATAATATTTAAGATTGATATTTAAATAACTATTTGTGAACACAGAGCTGAGAACTTCACTACTTTAGAATATTAGACACTGTATTGACGACTGTTGTAAAGCAGCGTTTGGTTATTAAATAAATTTGTAATTCGTGTAAAATAAATCATTTGGATTTGTGCAAAGTTCATTACAATATTAATGTTGATTTTTTATTTATATTTTACAGTAATTTCAATTATATGTTGAAAAGGAAGTGGCAGTTGTTAAACATTAAGTGTAATGACGGTTAGTTTATAAAAAGGACTGTAGCTCACATTTTAATTCAATTCTGTGCTAGAAATCGTCCTAAAAAGTACTCCGTGAAATCGTCTGAAAATAAACCGAGTAATATTACGTGAGTGTTTATATTATAATGGAGTCTGGACACGATAACCCTGGCGTATCGCCGACAGCAGCGGTTGGGTAAAACGCCCCCTAAGAGACTTCGGGATCTACGGTTGGTGCGAGAGTGATGGGTCTCTTGGCTTGGCCGCCATTACCAATGATGACCTGAAGACTGATGCGACAAGCGCTTGGAAGCCGTGTTTGGCGCTAGTCAACCCTGATCGGGAGACCACACGGTGTGTCGGAGTTATGGCGAGCACATCTACACTTTACGTGAGGCCACGTGCGAGCGAGAGCGACAGAGCGACTACGACGGGGTGCACGGACCTGGGTGTGCTCTGGCGTGAACGCTGTTCTGCTCTGAGTGCTACCAGAGGTTGCAGATGCGGGTTGTTGATGCACTGACCACAGGTATTTATCTAGAGCTGATTTAATTCGTTTTTGAGAAACATCCAAATTTTATAAATTATGGTGCCTACACGATTACCTACTATCCCCGTAAGGACCGTTACCAGATAAACATTATACAGTCAAAATTACGAACGTTACACCCCAAATATAACTTATAGGTAACTGTTGTTTATCCACGTTTGGTATATAGCAGTGCTACTGTGCTTATAGTCATGTTATGCCTACGGCTGGGGCTCTTATCTCATGTCTGTTTATTAATCGTTAGGCCATGTCGGAAACTTTCTGTAAAACTTACTTATCTACACAAGAAAGAGAAAATAGCTTTGTTGTTGTGTAGTTCTACTAATGTAATTATTAGTAAAGAACGGTATAACTGCCCTTTTCAAGTTTAAGCTCTGATATAGATCCACTGTATAAATTACCTGATTTGCTTTCAGTTTAAATAAGCTAATTGATGTGCTGAATATGAATTCAATTGGTAGTCAATAGGTTATCTCAATAGTAAAACATTAAAGGAATCAAAACATTATTGATAGCCCTTGGTTACACATTACATAAGGCTAAGTAACTGCATTACTTACGGCTTGTGCTCACGACGCGATTATATGAAGCCTCTCTTGATAAAAAATAATTATTTGCATAAAACCAGTAGTTTCACAGATAAGTGCATTCAACAAAACAAACTTCAGTTTAATTATATTAGTACAGATATATATTCAGAAGGTAGATATAAAAATAAATTTGTGATACTCATTAAATTTTTAAAGCTAATATTTGTAAAGTTACAAAATAGGTTTTATTATATATTTGTGGACTCTGTAGGTGCCTACATGATTTCATTATGTTGAAATTGTTACTGTCAACTTGCAACTCAAGTTAAGGTTATTTAATAAGACAAGGGAATCCAACATATCTTAATATGATATTTGTCGTTTAATTTTATACCTGTATAGAATGATTTGTTCCGACCATGATAAGTCCTTGCTTAACCCAAACTACTGAAGCTAGAAACATGAGATCAGGACAGTAGATTTAGTTTTATAAAAGTCCATTTCTAAGCATTTAAGGTTGAAAGTCTTAAGGCAGGTGACTACTAATCTTTTATAAATAACAAGCCTTAGTGTTATACTCGGAAAATACAATTTATTTTAGTTGTGAGTTCATTTGCTAACTTAGTTGCATCTATATTCAAGATGACAACCAGTGATAAAGCAATAAAATTTAGTGCCAACCTTATTGCTTAGCTCTTGTGGGATACAAGAAAGATAGGAATATGATTATTAGGATAATGGTAAGTGGGTTTAAAGAGCATGATGTGAAAATCCATATTATCTCTTTTCCCATTAAGCAGTATTTATTCTTGGCAAATAAAAGTAAATGTATGGACTACTCATGCTTTATTTCTAAGTCAGTTGTGATTGGTCAGTTTAAATTTATTTATAGATAAACAATTTATAGATAAACAATTATTAATTCTGTATGAATAAATAAGAATTACATTAGCACCACATGTTAACAGTTTAAAATAAATATTAACATTATTTAGAAAATGCCCTTAAATATAAAGTCAAATAAAACTATTGATATAAACTCACCACCATATTAACTATACAACCTGAGTGAATTTTAAACTTTCGCGATTTGTATACATTATAGAAAACTATTTAGCGGGTCTTAATCGCGTTAACTATAACTTATTTAAGGTATAAATACCTATTTGTTACCGACGTTTCGCTCGTCTTGCACCGAGCATGCTCGCGGAGAGAATGATGAGAGCTCAGGGACGTCTTGTGGAAGTGCGAGTTTCGGCACCTACCCTCACTTGGTCTTTATTTAAGTTCGCAATGTCGGTACTCCGACACACTACACTAATGACGTCTACACACTGTTGAGTTTTATCACTGCGGCGGTGTTTACACTTGCTGATGACTGGATTCCAAGTGGCCGATAATCTATATCCATCCTCCCGGTTGAAATTGTTATGTTTCTTGATTTCTACCGCTTCACGTACTATCCTGGAGTAATAGTGACGATCGGTGGATAAGACTTGTGGTTGATGCAGTTCTATCCAGTGGTTTGGTCCAGACTCCAACAAATGCTCAGCTATCGCCGACTTGTTAATATGTCGGTTTTTTACAGCTGCGATATGTTCCTTTACCCTTTCAGCGATTGTACGCTTAGTCTGCCCGATATATGAACTACCACAGCTGCAATCGACTTTGTAGACGCCAGGTGTTTGGAGAGGAATGACATCCTTTGGTGTACGCAGATTGTGTGCTATCTTAGAGAGCGGACTGTATACAGTCTTGATGGAGTATTTCCTGAGTACTGTTCCAACTTTGTCCGTCACTCCCTTTAGATACGGCATGTAAGCGGGCACTCTGCTTACTTCAGGTTTACGCTCGTTCCTCTTCCAACAGAGTAAGTTTTTCTTGTTACCGTTGCGCCTAAGTACCTCCCGAACATGTGACAGCTCACTATTTAATTGTTCGGGGTCACATAAGTCATACGCTCTGTTCACTAACGAGGACACAACCGAATCCAAGTGCCGCGGATGGTGGTGCGAGTTCGCGTTGAGATACCTGTCGGTGTGTGTCGGTTTCCTATACACAGTGTGTCCAAGGGTACCATTATCTCTCACTGTCACTTTAACGTCGAGAAAGGCTAACGATCCTACCTCCATCTCGAATGTGAATCGGATGTTCGGATGTATGGAGTTCAATTTGTGTGCGATTTGTTCTACGTCCTGCTTGATGCCCTTCATGATGCAGAAGATATCGTCGACATGCCTTTTCCATAGTTTCACATTTGACGCCTGCATGTCTATGGATTCCTCAAAGTGCTCCATCCAGATGTTGGCCATTACCGGTGCTATAGGGCTACCCATAGCCACTCCATCGATCTGGAGGTAATGTTGTCCACGATATAGGAAGTAGTTTCCATCCAAGCAATTCCTGAGTAGAACGATGTATTCGTTAGATAGACCGTTTTCCCTTAATTTCCTCTCTACGACGTCAAGGCAATCTTGAATAGGAACATTGGTGAATAGTGACTCAACATCAAAACTCACCATCACCTTCAAGCAGCAAGGCACCTTCACCTGCAAGCACCACGGCATCAAGCAGGACGTAGAACAAATCGCACACAAATTGAACTCCATACATCCGAACATCCGATTCACATTCGAGATGGAGGTAGGATCGTTAGCCTTTCTCGACGTTAAAGTGACAGTGAGAGATAATGGTACCCTTGGACACACTGTGTATAGGAAACCGACACACACCGACAGGTATCTCAACGCGAACTCGCACCACCATCCGCGGCACTTGGATTCGGTTGTGTCCTCGTTAGTGAACAGAGCGTATGACTTATGTGACCCCGAACAATTAAATAGTGAGCTGTCACATGTTCGGGAGGTACTTAGGCGCAACGGTAACAAGAAAAACTTACTCTGTTGGAAGAGGAACGAGCGTAAACCTGAAGTAAGCAGAGTGCCCGCTTACATGCCGTATCTAAAGGGAGTGACGGACAAAGTTGGAACAGTACTCAGGAAATACTCCATCAAGACTGTATACAGTCCGCTCTCTAAGATAGCACACAATCTGCATACACCAGAGGATGTCATTCCTCTCCAAACACCTGGCGTCTACAAAGTCGATTGCGGCTGTGGTAGTTCATATATCGGGCAGACTAAGCGTACAATCGCTGAAGGGGTAAAGGAACATATCGCAGCTGTAAAAACCGACATATTAACAAGTCGGCGATAGCTGAGCATTTGTTGGAGTCTGGACCAAACCACTGGATAGAACTGCATCAACCACAAGTCTTATCCACCGATCGTCACTATTACTCCAGGATAGTACGTGAAGCGGTAGAAATCAAGAAACATAACAATTTCAACCGGGAGGATGGATATAGATTATTGGCCACTTGGAATCCAGTCATCAGCAAGTGTAAACACCGCCGCAGTGATAAAACTCAACAGTGTGTAGACGTCATTAGTGTAGTGTGTCGGAGTACCGACATTGCGAACTTAAATAAAGACCAAGTGAGGGTAAGGTGCCGAAACTCGCACTTCCACAAGACGTCCCTGAGCTCTCATCAGTCTCTCCGCGAGCATGCTCGGTGCAAGACGAGCGAAACGTCGGTAACAAATAGGTATTTATACCTTAAATAAGTTATAGTTAACGCAATTAAGACCCGCTAAATTATTTTCTATGAAACTGAGTGGAATCATTTTTAGAAATAAGACTGCACTACTCTTGCTTTGTTATATTGGTAGCTTGTAATGTAAATTTCTCTTTTATGGATCAGTTGGCAAACAGTTCAACAATTTCACAGCTTGCACTATGCCTAAGAATATTCAATATTGGATTAAACATGTTCTTACATGAGTCATAATTATAGCACTAGTATTTTCGAAATCCTTGGATCTGCATGGTTTGAAATCTTAATATATAAAATCCTTGCGTTACTGACTGACTGACAGACACGCTACAGCCGAAACGATTGGGCGCAGGAAGCTGAAATTTGGCATGTATATTCCTTGGGTACCGTAGGGGTGCACTAAGAAGGGATTTCCCGAAATTCCCACGGGATCGGCCAAAACGGATAAATTAAAAAAAATGCTGGCGTAGCTGCTGGCGTCCTCTAGTATTATATAGAATTACAGTTTTGGGTATGTGGACATTGGTCTCCAACAGCTTTTTTATGAAAACTCATGTAGGTACAAATACTATTTATTACGTACGTGTTATAAAATCTCATAATTAAGATGTGGTTTTAATTATTTTGACTTTAGTGTAATGCTCATAGAAAACGCCTTGTTATTTTGTTTTAGCAAACATTTCTTTTAACCATTGCTATTTTATTTTATTAAAGCATACTCGTATAAATATTATGAACGAGAAAAAATATTGTATGTGTCATTTTATCACTTAATGTTACTGTATTTTTTTACTTTTCGAGTAGGTATGTACTTACATGATATTGAAATCATCCTGATAAGATAACCACATAGTTGTAACAAACATAATTATTACTTAGGCGACAGATAGGTAGTTCTGGAAAATAATATATGATTTGCGATGCAACCGTACCTTTTATAAGGTTTACTATTGTTTAACAAAAAACGTATGACAAAAGAACATTACTATTGAACATTATTAGGAGCAACTACTTCTCTCTTCATAGACAAGTCGGAACATAGATGTTCCGACTTGTCTATGAAGAGAGAAGTAGTTGCTCCTGGTTATTATAAGCATTATAATGTTATTATGGAAGAAATAAATAATTAGTCAGCTAACAGTGGTTTTATATTTATTAAAAATACAACAGTACGCAACAGTGGTAGCAGAGCGTGGTTCCCGATGTTCACTGAACTGGCAGAGTTATAAAGATCGTTTTCGTAAAGTCTGCGACCGGCGTTTGGCAAAGCAAAAAGCTAGCAAAATGGCGGAGACCATAAAAATCAAGCAATTTGCGGGCGAAAATTTCGCTATATGGAAGTTTAGAATTAGTAGCATCTTGAAAGAAAATGATTGTTTAAAGGCTATAGAAAGTACATTATTTGCGAGCAATCCTGAGAACAAGAAATTAGAAGCGCGTGCGCAAAGCCTAATCATTAATTCCGTGTCTGACAGCCATATTGACTACATATCAGAGGAAAACACAGCCTACAACATGATGGCAAAATTGGAGCAACAATTCATGAAGAAAGGAACTAGAAGCAAGCTGTTTTTGAGGCGGCAGTTATTTTTCAACGGTTTCGAGAATCTTCGGGCAGCTTCGGGATGCCGGGAGCGCATTGACGGAGGAGGAGAAGGTGAATGTACTACTGTTATCTATGCCAGAGTCCTATGAAATAATTGTAACTGCAATAGAAAGCTTACCTAACCTAACCGTAGACATAGTTAAAGACAGATTACTTGGAGAAGAATAAAAAAGAATCAAACATGTAGGATACGCAACGGAGCATCATAGAAATAGTTTTCTATGTTATTCATGCGGCAAGGAAGGACAAAAATGTTCCAATGCCGAGCGAGATACACAGAGAATACAGGTATAGGACAAGCTTATCAGAGACCAGGAGGACGAGGTCAAGGACGAGGCGCTCAAGCTCCACAGAGGGCAGGGTTTGGTAATAGAGGTTTTTCCTCAAGACCGGGTCGTGGATTCCCAAGTAGACAAGGATTTCGAGGAAACAGAAGAGGACACTTTGGACAAGGACAAAACAATTATTCAGGGAGAGATCATCATTCATATGCGGCATCTACAGCAAGTGATAATGCGTTTTTAACCGGAAGTTATGATAGTGAAAAATGTAATAATATTGTGTGGTGCATGGACTCAGGATCATCAGACCATCTTATAAATAATAATAGTGTGTTTACAGACTATATTGAATTAATGAAACCTAAGGTGATTTCAGCAGCCGAAAATGGGGTTAGTTTGATGGCAATTGGTGTGGGTAACATAAAGGCAAGATGTTTTATTGGTAAGAGATACATTGATTGTACTATTAAAAATGTATACTATGTGCCAGAATTGAGGAAAAACTTATTGTCAGTTTCAAAAATAGAATGTCATGGTTATAGAGTTGAATTTTTAAATGGTTAAGTCAGGGTTTACAAGCATAATCAGTTAACTATAATTGGAAATAGTGAGAGTTCACTGTATACCATACAAATGCAAATTCTTAAACATGAATATAATTTTGCTAAAAACAATGATAATCAGCAGCTGTGGCACAGGCGGTGTGCCACCTAAATATGAAAAACTTATCGTTGCTTGCGAGGAATGAAATGGTAATTGGTATTAATGACTTAAATGTAATAATGATAATTCTGTGTGTGAACCGTGTTTATTAGGGAAAATGACAAGACCACCTTTTAACCGACCTGGACGTAGGGCTACTAGATCCCTCGAGTTAGTACATAGTGACGTGTGTAGACCGATCACCCCATTAACTGAAGATGGATATAAATATTTTGTAACATTCATTGATGACTATACTCATTTCGTTTGGGTGTATCTGATTTATAACAAAAGTGAAGTTTTTGACAAATTCAAACAGTACTATTTTTATGTAACCAACCATTTTAATACAAACATGTTAAAGTTTAGATCAGATAACGGAGGTAAATATGTGTCTAGGGAATTTCAGGAATTTTGTTACAGTAAAGGAATGGAAATGCAATATACAGTGCCTTATAATCCTCAGATGAATGGTGTAGCTGAACGAATAAATCATACACTAATGGAGAAGGCTTAAACAGTTTTAATAGACTCTCAACTTAGTAAAGAATTTTGGGGACATGCAGTGTTGTTTTCAGCATATGTGTCGAACAGAAGCCCAACCGAAGGAAAAAGTCAAACACCATCAGAACTATGAGAAGGCAGGAAACCTAATGTGTCAAATATGAGAGTGTTTGGATGCACAGCATATAATCATGTACCAAAAGAATTAAGGCAAAAACTGGACAATTCAGGAAAAAAATGATTTTTATTGGATACCTCAATTCAGGATATAAACTATATGATATTGAGTCAAGGAAAGTGATATCTGCGAGTAATGTAAAATTTGATGAGACAAAACCGAAAAATGACAATTACATGGATGTGAGATATACACCGGAGGTGACAGAAAAGAATGAAGAAGAGGTTAGCGAGCAAGAACAGGACAGTGAAGAAGACATAGAGGAGAAAGTATATAATGACAAGAAAAATAATAAAGGTAATAAGAAAAATAGGAAAGAAGAAGAAGAACCAAATCAAAAAGAAAATGCAATAAAAGAGACAGAAAGTACAGAAAGAGGGAGAGGAAAAAGAGAAATAAGAAAACCAGTATGGCAAAAGGACTATGAGATTGACTTAAACAAAGATGAGATGGCATTGTATGCTTTATTATCATGTTATCAGGATGTCCCAGCAAGTTTTGAAGATATTAAAGGAAGAAAAGATGAGAAAGAATGGAACAAGGCAATAAATGAAGAATTAAAAGTTTTGAAAGATAATGAAACATGGAAGTTTGTGCCTGAACCAAAAAATAAAAAACTATTAGATAGCAAATGGGTTTTTACTAAGAAGAACATAGGAGAACAAGAGATATGCAAAGGAAGATTAGTAGTGAAAGGCTACCAGCAGAAAGGTAAATTGGATGATATATACTCACCTGTTTTGAAGTTACAAACCTTAAGAGTACTTCTATCTGTTGCTGCTCAGAAAGATTATGAAATCCACCAGATGGATGTTAAAGGTGCATTTTTGTACGGACGCATTGATGAAGAAGTATACTTGAAACCTCCACAAAGATTAACAGCTCCAGAAGGTCATGTATTGAAATTACAGAAATCATTGTATGGATTAAAAAAGAGTCCAAAATATTGGTATGTAAAATTTACAGAGGTCATTACAGGGTGTGGCTTCACGCGGTCTCAAAATGACTACTGTCTATATAGCAAAGGGGATCTGTATTTAATTTTATACGTCGATGACATATTAATTATAGGACCTAGCTGTACTAAAATAGAAAGTGTCAAAAATTTCTTGAAAATAAATTTTAAATGAAAGATTTGGGTGATAATAATTTAATAGATCTTAGTATTAGTATTCAAAAGAAACAAGACGGTGTTTATCTTAATCAAACTAAGTATTTGCAAAAGGTTCTTGAATCTTACAATATGAATGAATGTAAAGGAATTAATTCCCCTATGGATAATAACTTCGAAATGGATTTTGACATGGCTGAAATTGATATGACTCTAGAACATCAATGTAGATCACTCATTGGTTCCTTAATGTATGCTATGGTAAGCACTAGACCTGACTTGGCAACAGCTGTGTCTTATTTGAGTAGATTCCAGTCACAACCAACTTTAAAATTATGGCAAGCTTTGAAGCGTGTGTTAGATATATAAAACAAACTATTGATTTAAACCTAAAATATTGTAAATGTAATTGTAACAGTTTAATAGGCTATGCTGATGCTGACTTTGCTCGTGATAATGATAGAAAATCCTAAAAACTTTCTATCGAGCGCACTGCTGAGATTTCTTGTGTTGAGCTTGAACATGTTATAGTGTGTGTGTATCGACTAGACATGTGTCGTTGTCGCTATTTGAAATAACGAAACGAAATCGTTTAGCGTTGCCTGATAACGTTATGAAAACTATCTACTTGTAACAACTATCTACTTTTCAAAAGCTATTATATATGTAGCATGTGCAGTTTTGATAACAGGTATTGCCGCCAATGAACTTTCCTTCATACTTTACCAGGCTTAGGACTGGCTGTATATTTTATAGTCAGAACGAAATCTAATTCGATTTTGAATTTTGATTTACATGAATTAAAAATTACATAAGTAATAACTATGATGAATGTTATGAAAGAAATTCACTTATACAGGCGTATTTAAAAGTTCATTAGATGTACATTATGAATTTTAGGTATATACATATTTACAAGTTCTAGCTGTTTATTATTTACATTGTGTTGCCGTTTATAAACATAATTTGTGCCACTTTTTGATGGTCGAGCCTTGGACGGCGGTCTGAAATCAGCTGACCAGCCCTGCTGAAAATTCTTTCACAGGGAACTGATGTGGCAACAATGTTGCCGTATTCCCGGACTAGTTTGCATAAATGTGGATACTTTGGGCAATTCCATGATCCATGCTTTATGCACGGGTAGGATATCGTCATCCAGGTAGAGGTCAACGTCTTGAATCGCTTTTGATAGCGGGGTGCCTGTTTTCGCCGGCTTCTTTGAGTCTATGAGCTCTGATAATATACTCCACGGCGAAACTCTTTTGTTTAAAGATGTTGTGGTCACTGGTCGTGGTTGCGGGACAGGTTGATTTTTGGCGATTAAATTTTGGACCAAATCCTGTACCCTTTTTTTTGTCCTTGCTCCTTCGGCTTTGTCAAGTAATCCTGATGTTTTGTATCTTGGATCAAAGAACGAACATACTCCAAAGGTTCCACTTTTTTCCATATTCCCTAGTCATGTTATTAAACCCTCTCTAAGATTATTAGCGACAACGGCAGCTGGGCTAATTGTGTTATCTTCTGACAAAGGGGGTACATACATGATCCGCTAACAACTTATCGCACGTGTTTATGAGACATCTTGTAATGGTTATGATAGAGCCAGCAGTCATATATTTTTCTCCGCTCATTGCGGCGGTGATGTCCTCAAATGGCTTCAGTACAATTAACAACTGCTCCAAAAGCGTCCACTCCTCGTTACTAATTACGGGCAAATCTTTTCCGATCACAGCTATTGTTGCTTTCAGAGCGGACTGTACTTCAGGGAAGCGGTTAATCATCTGCAGTGTCGAATTCCATCGAGTGGACATGTCTTGTTTCAACTTTAACGGCACTGCAGATCCATTTTCCTGTTGTTGATACTTAAGTAATTTTTCGGTAGCAAATGTACTTTTTTTTAAAAATCTCACAATTGTTTTGACTTTGTCCAACGTACCTTGGACGCAAGTAAGCGCGTTTTGTACGATTAAATTTAAAGTATGTCCGAAACAACCAAAATGTCTCCATCCTAAATCAGTTAAGGCTTTTTGGACATTGGCAGCATTGTCACTGATAACAAAATTAATTTTGTCCGTTAAATGCCACTATAGATGTTTTCATTAAAAACTTGAATATGGCCACTCGTATGTCGATCCGGAAAATGATCGCAAGCCAGTAAAACGGACTGCATTTCAATGAATGGATTTATGGACGTCTCTGAAAGTTACATAGCGATTACTGGCCACTACGTAACAGCGGATCTGTTACGTAGTGGCCAGTAATCGCTATGTAACTTTCAGAGACGTCCATAAATCCAATGTTAAGCAGATTTTATAAACTACTTCATTATTAGATAGACGTTCTTTTACCTCATCTTTAATTTTGTCGTATAATTTAGGGATCAGCGTCGAAGACACGTGTTTTTTCGAGAGAAGCTCGTAACCAGGTATCCAGCGTGCGAATTTCTTAAAAGATGGCTCTTCTACTAGACTAAATGGTTGAAAACCCTTAGTAAATAAACCTAATAGGTCGTTGTCTATTTTAGATTTTTGATCTCTCGATTTTTTTTTTGGTATGAAAGTTTCCAAACTTATCTGCCTTGTCTGGCGCATTCCGCTTATGCCGCTGGAAGTTGAAGGTGCTGCCTCAGTAAGCAAAGAAATTGTACTTGTCGCCGCTATCTCTGATATTCCCGGTACAGGTACATTGTTGCTGTTGGTATTTTGACTAGTTTGGTAGTTTGCAACACGTCTGAACGCTTCGACATGCCGGTTCCGAAGATGCGTTTTTAAATTTCCAGTAGTCGTTTTGTAGCTTATATAAGTGCAACATAAATTGAACTTTGCCTTTTTATTTACATTGTCTTTTTCAAAATACTCCCACAGGATACTTGAATTAACTCTAGTAGACATATTTACAATTTTAACCTATACACACTTATACCTACTAAGTCAGTATAATTATTTATTTACACTAAAATAAGTTTTTCACAAAGTCACAAAACAAAATGTTTAAGTCTGAAGCACCTATTTTTAAACCACTTATAACTAGTAACTTTATACAACATAAAAAAAATCAAAGACAGTATCAACTACTTATTAAAAATTTAATATTCCTATTAAAGGATTGCAGCGTATCGCATCGAAGTGCAGAATTCCGAACAATGCTAATTTTATTTCAGGTAAATATAAGCAACGAAAGAAATGGGGTACCTGCAGATGTCAAGGTCAAAAGTTCAAAACAAAAAACACTTGTCACTACATCAAAAAATATTCACACCCTAATGTCTTAATCGTTACCTAAAATAAAGCTCATTGTCTATTGTAAAAGTATTAGTAATCATTTATTTCGTCGCCGCGCGATGGCGATACCGTCACAGGCTCGGGCTCGCGTCCTTCTCTGTCGCACTCATGTGAACGCGCTATATTTTATGCGTGTTTCATTCACTAGCTACTAGCTGACTAACAGCCAACCGTTGCGATTCAGTTACGTCGCTAACGTTTGGAACACTATTCATTGCTTGTCAAGTTGCCGTTGTCAAAAGTCGATAGGTTTTTTCAGCTAGAAAACGAGTGATGGTTATGCCTGTAATAAGATAGTTTAAAACTATCTATGTTATATAGCGCTCACGTCTAGTATCGACCACCACCAAGCGACTTTACTTACTTTGAAAGCATCATAGAAGATGTCTTAGAACACATAATTTCTAGTACATACATACATACATAGACTCACGCCTGTTTCCCGGAGGGGTAGGCAGAGACTACGGAACGCCATTTGCAACGATCCTGACATACCTCACTTGCTTCACTCACTCCCATCAAGTTTCTCATGCATGCTCTTCTGTTAAGGGTACTTCTGACTTGTCGTTTTTTCAGGATGTGTCCAATCTGGTCAGAGAACGTCCGCCTAGGTCTTCCCCTTTGTCCTGTTCCATTCACACTTGCCTTATATATCTTCTTTGTCAGTCTATCGTCATCCATCCTCTCCATGTGCCCAAACCATCTTAACATGCCTTTCTCAATGCTTGTCACTACATCTTCTTTTACCCCACACCACTCTCGTATCACACAATTCTTTACTCTGTCGGTCAAAGACACACCACACATACTTCTCAGTGCTCTCATTTCTACAGCATTTATTTTACTTTTTAAAATCTCTTCTGCCATACCCAACTTTCACTACCATACATAAGGGTAGGCACTAACACGCCTCTATGTACAGCCAAACGTGCCTTTTTGGACACGTTTTGACTGTTCATAAACGCTTTCAGAGCTCCATTCACACTATTACCTGCATTAACTCTCCTTTCAATATCTTCTTCATTTTGAAATTAAACTACAGTTTACGGATTTTATCGCGTTATATTACTTTCACTGGTTATTTGTTATTACATTTAAACCGAAAGATCTTGAAACTACATTTTTATTACTAGCCGACGTTTCGAATTCTTTATAGGATTCATGTTCACGGCAGACTGAGGTGATATTTGTCTAATATAAATGTAATAACAAATAACCAGTGAAAGTAATATAACGCGATAAAATCCGTAAACTGTAGTTTAATTTCAATGTGTAACATTCGCGTAAACCCAAGAAATTATTATCTTCTTCATTCTTACCATCTCTTGTAAACAACGTACATAAGTAAACAAACTCATTCACTTGTTCCACTCGCTGTCCATCGATCAAAACATTACAAGCCGTAACGCATTCCTCCTTTTCAAAAACCATAACTTTCGTTTTTCTTACATTCACTTTCATTCCTTTCCTCTCTAACGCACCATGCATGATTGCTACTATCTCCTGCAACTCCTCCGCTGGAGGTGCAAGTATTACTAGTAAGGATATTATTAGTAAGGAGGCATTTGACGAGTAACCCATTCATCCTTAATCCGCAGTCACTATTTAGTTTATTTATATATGTCTATTTAGTTTTAAATCTTGCAAATAACTATCCATGAAGAGGTTAAACAGCCACGGCGACGCTACACATCCCTGTCTTACACCTTTCTCGATGGTAAACCAGTCAGTGTATGCCCCGTTTATCCTCACACAAGCTCTAGAATCCTCATAAAGGGATTTCAGAGCTCGAATGAGGCTGCTGTCTACCCCATTCATTGACAGCACCGACCACATTTCATTCCTCACCACTTTATCGTAAGCCTTTTCCAAATCCACGAATGCGCAATAGACCTTTTGACCTTTGGCCAAAAACTTTTTGACTATGCTTCGCAAGGAAAAAACCTGATCTATGCATCCCATACCCTTTCGGAATCCCGCTTGTACATCCCATATTTTCTTGTCGGTTACTTCCATAACTCTTTCAATCAGTACCTTCGCATACAATTTGCCAACAATGCTCAGAAGGCTAATGCCTCTATAGTTTTTGCAGTCTTGTTTCGAGCCTTTTCCTTTATAAAGAGGCACAACTACAGCTGTGGCCCAGTCATTAGGTACTCGGCCGGTGCTCCAGCACAAGTTATATAACCGCTGCAACTGACCAACTATGATGCCCTGTCCAGCCTTCAGCATTTCGACTGTAATCCTATCATATCCTGCAGCCTTACCTACTTTCATACTTCCCAGTTCCTTCACGATCTCATCCACGCCAATAACGCTTTCATCATTGCTATCGTTACCATTCATTTCAGCTATCGGTGTCTCTATCGCCGATCTTTCAAATAAACTTTCAAAATACTCTTTCCATCTCTTCAGCACGCACGATTCATCATTTACTATCTTTCCATTCTCGTCTCTGATGGATGTGTGTTCTGACGATTGAGTTCTTCCTAGAACTGCACGAACGGATTTCCAGAAAAACTTAATGTTCCTCTGGAAATCGTCAGATAATCTGCTATCAAACTTATCTTTCTTTTCCTCTTTTTTCCTTTTAACCATTTCTTTCACTATTCTTTTTGACCTAACAAACTCCTTTGTTGCTTCATCAATGTCTTCACTCGTTGCTTTTCCCATTCTTTCATTTGCTCTGGCAGCCAACCAATCTGACCAAGCTTTCTTCTTCTCTGACACTGCTGATTGTACATCCTTGTCCCACCATGTATTCTTAACCTTTCGTATTTTCCTTCTCTTGATCACACCACATACTTCAGACGCTACACATACTACCTCTTCTTTAAAGGCCTGCCATAATTCTTCCATATCATTTATGCAATCGAACCTCTCAAATTTTGCTATCAATCTTCGTTTATACTCATCTTTCACATCTTTCTCTTGTAGATTTTCTACCTTAATTCTTTCCAAGACCCTATTTTCATTACGCTCTCGGTGTCGCCATCCTTTAAAGAGCCCACTTGTCCGGCTCAACACCAAGAGGTGGTCTGTGTTCTGTTCACACTCTCATCACCAAATGCACCTAACACCCTTTCAAATCCATCTCGCTTTACTCCCACCCATCCATTGAAATCCCCTAACAAGATCAATCTTTCATTATTCTTGCAGTTCGTCAAAATCTCTCTTAAACTCTCCCAAAACTCCTGCCTTTCGTCTCACTCATGTTGTGACATACCCGTAACTATATTGACTGGGGCGTACACCCCCACAATAAAGAGACGAGTAGGTCCTACTTTCATTCTCATTCACAGTAGCTTAGCATTTACACATTCAAACTCTTTTACACACTCATTCATTCGCGCAGACAGTATTACACCAACTCCCTTACAGGCTCTGGTGGTACTATCTACCCCAGACCAATACGCCGTATATGCACCATGCTTGGTGGTTTCACACCCTTTTCTTTTTGTTTCATTCACACAAAGAACATCATTCTTTCTATCATCCATCATCTGACATACTTCATCCAATTTGCCGTTCATTCCTCCTCCAACATTCAATGTTGCAAACCTGCTCTCCGTAGGCCGCTTTTCGCCCTCGCGGGAAACGAGACGTGATGGGTTGTGAACCGCGTCGCCGCCGTGTGAGGAAATATTATTTATTGTTCCCATTGCGTTTCCACGAGAATTAGGGTTTTTAAATGTCCATCCCCATAGAGCACTTTACGGGGGTAAGGCGGAATATCACGTGTGCCCTGTGACCACCAACACAGGCACCCTCCGTTTGCGACCAGCTTACCCTCTGGCCACGAATTTCTCGGCACGTGTCGGTTTACACCTTAGATCGGGGTTTTGTGTCGGGTATGCTCCCTGAAAGTTGGTTTAATTTCGGAGTTTTCCTTCTCCTAGACAGGTTGCCAACCAAGGCTAACGAGGCCCATCTCCCCGAACGTTTGATTTAATTTCGGAGTTTTCCTTCTCCTAGACAGGTTGCCAACCAAGGCTAACGAGGCCCATCTCCCCGAGGAAGTCTATAATCGTTTGTGGCGATTTTAATGTATTTTTTTTAGAAAATCACCAATTTGCACTAGGTTAGCTAGCTTATTTATGTCATTTAATTAAATTTTTGGTTCTCTGAACCAACCAGAATAACCTCACATTCTTCTACATGCTTAGATAATGTTTTTTGCAATTTTCTTTATTTAAGTAAGGCTGTTTTAACTGACTTGACATCGGATCACTGCGGGCAAATGGCTGTTATTCAAACTAATACAATCCCTAAAGTACAAGAAATTACATGTAGGCCAATGACCTCTGCTCACCTAAAACACTTTAGTAATGATGTTCCTGCCAAGATCGCCAGTATTGACTTAACCATTGATGATCATGAAGAATTTGCCTATTTAAAATTATTAATGACTAGCTGCTCCCGCGACTTCGTTCGCGTAAATGTTGGGATTTAATTAGCATGACATTTATGCTAAGTGTATATAATATTTATAACTTTTATACATACATACATACATAACGTCACGCCTTTTTTCCCTGAAGGGGTAGGCAGAGGTGTATTCCTACACCCACTTTTCGCAATATATACTTTGGTCCCACGTAATAAGGGGCGAGCCTATTGCCGTACCGGGCACATTTCCAGACTCCGCGCTGCTACTGAGAATTTCGTGACAGAAAAACCCAATAGCACTGCCCGACCCAGGAATCGAACCCGGGACCTCCTGATCCCACGCGCACATTTATGCCGCGAGACCAACGAGGCAGTCGTATAGGTTTTGATGTCGAGTTTTCCGTCTCTACGCAAAGATGGTATTTGCATCGTGTTATCCCTTAGTCGCCTCTTACGACACCCACGGGATGATAGGGGGTGGTGACACTGGTATTCTATGCCGTCAACCACACGGCAATAACTTTTATATGTATATTATATACCTAATAACTTTTATATGTATATTAATCCTTAGAGAAATTCTTTATACACAATATTAACTGTTTTACCACCTTCACATAGAACATACATACATAGACTCACGCCTGTTTCCCGGAGGGGTAGGTAGAGACCATGGAACGCCATTTGCAACGATCCTGACATACCTCTCTTGCTTCATTCACTCCCATCAAGTTTCTCATGCATGCTCTTCTGTGGTACTTCTGACCTGTCGTTTTTTCAGGATGTGTCCAATCTGGTCAGAGAACGTCCGCCTAGGTCTTCCCCTTTGTCCTGTTCCATTCACACTTGCCTTATATATCTTCTTTGTCAGTCTATCGTCATCCATCCTCTCCATGTGCCCAAACCATCTTAACATGCCTTTCTCAATGCTTGTCACTACATCTTCTTTTACCCCACACCACTCTCGTATCACACAATTCTTTACTCTGTCGGTCAAAGACACACCACACATACTTCTCAGTGCTCTCATTTCTACAGCATTTATTTTACTTTTTAAAATCTCTTCTGCCATACCCAACTTTCACTACCATACATAAGGGTAGGCACTAACACGCCTCTATGTACAGCCAAACGTGCCTTTTTGGACACGTTTTGACTGTTCATAAACGCTTTCAGAGCTCCATTCACACTATTACCTGCATTAACTCTCCTTTCAATATCTTCTTCATTTTGAAATTAAACTACAGTTTACGGATTTTATCGCGTTATATTACTTTCACTGGTTATTTGTTATTACATTTAAACCGAAAGATCTTGAAACTACATTTTTATTACTAGCCGACGTTTCGAATTCTTTATAGGATTCATGTTCACGGCAGACTGAGGTGATATTTGTCTAATATAAATGTAATAACAAATAACCAGTGAAAGTAATATAACGCGATAAAATCCGTAAACTGTAGTTTAATTTCAATGTGTAACATTCGCGTAAACCCAAGAAATTATTATCTTCTTCATTCTTACCATCTCTTGTAAACAACGTACATAAGTAAACAAACTCATTCACTTGTTCCACTCGCTGTCCATCGATCAAAACATTACAAGCCGTAACGCATTCCTCCTTTTCAAAAACCATAACTTTCGTTTTTCTTACATTCACTTTCATTCCTTTCCTCTCTAACGCACCATGCATGATTGCTACTATCTCCTGCAACTCCTCCGCTGGAGGTGCAAGTATTACTAGTAAGGATATTATTAGTAAGGAGGCATTTGACGAGTAACCCATTCATCCTTAATCCGCAGTCACTATTTAGTTTATTTATATATGTCTATTTAGTTTTAAATCTTGCAAATAACTATCCATGAAGAGGTTAAACAGCCACGGCGACGCTACACATCCCTGTCTTACACCTTTCTCGATGGTAAACCAGTCAGTGTATGCCCCGTTTATCCTCACACAAGCTCTAGAATCCTCATAAAGGGATTTCAGAGCTCGAATGAGGCTGCTGTCTACCCCATTCATTGACAGCACCGACCACATTTCATTCCTCACCACTTTATCGTAAGCCTTTTCCAAATCCACGAATGCGCAATAGACCTTTTGACCTTTGGCCAAAAACTTTTTGACTATGCTTCGCAAGGAAAAAACCTGATCTATGCATCCCATACCCTTTCGGAATCCCGCTTGTACATCCCATATTTTCTTGTCGGTTACTTCCATAACTCTTTCAATCAGTACCTTCGCATACAATTTGCCAACAATGCTCAGAAGGCTAATGCCTCTATAGTTTTTGCAGTCTTGTTTCGAGCCTTTTCCTTTATAAAGAGGCACAACTACAGCTGTGGCCCAGTCATTAGGTACTCGGCCGGTGCTCCAGCACAAGTTATATAACCGCTGCAACTGACCAACTATGATGCCCTGTCCAGCCTTCAGCATTTCGACTGTAATCCTATCATATCCTGCAGCCTTACCTACTTTCATACTTCCCAGTTCCTTCACGATCTCATCCACGCCAATAACGCTTTCATCATTGCTATCGTTACCATTCATTTCAGCTATCGGTGTCTCTATCGCCGATCTTTCAAATAAACTTTCAAAATACTCTTTCCATCTCTTCAGCACGCACGATTCATCATTTACTATCTTTCCATTCTCGTCTCTGATGGATGTGTGTTCTGACGATTGAGTTCTTCCTAGAACTGCACGAACGGATTTCCAGAAAAACTTAATGTTCCTCTGGAAATCGTCAGATAATCTGCTATCAAACTTATCTTTCTTTTCCTCTTTTTTCCTTTTAACCATTTCTTTCACTATTCTTTTTGACCTAACAAACTCCTTTGTTGCTTCATCAATGTCTTCACTCGTTGCTTTTCCCATTCTTTCATTTGCTCTGGCAGCCAACCAATCTGACCAAGCTTTCTTCTTCTCTGACACTGCTGATTGTACATCCTTGTCCCACCATGTATTCTTAACCTTTCGTATTTTCCTTCTCTTGATCACACCACATACTTCAGACGCTACACATACTACCTCTTCTTTAAAGGCCTGCCATAATTCTTCCATATCATTTATGCAATCGAACCTCTCAAATTTTGCTATCAATCTTCGTTTATACTCATCTTTCACATCTTTCTCTTGTAGATTTTCTACCTTAATTCTTTCCAAGACCCTATTTTCATTACGCTCTCGGTGTCGCCATCCTTTAAAGAGCCCACTTGTCCGGCTCAACACCAAGAGGTGGTCTGTGTTCTGTTCACACTCTCATCACCAAATGCACCTAACACCCTTTCAAATCCATCTCGCTTTACTCCCACCCATCCATTGAAATCCCCTAACAAGATCAATCTTTCATTATTCTTGCAGTTCGTCAAAATCTCTCTTAAACTCTCCCAAAACTCCTGCCTTTCGTCTCACTCATGTTGTGACATACCCGTAACTATATTGACTGGGGCGTACACCCCCACAATAAAGAGACGAGTAGGTCCTACTTTCATTCTCATTCACAGTAGCTTAGCATTTACACATTCAAACTCTTTTACACACTCATTCATTCGCGCAGACAGTATTACACCAACTCCCTTACAGGCTCTGGTGGTACTATCTACCCCAGACCAATACGCCGTATATGCACCATGCTTGGTGGTTTCACACCCTTTTCTTTTTGTTTCATTCACACAAAGAACATCATTCTTTCTATCATCCATCATCTGACATACTTCATCCAATTTGCCGTTCATTCCTCCTCCAACATTCAATGTTGCAAACCTGCTCTCCGTAGGCCGCTTTTCGCCCTCGCGGGAAACGAGACGTGATGGGTTGTGAACCGCGTCGCCGCCGTGTGAGGAAATATTATTTATTGTTCCCATTGCGTTTCCACGAGAATTAGGGTTTTTAAATGTCCATCCCCATAGAGCACTTTACGGGGGTAAGGCGGAATATCACGTGTGCCCTGTGACCACCAACACAGGCACCCTCCGTTTGCGACCAGCTTACCCTCTGGCCACGAATTTCTCGGCACGTGTCGGTTTACACCTTAGATCGGGGTTTTGTGTCGGGTATGCTCCCTGAAAGTTGGTTTCATTTCGGAGTTTTCCTTCTCCTAGACAGGTTGCCAACCAAGGCTAACGAGGCCCATCTCCCCGAACGTTTGATTTAATTTCGGAGTTTTCCTTCTCCTAGACAGGTTGCCAACCAAGGCTAACGAGGCCCATCTCCCCGAGGAAGTCTATAATCGTTTGTGGCGATTTTAATGTATTTTTTTTAGAAAATCACCAATTTGCACTAGGTTAGCTAGCTTATTTATGTCATTTAATTAAATTTTTGGTTCTCTGAACCAACCAGAATAACCTCACATTCTTCTACATGCTTAGATAATGTTTTTTGCAATTTTCTTTATTTAAGTAAGGCTGTTTTAACTGACTTGACATCGGATCACTGCGGGCAAATGGCTGTTATTCAAACTAATACAATCCCTAAAGTACAAGAAATTACATGTAGGCCAATGACCTCTGCTCACCTAAAACACTTTAGTAATGATGTTCCTGCCAAGATCGCCAGTATTGACTTAACCATTGATGATCATGAAGAATTTGCCTATTTAAAATTATTAATGACTAGCTGCTCCCGCGACTTCGTTCGCGTAAATGTTGGGATTTAATTAGCATGACATTTATGCTAAGTGTATATAATATTTATAACTTTTATACATACATACATACATAACGTCACGCCTTTTTTCCCTGAAGGGGTAGGCAGAGGTGTATTCCTACACCCACTTTTCGCAATATATACTTTGGTCCCACGTAATAAGGGGCGAGCCTATTGCCGTACCGGGCACATTTCCAGACTCCGCGCTGCTACTGAGAATTTCGTGACAGAAAAACCCAATAGCACTGCCCGACCCAGGAATCGAACCCGGGACCTCCTGATCCCACGCGCACATTTATGCCGCGAGACCAACGAGGCAGTCGTATAGGTTTTGATGTCGAGTTTTCCGTCTCTACGCAAAGATGGTATTTGCATCGTGTTATCCCTTAGTCGCCTCTTACGACACCCACGGGATGATAGGGGGTGGTGACACTGGTATTCTATGCCGTCAACCACACGGCAATAACTTTTATATGTATATTATATACCTAATAACTTTTATATGTATATTAATCCTTAGAGAAATTCTTTATACACAATATTAACTGTTTTACCACCTTCACATAGAACATACATACATAGACTCACGCCTGTTTCCCGGAGGGGTAGGTAGAGACCATGGAACGCCATTTGCAACGATCCTGACATACCTCTCTTGCTTCATTCACTCCCATCAAGTTTCTCATGCATGCTCTTCTGTGGTACTTCTGACCTGTCCTTTATTTAGGATGTCTCCTATCTGATCAGAGAACGTCCGCCTAGGTCTTCCCCTTCGTCCTGTCCCATTCACACATGCCTTATATATCTTCTTTGTCAGTCTATCGTCATCCATCCTCTCCATGTGCCCAAACCATCTTAACATGCCTTACTCGATACTTGTCACTACATCTTCTTTTACCGCACACCACTCTAGTATCACATTATTCTTTACTCTGTCGGTCATAGACACACCACACATACTTCAAAGTGCTCTCATTTACAGCATTTATTCTACTTTCATGACTCTTCTGCCAAATTCTTCTTTCACTACCATACATAGAACATGTAAATTATTTTTACCGATCATGTGAAAAACAACATGTTCGGATGTCGATTCCAGCTGTTTCAAGTGTCTGTCCCTGCGATTTATTTAGAGCTTACGTGCACTAGCGATTAAATTTGGCCGATAGTTTGATCGGTCAGAGGATCAGTACAGAGTTATATGGCAGTGTGCGCACTTGAAGATTTGATTTTTGTTTGATTTTTCGATTACGACTGAACTATTGGCCAACTTTAATCGCTAGTGCGCGCTCGGCCTTAGAAAATACACACAGGACTACGACTATCCAGCCCTGCCGAAAGTAAGTTAGCCCCGTTCAGTAACTCAAGAGGTATCTGAATTCAGGGCTTAGTCTCCCGCTCAGAGATTCCCACGTACGTGACGTGAGGAGTGGGAAATTGGGAATAATGAGACACCTATATAAGAACAGAACACGAACGAACGAAAGAAATCAAAGAAACACGATAATATTCAACAATCACCGCCATTCAGAAAATGATGTCATTTGTCAACGCCATCTTTGTTGAAAAAGTATCTAAAGTCATTGTATATATATATATATATATATATATATATATTCTTTGAAATAGAATTAGTTTTTATTATAAGTCAAATCGATTAGATCGATTGAGTAACATTGTGTTTAGTCTATTGAAAATTTCTGACAATGGTCACACTGAACTGTCAACTTCCGTTGGCCCCTTGAAAAATTAACACGCCGTTTGCATTCTCGCGTGCCTTGTACCTTTTTAATAAATTGATCGCCCTTTGAATTTACGCGAATTGAATCAACTTGTAATTAACTTAATACGTAATTGCCGCTTTTGACATCCGGCAAGGTTTGTTGTAAATTGATGACATATTGAACATTTGTGAAAAGTTTTGTGAACCGTAAACGTGCATCGCGGTCTGGAGAAGGACTTCGCCGAATTGTACACTGGTATCTATTCGATTCTCTTGTTATTTTGGCCAAAATTATGAGTTAATCCTATAGGTCCACTTCAAGAACATCACCAGGAGATATAAGGTAAAATTTTCATATAACTACATTATAATTTGTCATCGCTGAGAATCTCAGCAATATGTGTCAGACATTTGATTGCTTAAGGACAACTGGATGAATATAAATTAGCTTCCACTGTGCCTACAACCAATTCCCAGTAAGCCTACGGTAATTCTAGACATAATTTTGGAAGCAAGAGCGTGGTTAACTGTGCCTGTATTGTAAACTTACAAGTTTAGCTTAGCCGTTGATTGTATCTGAACTCAGATTGGTGTTGTATGAGCTATATATCTCACCTTGTAGACAGTATTGTAGTGTTTTTCAGGTCAGTTATTGTCTAAAATACATAATTGTCATCAAAAATAATCGCCGACCGCGCTCTAAGGCGGACGTGTAACGCGCAAATATATTTAAGTTTATTGTTTAGCGCGGCGCAAGCCGATGCTCGCAATTTTTATCACCATGAGTGACAAACTTGTGGCGAACGAGCTGCTGGCGTTCCTGCAGCAGAAGCTGGATGTCATGGACGAGGTGTCGAGGTGTCAGTCGTTCATCTACTATTACAAAATCAATCATACTTCTTCTAACATTTTTCGCCTCACGCGTATACATATGTATCCTTTTGTGATCAAACATGGTGTTTGTCACACAAAGGCTCGACTCCAAACAAACCTCAAGCATTGCTTTTCCGTTTTCGTTCACACTATCATCACCGAATGCACCTAACACCCTTTCAAGTCCATCTCGCTTTACTCCCACCCATCCGTTGAAATCTCCTAATAAAATCAATCAGTAAATATATACAAGTGATATAGATGGTGTATCAGTTGCAGCACCTTACAAAATGTAAATCATGTGTATTATGCAAAACCTGGCGATGAAATAGAGTGACCGTGAGTTTTATTGCCCGTTCTTTCTCATGGTTCTACGTCCTTGCTTTGCGAACGTGGCAGTAAATGTAGAATCTTTAAGTAATTATTTGTTTTTGAAATTAGGTCAGTGCTGATTACTTCGTATTGTGTGGCTACACTTAATATTTTTGTAACAGTTTATGTTCCTCTAGATACAAATAAATCAAGCTTACTATCTGAACTTCGTAAATCACCGTCATGTGGTACATAGAAATAAAACTGAGATTGTGCTATCGACGAAGCCAAACAAACATCTTCTATATCTTCAAGATTCATTTCGTCTTGACTATCATTAGTTGGATTCAAAATTAATTGACTACATTAGCAATAAAATATAAATATGTACCTATAAATATGGCTACCTGTAGCCTTTGATTATACACAAATGTGTATAATCAAAGGCTACAGGGTATCAATTTGGCACAATTTACTTACTTTTCGATGCATTTACTTTGTTTTCTATCAAATTTAAATGTAATGCTGAACAAAACTGTGACGTTCAAGGTGTATTTATAACTACGTTTCAATGCGCATAACACTTGCACTGAACCATATAAAAAGTCGTGGGCTCGGTGTGTTTGACACGGATAAAGTGAACACAGTCTAAATAGAGTAACGCAATAAAAAAAAATTGTAACTGTTCGTCCCAAAAATCGTTGTTCATTAACTTAGCAGTTAAAGATACTTTTAAAGAGCGATGCCACCTCTCTATCATCCTGTTGCTTTGCGGATGGTATGGTGTAGTTCGAATTATTTGTACTCCTAACAACTTTAATAGGTTAGAGAAGAGTTCCCCTTCGAATTGCCTACCTTGGTCACTTTTCAACCTTTTAGGACATCCAAACCTGCAAATCCAATTCTCATAAATGGCTCTCGCTATGGTTTCGGCGGTTATATCAGAAGTAGGTATCGCTTCCATCCAGTGTGTACAACGGTCAATAATGGTCGCGCAATACCTGTTTTATGCCGCGTCGTAGGTAGTGGGCCTACAATGTCTACATGTATGTGTTCGAAACGTTGGCTTGGTTCGTGTGCACCTATTCCTGTGACGACATGACGACTAACCTTAGTTTTTTGACATGGAATGCAAGCTTTTGCCCATAAGCCAACTTGTTTATTCATACCAGGCCAAAAAATCGTTTAGCTACCATTTTACGGGTAGTTTTAACGCCTGGATGACTAATGTTATGAACCTTTTGTGGCGTGTTCGTGTGTCCTGGGTTATGTGCCGGGAGATGAATCAAAGTCTCAAGGCCGAAATACCAAAATGTTTATTACGTTAAGTCAACACAGTATTACAAGGTACGCGTAGATGTCGCGTGTAGTGCGCGTTACAGAACGACTGGCGTGACGAGTTATGAGAACTTCACACTATACAATGCAATTGATGTGTCAGCACAGCCACTACCATATTCCTCCTCTTTTTTTAAAAGGAAATTTTGAAAAAGGAAAATTTACTTTTACAATCAAAAGCAATTTAAAAATAGTTCAATCACAAAGGTACATACAATGTTGCAATCACACTACGCGACTCGTCATTTACTTACACAGCAATTTCGAAACAATAGGTAGCAACTGTAACCAAATACAATGCAGGTGTGCTAGATTAAGTTACATGGTACAATACTTGTTAACTAATTATGTTTATAATAAAGAGTTTTAATTTATAATGCCTTGATTTATTTATAGAATGTATGAAAATGTTACAAATTATACAATGCATTTCAAGTCAAAGTTAGATTATAATATTGTTTACATAACACGGCTGCAGTTAAATTATTAACGTATAATACACATTCTGTTACATTCATTGCCTTAACTAAAATATAGTTTTACGAATATGGTTTTTCATATTTGTTATGTTATTACACAATACAAGAAAATACGATTACACAATGAGATAAAGATTGGTGGATTGTATTCTACTGTACTCCCTTGACGTCATTGCGGTAGCAACCAACAACACAATCTCTGCAGAAAGTCCTATGGTGGCACAGTAAAATACAATACAATGAGCACAATTATAACAGAATTACATCGTATAATTATTACACAGTCAAATTGTTACACATGCACAATTATAACACGACTACATATGCATATACATAATAGCTTGAATACACGATTGTTTAATCGGTTAGATTACTGATTAATCTTATAATATACACTTAGTTACCATTGAATACCATTAAACCGTTTAATATACAACTTTGGCTGTTGACGGTTGTTGTTGTATAGTTTCCACCTTAATAGTAGGCAAAGCTGTCGAACTCACAACTACTTATCTGCTTACCCATTTACGTAAGCCGTCTTTGCACCTTTTATGCAATATGTATCCAAATAAAATGATTAATATGACTATAATTATTATAGTGACAATGCTCAACGTATTTATTGCGTTGTTCACTTGCGATATATTATCAATATTCTCATTGATAATTACATTTTCTTTGGTTTGTTTAGAACCCATTTTGTAAGTAAAATTTCACACGAGTTGAATGTACGGTAATAGATGTAATAATGACGATTTATTAGCAATAATTTGTTGTACATAAGTAAAGTAAACTAGGTCAATATTTACGATGATTTACAGAGTATGCGTAATCGTTTCGCAAGAATTTTATTGGCTTTTTGCTTAGACGCCCAGATTTTGTAGTATAATGTTTTGCACTGGTTTCGTCTGTCTGAAATGTTACTTTTTTATTAGATTTTTTTATTATTTGTTTGTCGTTACCATGAGTTGGTTGCATTTGCTCTTCGTTCTCTACTAATACGTATGCGGGCTTTAAACGATCAATTGAAATATTGGCTCGCCTGTCTGGCAACTGTACACAGAATACTTTGTTACTTCTACTTATGACACGATACGGTCCGTCGTAAGGAGGTTGTAGCGGTTTCCGTACTGCGTCATTTCTTAAAAATACATAGTCACACGTGTGCAAATCTTTATGAACAAATATGTTTCTAAATAATTTGTTTTCTCTGCTACTGGGTTTCAATTCGTTTATGATTTCTTTCAATTTGCTAACGTAAGTATGTTCATCACAAGGTTTAATATAACTATTGTCAAAGAAATCTCCTGGGAGTTTAATATTAGTGCCATATAACATTTGTGCTGCGGTTACGCCTGTTTCATTTCTAACAGATGCACGTAACCCCAACATTAATGTGGCTAGTTCATCAACCCAAGATTTACAGTTTAACCTCGCCGTCAATGCAGATACTAATGATCTATGAAAACGTTCAATAATACCGTTGCACTGAGGGTGGTACGGTGTTGTTCGTGACTTTTGTATTCCCATTAAAGACATTAAGTTTTTAAATAGGTTACTTTCAAATTGACGACCTTGGTCCGTTGTGATTTTGCTTACACAACCAAAACGATGATCCAGCCTGGTTCGGCGATACACCGAAACCGTAGGTAGGTTATAGGCGATTTGGAAAAAAATGGACTGTATTTAAAGGAAGAGGATGTAGGAAGAGGTGATTGTGAGTGGGTATAGGATATTTCAAGGATGGAGGGCACTCACCTTATACGGTAATCTTCTTCGTTTCCGAAGGGCAGTCTCCTGGTGGTTTCGTGATGCAGCTGCTTGTTTTCACTTCACTCGCGAGCGGGTTTTCCTTGGTGGAAGCGGTAATAATCACATACAGCGGTGCGGCGCGATACGATCTAGCGGACACGTTCTCAGCGAGCGGAATGTTCTGGACTGTCACTCGCGTCGACGATCGCAGCGACCCATCCGCGGAAGGCGTGCCTCTCCTTAGGGAGTGGGATAGAGGGGGACGGAAATATGGTATCGCTCGCACTAGACAAGCGTGGAACGATTGATGTTGATGCGATTAGTTATAGATAGGAAGGTAGATGGCGCTACCACAGCCTTCATATAATGTTTTAGCTACTGTTTCTGCGGTAATTTCCTTAATAGGAAAAGCTTCGGGCCAACGAGTGAATCTATCTATTATTGTTTAGCAATACCTAAAGCCTTCGGGAGAGGTTGGCAATGGTCCTATGATATCAATATGAATTTGCTCAAAACGCTGTGTATGTTTAAATTTACCTAATTCTGATACAGTACGTCTTTGAATTTTTGATTTCTGACAGCTTATACAATTTTTGTTAGGCCAAAAATACCTATCACTGATCATTTTCCTAGTCTGTTTGATGCCAGGGTGACTTAAATTATGCAAGGAGTTAAAAGCCAAACGTCTGAAATTTTCCGGTAAGTATGGACGTGCCTTATCTGTACTTGTTTCGCAAACAACATACCTATCGCTACCTGGTACTGTGATACGTTTTAATACTATGTTATCATGTTGCTCGGCTAACATTTTTGCAAGCTGTTTATCAGTTTCCTGTGCCAAGGCAAGTTCTGAGAATCCTAACGCTGTGGGACAAGAAATTGTTTCTATTCTGGATAACGTGTCTGCAACTATATTATCATTTCCGCTAATATATCTTGTCTGTACTAAATTCGCTAATGAACATGATTTGCCTAGCCCTACGTGCTGTTTCTCTGTTTGTGCCGATTTTACTTAATGCAAACGTAAGAGGCTTGTGGTCTGTAAATATGATTAATTCGCGACCTTCAATTAAATTTCTAAAGTGAATTATGGCTAAGTAGATAGCTAATAATTCTCTGTCACACGTACTATATTTTCTTTGGGCTTCTGTTAGTTTGATGGCGCTGATATTCTGTTGCTACCATTATAAACTAATTCACTAATGAATAAATAATTTTTTTTTTTTCTTAGCCCCGGCCGGTCGTTTCGCACTTATCACAAAGAGAAACACTATTATTTACTGGCAAAGTTTACACTTATAAAATTTAACGTGTGGGTGACATTGTGCCAAGACCAAAAATTTATTTGCTTAGTCCTGGAACAATGGCACCATCATGTTTATCGCATCTCAAACCAATCCATAATGGCAACATTGTACCAAAAATAGACAGATACAATTCAACAATGAGATATTTATGCATTATTATTATGCAACAGCTAGTTTATACATGAGAATGGCAACAACTAACAAACGCGGCAACACACGCAATATACTGCCAACACGTTATAATTCATTGAAGGTAACATTGTCCTAAAACAAAACATTTGCTTAGTCTTGGGATAAAGCCACCATCATGTGTGTAATAAAAATGAAGTATGAAAAATTATGGCATGCATTATTATTATGCAACATATCTTACATGATGTGTTACATTTCTATAATCTAAGGTACTAACAAAACAAACAATTTAATAGAGACATCATTAAAGACCAAATAAAATTTGTCCATGAATCCCGCTATGCCTATGTGATCTGTGCCATGAATTTATTGCAAAGAAATTGGATAATTCATTGTCTTCTTCCTTTTGAGAACAATTCTTTGCTTTTTTTTTATTGGTGAGTCCACTACACAGTCATTAGTTGTCTATGGCTGAAATGGTAGTCGGCGTCGGTAAGGCCATGACTGAACACCTCACACACTGCCTTAAGCGGGGTCACCACTGTTAAGTCCTGGGTGTTTGTGTGTTCGGGGCAGCGTGCAAGGAGAGATAATCAAAGGCCGAAATAACTTTCACCATATATATATATTGTCCACAGTAATACAATAATTGTTATAGCGATTTGACACAATCGCGGTCGAGCAAGGACTGGCTTGCCGCGCTACGTATAATAAGCGTTACATACAAAGTGCTATGTCAGCACCCACATAATTATTATTTAAACCCATAAAATATTGTTTGTGGTAAATAAGGGCGGACAATTCAAACTTCCAAAACGCGTCACCATTGGTCGAAACGAAAAGTAACGTCAGCTGGCACGGCATGCTGTTTACCGGCGTCGATATTCATACTGTTTTAGAGGCGTTTGCGAGAAAAATACTTTTAACCTGTGTTTCTGCGGTGATTTCTAGTGAATCTGAGTTTGTAGTAAATCTAGGACTATGACTGAATCTGGTTAAGTCAAAGCTCAATCCGAAAATCTACCGAAAATGGATACATTTGACATGATGACAGCATATTTGGTATCAAATATTAATTTAACATACAATGTACCTATTATTATGTTATTTTTTGTATATGACGGAGCAAGGTGTCAGTTGGACAGATAAAATACGTTTACGGAAGTTGATTTGATTAATTGTTAGTAAGGAAACGCCAGGTTTAGTACATACATACATAGACTCACGCCTGTTTCCCCGAAGGGGTAGGCAGAGGCATATTAACCCTTGGGGTGCCTGGTGGGTCTGATAGACCCATCACTTTAAAGAATCGACAATATTTTAGAAAATTCGTAACTACCGCCGCTGTGTGCCTGAGTAGCTTCGTGATATAGACTGGCGGCTAGATTGCCGCCCCTCCCGCAGTCCGCAACGCGCACGCGTTCGAGTAACACGTGTTTTATGTGCGCTCGGGTCTGAGAAACCCGACCAGGCACGCGGCGTAACTTTTAACTGGTAAGTTATTATTTTTGTTTTCATTATTTATTTTGCATTGTGTGGTAAATTATTTATCTGTGTAATATTTTCGCAGTTAAATATGGCCAGGCGATTAACCAATACCGAAATAAGCCAAATTTTAGATCAAGATTTGAGGATGACGTGGTTTTTGATGAAAGTGGAGCCGAATCCGATCACGTGAGTATTCAACATGATTCAGATGATACTGAGGAAGAAGTACAAGGTCATAATGAACCAAGTAGTGACAGTGATGATGAGATGTCTCAGCCTTTGAGCAACTTTGCTCACAGATCAATATATAAAGGAAAAGATATTACAATATGGTTCCGTAATCCTCCGAGTGCTCGAGTTCGTACTAGAGCAGAGAACATTTTTACTGGAACACCTGGCGTGAAACCTCATGCAAGACATGCGCAGCAAGAACTTGATTGCTTTCATCTATTTGTAACTGAAGACATGTTGAATGTAATTATGGAACATACTAATAGGAAGATCCGCAATACGAGGCAGGGTAGCAATACTTCAAATGAATATGCCTATTCAGAGATCACAATGAACGAACTAAAAGTGGTTATTGGATTACTCTTCTTAGCCGGATTATTCAAATCTGGTAGACAAAACCTGAAAAATTTATGGGCAAGTGATGGAACCGGCATAGATATATTTCAAATGAGAATGAGTTTGAGACGATTTGTGTTTGTTGTAAATTGTTTGAGATTCGATAACTTGGACACGCGTGAAGAAAGAGCAGCAACTGATAAATTAGTACCTATCAGAGATATTTTTGAAGAATTTGTAAGGAACTGCCAATCCGTCTATGTTCCATATGAAAATTTAACCATTGATGAAGAATTGGTAGCCTTTCGTGGTAGATGTGGGTTTCGCCAGTACTTACCCAGCAAACCAGCAAAGTATGGGATAATGATTATAGCCCTCGTTGATGCTCATACCTATTATTCTTTGAATATGGAGATATACGCAGGAGAACAGCCGGAAGGTCCATATAAGGCGAGCAATAAGCCGCATGACGTAGTAGATCGTATAGTACAACCCATCTCTCAAACAGGAAGAAGTGTAACCATGGACAATTGGTTTACGAGCTATCCTACGTACGAACATCTGACTGACTGAAAAATCATAAATTGACTGCTGTGGGGACAATGAAAAGCAACAAAGCTTGTATCCCACCGAGTTTTTTGAAAAAACGTGACGTGAACACCACAATTTTTGGCTTTCAAAAGGATTTGACAATCCTCTCTTATATTCCAAAACGAAATAAGAATGTTTTCATGTTGTCATCACTTCACCATGATTGTGAAATAGATATTGAAACAGGTGATCAGCAAAAACCGGCAGTTATAACCTTCTATAACCAGACAAAAACTGGTGTGGATAACGTAGACAAATTGATTCGTACATATGATGTGTCTCGAAATTCGAAAAGATGGCCCCTGATAATTTCTTTCTGGATTCTCAATACCGCTGGTATTAATGCTAAAATTATTTACATATTGAACAATACCGGTGCTAGCAATGTAACTAGAAGAGACTTTATAAAAAAATTAGGCATGGCATTGACGGCTCCATATCAAGCTGAACGTCTTAACAATTTGCGTCTTCCGATTAACCTAAGGAAGAGAATTAGCTTTCATATAGGAGAACCCTCAGAGCCACCAGCTAAAAGACAAGATGCTGCTATAAAAAGACATTGTTATATATGCCCTGCTAAAAAGGACCGTAAGTTTAAGTACATTTGTATTTCTTGCACAAGTCATATTTGCTTGGAACACGCAAATTTTATATGCGAAAATTGTCGCACAAAGTAATTATTAATCTTACTTTAGTAACCAAAGTTTATAACTTTAAGTTAATTCATCTGTGCCTTATATTAATGTGAAGACTGATTTTGATCTCAATTAAAAAGAGTTTAATATTGTTGATTTAAAGATAAGTAAAATTATTGTTACCCTAGAATGAGAGGTTTTTTAATTGCTTAATAAAACTTTATAAAATATATTGTCGTACTTTTTTCCCTTTTTTCACTAAGACACAATATTGAATATAAATTACAACCTGTTGTTATAGTTTGTAACATCAAAATAAATAAAAATTACCATTTATGTTTACGGGTCTGTCAGACCCACCAGGCATGCCATGTGATTTTTACCTACCAGGCTCCCCAAGGGTTAAACGCCCACTTTTCGCCAGTGTTTTGATCCCACGTAATAGGTGGCGAGCCTATTGCCGCTTATTGGGACATTTTGTTTGCCAGAGCCTCGTCCGTTGATCGGCAGGTGCACCACTTGCAGGTGAGGTTGGCTTGGGACCCTAAGTTCTTGGTGGGAACCCTATGCAGTACCTGGGTGAAATCCTAGATGGCGTGACTAACACGTAATAGTGTGTTAGTATTATTTTAAATTGGCAACACAGACAGTTGACAGGTAAGAACCGTTATGACATAAAGTGTGAGGACGGACCGTTGAGGTACACACATCAACAAAGTCTAGGGATATTTTATATTTCATCAAATATCTAAAAATCTATGAAGAATTTTCTGATACAGTAAATAGAAGAATCATAGATTATTTTAAGGTCTTTAATAAAAATAAAAAACATTTCGTGTTGTTTTTTTGTTTTAAATAAAAAAAAAAATTTTTTAATCATCATGGAAAATTAGTATGATAACAACAAACATTTCTTCTTAAAAAACTATTAATTTTAATAAAAATGGAAAAAATCTTGTAAAATCTAATCATTAATAATCAGTGTTGCCACCTCTTACATTGATTACACATCGACATCGATTGTTAATACTTAAAATTAAATTGTCAATGTCTTGCTGCGGTATGAGGTCCCATGTCCTTTGCAAGTGTTCGTAAAGTTGTTGTTCAGTCGTCAAATTTGGTGGAAAATCTCTCAAAGCTTTTCGTTGTAACATGTCCCAGGCATGCTCGATAGGATTTAAGTCGGGCGACTGTGCAGGCCAATCCAAAACTTGAATATCGTGCTCTCGGAGAGAGGTCGATACCAGCCGCGCCGTATGGCAAGGAGCATTATCGTGCATGAGTAGAAATTCATGGCCTATTTGAGTTCTGTGTGGGACAAAAACGGGCTCTACTACCTCCTCGTGGTATTTTTGTGCAGTCATGCTGCCTTGGATCCAAACGAGTTGGGTTCGTCCGCCAAGACGAATTCCTGCCCACACCATGATTGTCCCGCCTTGGTATGGGTGGACCTCCTGAGGGTGCCGTAGACGGCTAACTCTCCCTGGAGCTCTCCAAACGCGTGTTCTTCGTGAATCCGGGTGAAACCCAAACCGGGACTCATCGGTGAACAGCACCAAAGACCATTGTTCGTCACTCCATGGTAAATGCTCCCGAGCCCACGAAAGCCGCCGACCGCGATTGCCACGTCGCAATGCTGGAACACGCAATGGTCTTCGAGCATGAAGATCAACTTCATGTAACCTTCTTCGCACGGTTTGGTCGCTTACCAGCAGCTGGTGGTCCTCCTGGAGCCTTTGCACTAGTTGCAGCGCTGTGATATTGGGTTGTCTTCTGGCGGTCATTTGGAGAAATCGATCCTGTCTCTGCGTAGTAACACGATATCTACCTGTGTGCTGTTCGGCCACATCTCCAGTACTGCGATAACGTGACCACAACCTTGATATCACATTTTGACTGGTATGTAGGGCCTCAGCAACGACGCGTTGAATTGCACCATTTTCTAACATGCCCACGGCTCGTAACATTTCATCTCGACTCAAATGACGACGTGACATGACTTTTAAAGTTCGTACGTCACGTTAAATTAAAAAAGAAAAACAATTAAAAACCCTTTTCATTAATAATTATAATAAAACAGTTTTAACTTTCTTTAATGTAACGAATTACTAGCAAATTTGCCGCCATATTTTGTTTATTATTTTGTTTTTTTTCTTTCCATGTTCAAATTTTGAAAATAGAATAAAAGAGGTTTTAATCTGTATATAAACTTTTTGTGGAAACTAACAAGGTTCTAAACTATAAACTCGTAAATAATTTAGGATTAAGATATCCCTAGACTTTGTTGATGTGTGTACTTTGGCATGAAGCGCCATAGTGAACGGTAGTCACGCCATTCTAGGGGATCACCGCGTTTTCTATCCATCTACATCGGGTTAATTAAAGGTGTATTCCTTTGACTTTTGATTAAAATCAATAAAGGGGCGTATCAACTACCGTGTCGAGTTATTATTTCCACGTCTTCAACCACACAAAATGGAAGACGACCACGATACTGGTGAAAGGCATGAGGACCCGCCGTCATTTAGTCCGTAACATTGATTTTTATACATAAAATAAACACAGCGCGTTAGAAAATATTAAAACATAACCAGTACATAGCATTCTTCATTAAAATCACTGCAGAACTTCTATTTACCGAATATATCATAATAATTGGTACGTAATATTATTAAAGTTCACACACAATTACTATAAGTTTTCTTACTTTTAACATATTAAGTAGATACATACTTAATGGCTTTATGTACTTAATAATAATATTGTCCTCCGAACGATTCCGACCACGGCGGTTTATCTTTTTATGAAATTAGCCAGCTGCGCAGAAAATGATATGATGTGTGATACTATATTAGGAATAAGTTTAGGAAGGTTTTTATAGAAATTTTAGTTCAACTTTTTGAAACTAGGCTTATTTGGTTTTAAACCGAATTTTGTGCTGAATTAAAACTTACCTAGTACTAATTTAAACCCTTTTTACTTGACTGCACGGTTAGCGTAGTGGTTTAAGCGGCCGCCTCGCCGCTTGACACTGCGCCGAGGATTCGATCCCCACGCTTCACTTTTCATTATTTCACCGATAGAACGCTTCAACGGCGAAATCGTTCGCCGTTGAAGCGATGATCACTTCATGCATTGAATATTCAAGCTCCATCCCTTTTTACTGATTTGCGTCTGCTGATAAGTATTTATTGCACGAAGGACATTGATCTTTTTTTGGCTCATAGAAAGAGAAATTGAAAGATGTGCTGAAAATGCGTCTGTATGTCGGTTCACTCACTGTATTGACTTTCTTTTCTACACATCATTCTTTGTACATTTAATACATTTTTAAGATCAAAGAAGAGACAAATTGGTATCAAGATACTTTTTTTGACTAGATTGTCTAACGTAATAAGCTTCAATGCAAGGGAAACTCTGAATGTGTTCTTTAACTAAAGCCATTTTGTTCATCATTTATTTTATTCCCTGGAGCCTTCTTTCCTCAAAATCAACTCCTTCCTAGCACCCAACATGAGACTTACCCTCTATAGCAGTGTTTATAGGTCCATTAGATATAGGTACATCAAGTTTTTTCGAAAAAGTTTGCACAGACTCTTAATCTCGCTTTACTGTTAGAAAGGTAGTAGCACTTTTAGTAGCGGAGACGTGGAAGATCGACCTTCACCGATCTGATAACCAGATGAGACGTATTTTTATGAAATATAATTTATAAAGAACAATGGCCGCTTCTCAATCTTCTCATACATTGAATGACCTGATCATTAATTATTGCGTCTATGGATAAAATGTACGAGAACAAGTCGGTCTATGATCAAGAAATTATACTGTAAAGACATTTTTTGATATAAATGCCTAGGAATGACATAATACACCGTAATTAGTTCGTATTAATTTGACAGATTCTCGCATGTCCAATGTCACCGGAGGCGTCTTTACGTCAAAAACGTTCCGTTGCATTCTTATCCAATGTTTTTAACGGCAGAAATACATTTATATTTATCTTTTTATATCTTTTAAAATAAAAATATTCATTCATTTATGATCAGCTTTTAACAACTTGATTCAATTTATATATAAAATTAAGTTTTCTCGAGGTTTTGACAAAACCAGTCGATATAGATGTGGTATAAGTGAAATGGAACGTAGCTAAACAAGGAAGTATTACCGGACACAGATAATATAACAATGCAGTGAATAAAATATTTTGATAAGGATGCGTTCACGAGTTCTAGAACATCGTATTCTTTACAACCCAAAACTTTTATTTTTACCTAGGTTTCTATAAAATATAATTGTTAGTCAAATCATAACACTATCAAATAACCTTAATTTTAAAATAAGTTTTATCTCTAGACATGTTTAGGTCAAATATGGGCATCGTTCTTTATAAACAAATATGCCAATGATCACTTGCCTTTGAAAAAATACTCATGGCTATTTTTAATTTAATTAACTTTAATCGATTTTCTTTCATCACTTTCATTCTTTTGATAACCAAATTAATTTCATTTCAACTGATCGCTTTTAACACACAGAATATGCCTAGGTAGACTTGCCTACTCTTTTTTGTGTATGGCTACCTGGCAAGCAGATGCGAACGGGTAAGTCAATATAGCTGACTCCACCGATCTGCTAACCAACCGAAATTTTTTATCAAAGGTTTAATTTTATTACAAAACCAATCATATACACTTGCCTACAAAACATCGTACTTAAAGTATTGCTGCCAAGCTAAAGACTTTGTTTAACCATTTGATAGGTGCCAGAGAGGAAGTGGAGGTACTATGGCTATACCACGATAGTGATCGGCAGTCCCGAGTTCAATTTCCGGGTCGGCCATAAGTGTTACTGGATTTTTCCGAATTCTCAGTAGCAGGAGTCTAAGTGATGTGCCCGGTAACGCCAATAGGCTCGCCCTCTATTACGTGGGACCTAAATATTCATCGCGAAATGTGGGTGTAATATTACACCTCTGCCTACGCCTGTATCCCCTTCGGGGATACAGGCGTGAGACTATAAAAAACAAAAATAAAAAATAATAAATACATATTTACAGAGTAAACATAAACATTGTACTATATTATTATTTATTTTATTCTTTATGCACAAAATTAGAACACAGGTGGGCTTAATGCCTAGTGGCATTTTCTGCCAGTCAACCTTTTGGTGGTAGATAAGTGCATTAGCCATGTGGTGAAAAAGAGGATATGTATTAGATACATATTAATAATTTAGGTGCATATCATAAACCATAAATATATATAATTATTTATAGATATAGACATAAATAAATACATATATAAATACATAATTATGCTACAGCTGATGAGAGTGATGAACCGATTCCTTCAACTTAGCAAAGAGAAGATTTTCCTTAATTTCGGTTTAAATGCATAACGGTTGGTGGCCATTCTGACTTCAGGAGGGAGCCTGTTCCATCGCAGAAGAACTTGGACAACAAAAGAAGAGTTTACAAAACCTGAAATATGAGCGGGACAGTGAAGAAGTAGATTATGAGAGGAACGAAGGCTTCTCTCATGTGTGGAGAGAGACACTATAGGTACTAGACAATGGATAAATAGACATACTGTTACGAGCTGGGGTTCGTGATAAATTATATACACTATGCCAGAAAAACTGCACTTTATTCACTAACACAATAACACTAGATACACACACTTAATTTTCACTTCACTAATAAACACACTATTCACACCACTAGAACAACACTAAACACTTTCAACTTATTTCTCCTTCGCTTGACGTTGATCGCTTTCCGTATTCAATTGAACTGTGTCCGTTTCGTTCGCTCGCCCTCTATTTATACTGGCCGGATAACATCACTAGACTTTTCGAGACGACTCACGAAATTTCTGGAAACGTGTAACGTGTTTCTAGATGTCGCGTAAATGTTCTATTTACACCAACGCCATCTATTAGAGGATAGATGAAACAGCCTTAAACAAGCGATACATCTAATCTCATGTAGTTCTCCCATTCACTGATAGATGGCGTTATTTTCAATTCGTAACACGGCCTCCCTCTTAAACGTGTTCGTCTCGAACATCGTTGGACCCATAGTAACGAGCCAACCGGTCCACATGAACTATCTTCGGTGCACCTCGCGACCCCTTCTGGATTCGATAGGTAACGTCGTTCATCCTGGTAATTATGCGATATGGCCCGTCCCATCTGGCTTGTAACTTAGGCGATTTTCCTTTGCTTCGTACTGGGTTATGAAGCCACACCAATGATCCCTCATCGAAGCCTTTGTTGTTTGCCTTCCGGTCGTAGCGAGTCTTCATCTTCTCAGACATCTGTTGTCCAGATTCCCTGATGTGCTCGTATACGTCGTTCATCCTGTTGCGTAGCTCGGTTGCGTAATCCGTTATATTGCGTGGAGATTCTGGTGGAATACCGGTGATAAGGTCTGCAGGTAAATGGAGCTCTCTACCGAAATTGGCAAAAGCTGGTGTTACTCCTGTAGTTTCGTGGACCGCACTGCGATATGACAGGAGAAATGGTTGGATGTGCTTGTCCCAATCTCTTTGTTTGCTCTCCACGACCTTCGCCAGGTACTTTTCCAGTGATTGGTTAAACCGTTCAACCATGCCATCTGATTGCGGATGATAAGCCGTGGTCCTGGTTTTATGTGCACCCATTACGCGACAAGTCTCCTTGAATACCTCAGATTCGAAGTTCCGGCCTTGATCGCTGTGGATTTCCAAGGGCACCCCAAACCGACAAAAGACTTCATGCACCAGCTTATCAGCCACTGTGGTAGCTTCTTGATTTGGGATTGCAAACACTTCAGGCCACTTCGTGAAGTAATCCATCACAACCAAGAAGTATTTGTTTCCATCCTGGCTCTCAGGAAACGGCCCAGCGACATCCAACGCTATGCGCTCCCATGGGGCTCCCACATTGTACACCTTTAATGCACCTCTGCTTCGAGTATGTGGCCCCTTGACAGCCGCACAACTTGTGCATTTGCGGCACCAATCCTCGACGTCATCCCGACAGTGGAGCCAATAAAACCGCTCCCGGATCTTAGTAAGGGTCTTCTTAACTCCCATGTGACCTCCCGAAGCACCATTGTGATAGAGCTGCAAGACTTCCGGCACCTTAGTTTTGGGCACTACCATTTGCAAATGGCACTGGTTACCGCGAGCGTTTTCCCATTTGCGGCACAGAACTCCATCCTGGACGACCAAGCTTTCCCACTGTGCCCAATAACTCTTGGTGATAGGGCTCATTGCTGCGATATCACTCCATTTGGGCCTAGGAGCGCCTGATTTCTTCCATTCAAGAATCGGCTGTACATCCTTGTCATCTCGCTGAGCACTCTGCAAAGCTTCTCTCCATTCGTCGCTTAGATCCGTCTTTAACATCCTCACTAGCGCTGCCTGCTTTGCTTCCTGTCGGCTACAGTGCTTGCACTGGTCGGGACACGGCCTACGCGATAGGGCATCTGCGTTACCATGGGACTTGCCGCTGCGATGTTGTATTACAAAATCAAACTCTTGCAGTAGTTCAATCCATCTAGCTACTTGTCCTTCTGGATCCTTAAATTGAAGTAGCCATTTCAGCGCTGCATGGTCGGTTCGCAGGTGGAATTTACGGCCCAACAAGTATTTGTTGAAATGCTGCAATGTCTTTACTACAGCCAAGAGTTCCCGCCTGGTGACGCAGTAGTTTCTTTCGGGTTTGGATAAGGCCTTGCTGAAGTATGCTATAACAACTTCTTGATCACCCTTCTTCTGTGACAGCACGCCGCCAATTCCGGTGTTACTGGCATCTGTGTCAACTATGAATTCATGCTCATTGTCAGGGTAGCCTAGAATAGGTGCAGTACACAGATGTTCCTTAAGCTTCTGGAATGCAACGTCACAGCTCTCATTCCAACAGAACTGCACTCTGTCTTCGGTGAGCTTATGAAGAGGTCGAGCAATGTCAGCAAAGTTCTTCACAAACCGTCGATAGTAGGAGCATAATCCGAGGAATGCTCTGACCTGCGTTTTGTTCTCTGGAACTGGCCATTCCTTCACGGCAATGATCTTATCCGGGTCAGTTTGAATACCGTTCTCCGAGACCACATGTCCTAGAAAGTTCACTTGCCGTCTGAATAACGCGCATTTCTTCGGACTCAGCTTCAAATTAGCTCCTCGTATCTTTGACAGCACTTGCTCCAAGTTTCGAAGGTGATCCTGGAAGGTGCGCCCCACGATGATGATGTCATCCAGGTAGACCAAGCAGGCGTCTCCAATCAGTCCCATAAGCACTCGCTCCATCAGTCTCTCAAAAGTAGCCGGAGCGTTGCACAATCCAAAGGGCATGACGTTAAATTGCCACAGTCCTTTGCCTGTGGAGAATGCCGTCTTCTCTTTGTCTCGAGGATCTATTTCCACCTGCCAGTAGCCACTTTTTAGGTCTAAGGTAGAAAACCACTTCATCCCCGTCAGCGTATCCAGTGTATCATCGATCCTTGGCAGCGGGTAGCTGTCCTTCTTCGTGATGTCATTCAATCGGCGGTAGTCTACACAGAAGCGCATGCTGCCATCCTTCTTCTTAACTAGGACAACCGGAGAGCACCACGGGCTGGACGAAGGCTCGATTACGCCTTCGTTCACCATACCGTCGATCATAGCTTCCACTTCACGTTCCCGTGCTACTGGCACACGTCTTGGTCGCTGGCGAATCGGTGCTTCACTTCCCGTGTTTATTTTGTGCTGGACTAGTGCTGTCTTCCCTATGTCGGCATCACTGGTCGAGAAAATATCCCCGAACCGGTTCAACATCTTCTGAGCCTCGGTCTTCTCTTCCTCCGACAGGGTACTTTCGCAGTCCTCTAAAAGAGTAGACACGTCGAATCGTGCACCCTGAACCTTGGCGCTGGTAGGTTGCTCTTGACATCTACGCATCCAAGCCGCTCCTTCATAGGTGCCCAATTCCGTCCCTTTCTTGAGCGACACTTCCTTGTCACCTGCATTCAGTGCGCGTACTGATGAAACTTTTGTACCCCTTACCAAGGTTCGTGCAATCTTCCAGGAGGCCTCTTTCTCTAGACCTTCGATTAGTACGCAGCGGTTCCCTCGACCAGAATTCCCTGGTAAACAAACTGGTACAACAGTTTCCGTCCGCGGGTGAAGAATGACATTCTTCAGGCAGTACACTTTTCCTGAAGTTGCACCTTCCATGAAGACTTCTTCCGAGCCACACTTCAACACTCCCTGGTTAACATCGATCTCGCAGCGATACTTCCGCATGAAGTCCAGGCCCAAGATGCAGTCGTCCACTATATCGGCCACGATGACTTTGTGACGGTAAATTTTGTTGCCTAGCTTCAGATCCACCTCCATTTCACCTCGGACGGTTATGTGCTGACCGGTAGCTGTTCTCAGATTCACACATTCATTGTTCCTGAAGCAGCCCCGAAGAACCCGTCTTGCCAGATGGAAACCGACGACTGTCCGAGAAGCACCCGTGTCCAATGTCAGCTTGCATGGTGTTCTGTTAATTTCGCCTTCGATGATCAGGCTGTTCCCGTCGCATGATTGCGAGATCGAGATACTTGGGGCTCTTCCATTACCAGCCAGCACCCGCCCCGCAGTCCTGGCTTCTACTCGTTTCCCTGCTCTCGCTGCCTGGCAGGCACATCAGGCGACCCCTTTGGTGGAGACAGGGTGTCACCAGGCTGCCTACGCTTTGGGCAGCTCAAGCGGATATGGCCTCTTTCTCCGCAGTTGTAGCACCGAGGTGACGACACAACTTCCCTGATGCGGTGACCTCGGTCGTCGCGTCGCACTGCTTCCACCTCCAGAGCGTGGGCTAAGGCGTCCTTGAGGTCCTTGAAGTGCCCAAGCCTCACTGCTGCTCTTACCTCCAGGTCCCGGATCCCATCCGTAAACGCCTGTACGAGGTTCCCATCAATAAGCGCAGGAGACGACTGGTATGCCTTCCTGACCAGCTTTTCCACCTCTAGAGCCCACTGCTGCAGAGTTTCTCCGTTGCGTTGTGTCCTGTCCTTCAGCTGAGCACGATACACATGTTCGAGGTGCGCGTCTCCGTACCTCGCCTCCAGCGCCTCAAGAAGCTTCTCGTAGGTGACGTCTTGTCCGAGTGCCTCTAACACTGTCAGGGCCCGGTCGCGAAGGCCCAAGGTTAGGGCGGTTAAGGCCTGTTCTTTGGTCCACCCATTCGATCGCATCACAGCCTCAAACTGGATCTTGTATGCAGACCATGATGACGAGCCATCAAATGGTGGAACCTTAAACCCACGAGGTGAGGGCACTACAGTCGCAGATGTCACTTCGTTGGATCCGAGCCCACGCAATCTCCTCTCCACTCCAGCGACACAGGTGTCGTGATGGTCGTGTACACGCTTCTCTATAGAGGCGACGCGAGTCTCAAGCTGGTCGTGTACGAGCTTCTCCACGTCGCTGATACGAGCCTCGTGCTGCTGGAGCTCCTCCTTTACCACCTTCAGGTCCTTCCCTACAGCGGCGCTGAGGTCTTTCATCACCACCAGCTGTTCCTCCAAACGGCGGGCCTGCTCCTCCTTGTCGCGCTGCAGCTGTTCCTCTAGGCGGCGCGCGTGCTCCTCTTGACGGCGGGCCTGCTCCTCCTTGTCGCGCTGCAGCTGTTCCTCTAGGCGGCGCGCGTGCTCCTCTTGACGGCGAGCCTGCTCCTGTTGACGACGGTCCTGCTCCTCTTGACGGCGGGCCTGCTCCTCCTTGTCGCGCTGTCGCTGTTCTTCCATGCGGCGCGCGTGCTCCTCCTGACGGCGGGCCTGCTCCTCCTGACGGCGGGCCTGCTCCTGCATGAACGCCATCAGAGCCGCGATGTCGGGCACCGTCACGGAGTGTGTGGCGCTTGCAGGCTCCACTGCAGCCGCGGAGTCGCCTGGTCCACCAGACGATGGAGTAGGAACGTCTCCGAAGCGTCTCTGGTTCAGGTCTTGCTGGCGCTGGTTCCTGGTACGCACTCCTTCAGTTTCTTCTTTCGGCATAACCGGCATAATTTATCCCTTTCTTCTGACACCAATTTGTTACGAGCTGGGGTTCGTGATAAATTATATACACTATGCCAGAAAAACTGCACTTTATTCACTAACACAATAACACTAGATACACACACTTAATTTTCACTTCACTAATAAACACACTATTCACACCACTAGAACAACACTAAACACTTTCAACTTATTTCTCCTTCGCTTGACGTTGATCGCTTTCCGTATTCAATTGAACTGTGTCCGTTTCGTTCGCTCGCCCTCTATTTATACTGGCCGGATAACATCACTAGACTTTTCGAGACGACTCACGAAATTTCTGGAAACGTGTAACGTGTTTCTAGATGTCGCGTAAATGTTCTATTTACACCAACGCCATCTATTAGAGGATAGATGAAACAGCCTTAAACAAGCGATACATCTAATCTCATGTAGTTCTCCCATTCACTGATAGATGGCGTTATTTTCAATTCGTAACAATACTATATACTTTTTTTTTGTAAATACATACCTACATATTATACATAGAAACACCCAGACCAAGACAAACATTTAAGTTCACGCACACATATAATAAGTTTGACTTGAGCGGAAATCGAACCCGCGACTTTCGGCGTAGCATTCGCTTACACTCCCGCTTCATTACCCTTCGTCCGCACTGGTTGGATAAATCGGATGATGAATTTTGCAGTTAGTTGTGGCAGTAGTACTACAAGAGATTGCCACCAGAAAATTGCTTCCAATGTTAACAACCGAGTGATAAACACTTACAATTTGCAATATTTTCTGTATTATTTTGGTCACCTTCAAGAGCTGGAGCTCTGGAGGTTCATTATCAGCTTCTCAGAATTAGGACTTCTTAAGGTTGTTAGGAGTTACAAAATTTTAATAAAAAATAAGTTTACATTTACAAGAGTGACATATTTGAAATTGAATGTCCGGCTTTTAATTAAAGCAAAAAATTATATAAAAATAGCTAATTGTAAATGTTTAATTAGTATTGGCGATGCAAAGATTATCCGCGCGCCTCTTGTGGCGAAATTTGGAAGTGGTGGAGGGAGCTCACTTTTGACAGCTTGCAATACAAATTTGCTTCAAGGTTGGCACAGATTACTAAATAGTTACTACGTAACAGATAAATCACTCCCTACAAAAATGTCCATACCTACTGTTTTAAAGACCTACAGTTTCTGGAAGGTGACAGCTGCGTATGAAAATGAACCTTATAAGCTCAGACGCTCGACTGTTATTCTAATGCGATAGCGCACACTGCCGCGACATTGACTGAGCGTAGGGTAGCTTCTTATAATTAAATATTTAAGTAGGTAAATAAAGTTACGCACATTTTAAGTTTGGAATGTTTTATTAAGTACAATTTTAATTGTTTTTATATACAATCTATAAAATATACTCACATGTGTTTTATTTTTATGTAATGATTAATAAACCTTTTTCCTTTCCTAAAATCTCTGTTGTTTAGTTTTATAGTAGAAAATATTCTGAATCGCACAAAAAGTTTTAACAAATAATCATGGGGGAAACAGGGGCAAATAGGATCAATTGGTATATTTTTTTTAATTTCATAAATAGTGGTTCCAGGCTTCTCTTTCATGTTGTGTTCCAAATTATAAACAAAAGTTGTCTCTAATTTTTTTACATAGCTGCAGAAGCTGTCAGAAAGCACTTTCAATCTTCCATAAAAAGAAGAAGCTTTATTGAAAGCTTTAAAATGACAATACATTTTTGATTCGTTTATATCTGGAACATTATTTACTTCGGAAACGAATCTTGGACAGGAATGTTGCTTGTTGCATTTGTATAGTAAATATTCCGCTATATATACCAAGGCATTTTGAGTAGGTAAATCAAATTGGTAATCTGTTTCGCCTTTTAAAGCCACAGCCGAAGGATAATTACGACGGGCTGGACCTCGGGGTGTCGGTTTTTCCAAAAACTTGTTATTAAATTGAATTAGCTCACATATGTCTTCCTCACAGTTGGTATTCGGTGAATTCTTCAACATATTAGACAGAGACAGTTTCGAGAATGCTCTTTGAAACTGTATCGGCGTAGGATCTTGGCAATTACCACCTTGCTGTCTCACTGTACCAAAAAAGTTTTCTAAGCAATCTTGATTTAAGCGTCTTGTAAATAAGTAATTGAATCCTTCTTTTTTTTAATCTTTGAATAACATCGTTATAGCTTTCACTGTAATTTGTAAATTTTTAAAAGTTTTGATTCTGTACGTGTTATCCGTACCCTTCCTTGAATCAATAGCTCGTAACCTACTAAATGCTTCCACGGCATCATTCAATACATTTATCTGGTATCTTTTTAGAGAGAACGATTTTTTATATTTATTTGTTGAATTGACTGTTATGGAATTTAGAACATCGAATAAGTTGTTCATTTTCTCTACGAATTCCGCTGTTGTTTCTGCTCCTTCTGGCAAGATTTTATCGACAAGTAGAACATTCATTGCGGCATAGACGGACTTGCTAAATACCTGTGCTGCATATTTGACACGCATTTTTTTGAAAGTTGTTTGGGTTGATATGAGCATCAGTGAGTTTTGGAATTAATCTTAAGATTTTCTCCTGTTGATTAGAATACAATAATTCTATATGTTCCCATGAGATTTTGTTGTCATCGTATACAAAATGATTTGTCAGTAAATTATTCCGGATACATTTAATTAAATGTGGGACATTAAAAATGTAATAAATTTTTTGGCCATCAAGTAAAAAATAAGGATTTTCTTTTGATACCTTTTTAATTTGTTTAGCATATTTGTCGAAGTTGGATCCTTGATCAGAAACAATTGCCATTTATGCCTATACTTGTTAGTATAAAAATAATTTCATCTATCCAATGTTCCAGTTTATCATAATGTTTCGGAGAATCTAAAAATGAGTACGCAATAAGTTGCTTCCAATTGACTATAATACCTCTGAGCATGAGGAAACAAGCATGTGAAGCTCGAAGCTGTTTCAGGTTTAACTTCACCGTTGATATTATGAAGACCTATTATCTCATCTCTTTTAGTACAGTAATGTAAATGCCGCTTAAGAACCATTTTATCTAAACATAATGTGCAGTATTTTGCCTCTTCTGGCAAATATTTCAGAAAGTAACACGGGTCAATAGTAACTTTGCAAATATCTCGCTTGCTAAGCAACGTAAAGAAACATAATGTGCAGTATTTTGCCTCTTCTGGCAAATATTTCAGAAAGTAACACGGGTCAATAGTAACTTTGAAAATATCTCGCTTGCTAAGCAACGTAAAGGTGTGTGCGTGAGCGCCGTATTTGGCGAGAACACGTTTATACAGGTCCGTTAAATTCCGGAAGCCCCCTGGCCTCAAAATTAAATTAAAATTAATGTGTATGAAAAGCAAAAATCAATCGTTATACACGTAGGTATATTATTTTTTAATCACAAATTTGTTTCAAAATTGTTTTTTATATCTACCCATTTTTTTAAATTTAATATTGCGGTTTTCTGGAATAATCCGGTTTCATACACCAAAGTAAGTTTTTCTCGTTATTTAATACGTTATTACTCGCTTTCTGTTAAAGTTATGATTGTCAAATACCTAGTTAGTCAGATACCTAGTTAAAGTTTACCGGAAGCCTGAAAACCTACTTACATTCAATAGGTTTTGAGCTGTAAGCTATTTTAAAAGTGGTACAATTGCCTCCGGTCTCCCTTACACTTATTGTGTAGATATTAGGTCCGACCGAACTCCGAACGAATGCGACTCTAAGGTAGTCGACGATAGTCCAAGACTATCGCGCAGTTTTATAAACTCGCGAAAAGTAGGTACTCGTAGGTATACGACTAAGTACATGCACATATATGCATGTTAAACTCGCCTCGTCTATTCATTAATCAAGAAATACCTACAACAGCAAAACACTACTTTGTATTACCACTCTGCTAACATATTCCCTTAGTAAGATAGGTACCTAGGTAAGTACCTAATACCTACCATGGACCAAAAGAAAACGAGGTAGGTACCTAACTACATAAGAGACACGTTTTGAGCTACAAAATACATCGGTGATTATTGCTATATTAGAGTAAATTACATTAAGTAGGTACCTATAATTTACCTTTCTAAGTAAAGTATGAATTTCTGCTATAAAACAAAAACCTAAGTAGGTAGGTACCTACCGTAATAATGTTTCTAAATGCATAGCATTAGTAGGTAGACCTTGTATTTTCTTACAATAGTCATGTACCTAAGTATAAACTTTGTACCTATAAACCAACACAAATCAAACTAGACGTCAGTTTAAGTTTTAAAAACTTAGTTAAAAATCTAAATAATGACACTGACCTGTCTTCATCGCTAGGTAAATTGAAAAAAGAAAGATTTTGTTTGTTTTTCCCAAAGAAATATAACCTTAAGTCATAGAAGTAACACTAAATAACAACAGCGGTTGCTATGTTTGATATCTTCTTTCTAATGGCACATGCAGTATGATAGAAAGAGCTGTCGATAGGTTTAGCAGCACGCTCTTATAGCAGCGTCGTGGTAGCCAAACAGTAGACAAAACATAGAGTTAGGAAACCGAGTGTTGTTCGTAACAGTGATGATTTATCGATAAATATTTTTGGTCAAATGTCTAACTTTAGTATGTGTCGATATATTTAAGCCGTAGAAGTAAACAACAAATTGAAATAAAATATTGAAATTGTAGTTTTTGCTGTCGACGCCGGCCAGTGCTTTGCAAAGACTTGCCAGACAGACAGTACTAAAAAATTTCACGTGTTTAATTGTTCATTTTAGCCATAAAATCTATTGACAAAAAGTATTCATAAACTAATGAGCGATGCGTTGCGATGAGATGCTAAGAAACTGTCACTTAGATTATGTATTGTACGAATTATACCAGATTGGCTAATGCGGCAGGCTTTGGCAATTTGTGTGCGTCGCATCATATCACGTTGCTTGCTATCGCTTACGTTGGACACTTTTTTTTAGAGCTGTAGGTAATCCGATTCGTGATCCGCCAGCACAAATGATTCGCCTTTATGTAAATATTAGTACAGCAGTGAACTACTTTGACAACCCAGTTGGCGTGAGTGCAACCGACTGCCACGCCGAAGCTTGCGGGTACGATTCAGTTTTACATTCATGTCCGATAGTTTGTTTCCGTATTTATCCCTCATTCAAAAAACATCGATATCTCCTTTCACTGTCAAATCCCATCACTCCTTAATAATGGGATTTACAGCACGGCTATTTAGAGAATGCAGTCAAAGATATGAGTCTGTAAGGAGTCTATGCCTCTTTAAATGAGACGCGTAGTTTGACGTTATGATTAACCAACTAAGACCAACTGACATTACGTGTTGCACGTTCGGTATAAGGAAATATGGCGAGCATGTTCTCTCTAGTCTAAACGTTCAACCTCTCTGGTTTTTCCTTTTATTGGATCTGCATCCATTAACAGCACATAAACTGCCAGACGACTTCATGTTAATTCATTTAAACTCAGACCAAGTCAATAATAGCAAAGACTAGTGAAGATAATAGGTAAGTACGCGCGCGACGCGAGAGACGGTCGACAACCCACTGCTGTAAGGGCTACCGGCGGTCCGGCTAGCGGTAGGTAGTTATCGCGCGAAAGTACATCGAGTAACAGAGGCCTGGTTATGGTGGTAAATAGAATTGAGAGCTGTCAAAAGTAGTAGTGATCTGTGAAAGTGTCGTCCATGGACGACTTATTAATTTCGCCGCTAGAGTCGCTAATTAGAATCTTAGCATATCGCCAATAAACAAAAACTTTTACTTACTTCATATTTTTTTACGAAATTTTCAAATTCTTCGTATTTCTAACCAACAAAATCCAACTATTCTTTGCTTAATTGAATATCTCCATACTTAAAGCTTTGTTTTGTACGGAAAGCCAATTTTTAATGGCATGTTTTAAATGAATTTTCTTTAATGACAATAATTTTTTTCGTACCACACACAAAACACTTTTTACTCATTTTTATTTTTTTTATTTTTTTTGCAGACTCATCTTTTTATTAATATTATTTATATTTAGCACGTGTTGTCACTAATAAATGATTTTTGCCATGGATTTTTGACTATACACGAGCATGCGCACTCGGATACATTCAACGGTCAGGTAGCGTGCAACTGCTGTGTTGTGTCCTGTTCTACCACACGGACCTCGGACGCTCTACTTTCTCTCTCGCACCTATCAAATGGCTAAAACTCTAAAAGTTTTTAGCTTGGCAACAATACTTTAAGTACGATTTTTTGCAGGCAAGTCTATATAATTGATTTTATAATAAAATTATCTAACCTTTGATATAAATTTCGGTTGGTTAGCAGATCGGTGGATTCCAATATCCTACCTATATTGACTTATCTGTTCACATCTGTTTACCAGGTAGCCATACACAAAAATGAGTAGGCAAGTCTACCTAGGCATATTCTGTGTGTTAAAAACTATAAAAGACACAGTAGACAAGAACTAGAACGGCTGACCCGATTTGGCTGAAAATTGGTAGGGAGGTAGATTTGAACCAAGAAAAACACATAGGATACAATTAGTTGCAAAAATTAGACTGGGAGGGATTGTAGGGAGGGTCGAGGGGAGCATAAAACTAGAGACATTTTTTATTTCCTTTATTAAAATTTCCTACTTTAAAATATCTCACTGTAGCTTAGGGATATTGAAAAGTATGGGAAGAAACGCATGCGCAGGAAAAGTACCAGGGGAGCATAAAGCTACAGACATAAGGTAGCATAATTTTAGAGAGGGTCGAAGTTTGTAGGGTAATGTATTATAGTTATGTCATAAATACTTCTTGCAGTTTTTTCTTATTAAAAACAAGTGACATGACATGGAATAAAAAAAGCAAATGACAGATAAACGTTAATTATAGATTTTGATAAAAATCAATAATCAGTCATTTGTATTCTATTTGAAAATCCAATATCTGCTTATTGATGGACTCTAAGGCGGAACAGAGTTCGCCGGGACAGCTAGTCAAATATAAAAACTTGGCACGTGTCCGTTTCCAAATGCAGGGGTTCCTTTTGTGATCTTTGAATATGGTTACTCGAAGCTGTTCTAGCTTTGTATGAAGAAATATGCTTACGTGATGTTGGTTTGTGTGGCATGTTGGCAAGGATTGCTTTCATATTTTCAGCTAACCGCTACTGGGAGTGCTAGGAGAGGTAGAGACGTTGCCATTGCTCCTGGCGGGAGTGGTGAGGGAGCGTCGGGGGCGCTGCTGGAGTGCTGTTTCGTAAGTATTATATTAGTTACTAGAGGATGCCTGCAGCTACGCCTGCATTTTTTTTTAATTTACCCGTTTTGGCCGATGCCGTGGGAATTTCGGGCAATCCCTTCTTAGTGCAGCCCTACGGTCCCCAAGGAATATACATGCCAAAATTCAGCTTCCTGCGCCCAATAGTTACGGCTGTAGCGTGTCTGTCAGTCAGTCAGTAACGCAAGAATTTTATATATTAAGATTATTTATAACCTCCGATATATCTGTGACGAAATACTATGATCAACTTGTCTTATTTGTTATGAAGGACTAGGGGTAGTAAATGAATACCTACTGCTATTAAAAGCAATGTGAATGTCCATGTGAAAATGTTGTAATTTATGTAAGAATTTGACCTTGATGATGTATTCTGCAGTATTAAGTAATTCTATGTGTCACAAATTATTTAAATTTATTAACATGACTGCCATATTCAAATACATTAATGAAATATAATGCAGTGCATTATATCACTTGGGATTAAGAAAAGATTCAACAATTCCCCTTGTATCCAAATCTGGTTAGGAATTTTGAAGTTATGGTAAAATAAACAAACCCGGATACATACATACACAAACCCTTTAAACATTACTCTAAATTGTGAGCAGTTGCTTTAATTATTACTAAATATGCAGATATATTAATTACTTACTGGATCGATAGATGTGGATGTTTTAGTGTTTATGTAAGTATGGGAGTTTATTGAAACATCTAAATGCTTGTACTGTTACTATATATTATATTGTTTACTGCATCTACTAGTGTAAGAATTTTTACTGTGTCCTGATCAGGCCTATGAAACTTCCCTACAATCCCGTAATTAAAAATTATACACACCAACTAACGCCATCTAGCGTCGGAGGAATGTCATTTTAGCTTATATACCTAGAAATATCTGTAGCGATAACTGAACGATAATTTCGCCAACATCGTCAAGATCTGCATGGCGCAATGGAAGCGGCTCATATCTTAGAAGTCCGTGGATCGAATTCACGCTTACCTAGTTCTACTTTTTGTGATTTTTATATTTTTTACTTTTAAATTGCATATTTTACATAATAGTTGTCATTTACTTATTAACTCAGAAATTAAACATTTATTTTATTTTAAGAGAGTGTTGTGGGGTAAAAGAAGATGTAGTGACAAGCATCGAGAAAGGCATGCTAAGATGGTTTGGGCACGTGGAGAGGATGGATGACGAAAGACTGACCAAGCAGATATATAAGGCAAGTGTGGAAGGGACAGGACGAAGGGGAAGACCTAGGCGGACGTTCTCTGACCAGATTGGAGACATCCTAAAAACAGGACAGGTTAGAAGCACCCTGAACAGAAGAGCATGCATGAGGAATCTGATGGGAGTGAATGAAGCAAGAGAAATATGTCAGGATCGTTGCAAATGGCACTCCGTAGTCTCTGCCTACCCCTCCGGGAAACAGGCGTGAGTCTATGTATGTATGTATGTATTTTATTTTGAAAAATGAATCCACTACTACACGCCATCTATACGATCGGAATAAAAATAAAATTGATTTGTACGTCATCTAGAGTCGAGGATACCTATTGAACTTCAATTTCGAACTGTGAGTGGCGTATCTATACCAGTATAAGAGTATAATCTATGGTTCTGATTGTCATGGGCATCTTTATATATTCTTTTTTGTTCTGATATGGTTCTATTTTTAAGTGCATATTTTCTTTTATAACCTAAATAGTTCTCCATAGTTTTCCAAAAAAAATCAACTATTACATAAAAAGCAACTTAATTATGTCCTAAAATTAGAATAAGCCTATTTAATATATACAATACGAAAAATAAAATAAATTAAAATTAAATTTATGATACGGTTGTCCGAATATTTGACGGACGTGGTTGTCCCGAAAATAAAAAGCACTAACGCCATCTATTAGAACTAGTATAAACTACGATGTCAATCGACGTGATCTACTCCTAGAAAAAACCTTGTAAGAGCGTCGTGTGGTATTTTTTGAGGAACAAAAAAATATCTTTTATTTTTCAAAATTTATAATTTCACAAAAAACTGTTTTTGTGTTATTAGTCTTCGGCCTTCGAATAAAATAATTTTTAATTTTTTTTGTCTTTTGGTTATTATAGACATATTTTCCATTTTGATTTCGTAATAAAGAAGAAAGAAGTTTTTCAGAAAACACTTCAGACGTTGGTATATCTTTCAATGATTGAGCGAATTAAATGTAATCTATGATTAAGTGTCACAGGTTGTTCCATTAAGTGAAGATCCAAAATAGAAAATATGTCTTCTTTCAAACTTTCCAAAGTTTTGATAATAAAATGTTTGAACTCACGTTGATCCAAGTAGTTTGTTTTTAGACGTCTAGGATTTTTCTCGGTCTCTAAACATACCGTTAACAGATCTACTGATGGAAAAGTAAGGCCACCCATATTTTTAAGCTTAATCATTTTATGAAAGCTGAGTTTTTCCTTGCTAAGTGAAAAAATCACTACATCCGTTAGAAAAAATATCATTTGCATTGTTCCTTCGAATTTTTTATCTTCCTTGTTATGACATAAGGCTAGTGCACTGTCAGGACATTGTCAGGATTGGAAAATCATCTAATGGAATACTATTTCTATTAAAAGATGATTTTTGTGACAGGTGATTTAAAGCTCTTCTATAAGCGCCTTTATATTGAGCACAGTTCGGATTGTCAATAGCCTCCATGCCTGCGTAGCATACTGAAAAATAATTCCAGATGGTCCTGTGATAGCCAGTATGTCGATATATAATTTAGTTTAAAGTCTGTTTCTCTCGAGTCTCAAAATACTGCAAAAGGTTAGGCACCTTTTGTACAGTATTTTGAGACTCTCCATACACACTATCAGACCCAAAACATCCAGTTTTACTCTGAGAAGCCAAAACGGGCTTGTTAGAAATAGTTATAATTATGTGAGGTGATTCTTCTTTTTTATAGTCCTCTTGACCTTTGAGTACACTTTAAGACCTTTTATATAATCAATAGCTTTTTCTATTAAATTAAATATTTATGTTTTATTTTTTCGCAAATAGCTTTTTAAATCCAGACTGGTTGAAGCGACGTGAGTTTAAAATATCAAAAACGTTATTAAAAGTTTCAATAAACTCAGCGGTTGCAGCACTGTTTAATATGAGAGAAAATATGAGAACGTTAATTCTGTCTCACAAAGTTTTAATGCATCTGCAACACTTTTACTAAGCAGTTATACTGCTAAGCGAACTTTCATAATTTTATTTTTAAAGAAAATGTGTCTAGCTGTTATTTTGTTCCTAAAGTTCAATTTCTTATTTGTTTGTAATTAAACGGGTCAAAAATTTCCATTCTATACTCTGTCCCTGACTATTGAATATTTTTTTTTCTCAAACACGTTTCTAATTAATTTTATCATAATTATTACACGCATCTAGAAATATTGTAACATCAACAGAGGTGACTGGGTGTTGAATTGTCGTTTTAAAATAAAATAAAAAAAATTGCCACTTGAAACAATGACAACTAGGAAGTATCCTATCGGAACCTTCCAGTTTTCCGTCCTACAAACGAGCATGATGACAAATGCCTTGATGGCCTTCCTTTCTTTTTTTATGTTCCCATTGCCCATATTGACATGCCCAACATTAAGGCCACCTTTCCATAGTTTTGCTTGACGAATATTCATTTCATCAAACATGACAACACGTTCCACATTTGCTGTCATGCTTTCTCTTTTCAGCTTTCACAAATCAAACGATTCTTTAGTGAATCCAGGTTCCGCGCCAATGGAGGAATACCTAAAATAATATAATACAGTTGTGGATGAAACGTGTAAAGAGGATATCCCTGGAAGTATGGATAAACCAAATAGGCGTGGGTAAGGTTATTTCCAAACTTTTTAACCCTGAAAATGTCGGTGTAATTTTGTACGATTGAAAAGACAGGACGAATTTTTGTTTTTTTTTTTCAACTTTTTAACATAAACTTTGTGACAGAATCAGAAATTTTTGCTTATTTGTAATTAATACAATAATTGTAAGGTTACATTATTTTATGATAAACACTTATTAAAGGAACATTTTAGGAACATTGTTAAAAAAAGTTTAGAAATGCTAAGTAATGTTAAAGTAGTAGAATCTGTCTCTTCGGGGTTGGATGTGTTTGTTGAATCATATTTATACATTTGTATAGAATAACCCTGCTGTGAAAGTGATGAGTATCCAGAAGCCGAAGTGTATCCAGCATTGCTCATGAATGGAGTAAGCGTAGAAGTCGTACATACTGTTCCTCCTTGTGAAAGCAATATACTTTCAGCATTCTCTACTACATCAAAAATTTGCCTCCTACCTTGAAGTTCCAGTGATCTTGGGAAACTTTAAACGGTGTCTGCCATGGATAAGAAAAACGATGTGATTGGATCCGATTTTCCTACAATTTCTTGATGTTTTTAATATTTCTCTAGAACTTCCCCAGTTGTAGGTGGACGAGGATGTTTCATCGCAGAAGTAATATTATCCGGAGCACTTATGTTTGAATCGCTTTCCTTGGTTTGTGCATATACTCATTGTCGCTGATATTTCAAATTTGGTTCTTATCTCCAAGAAATGATTTTAGGAATTCCCATTCATTGTCATATTTATTGATCTTTTTGGCATGGCTGCATCTCCACTTTTAGACATACGTGATTCCATTGCTTCTCTATAATTGTCTCTTATCCGTGTCCATTTTTCTTAAATTCAACAACTGTTAAAATATATAAAGATAAAGTTGTATAAAAATTAATTAGTTAAATGTAGGTTTTTTCAGATTTTTAACAGGTAGTCTCATTTGTAGAAAAGTGGCACATAATTTTCAAATTGGTTATGAAACAGTAAGCTTTATTGTCAATTAAACAACAGAAGCTATTTAGAAAATATTAATATCAATTGTCAATGGACCCACGAAAGAACTGTAGAAAAATGAACAGGATTTTGCAGTTAAATGGAATTATCCTAACTGTGTAAAAGCACGTTGTTGTGCAGGCACCACAAAGAAGTGGACGTCTATATTTCAACTACAAAAATACCTTTAGTGTTGTTTTATCAGCAATTGCTGACGCCAACTACAAATTTGTCGTAGTAGATGTGAGTATTTATGCAAGAAATAGCGATGGAGGTATATTGTCGAGCTCAACATTTGGACAGAATTTATTCATCATCTTCAGCCCCTTACAGTCCACTGCTGGACTAGGCCTCTCCTTTGAAAGGAGGAATTGGCCTACTATACCACGCTGGCCAAGCGGGTTGGTACAGGGATTGTTTCAAGTTTTCCTACTCTTACAGTGCTGTTCTCTGCATAGCATGGTCCCTCTGTCGGCTCTTACGACACCCACGGGATGATATGGGGTGGTGACATTCCGTATTCTTAATCCGTCACCACACGGACAGAATTTATTACGACAGCAAATAGATCTTCCTGATGAAAAGGTACTCCCAGGTACTTAATCCGATGCCAAATGTTTTTGTTGGCATTGAAGCATTTCCTAATTTAAAACATTTTATGCGGCCTTATCCCAAAGATCAAGTGCAAGGTGACCAGTCGAAGAAAGTCTATAACTACAGGCTATATTAATAAAGTAAAAAATCGAAAATAGGTCTCTTCATCTTTATTCGGGAGCAGGGCATAGACGACAGGAATAATATTAGAGGCACTTTTGTTAGAATTTACGTTCAGGTGAATGCTGTATCATTGATAAAACGGCGATGGACAGCATCTGAAAGTGCCATCGACATAGAATGAGCCGAGTTTATCATTTCTAATGCATTGTCTCGCCTGTGGAGAACAGAATATTAATATATTTTCATGGGTTCCTCTGCCACACACATGAAACTTTTTTGCAAAGGCTTCGGGTACTACTACATCTTATAATTTATCATAAATCAATTTGTTTACATTGAGGTATTTTGCCCGTTCCCAGTACAAAGTACTTTTTGTACTAGAAAATAACTGTATCCAATTTTTATACCCTTCATTATCTAAATTGTCCTCGTAAATTTGCTGAACGGGCTCCATATTGTTGCAAACATCTTGCTTACATTTATCAATAAACCGTAATATCTTATTCCGTATGTGATCTGAAGCACACGCGTGGTTCGTCTCCCTCAAAACCTTTGCGTAGAAAGGTTTACCTAAACCGTAAAACTTAACCAAAACCGTAGTTTTGGTTAAGTTTTATACTAGCAGAGCACGATTTACGGGTTTCGCACATACACAAGAATGTTCCATTTTCATTAGATTTATGCAAGTGGTAACGATGACCATCCCGCAAAACACAATCCCTTCAGTTTTGGGACTTAATATTAGTTAAATCCATTTTATAATTCACTCAATTACAACAAATTCTAAATGGCAATCATTGAAATGACACGATATTGACAATGTCATGGATATTTTTCTTATCATTTATATAAAATAGAAGTGGCCAGCACTTCCTTCCTTATAATATTTACTGCAGTGTACAAACTTTTTACATGATAATTTAGAAATAGAAACGATTCATTCTTGGTTTTATTCCTTATTAGTTGGACTAATTGGGTGTTTTGGGAAGTGGATGTTGTGGGAAGTGGGCGTTTTGGGAAGTGGTCCTTATGACTCAAAAGGGGGCAATAAACATGTTCGATTTCCCACTGATTATTATACTTCTGCAATCGTTTTTTCTGCTTGGTCGTATCATTTTTTTAAACTAATTTTTCCGGTGTTAAGCTGTGTATAAATTATGCGCGGCAGTCGCGCGAGCCTATGTCCGACTAGAGCAGACGTGTATCATCATCAACCTTTAGCAGTCCACTGCTGGACTACGCCTCTCCTTTGAAAGGAGGAATTGGCCCACTATACCACGCTGGCCAATCGGGTTGATATAGGGTTTGTATCAAGTTTTCCTTCTCTTATAGTGCTGTTCTCTGCATAATATACTCCCTCTGTCGGCTCTTATGACACCCATGGTATGATATGGGGTGGTGACATAAATACAAAAATAGCTACTAAATTTCTACTAACAACAATACAATTGCATAATTATTTTAGAAAAAGAACTCAAACAAGATCACAGTACAAATCGCCTGGATTGTTAGATAGCGAAGGAATCGAGGACGAACTTATACCAGGAATCTAGAGAAATTAAACTGCACCTACATCACTACAGCCTGAGAGGCTGTAGATGTGAACGTATTTGATGGGCAAAGTTTCCCAACTTTGCCCATCAAATACGTTCACACCTAGCCCATCACTTTGTAATCGTTGGTGCAATACCTTGGCAAAATAGGTATTAAAACTTGAACTTTGATTTTCAAGTATCGGGTCCAATGTATAATTGGGTACGACTTTATCCCTCATGAAATTAAAGTCATCGAAAGCAAACCACTAGGAAACATAAACTTCGTCTGTTGCTATAATAAAATATTTATATTTTTTGTGCTTTTCATTTTTTGCAAGAATCCAAATTCCTTTATTATATACATGTCTTGATAACGCATTGGCCTCACGTAACTTACTAATAAATAAAATTGAAGCGTCTGTCTGTAATTTCAAAATTTCTCGATTTTCAAGTGTATACCAATACCTAATCAACCATGCTAATTTTTTCTTAATTTTTTGTGTCAGCAATCATTCATAATGTATCCTCAAACATTTCTTATACAATCATCATTCATCGTCGCCTTAGCGTTATCCCGGTTGTATCCAAGACTGGCACGCCTTGGAGCCCGAGCTCCGCTTACTGGTCTAACCAGATATGACAGAATATCAACTTTTCCACAGAGCGACTGCCGTCTGACCTCCGCAACCCAAAGGGATAGCGATATTCCATGCTTTCAGTTTATTTGAGGGTACTGACTCCCCGTAGCGATTGTCAAAGATCTTCATGGTAGCCGGGACCGACGGTTTAACGTGTTCTGCGAGGCACAGGGCAAGCGATAATTAACTATTTAATACACACTTAACTTCGTAAAGTAATAGGTGTGCGCCGTGGATTCGAACGCGATACCCTCTGTATGGCAGTCAGTTGGTATAACCACTAGGCTATCGCTGCCTAAATATTTCTCATACTTACGTATTATCTTTACTGATCTGCTTTTTTCCTTTGGCTTGTGATGGATCCTGACCCTTGGTATGGCATTCAATATTCAACAAACGCAACCATGTTTTGTTGCTGGTGTTTATGTTTTTATTCAATTTTGAATTACATCCCTCAAGCACGTTGTTAGTGCGATGCCTTTCTCCGAATACCCTTATCACATCAAACGAATGTTTCTTCAAACAAATTTTCCATGTGTTTTATAAATTTTGACATTTCTATATTGCCTACACACAACGCTTTCATGAATTGCCCCCCTTCCATGATATGATGCGAATGCAGCAACGCTAACGCCTTTGTTAACCCTACAACTCTTTTTCCTGCGTAAACTTTTGAATGGCCAAGTCTATCTGTTTTTTTTTTATGTTTTGCACCAGTGAAAGTACCAACCTTTTAGGACAATATTGGGGAATAACATTTTCAACGCGTTCATTGATGCCATTTCAAACTCAGAATGAACTTTAAACGGTTTCCATTCAGAAAGTTGCGACTTGATCATGCTGAACAGTTTAAAATAAGCGCTCTGCCGCCTGTGGTTCATTAGAGCGAACATTAATGGTACAACATGAGTATTATCTAAAGTAAATGGAGTTGGGCATGTTTTAAAAAAGCCGTCTTTAAAAAATCTGTCACGTTTGCTATTGCTTGCCTGCAATTATTAGTACAAAATACTAGAATTTTTTCATCTTTGTAACAGTAAGAAAATATGATCACGGAATTCCAATGGAATTTCTATTTCACGGACCGATTTATATTCTCTTTTTTCTAACTCCAAACTCTTGTTCCGTGCACCTTCCAAAATCTAGTTGAATTATTAAATGAGATAACTAATTCTAAGCTAGTCTCTTCAAATGAGATAGTTACAGCATTGTAAAGTTTAGGTATGGGTTCATCGCTTGTTAGAACGTTTTCCCTAAGCTCGTTCATTATTTTAAGCGCATCAATAAAGACATAAAGACATATTTATTTCTGCATTTTGGTTGTTTACAACACTTATACATGTCAAAACCCTATTCTAGATGAAGCCGGCTTTTCCTAGCTAAATGACTTCTTGAGAAGAAAGGCCGAAACAAACTCAGAGTCATTGTTTTTTTTGTCACTTCAATTTCTTTAGTCTTTTCTTCATCTTTTAAAGTCCAGACAAAAAAGGGTTTAGTATGCAAGTACAATGCAGGAAATTATCTGACGCTTTTGACTGACTCGGCCCACTGATGGCCCGCATTCAACAGCAATCGTACGGCTCAACCTTAATTGAGGGAGCCAGCACGATCTGTATCACTATGCCTCCACGCCATCAGAAGGTGTATGCATAAGCATGTCAACCTAAGCCATCAGACAGGTTGCCACAACTATTTGTTTTTATGTTTAATAATGCCCACATCGTACTCACAACTTTACATGCTAATACACAGTAAAATACATGTTGCAAACAATAAGTAAAAATAATAAAAATTTAAACAATAAAATGTCATATATTTAAAATATCAGAAAATATTATTAAATGTCAGAAAATATTATTGAATGTCAATTTATGAATAATAATATATTACTTAAGTAATTTTAAATGTCAAAAGAAAATAAATAAAATAACAATGTCAAAACAAAATAAATAATATTACAAATGTCAAATTAAAAATGTCAAAATGTAAAAATATAAGTATTACAAATGTAAATAAAAATATCATGTCACTAATTTCAAAATGTCAAAATTCATAATTTTTAAACTCAATTCCAGGCATTTTTGTCTGCTAAATAATCTTTAACTGTGTAATAAGCTTTTGAACACAAACTCTGTTTAATAAATACTTTGAATTTATTAATACTTAGTTCTTGAATATTGCCTGGAATTTTGTTGTAAAAACGTATGCTTTGACACTTGTATGAGTTACTTATTTTTTGTAGTCTTTTTTTGTAGTCTTTTTTTTTTTTTTTTTTTTGTTCACTACGGTGGTAAAACTCTCCTTATGAGTCATCTCAACTCCGCCAACCCAGCCATTAGAACGGCTGGGCTTGGGACTGGCGGAGGAGGTATGTGGAGGCTCTCCCCTAAAGGCGTTCGGGGCATACCCACTAAAAACCACCGCGGTGTCCCTACGGGTCCCGTATGTTGGCGAGGTCACGCGATTCGCGATTAGCATACTTTCTCGCGACCCCGCCCGGGATTGGCCCGCCGTTGGTGTTGGCGGGCCCCGTCTCGTTATGATCTCGCAATCATCCATCAAACTTCTTGCATCCATCAAACTTCTGGCATCCATCACCTCACAAAGCTACTTGGGAGGCGGCGAGGACACGCGCCGCCTCCCGCCTTTTGGCGGACAGGGAGCAGCCCCAGCGCTCACCGTCCGCAGGCAATAAATTTACGGTGGTCGGAGGTCGTCTCTTGTTCGACGTCCCCGACGCCCGGACCTACGGTTGGGGAGAGGGCGATGTATTTCCCTCTCCCGCTCCGCCGCCTCCTTGCTCAGCATGACTGCTTCGCAGAAGGAGGCGACGGCGTTCCAAGACCTCTCACTCCGGACCATAGACAGAACTACGGCCGGGAGCGAGAGGACAACCGTATTCAGAGCCGCGACCAGATCACGGCGCTGCGATGCCCAAGCTGGGCATTCCGCCAAAGTATGCAACGCCGTGTCTTCGACAGGGTCGCGGCTGCTGCCACAATGGTGGCATCCGGGCGTTTCCTCCCGGCCTATCCTCCACAAATACCGGCCAAAACAACCATGGCCGGTAAGGATTTGAGTCAACCGGAAGGTGAGGATGCCGTGACGTCTCTCCAACCACTCATCAACCACGGGACTTACCGCCACTATCGTGGCGTGCCCTTTTTTGTAGTCTAGTTGAAGGTAGAACAAGTTTGTTTTTATTTCGTGTGTTTAAATTATGAATGTCGCTGAATTTAGAAATTTTTTTTTCCTGACATATAACAAGTTCTCATAAATGTATTGAGATGCGACAGTCATTATCTTAATTTCTTTAAATTTTTCCCTCAGTGAATGCCTTGAACTAAGACTGTAGATTGCACGAATAGCCTGCTTCTGCAGTACAAACACAGTTTGAATGTCAGCTGTGTTGCCCCATAATAAAATGCCATATGACATTATGCTGTGGAAATAACTAAAATATACTAATCTGGCCGTATCTATATCAGTTAACTGACGAATTTTATAAACCGCGTATGCTGCAGAGCTAAGTCTATTCGACAACTGACCTATGTGTGGGCCCCACTGTAGCTTAGAATCTAAGGTTATGCCTAAAAATACGGTGTTATCTATAAGATCCAACTCTTCTCCATTCAAACATATGTTAGGTTTAACTTGTTTTACATTTGGTCTTGAAAATCGTATACATTTTGTTTTTCTTTCATTTAACAGTAAATTGTTAGCAGTAAACCATTTAACTACTTTAGAGAGAGCGTTATTTACATCGTCATTATTTGATTATTGTCGTCTTAGTTTAAAAATAAGTGATGTATCATCAGCAAATAACACTATCTCTTCATTATTTTGCATAATGTACGGCAAATCATTAATATATACAAGGAAAAGGAATGGACCAAGAATTGAACCTTGCGGCACTCCCATTGTGACCACTGAACCCATAGAAACTTTTCCATTTACCTCAACTCTCTGTATCCTATTACTCAAATATGATGTTAGGAGATCCAAAGCAGTGTTCTTAACTCCATAGTAATGTAATTTCCTGATCAATGTTTCATGAAACACGCAATCAAAAGCCTTAGATAAGTCACAAAAGACTCCCAGAGCATCATGCGACTCCTCCCAGGCATCAAAAATACTATCTAAAAGCTCAACTCCAGCATCGGTAGTTGAGCGATCCCTAGTAAAACCAAATTGTTTTTCATGTAACAGCTTATTGTTATTAAAATGAATTTGAAGCTGACCTAGAATTAATTTTTCAAAAATTTTACTAAACGTGGGTAGCACAGATATTGGCCTATAATTTGTGGGGTCAGATGTGCTACCTGATTTAAATAACGGAATTACTTTACTACTTTTTATTTGATCAGGAAACACACCACAGTCAATGCATCTATTGAAAATCATTGCCAGTTCCGGTGCTACTGTGTTGATTATAGATTTCGTAATCACAACAGAATTGCCCCAAAGATCACTAGTCTTCTTCAAATTAAGGGTATTAAAAGTTTTTACAATATCTCTGTCAGTGACATAACTAAAACTAAATTCAATGTTACACCTATTGACATTTTGTTTCAATAGAGATTCGGCGTCATTAGGGGACGAGTTGAGGGATTTAGTGGTTGAGACTGGAATGTCTGTGAAGAAATTTTCAAATGCTGTGGCAACCTCAAAATCTGACTTTAATATCTTTTTATTTAATTGAAGAGTGTAATCGTTACTTTTAGTCTTGACCCTTCCAGTCTCATTGTTTATAATATCCCATGTTGCTTTTATTTTATTGTCACTGTTTTTAATTTTTGATTTTAAATAAAGTGTCTTAGCTTCACGACAAATCTTTTTAAATAACTTGGAATTATTTCTTACATATTGACAAAATTGTTCATCATTTTTATTAATTACTTTCTGTTCATATAATTCGTAAAGCTTGTTTCTACTTTTATAAATTCCAGTGGTTGCCCATTCACTGAAGGATGTAGTACCAGCAACTGAGATCCTCTTAGGGACAAAGATAGAATTGAATATAGTACAGTACATGTTACAGAAAGAATTGTACAACTTATTAGGATCGTTATTATAGCATAAGTATGGTAATGTACTTGTGAGTTTATCCTTAAGTCCCTCCAGACGACGCAAAGTTTTTGGCACCACACTCAATTCCTTTCTACCTACTTTTTTAGACTGCATAGCAAATGTTATAGATTGTCCACAATGATCTGATGTTAATTTGTTAATTATTTGCTTTCTAACTGGTACAATATCTGTAAATTTATTGTCTATACAAGTAGATGTCGTGGAAGTTATCCTGGTGGGTTCCAAAAATAAGCATGCAAGATTATATGACTTGAACAAATTCTTAATTTTGTGGCAATTTAGGGAATCTTCTAGTAAATCAATATTAAAATCGCCACCTACTATTATAGATTTATTTTGTTGGCATAGCTTCCGTAACACATCATCCATGACACTTTCACATCCATGACACATGTTGTCATAGCAGGATGATGGTGGCCTATACACACTCAAAACAAGAAGTTGGTCCAACTCCACACAGGCTATTTCAACTGTCCGTTCAACAGAGAAACTAACAATGTCACTACGATTCTTAAATTTAAGCAGCTTGTTAACTAAAATCAACGATCCACCATGTATTGCATTTTGTCTGCTGAACGAACTACCAACTAGATGGTTATTAAAATTGCACATGAACTGGTGATCTTTAAGCCAATGTTCTGTTATACACAAAATATCGACGCATTCACCGTTCATGAACAACTCCACTTCTAAATCTTTATTTGACATACCTTGTATATTTTGATGTACCAGTTTTAATACTTGTGAATTTCTCAATGAATTATTAGTTGGATTGGGCTTATTCGTACATACCAGCCCATTATTAATGAAAGTGTCATTGCAAGAGGTATTCTCTATTGTCGAATTATTTAATTTAAATTAATAGAAATGTCAGACTGTGTAGCCAAAATACTGGCTGAATCATTATAAATGTCATTTTGTTGCTGTATAGGGGCAACACGTTTATTAGCCAAATTCTTGGCTGAAATGTCAATACAAAATGCTAGCGACTCAGCTAGTTGTCTTTTATAATAAGAATTCAGATAACAAGTATCTTGCGTCAAATGTAAAGCTTTACTAACATAATTGTTAGAGTCAAAAACATGAAATTGATCGTTATTGTATGACCAACTACACAAATTTATATTAAGACTATGTCTAATATTATTTTCTTTCTGTGGCAACCCTTTACTGAAAGGAAAAGTGAGCATAATAATTTGATTTAAATTTAATTCACATAATTTACTGTAATAATAGAATAAAAGTCTTTCATTTAAAGATCCTCTTTTACCAAGTAGGATCAATAAAGTTGTATCCTGGTCAAAATTGAAGTTTATAATTTTATCTAAAATAGCAATGGAACTTAACCTAGGCAAACAGTAGTTCATCACTAACCAATCACTATATGTGTTTGCCAACAACTGACCCATACCTTTTCCAATCTCGTCACTAAATATTATCACTTTATTTTTATTTTGTAATATAGTTTTACTGTCTAGTTTGTTATTTTTTAATTTATTTAGAGTGTGTTTAATATTTGAATTTGTATTGTTTAAAGAACTATTTGGCAAAACCGGGTCACATGTTGGCAATGAGCAAGCTGGCGAGTGTTGGTGGTTGAACGGGATGTCATTGTTCAATGGTATTGAGCATTTGTTACTATTTGATGCCACCAACTCATTCATTGCCAATATGTACTCTTTCATTTGTAGTTCAGAGCTTTTATATTTATTTGTCATTGATACTAATTTGTCACTAAGATTATTTAATTCTACCTGCAAATTATTTATTTCTAATTTATGTTTCAAATTATTTTGGTGATATTTCTGTGTGTATATTTTTAATTTTTCAAGAGCAAGTAATCTTTCCCTATTTAACTTAACATTTTTTATGTAAAATTTTTGTCTGTGAACTAATTTTTGGGTCTTTTTTATGAATTTGTTTATTTTGACATATTTCTTAATTCTATTCCTACTACCCCTAATCAATTTTATTGAATTATTTGATTCTTTGCACACTGAGGGACTATTTGGAAATGATGCTTTAGAATGATTTATATCAGTAATCATGCTTGGAGCATGAACCACCAGCTCATCGAACAGACTTTGATTTGCCGTTGTAGTGATTTGATCTTGGGTGAATTCTAGATGAGTTATTCTACTGTTTGCCTCATGTAACTGTTTGTCTAAGAACTGTATACGGTCAAGTGCTTGTTCATACTGCAAGCTACACTCGGCAAACCCGTCCACAATGAGCTGGAGTCCATCCCGAGCACTCATGGCATCAGAGAATTGAGTATGTAGCTGAGCCATTTCACATTTTAATATCTTATTTTTTTCCAGTAAGTTCAACATTTCTTTCTCGTTATCTTCTCTTTCCTCTATCAGTTTGTGACACAACTCCTTAGAGGTCTTTAATTCAATTAAAGCCAGTTGGAGTTTAGACTCTTCCTGGCGAGCCAAAGCTTTACGAGTCATAATCATAGTGAAAAGAGAGAAATACAAGTACAAAGAAAGTTTTGTTCAAAAGTAAAGGAGAAGATTGAAATACGTAGTAATAGTAGAGTTTAAAGCTAAATATTATTGTAAGAAAGAACAGCTGATCTCGTTGAAAGTTGTGTAACCAACTAACAAGGTTTAGGTTATATTTATGTATTTTTACTATTTATAGGTAATTATTTAAGAACTTGATAGCACTTTTTATTCGGAAATATACTAATTAAACTATTTTATACGTATCAGTCGATTTTAGATAGTAGTTACAATGTTATACCTGTTTGTAAAATGACAATGCAAATTTAGCCGGTAGATTGGTTGTCAAAAAAGAAATCACAATAAACTCACCTTATTTGCACAGAAAACACTAATACTTTTATAGATTATCACAAATAACACATTTATTAAGTAATTAACTTGTAATAAGCTTTAATTATTTGATTATTTTATATTTTTATTTGTAAAAAAATACGGGACAAGGTCGGATCAGCTGTTAACCTCAGTGTTGCCACAGAGCGAAAAAAAAGTTTAGTTTAGTACACATTTGGCTCACATGTGTGTAATTTGCCAAATACATGTACTTATTCATTCTGAAACAAGAGCGCACACACAATTTGTCTGGTCATGAGCTGTCTCAAGTCCCGGGAGTCTGAAAATGACGGGAATTCCCAAACCTAATACCATACCTACCTTAGTAGTAACCGTTCCATGGCATTGCAACTTTTTGTAAGAGGAACATCTCCAATATACTGATCCATCTGCATAATTTTATGTTTAGGATATTTATACTCGCCTAAAAGTAAGGCTACTCCACCATTGATATTAATTAATCTGAATAGGCACATTATTAACCTTTTCTTCAAAAGTTATTGAATATATTAGAAATGTTTTGATTAACTTCACACCGATGACACATAATATTTTATCTCTTGAACGTCATAATCGTCAGCCAGTACATTAGAAAAACAGATAAAAAGATACTAATGCATATGTATATCAACCATTGAGAGTATAACTAGCCATATACTAGCTCGACAGCCTCGATTATCTTAAGTAATATGCTATCCCAACATTACGGCGGTATCGTCAACAAATGCTTTTTGTTAACAATTGTAACCACTGATTTTATACATTCTTTAATATTTAGAGTTTACAATTAGTGAAAACTGTGATTGGTTGACCAAAACACTAACAAATGATCACAAAGCTAGACTCGAGGCAAAAATATGTAGCAATTGACCAGCTGATTACGTTTTACTAATCAAATATTTAAAATTTTAAACCAAACCCTTGCGATTCATAAATATTCTTCTAATTTAGCATAATCTTATCAAATATTCTTGATTTTTAGAACAAAAATTTTCGAATCAAGCGATTAAGACCCGCTAAATTATTTTGTATCATTATATTCTTATAATTAATTCAACCTATTCTAATATTATAATCAAATATTTTAATTTTTTAACTAAACGTGAGGTTTGTAGCTACAATTATCGTTTTGGATGGTATTATCGGTTCTTACGGTATTATATCCTGAAACAGGAGCACACGACGTATATGCGTACCTAGAATTCGTTAGATTTTTCTAAGCAAGTTGGAATACTTGTACAAGGATATCCTAATGGATATCCTGCCGAAGGAGTACTTGATTTAAATGCGCCGAAATTGATATCAGAGTTTCGAGCTGTAGCAGAACCAGGAGTTGTTAGAAAATTATTCGGATTTGTCAAGTTGTACAGCAAAGAAGCAAAGAAGCTTCAGCAAAGAAGCATCATCAACTAATTCGAATATCTGATTTAATCAGACGTTTTAAATGAAATTGCGTTTCTTTCGCAAATATTTTCACCGTCTCTGTTATTCCCTTAAAAATAACGTCAATTCATCCGGTTTATCTCTGTTAGACTCAATATATGTTTCCAAAATGTCCACAACATTTCGTTTAGGAGAGTTGTTTAAATTTCTTCGTTTTCGTAAGGAAGTTAAATAAGATTTTTCTTTGTCATTATGACTTGAACATGACTGATTTCTGCTTCCGAATGTATATTAGAATCATCTTCTTGAGTATCATCGGAATCATCGGGTAATAAATTAGAAAAAGATAATCTATTTTTAAAAGAATCATTCAAAAAAGACATCTGTTTTTCAAATTTAATTGGGCGATGCTTCATAGCTGCGCAACCACTTTTTGGTTTTCTCCTCGTATTTAAAGATTTTCTATAATTTTCCCTCAATTTAGTCCATTTTTTTTCATTCTTCAGCTGAAACAAAACATATTAAATCGTTTAAAAAATTGCGTTTTAATTTAATAACATCACAAAAAAGTTAAATAAATTAATTTAATTTAAAAATATGTTTCTTTGTTTAGTATAAGTTTGTCCCGCAGTGTGCTTAAATCGAGACTTGTTTCATAATAGTTATTTGTATGTGTATATTACAGGGAATCGTAAATTGATTATCGCTATACGAATAATATAATAAATTATCGTAAATCCGTGTAAGACTCAAGCCATTATTGTGGGTAGCCAGCCGATGCTAAAAAGACTAGATTTCACATCACTACCAGCTATAACTTTTAACGGGACCAAGGTCGACTTTTATCCCTCTGTTAAAAACCTCGGGCTACATATAGACACTAAGCTGAATTGGGAAACTCAGGTAAAACAGGTAAGTCAAAAAGTCACTGGTATCCTGCGTGCTCTCTACCGCCTGAAAAACTTGCTTCCAACCGAGACTAAAACTACGCTTGTGCAAGCTTTAATCCTCCCTCTGATAGACTATGGCGATGTATGTTACTTTGACCTGAATGCAGAACTCCTTAATAAACTTGACCGTCTTCAGAATAACTGCATTCGATTCATATTTAATCTTCGTAAGTATGACCATGTGTCTACTTATCGTTCCCAAATAAAGCTGCTTCCTATACGTCAACGCCGTAGTTTGCGTGCTCTCACCACACTGTACTCTATTCTTACATCTCCTTCTGCCCCTAAATATATGACTCCCTACTTGCAGTATTTATGCACAAACCATGAGCGAAACCTTCGCTCTTCCAATAGTCTCCAACTCATGGTACCTACTCACAGAACTAATTTTCTTCACTCTTCTTTCCCAATTCAGTCCATCCTTCTATGGAATGCTCTCCCTCTTGAGATCAGAATGGCAAAGACGAAATTCACTTTCAAGTCCAAGGTGAAAGACAGGTGATACATATGTATTTATATACCATATATATGTCGGAGGAAGATATGATTGTTGATTTTATGAATAATAATTAACAATATTATGCTGTTTAGATTTTGATACCTTTAAAATTGTAATTCAACCTTATTTGATTTGTGAAATATTTCTATAGCTTAAAACCTTATTAATCTTAGTAATTTAAAAAGTTGTGAATGTACTAGTTCAGATAATGACCAATCAGAGCAGGACGCGTGTCTCGAGCGGGGTCGAGGTGCCATCTAATTTTAAAAGGAGAACTGACAGCTAATGATGACATTGGTATATGGTGTTCTGTGCATTGTCTTTTGAGAGCAATGGGCAGATCGAGTTGGATTATTGAGGATAGAGAAAGTAAATTAAGATAGTTGCCCTGAACCCGCTGCTCGGTCTTGTCTGATAATATTACTTGTATAAAGCAACAGTGTAAACTTATAAATATTGTTCAATACTAATTAAAACATTGTCAAACTTATCAGATTGTGTTTTGTGCCCGCATTTTACCCCAATGACGCCCACTAAGTCCGCAACCAATTATGGCGATGTCGATGAAAGTAATCCTTCTCCGACATATATATATATGGAAGCGTCAGGAGGGCTCTCGGAGCAGTCTTCGTAGGTTTTCTCCATCGTGGGCGCAATGGCGGCAATAGATTCAAAATAAAAGCACCACTTTACTTGTACACACTGTATTATTCGAATTTATAACAATTTGGCACGAAATACAATAAAATATGGAGGATGAAACACGATTATGAATTTGTGAGCCAATAGTTTAGCACGTGTCCGCCCGGTGCAACAGCTGTCCGAGTAATGGACGACTGTCACCGCGTTTGGCGCCACCTACTACTCTATTCGGGGTTACCCGCTCTTAATTTTATTTTACTACTAATCGAGTAATCGATTACAACCATCGGTAAATTAAGTAACAATTTCTAAGGACAACTTTATGGTTAAATTAAACCTAAAAATCATTCTTAAATAATCAGCGCGCCGTCACGGCCGTCCTGCGTTTTCACACGTCCTCGTGTGTAACGTTCTCGCTTGTGAACAACAGACACAGTGATTTACTACACACTCGTCTTGGCCTTCTTGACCACGTAATTATGGTTAACTATTCGTTTCACACGGAATACATTTTACATGTCAAATTTAATTTCGTTGAATGTATCATCAAACAATACACACACACTGAAAGGACAAAATTATTTACGTCGGTTCACGTCTACCACCGAGGCGATGTCACAAAGACTTGTTAGTGCCACACAGGTCAGTCAATGTCACACAGGCCAGTCAGTCAGTGCCACACAGGCCAGTCAGTCAATGTCACACACGCCAGTCAGTCAATGCCACACAGGCCAGTCAGTCAATGCCACACAGGCCAGTCAGTCAATGCCACACAGGCCAGTCAGTCAATGCCACACAGGCCAGTCAGTCAATGCCACACAGGCCAGTCAGTCAATGCCACACAGGCCAGTCAGTCAATGCCACACAGGCCAGTCAGTCAATGCCACACAGGCTTGTCGGTGCCACACAGGCTCGTTGGTGCCACACAGGCTCGTTTGTGCCACACAGGCTCGTTGGTGCCACACAGGCTCGTTGGTGCCACACAGGCTCGTTGGTGCCACACAGGCTCGTTGGTGCCACACAGGCTCGTTGGTGCCACACAGGCTCGTTGGTGCCACACAGGCTCGTTGGTGCCACACAGGCTTGTCGGTCAAGTCACGTCAATTGTTAGCTGCTTATTGTTTACACTTACACAAAATAGAAGTCAAATTACTCACGTGCGCCGTCATCGGCACATTCTACTTTTGGTTCTAGTGCGCCAATTAACTCTAATGGAACGTAACATTCGGGCATATTATGAACACGATCATGTGCATACTTATTAGTTCTATTAGAGTTTAAGCTAAAAGAGCCTTAAGCAGGTACCTATCACCATCCAACAGCTCAACTATCTTATAGGGGTCCTTAACAAAGTAATCTTAAACCAGGTTAAGTTGTCTAACACTTTGCTCTCTTCAAGATCGTCAGTAATGTTCTGATCCTCTGGCACAAAGTTTTAGTATCAAAATCAATAATCAGAAAACTCAAAGTAAAACTGACATTTCACTATCGCGGTATCTCTCAAGATATAATTTCAAACAAAGTAAACCAAAACATTTAAGCTAAGGTCTTAGGACTCTACATCTTCTAACCAAATTCATTTAATTAACTACTTTCACTTTCATTGCCAGTTTCGGCCAGATAGGCTTTAGCTATACCAATTACCAGGCTTCTCAAAGCCACATACAGGCCCCACACAGGCCCCGCGCCACACAAGGGCCCCGCGCCACACACGGGCCGCGCGCCACACACGGGCCGCGCGCCACACACAACACAGCGCCGGCCTCCAGGCCGCGCCGTCCGCCAGGCCGCGCCGGCTACCATGCCGCGCCAGCCACCATGCCGCGCCGGCCACCATGCCGCGCCAGCCACCATGCCGCGCTAGCCACCATGCCGCGCCGGCCACCATGCCGCGCCGGCCACCATGCCGCGCCGGCCTCCAGGCCGCGCCGGTAACTAGGCCACGCCGGCCACCAGGACGCGCCAGCTACCAGGCCGCGCCGGCCATCAGGCCGCGCTAGCCACCAGGATTACCCAAAAAGGAAATAAATCTACCATTAGTATTTCAAAGATTCGCCTCATTGTATACCCACTAAATAGAGTATCCGTTCTTTCAGACTAATTCAACGTCCGCACTTCGTAAATTTTAAGCGATTATCAAATTCATTTACAACTTCACAACTGCACAGAACGTAACTCCCGTCCATACTCCCAATGAGCTATGTCAAAACTGGATTTGACCACTGAAAAAAACTAAAACCTAATGCGAAAATGGCGAGAACTAATAAGCTACTTTCGGACAAACTGATTTCCTTTGGCTACATAGAGGCAACGACTACAGTTCTGAGATAATCAATGGACAGTCTATGAGTACTCTCAGATTCTCGCAACACGCTCTTGTCATACGACACAGAAACCAGAGGTATCTAACAATTTTAGTGAACATATATCAAAGCAGAGCTACTTGAGTAGCAGGGTATCCATGATTGCGATCAACAACCATACTTTAATGTACTTCGCTCTAGGAATAAAAGAAAATAATCGCACAGCACTCATTCTAGACGTTCGGCTATTCCTGACACAAGTCGGTGGGGAATAAAGGTACTCTGATCAAAATCATTACAGGTTTTAATGAAAATCACAAGTAACTCTTTCTCTCGAAGCTGACATGTTGAACAACACGCATGCTCGTTAAAATAATAGGAAACTCATTAAAATATTGCATTGCTCATACTCTGACATTCATCGGGTCTTCAACATCACGCTATGCAACCTCCCTACGGCTACACAACACCACCCGGATAATCATTTCGAGCGTTTAACTAAGTAATCTTAATCTAGGTTTGTTCAACATGTTGCTTTGTTTTCCTTATCACACAGCAGACTATAAGAAAATTTGACTAGGCTGATACTCTAGAAGTTAAGTTTACTACCAAGTATCCAACGTCTTTTCGGTTTTATAATTTTGTCATGGATAGTCTAAATACGAAGCTTATCCTAACCTAATCATTAGCGATACAGCAACGCACCTTTCGCGTTCAAGACGATGGACAACGTTTGTGATACTATGACAAATGAAATAACGGCAGTCTTGTTTTCACGCCAACGGAGACTATGACTAACACAAAAGCTCCAGCGTAAACTAGGCTAACCAGAAAGGCAATTTACCGGTCCAACCAATGGCAACGCATGGCTTAACATGCAGCCGCACAAACGGCTTATCCAGTTTATGCAAATCTACACTGACGGTAACGTGGGTACCACAAAATTATCACAACAACGACTAACAAAATACCGATTTAATGAGAATAAGTTTAAGCATACAATCATCACTAATGATCACTAACCTAGTTCTACCTATAATGAAAATTAAAATCTCTGAAACTGATTATCGCAACGCACTACGATGATAACTCAATCATTTTCTTCTACGTCTGATAATCGAGTTTAACAGCTTCTACTAGAAACACTATCACTCCTAAACGTCCTAAGCATAACTTGGAATTGGCCATAGAACTCGGGGCACTTGACAAAAATTCCCAGCGTATCACATGAATTTTAAAAACACACAGTGGGTAATTTTCACTCGTAAAATCTTAAAATTTAATTTAATTTTACTAGTGGTGCCATCTAATAATCAGAGTAAGAAACATTTTAATGTGCCATGTTAAGAGTTTATGCACACAAAGAAGCAGGTGTAATTGCAATACCGAGATCGTCTGTACAACTCAGAATTACAACGAGTAACAGTGCCACTTTTTACTTAGGCTCTGATCACGTTTAATCGAAAACAGTTAGGTATTATCAACACCACGATTCGATAAAATAATAGCGCTAGTAACATCTTTCGATTATGGCCAGGTTACACTAACCAACCAACCGCACTTGTTTGGAATATTGCAAGTTGGCCTGTACGCTCACTCTCGTTACTGATACAGTCCATAAAGTAAGAACGAGACAAGATAATCTATTTGCAAGCAAGCATAATATGATCACAAGGTTCGTGAGTGCAAGCCACCCTCGCATGTAGAAATAAAAATAATCGCTTTCTTTTTAACCGGCGTATCAAACTCAAAACCTCCGTTCGATATCTACGCTATAGATAGGTCACTGCGGTAGTCAGACAACCATACGCTAGCATGAAATACCGCAAAGGTCAAATGGTTCCACATTTCAGTGTCTCGTGTAGGAATCGAACCTACAACACTCGGTACGATGTGATGGCAATATCACCACAATGATTACGACATTTCCAAGATTAAACGCGTAATGTTTCACAAGTACCAATAAAAAAAGAATCAGACAAAATACGCTCACCAGGGTTGCACTTGCAGGCTCAGTCGATTCACCAACATAGCAGCGATACGCATTTGTGCGACCACAAGCGAGGCGCAATGCGGGTTTTGATCTTCAATCACAGTCTGCAGTCGTCACCCAAGCACGTGCATCCATATCTTGTTGTTCAGGATCGAAGTCCAGTAAACAAAGGCCATACGACGATGTAGTAGGTATTTTCATGGCTTGCATCGGCGTCAGAAAATTGCGATTTTGTAGTTACAACAGGCCCAGAAACTTTTCGTTACTAGCGTCTTCATTTTGAACACGTGGGTCGTTGTGGTCCCATCCCAATTCTGATGTGGAAGCGTCAGGAGGGCTCTCGGAGCAGTCTTCGTAGGTTTTCTCCATCGTGGGCGCAATGGCGGCAATAGATTCAAAATAAAAGCACCACTTTACTTGTACACACTGTATTATTCGAATTTATAACAATTTGGCACGAAATACAATAAAATATGGAGGATGAAACACGATTATGAATTTGTGAGCCAATAGTTTAGCACGTGTCCGCCCGGTGCAACAGCTGTCCGAGTAATGGACGACTGTCACCGCGTTTGGCGCCACCTACTACTCTATTCGGGGTTACCCGCTCTTAATTTTATTTTACTACTAATCGAGTAATCGATTACAACCATCGGTAAATTAAGTAACAATTTCTAAGGACAACTTTATGGTTAAATTAAACCTAAAAATCATTCCTAAATAATCAGCGCGCCGTCATATATATATACACACAGGGTGTAAAAAGACCCTTAACGAAAACTGAAATCCCATGTTGTACCAATCACTACGAACATTTTTTACTTCGGCACCATACCTGGGAAATTACTGGTTCAGTAGATATTGAGGGTCAAAGTTACTATGGAATTTTTCTAATTAGGTACAAAATTGATGAATTTACCCCGTCAATATGTTCTTTAGATGCCCTAAGACCCAATGGATAAGGTAGGTATTTCGAGCATTGCACGCGCGCGCTTTTAATTGCAGTTTAAAAATGTGAAAACTCAAAAAAAATATCGTTTCCCAGGTATTATTTTTGGTTAGTATGACTTGGCATGATGTCCACAACAAGTAGACTTCGGCTTGGTGATGGGTCTTGTGACACTCTGTATATATATATATATAATACGTTTATGTATTTTTTTTGTTATTCCTGTATTTATTGTATATGTATTTAGTTTAAGCATTAATCTACTTATTTTACCTATTTATAATTTATCTTTATGCAAGTATATCATGCCCTACTTAATTAAGTTACTAGTACACTCCACTCACACTATATAATACACCTACTTCTTCCTCTCTGCACCACTGAGTCAGGTAGACTGGCATTAAGTCCGCCTACGTACTCTGTGTATGTGAAGTTTAAATAAATAAATATAAATAAAATAACATTTATTTATTTTATGTTTTAGATATTTATGCAGCGGCAACGGTTTTAAATTAATAGGATTTCAATACCGAATACCCAATACCAAAGTCCGAATACCAAAGTCGAATACCCCATTCGACTGTGCGGGTTATTGTTCTTGAAACTTGTACTGTATTGTGTAATATATTAATGCCTATAGTATTACCTCAACAAAAGAAAATTTCGAAAGCATATTTCGTGAATCACTCCTCGAATGAGTGGGAGTCTGTATTTTAATTACAAAAAGTATTTTAGTGTTGTTTTATTCAAAGTGGTAGATGCTGAATACAGTTTAGTTATTGTGGGTGTTGGATCCCACCGAAAAATAGTGTAAGCTTAATATTTCCGCGGATATATCACTTCCTGGGCCGATAGAATAACCTCATTTGTTAATTGGTGACAAAGCCTTCCCACTATACCGTCATCTCATGCGCCCTTACCCTGCCGAATAAATGGTAATAATTATGAAATTAAAGTTTACAGTTACAGGCTCAGTCGTGCCAGAAGGGTAGTTAAAAGCGCATTTGGAATACTTGCACAAATATTTGAAATTTATCAAAAAGAAAATCGCTTGCCGCCTGATTATTTAAACAAAGTTATTATGATTACTATTTGTCTCCATAACTTTATCAACACAACACGTAACTCCCCAGCAGTACAGGATGAAGTTACTGAAAGTTCGAGCACAATTTTTAGACCTATTTTTAATATAAGAGAAAAGTTTAAAATATACTTTAACTCAGAATATGGAAATGTGGCAAGATGATGTTGTACACAGGACTTGACAAGAAACAACTCGATATTTGATTGATGTTAGAAATGCCTTTTTGTATGAAATTTAAAGAATATTCAAAAAGAATACGATTACCGAATGAAAAAATAAAATCGGAATATTAAATGCGATGAAATAATTTTCTCATATCGAACAGACAGCGGATACTCTCAGCTGTTCTTTTCATGCAAAATTTGGACTTTGAATTTGTTACGCACCAAAAATTTATGACCAGAGGCTCAAGCACGAAATATTTACGAATTTGATAAGTAAACGCATCGAGTAGAGTCCTCGATAACAGAGTTATAGCAGCCAGCACCAACCAATTTAGACATTTATCGTTTACTCGATGACTTTACATTAGTATCACAGACTATATTGTACTAACGTACAGACGGAGCACTCCCAAAGATCAAAACCAGTCTGTAATAGGCTGACTATATCATAAATGACAGTTGTTTTTTTTTCATCGGTAACGTTTCGGACAATCATTAAGAATGATTCAGCCTAATTTTTTCTAGTAGGAAATATCCATTTTACTATTTTAAGTTAAGAAAAGGCATTTCTAAAATAAACCACTGCTGTTTCACTTCGGTTTATTTTTTAATTTAGTTTTAAATTTATTAAAAGCTTTACATTGCATCACAGGTAAAGATTTGTTTTGTAGTCGGAAGACATCCGTGCCTTTTAATATTTAAAGCGAACTCTATCGAACGTTGCAGAAATAAACCTCTTCTCGAAATGCTTTTGGCACACAAACTGTTTACGAAGTTCCTGGAAACTCAAGCTTCGCAATCGTTCACAATTAATGGACTGCAACCACTTTTTGAGTCCTGTCTCACTTTTTGGAAACATGTGAAAACTGGCGTCCTATCGTCAACTAGCACATGCCGCAACACACCACTTGTTAGACATGATGATATCACAGCTTCAGAAATTGAGAGGATAAGTTAAGGAAATAAATAAAAGCAAAACTTCACTCCATCAACTTTGTTAAAACTAATGTTGCTGTTGACAAAACTGTCATAATTGTCAAAAGTTTGACAAATTGACAAATTAGCAAACATGGCGATAGGTTCCAGGGGTTCAGGGCGGGAGGTAACTGTCAAATAAGATATGTGAGTCCCATAGACTAAGGTTGAAATATTTTGTATGAAGATTACCTGCCGTGATTAGTATCGTACATAGAGATATGGCCATGTGAGCTAATTGATCGTCTTATTGAATGAATGGTACGTTCCAAACTAGGTGAAATAGTTAATATTTATAAAATTTATATTGTAAAAACTCTTTTGTAGAAAACAAAAAAAATATTTTATGGTTTCCGAATGTCCTTTCTTGTCATTGTGAGATGACGGACTTGTGTCACTAAATAAAAATCTAGTAAATCAAAATACGAGTAATTAAATCATTAGCACATTGTTATATAAAATAAAGAATTAAATACTTTTATGGAAGATGTTCGTGATACATTATTTTATTTTGGTTAAAACTGCGTGAATAGTACAATATAACGTGTTCAACGACAAGTTTATAATAATATAAGTTTACAAGTTTCATTGTTGTTGGAACACCTTAAATGTATGATGTCTAAAGATTTCGGTTATTTGTATAGCTAAGAAAAATGAAGTTTTATACAGAAGCTAATAAAGTGGACCAGTGTTATGTACCTCACATTCAAAGCCTATTTATATAAGAATACTTATTTAGTTGAAAATAAAATATTATGGTTATTGTTGTATTGGTGTTTTTCATTTATTACTACAGCTTAATAAGATTAATAAACAGCTATCTTATCACATGTCTTCTGACTAAAGCGGTCGTTTTTATTGATATTCAGTAGGGCTAGGTAAGACGCTGATATAAGACTCACGAATTATTTACGGCAGATACTCGTCCGTCACCTAAATTTTATTATTATGCTCGCTGTGCCCGCATATTATGGTACCTACTTCAAAATAAGAGGGTTTTAAAACAATCTTACAAACCCAATTTTACCCCCTTGCAGATACAATATGAAAATCCTTCCTAAGTGTTATAAAAATGAATCCGCGGTCCAAATAGTTTGTTTCTATCTTCAGCAGTGTGATTATAATATGTTAGTCAGGATAAGTTTTTTTATACTTGTAGAGTACCTACTTAATTGTAGAGTAGAATACGCAGAAGTGTTAAAATTGTCTCTAAAGAACATCCTATGTTCATATTAGAAAATTGATATGATGTCCATACGAAAAACAAAGTACCAATCGACATCGTTTGGTACTTTGTTTTTCGTATATAGATAATTTACACATATATTTACATGCTTGTAACAAAAATATGGGATTATTTACTACATATTTAAAGTGTCGAAATTTGCGTGTTTGCTTCTTTATTGTGTCAATAATCATGTCCTACATTCAGAAGGGACACATAAAATATGAAACTACATAAATATTCATCATAAAAAGGCTCAACACGTAAAAATACGATACATTTTATATGTTTATATGTTTCGTAACATTTTTATACATGTTTCGTTACATTTTTATATGTTTCGAATCTTTTCTCACCAACAAATTCTAGGTGAAAATTGTTTCGACAAAATGACGTTAGATTGACATTTACTTTACTTTGCTTATGTCAAATCAGTGTTCGTGCTGCCGTTTTTTGCTTATTTGTTCGAAAACTCGATACATTTGCATGACATTTACGGCAGGATTGTCGTCGAAAGTAGTTTGTGCTGCCAATATTAGTTGCATCTTACGCACGATAGGGGCGCTGTACAATTATCATACAAATTTTGACATTTACGATACGAATACTTTCTCGAGAGTTTTTCGTGCTCGGGCCTCAGTTGTAATACTGCGGTCTCTGTCTAATAAGCAATATTTAAATGCTTTTAACTTTGCTACTAAATAATAAAACGATTTCGAGATTGGTTACGTTTTTCGACAAAAACTTCAAATCACTTCAAAAAAAGTCAGTCAAATACCCATTGACTGCTAAACACGGCCAACGAGACAAGATACAGAATTTAAACAGACAGGGTACCGATCGTATTCCAGCACCACACAAGTGTCTGCCACATAAAGATGGCGGAGAATCAACTGTCGTCTTTATTGATAGATAGATACTGTTTATTGTACACCAATAGAATTACAGAAGTAGTAGTATTAGTTTCATCTGTTGCATGCGCGAGAAGGACAAAGCTAATAAAAAACAAGTTAAAGAAATGAGGTTAAGTTGTAGATATTTTTTATCTCGTCTCGTTGGCCGTTCTGTAGCTACCCACAACAAGTATTGTACTAGGGGACCGACCATAATATACAAAGATCTCGAAACCGCACTATTCTTAAACATACATCCTTACTACAAATAAATAATCATTACGTACCTGTGTACCTACATAGTAATTTAGTACCTACTCATATATCCCTACTAATCCCTACTAATATTATAAATTCGAAAGTGTGTATGTACCTATGTATGTTTGTATGTATGTTTGTATGTATGTTCCGTTTTCAAGCGAAAACGGCTGAAGCGATTTTGTTGAAATTTAATATAGAGATATATTAGACCATGGAGACGGACATAGGCTACCATACATTGCAAAAATTAAACTGGGAGGGATTGTAGGGAGGATAGAAGTTTGTACGACAGAAATTTTCCTCTTGGAAGTAAGAACGCATGCGCGAATAATTGAGTGCTGCGCATGTGCTATCTGTCAGTAATGTCACATCATACATATTGTCATATTGTGCACGGTGATTACATTGTTCACATATCTAAACTAATACATTGTTCACATATCTAAACTAATAATAATTATATACTACGATCAAACGGCTAAAACGATTTTCTCAACCTACTAAAATTATAAATGCGAAAGTGTTTATATCATATACATATATGTATATTGGACATGTATTGAAACATAGCTTTGACATTTGTCATGGATACTGACCGAGTTACTTTGTGCCCAACAGATGAGTGAGATGTGTTTATAGACAACGATATTACAAGTAATAGAAATTCTGGCTCTTTAGAATAATCAGGAGTGTCTTCACACAACTTGAGACTGAAAGTAGATAAATTTGTTACCCCGAATTTTAAGCGCGCGAAGCCGCGGACAAAAGCTAGTATTTCATAATTTATAAGACTGTTAAAGGTAGTACAAAGTAGTTGTCCGTGTGCTGACGGATTAATAATACGGATTTTCACCACCTCTTATCATCCCATGGGTGTCGTAAGAGCCGACAACAGAGGGAGCAGATTATGCAGAGAACAGCACTGTAAGAGAATGAAAACTTGATACAAACCCTATACCAACCCGTTTGGCCAGCGTGGTATAGTAGGCCAATTCCTCCTTTCAAAGGAGAGGCCTGCCCAGCAGTGGACTATTAAAGGCTGATGATGTAAGGTAGTACAAAGGATAAGTGCTTCTAAATTTAGATACTTTATGTATTTAATTATAAATGAAATATTTTAAATAAATATAATTTAACGTGAGCGGAAACACGGGAAACGGCTAGTAGTTACAATAAAATGTGTCAAACTTCCTAACACATAGTTTATGCTTAATCGGTTTTGAGAATTTTCAGCGAATTTAGATTACCAACTGAGCGACGCTTGCAGAAGTCTATGCCTTTATTCCTATTATGAATTCATAATTAACAATACGAGAGCTTAAAGTCAGCGAGTCACAAGTTTATAATCGGTATGAGCTATTTAAAGCGAGTTATCATCGATGTTGACGCGATAGGGGAAACCCCAAACTTAATTGTAGCGATATTCCCACTTTTGACCTCATTACTTGATACTGAATATAAACTACCTAACGGACAATACAAATTCTGTTGAGGGTCTGTTCCACTCGAGCTGTCTTGCAGTCAACGAGTTACGACTTGTTCTCGTGTATTACGTGCGACAAAGTTACTCATTATGTTGCTATTAACTTTCGTTTGTCCGTGTGGTGACGGATTAAGAATACGGATTGTCACCACCCCATATCATCCCATGGGTGTCGTAAGAGCCGACAGAGGAAGCATATTATACAGAGAACACCGCTGTAAGAGAAGGAAAACTTGATACAAACCCTATACCAACCCGTTTGGCCAGCGTGGTATAGTAGGCCAATTCCTCCTTTCAAAGGAGAGGCCTAGTCCAGCAGTGGACTGTTAAAGGCTGATGATGATGATGATGATGAACTTTCGTTGCGTTTCTTCTGTCTATCTCTGGTAAGTGTTTTATTACAGTAATTGTGTTGCTGTTCTCGCACTTAGGTAACGTCAAGTTTAAATAATATTTCTGTGTAGTCATATTTCATGCGGTGAATGAGAGCGCCTGATGCCCCAGTGCTCTTCTACATATCCTGCTTCTTCCTTTCCGCAACGATTAGATATATTGTGTTCATTAAAATATAGGTTACATTGCTTATATACTAAAGTCTTAACTCTACACTACACCTCCCTTCGCAGAAAAAAATAACAAATACATTTTTGATATTTTTTTGTTACATTATAGTATTGAATTAAGTAATTAGGTTTGAAAATGAATACAAAATAAAATATATCAAACGATTATACATTTGAATAAATACGAGTAAACATGTGAATATTATACTTAATTGAATTATATCTTATACATGTTTCAATTAAAAGTAAACATGCCAAGTATTGTTAATGTCAAAGATATCGTACCTATAACAAAACAAATCGTCCGAGGTGGTCTTGCAATTTGATGCATCACCATAAAAGTCGTTGCTGTGCAGCTAAGTAGCACTACGTATCTCGACAGTAGTTACTAAGACAAAGTTCGATGTTATTAAGTCTATAATTAGACACGTTACGTCATGTTCGTAATACATTTTTATAATCACATCAAAAATCATAGCTACTTCATACCTACACATTCCATGTCATTCACTTATACTTAGGTATAAACAATTATTTGATTGATCATTTCACGCATTGATTAATATTTCTTTTATCATTAATCTTCATATTTTGACATTTCATATAATTATCACATTAACAAGTATGAAATATTTCCTACTTACCTATGCAATTTCAAAATCTAATTTGTTATTTTCTATATTATTACTTAGCTTAATTATTATTTCCATAATTGTGTCTTATAATTTAATTTTTATTTAACTGCTATTAGGCTTTTATTAAGTGTCTTTGTAGGACTTGCGTTTTATTTAAATTTCATACTCTGACAATTAATTCTCAAGCTCATTTAATTAGTGCATGCAGTGGCTACCTTAAAAGACTATACAACCAATATATTTAATGTCAAACCTGTTGTGTATGTTATTAATGTATTGTTGTATAGTCACTGGTGGTCCTCAAATAAATAAATTTCAATAACATTTCCATTTAACCTAAATGTCTCCACATCCCGGCTCGCGGACAATGACGATCAAGAATAGGGATTTTATTACATCGTTATTTAAGTCATATTTCGTAGTTGATAAAATATTTATTCTAAATCTATCATACATTTAAAAAAGTTTGATTATTAAATGCTCTACTACTTTTAGTTGATCAGACTTCAAGCACGTGAGAACATTAATCATCAAATATTTTTATAGTCGTTAATAATTGTAATGCAGCTTTCAATCACATTTCCTTTGTATATTCACAAAAAAAAGAAAACTTTCATATTGCCTCTTAGGTGGGCGATCCCTGAATTTTATACGATTTTCCATTTTGATAAAAAAATCAAGTAAAATTTAATACAAACTATATTAAAAAGGCTTAATAACTTGAATAAAGAAGAGTAAATATCAGCTAAAAACATAAACTACCTACATAATGCTAATTTTTATTGTCTTTTCAACGCATATTAATACCTCATTAGTCCGATACACTTTCCTTTTACGAAGTACACTCGCGCTCATTTTAATCACTGATACGACATACACTATATATTTTAGTTTGTATCACTTTTTCATACACTCACTTGGAATTGAAGTGTCCAGAAAGTCCAGTTCCAGTCCTCCAGAACTGTAGTCCTCAATGCGCCTACGTCAGACCGACTCCAGTCACAGGCAGGATCGCCATGTAAAGGAGGGAATAAAAGATCTTGTTTGCGCAACGATTAGATATATTGTGTTCATTAAAATATAGGTTACATTGCTTATATACTAAAGTCTTAACTTTACACTACAAAGCGCTTATTTCTTGTGCTCATCAATTCAGTTAACCCTTTATTCCCGTATTTCTTTTAAAAAAAGACAACGACCGCGCTCTGCGTATATCCTGTGAGGCAGGGCCTTTACGAGCATTCTATCATCTACGATAGATAATAGTATCTTTATTGTTTTAATATGTCTGAGATAAAATTAAAACATCATGATCCTCATAGTGTTATCTCGCTTTCATCCTGGGGTCCACTTACTAGTCTATCTAGATTTGACTGAATATTAGCTTTTTCACAGTGCGTTTGCCTGTCTGACCTCTGCAACCATTTGCGTAGCGATACTCCATGGTTTAGACAGTCACTTTATTCAGTGGTACTGACTCCTGATAAAGACTGTCAAAGATCTTCAGGCACGTGGCAAGCAATAATTAACAATTTGATACGCATGTAACCTCGAAAAGTCCATGGAGTGCGCCGTGGATTCGAACCCGGTATCCTCTGCATAGCATTCTGTTGGTATATCCACTAGGGCCTAGGGCCAAAAAAAGGCAGCGATAGCCTTGTGACTAGGCTATCGCTGCCGTTTTTCAGATAGCATTATAAATGTAAATATGTTAGCTACTAGATTTAAAGATCATATAAATCTTTATATCACAGCATCAAGAGCTCAAGGCCAGCCAGTTAGTAGGGTTAGTACTATTACGATTTACTAGGAAATGAGTTATTACTGCTTTTATCGTTGTTTATTTTGGGTTTAGGTACTCACTTTACTAGCAGTAGTCATAGGGTCAGTGTTTCTGTAATGTAGACATAACATTGACCGATAAATGTTTTTAAAATCGCGTAAACAACGTTTTTAAAATCGCGTAAACACTCTTCTCTATTCTCAAGTCCCCTTCCCCTCCAACTTATCTCACCTCATACTTCCAATATCTATCTTCTATCTTCTAGATCTTCGTTCTTCTCATAATCTTCTTCTTTCTTGCCCCAGTCACACTACTGGGTTCATTAACTCTTCTTTTGTTGTGCAGTCTATAATTTTATAGAATACACTCCCTCCTAAAATCAGATTGTCCACCAACCGTTATGCTTTCAAAATGAAAGTTCGAGAGCTTCTTTTTGAGAGATTGAAGGAATCAGCACACCAATCTCATCCATTATTATAAGTATTTATGTATATATTGTATGTATATATATTTAGGTGTATATAGATTTATGTTTATGTATGTATTTATAGAAATATATAATATATTGTATGTATTTTATCCCTATTATGTATATAACTATTTTATTGTTTTTCCTTATAACTAGTATTTAAATTTATACTTAATAAAATGCACCTACCACTGTTATCTCTGCACCACCTTAAGGTTGACAGGTAGAAATTGCCTTATGGCACTATGTCCACCTTTGTACACCATGTTTGTGCATAAAGAAAGAAATAAATAAATAAATAAACAATGACTAAACTTTATTTTGGTAGTAACGTTAGTATCTACATTGCACATCTCGTTCTAAAATAGCTTGGGGAATTCCTATAAAGTACAAAAATATCTCTAATATTTATCAATAAATAGTTCAAGAATTGGTTCAAGGTTAATTGATACGAGTAGACTATGTGTGGTAGATTTATTATAAGCAAACTCATATTGTAATAAGCTTCAAGGTTGTCGTTCTTTTATCGGCCTTGTAACACCTTGTGCGCCACGTCTATTTATGAATAACGCGTAATGGAAATGACGTAAGGTAATACTGATGCACTAGGTAATACTGCAGCTGACACGAAATTGACTTTAAAAGAGGCAATACGCATTGCCTCTTTTAAAGTCAATTTTGTGTCAGCTCCGAAACGGGACAACTGTCAAGGAAGACCAATATTAGACTTATATAGCCTTTTATTTGTCATCAGCAATTATGCAAAGCAGGTGTATAGAGGCACTAGAAGCAGATAAGGTGCCTACCGATATTACTGTACACAAACTCATTCGAACGTGGGAGGAGGCGCAACTTCACTGTAAGAGAGAAGGTTAGTCGCTGTAGATTTTCTTTACTCCGTTTTTCTAAAAGTAAGAAATTTGTCAAATTAAATGGTGTATTTGGTGCTTATTATTATAATAGATTATATATCGTGAAAATCTCAGTCGAATTTTGAGTCTGCACATAGAACTTGTTTTAGTTCAGTTCGACGCCTTCATCAAGTAACGATCTGTTTGTGTTACATCAGGTGCGGAATTAGCGTCACCTCTCACCACAGAACTGCTTAACTCGATGAGGTCTGTGATCGGTATCAACAACACGTCGTATTTCATCAGTACGAGGGCCTCTCACTACTCTGACGTATACACGTCCGTGGAAGGTTTGTATTGAAGATGGCCTTTGTCTTAACAAAAGAAGGATTATGAACAGAAGATCAGTAGACACCACACAGGATTAAACCCTTGTGCATGAGCTGCCATTACAAAATTACTTTTGTTTATCTACAGAATATCACTGTAGCTTTCAGTTTCGGAGACTAGACAGTAGATGCCCCGTGAAAAAAAAATATAAACGAGACTAGACTTTGAGCTCAGGCCTTGCATCTCAACATATACAACGCTAGAATGTTAATACATAATCTGTCCCTGCCAATGCCTCACTAAATAAACACATCATAAATCATATATGTTTTACTTTGCAGGTGTTCCATTAGAGAACATGACTTCTGCTGTGATGTGGATCCTAGAGCTTGATCCTCGCGACGGCGACTGTCTAAGCATGGACCAGTACAGCATACGTGTCGTACCGTGCTGTGTGAGGCGGCCATTCATGTGCTATAAGGCACTGACAGGCAACTATGACGTGACTACAGAGGAATCCGAAATGCTAGCGACTACTGAGGAGACAGAACAGAGCACGAGTGAAAATAAGTGCACTCACAGTGAAGGTAAGAAATTGGTTTACGTCGATGCTTCGACATTTTTATTTGTATGCTCTATATCGTCTCCCGAATGCTTAGAGATCAAGCTTTTGCTGAGTATGAAGTTGAGCGTTGTTCGTTAAAAAATACGCTTGTATAATATTATTGTTTTCCGACACTGCTTCCGTAACCATTGCCTTAGTCATCAATTAAGCAAAAGTGTGCAGCATTGCCAAGACCGACGAGAATATCAGAACTTGTCGCCCGCATAACTCATCTAATTGTAATTGCAATCAAAATTATCCCGGTATTCGATTTATTCTGTGCTTTGTTGCTACCGAACGGCACATTAGATGACTATGGTTGTACGATACATAGATCGTTTATCTGCGAGATCTAGATTTCTATCTCTGAAGGTATTAGATATCATCATATTATTTGTTCAAATTATCAAGCATTAGGATTTACCTAATGCTTGATAATTTTGTCAAGTAAAGTCGCTTAATTTTTTACCATTTTCTTTTCTTTATTACTTCAATAATTAGATATAAACATACATAATAGTGTAACAAATAATATATAAACAACATTATGAAACTACTTATGTAACTAAACTATCCTAAACGAAACCAGTAAAACTAAATAAATAATAATAACAAAATAGAAGAGGAAAAGCTAAAAATCCACTACCACTAACCCACACTATAAAAGTCAAAAAATTCCTCCGCAACACTGTCGGCTGGTAGCGTGCCCAGAAGGCTGGCAGCATTGCCACGTTGTATGGCAATGCTTATTCTCTTTGCAAAATATAAGCGGGCTGGCTTTGGTCACGGAAAGCGCCGATCAGCCTTTTGGCGATTATATTTTTTGTACAGAGCGCGTGCGCTAGGTCCCCATGGTCCCAGCGTTTCGACCCCAAACGGCTCAAAAACGTAATTACCATATAGGTTTCCGTATTTACGATCAGCCGATCCAGCTGTGCTTGGAAGATGTGATGGCGCAAAGGTATCGACGCATATCGCATCCTATACCAGAGGCCTGCCCATCTTCCAAGGTAATAAGGACATACCGTCTAGTCTCTTCCCATCGTCGCGTACCAAACCATTTGGTTCAAGATGAGCTGGTACTCCGGCGGTGACAAGAGCTCGACGGTGTATATCCTTAATAAGGGCATGTCGGGAAATACGCCCAGCACTCCTGCTGCATGACGGGCCATGGTGGCCTAGACTGTCGACGGCTTCAACGGAGTGACAGCGATGCGGAGAATTGCAAACAGCTCCCAAGCGTAGGCAAGAAGCGATGTGGAAAGTTGTATCGTCCAACATAGTTCCTATGTTGGACGATGGAAGTGCTTAAAGCCATAGCCCCGATTTCCACTCTCCCACAGCCAACAAGCAGGCGCGCTCTGCAAAACTGGATGCTGTACTTAAAAGGTACAGCTGAGTCGCTTTTTTTTATTAGCCTAAAGATGTGTCCCACTGCTGGGCAAAGGCCTCTCCCTTGGACCGCCATTCATCCTTGTCCTGTGCTATGTTTGGCCTTAATTATTTTTATTTATTTATTCTTAAGGAAAGCTAACATGAAATGAAATGAACATTATTTTTATTTGCAACTCTAATGCAACAGTAACAATATAGTGATTAGTGAGAATAAGAAAAACAGTTTTTGGATCGCAAATAAGGTACCTGCGCCAGTATAAGTTGCAGAATCAGTTGAGACTGCAACACTGTAAATCCAATGTGATAGTTGCATAGTATAGTGATTTAAGTTCTAATTAACAAGTGAAAACGTTATCTCCCACACAAAACGACTTAGTGACAAGAATAATCATAAACACTTTAACTTTATATTTACTAACTAAAACAGTGCAAAAATACAGTGTCGTCATATTCCTGGACTTCCAAACATGTGAGCATCAAAACTAATGAACATATTCACCTAAATCAATACATTTAAGTGATAAATAGTGGACATACAAATAATTTTCTCTATAAGCAGTTAAATATTCAAAATAAGACAACATCTGTCAAAAGCTTTTGCTATTTGACAAGAGATGGCTCTCGCCTTATATTTTAACACGAAATATTAAATGGAAGCGCGACATCTATTGGTGATTTTAAAATAAGACAACAGGTGTCAAAAGCTTTTGCTGTTCGACAAGAGAGGGCTCTCGCTTGATATTTTTAATATGCAATAATAATAAGAAGCGTGAGCGTGATTTTAAAGAATTAAGCTTATAAAAAGTGAACCAATATTTCATCAAAGTAAACTAAGTGAGTGCTGCCTGAATGGTTCACCGCGTCGACTTCACAAGATTGGCGCGAGAACGAGCCTGACTTAATATTTCCACTTTTTGAGATATTTGGATTTGGAAGCTGTACAACAAACTTTGTAAACAATGACAGATAATAATGTTACGTTACGAAGAACGCAAATATGTAAACATAAATCTCTAATTGACTTATCTAATATATCTTGTTCATCAAATTCACCACTATACGACATGACAATGATAAGTGTCCCTAATATATCCGTTGAAGAAAACCTAGAAATTAATTGACTAAAGAGTGATTAGCTAAAAACAAAATTGAAAACTTAAGCTACGAAATAGGTAATCTTAAAGAAGAACTTAAAAAATGCTACAAAAATATAAACAATTACAAAAAGGTACGAGTTGAAAATAACAATATGACCCCTCTTAGCAGCAGGAAACGGAAATTATCTAGAATATCGCAGGACAATGAACAACAATTATTTATGAAGACAAAACAACTAAATTAATCTATAAACGAGGTGGATAATGCATCTTCATTATCTAGAATACATACATCGACTACGGACAAGGATAAAATTGTCAAAGAAAATAAATGTCCCATAAGCCCAGAACAGAAAACACAGAAAGCAAATTTGAGAAGAATGAATAAAATATCGATATTTAGCACAAATATAGTTTTGTCAATAGCTCAAAGTACCTTAAATGGCTACGACACCAGTCATTATCTAATGGCAAACAGTGGTATGGAAAACATACTAAGGACTAAAATCCAATCTCGCAAACTATTCAATGGGAGACTACTGCGTGATTCTTATCGGGTCTGAGGACTTCAAGACCACTGAAGATTATCTAAAACTTATATTTTGTTTAAGAAATGTTTTGAGCGATATATAACTAACACTAAGTTAATTTTATGTGTACCTACTTTTAAGTGTAATGGTCGATCAAATATGTACAACTGGCGAATAGAACATTTTAACAGTGTATTATATTTGGACCTATAAACCCACGAATATGCTTACGTACTTGATTCCAATTGAAATCGTAAATATAATGAGACTATTTTTAATAAGTTGACAGGGTGGATAAACAACAGGGGATTGCTAACAGTCGATTTTAAACTTTCGCGATTTGTATACATCATACAATTTTATTTTAATCGGGTCTTATTCGCGATATTTAATTAATTTAAGGTATAAATACCTATGTTTTACCGACGTTTCGGCCGTCTTACAACAGCCTTGGTCGCGGCAGGACTGATGTCACCTCAGCGTCGTCCTTGTGAAGCGCGGGTTTCGGCAGCTACCCTCACTTGTTTTTTTATTTTTATTTATATCCGAACTGTCGGAACGTCGACACACAACACTTATGACGTCTACACACTGATGAGCTATGTTACTGCGGCGGGGTTTACATTAGTTGATTACTGGATTCCAAGCTGTAGACAGTCTGTATCCATCTTCCCGGTTGAAATCAAAAAGCATAAAAAAATCCCGCAGACCCCGCGACCAAGGCTGTTGTAAGACAGCCGAAACGTCGGTAAAACATAGGTATTTATACCTTAAATTAATTAAATATCGCGAATAAGACCCGGTTAAAATAAAATTGTATGATTGCTAACAGTATTTAAAGACCTATATCAATTAATAAAAAACATAAATATGTACAGGCTTGAAGGGGTTGATACGTCTCAAGTAGATGAAGAGCACAGTGTGGACGAATTAGCTGACACTTGACACATCGTTTTTTCTGTGACGCCAATTTACACATAATGCACCAAAATATTGCTGGCTTACTTAACAAGTCCGATATGCTTACAGTATGCTTACAGGAATTAGCAGAAAGAAATGTTAACATTAATGTGGATGTTATTTGTCTTACTGAGCACTTTATCAAATCAGGAATGGTACATTACCTTACTTTACCTAACTATCGTCTTGCTGCAATGTATAGTAGGAAGGAAATAAAAAGAGGCGGTGCATGCATATTAATAAAAAAAGGACTTGTCACGCACGAAATACCGGCAGCTGCAAAATTATCAATACCAGGTCTGTTCGAATGTTGTGCCGTGGAAATTAGTAGTTATGGCTTGATTGTAGCTTGTGTTTATAGAGTGCATAAATCAGCAATATAAATATACTCTTTAAAAAGATGGAAACACTATTAAGATTTATTTGTAGTAAAAAGAAAATAGTAATTATAGGTGACTTAAACATAGATATTCCAAAACAAAATAATGTTACATTAAATTTTGAATGTTTACTGTCTCAGTATAACTGAAAATTAGTATTTCGACAACCAAATAGGCTAATAAGCAAAACATGTATACAACATATATAACATTAAGTGTCAAAATGTAAGTATTGCAGTAGACACGAAAATATGCAGCATAAAACTTCACCACATTGCTCAGGAAGTGTTTTAGTTATTGATATGGTAATAACTGTCCTCTTTATTATTTTAAAGCTAATTACGGTAATCAATATGATATTTTTGTAAAACTACTACTTTCATGATTTTATGTACTTGGGGTTGTATACTGCGAATGAAAGTAAAGCATAAATTTGTAATATACGCATTAAGATAACATACTACTTTATACCTTTCGGATAAATTTGAACTTAATGTTTAAAAATCATTAACTGTTTAAAGATTTTAAGGGACAAAAGCAAAGAAAACATAAGAATATAAAAAAATGCCAATTTTATTGGTGCTTGGAACACAACAACACAACGGGTGCAGTTTAACAAACAAAATGTAGTGAGACATACATAATATCTAAATGATGAAAATTAATTATAATTTTAGTCAGATGCTTCTGGGAGATCTGGGACATCAGCACATGGCAGATTTTCATAATATCCATGAAACATTGAAGGAATTCATTGTAAAGATTTTTGTAGATCGGCAGATTTCATTTTTGAAATGGGTTTTAGGGTAGTACGAGTTGGTTCAGGGGTAGGCATTACAAAATCTCTTCTTCTGTTTCGAACTAAATTTACTTCTTCAAAGGCTTCTTGTTGAAATGCTGTTTTATAAAACATTGAAACCTTTTCATTTTTTCTAACTGCATCCACACTATGGCTGAATACGGCACAGCATTTCCCTCATTGGACTTCTTACGATGTACGAAAGGAGTTGATGTTCCACAAAATGCGGCAAAGTCCTTGAAATCGGAAATTTCCATATTGATGACTCTTATTTTGGTGCCCTTGGAACAGTTTTTGATAAACTGCTGCCAATCCCAAGGAGTAATAATGGGAAGCTCGAGATGTTTTTTCTTTTCCCGTTCTATAACAGAGTGTATTACGTTTACCTCCATATGAGTGTGCCCTTGAAGTAAATATTTATGATTTATTATCTGCAATTGTGGTTTTGGGATAATATCCATAAATAAACCATCATTATAGATATATTTTTATTCTGGCCAGCACAGTTATCGCTCCAGATTGTTACCTCTGTTACTGAATCTTCCAGTTGTTCTAAGAATTTGACTATTCCTGACGCCATTTCATTACCATCACTGCCTGCTATAGTCTCATCCCACATAAAACACCAGCTTTCTTTAGGAACCGAGTCCATTAGACTAAAATTAAAAGTCCACAGCTTCCTATGATAATAGCTTTGGCTATTAGTCAATAAAGGCGTAGGCAAGCATTTCTGTAAATCAATTGTCAGTATTCTTTTAGTACCATACTCAATAGCATAAACTTTGTCAAACCCTATCATGTTGTATCTTAATCTGGCTTCCTCAAGGTGTTTATCATGTTCAGCTTTTAAAGTAGTTATTTCTGTAGCATCTGCAACATTCTATTTAATAACATAGGCATCGCAGTCATCGCGAGTATCATTGGCTGGAGGTTTGAAGCCTAAATTGTATTCGGTATTAAAAATATATCTGTCAAGCCAAGTTTTTGCAATATTTTCTTTTGGGAGACCCTCTTGAACACATAATTCAACATACAAAGAATATAATTTTTCAATGTTCAGATGGCTGCCTAGATTCGATCTTCCAGTTCTGTTTCTAGAATAGTGACTCTCATATTTTGGTACACTTTCTATATGTCTTCTTATTGCATTTTTAATGTCCTCCGAAATCCTATTCGACGGTTGATGTCTTCCTCGCCTATCTTCATGGACGAACCCATTGGTTGATTTTTGTACAGTATTTCTTACAACAGTTTCTGAAATAGCCAGCGTATTAAGAAAGAACTTCTTGCAGAGTTTTTCACGTTGTCCATTTACCATAAATGAATAATACAATGTAAATGATGTTTTAGGTGGTTGCTCAAAATCTTGACGTTTAGATCTGGAAGTCTTAACTTCAGAAACACTAGATAAAATAAACTGTCTCTTCAAATCCCAGGTCATCTCTTTGCCGTAATATTTCTGAAATATACGTAGTCTTGAATTTTCATTAATTCTATCACCACATTTCAGTCTGCAACCACAAACTGGCTTCATTTTCTTCTCCGGTACTATTTTTCCTTTCTCAGATGTATACTCTTGTCCTGTAATAGTATTTTGCTTCCTTATATTGCATTTCCAACTAGTGGTATTTAATGTTCCTTTCCGACCCTTGCATTTTGTAGGGGATGGAGTTGGTAGTTCTGGCTGCGTGTTTAGTGGTTGGATGAAATTGTTGTCAACCTCTCTTTCCACATTTTCGTAAGATGAGTTACTGGATTCTGGTATTAAAATTGGTCTGTTTTGGTTATCTTAACAATCTGTATCATCTTCGTCAGTATTTTGAATATATTCTTCGTCGGGTGGAGAAAAATCATCATCAGAATCCATAACAAAGGTTTCATGGTTGTGAAAACTTTATGGTGTTACAATGTTATTTGAAATATCAGTCAACGTAGTAGTATTTGACGGTTGCGCATCAACTTGAGAAGAAAAGCCTAATAAAAAAAGCCTAAGCCAATAGTACAATCTTTAGGTAAATCTGGTACTTCACCAAGGTTGACTGATTGATTCTTCGATCCTAGAAAAAGAATGTCAAAATTAGCAATGGACTAACTGATACGGATATGTATGAAATTGATTTCAAACATTTATCTAATAATACCCAAAATTAGCAAAATCTATTCAGCCGGTTAGGCTGAACGCGGTTACAAAGAAACAGTCATATTATTATAAACACATACGTATGTATGTATATACATATGTGCATACATAATTATATACATACGACATAGCCCTTCTATTTCTCAATAAAAAAATAAACATACATACTGTGACGTAGTAGCGGTCGCGCTGCCCCCACTACTCCTGACTGGCCGCCTCGCTTACCAGCGGCACATAAATACCGCGGCGAGACAGCGATCGCTCTCTCTCTTGGATCCTGGACGCCACCAAGAATGGTGTTCCTTCTCTGCTGGAGCACCGAAGCCTCGTCAGCCTGCCTGCCTTCCCTGCCCCGAGTCTTAGTTCTTGCCGCTTGCTACCGGGTTTATAGTTGTGTAACGCTTGACAAATAAATGTATTTCGTAACCAACAATACTGTATCTAATTTATCTCTCTACACACGAATAAACGTTACACTGGCGCCAAACAATTTTAAGGGCTCAGGCATCTGACTCGGCTTCTGGTTGCTTCCTTTTTCTGTGTTTTTCTGTGTTTCTGTAAGTGTGCTCACAGTCGGTTGTGCTCACAGTCGGTAATTCGTCCGTTTTATTGTTTTTAAATCTTACATAAATTAGGCAATATAGTCGGCTAAAGGCTTGCGCCACGTCTTATGTACCTCTTAACTTCTTTTCTAACCCAAATTCGTTAGACTAAGTAACGGTTTTGGAAATTACTTTTAATTGTACAATTGTATTTCTTATGTGTGGGTAGATTCCGTTTCGCGCTATTCTTACGCATTGCGAACGTAACTTGTTTACTTGCTACATAATATATATATATCTTTCTTTCTTTTAAACGACCCACTGTGAACAGTATAACCCCTCTGTGTGTGATTTTTGGTGCTGTTAGGTTTTAGTTTTTAAGAGACTTAATCTTTTTCAACGTAACTTAGCCATGTGTTCTAAAATTAACTTCAATCATTTGGTAAAATCGAAGCTGGTTTAAGAACTGAGGCTCAAGCACTAAATATTTACGAATTTGATAAGTAAACGTATCGAGTCCTCGATAACAGAATTATAGCAGCCAGCACCAACCAATTTTGACATCTATCGTTTACTCGATGACTTTACATTAGTATCGTACATAGGGATGTGGCCATGTGAGCTAAATGACCGTATTATTGAATGAATGGTACGTTCTAAACTAGGTGAAATAGTTAATATTTATAAAATTTATATTGTAAAAACTCTTTTGTAGAAAACAAAAAAAAATATTTTATGGTTTCCGAATGTCCTTTCTTTTCATTGTCAGATGACGGACTTGAGTCATTAAATAAAAATGTAGTAAATCAAAATACGAGTAATTAAATCATTAGCACATTGTTATATAAAATAAAGAATTAAATACTATTATGGAAGGTGTTCGTGATACATTATTTTATTTTGGATAAAACTTTGTGAATACTACAATATAACGTGTTCAACGAGAAGTTTATAATAATATAAGTTTACAAGTTTCATTGTTGTTGGAACACCTTAAATGTATGATGTCTAAAGATCTCGGTTATTTGTATAGCTAAGAAGCATGAAGTTTTATACAGAAGCTAATAAAGTGGACCAGTGTTATGTACCTCACATTCAAAGCCTATTTATATAAGAATACTTATTTAGTTGAAAATAAAATAATGGTTATTGTTGTATTGGTGTTTTTCATTTATTACTTCAGCTTAATAAGATTAATAAACAGCTATCTTATCACATGTCTTCTGACTAAAGCGGTCGTTTTTATTGATATTCAGTCATATCCGAGAGGGCTAGGTAAGACGCTGATTTAAGACTCACTAATTATTTACGGCAGATACTCGTCCGTCACCTAAATTTTATTATTATACTCGCTGTACCCGCATATTATTACTTCAAAATAAGAAGGTTTTAAAACAATCTTACAAACCCAATTTTACCCCCTTGAAGATACAATATGAAAATCCTTCCTAAGTTTTATAAAATGAATCCGCGGTCCAAATTGTATGTTTCTATCTTCAGCGTGTGATTATATGTTAGTCAGGATAAGTTTTTTATACTTGTAGAGTACCTACTTAATTGTAGAGTAGAATACGCAGGAGTGTTAAAAAAGTCTGTAAATAACATCCTATGTTCATATTAGAAAATTGATATGATGTCGATGTCGATTGGTACTTTGTTTTTCGTATATAGATAATTTTCACACATATTTTTACATGCACGCAACCAAAATATTTACTCATCATCATCATCATCATTCATCATCATCAGCCTTTAAAAGTCCACTGCTGGACTAGGCCTCTCCTTTGAATGGAGGAATTGGCCTACTATACCACGCTGGCCAAACGGGTTGGTATAGGGTTTGTATCAAGTTTTCCTTCTCTTACAGTGCTGTTCTCTGCATAATATGCTCCCTCTGTCGACTCTTACGACACCCATGGGATGATATGGGGTGGTGACATTCCGTATTCTTAATCCGTCACCACGCGGATGAATATTTACTACATATTACAAAATCTATTTACTACATATCTAAAGTGACAAAATTTGCGTGTTTGCTTCTTTATTGTGTCAATAATCAGGTCCTACATTCAAAAGGAACACATACAATATGAAATTACATATATATTTATGATAAAAAGGCTCAAAACGTATGAATACGATACATTTATATGTTTCGAATCTTTTCTCACCAACAAATTCTAGATGAAAATTGTTTCGACAAAATGACATTAGATTTACGTTTACTTTACTTTGCTTATGTCAAATCAGAGTTCGTGCTGCCGTTTTTTGCTTATTTGTTAGAAAGCTCGATACATTTGCATGACATTTACCGCAGGATTGTCGTCAAAAGTAGTTTGTGCTGCCAATATTAGTTGCATCTTACGCACGATAGGGGCGCTGTACAATTGTCATACAAATTTTGACATTTACGATACGAATACTTTCTCGAGAGTTTTTCGTGCTCGGGCCTCTGATTATTCGTGGCGGCGACAAGTCTGGCTCGGTAGCCGAGCTGCGCCAGCAAATAGCGACACTAGCGTCCCAGTTTCCCTCCGAAACTATATTAGATTCCAATTTAGACCCCGAAGAGGATATTTCGGCTATCCAGAACTCCTTAATTAGGGTTACGATTATTCGTAGCCCTTATGTAGGAGAGTTGGTCGAATTGTGATTTTAGGAGAGATTTCTCTCCTATTATTATACTATTATTATTGTTACACCATCTATCGGTGAATGGGGGTACTAGAAGAGATTGAATGTATCGCTGGTTTGAAGGTAATTCAGCTACTCTGTACTAGATGGCGTTGCTGTATCGAGTAATCGACTGTTCGAGATTATTTCGACAGTTTTGTAGAAGCATCTAGAATGCGCTAGTGATGTTATCCGGCCAGTATAAATAGAGCGCGACCGAACGGAACGGACACAGTTACAATTGGAAGAATCGACAGCTATCAAGGAGAAGAAGAGAAATAAGTCGGAAGTGTTTAGTGTTGTTCTAGTGGTGTGAATAGTGTGTTTTATTAGTGGAGTTAAAATTAAGTGTGTGTATCTAGCGTTATTGTGTCAGTGAATAAAGTGCAGTTTTCTGGCATGGTGTATATAATTTATCACGAACCCCAGCTCGTAACAAATTGGTGTCAGAAGAAAGGGATAAATTATGCCGGTTATGCCGAAGGAAGAAACTGAAGGTGTGCGTACCAGGAACCAGCGCCAGCAAGACCTGGACCAGAGACGCTTCGGAGACGTTCCTTCTCCATCGCCTGGTGGACCAGGCGACTCCGCGGCTGCAGTGGAGTCTGCAAGCGCCACACACTCCGTGACGGTGCCCGACATCGCGGCTCTGATTGCGTTCATGCAGGAGCAGGCCCGCCGTCAGGAGGAGCAGGCCCGCCGTCAGGAGGAGCAGGCTCGTCGTCAGGAGGAGCAAGCTCGCCGTCAAGAGGAGCACGCGCGCCGCCTGGAGGAACAGCTACAGCGCGACAAGGAGCAGGCTCGCCGTCAAGAGGAGCACGCGCGCCGCCTGGAGGAACAGCTACAGCGCGACAAGAAGGAGCAGGCTCGCCGTCAAGAGGAGCACGCGCGCCGCCTGGAGGAACAGCTTCAGCGCGACAAGGAGCAGCAGGCTCGCCGTCAAGAGGAGCACGCGCGCCGCCTAGAAGAACAGCTCCAGCGCGACAAGGAGGAGCACGCGCGCCGCCTAGAGGAGCAGGTGGTGCTTATGAAGGACCTCAGCGCCGCTGTAGGGAAAGACTTGAAGGCGATCAAGGAGGAACTTCAGCAGCACGAGGCCCGTATCAGCGACGTAGAGATGCTCGTACACGACAAGCTTGAGACTCGCGTCGCCTTTATAGAGAAGCGTGTACACGACCACCACGAGACCTGTGTTGCTGAAGTGTAGAAGAAGTTGCGTGGGCTCGAAGTGACACCAGCGGCTGTAGCGCCCTCACCTCGTGGATATAAGGTTCCACCATTTGATGGCTCGTCATCATGGTCGGCATACAAGATCCAGTTCGAGGCTGTGATGCGATCAAATGGGTGGAATAAAGAACAGGCCTTAACCGCCCTAACCTTGGGCCTTTGCGACCGGGCCTTGACAGTGTTTGAGGCACTCGGACAAGACGTCACCTACGAGAAGCTTCTGGAGGCGCTGGAGGCGAGGTACGGAGACGCGCACCTCGAACGTCACGGACGTTAAGTCAGCCATAAGCTTTTTATAGTCTATTTGTGTTTATAAAATAAAAAAACAGTTTAATTTATACCCATTTATTCGTCAAAACATTGGTTTCAGTGCAGTACATAACAACAACTGTTATACAACAAACTAAAACTATATACTAAATGAAAGTGACATTAATTCTACCCTAAATTAAAATTGTTATAGTGAAAATCTGGAAATACTAAAAAAACTTACAGTGCCTTGTGTTGAAAGTGTGCGGACTGCCAACCCTAGTATTTGCGTGGGCTGTCTGTCTCCTCGCGACATAGGACACACTTGTAAACACCATAGATTTAAATATTGGTGAAAGCGACATCTATTGGTTTAGCCCTGTACTCATACAGCTGAGATAACACTGAGTGCTGAATAGGTTCTGGAATACCGCCATCTATTAGTCTACGCGCGAAATTAACAGAGATCGATATCGCTCAACATCTGAATAATTGTAACGATGCCGGGATTAAAGTGTGGTGCTTGTAGTAAGTTTATGACACCAGCAGATGGCGTTAAATGCAATAAATGCAACATTGTATACCATCGTCAGTGTGTGGCCTTGCCACAGACGGGTACTCCAGCTGCAACATGGTACTGTCCTGAGTGCAAAAGAAGGACAAAAGTTCTACCTCGGACTGACGAAGTCTCGTCGATTAAGTCGCCGTCTATAAATGAAGCTGTCACGCAGGAGGCAGTCGCTGACATCGGACAGGAGCTGAGCCGCTTTCGAGACGAACTGCGTTCTGTAAGGGAAGAGTTCCAGGCTTTCCGAGCTGAGATGGCGGAACTGAGGACTCTTAGCGCTCGTGTTGACAGCCTGGAGAAGCGCGTTGAACTCCTGGAGCAGTCAAACAGTAGTCAAGCAAGGACGTGCTCGACAGAATTTGATGAGGTCGTAAAACAACTGAAGCTCGATCTCAATGAACGTGACCAACAACTCCTTGCCAACGATATTGAGATCACAAACATCCCAGAGAGCAACGGTGAAAACCTTATTCACACTATGGGTCTCATAGCTACCAAACTGGGTGTAGCTATTGAGGACCGAGACATAGTGAGTATACATCGTGCTGGCGGGCGACATCTCAATGTGACTAACTCATCGGGTCCTACTGAAAGCCGCCCGCGTACCGTAGTCGTCCGACTTGTACGGAATGACATGCGGAACACCATATTGAGAGCGGCTCGAGTACGTCGTGGTGCTGACACATCTGGTCTGAATCTCCCCGGACAGCCAAAGAGATTTTACATCAACGAGCGCCTTACCAAGCGAAACAGGGCGTTATTTCGTCAAGCGAGGGAAACCGGGTTGCGTTGTGGGTGGAAGTTTGTCTGGACCAACAGAGGCCGAATATTTGCCCGGAAAACACCCGGCGACGACGTCTGCCCCATACGCTGCGAGGCTGACATTGTGTCCACGTTTGGCGCCGAAACTGGAACGCAAAATAAAACAAAATAATAGTTGGTATAATTTTTATTTGCAGATTCTTTCTTACTATAATAACATACATATCTGGTTTTTGTTGAACATACGCATTATTAACATTATGATAAATGCCAAGAATATATTACTAAATAATTTCAGATTAGGTACATTATTATTTAATATCGTCATTCCAATTTTTATTTTTTATTTTTCTGTGTGTATGAGCACTATGCTACTAAAATGTTTTTTATGTACATTACATAATAATTTCGTGTGTTATTTACAATTGCAATATTTACAACTGCATATCATGTATCAATGACGAAAAATAAATTGTTTAAGTTAGGTCTGTTCAATGCGGGCTCTCTTGCTACTGGACAAGATGAATTTATTTTGGCTATACCACTCGGTGGATATAATGGCAATAAATGAGACATGGCTACGAGTGGGAGAGGAGGGTCGAGCTCCGGCTGTGCAGGGTTACCACCTTAAACATGTACCTCGTCCGCTGAGCGTGCGTGGGGGACGTGGTGGGGGAGTAGCGTTTTATGTTAAGGATGGTGTACGTGTACGTGTATTGGCTCATCCGGAGGATGCACAGGTCGAACAATTATGGTTGAGCATTACATTAAATAAAAAGAAACTTCTTGTTGGCACCGCGTATCGGCCACCATGGCTAGATCTGACTTGTTTTATTGACTCCGTGACAGCGAGCATTAGCGCCTTGGCCCCATACGACAATATTATACTACTAGGGGACTTTAATGTCAATATGTTAGATAAGCACACATCCAAATATAGGCAGCTGGTAGATTTTATAAATTATTGTGGTCTTGAGCAGATAGTGACCACGCCGACACATTTCACTCAGGAAAGCTGTTCACTTATAGACATAATTTGCACAGATGCCCGTCATAGAAATGTATGTGTGGATCATATTGTTGAGCTGGGCCATCACTCTTTTGTCAAATGTGAACTTATAATAAAAAAAGACAAACCCCAGTCAATAATAGTGAAATATAGACCACTCAAAAATATAGTTTTTGAGAACTTCGCTAGCGACCTGGATTCTATTCAATGGGATTATATATGTGGGGCAGGGAATGTCGATATTATGGTATCTGTGTTTACTCAATGTATTATACAGCTTTTTGACGCACACGCCCCTTTAATGGTTAGGGTTTTCCGTGGCCCTGCAACCCCGTGGATAACAGACACGATAAAATTAATGTTTGGCCTGCGTAATGACGCGCGTAATCGTTATCACGATTCTAAAATGGACAGCCACAAAAATTATTACCTCCAACTGAAACGTCAAGTCAAGGAATCCTTGCATGCCGAAAAAACAGCCTATTTTAATAAGCATATAAATGAAAAAATACATGATCCCAAAAGCTTGTGGAATAATCTGAAGACACATGTATATCAATCTAATCAGGGGACTACTTTGCCATGTCATTTACATGATCCAAATGCAATAAATACCGCTTTCCTGGACGTTCCTGGCAGTCCACATGTGTCAATTTCTCAATTAACCTTCTTTGAATTTCATAGTTACGGAAAATCAGGGTTCTCACTTAAAACTGTAGATCAAGAGGTTATTTTGAAAATAATTAATGGTATTACTACAAATGCTCAGGGAATAGACGGGATCTCCATAGAGATGTTGAAGCTCACACTACCACAAAGTCTTTCTGCAATAACAGATATAATAAATACTTCCATCAATACCAATACGTTTCCTGAACTTTGGCGCTGTGCAAAGGTCTTGCCATTACCTAAAAATAACAGCCCTCGAACTTACAAAGATCTGCGTCCGATAAGCATATTGCCTTGCTTATCCAAAGTTCTGGAGCGGGTTGTATATTTACAAATGATGGAATATCTGGAAACAAGCAACATTCTCCCTGAATTACAGTCCGGTTTCAGACGGGGACGCGGTACGGCAACGGCTCTAGCGGATGTGGTAGGTAATATAATTGAATCGCGGGACAGGGGGGAGGGTACTATTCTGACATTATTGGACTACTCCCGTGCTTTTGACGCCATAAATGTGCCACTGTTACTTTCAAAATTAAAATACTATGGTTTTAGTGAAAGCGCTGTCAAATGGTTCCATGGATATTTGAATAACAGATCGCAGTACGTCGAGATTCAGAAGGAGGATGGTTCTTCAATATCATCCCCTCCCCAATCTGTATCCCGAGGAATTCCACAAGGTTCCATCCTTGGACCTTTGCTGTTCATCATCTATACTGCTGACATAACAAAATGTTTGACAGATTGCCAATACCATATGTACGCGGATGATCTACAACTGTATGTGTCATTTAAATCGGAAGACACCACTGCTATGGCCTTGAAGATCAATAAAGTTCTGAGGGAGGTGGTCAGATGGTCTGAGGATAATTCCCTGGTTTTAAATCCACTCAAGTCTAACTATATGATACTGGGCAGTAAAAAACAAATAAAAGACATTTTATTAGCTAAACCTGTTATAAAAGTTAAAGGGGTTGAAATATCAAGAGTGGATTCGGCATGCAACTTAGGCTTGATAATAGACCCGGAACTTCACTTTGAAGCGTATGTAAGTAATGTTGCAAAAAATTGTTTTTATAGGTTAAAGTTACTTTATAGGTTTAGAAGTTATTTAAGTGTTGCATTGCGGAAGAGGTTAGTAGACAGCCTGGTACTAGCAAAATTTAACTATATGGATGTTGTGTATGGTCCATGTCTACTGTCTAGAACCACCCGATTGATACAACGGGTTCAAAATGCTTGTGCCAGGTTCTGTTTCGATATCCCACGTCGTAGCCATGTCACACCATACATAAATCAAGCCAATATTTTAAAAATGGCGTTGTAAATGGAGTTGTAAACACACAAAAACCGATGTACCTGTTTAATAAATTAAGTTGGAGACAGGACCACTATTCGTACTCCACTCGTTCCACTTCCAATCCGCTCACAATGCCAAAGTATAAAACAACAGCATTTCGGGGCTGTTTCAAATATGCCGCCACGCGTTGCTGGAACGATTTACCTCCCCCATTGAGATCACTAAAAACAAAAACAAGTTTTAAATCTCACTTAAAAAAATATCTTTTATCAAATCAATAAGTTATAATAAACATAAAAAACACAGTGTTACTTACGTAATGGTTGTGATCTGCGGACGAGGTAGGTATGTCGACGTTTGGGCGTCACGAGGCGGCTACTCGATAAATTATTATTATTTATCAGCATTGATATAATTGATAAATTAGGCCTGATGGTCGGAAGTGTGACGAATTTTATTGATGCAACAGTTTGTGGTTGATGAATGTGGAACTGATAACACTGATATAGGTACTTCGTTTATAAATAACAAACTGTCCCTTTGTACTTTGTAAACAATGATTACATAAGCGCACCGCGCGCGAGCTAATGCGGCGGCTGTATGCCACCTATATGCGACGCGCAACGCGCCATCCTGCGGACCGGTCGCCCACGGCCGGAAACCGCCGCTGCATAAACATTATGCGTTGAAAATAAAATCCATGGATTCGATGTGATACATGCGCCGACTTAATTACGAAGTAATTGAGTCGGCGTATGTATTATGTTATTATATTTTAATATATTGTTTTTAATACTTTTTTATCCTGTTTTTGTGTAATAATAACTCTTTTGTTGCCTAGATACACATGAGTATATAGGTACTACTCATGTGCTAGATTATGTACCTATGTATATTTTATTTTTAAATTTTTCTTGTATGTTTTTCATTATTTATTGTGCTCTTTAACGTCCGTGCGGCATTTAAGGTGCATACAGAATAACAGCGTTGTATTGTGGACACTACCACAATGCAACAATATAGCTGAGTGTGCACCTATCTGTCACAGATTACTGTTCTGCCTTGTGATGTCTTATCTTATATACCTATGTTATACCTTTCCAGTGTCTGTGACAAATAAACAGTTTTTCTTTCTTCTTTCTTCTAACATGTGTATCGTGCTCAGCTGAAGGACAGGACGCAACGCACCGGAGAAACTCTGCAGCAGTGGGCTCTAGAGGTGGAAAAGCTGGTCAGGAAGGCATACCAGTCGTCTCCTGCGCTTATTGACGGGAACCTCGTACAGGCGTTTACGGATGGGATCCGGGACCTGGAGGTAAGAGCAGCAGTGAGGCTTGGGCACTTCAAGGACCTCAAGGACGCCTTAGCCCACGCTCTGGAGGTGGAACCAGTGCGACGCGACGACCGAGGTCACCGCATCAGGGAAGTCTTGTCGTCACCTCGGTGCTACAACTGCGGAGAAAGATGCCATATCCGCTTGAGCTGCCCAAAGCGTAGGCAGCCTGGTAACACCCTGTCTCCACCAAAGGGGTCGCCTGATGTGCCTGCCAGGCAGCGAGAGCAGGGAAACGAGTAGAAGCCAGGACTGCGGGGCGGGTGCTGGCTGGTAATGGAAGAGCCCCAAATATCTCGATCTCGCAATCATGCGACGGGAACAGCCTGATCATCGAAGGTGAAATTAACAGAACACCATGCAAGCTGACATTGGACACGGGTGCTTCTCGGACAGTCGTCGGTTTCCATCTGGCAAGACGGGTTCTTCGGGGCTGCTTCAGGAACAATGAATGTGTGGATCTGAGAACAGCTACCGGTCAGCACATAACCGTCCGAGGTGAAATGGAGGTGGATCTGAAGCTAGGCAACAAAATTTACCGTCACAAAGTCATCGTGGCCGATATAGTGGACGACTGCATCTTGGGCCTAGACTTCATGCGGAAGTATCGCTGCGAGATCGATGTTAACCAGGGAGTCTTGAAGTGTGGCTCGGAAGAAGTCTTCATGGAAGGTGCAACTTCAGGAAAAGTGTACTGCCTGAAGAATGTCATTCTTCAGCCGCGGTCGGAAACGGTTGTACCAGTTTTTCTACCAGGGAATTCTGGTCGAGGGAACCGCTGCGTACTAATCGAAGGCCTAGAGAAAGAGGCCTCGTGGAAGATTGCACGAACCTTGGTAAGGGGTACCAAAGTTTCATCAGTACGCGCACTGAATGCAAGTGACAAAGAAGTGTCGCTCAAGAAAGGGACGGAATTGGGCACCTATGAAGGAGCGGCTTGGATGCGTAGATGTCAAGAGCAACCTACCAGCGCCAAGGTTCAGGGTGCACGATTCGACGTGTCTTCGCTTTTGGAGGACTGCCAAAGTACCCTGTCAGAAGAAGAGAAAACCAAGGCTAAGAAGATGTTAAACCGGTTCGCCGATATTTTCTCGACCAGTAATGCCGACATAGTGAAGACAGCACAAGTCCAGCACAAAATAAACACAGGAAGTGAAGCACCGATTCGCCAGCGACCAAGACGTGTGCCAGTGGCACGGGAACGTGCAGTGGAAGCTATGATCGACGGTATGGTTTAAGAAGGCGTTACGTGTGATAGTGTGCGGCTTGCGGCAATTAAAGTTACACTAGGTGATCGGTCGTTCTTAGTGATATCGGTTTACATGCCAACAGATTGTAATGATAATGGCGCGACTTTGTTACAATATATGGTTACAGAATGGTAAGCCCAGCGCCGGTAGAATACACCAAGACATGTATGAATCGCGGAAGCTTTTCAAAAATAAGTTAAAATGGTGCCAAGCTCACCAAAATCAAATTAAAATGGACATCATTGCAAAACATCATGCAAATAAAGACTTCTGTAAATTTTGGAAAACAACAAATAAGCTAAATTATAAACCAAGCCTCCCGGTGAGCGTTGAGGGCGTGCATGATACCCGTGAGATAGCAGACCTGTTCCAACGACACTTCAGAGTCGAATCACCCCTGACAGATGAGCCGCCGCCGATGCGGATGCTCGATGCTGAGATGGTCTGCTCTGAGCGCAGTGTGTCATTCACCGCAAAGCAATTTACCGATATAATAAAAAATATGGTAAGAGGCAAATCTGCAGGGCACGATAGTCTCAGCATCGAGCACCTGCAGCATGCTGGAGTTCACTTGCCTAGAATACTGTCTATGTTTTTTAATTTATGTTTATGCCATTCGTATCTACCGGAAAGATTAATGCGTACTATTGTTGTTCCAATTATTAAAAACAAAACCAGTGACTCTTCTAAGGTGTCAAATTATAGACCAATTTTGACTGTCTGGACAGTCTGCTTGGACGCCAGCTGGACAAGCACTTAAAAATCAATGACGCTCAATTCGGCTTTAGGCCTGGCTTGTCCACTGAAAGTGCTATCCTATGCCTCAAGCAGACTGTTCAGTACTACACAGCACGAAAGACACCAATATACGCCTGTTACCTGGACTTGTCAAAGGCATTTGACCTAGTGTCATACAATATACTGTGGGATAAACTAATAAGGGAAACCTCGGTACCACCAGAAGTGATAGGTATATTTAAATTCTGGTATGGGAACCAAGTGAACCGTGTGAGGTGGGTGGACTCTTTGTCGGAAGAGTATAGGTTGGAGTGCGGGGTGAGACAAGGAGGTTTAACGTCCCCAGCGCTCTTCAATCTGTATATGAATAGTCTGATCGGGGAGCTCAGCGGTACCAGGATCGGGTGTCATATTGATGGCACTTGTATTAATAATATCAGTTATGCCGACGATATGGTGCTACTGAGTCCTTCGGCTGGAGGAATGCGAAGGATGCTAAGTCTTTGCGAATCCTATGCGAGGGCCCACGGGCTCAAGTACAATGCACTCAAGAGTGAACTTCTGGTTTTCAAAGCTGGTAACAAAAGCTACTCTAAAGTACCACTTATCACACTAGACGGCATACCATTAAAAAGAGTCACTAAATTGGGTGACGAAAAACTGGGTGAGTGAAGACCTTAAAGATAATTTAGATTTGGAAAGGGAGCGCAGGTCGCTGGCTGTCCGATGCTGTATGTTGGCCCGTAGGTTCGCCCGTTGTACTGCACAAGTTAAAGTAACGCTTTTTAAAGCCTTCTGCCAATCATTTTACGCGTGCAGCCTGTGGGTGAACTTCACGCAGAGGGCATATAGCGACCTGCGCATTCAATACAACAACGCATTCCGGGTGTTGTTGGGGCTGCCGCGTTTTTGCAGCGCGTCCGGTATGTTTGCCGACGCAAATGTTGACAGCTTTTCAACCGTCATGCGCAAGAGATGCGCATCATTACTATATCGGTTTCGCGCCAGCCCCTACACTATCCTGATGACGTTGGCAGACCGCTGGGATTCTCCGATTCTAGGACGCTGGATACGACTCCATGCAGTGAAGTAGATTGGAGAGTCTCTAGCGGGTGTACTTAGTTTATTTTTATAATTACCCGTTAGATTAGTGTATTTACTAACACTAGATATAAGGCATTTTATACTGGTACTAACAAATTATAATAATAATATTCTACCACATTCACACAACACCATCTAGTCCCAAACTAAGCAGAAGCTTCTACTATGGGTACTAGACAATGGATAAACATACTTATATACTTTTTTTTTTGTAAATACATACATATTATACATAGAAACACCCAGACCAAGACAAACATCCATGTTCATGCACACAAATATTTGACTTGAGCGGGAATCGAACCCGCGACCTTCGTCGTGGCAGTCGTTTACACTCCCGCCACATTATTATGGAACTTGATTCTGAAATAAATGTTTATTATTATTATTATTTGTTTCTCTTTCACGCGTACTTTTCTAACACATGATGTTAAAAAAGTACACGGCCCTTTGGCAGGCGTACACGGAGACATAGGTCCAACGCGCAGAGGCCCTTTGAGAATTTTTATCTAGGATATGGTGGGACACCTACTGAGGAGCCTCCATAACTGCACTATGAAGTACAGCCACGGATTAGCCGCAGCAGGTGTAGGACTATTGCTACTTGTATGGAAACTAATTACTCTGGGCTATTGTGATGGTTGTTCAATGGATGAGTGTATATGAAAACTATGGATGAAAAACTGCGTATTATTATTATTTAGAGTCGGTGTTGTTATTGAATGAAACTGATTCACAAGTTACTGAGCTGCGGACCGATGACTCACCGCACCTTGTGTCTTATAATAATTTATCTATTGAACAGAGAGCTGCCGCTGATAACTTTATTTCTAAATTTTCCGATATTTCTTATAAAAAGCGGGGTCTCTGTTGTACAACTCTCATTACTCACTCTATTGACACAGGCGATAGCCCACCTATTCGTCAGCGTTATTATCGTATGTCTCCCGATAAACAACGCATTTTGATACAACAACTAGACGAAATGTTGAAGGAAGATGTCGTAGAACCCTCTGAGAGCCCTTGGTCTAACCCTGTTGTTCTAACCCCTAAAAAGAACGGCGAACTAAGATTTTGTTTAGATAGTCGTAAATTGAATTCTGTTACTAGAAAAGATGCTTATAATTTGCCCTACATTTCGGAAATTCAAGATAACTTGAGAGATGCTAAATACCTATCTAGTTTAGATATTTCTAAATGTTTCTGGCAGACGTTAATTAAAGAGGAGGATCATTTTAAGACTGTTTTCTATGTACCTACTCGTGGCACGTTTCATTTTAAAAGGATGGCGTTTGGTCTAACAAACGTACCTGCAACTCAGCAACGTTTAGTCGACACTTTGTTTTACGCTCCTGAATGTGAAAATAAGGTCTTTTGTTTTATCGACGACATTGTATGTATATCGTCAACGTTTGAAGAACATATTACGCTTTTATTACGTATCTTCGAAAAATTGAAAATAGCAAATCTAACTATAAACTTAGATAAGTGTAATTTCTTTCGTGATAAAATAAAATATTTAGGTTACATTGTCAATTCGCAAGGTCTCCATGCGGATCCTGATAAAATTGATGCCATAATTAATTACCCTACCCCTTCTAATAAAAAGGAACTACGTCGTTTTCTAGGCGTGGCTTCATGGTATAGGCGATTTATTCCAAATTTTAGTCGTATATCGTCACCTCTAAACAAATTAACCTCTCAAGGTAAAAAGTGTTTGTATAGCTCACAAACATCAAAACCATTCAACCTTAGGTCATATGGGTAGATCTAAGTCTTGTTATAAACCATTCCAGATGTTAAGCATTGATCTAATTGGTCCACTACCTACTTCTAGAAGGCTAAACAATTTTATTTTTGTTGTTTCTTGTTGTTTTTCCAAATATTGTATGCTTTTTCCCATTAAACGAGCTACTGCCGAAATAATTACTAAATTTTAGAAGAAAATATTTTTTTGGTCCATGGTATTCCGTCAACTATTTTTCTCGATAATGGTAAGCAATTCATTAGTACTACATTTAAAAATTTGATAACTAAATACAAAATTCCTAATTTGCACTATACGCCGCTGTATACACCCCATGTAAACTCAGTCGAGCGTTACAATAAAACTATTATGACTGCTATTTCTACTTTTATCGAACGAGATCAGCGCGTTTGGGATTAAGTTGTTCCCAAGGTTCAGTTTGCAATAAATTGCGCAGTAAACGAGGTAACTGGCTATTCTCCATCCTTTCTGGTCTTTGGACGTGAATTAGTTACTTGTGGGTCACACTATGTGGTCAACAAATCTGACCCTAATATTGTCTTCGAACCGCGTGATACATATGCGGAGGCCCTCGGCCATTTGTCTCCTATCTTCGAAAAGGTACAGGCCGTTTTGATAGCCGCTCACCAACGTAATTGTAATTCTTTTAATCTTCGTCGTAAACCAGCCGAATTCAATGTCGGCGATATTGTGTCGCGACGTACTTACTATTTAAGCGATAAAGATAAATATTTCAATAAAAAACTCGCTCCTGAATTTATTAAATGCAAAGTTGTAGCTGAAAAGTCTCCTTTAGTTTACAAATTGTCTGATATAACTGGCAAGACAGTTGGCGAATGGCATATTAAAGATTTAAAATTAATTAATTACAAACAATAGATTATCTCATACAAAAATCTCGCCAAATTTTTGTTATAATTACTTCTGCTCACCCACAGTCCATAATGGTGGTTATAGTAATACCGAATTTTTCTATCTTTAAAAACCTTTTTTGTTTTGACTCAGTGGTTAAAACTGTAATCAACTGCGTCTCACGGGTTCCAAGTTTCTTGAATCTATTTGTTGTGCTAATCACCTTGTTTACGTTATGTTATAAAGTGTGCTCGGAGATATTAATATTAACCCATTCTATTTAGCGAGCCGGTAACGCGCTTTCTAAACAATACCTTATCCCGCGCACATAAGGCTTACTCTCGTCTACATTGGTCTCGACTACCTGCGTTGAGTTTTATGACCTGTCACTCACTCCTTTGTTATCGCAGGTGACCTTTTTGTTTTAATTTGTGGCATATCCACAATATTATTAGGTATATATAATAACTGTTACACAATATCACATATAATATATTTACTTTATTTCACTACACCTATTTTATGTTTACTTATCCTAAGTATCTATATTTACTTACCTATCCTAAATAAAACCTTACCCTATCACTATTATATATATTTATTATTTTCTAACACCATACAAAATATAACACAACAAAAATAGCTATTAAAATATTTACAATATTACTTGTTGTGTATTGGAAACGCACACTCGGTAGGTTCTAGAAACATTACCGGCCGCGAGGATGCGAGCCGCTCGCTAGCCAGTTGAAAATTGTCATTCCTACGCGAAGCCCGCGTCACCCGCTGTTCCGCCGCGCATCACCGATATTACGCGATCTCATAAAAGTGTACTTTCCTTCGTTTCCTGTGCTGTGAATCTCTTATTCTACTCCTTCTGTTCTATTCTATATATGGTTTTCCGTGCTATCCTTCAGTGTCGTGTACCTATTCTACTCTTCTGTGAACTGTATAATAAACTTTATCTTCAACCGGCATATACTTACTTTCTTTGACCTGAACACACCCTTACCATATCTGGTGACCCCTGTAAGGACACGAAGCACGAGATGAGCGACAGTGATACGGATTCGGCAAAAACAGTTAGCTCGCATCCAGAAGCTAACGTGGCCACGCGAATGAAACGCAAAGTGCGCGTTTCCACTGACCGCGAGGACAATGACGGGCGTAAATTGAAAATAAAGGTGCCGCCGTTCTCTCCAGAGGATCCAGAACTGTGGTTTGCGCTGTTGGAAGGACAATTCCGGTGTCATAACATTAACGATGATGCCACAAAATTTGCCAACGTCACAAACAACCCGGACTTACAGTACGCGAAGGCGGTAAAGGACATTATTATCAATCCTCCTATGCGAGATAGATATGAGAAGATCAAGAGCGAATTGATAAAGCGCCTCTCCGCCTCTCATGAAAAGAAGGTGAGACAATTACTAACCCATGAAGAACTCGGTGATAGGAAACCGTCCCAGTTCCTGAGACACCTGCAGGACTTAGCCGTCCGGACGACTTCTTGAAGTCAAATATGGAGTAATCGCTTACCACACAACATCCAAACAGTTCTAGCGTCCCAAACCACTCATTCGCTGGAACAGCTGGCTGACCTGGCAGATCGCATACAAGAATTGGCAACACCATGTACCGTCGCCGCCGCATCTGGTAGTGGAACTGGGCCTCATCACACCAGTGAAATAGCAGAGCTTAAGAAAATGGTACAACAGCTTACCCTAAAGCTTGAAGAACATACCCGGCGATCTTGTTGTTCTACCGACCGTTCAAGGCCACGCGAACGCGCCCGCCGATCATCTTCAAGAACCCGTTCCAGTTCCAGCTATAAGAAATATCCAATATGTTGGTACCATGCAAAGTTTGGACCCCGGGCGCATACCTGTTTGAAACCGTGCGACTATTCTTCAACCAAGGCGGAAAACTCCGTGGGCAGTCGGTAATGGCGACTGACGACTGTCCACCCATGCCTGGTCGCCTGTTCGTTACCGACCGCAACACGAACGTCCAGTTTCTGGTGGACACCGGTAGCGACCTATGCGTCTTCCCACACTCTGCGCTTCGAGAACGGCGTGCCATGACCGACTTCCAGCTGACTGCTGCCAATGGATCGACCATTGAAACCTTCGGATTCCTCGAGCTTAGCCTAAACTTAGGATTAAGAAGAAATTTTGCTTGGCGCTTTACGGTAGCTAATGTCACCAAGCCGATAATAGGCGTCGATTTTCTTTGTTTTTACAATTTAGTAGTAGACTGCCGCAACCAACGCCTTATAGATAATACAACTACGCTATATGCTAATGCTTCAATTGCTAATGCTAATATTTTTTCTGTTAAGGTTTCAACGGGTGACACGCGTTTCCACGGTATTCTGAGTAAGTTCCCCGAGATTACACGCCCTTCAGGCACACCAGTGTTTCCAGTACACAACACAGTACACTACATTCGAACTACATCCGGGCCTCCTATTCATTGCTCTCCCCGCAGACTAGCGCCTAACAAATTGAAGATCGCCAAACGAGAGTTTGAACTTATGATCAACAATGGTACGGCGCGCCCTTCTGACAGCCCCTGGGCTTCCCCTCTACACCTAGCGCCCAAGAAGGATAACGGCTGGCGGCCTTGCGGCGATTATCGGATGCTTAATGCACGGACTATACCAGACCGTTATCCACTTAGGCACATTCACGACTTCTCCCACCATATTGCGGGATGTCAGGTCTTCAGCACAATTGACCTCGTTAAGGCCTAAAATCAAATTAGAGTCCACGAGGACGATATTAAGAAGACAGCCATAACCACGCCATTCGGGCTCTTTGAGTTCCCTTGTATGACCTTTGGTCTGAGAAATGCAGGCCAAACATTTCAGAGGTTTGCTGACGAGATGACGCGAGGGCTCGACTTTGTTTATCCTTACTGTGATGATTTCCTAGTTTTCTCGCGGAATAGCGCTCTCCATGAAACCCACCTTCATCAGCTCTTCACTCGCATGAAGGAATACGGCGTACTTGTTAACACAGCTAAATGCGTCTTCGGTAAGCCTGAAGTGTCATTCTTAGGCTACCAAATCTCCGCATCCGGCACCAAACCTCTGGAATCCAAGGTCCAGGCAATAAAGGATTTTCCAATTCCCAAAAATATCAGACAACTCAGGCGATTTTTGGGAATGCTCAATTTTTATAGGCGATTTTTACCCCATTCAGCGGCAATTCAAGCCCCTTTAAACGCCCTCCTCGCAGGTTCTGTTAAAGCATCTGAACCAGTAGATATATCTGGTGAAACTTTGACAGCATTCAATAAATGCAAAGAGCCCTGATTGCCAGGCCGAACTCGCTCTTGTTACAGATGCGTCCGACCTTGCAATGGGTTCAGTCTTGCAACAACTCAAAGGCGATTCGTGGCAACCTTTGGCATTCTTCTCGCGGAAGCTGAGTCCCTCCCAGCAAAAATTTTCACCCTATGACCGCGAGCTTTTAGCCATATATGAAAGCATCAAATACTTTCGCCATATGCTCGAGGCAAGGCATTTTGTAGTACACACAGACCATAAGCCCCTCAGTTACGCTTTCAGCGAAAGGAAAGCTAACTGCTCGCCTCGACAGTTTCGCCACCTCGACTACATATCCCAATTTACGACCGACATAAGACATATCAAAGGGAAAGACAATGTCGTTGCTGACCCCCTATCACGTATTGACGAGTTGCAAACGCCAATCGATCTAGATACTCTAGCTTCATCCCAAGCATCTGACGAAGAGTTGGCTCAGCTTTTGCGAGAAGGATCGTCATTACGCCTGGAAAGGTTGAGAATTCCTAACACTCAAATTTATCTTTATTGTGACGTCAGCACCCCTTCCCCTAGACGTTTTGTTACAAAACCGCTAAGGAAACAAGTTTTCAATAGTTTACATAGCCTTAGCCATCCAGGCGCAAACGCATCGGCTAAACTTGTTGCCGAACGATTTGTTTGGCCTGGAGTTCGTAAAGATTGTCGGGAGTGGGCTCGGCACTGCTTAGCCTGCCAACGTGCTAAGGTTCATCGTCACGTGTCTTCTCCATTGGGCACGTTCGACCTACCACGGGCTCGATTTTCCTTCATTCACGTGGACATTATCGGTCCTCTTCCTATATCACAGAATTACCGTTACTGCCTAACAGCGGTGGATCGTTTCACTCGCTGGCCGGAAGTTACACCAATGGTGGACATCACTGCCGAGTCGGTTGGGAAGGCATTGATATCCTGGATATCCAGATTTGGATGTCCAACGGATATCGTCACCGATCGCGGTCGACAGTTTGAATCGTCACTTTTCCAGTATCTCGGAAAAGTGATCGGATTCAAACATCGCAGAACCACCGCGTATCACCCAGCCTGTAACGGGCTAGTGGAACGATTTCACCGCCAGTTAAAAGCAGCAATAATGTGCCACGCGGATAGCAATTGGGTTGACACCCTTCCTTTAGTTATGTTAGGCATCAGAAGTGCATTTAAAGACGATCTAGCATCCTCGTCAGCCGAGTTAGTTTATGGAGAAGCATTACGCCTACCCGGCGAATTCTTTCAAACCACGACCCCTTTCAGTACTGATATATCGGACTTCACTTCCCGTTTGCGTCATTTTACATCAAGACTGCGACCGGCACCAGCTGCACGTCACAATAAAGATAAAATTTTTGTCCATAAAGACCTGATGTCGTCGAGTCATGTGTTCCTTCGGGATGACACGATACGTGGTGCTCTACAGCCACCATACTCTGGTCCCCATAAAGTTCTCGAAAGAAGTGATAAAACTTTCAAAATTCTATTTAATGGGAAAAATGTTACAGTATCCATAGACCGCCTTAAGCCGGCCTATATGCTGGTTGACCCATCGCCCGACCCTACCCTCACTGCACCTTCAACCTCAAGTCCCAATCCTAGCCCCTTACCAGATCCCGTTCCCATTAGTCAAAATCCTCCATGGGAGATGTCAGAAGAACGCGATCGGGCCGCAGAGTACGCTTTCCCGATTTTTATCGCCCATGACGGACTCTGGGGGGGAGTGATGTGGCATATCCACAATATTATTAGGTATATATAATAACTGTTACACAATATCACATATAATATATTTACTTTATTTCACTACACCTATTTTATGTTTACTTATCCTAAGTATCTATATTTACTTACCTATCCTAAATAAAACCTTACCCTATCACTATTATATATATTTATTATTTTCTAACACCATACAAAATATAACACAACAAAAATAGCTATTAAAATATTTACAATATTACTTGTTGTGTATTGGAAACGCACACTCGGTAGGTTCTAGAAACATTACCGGCCGCGAGGATGCGAGCCGCTCGCTAGCCAGTTGAAAATTGTCATTCCTACGCGAAGCCCGCGTCACCCGCTGTTCCGCCGCGCATCACCGATATTACGCGATCTCATAAAAGTGTACTTTCCTTCGTTTCCTGTGCTGTGAATCTCTTATTCTACTCCTTCTGTTCTATTCTATATATGGTTTTCCGTGCTATCCTTCAGTGTCGTGTACCTATTCTACTCTTCTGTGAACTGTATAATAAACTTTATCTTCAACCGGCATATACTTACTTTCTTTGACCTGAACACACCCTTACCATAAATTGTTTTATGCAATAATATTATAATAGATATTCCATAAACTGAGCAGCTCTTTTGTATTCCACTTAACTTAACTTATATATAAGAATTCTAAACAATTGTTTTGAAGAGTGTCCCTAGTAAATGTTAATTATTCATCTACCATACTAGACTATCTCAGTTAAGTGTAATCCTTGATGTGTTTTGCATTCAAGCTAGATTGATTTGAATGATAGCTAGTGCACTGGTTGTGAGTGTGTCTGGCATGTGTGCGAAATATGAAGGATTTTTTTGTTATTAAAGGGGTCCATTGAATGCGTGATGTATGAATGGTTGGGGGGTTATACATAACCAAATTTCTTTTAGGTGGTGTTTGGCACTTAAAAGACTGACACCACTTCTCCTTCTCTATTCCAGGTGCTGTCGGCGGCTGGGGGCCAGGGAATTTTTCCCCAGGAAAAAATCCGGCCTAAAGGGGGGAGTGTGTGACGTCGGTGTCGTCGCGCTGGCCCCTACCACTACTCCTGGCTGGCCGCCTCGCTCCCCAGCGGCACATAAATACGGCGGCGCCGAAGCACCGAAGCCTCGTCAGCCTGCCTGCCTACCCTGCCCTGAGATCATAGCTCTTAATAGTTGCTACCGGGTTCTATACTTGTGTAACGCTTGACGAATAATTATATTTTGTAACCAACTATACCGTGTATCTAATTTATCTCTCAACACACCAAAGAAACGTTACACGAGGAAACACTACGGGCGACAGAATTGAAAAATAGGTATTTGTAAAATCTATTGCTGTCGCGCAGTGCCCAAGCTATCAATGTGTGAGTGGAAATGTCAATGTGTACGTGGCATGCCGCCGCACCCCCCACGCCCCGCGCCCGACAGCGCCCTGTGCCGCCACTCACTCGCAGGACGGCCTCACAGCGTGTATTCGGCAAGTTGATATCAGCGTTTGCGGAGTGTTTGTTCCGTGTTATTGTATTACCTACCTGCCTTTGTATGACCCTGGCTATTGTTTACTGGACTTGTTTCTTTACTTCACTGTTTTGACTCGGCTTGTGTATTGGATTTTTAGTTTTCTCGTCCATAGAGGATACCTACCTAAATCGTGAGTATTTTTTTAATTATATATATATTCTTTGATTATTTATACTTCCTAGTCCGCCACGCCAAATGGCTCCTAATAATAAATATAAATTTTATTTTATTGAAATAAATAAACAGTCCAAACGATTGCATCGCGTTTCAAAATTCAATGAAATAAAATGAGATTCCCTGGACATAATATTCAGACAGTTGCAAAATTTTACTAGCTAATACATACATAGACTCACGCCTGTTTCCCGGAGGGGTGGGCAGAGACTACAGACCGCCGTTTGCTACGATCTTGACATGTCTCTCTTGCTGTGATATGTACCCAATATTTTTGTTTCAGATAATCTCTAACATTGTCTACAATGGATAATAGAAAAGGAAATAAAAAGCGGTTATATTTAAGTATCTGCTAAACGCAAAAAACGTCACTTTGCTATAAAGCGTCTCATCCATTTCACACCGCGTTCAATCTCCAGGTTGGTATTTTTTTTTAATTTGATTTAGTCAAAGATGTAGCACGCTTGCCGAGTACCTAAATAATTGTTCACTCTTCAACCCATTTTGTCATGCTTTGCATAGTAATACTTATAGATAATCGTAATAATACGACTAGCAAGACACATGTGCTAACCTATAGAGTAGCAGAGTCTATAGTTTAGCACTTATAGACTAACAGGTGCTAATTTACTCGTACCTTACTATCTACGCTGGGGCCGATTTTTTAAGTAATACTTATTATATAGCGTTTTGGGAGAAAAGGATAAAGCATGCACATGTAACTAACTTTAAATGCTTATCAATTTTTAAATCGTGTATATTTTTGGCACATTTTTTCATAGATTTAGGTAAAATTACGTCTAATATAGGACATTTAAACATTCAATATTTTGATAGAAGCAAACTACTCTACTATATTCAAAGTGGTGTCTCAAATATTCATAAATGAAATATGACTTCTTACGTATGTACATCAGTAGACATACACGTTTCAAATAAAAAAATTAATGCCGTTTTTTATTTATACAGTGATGAAAACAAGGAAAACTTAGGTACTTCATTGCGAATGCGTGAAACTTTCAAGGAGAATAGAGTAAAAAGTAAAGTATTAAAAAAAAGTATTAAAGAAAGTATTTGAAGAAAATGCAAGCTCATTCTCAGAGTCTGCACTTTTTGATTTTAATCTAACAATTTGTAATGCTTATGATAACAATTGCGGTGAAGTAGTTCAGAATCATCATAATTTCGTATGGCGTTCTTTGCGCTGGATCCTATATGTCTATTTTTAGGTTTATTAGCCAGTCTTTGGCCGCTGCAGAGAGCTGATGCAACTCGGACATACCGCCAGGGAAGCAGTGGAGCGGACAATCATTCACGATGTGGGCTAGAATTTGGTCTGGCTCTCTGCACTCGCAGAATGGCGACTCTCTGAGCCCCCATTTGTGAAGATGATGGTTGGATCGTCCGTGTCCGGTTCGAAATCTGTTTAGTTTCACCCACATTGGACGAGGAGCATCAAAACCAGGGGGTTTTGTGTTTGGGTCTGCGATCAGCTCTTTTTGGGGGTGGTCGAAGAGCTCCCAAGAGGCTCGCCACTCCGCTTTGACGTCGAAATTGGTCCCCAAACGTTCATCTGTCCAAATTGGATGTCTTGATGCCAGGCGGTGCGCCGGTAGATGGTTAAGCGTTTTACGGATTGGCATGCTGGGTCTCGAGCACTTGTGCCACTCAGCTGCCGCCGCGTTGCATCTACGCAGGTCCGGTGGTGGGATGTGCGCTAGTACTGGGAGCCATGGGAGTGGGGTGGTCTTTATTAGCCCTGTTATGATCCGCATGGCCTCGTGGAGTTTGGTGTCGACCTGTTTGGTGTGCACACTTCGGTACCATACAGGCGCACAGTAGTCCGCGGTAGAGTAAACCAGAGCTAGGACGGATGTTCGCAAGACTGAGGCGGAGGCGCCCCATGTTGTTCCTGATAGGCTCCTAATAATGTTCAGTCTGGTTTTTAGTTTTTGCGCCGCATTGGTGGTGGTCGTTCAGAATGAATAGTAAGAAGGACGCAGAATTGTAGACATAAAAGACATAAAGACATATTTATTTCTGCATTTTGGTTGTTTACAACACTTATACATGTCAAAACCCTATTCTAGATGAGGCCGGCTTTTCCTAGCTAAATGACTTCTTGAGAAGAAAAGCCGAAGTAGATATGAAATATTTGTTTTCCGAGCTTTCAAATATCAAGCATGAACACACAGACTGCACGTTTGCTGATTTAAAGTTCTTAGGAGAATAGCGAAATGGATTTATTAGCAAATTTATATTTGAATGCAAAATGTGCAGAAAAAAGGAAATAGTGAACAGTGAAAATCCAATATTGAAACTATCTGTAAATGACGCTGTTGTAGAAGGAATAGTCTGTTCAGGAAATTTGGTATGCACAATTATACGAAATAAGTAGTGTGTTAAATATGCCAAATATGAGTTATTAAACATACACGAAGAGTGAACAACGACTGGCACCAAAAATTTAAGAATGTGCCCTAGACGAGATGATCGCAGCAGGTAAAGAAAAAAAAAGGTTAGCTCTCTTGAATGGCGATGTAGAAAAAGATGGTTGTCCTCTAACAGCAGTGGTTGCAGATGGATCTAAGGCAAAATGGTCTTACAAAAGTAGATTTAGCTCGGCGTCTGGTGCTGGGTGCATAGTTGGACTACGGACCAAAAAGGTGCTATTTCTTGGAGTTCGAAACTCCTACTGCTGCATATGTGTTAGAAGTGCAAAACTGGATATAAATGTTCCTGAACACAGGTGCTTTAAAAACTGGAATAACAGCGCTAATGTCATGGAAGCAGATATAATAGCAGAAGGGTTTACAAGAAGTATGGAGATGCATGGTGTAAAATATAATAAACTAATCGGAGATGGCGACTCTAGTATAATGAAAAAACTGCTATTGAAGCAGCCAAATGGATCTGATTACACTATAACCAAAATTGAGTGCAAAAGCAATTTGCTCCGCAATTTTTGTAATAAAATGAAAGTATTAGGGAAGAAAACAAACAACCATAAAGGTTTTGTACCAGTCGACAAAAGAAAAAAAAGTCGTATCAAACGTATTGCGCATGAGGAAAATAGTGGTTGGAGCTGTAAATTATAGAAAAGATCAAGAGAATACTACTCAGTGCGATAAAGTAACAAATCTTAAAATGGACATACAAAATGCCGCTAGCCATGTGTTCAGAGACCACAAAAATTGCGCGTCTTATTTTTGTAAGCCGGAAAAATATATTAATGACACAAATTTGGTACCCGATCTCCAATGTGGAATATGGACGGATATTCAGCAGTATCTTATAATCTTTTAATCAAATGCAGAAAGTCTTATTCCAGACATTACCAATAACACAGTGGAGCAATTTAATAATGTAATTGCGAAATTTATCGGTGGCAAAAGAGTGAACTACACTGCAAGAGGTTTATACCAGGCAAGGTGTTTTGGTGCAGTAACGTCGTGGAATAGTGAAAGGACTATACATTCACGACTTTCCAAAAAAAATCAAGATTGTAGCCCTGGCAAGTATACTAAACAATTTATTGAGAGGAAACAACGCTCCAAAATAAAAACAGAAAGGTGCCGTAAAAGAAAAATTGCGTTAGGCGACGATGTACCAAACGAAAGAAAAAAGTTACTGGACCTGATGAGAATTATGGTCAATCAGATTTAGAACCAGATCTGCCACCTGAATTATTTCAGCAAAAGAAAGATGAATTTATTTTGGAGTTAAGTAACACCAAATTTGATGAGTTTGAATAAAACACTGTAGACCAGAGCGAGAATAAGTTGTGGGCAGTTGAAAGACGTAAGCGTCTCACAGCATCCAACTTTTAATGGCATATCTGTCAATATCATTAAAAAACACATAAATATGCTATTGCTACCAGTGACACACATCTGCAACCTCTGCCTCGCCTCCGGAATATTCCCCAAAGTTTTCAAAAAATATCTAATACATACCATCCACAAGAGTGGAGATAGGAAACGAGTCACTAATTATAGACTCATTGCTATTCTGACCTCATTATCCAAAATCCTTGAGCGTCTCATGAATGACAGGCTTATGAGCTACTTACACAAAAATAAGATTCTGTCTTTATCCCAATATGGATTCCGCGCCGGGATTTCCACAGCAGACGCAGTGCACGATTTGACTGATCATATTGTGAGGAGGATGGATGAGGGTCAGAAAGTCCTAGGCATCTTTCTGGATCTAGCCAAAGCAACCACTCTTGTGGAAAAGATGGAGCGTATTGGCATAAAGGGAATACCTTTAAAACCATATGAAGACTACCTTACTGGCCGTACACAGAGTGTTAAGGTAAATGAATACCTAAGCTCTGAGAAAAACATAACTCACCGTGTCCCACAGGGAAGTGTGATCGCTCCAACTTTCTTTCTCATTTATATTAACGACCTGTGTACGACCAGCCTCCATAATGGCAGAATTTTTACTTATGTGGATGACACAGCCCTGATATTTTCCTCAAATACATGGGGCGATGTCTATGACTGCGCTCAGTCAGGGTTGAATATTGTTTCTTTTTGGCTAAGAGATAACTCTCTTACGCTCAATGCCGACAAAACCAAACTCGTGCCCTTTGCAATTCGATGTGACCTCCCAAGATTGAAGCCTCGTAACGTGCTCATTGCCCACAAGTGTTCCACCCCGAATTCTAGTAACTGTGCTTGTCCTAGACTAGAAGAAACGAACTGTATAAAATATCTCGGTGTGACCCTCGATTCTTCCTTAAGCTTTCACCCGCACATTGAAGCACTCTCTTCGAGGCTGCGAAAGCTCATATACGTTTTTAAGAACCTTAGACATGTCGCAGATGAAAGCTTGAGAAAGACTGTGTTCTATGAACTTGTTCAATCGTTGCTTACATACTGCGTGACAACCTGGGGTGGAGCACACAAATAAACAATCATTCAACTGGAGCGAGCACAAAGGGCAATTCTTAAGGTTTCCTACTTTCTCCCTTATCGCTTTCCCACCGTTGACCTGTACAAAATGGCTAAGGTTCTCACTGTAAGGCAGCTGTTCATTTTACACACAATCATCAAACAACACACACAACTCACATACAGACCTAGCTCACTCACTATTAGAAGACGGCACAATCCTGTCGATTGCTCACTCTATCGCTTCTCGACACAATTCTCAAACAGATTCTTCTGTTTTTTGGGAGGCTATTTGTATAATAAGATAAATAAAAAGGTTCATATGTTCTCTATAACAAAACATCACTGCCGCAAGAAGATCACAGAGTGGTTCTTGTCGTTGGATTACGATGCAACTGAAAGTTTGTTTATTGTACAGAAATAGGTAGACCATGACACACATAGGAGTCAAACTCACACACACACACGCACTCACACACTCACACACACACTCACGCGCGCACACACACACACACACATACACACACGCACACGCACCCAGACACACACAATATATATTTTTTATTTTTTATTACTATATTATTATTTCTTATTTTTTGTGTTTTTTTGTTATTTTTAATTTAATGCACTGCATGATTAATATAAATGTAAATTGTAAAATCTGTGAGAAAAATAAAGATGTCTTGTGAGAAAATTCAATTCCACAAATTTTGTTCATTCTCTTTACCTTTCGTATGCTTAAGAGCAGATCTGCACGAGACACATTAGATTTTAATTGTGTCTGGTAACTCAGCATACGAGAGGTTAAGGGGTGGAGACCTGGTGACCTGAAATACAGACTTGCGTCTAGTTTAGGCACCAGTCTCCCACAATATAATGTAAACAATTGCCTATCCATTTTGTGTAGATTTATTTGTATATTTTTTATTTATATTGTGGAGAGAAATAAATTATATTATATTATTAACTTCGGTCGAATTTGTAAACTGCGAAAAACAACGTCAGTAACAGGACTATTTTTTTTTAATCCAACACATGATCTATCAATGGCTGTTACTGTTTTTCTAAACGCATTTTAATGAATTTGGATCTATTTTAAATGTAATATTGTATGTTATTTTCATTTAATTTATTTGCAATTTGTTATGTTTAAATTTTCAACACAATATTTCTATTGTTATGAAATAAATTACCTATGACTTATGACTTATTAAAATCTTTGCTTTATTCTCAATTTAAAGGCACTCTTGCTACAAATTATGGTAAAGAAAAAGAAGATGAAGCAATACAATAATTCACACAAGAAACAGGACTACCGGCATCAAAATGTGGATTATTCGTCGACAAACATAAACTGTTTTTGGCAGCAAGTCCTGATGGTCTTGTTGAAGAAGATTCGATAGTGGAATTGAAATGTCCTTATAAAATTGTTGATTTAACGCCTAAAGAAGGAATAGAACAAAATAAAATAGACTTCTGCATATTTTAAAACGACAGGCTAGAATTAAAGAGGAATCATAATTATTACTACTAAGTCCAAGGGCAATTACACGTCACTGGCCGAACTTTCTGCTATTCAATACCCAAAACCCTTGGCGAATATTAGTGAGTAGTAATTGTTGACCTGCATTAATAAGTAATTTATGATAATATTTTAAAATAAGTACTGTAATGTGGTGTGATGCGTGTAGCAATATTGGATGTTTGGTGTCGTATGAGTAATGTGAATCAACTAGCCTACCTCCTACTCGGATGAGGCTATCAGAATCCAAAAAGGGATTTAACTTAACTAGTTTATTCTTTAATGGCAATTTTTTTTAATAATATGTACTCAAGTTCAAACGATTCTTGTTGAGATCATTTACTTATTGTAATGAATGATGATTTGAGTTCGTTTAACTTTAAATAACCTTTATGGTTGTTATTTGGAAAGCGACAGTTATGAATGAAACGTTGTACGTAAGCTGTGATACGGTGTAATCTAGAAAATTCAGAAAATTTTCTAAAATATTCAACTGACTGCGATTCTGAGAAACCTAAATGCACTTTCATTTCTGGCAGGTCACCTTCATTCATGCAAGTCGGTTGAACTGGCTAGTCTGATTTAGGACTTAAAATAAATTCTGGACCTTACCACCACAAGCTACTCTTTTCCAGCTGTCTGGCATCCGCTCCTCGTGACCCTATATCAGCAGGATTTACCCGTGTAGGTACGTATCGCCATGTGGATGGTTTTGTAAGGGAATTAATTTCATGAATTTTATTGTAAACAAACCGTTTCAACAAGCTAGCTTTGGATGTTTTGATCCAAGTTAAGACAATGGTTGAGTCACACCAATAAATACAGCTGCGAATATTTAACGTTAATGAGGATTTAAGATAAGATAAGCTTTATTTGCATAAACATGTGTGTGTACATACAAAGAAAGTGCATACATACAAGATGACAAAATAAATTAAGTGCAGACATGTTTGTCACAGCATGACGTGCAAAAATAAATTGGTTACTTATAAAATTATACAAAAAACAGATACATGTAACAATATATTAATCTTTTATCAAAATTATTTAAATTTAATTAATTCATATTCAAATTATAAGATTAATCAGCATTATTATACAGATCTATAAAAAATTAATTATGTCCATACAAATTCATTCTCATTAAGAAACTCAGTCACGCTATAATATGCTCTGGCGGTCAAGAAAGTACGAAGTTTATTTTCAAACATTGATTGAGGCAGTTCCTTCCAACTTTTTGGTAATTTGTTATAAATAATTGGTGCCATACAGTACACACTTTTGCACATCAGGGTCGTCTTAGCGAATTGGAGACAAAGTTGACTATTGTCGCGTCTATTGCGTGGAAATTCTTATAGTAATGTGGGTTCGACTTAAAAAACACAGCTACTTCTAATATGTATAAGCATGGTAAAGTTAACATTTTGTATTTTTTTAAATAGGGCACGCAGCTTTCTGTCTTCTTAAGTCTAAACATCGCCCGTAAACATCTTTTTTGAGATTTGAATGCTGTTTCTTTTTCCGTTGACTTACCCCAAAATATTAGCCCATAGCGTAGGTGACTTTCTACCAAACCATAGTACGCTGTAAGTAGACCATCCGTATATAATGTGCATGAAAGTGTGTGTAAAGCGCATGCAGATATACTTAGTTTTTTTACATAAATTTTCAATATGGGTTCTCCAGTTAAGGTTTTTATCAATCTGGAGGCCAAGAAATTTTGTTGAGTTAACTTCTTCTATGTTTTCATTGCGGTAATGTATGTTGAGGTTCATACTAGGTAACCGTTGCGTAAAATGTATAGCCTTCGTTTTATTTAGGTTTATTTTTTAATTATGTTCCTGCATCGATTGGATAGCTGATTTTAAAGCATTATTTATATCAATCTCATACGTCTCTACAGTTTACAAGGTATTGTCAAAGTACTGTCGTCCGCGAATAGGGTCTCTGGTTCTTCAATGCATTTAGGCAAGTCATTAATATATTATAATATAAAGACAAAGGGTCCTAAAACACTTCCCTGCGGTACCCCATATTTTACTTCACGACCTGATGATCGATAAATTTCTTATTTCTTCTTTACAATATTTATATGTCTAATTTCAGTGATTTGATACCTTTGTCTTAAATATGATTCAATTAAATTAAGGACATTGCCTCTAATGCCATAAGCTTCCAACTTGTTTAATAATGTAGTATAGTGTACGTGGTCAAATGCCTGGGTGATGTCACAGAAAATGCCACAGATTGGATTTCGTTTATCAATATTATTAATTACATTGTATAAAAGGTCATATATAGCCATATTTGTTGTTCTATGTTGTCGAAAGCCTTTCTGTTCGTCACATAAAATATTACTTTTTTTACGAATTTAGATAGTTCTTTATACAGGGTGTCACAAGACCCATCACCAAGCCGAAGTCTACTCGTTGTGGACATCATACCAAGTCATACTAACCAAAAATAATACCTGGGAAACGATATTTTTTTTAAGTTTTCACATTGTTTAAACCGCAATTAAAAGCGCGCGCGTGCAATGCTCGAAATACCTACTTGTATAAACTGTATCTATTATATTATTTAGTATATTGATATATATTTAATTGTATTTGTATAAATTAAGTATGTATTTAATGTATCTAAGTAAAATGTATATTTATTTAAATTTTAGTACTTATAGTATTTTATTTAGGATAATCTTCTAGATAATTTCATTTTAAAGCTACACCATACCCACAAAAATGCTTTGATCATTCCTGTCCATCCCAAGGTTGCCTGGCAGAGATCGCCCCTGGCGATAAGGCCGCCGTTTGTTACATGAAACTTAGCTTTAAGTCATTGAATGAATGTAATTAACTTTGGTGTGCAATAAAGAATATATCTATCTATCTATCTATCTACCTACCTACTTATCCATGGGGTCATAGGGCATCTAAAGAACATACTGGCGGGGTTAGTTAATGCATCGATTTTGTACCTAATTTGAAAAAAATCATACTAACTTTGAGCCTCAATATCTCCTAAACCAGTAATTTCCCAGGTATGGTGCCGAAGTGAAAAATGTTCGTAGTAATTGGTACAGCATGGGATTTCATTTTTCGTTAAGGGTCTTTTTACACCCTGTATATATAACATAACATAACATAACTTCACGCCTTTTATCCCCGAAGGGGTAGGCAGAGGTATATTACACACCCACACTTCGCCAGTTATGTTTCGGTCCCAATGTAATAGGGGGCGAGCCTATTGCCATATACCGGGCACATTGATAAGCGAGCGATTATTAACATATTTAATTTAATACACACATAACTTCGAAAAGTCAGAGGTGTGTGCTCGGGGTACCTGGGGATCGAACCCGAGACCATCGTCTCAGCAGTCCATTACGTACACCACTGGGCTACCGCCGCTCTAATATTTATATACTTCTCAAATATTTTGGAAATTACTGGAATAAGTGCAATAGGACGGTAGTTTTTCATTAGATCTCTATTCTCTTTTTTAAATAGTGGCTTTATAATAGAAGTTTTTAATGCAGACGGATAGACACCAAAAAAAAATGTATGATATGACTTAGATGACCACATACTTCCGCTGATACATGTTTTATTACTTTACTACAGATATCATCATAACCTACGCTGCCTGTATTGTTTAAAGAATTAATAATTATATATATGTCTAGTGGTACGCTTGGTGCCATGAAAATAGATTTGTTGTTCCAATCTGATTTAATACATTTGCGATTACTGGCAACGTTCATTTGTGGTTGGATTTTAGTAACAAAATATCCATTAAACATTTCTAAAATTTTCTGGGGACATGTTACTAAGCGATTTTCCAATTTAATTTGATGTATGCTATGTTAAGGTAAATTATGCTTTACAAATAATTATTTGCCAGCTAGTTTTAGATTTGTTTCTGGATGTTTTAATAAAATAGTTGTTTCTAGCCTTTTGTGTTAAGTGTATTATCTTTTTGAATAGTCTGGAGTACCTCTTAAAAAGAGTCTTATTTGGACTAGTAGGGTTTAATCTAAGCTGCCATAAAAGGTTTCTTTTGTACGACTACACAATTTTATTCCTTTCGACAACCACTTTGGTTTTTTATTATATCTATTTTAATTATTATTTTCGGAAAACATAGATTGTATATCAGTTGGAACATGTCAATAAATTTGTCATAAGCTATATTAGCATCATTTGTTTCAAAAATTTCCGGAAAAGAAAGAATGCTGATATAATTTTTAAATTTAGCTAAATTGTCATTATTGTAGTCTCTTCTTCTCGTGTACCAGTAATTTATAGCATACTAGAGGACGCCAGCAGCTACGCCTGCATTTTTTTTAAATTTACCCGTTTTGGCCAATCCTGTGGGAATTTCGGGAAATCCCTCCTTAGTGCACCCTTACGGTCCCCAAGGTACATACATGCCAAATTTCAGCTTCCTGCGCCCAATAGTTTCGGCTGTAGCGTGTCTGTCAGTCAGTCAGTAACGCAAGGATTTTATATATTAAGATAATGTTTGTACTGGACAGAGAAGCAGCTGTGCCGTATGGTCGGCAGGCTTTTCAAACTTAGTAGAAGAAACTGGGGACTAGTGACAATGATACAAAATTATTAAGTATATAATGTCCCTGCTCAAAATGAGCTTAACTGTATTTTTAAATTGGTTGGGTTACATTGTGACGTAGGCAGATGGTATTCATTGTATCGATATGAGATGGCAGTTTAGTGCTAAGTTTCATCAAAGTGCTAATAGATGGCACTACACAAAAACTAATGTTATAAACTCGTTTTTTTATTGTACACTAAAAATTTTAGCTAAATTACATACCATAAAATTTTAACAAGTTTTTGAGAGTATGTTTAGCAAATATAAGTATTTTTAACTTCATTTACAATATTCAGGTTAACCGTTAACCTGGTCACACTAATGTACCTTCTAAATAAATATTTACTCTGTGCACACACAAACACAAATTTGAATGTCTGCTGATAATAGGCTTGTTCTTGCTCGGTCACTATCAGGGTTGACAATCTCAATAGAAGCAAACGAGTAATTGTTCTGATATTAAGCAACAAAATAAAGTTGGAGACCAGAGATGTTGCCATTATATACATTATAACTAACATTTTCATTTGTTGTCATTATATTAAGATAAATTTACTAAATCACTTCACAGATGGCAGTTTCCTCAATTTTGAGACGTTCTATGCCCACGTAATTCACTTTAATACCCTAGATGGCGTGACTATTGCTAAGTTTATTTTGCTTCATATAATTTGGCTTTTTTTAATAGTTATATAATTTACGTTGGTTAATATAAAAAATAAATAATTATGTGTAGATTACTTTTATAAAAGAAGAAAAGAAATAATTGTAAATGAATATCATACGGCAACGGGGCCAGGAGTGTGTTGCTCTATGATAAATATACAACACAGTGTTAAATTTTCTGTCATAAATGTCAAAAATTTTAAATAAACAAACCAAACGGCGTCCGGTTTGAATGCAATTCGGTGTGTCGTTTGTTTTGATCCGTTTTTTCTAAATTTTTGTCGTGCAAAGTGCTTTTTTCTACATCAGTTCGTTGTGTTGAGCATCTGTTCCTCCGGCCGTGTCGATTTTGTGCTTATCTTGATAAAAATCTAAGTATTTGAGATAGGACTCTGAATACCCGTTTGGTCTGTGATAACATCATTTATCATGTTTAACAGCAAGTGTTGTGTCCCAGGATGCTTAAAGAGCTTCATAATTATTGTAAAAGAGATTGTAAAATAAGAGAGAGTGTGGTGACGATACGTATGTTTTAAATGGATGTTTTAAAAGAAAGAAATAAATAATTAAATTGATAAATAACATTGTTTTATTTTTGTGAGCTTACCTCACTATACATATATAAATATAGCGTCTAAATTTATCACTAAATACCCCCCGGCGTAAAAAAGCTAGCGCTGCCTAGTTATAGTTGTCTATATAGGTATTTGTTCTTAAACCCATGTTCAGGTGGCGACACTTTACGTTTCCCAGTTTAGACGCTGAGATAGACCTCTATTCCACTTGTATAAAAAGTACTCTGTGGTCACTATAAAGAGCGCTCCGAACTAGTTCTTTTTTCGAAATGAACTAGTTCGGACATCTAGTTCTTTTAGTTCTTTAGTTCAAGTTGTCTGGCAAGGAGTTGTCTGGTAGTACATTTCCTTGCTCTTTCATTGTACGAAGAAGCGAAGATACTTATTGACTACTCGGTCATCTAGTTCTTTTTGATCTCTAGTTCTTTATTTCTTTATATAGGGATTCGATCATCTAGTTCTTTGATAACTTAAATGCGTAATGTTACTGCTACTACATAAAGTTCTAGATTTAACCCTTCGGGTTGCGGAGGTCAGACAGGCAGTCGCTCCGTGGAAAAGCTAATATTCAGTCAAATCCGGTTAGACTAGAAAGCGGACCCCAGATTGAAACTGGGATAACGCTAAGAGAAAGAAAAGTAGATACTTATTACATGCATTATTGTTGTATAGTAAAAATGAAGTTACCTACTTAAACTATATTGAGTGTTGTATATAGTACTTAACTTCGTATAAATTAAATGACCGTGTCCGTGTGGTGACGGATTAAGAATACGAAATGTCACCACCCCATATCATCCCATGGGTGTCGTAAGAGCCGACAGAGGGAGCATATTATGGAGAGAACAACACTGTAAGAGAAGGAAAACTTGATACAAACTCTATACCAACCCGTTTGGCCAGCGTGGTATAGTAGGCCAATTCCTGCTTTTAAAGGAGAGGCCTAGTCCAGCAGTGGACTGTTAAAGGCTTATGATGAAATTAAATGAAAACCTGTAGTAACAGGTTTATTGATATGAACCTAGTTTGCTAAGCATACAGATTTATGTGATAAATTTGCATTGGCTAAGATATATTTTTTTTGAATTAGTTCGTTTCTCTGTTTGTTGTGTCGAGATGTGATGAAATAAAAGACCGATTAAGAAACAGCTTACGGAATAGTTCGTCCTAGTTCAGTACAGGGAATTCACTCCTAATAGATCTTAGTTCGTGAACTACTCAAGTCTAGCTGATAACTCGCTCGCGCCGGTTATTTTGCAATATTTTGTTTGTGATCTCCTTTTTGTGTTTCGTTGTGAATTTCTCGTTGAGTTGAGCTTCAGTTCCTCAGAGTAATCCATAATTGCGAACAGAGAAGATTTTTTGTGTTTAATCGAGACAGGACTCTTGTGGGTGAAGTTAGTACCATGTCTTCGGGCAGGCACTGCTGTGTTCCAGGGTGTAAGGAGAGTGGAGGTATGTCAGACTTAACCTTTCGAATACCGTAGGTAGAGACACTATAGAAAGACAATAGGTGTGCGGACACTGGTGTCCTCTTGGGGCTTGAGAGTTTGTGGCAGCTTCGTCCGCGTGAAAATACTAAATTACGGCATCTACGGCACTCAGTGATACTGTAGCATTCTATAACTGGTGAAAGAATTTGTAAAATCGGTCCAGTACCTAGTTTACGAGTTTGTTAATTGCAAACAGAAACACAAATCTCTCTTCTTTCGCGCTGTAACTTTGGTAAAGAAAGCCTGTCAGATTGTCATCTTTTCTCTCTTTTTTAAGTTTAACAGCTATAGGTTTTTGACTGCAAGTTTACCAACTTTGCAGCAAAGTCGATATCTTGACAATACAGCAAAAGTTATGTTTGTGAATTTAATCATTTTCCAATAATAAAACTTAATAATTTATTTTAGGTATGCATCAAGTACTTCATGGATTCCCGAATCCTGTATTTGATAGAGAACGCTTCAACACTTGGCTGTATGCAATTGGCTGTCATGACATGTTGGGTTTGAAGAATGAACAAATATTGAGACGCAGAGTGTGTCGTGCGCACTTTGAAGACAAATATTTGTGCGGTAACAACAGACTCAGTACTATTGCTGTGCCAACGTTGAAAGTACCATGTAAGTATAATCACTACATAATTATTATAAAACTTTTTTCTCACTGCTCTGCTCCTATTGATCATAGGATGAACATCATCCTATGATCAATAGGAGCAGAGCAGTGAGAAAAAAGTTATATAGTTATAACCTTCCTCAATAAATGGGCTATCTAAAGCTAAAATAATTTTTCTAATCGGAACTGTAGATTCTGAGATTAGCGCGTTGAACCAACCAAACAAACAAACTCTTCAGCTGTAAAATATTAGCAGATACTATTTTTATACTATACAGCAGGCAATGTTACACACAACAGTGAGAAACTGTCACTTATGCATAAATGAAACTATACAGGAGAAACATTTAAGACATGATTTAGACAAGAGCTTATGCTACAATGTCAATGTTTAAGTTTCTTTTATAAAAATAGTGACCACTTAATTTTATAGAAAGGATGTAGCTGTAAGATTATTTTAAACATTCCAACATCTTATTTTTGCATAAACAACAGTGTTGCAACAGGGGTGCGTTAAGTTGATTAATTTCAGCTAAACAAATTGTTTGCTGCTCATATCGTGATAAAATTCACATTAATGCATAGTAATTTATTGTTCCATTCATATTTCATTTTTCTTTCAGCATTATTGTCTCGGACTTCATTTATGGGTACTAATAGACAGCCTTTGCAGCAAATTCACAACCTACCATCAACATCATCAGGTAAATGCAGATTCGAAACCTGGCAAGTCAATGTGACTTTTTCAATTCATGTGTACTTTTTCAAGTTCATCCAGGACATTACCGACATTGGAAAGTATGTAGAGCTGTTTGGTCCTGGTGGTCAATCGTAGATCTTTGACAGTCTTTACTGGTAGTCAAAAGCCAGAAAGTGTGACCAGATTACTCAAAGAGTATTTATTGTGTTACTCAGTAAATGGGTTGTGTGCAGATCTGGTAGGCAGTTGCTTCAGGTAAAACACGGGTATTCAGATGCACTTGCCTGACCCCAAGCTAGTTGGGAAAGCTACGGAGATGAGATGATGTATGTACATTCAGTGGTGAGGATCGTGGGATCCAATGGATGCGGACTTCTTTCGCCTGTAAAGATGATCTCTTCTACTTAGCGTATCGCTGGCTGACACAAAATCAGCTGTAACGATGGTGATGATAATGTACATATAGTGAGAGTCATATTTAGTTGATTAAGGGGAATTTTTAACTGCACCTCTATTTACAAATTTAAGCAAACAAAATTTCTCCACTAATAACCTACTGCATATCAAATAAATGATTGTACTACAAATTAACTACTTGATTACCTAAACATATTGTAATAAAAAATGTTTAAAATTTATCAAAATCTGATGGCTTTTTTATCTAATTTACAGCAAAGATATAGCTGAAACCACAAATATACGCATATTGAAACAATATTACTCACCGTAAAACAAAAATACTGATTTGCACACAAATTATACAATATTACAACGGAATTTTCAAAATTATTTTCTAAAACTGCATAACAAATAATGTATGTTTACATTATTAAATTACATTTCACGTATTAATTACTCATGTAGCTAAAATCCCTATCATCCAACTTCATGTCTTTTTGTTTATCTGTTTTATTGAAATAGTATTTTAGCGCGCTTTTGTCGGCGGCGCACTCGCCGCTCGCGCTAGTCGCATCGCGCTCGCTTCTTCGCGGCGCGGCGACACGAGTGTGAGAAAGATAGAGTGATGTGAATCCGCTCTCCGCAGTCGAACACGGCGCGGCGCAGCGTATAAGGAATCTATACCTTCACTCAACGCTCATGACGTCAGAGACCGCGTTGCCGACGGGTATATTTTCAAATCCTTAATAGGGCTTTACATAATTTTAAAGTATACCCAAAACGAATGTTGCAGTCGGGTATATTTTAAAACCCTCAACACGGCGGTACATATTTTTATAGTATACCCGAACTCAACACTATAGAGCGTTGTGTGAAGGTACCACAACGCGCGAAGGTCGGGATCAGTTCAACTGAATAGGTTATGTTAGGTTTTCTTGTGACCCCGAACACAAAAATAGGAGCCCGTCAACTTAGCCTCATTAAAATCGCAAAAGATCCGGTTTATTCGTAAAAGTGGCGAAAAATGGCGGTGCGTATAAGTTACCTCAATCCCTACCTACCCCAAACGAATGTTGCGGTCGGGTATATTTTCAAATCCTTAACAGGGCGTTACATAATTTTAAAGTTTACCCAAAACGAATGTTGCAGTCGGGTATATTTTAAAACCCTCAACACAGTTTTACATATTTTTATAGTATACCCGAACTCAACACTATAGAGTGTTGTGTGAAGGTATAGATTCCAAATACGCCGCGGCGCATGGTCGCGTGCATTTTTTATTGTTTTCAATCGTTTGATAAGCTTTAATTGCTCGAGTTTAAGTGCAAAATAAGTTAAGAAATTGTTGAACTATTATTTTAGTGCGTTGTTTTAGTGTATTAGTATTACCTATACCTTTCACGTTTTAATGGACAAGTATTTAACATGGAGTTAGACCGATCATTATTAGAACCCAGCGGGAGTGGTACACAAAATAAAGAAAATGTTCCCGTTTATTGTTCAGATAGCAATAGCAAAGAAGAGCAGCCTTCGGCCAAAAAGAAGAGGACAAAGGGCAAAGAGTATATATGTATTTGTTAAGAAATTCACAAATTCTGAGGAAGCCGAGAGTTATGTGAAAGCTGAAAATACGTGGTCCCTCAAAGTTTCGCACGACACAAGAAGGTAACAAAAAGTTTTATCGTTGTAAAAAAGTCAAATTTCGAGGCCCTCAGTGTGCAGCAAGTATTTATTTGCTTTTTGAAGCAGTCTCTAGTGAAGTGTTACTTTATCGAACCGACTCTGACCATAACCATGAATAAGCCTTCGGCCAAAAAGAAGAGGACAAAGGGCAAAGAGTATATATGTATTTGTTAAGAAATTCACAAATTCTGAGGAAGCCGAGAGTTATGTGAAAGCTGAAAATACGTGGTCCCTCAAAGTTTCGCACGACACAGAAGAAGGTAACAAAAAGTTTTATCGTTGTAACAAAGTCAAATTTCGAGGCCCTTAGTGTGCAGCAAGTATTTATTTGCTTTTTGAAGCAGTCTCTAGTGAAGTGTTACTTTATCGAACCGACTCTGACCATAACCATGAATTTATTGCTACACAAACACGGCACGGAATATGTCAGGAGACCAAAGAGGAGATTAATAAACTTTTTGCTTTACATTTGAAACCTAAGGCTATATTAAACAGTTTGCGAAAAATTCAAGGGATCACAGTGCCCTCAAAGAAACAATTGAACAATTATATTTTGTCTGACCACCGTCGAGCAGTTTACGGATCACCTACCATCAGTCTCGGAGAACTGTAGGCTTGGTAAATAGAAAATTCTGAGGTACCTGATGATGAACATAAACCCTATGTCATTTGCTACCATGTGTACGAGAGCGAAACTCCGACTTTTCGATTTGCAATCTCCTCAAAGTCTCTGCTAAAGTTAACTACATTAGCCACAAATATTCACGCAGATGCTACATATAAACTAATTTGGCAAGGTTTTCCTGTGCTATTAGTCGGTACTACGGATAAAACTAAGAAGTTTCATCCTCTTTGTTTGGCCGTTTCTACATCTGAACGAAAACAAGATTTCCAGATGTTGTTTGAGGCTATTCGCAACAGCGCTTTATCCCTTTACACACACACTTTACAACCAAACGCATTAATTTGCAACACGGCTATGAGCATACAAAATGCATTCAAAGAAGTATTTGGTGAAGAACCTACTGTAAAAATGTGCTGGGCCCATGCAAAGAAAAACATTATGAACAATGTAGAAAGACTAGTAAACAAAAAAAAGCATAAGACTTTACTACAGGATATTGATGTGTTACACTCTGCTACATCTCCAGATCTGTTTAAGTCTGCCTTAGCAGCATTTCTGATAAAATATGCTGACAAAAAGATTTCATTACTTACTTCAACAAAGAGTGGGTATGTCAAAATCCAAATTGGTATCTTGGCTCTTCAAAAGGATCTCCTGTTACAAATAATGCGCTTGAATCATTTAACAGATCTATCAAAGATTGCCACACTCTGCGAGAACGTTTACCATTATCCAGATTTTAGGTTGTCGTTTTAGATATGGTTAAAGAATGGTCAGAAACAAACCAGTTGACATCATTTTCAAATTCGCCTACCATAGAGCTCAAAGACTGGACTGCAGGATACCAATGGGCGAAGTCAGACCGAAAAGTAGTTGTCTTAAAGGCAGATTCCATGAAAAAGACCTACTTGATTGCAAGTTCAGGAGCACCTACCGTTCAGTTTGGGCAAGACTGTCGTTCTTTCGATGAATACAAACAAGTTGCTTTCGCATATTGGTCGGTTGTATTGCCCATAAACAAAGATGAATGGAAAACTGGTGAATGTAATTGTCCGCAGTTTTTCAAACACTACATTTGCAAACATATCATCGGACTTGCTATCAGGTTGAAATATGTCACACCACCTGTAGAAGCAAAAAACAGCATAAAGCTAAAACGCGGGCGTCCAACAAAAGCAAGACCTGCCCTAATCATACAATAAAGATTTATAGGTGATTAGGATTCCAAAACATAATGTTTAAATATGTTTTGCAATGATTAGTGTATATTAAGATTACACTTTGCTGATTTTTTGTGAACTTTCATTAGATAAATACGACTGATTAACTGGTGTTTCATTTAGAATAACCCATGTTCTTAAAAGTATAATAGGTGATGTATTCAAAAAAAAAATGTTTAAATATTTTGTTGCACTCGAAGAATTATTAGATTTACTTTCAGTTAACAGATAGTCATTCAGTAAAACAGTTACCTAAGCTTTAAAGATCTAACAGTATAGTATAATTGATTTAATTGATGAGCAAATTTAGTGTGCAATTCAGTATTTTTGGTGGTAATCTCGAATATTTTGATAAAAAGAAAGGGATTTACAGTTAAAGTTTTAAATACCACCCGTTGATTAATTTCACTTCTTACCATCTAAAATTTAATAGTGATTTTTTTTAATTAAGAAATATTTTGCACATTTGAAGGCTATTCATAAGACAGATATTCAATAAAATGACTAGTCAACATATCATGTTTATTCATAGTTCATTTGTAGCTTTATTCATATTTGTTTTTTTTATATTTCAGCACCATTGCTTCCTTCATTTACAATATGGCTATAGCTGAAAATCAACGCTACAGTTCTTAAATTGTAGCATATGTTGAGCTATAGCCTTTTAGACACAATACTGCACCGAACCTAGCGAGACGCGTGTCTATGTATACATCTGTGTTTTTTGTTGCGTGCCCGAGTAATGGATCGCTGTGTGCGAGATACGATAATGTGTAAACACTCACAGTTATCACCGCACGAGCCCAAGTATTATATGTATATTAATCTATGCACGAGCCGCGATGCGATACTCGGGCGCAGTGAAGTGCGAGCGCTCGTATCAATATTATCTACCTACCCACCTAAAAAAAAGGAAATATTTTTAAATTTTAATTTTAATTAGGAAATATCTAAGTTGAATCATTGTATAATTTATATATTAATTATTGCTTGTTTTTAAATTAACCATTCGACCTATATTGTATTGTGATCTAATAAACCTTTTTCTATTCTATTCTATTCTTCATTTACATCAACTACAAGCTGTCTACCTTAAATTCTGGGGCTACCACCAATGTCAGGTAATTATATTAACTACATATTTTGTAGTTTGATTAAATCTCTGAATGAGTCCACACCATTCCTCAAGTTTCAACTATGAAAAAGTTTAATGACTTAGCTTTTTACTTTATTTACATATGAAAGACGACTATTTGAAGACTATTCGACGATTTGACGACCGGTTGGCGCAGCGGGAGTGTAAGCGACTGCTACGCCGATAGTTGCGGGTTCGATTCCCGCTCAAGTCAAACATTTGGTGCATGATCATGAATATTTGTCTTGGTCTGGGTGTTTCTATGTATAATATGTATATATTTACAAAAACAAAGTAAATAATATGTATGTTTATCCATTATCTAGTACCCATAGTACAAGCTCTGCTTAATTTGGGACTAGATGGTGATGTGTGTATGTGGTAGAATATTATTATTATTATAAAGAAACAGCAAAAAGTTGATTTACTCATGGTTGATGAGTAAGTACTTAGCGCTCTTGCAATAAACTGGCTAAATATTGGCCATCATGGTAAAATATTGCAAATTGATACTCACTTCTCAGTAAGTGCTGTATGCAGCCTAAATAACAGTAACTTATAAAGTGTTGTTCAATTCAACATAAATGTGGGAGCAATGTTTTATACATATTTGTGCATCTGCAAATAAAATGTAATAGATTTAGTTAGTTTAAAAGATAAGCACAACTTACATTATATTTAATCCATACAATAATTACTTTCAGATTCCAGGGCTATAATGCACGAAGATGTTTCTCCAGAAATTGAAACCCAACAAAATCTGGGTAAGTTGAATTTTATTAACTATCCAACAAGAGATATATCTAAGTAATTAACTATTTAATAACTTTAAATGATTGAAGCTTTTATAATGGATTTATTGATTTTGGCGTAATTTGGTAAACATTTAGATAGAGGTTAGCTTTTTAAGTTTATCTATATATAGTTGTATTTCTTGTAAACACGCACAGAAAGAAATGAATGAATCTCAGTCGCCTGGGTACTTTATCTATACTAATATTAAAAAGAGGAAAATTTGTATTTTGGTTTGTAATGGATGAACTCAAAAACTACTGGACCGATTTTAATAATTCTTTCACCATTAGAAAGCTACATTATCTGCGAGTAACATAGGCTATATTTTATTTTAGAAAAAATAGAGGTAAGATATTTGGGTCTTTTCGGGTACGCGGAGTAGTTCCCTCAGCACGTGGGGTAAACCGCGGGAAACGGCTAGTCTATACATATAAATAACATTAAAGTGTTTGTTTGTAATATCAAATTACCACACAATAAATGCATAATTATGAAAAAGGAACTAGTTAATCCGGGGACAACGACGGTATCCGAAATGGATAAACAACGGGGCTTTCACCAACACGTGTGTTATGTTATGAAGATATTTCGCGTTTTGGTCTTTAGCCTTTTATGTGAACGTAAAATATATGAATTAGATCCTTATGAATTAGAATTTTACAAACACGACGAGGATGAAGTCGCGGGCAACAGCTAGTTATATTACCCACTAGTTTTTGACAGTGGCTTTATCTGCGTGAAAATAGAAAATAATCCCAAGGGGACTTATTCCTGGGATAAAAGTATCTTATGGGTTACTCCAAGATATTGTCTACCTGTGTACCAAATTTCATCAAAATCTCTTCAGCATTTTTACCGTGAAAGAGTAACAAACATCCATAAGTCCGATCTCAGAAACTTTCGCATTTATTCAATTAAACCATTCTTCAATAAAGAATGAATTGAAATTCTTTATTGCACACAAAACATACGAGTAAATACAAAAAAAGCAACAGGATAGTTTTTGGGCAAAGGCATATTTAAAATATTAGTAGGATGTTGCTGAGTGATAAAGTAGCATTCTATTGGTGTAAGAATTAAATAAGGATTCCTTGTGGACTACGGAACCCTAAAAAATCGGTCCAGTAGAGTAGTTTTTTCATTACAAGCAAACATACAAGAATATTAAAATCTTTCCGCTTTATATTTGCATTAGATTGGCGCAATATTACATAACTTATAATTCGTACAACTATTGATTTTAGATCTCACGGCTACAATGCAAGAAGTTGCTTTACCAAGTACTTACATACATACATACATATCGTCACGCCTTTTATCCCCGAAGGGGTAGGCAGAGGTGTATTTCTACACCCACTTTTCGCCAGATATACTTTAGTCCCACGTAACAAGGGGCGAGCCTATTGCCGTACCGGGCACATTTCCAGACTCCGTGCTGCTACTGAGAATTTCGTGACAGAAAAACCTAATAACACTGCCCGACCCAGGAATCGAACCCGGGACCTCCCGATCCCACGCGCACAATTATGCCGCGAGACCAACGAGGCAGTCGTATAGGGTTTGATGTCGAGTTTTCCGTCTCTACGCAAAGATGGCATTTGCATCGTGTTACCAAGTACTTCAGAAACTAATATGCAACTCAATCTAGGTAAGTTAGGCTCTGGTTCGATAGAAAAAAGAAACAGCTCCGGCAGAAGCGAAATGTATCTCAAATTATGAGTAATTAGGTTTTGCCCGCAGCTTCGCCCGCATACATTCATTCTTTTTTAAGTCGGTTAAAAAGAATGAAGCAATTTTTTAAATCAACACCTGATTAATAAAACTGGCATATTTTACGCAGTTTCGCCCGCGTACATAAAATATAGCCTATTTTAGTCACCAAATAATAATATAATACTTACGAGCACTTACAATACTTTCTAACTTCTCACGCACGCTTTTAATAATAACTATTTTATTATTAAAAGCGTGCGTTCAACAGCATTATGTCGTGGACATTTGTGTGTGTCACTAAGAAATAAAGCAGATTTCTATGGGTGAAAAATTTTTAGCAATCGGTCCAGTACTTCCAGAGACAAACAAACTACTTCTTTATTAACCGACTTCAAAAAAAGGAGGAGGTTCTCAATTCGTCGGAATATTTTTTTAAATGTATGTTCCCCGATTTCTCTAAGACGCCTCGACCGATTTCAAAAATTCTTATTTTGATTGGAAGAGTATACCTCCCAGTTGGTCCCATGATCATCAGGTCAGGATCTGATCATGGAATCCTGAAAAATCGGAGGAAGTCTTCAAATTTTATAAGCACACTTGAAGCGATTTGACGATAACAACCCAATGCCGTCGAGTTTGGGCTCGTTTGAGTCGTCTTTACATAGACTTTGATGCTGGATGATTTCCATGGTCTGATGATAGAGCTGGAAGGCATGGTCCTAAGACCATGAGATATTTGTGATACAACAATCCAATCTCATCGAGTTTAGGGTCGTTTGATTCGTCTTTACATGGACTTTGGTACTGGATATTTTCCAGGGTCCAATGATGGAGCAGGAAGGTGGCCATGGGATCTTTGTAATACAAAGACGCAATCCCATTGAGCTTGGACTCGTTTGATTCGTCTTTACATGGAATTTAGTACTGAATGTTTACCAAACTCTTATGATGGAGCAGGAAGGTGGCCATGGGACCTTTGTAATACAAAGATGCAAACCCATTGAGTTTGGGCTTGTTTGATTCGTCTTTACATGGACTTTAGTGCTGCATGTTTTCCAAAGTCTGATGATAGAGCAGGAAGGTGCCCATAGGATCTTTGTAATACAATAACGGAATCTCATCGAGTTTAGACTCGTTTGTTTTGTCTTGGCACACACTTTGGTACTGGATGATTGCCGGGATCTGATGATGTAACTAAAACGAACGTGTTTAGGCTAGTTAGTTGAAAACAAAAAAAATACTTGAAATTGCCAGAAAGGTACAGGTCTACATTTCAGAATTGAGGCACGTAAGGAAGGCCTCCCCATCATGTACCACCTACACTATCCTATGTAGCTACTTACCACCTATTACTATTTTTTTATTAGTATACCACTAAAAAGCAAAAAATAAAAATATTTTTTAAATAAAAAAGAAACCGACTTCCAAAATCACTAAGGAACTAAACAGCAAAAAATAATTGGTTTTGGAGCAAAACTTTTTGGAGTCGGTGCCAAGCCCTTACGCAAAAAGTTACTAAACTACAAACTACCTATTCTATCAACAACGAAAGTTATATAAAAAAGTGTAGCGGTTTTATAGTCAGATCAGAAATACTTGGCTTGGCAAAAAACAAATACAGGTCTGGCATCTCCTTTCTGCCAGACCTGTATTTGTTTTTTTTTGAGCATTTATAACCCAAAAGGTTTGTTTTGGATAAATTATTATCATGTTTTAATTTCTCTTTTTACAAGAGGAATAAGGACAGCTAGGAAAATTAAAAATCGAGTATTCCTTTCCAATACAGAAAAGGAATTGCACGAAAAACTTGTTGCTGCAAGAATTAAGATAAAAGCAGTAAAAAGAATTGCGTCCAATCCTGCAGTATTAAACATACTAGAAAATTGTACGAGTACAGGAAAATTATGAATTAGTATGCAATGTCAAGAGGACCACAAAAAGGAAAAAGGGCGACGTTGTACTTTAAAAGAAAAAAATGCTTCCCTATTGATTTTTAAACAAAGTCCCAAAGGATACAGATTTTTGAGAAAAAAAAAAATATTTTGCCTGCTCAACAAACACTTATTAAATTAGTGCAAAATTGTAACATAAAGCCTGGGATTAACAAAAATGTTTTCTCTCAATTGAAAAATAAACCTAACAACATGAAAACAGAAGAAAAGCTATGTGTTGTTATGTTTGACGAAGTTTCTTTGAAGAACAATGTTACTTATAATGAGAGAAAAGATAAAATCACTGGTCTTGTTGACAATGGGCAAGAGAGAAAAAGGGAATTTGCAGATCACGCCCAAGTTTTCATGATACGTGGTCTAATTTACAATTATAAGTAGGCAGTATCCTACACATTTGCGTCAAGTGCAACTAAGGGACCTGAAATAGCTAGACAAATTAAGGAAGTGATAGGAGCCTTGCAAGAATCAGGGTTCATAGTGGTTGCGTTTGTATGTGACCAGGGTACTAATAATAGACAGGCTCTCAACCTGTTACTTGATGAGACCCGGGGAATTTATTTGAGGAAAAGAGAAAATCCTAAAGAAAATATAATTTTAATAAATGGTCAAGAAATTGTACCACTGTATGATCCCCCACATCTTCTCAAGGGAATAAGAAACAATCTCATGAGTAAAATATAGAATATACCAAAGATGGCGTAACAAAAACCGCAAAATGGTCGCATTTAAAATTATTACTAAATGAAAACCCTGGTTATAAAGGCATTAGATTGATTCCAAAGTTAACAGAGTATCACGTCAACCCTTTAAAAATAAACAAACAAAAAGTGAAATTCGCCTCACAAATATACAGTCGTACTGTGGCGTCTAATATGGGATATTTAGCAGGTAATGTTTGTTTTATTTTATAATTAGAATACATATATCTGAAACACATTGTGACTCTTATGGCCAACGCACATATGGCGGAGCGCAGCGCAGAGCATTTTTCACTAATTTAAACTATTATGGACAGTGTCATCATTGACATCATCATCATCAACAGCCTTTTTCTCGTTCCCACTGCTGGGACTCGGGCGTCCTCTCTAGGAGAGGGAATGGGCCGTAATCCACCACGCGGGCCCAGTGCGAGTTGGTGAATGTCACATGTCTTCGAATTTTTGGTTCTAGGACATGCCGGTTTCCTCACGATGTTTTCCTTCACCGTTTTGAGAGCAGTGGTAGGTAATGAAATAAATTACACAAAGTATTACGCCTGGCTGGGTTTAAACCCGCGACCAACAACTTGTAAGTCGGAGCCATTACCACTCGGCCACCACTGCTCTCAAAATATTCGTCATTGAAATAATGTCTAAAATCAATTAACATACCAATTGAGCATCAAAGCGACTACATGCGAAAGTAGGATAATTGATGTTAGATATTATTTCAGTAAAGACGATATCGATAATAGTTTGTCAGTGAAAATGCTCTGTGCTGCGCGCCGCCATATGTGCGCCGGCCCTTAGCAGTATTTTCCCTTCTTTTTATACATGCAAAAAATAAAAAAGTTTGTTGGTTTAGGTTACAAGTGTAAGAATAGGAAAGAATAATGATGACTGATTTTGTATTTGATTTGATCTATGTATTTAGAAACTTAATTAAAACATACTTTTATGGTTTTCGTAGTAAGTATAGGTAATGAAATTTGGATCTGTACATTGACTTATTATTTTCAAAGATCAAGGCTTTCTACTAATGTATTTTATTATGCTTCTTATTACATACATTATGAAGAAATTTCTCATATAATAACATTTATTTGAGATTATTGTGCTTTTAAATTACTTCCGCTAATAATTATGTACATAAATCTCAATTGTTATTATCATTTATATTAGTATTGTAACACATTTTTCTGTATGCACCATTTAGCAAAATTTAATATCACAAGTATCATATAATCAGTCATGTTTCGGAAAATTACTTAATAATTTTCTCTTGTTACTTATTTAAAATCACTGTAAGTCAATTGGCATGCAAAAATAAATACAATTCCAAACTATAGATTGACCTGTCTTCTAATACTTTTTCTTCTAATAGCTTTTGTTTCTTTTTTTCAGATAAGAACATACTTCCCACAGAGTGCAAGGATACTGCTGATCTGCTGCTGTTCATGGACATCATATTCGACTCGGTGAATGGAAGTCACCAGAAAAATAAAAACGCTAACCCTTATTAGGTCCAGCAACGCCAAACTCTGCACATCACAAAATATGGATTGAGGGTGTACAGATATTTAAATCCATGATTTTTTTATCAACTGATTGTAAAAAACAATTAATTCCTTCCGTTGCTAATTGGGTGTGGACACTGAATGGAATTAAAACACTATTAAAAAAGCTCCAAAATGATTTTAACGTGTCGTCAGTGTGGTAGCGGCATCTCAATCAGGACCCTCTGGAAAATTTCTTTGGAGCAGTGAGAAGCCAAGGGTGCCGCAATACTAATCCCACATGTGACCAATTTGAGTCGGCGTTCGCCACATTATTAATTAATAATATAAGCAGTGTCCACTGCGGAAATTGCGAAAAAGACTTTTGTAATGCATTGTACTCACTCATCATCAACGAAAATGCGAAAGCAACGTGGACCTGCTCATCGTTTGATTTTGCAAAATATTTTGATTTTAATTTTACACCTCTAGAGGTAAAGGAAAGAGATCCCCGCATTATTGCGCCTTTGTAGTACATGAGTGGATATTTAAAAAAAAAATCAAAGCTAAGATTTTCAAAGCATGCACAAATTGCTGAAATGATGTTATGTCTAAAAACGAAATAGAATACATAAAATATAGGGAATACGCAGGTCGACGATGGCTTTGCACTCCCAGCAAGAAATTAATTTGTAATAATAATGCTGATTTTAAATATCCAAGATTTAGTTAACGAAATAACAAAAGAAAATGTTGAAAAATAAAATTTAAAATTTATAATAAATACAGCTGTTAGTATATTTGTTAATTTTGATTTTATAAAATGTGAAACACATAAAAAACAGTTGTTGATTATCTAATTAATATTATTATTAGATGCATGATTTTTAATTATTGTAAAAATATGAATAAAATATTAACTGGGAAAAAAGAGGTTGATGATGATGAGGACAATTTACAAATAAAAGCTAAAAAGTTGAATGAGTGCTATTAAAAACACAAATAAACGAGATTATCATCCAATATATTGTTTTATTTATATTATACCTATGTAGTGGATATGTAATCCACTACATAATGCAAGTATTTGATATATAAATGTCACTTATTGGAGAAATGCTGTATAGCGTCCAACTATCTATAGATACACAGTTTAACTATATATATATAATGCAAAAGTTGTCTTACATGGATAACAGATGGCGCTGTAAGTGGTTACCCATTTTGACATTGAAGATTGGTCTCTATTTCTATATATTAAAATGTACTCTGTGATGGTCGGACAGTGCAAATTCTATAACATCAGTCTTACAAGTGTTACTGAAACTATGAGCAAAATTATCTATACATGTCAACTTAGCCATACGAATGGGTTGTTTTAATGCTAACTTTAAGTTATAACTATTCAGTAGACATTCAAATGCATTAGTGTGACCATTTTGTTTAAGTACATCTATGTTAAAATCACCGCATAATATAATGTTCTTGTAATGCAAACGTGATATTTCTCGCAAAATCATTTCTAATTTATCCATGCAATAGTCAAAATTGTTAACATTTGGAATACTTTTACATTTTACATAACACAATACTTTTACATTTTGTTTTTCAGATAACTCATTCAAACATACAGTGAGATTATTTGATTTATTTATCAACCCAGCAATATTTTGATGCATTATTATAATATATTTATTCGATTGCAATTTATCTTGACCGTCAGTATGTAAATGAGTACTATTCGAATTAATTAGTTTACAATCAACACTATCAACGAAAAAATGTAGTACAGTCACTATTTACATTTGCATTAGTCAGGGGTATCAAATTCTGATAGTCTATGTCAATTTTTATATTTTCCATATTTTTTTTTGTAAATATGTTTAAGTGTCATTTTATTAATTGCTCCTGTGATACTAGAGAACTGTCAAAACTTAAATAAGAATTAGAGTCAAAATAATATGCTTATGATCCACTATTGAGTTCCTTTAATAATAGATTATTGAACATCTCGATCTTATAATTATATATAGGAGATATGATGTTCTCTATATAGAGAACTTGCGAAGAGACTTGTCGACGCCTCGCGTGACCAGAAGGCTGGTATGTATCTAGCTCAAAAAATTAGCATTGCCATACAGCGTGGCAATGCTGCCAGTCTTCTGGGCACGTTCCCAATAGACGGCGATGTGGAGGACTTTCACGACGCCCTTTGATTTTTTTTTCTTTTTTTTTTGTATTGTACCTGTATTTTAATATTTTAATTTAATTTTAGTAGTAAGTAGTAAATAATTATTTATAATTGTTTTATGTTAAAATTAATTTAATTTTGTGGTCGTTAATAAATATAACCCTATATAGGAGATCTGCAAATATAAGTAGGACTACACACTATTACATTTGGATAAGTTATATGCTCAAGCGATTACCTAATGGTCTCTGCCATATGTAAGCAGTTTGAAGAAGTCTTAAGATCCTTATCGCCCAACATAACTTTACAATAATCATTTATGCCGAAATTTAACAATTTATCATTAATATTATTCAAAAGACGATCTATTCTACAGTATGGAAAATTGTAAAGACAATAAGTGAAATTTTGTCCAAACGTGTCTTCTATGACCTGGTGTTGATTATGTGATAAAATGTTGCTCAAGATACAGAGTTTGTTCTTCTCACGATCAGTTGAATTAACTACAACCGGGGTATTTCCATCGATGGGATATTTTGTTTTTTGAATTCTCAGTATTTATATTTGCCTGTACTGCTTGCGGTGATTCACTATGATAATGGTTAGGTACATGCTCTGTAGTTTGCGTTTCTTTTGAGGTAAAGGTCCTGGATCGGTTTGTTATTGTTGTTTTACTCTGAGTTTTTATTTTTTGTTTAATGGGGCTGTTCAATTTTTTTTATATATTTCCTTTTTCTTAATTAGCTCCGTATTGATATGACGTAATTTACTGTTCTCCAAGGACAGTGATTCAATTTCTTTGTGCGCACTCTCTAATTGCGACTTAAGGTTCTCTATTTCTTCTTTGTATGATGTGTTCTCTTCTTTAGACATGTCTGGCACGCTGTTCGTGGTACAATCCATAGTACGGGAAGTTATACTGTCGTCACTTTTATGGTCCGATTGTGTGCGTGAGCGTCGAAATGTGATATTTTCAAAGAAATTCATTAATTTATATTTTCTTCATTGAGTCTTAATATGCAGCCACTTCACTTAGTTACACTGCTTATGTGAAAGTTTATAACTTTTAACAGCCTTATTTAATTTAGTCACAAACGATATCGACGAATTATTGGGTTGTACGAAACATATTTACATTATTTTAAACACTACTTACTCGTATTAAGTTATTGATACATAAAAATTATTTATAAATCAAATAATTTATTTTTCAAGTGACAGGTGTCAATCAAGATCTGTGGATTTAAACTTGTCAGCTAGACGAGCAGCTAGAAGAGCTACGCATAATTCAAGCCGCGGCACCATCATAGGCTTCAGAGGAGCAACGCGGCTTTTTGCGGTTATTAAATTAACCAATACCTCATCATCATGCGTAACAGATCGAATGTAAACACACGCACTATATGCTTGATTTGATACATCACTGAATGCGTGTATCTCACAGGATACAGAATGATCACATAATATATAACGTATCTAGGAATTCTTATTTGATTAATGTAAAGGTTTAATTAAATTGCACCAACTTACAACAATTTCAGTCGAAACCCTTTCATCCCATCCTATTTTCAAAGACCATAGCTTTTGTAAAATGAGTTTTGCCTGCAATATACAAGGGTTGATAAGACCTAAAGGATCAAATATTTGTGCCATGGAAGATAAAATTGCACGCTTCGCTATGTGTTCATGTTGTGTAAGGTTGACGGAAAATAACAATTTATCGGATTTACAACCCCATAACAATCCGAGGGTCTTTGAGTATTCATTACCACTCAAGTTGGGATACTCATCTGTGTCATTTTCACCTAGGAGCTCCTGAATTACGGAGGCATCATTTGAATGCCATTTTCTTAAAGAGAATTGGGACTTTTACTTTTAATTTTATTGTTAAACTAGTTTCACGTAAAATGCCTAAAAGATGTGGCATAATATTGTTACGAGCTGGGGTTCGGTGATAAATTAAATTCTTGTGCCACTAAAACTGCACTTTATTTCACACATTTATACACACTTAATTTCCTACACTAATAAAACACTATTTCAAACTACTAATAACAATTCTGCCTTCCTTAAACTTCGCACTCCTTCGCTTGTTGATCGCTCCGATTATTAGAATTGAACTGTAACAGCCTGAGGCTTCGTTCACACGACATTATCCTGCACGTTTTCTTTGTATTCGGTTTTTTAACGTACAATCACCTGGGTGTTCACACGGTAGATTTTTCTTTGTGTAAAAAACGAATAGCCGCAGTCCTCATAGAGTTGCGATTGTGAAAAGACGTCAGTGATGGATCCACGCTTGGTTGTTCGTTTATATTGGTACAATCGAAGGCGCAAACGGTTTCGCCGCCGACAGAGCAGAAGGTTTTGGGTACATCCTATAAATGAAGAAACAGGGCGTACTAAACTATTTGAGAAGTTATACGATAGACTTAGAAACGATGAAAATAAGTTTTTTAATTACTTTAGGATGTCTATTGAAAGTTTTGAAAATAAAAAAAATACTAAATCGATAAAAAACGTATGAACATCGTGCCGTGTGAACAAGTCAGAACTATACTATGTGCCACTGCATGCCGAATACGTTAAAGTTCATTCGATTTGCTTGACAAGTCCGTTGAGTATTTGTTTAAACGTATAAACGGTGTACGATTTTTTGCAGTACAAGCGTCATGTGAATGGTTCTATAGAGAATGTATGTGCTACTATTTATACGTTAAGACGTATACTGCAAAAAAACGTGCAGTACAATGCCGTGTGAACAAAGCCTGACTCGCGCGTTCACGCGGTATTTATACCGGCCGGAACACATAACTAGTCTGTTTGAGACGCCTCAGGAAAGTTCTGGTAACGTGCGTGCGTTCTAGCGTTGTGGTATTGTTCTAGTATCAGCAGCAACGCCATCTGTTAGACAGTTGATGTAACACTGATATATCCGTTCTCTTCTAGTTCTCTCATTCACCGATAGATGGCGTTATTTTGAAATGTGTGATTGTGTATCTACATAGTTGTTGTTAATGATCGAAGTTGATACATTATAAAAAATGCTTATTTCACTTTATTCATCCTGCGTTAACTACCTACTTGATAAGTTGTAATTTTTACATAAACCTACATACTACAACACACGACAATAAATGTTTTTATTAGGATTCGAATGAATCTATCTAAACTGGCCCATTTTTAAATAACTGAACTCAATTCATGGATTAACAATAATTTACCAGAAGGAGTAAGAAATTATTACCTGTTTATGTGATTTCTAATATTGATTAATTTTTGCCGGCGGGCTAGAAGTGAACATAACTTTTCATCACTCATGTTTCCAGATAAAACTTTCACTGCCTTCTTATCAAGCATCTACTTAGCCTAAGTAATATGTCTGCTTCTCAGACATGTGTGCTGCTTGGTTCTCCGCAGACTGCTATGCCGCCATCCACACACGTAAGTACCCAGGGTTCAATTTGGCGCAGGAAGTAAGATCTACCATCTGCAACATGCAGGACCTCTTAGCAACCCATCAACAGAAGGCTTACATCCTCCTCAAGATGTGGCCATTTGACATCATCGGATCCATCCTTCGCGACCTAGAGGGTTCTCAGGCCTTCTTGACCACCATCACGGCGGACGTGGCTCCTGCTCTCAAAATTTCTTCTTTCTACGCTGCAGCAATCAGTACTGTTGTAGGCCCCATCCATGCCATGATGAGGTTGGAGCTGGCGGGGTTGTGGAAGACCATGGGGAACCCTACAGTCAACATGAACAGCAGCACCGCCAGCTGGATGTGCAAAGGGATGGCGATGTAGATAGGCCTGGAGACATAGGATAGACAATATGTTCAAGAAAGAATTCTGTCGACAATATTATAAGATGCATAAGAGGTGGCCACACCTTTCGATAGGTCGGGGTATTGATCCTCACATCAGAGCATGCTACTTTTCCAACGAATGGGGTGATACGGCTACTTAAAAGTGGGACCTGGAGCTCTTTGCGGAGGTCACACTGATGAAGAATTTTGAGTTCAACTTCCCCGTGGACACGATAGACATCATCTCGGATAAGGCGATCATCAGAATGAACATAAGGCCTTCCGGACCATCCACGGACACTTCCCTGTAGGACCTGCTCCTGAGCTTGCTGGACTAGGGGGTGGTCCCCAAGGAGTGGCGCGTGATGGTAGCGGTCCCTAAGGAACGTGAGTTCAAAGAGACGGACGCCCGCTGCTTCGGAAAAATGACTCCTGAGAGCGTGCCTACCAGGTCGTTACGGAGAAGAACCTAGCAGACATCATCTTTCGCTATGTCAAACACCAGTCTATGACTTTGTCCGAGGAGCAGCTCACCAAGAGGCTGAACAGGATGAGTTGTCCAGGGGAGGGTCATGACCATATTAACATCGTCATCGACTTCTCCTCCAGGTGCACGCATTTCAGGGCGGAGCTTATAGCTCCTCTATTCGCTAGCATAGATCACCTCGTTGGACTCTCGAATGTGTATAGCTTCACGCATATGTTTCCGCTTATGTCCACCCTCTTATTCCAAGACAGTTACGCCCCTCCTGCCCAGGGAACAGATGGCCTCCCTGTTGAAGGACCTCGCTGCGTAGTGGGACCAGAGGCCTGGCTTGAAGGTCTTCGCCAGAAAGGATGGACATTGGCCACTATTCTCATAATCCTCAGAGCGGCACATCTATGCGACACTACCGCTTCTCTCCTTGGGCAGGGAGACAACTAGGTGATTATCCTCAGAATCCCTTCGGCTCATTACTTGCAAGCTCGGGGGCTGAGTGCCGATCAGTATACACAACAGTTTTTACAGGTCTTGGAGCAGGTATGTATCGAGGTGGGAATCGTCATCAAAGTCCCAGAATTCTGGACATCCAGGAGGCTTCTAGAATACGGTTGCAGGTACTTCTTAGATGGGGTGCAGGTAAGTGGAGCTCTCAAGAAGGTGACCCGCCTCACCAGTGAAGCAAACCAAGCCGTGTATACGCTCAACACCGTCCTGGCGGGCCTTTTCTCAAGCGGAGCTTCCATCGCCGGGGACGACCACACGCCTATCCCAGCCTACTTGCTTACCGTCTTCGAGGCGTCGCTCGCCCTGTGGAGAGCGCATCCAGAATATCTGTCCAACTCTGACGAGTGGATGACGGTGCTGTTGCTAATAAACCGCTCGGTAGAGGGGTATCCTGTGGTCCTGTATCCCCAGTTTGCTCTGAGAGCCACGCAGGATACTCTCTGCCTAGGGTTCAGCGTTTTGAAACACCTGCTGACCCGCCCTGCATTCCGCACGAGTGTCTACAGTCTCCTGGATATTACCTGTCCAGCTAGGGTTGACCAACTTCAACTCATTAAAGATTCTAGTAGCATCCCTCTCAACATACCTCCGCAGCCAGAAAACATGTTTCGCAGGAAGCTTAAAGAGGACCTGCCTGATCTCGTCCGAAACAAGAATTTATCCGCCATATTCAGCACTCAGGCCGACGAGGAGGAAGAGAGACTGAAGAGGGACCTTCTGGCGATCCAACTCGTCAACCCCAAACTCCTCTGCAAACTATGGCAATTGTCCAACATTGGCGTCAGGGAGAAAGTGATGGGGAAGATCGCCACCGCTCGATCCATCCAGAGCGCCTCCCTGGGGATGTGGATCGACGAACGATCGCTGCTATCCACCATTCATGCGCTGCAGACCCGGACAGCCCTCTATTATATGAGGCGCAAAAACCGGCCATTTACCCACTCGCTAGAACATTGCACGTGCGTCACTGTCATCACTCAACATGTGAGGGAACCCCACGGGACAAAATCACCATCATCCTTTGGACCCAGGTCACAGAGGAGCTTGTTGCCTTCATCATGGTCGGGTGGTCGGGGTCACCTGACAAGAACTGTTTTTTCTCGCGAGGGCCCAAGACACCATATATAGGCTAACAAACAAGAGTGCGTGCCAAGCGCTCTGCCTTGCAGGTGATGGAGGTGGGGGCCATGATAGAGAATATAAAGTCGCTCCTGGAGTTGAAGAGCTGGGTAAAAGGCAGCGAGGGCCTTCAGACCCTCTTGCAGACCCTGGTGGAGGAGAAGACGTTTCTTTCGCTGGATGAACTGGAGCCCTTCACCTCGCAGGTCTACTCCGGAATGCTCTCTCATCGGCTGCCTTGCCCTGCGTTGCGGAGGGGAGCCATGTGGAATGGATGCCCCACAATCTTAACGTGGCTGCGCATCGTGTCCGACACGGCCACATTTTACGCGAAGCAGGGCACCAACTATAACATTTGTTTTCAGGAAGACTTTTTATACACTCTATCCGTCCTGTCTGAGTGGTACTGGGAGTACGGCACTTAACGGACCACCATGGCTGCGGTTCTTGGTGCTAAATGTTGCATATGGGAGCTGCCTCCGGAGACCTTTACCCTATAGACCTCTACATACAAGGGGTTACCTCTCGTCAGAGTGATTGAGGACCTTACCCAAGTCGAGGATTGCCACCAGATCCCCACCTCCGCCAACACCAGTCCCCGAGTGTCCTACTCAGTTCACACGGCTCATAAACTCGCTGCCTGGGTGCTCCACGTGAGAGCTGAAGAGTTTGTGACATCCCTGGAAAACCGCGCAATATCTGACAGCGTCCATGCATCCCTTTTGAACCTCACTGAGTTCCGAGGAGTGCTGGTGGAGGTACTGCTGCCATGCTTCGTCTTTTACTTAATGGTGTATGATCGGGATTTCTTGGCTCTTCTTGTTGAATAGTCTCAACTACTTTGTCGAGATATATGCCCCCAAGAAGACGGCGTATGATGTCTTCCTAGACACCATCTTGTCCTGTGGCAAGGCGGGGGAGCTCTATCTGCATGCAGGACTTTCTACATCGGGCCGTGATCGAGATCTCAGGACCGCTCTGTACCTTGCACTCACCAGGTACGTAGATTCAGGTTATATTCAACTTTTCGAGAAGGGCGCATTCCTCAACCAAGACAACGCGGAGGTGTACCCTCGTTTTGTGAAGCTGATGCTCAGAGTGCTAGGAGAGCTGTCACCCCGCAGCCGAGGTAAGAACCTATGAGAACTTCGTAGCATACGTCCCTCATTCCATCTCCCGTCACATACCATTACGCATAGTACATACTGAGGAGGAGTCGGTGAGCTCGTACGAGCCGTGGAACTCCCCATAGATCGTCCAGGCCTAGGCATCATACCAGTGAGAGAGCCGGATGGTAGCCTTCCCTTAACCAGAGCTCAGAACATCTCCCCGCATCGTCCAAATGGCCCTTCCTTATTCACTGACTCAGCTGTGCTGCTTTCTCCTGTGCGCCCTGCAAAACTGGTCGGGCAGGGACCGGATGAAGGTGACCTTGATAATCACCTTAGAAGACAAAGAGGGGGTGGTGTACAACGCCCTACAGCACGTTCTACATACACCGGGTTACCCCCACTGGACCGATGTCGATCTCTCATCAAACCTGTGGGAGAGAGGTATTTTGGCATGCTCCACAGACCCCTGCGGGTCAAGGCTTCACCTCGAAGGGTTTCTGACAAACATCGCTCGTACTCGAACTGAGCTTCTGGCGGAGGACCGCGTCCCGCAGCCCTTGCGCGCTGCTCCCCGCCTCATCCCGTTCACAAGGGAGAGTTCGCTGGAGGAGCTTCTACATATACATTATAGAAAGGATCCTGGATACCGGGACTTCGTGTTGGCCCCGGTCTCTTATGAGGTAGGCCTTGAGACGGATGATCCAGACTGGATTGTACTACCCTGCGTGATGCCCCCGCTAGACCTGGAGCAAGCACCAGGAGGATCGCAGTGGCTGCTGCTGGAAAGTGACGTTGACGGTATGTTCCTGTCCTCATGCACACTTTCAAGACCTCGAGGCCCAACCTTTCTCCCCACCTCCTCAGCATCACCACCGCTTCCACGTGGAATGCTCCCCAGGCTCGTCAGTCTCTTTTGGCCTCTTCGTCTTGTTTCAACATGTTCGGCTTCATCCGACGCATCGTCAAAGACCTCCCCCTAGGCGTGGCGGAGCACGCAAGAGTGATTAGGGAAGAGATCTTGGAGCAGTCTTCCAAATTGAGACGACCCTCTCTTGGTTCTGGAGAAGTATCTGGGGTTAGAGAAGAGGACATCCTCCACACCTATAAAAAGAAAGAGGAGCAGCTGGGAGCACAGATTTACAAGTTGTGGGTCTTGGCTAGACTTCTTATTTTGTCTGACTTAAATGTTGTGAGGGTGTCCAGCATCAGGAGGGCGCATTGCCACTACACGAGGCACTCCTCCCATGTCTGCTACCGTTCTGTATGCTCAACAAGCGCCGACTCTACCTTCCTGGAAGGAAGATCTCAAGCGATAGATTGGGCCAATAGAAACCTACCAGCCATCCTGATGTGTTCGGCCGCACTGGACCGCTTGGGTGAGTTGACAAGATACAGGGGACCCGCCATCCGCCTTGTCTACGAAAAGTAGGCACGCAGCCTCCCAGCTAGGTAGTCTTTAAGAAAAGCATCATCCCGCTCTCCTCCCTTACCCCCGGCGCTCCGCACTCGGGCGCCTCCTGGTCTCCTGCCCTCCTGAACTCTCCCTCTTACCCATCCTGCTCTCATTCTTGTGTTTCTTTGCGTTTATGTGGTCTCATTTTGCCTTTTGCCGTGCAAAAGTGTTGTTTTTTTGTCCGTGTGGTGACGAATTAAGAATACGGAATATCACCACCCCATATCATCCCATGGGTGTCGTAAGAGCCGAGAGAGGGAGCATATTATGCAGAGAACAACACTGTAAAAGAAGGAAAACTTGATACAAACCCTATGCCAACCCGTTTGGCCAGCGTGGTATAGTAGGCCAATTCCTCCTTTCAAAGGAGAGGCCTAGTCCAGCAGAGGACTGTTAAAGGCTAATGATGATGATGATGATGATGATGAAACCCATTGGAAAAGAAAGAGAATATAGCGATCATTAAAGGAAAAATAAATTACGGGCGATCTGAGGTCGGGAAGTGGTGAAGGTGAAGTGATGGTGAAGGGTTGCGATTTTAAGGGTAAAAAAGGGTTTATCTCGATTGCCAGCCAAACTAAAAGTCCGACGGGAAAAACGTCTATGGCAAAATTGTAGGTTATAAACAGATCTACAACTTTTGTATTTACATTTTATTCACACAACGTCAAAATTTATGTGAAAAATTCAAATAACCAAGTTTTTGGTTTTTTATTTTTAGCTTTTAAAATAGTTTTTTCATTTACACGAAATTTGGTGAAAACTTGCCTTTTTATGTTCCAAACACACTGTTAATGTTTTTTTACGCTTTATTTCGACTTAATATCGAAATAAAAACCCTAATTTTCAATTGAAAATTCTGACGTCAATATATCAGCCTTTTTTTTAACAAAATGCATCCATTTACATTTTTTTTTAAATATTCAAAAAATGAAGATGTTTTATTTGAAAATGTAGATTTAAAGAAAAGGACCTCAACGGATTTGACTGCTATTAAGCTGGATTGTTTATATCCTGATGGAAAACCCATCAGTTGTGAGAAAAAGAAGTACTTATTAGATCTTTTGCCTTTTATACCTCCAGTGCATCACAACTTTTATATCAATATCAAAGATAATGTGTCAGTAAGAAATGACAAAGATGTTGAGGATGTCACTGATAGTGATTAAGACTAAGTATAACTATATAAGAAACTAGTTTAAACTATATAAGAAGTTTAAGTTTCTTTTATCTGTGTTTAATAAACAACATAACATGTAACATAACATATCTTCACGCCTTTTATCCCGAAGGGGTAGGCAGAGGTGTATTACACACCCACACTTCGCCAGATATGTTTAGGTCCCAATGTAATAGGGGGCGAGCCTATTGCCATCTACCGGGCACATTGTTAAGCGAGCGATAATTAATATTTTTAATACACACATAACTTCGAAAAGTCATAGGTGTGTGCCCGGGGTAACTGGGGATCGAACCTGAGACCATCGTCTCGGCAGTACGTCCACTGGGCTATCGCCGCCTAATTTAATAAACAATTGGCCTAATAATCGCTTTTTTCTTACCTATCTCTAAAAACCTAATGCCAAAGTGGCCTATCTATTTTCTCACTACTAAAATCATAAGTTGCAACATTAATAGGTCAAATAAAACATAAAAGTAATAAAAAGTATGTATTCTGAAGAGTGCTAGTTGAATAAAAAAATAATGTTTTTATTTGACCAATAAATCATTTTTAACATCGTATTGCTCATAACTTGCTGTCAGCCGCCAATGTATGTTTAGATTACGTGCATCCTTGAAACAACTAGCAATTTCTATGAAATATGCTTGTGTGACGGATTTACCCGATTTTGAAGTGAAAATCCGTCTAACGGCAATTTAAAAAACAATATGTATTATCTTCGTACTTATGATAGCTAAATTATATATCTTTACTATATTTAAAAGTTTAGTTAATGGTTTCTTAGTGATACTAAAACAATGGCAATAAAACAAACCTTTAATAAACTATGGGTGAGCAATTGTGAATTTTAAAAAATCATGACACAATTAGCCCCCCTGACCTTACTTATTATAATAATTTATTATTATGGGTCAGATAACAATAAAACTATTCTATAGATATACCTTATTTACAAAATGTAAGCGAGTAGGCGAAATAAGGGAGCACTCTTTAGAATATAATATATAGATTTTATACGTAAAGAATCTTAATAATAACTTTCATTCACCGAGAGCCAGAGGTCGAAATTTTGAAATTTGTTACATTTTTAAGCTTGCACGTCTGTTATACAATATTTTTTAAAACTTTTACATACAGATTCAAAATCATTATATTTACTATATTTATAATTAATTATCTGAACAATATTTTGCTATAGTTTTATTTAACAAGAAAATAATAACCAATTAAGTACATACCTACTTACATGCAAAGCAAAACACATAACTTTAAATTAAAATTAACTTACCTCTAAATCGGGATCCCTTCTTTTTGCATAATGTTCTTTGTGTCCTAATATACTTCGGCATAACGATTTTGGCACAATTTGTTTTGGATAATAATACATCGGCATAATTTTTTTAGGAATACATTTTATGTTGGCATAATCATCTTAAAGACTAATTTGTTTTGTCATAAATTTGATTCGCATAACGTTAGCAGGCCTAATGACTATTAGCATAACGTTAGTAGGCCTAATGACTATTAGCATAACGTTAGTAGGCCTAATGACTATTAGCATAACGTTAGTAGGCCTAATGACTATTAGCATAATATTTATATATTTAACTTGTAAAAAATTTATATGCTGTGCAACAAAAGTTAGTGACAGAACCGAATTGCTGCAAAACCGCCCCCTTGAGTTCCTACCCCTAGAGTGTTATTTAAAATCGCGTAGGCGCGAAGGGGCGAGGCGGCCCGAAGCTGCGGTGGTGAGTGAAATGAATGCTGAAAGTGAATGCTGCATGCTTGCTTGCTTGCTGCATGCTTGCTTGCATGCTGCATGCTTGCTTGTTTGCTGCATGCTTGCGTGCATGCTTGCTTGCATGCTGTATGCTTGCTTGCTTCATGCTTCCTACAGCGAAAAATATGCCAAAGACACATTGCCAAAGTTATTATATCCAATTTGTATTGTATTGTTATCATTATGCGTAAATAAATTTATGCTTTAGGATATTATGCTTAAAAAAGTTATGCTTTAGAACTTTATGCTTAATAAATTTATGCTTTAGGATATTATGCTTAAAAAAGTTAAGCTTTAGAACTTTATGCTTAATAAATTTATGCTTTAGAATATTATGCTTAATCATTATTATGGTTAGAGAAATTATGCTTAAAAAATTATGCGTAAGCTGTTATGCGTAATTATATTAAGCGAAAGTATAACTATGCCAAACAAAATTATGCTAAGTTATATTAGGTCTTAAAATTTTATGCAAATGGATAGGGAACCCTCTAAATCATCTTCATCTAAAGATTCCGATTCAGAAAACTCATCGTCTTCAGTACCTTTCAAGATACGTAATAATTGTTCCGTGGTAAATACTTCTTCAGTGGCCATTATTGCAATCATGTACAAAACATAATAGGCATGATGACAGCATTAAAAATACGACCTGTGAATGATTTTAGCGAAAAAATAATGTTAAAAGGTTTCTTAAATTTGACCCAGTTTTATAAAAAATATTAAGTTTTTATTTTATTGAATATCTTATTAATATTCAATAAAATAAAAGTATAAAATACTGCAATCGGCCATCTTAACGTGAACACCAATCAGAACGCTTGACGTCATGCCTTAGTAAATATGACAATGTTTATAGAATTGCTATATTGTGTTGCTCCGTGTTTGTTGTGATTACGCGTTATATTTGATTTCTGCATCATTTCATTAGATAAATTGATGTTTGTTAGCGGTTTGGTGATAAAATAAATAATCCAAAAAGTATAAACGATGTAACAAGGTTTTACTAAGGCAAATAGCTCTAATTTGTCCCGAATTGATTTGTTGATGCTGGGAGAGTTTCTGGCTTCGAATAAAGACTTTGTCTCAGCTGAATTTCGAAATGTTAAAACTTCCTTGTAAGTTCATTATTATCTCACAAGTTTAGTTTAAGTATGCTTTATCTCAGATAAGCGTTTTTCAACACTTATGTCGTAGTTTATTTTTGAGGTGAGTTAAACTCGCAAGAAAGTCCTAACTATTTTTACCAGTATGTACTTACCTACTTAAGAAAATATATCATACTTCATACAGCACTAATGTGTGTAACTATCTACGAAATGCTTTTTTACACCCCTAAATTCAACATGATGATAGTATTCACTTACTTTATTTGTACCTCTATATTAATCTAATCAATGTTATTTATTTTAGATCGTCACGACCATCATACGGTGATGATGCTATAAGCTACGTGCAGCTGAAACGTGAAGGAAAAATTGTATTGTGAAATGCAAAATTTGCCCAGAACACAAAGTACATGCAAAGTTATATGCAGCCACATAAGCCACATTGACTGTTGATGAAGATGCAGAAAAAGTTTTTTCGGTTCAATGCCAAGATTGTGTTGCTGCTCAAGGCGGGTGTAAGCACGCTATAGCACTCCTTATGTGGGTCCATCGCAGAAGCGAAGAACCATCCTGTACTGAAGTACAATGTTACTGGCGGAAATCCAAGTTATCCAAAATTGGCACCACCCTGAAATTTATTACATCAAAAGAGTATACTGTGACACATTTTTAAATGAAATTAATCTTACTAATGAAATCATAAATAAAATTGAAATTGAGACCAGAGGCCAAATACAAAAATAGTCTGTGGCATGAGTTAAGATATGGCCGTATTACAGCCTCCCGCCTATGAAGCCAGTCGGTGCCAAAAAAGCGATGGGACACTGATATCGCTCATCATGTGGGGCAAAATCCCAGACACACCAGCTATGAAACGTGGCAGAACTTTAGAAAAAAAAGTGTGTGACATGGTTGTTAAACAACTAGGGAAAGAAATTACTGATTGTGGACTATACATATCTAAAACTATCCAATGATAGCTGGTTCACCTGATGGCATTTTTTAAGATGGCATTATAGAAATTAAGTGTCCCATGAGTGAAAAATCTTATTTGAACTATATAAAAGATGGCAAACTCACTAACAAATGCTATGCCCAGATGCAAGTGCAGATGTACTTAAGTGGAAGAAAAAGGTGTTTTTTTGTGTGGCTGACTCTAATTTCAGCACAAATAAAAAGGTTCAGATTTTTTGTGTTAATTTTGATGAAGAATTCATGTCAGAGTTTCTTAAAAAGATTGTATCTTTCTGGAAATCCAATATTTATCCATTAATAAATGCAGATATTAAATAAAATTTCAGAAATTTATTGTTTCAATTTATTTAATAAGAGAATCCTGTAAGTTAATTAAACCACATGCTATTGTTACAATATCATCTAGAACTTTGACTAAACTTAAGTTAAGACAAGCATGAGGTTTTATCATATTAAATTCCCTTAAGCGCCTAATTACCCGCTCAATGTGAATCCTCAAGCTGGCTATTTGTTTAGTTTGCTTAGCTTCAGTTTTGGTCAATTTAGCTCCAGATGAGACACTTGGAGGGCGTACTAATTGCACTCCTACTTTACGTAAATATACTTCCACATGTTTAAACGCTCTGTCAGCCATCACACACATACCCTGTTGTAAACACTTTACAAAGTCGCAGGATTCTACTAAACATGCGTCTGTTATTCGTCCTCCATAACTAGATGAAATGTAATTTACTAATCCATTTGGTGTACTAGAAATGAGATACTTAATAGTATTGGCGCTTTTGTAGTCTGACCATGAGAGAGCTTGATTCAGTGCATTAGAAGCAGGGCCGTGAAAGTTCCATACATGGATAAATTTCATATAATCAGCGCCATCTACGAATGAGGGCAAGAACTAAAGAAAAAGCGACAACTGAACGGTCATTTCGACAACATTGATAAGATCTGCGTGGCGCAGTGGGAGCGTGCTCTGCTCATAAATTAGATGTCCATGGATCGAATCCACGCTTACCAAGAATTACATTTAGTGATTTTTATTTTTTTTACTTTTAAATTGCATATTTTACATAATAGTTGTCATTTACTTATTTATTAACACCGAAATTCAACATTTATTTTATTTTGAAAAATGAATCCACTACTAACGCCATCGATACGATCGGAATAAAAATAAAATAGTTTGTACGCCATCTAGCGTAGAGGATGCCTATTGAACTTTTTCCTTAGAGGGAGTTGCGCATATTTACCAGTATATCTGTATAATCTATGATTAGAAGGCTTTTGTTCTTCAATATCCATACAATCTATTATACAGCTTACATTGTTATACTTATGTCTAAATGCCATGGGTAAATTTCTTTTAATCATTTCATTGTCTAATTTTACAATGAAAGTACGTATTACACTTGCTAAGATTGGTATATTTAAAAAAAAATATTTTGCTTGCATAGCTAGTATCCGTGGCAAAATCATCAGCAAGTTCACGGAATGAATTATTAAGTCTAATTTTTTTTAAACACAGTAAAATATGGTTACATGGAATATTTGTCTGCTCTTGAATCAAATTAATTAAGTAGTAACAGCTTAAAGGAATGCCAATGTAAGAACGTGGATTTTTTGTGATTTTCTGCAATGTACATTCCAACATCCTCAATCCTTCTTGTTTTCTATCATGTTCTATCATCTCACTGCAGTCAGAAGCTGATTCCATTTGAAGAGATTTTGTTGATGGTGATGATTCTATGTGACTTACAGGGGGAGTGTAAGATGTATCACTATCTGATTGTTCTTCTCTTTTAAATAGTTTTCTTAATACACTTAAATTCGGTCTTGATGGGTTAGTATTAACACAATGATTGATTTTAGATGGAGATGTAGAGACAGATTGCAGGTATGGTTTCATTGGTGATGTCATCTGATTTGTCAATCTAATTCCAGTTTAGTTAGCTTTACTTCTGAATGTTTTTGTCATATTTACTTGAACTGATTTATTAATCATTTTAGATGTAACTTGTTGAACTTCTTCAAGATTGTTCTGAACTGTAAAAAAAACAACTTATTAAATTTTATATTTCTTTAAATACACAATAGATAACACCGATATGGTTTAAAATATACCATTTTAATCCAACATGTTTTTACATACTCATTTTCATTGAAACAGGATAAGTAGATACAGTCCCATTAATATCAGACTATAATAATAATTCTTCAATATCTGACTGTTTATAGATTTTATGAAAGTACATTTTATGTAAGTAACAAACATCTAAAGTATTCACCAATTTGTGTTATTACTTTTTTACTACATTATAACATTTTAAACTTTCTTGCTGCATTATACACAACATCAGTATGAAATCACACTAATTTTCATAATATAGAGTTAGGTACCTGAACTTCCAGATGCAACTTCTTCAAAATGTTCTGTAACCCTATTACTTTCTTCTAATTGCTTTTCACATTCTTCAAGAAAGATCATCTTCCGTTTCTTACGTATATACGACCGTTCCACATTGTCATCTACTGGTGTTTTTCTGTCTGGTTGGCATGCAAATTTACTTGGGATACATCCTGGATTCATACGTACTTGGGATGCCGATCCCATCAAATGGTATTGCATATAATTTTCCATATCGTTTGGCAACTGGAATGGGAATAAGCAGTCCATTAAAATTGATGGCAAGAACTTTAACTAAGACAAACAAATATAACCTCAAGAAGTTGTTTATCATTGCATTTTACCACAAAGATTAAACACCTATCAATCTATAATACTATAGAATATACTTACATCGAAGTGGTCCTCACAAAAATAAATTGAGGAATTCGTAGCTACGTGCGCTGGATCTCGCCGTGCCAACTTTAGCCATTTATTTCTCATCGTTTTGTTGTTTGGAACATAAACAAACAATTTATTAGGTGTTGCTTTTGACGTATTTTTGCACATAGGAACCGCAAACCACTTGTAAACTTTAGAATTCATTTTTAACACACGATTTATGTAATATTTCGTTTACTTTCTTCACTGACAATTTTGACAAAATGCAGTGTTTACTAAGGCATGACGTCACAACGGACGCCATGACACCTACCAGCGTTTTCGCGCTTAATTTATAGTGGATAGAAATAAATGCATTATTTTGTATAATAAGCTTATTAAATCACTGCAATGTAGTGTTTTTCGGTTATATTAGACGCATATCTAGATCATAGAAGGAGATTTCAAAATCTGTAATCATGCCTATTGTTGTTCCATACTCCCCGCACTAAAATTCACTTCACACGCTTACGACGTCACGAGTCAGTCGGCTACTGCCGACAATGGTGCAGAGGGAACTGCTTATCGAGAGCTTGCTAGGGATGCGCATGATTGGCGATAAGGGAATATCGAAAATGTATTTACGCAACTATGTTTCAGTTTTTAATATGGTATAACTACTTTTTTCTCAGTGCTTACAATCGTTTATGTTTTGTTAGAACAATGAAAACTGTAATGACAAAAATTGCAAAACCTTAAGTTACCTAAATTAATTTAAGAATATAATATACGTCAACATGATACTAGCTCATCACTAGCAGTCGGTTCTGCACGACGTTGGCGTCATGGGACTTTCTTTTTTAACCATACATTATTTAGTTTTTATAATCAAATATTTAAATGAGGAATATGCATTTTTGTTTACTGTATGCAATTTAATAATGTTTAGAGATTCAGCTTTCAAGGTGTATCAATAAAATACATAAAAGTAATAATTTTATATGTTTATTTTGTATTTTTCTGTGACCTGTTTGTTCTCGAGTATAGCCGTCGTTGGCGCACAGGTCACGCATGCTCATGTCGACTATAGCCGACATTGGCGTTCAAAAGGTTAGCAGTGACATTATTCTGCCGCCCCTTAACAAGACTATAATAAGGCATTATTTATGCTAGTAAGTATCAGAAGTTCAAAGTAACTCATTATTCATTAAATAACTTTCAGTACATTTATTTTTTTAACAATCTTAATATATAAAATCCTTGCGTTACTGACTGACTGACATACAAGCTACAGCCAAAACTATTAAGCGCAGGAAGCTGAAATTTGGCATGTATGTTCCTTGGAGACTGTAGGGGTGCACTAAAAAGGGATTTCCCGAAATACCTACGGGGTCGGTCAAAACGGATTAATTTAAAAAAATGTGCTGGCGTAGCTGCTGGCGTCCTCTAGTCTACAATAAATTATTTTACAGTTCTCAGAAAAAACTTGATATTGCCATACAGTTATATGAGACAAGACACTTACTGATGGCAAGATCTTCTATTGTTGGTGATAATACCTTTATAAAAGGCTACTGCAGGAAGACTATGAAGAATCTCCAGTACGAAGTTGACATCCAACTAAATAAAAAAGGAAATCCTGAAGCGTCACACTGTGAATGCCCAGCTGGAAGTGGGTCAAGTGCTTTATGCAAACATGTTGCAGTCTTTTTATTTGGAGTAGAGAATATGGTAAGTGGAAAAATTCTTCTGCTACAAAAAGTACAGTTGTGGTCATATAATTAAGAACGATTTGAAGTACTAGAAGTTTTTATTTAAATAATGTCATACACAGAGATGTGCAGCTTCTGAGAAGCATCTAGTCATGTTATAAAATAGCCACATTAATAGAGCAACGTGGCTTAGGAATAAAGAATAAAGTTGTCAACTATTTTTCTAAGATTTAATTTATTTTACCAAAATAACACATTCAAATATTACTGAAGCTGGACAAATAATTAAGAACGATTTCTTAAACTGAACGGAAATTGTTTTGTATGACATTTACATTAAAAAAATTACAATAATATGTAGCGCGAAAAATTCAAAAAGTAATTTAATATAGTATTATCTAAACTTTATAGTTAATAGCATGTCCACGGCTTTTAATTACTGCTTTACACCGACAAGGCATTGACTCTATTAATTTTTTAGTTAGTTTGAGTTCCATTCTACTAAAAAAACGTCGTACAGCTCTCTTAGATTGCCGCACTGTGTATTTGAAACCTTTTTCTTTACTTCAAACCACAGATTGTCTATTGGGTTTAGATCTGGGCTGTTAGCTGGCCAGTCTAAGACAGAAATTGATTGCGCTGTAAGAAATTCCTTTACGGTGCGTGCAGTGTACTTTGGATCATAGTCGTGTTGGAATGTCCAAATAACCGGTAGAACGTCTTCAGCATAAGGTAACATTGTTTCTTCCAGTATATTTTTGTATTGGAATTGATCCATGTTACCTTCTATCAACTTTACAGGTCCAACACCATGCCCAGAAAAGCACCCCCAGATTTTCACATTTCCACCACCGAGCACCCTAAGTACACGAAAGTTACATTAAGTAACTTTCGTGTACTTAGGGTCGAATGCTGTATTCGGGGGACGTCGTACATATCGTTTTCCATTAGAACATATTCTGTTTATTTTCGTCTCATCAGAAAAAAGTACATTTTTCCACTGCCGCACAGTCCAGTTTCCATACTTTCTCGCAAATGCAAGGCGGGCTTGCCTGTGGAAAATGTTCAACATGGGTACCTTCCTTGCTATCCTTCCGTGCAATTTTTCTTCTACCTATCGTCTTCGAATAGTGCGTGCTGAGATTGCTGAAGGGTTATTTTCACCAAAGTATTCTTTTCTCAGCTCGTTTGACCCTTTAAAAGGATTTTGTTTTGCCATACGAACGATGTTTCGGTCATCTCGAGGAGTTGTTTTTTCTGTCTAGGTACACGTGGATCATTCAAAGTAGTTTGAAACGTAGCAAAATGCCTTACAGCGTGGAAATCCATAGTTTTTTGAACATTGTAGATGGTCGGCTATCTTTTTATAAGACCAATTTTGCCGGCGACGTTTTATAATAACTTCCTTTGTAGATTTATCACTACTTTTATTTTTTCCCATTGTATTTTTTATAAGAAATAATTAAATTTTTGAAATATTTAAATCTTTTACGGCACTAAATGGCGCCAAAATTACACAAACAGTAACCTACAACTGCAAATCCACTGAGTGTAGTCTTTTTAAATTTGAAAAAAGATATAAATTATAAAGCGTTCTTAATTACGTGACCAGCCACTAAATAGGAATACTATGGTTAGAAGTAGTGTAAAAAAGTTTGCTTATTTATTTTTAGCTAATCATGTGTATCAATAAATTCAGTGGCTTTATGGAAAAATTTTATGATACCGAGAGAAATAAAAAAATTGCAGGCAATTAGTTATACGTCTTAGTTTGAAAAAATCTTCCCATTATATCAGCGTTCTTAATTATATGATCACCACTGTATGTACCCAGAGTTTGCAGCAGTTCCATGTTCCAAAAAAAACATACACTGGCACTCCTGTGAAAGCTGAAAAAATGTACCGAAAGAAAAGTAAGCAGAATTTGATTTTTGAGCCATACCCACTAAAAATATTAATTAAGAAAATTATAATGATAGTACTCTATCTTTATAATTTTCTTTATTAATATTTAATAATAATTAATACTTTATTAGTTTACTAATTAATTTGCCTAATTCCCGGATGCCATTTAAATAATTATATGAACCAGCAAATCCATATGTCTTTGTAAATGACCACTAGTATACAGAAGTCAACCCTGAACAGGATCTTTCAAAACAATTAAAATTGACAGAAATTAGTATGGAAGAAATTCAACAAATACGATATGCTACAATGGGCCAAAAGGAGTGCCCTGAATAGCATAAATACCGTCAAGTACGGATGACTGCCAGCAACTTTCATACTGTTTTCAATTTAAAGTCCACAACTATGGAAAAATTTGCTAGAGAAATGCTTACTAAAAAATCATTCACGTCAAGAGCCACCTCCCATGGAATCATGAATGAGCCAATTGCTATAAGCAAGTATGCCGCTGAATATGGCCTCATAGTAGAACAATGTGGTATTTTTATTAGTAGCGAGAGACCATACCTTGCAGTAATGTTGCCAATCGATTGTCGACTATCACTAAACTATCGATAGTCTATCGATAGATGACGCCATTTCAATAGTATCCATATGCTATCGATAGTATCGATTTAATTGATAGTATCGACACTATCGATGGTGTGAGTCAGGGCAATACTATTTATATACAATAATAGTATCGATATTATCGGTACTATTGAAGACGCGCACATTATTTAGGTGTAATACTATCGATAATATCAATAGTATCGATAGCCTACACAATCGATAGTTTAATAAAATGCGATAGTATTGGATCCAATTAATCAGTTACATAGCAAGTAAATATCTCACATAGATACTAATTATAGATAAATAATGAATTATTATCTTATGTAGTATCCGAATACAATCATAAAATACTAAAGGCCTGGGCAACACTTAGCTCTGTCACTATAATAGTGTCACTTGCTACATATGCTATAATTTGAAAACGATAGTATCGGCGTTTATTAAACTATCGATTGTGTAATACTATCGATAGTTTCATACTATTGATAGTATCGTTGTTTTATTACAACAATACTATCGATAGTATCGATAGTATTACATAAAAATAATTAAAACTGTCGATACTATTGATAGTATTGTCGTGTAATTGTATCGATCGTATCGATACCGTTGCTTTCAATCAATAGTATTAACTTATTTTTACTATTAACAGTATCGATGGTATCGATAATGTCGATATTATCGATAGCACCATCGGTATTGTTACTAGTTTTCGAGGTCACCTATCGATAGCGGAACTAACGATATTTAGGCAACTCTACCTTGCAACATCGCCTGATGGATTACTGGGAGAAGAAACTCTTATTGAGGTTAAATGTACATATGCAAGTAGATACCAAAATATTAATTCTACAATAGTTCCATTTTTAGTAGATAGTAATTTAATTGTATACACATTTAAAGACATGGAAGTAATTTATATAGAAAGAAATAACTACTTTATAAGTTCCGTGTTAACAAAATAAGATATATTTTTTTAATATCTTTAAAGATGCATTATTTGTAAAGTTTGTGTATTATAACTATAATTTATTGTAAAAAAATAAAACTCTGTTGGGTATATATTGATTAGTTTTATTTACAACTCATCTAACAATAGATGTACATGTAACACATGCTCACTGCACAGCTTGTTAATAATTCAAAATCCTCAGGTGACTACATAGAAAAAATGGCCTTAAGTTAATTACTTTTATGTACTATGCCTTCCCGAAAATTACATAAAATGACACAAATGTAAAATATTTTTTTGATGCTAAGGGAATATAAAAATGATTCAGTTCATTTCTCAAAATTAAATAGGTTTTTGTTAAACCTATAACGAGCCTTTCAATGTGAACTCTTTGACTAGCCAATTTTGGTCCAGTTTTAGTTGGATATCTGGAATTTAAGACTTCCCTTTTAAAAAAGTAGGAATATTTATTCCGATACTTTTACGGGCAAACAAATCTTGCACATTAAAACCCCTGTCTGCCATAATGCTGTCTCCAGAATCACAAATCTGCAATAACTTGCTGCGTTCTACTATCTGTCTGTCACTCACTTATCCAGCATATGCACTTGAACAATATGTTATTAAACCACCTGGAGAGGCACCAACAAAAAATTTTAAAGTGTTCTTGTGCTTGTATGTACTAAATGCGACTTTTTGGTCATCAGGATGACCAGGCTTTTGAATGCTTATTTCAGTACCATCTATATAGAGCCAGGCATATAAAAATCCACCAATCTGCGACGCGGCCAAATATCTATCAAGCTCCAGATGTCACTCCAAGTCACTATAATATTTGAGATTTCAGTTTTACTTACACCAAAAATTTTACCTAATTCAAAATCTGTTGTATTTTTTCAAGTTTAATTAATAACACAAGAAACTGGTCCTCTACTATCAAGGAAACTATGTAGCGTCTGAAGTATGTGGTGTGATCAAGAGAAGGAAACTACGAAAGGTCAAGAATACATGGTGGGACAACGATGTAAAATCAGCAGTAACAGAGAAGAAGAAAGCGTGGTTAGATTGGTTGGCTGCCAGAGCAAATGAAAGAATGGATGAGATTTTTAGGCACTAGCCAGTATGAAATTAGGTAAGGCTGCAGGGTATGACAGGATTACAGCCGAAATGCTGAAGGCTGGACAGGGCATCATAGTTAGTCAGCTGCAGCGTTTATTCAACTTGTGCTGGAGCACCGGCCGAGTATCTAATTACTGGGCCACAGCAGTAGTTGTGCCTCTTTATAAAGGAAAAGGCTCGCAACAAGACTGCAAAAACTATAGAGGCATTAGCCTTCTCAGCATTGTTGGCAAATTGTATGCGAAGGTACTGATTGAAAGAGTTATGAAAGTAACCGACAAGAAAATATGGGATGTACAAGTGGGATTCCGAAAGGGTATGGGGTGTACGGATCAAGTATTTTCCTTGCGATGCATAGCCGAGAAATTTTTGGCCAAAGGTCGATAGGTCTACTGCGCATTTGTGGATTTAGAAAAGGCTTACGATAAAGTGGTGAGGAATGAAATGTGGTCGGTACTGTCGATGTATGGGGTGAACAGCAGCCTCATTCGAGCTCTGAAATCCCTTTATGAGGATTCTAGAGCTTGTGTGAGGATAAACGGGGCATACAATAACTGGTTTACCATCAACACAGGTGTTAGACAGGGATGTGTAGCGTCGCCATGGCTGTTCAACCTCTTCATGGACAGTTGTTTGCAAGACTTGAAACATAGTGATTGTGGATTAAGGATGAATGAGTTACTTGTCAAATGCCTCCTTTATGCTGATGATCAAGTTATACTTGCGTCTTCAGCGGAGGAGTTGCAGGAGATGGTAACAATCATGCATGGTGCGTTAGAGAGGAAAGGAATGAAAGTGAATGTAAGTAAAACGAAAGTTATGGTTTTTGAAAAGGAGGAATGCGTTACGGCTTGTAATGTTATGATCGATGGGCAGCGAGTGGAGCAAGTGAATGAGTTTGTATATTTAGGTACCCTGTTTACAAGAGATGGTAAGAATGTAGAAGATATTGAAAGAAGAGTTAATGCAGGTAATAGAGTGAATGGAGCTCTGAAGGCGTTTATGAATAGGCAAAACGTGTCCAAAAAGGCACGTTTGGCTGTGCATAGAGGGGTACTAGTACCTACTCTTATGGTAGTGATAGTTGGGTAGAAGAAGAAGAGTCATGAAAGTAGCATAAATGCTGTAGAAATGAGAGCACTGAGAAGTTTGTATGGTGTCTCTCTGACTGACAGAGTAAATAATTGTGTGATAAGAGAGTGTTGTGGGGTAAAAGAAGATGTAGTGACAAGCATCGAGAAAGGTATGCTAAGATGGTTTGGGCGCGTGGAGAGGATGGATGACGAAAGACTGACCAAGCAGATATATAAGGCAAGTGTGGAAGAGACAGGATGAAGGGGAAGACCTAGGCGGACGTTCTCTGACCAGATTGGAGACATCCTAAAAACAGGACAGGTGAGAAGTACCCTGAAGAGGAGAACATGCATGAGGAATCTGATGGGAGTAAATGAAGCAAGAGAGATATGTCAGGATCGTTGCAAATGGCGCTCTGTAGTCTCTGCCTTCCCCTCCGGGAAACAGGCGTGAGTCTATGTATGTATGTAAAGTTCAGTGAGAATTCGTGTTTGTCAGGCAGAGTTCGTATCAGAGTTGAAGACGGCATCTCTGGAATGAAAGCTGAGTATTTAATCTGAGTATCAAATTATGATTGATTATTAATATTTATATGTTGTTCACCGAAGCCTTTGTCTCCTCATAATACAGATATACTAAAGGGTAGAGATAACATATAAATCAATGAGGTTAGTAATCTTCGTATGCTGTAGTTGTATATTATAGCTGAAACTTCTTGAGATCTCAATTAGTGCTAGTAAAGTGATTGAAGAATAAGAAAGGGGACCGTGTAGCTGAGACATAGTTCTCAGGGGCGCTCTTGGAGGATATCCCGAGAGCGTAAGTATTAAGAGTCTATCCCTGAGAACCGTGAGGCGTACACGTGGTCCGTCCTCTGAGTGCGCTTGGAGGACAGTTCAAGGGCGTAAAGATTAAGAGATGTTCTATAGAGATAGTGGAGATTGGGTACACATGGTTCTCGGGGGCGCTCTTGGAGGATAGCCCGAGAGCGTAAGTATTAAGAGTCTATTCCTGGGAATCGTGAGGCTTATACGTAGTCTCCTAAGTGCTCTTGGAAATGAGTTCCAAGGGCGGAAACCATACCGGTTTCCAATAGTTGAGTACTTTAATACAAGATCTAATAACCGACATTTGGTTTCGGTAAACACTCATAACTCCAGATGCTCAGATTATCAAAGTATCAGTATCATCTATAATAGTAGATATTATAGATGGTGAAAATGGCCCCCGTGTTCAAGTCTTGTTGCTCTGCGTTCCATGCTCTGTCTCCATGAAGAGTTACCAAGCGAAGCAGATAAAGTAAACACGGGTACAAGCTACACAAAATATTTATTTTTCTCATTCGCTACGTCTGCCTAGAGTTACACCCTCATAAGAGATCAATATAATAATCTATTACTACTAGATAGCTCTGAATAAATATAATCTTTAACATATACGGGCAGACTTAGCGACATGGTGGAGACGCTGGGATATGAACTGGGTTAAAGAATGTTATGAGTGCCAAGAGAGCCAAATACAGGCATAACAGCGGCCACATGAGAGGAGAGAAATGAATCGACTCAACTACTATCCCTAACAGTGGAGAAGTTATTAAAAATAAAGATTCAGTTGTAGTATACACTAACGTAAACAGCAGGATTGAGCAGGGGCCACCGACACCACGACGAATTATAATATGACTTGGTATAATTATTTTTATAACTAATATTAAAATTTTGTAAGGCTTGTTATTAATACTTGTTTTTAACTGAAGTTTGCCGAATGAATTTCTAGATGGCGCGAGTTACCTCAGTTTGTGTATAATTAATTATGAACTGTTGCTCGAAGGAAAATATTGTAATCATGTGAGTTGCGTAATTGAGGTTTGAATTGTTGTTTCATTCATTTCAATGATATTATATACAAAGGGCAGAACTCCATTGTATTGTGTCGTAACGGAAGTTCGTCCATTTATAGAATGGTACTTTTGTCAAACGACTGACGAGTCAATTCTTGAATAGAATATAATCCAAAGAAAGTATCTAGTTTTGAATATTACGTTAATGAATTAAATAATCTTAATTAATTTTCTTCGTTGCTTTAGTCAGAATTACCTTTTGATAACAATAGATTGAATAAATTAAAAACTAAAAGACAATGGCAGATCTCCATACATCAAAATGTCTGAAATTAAATTGAAGTGAACAGTAATAAAAAATATATCAAAAAATTTGGCGTAAGTAACAGAGTCTATAAATGATTCTATTTTCACACAGGAAAGGTGGAAAAAGAAGATATCGGTGTTTGAATTTTTAGTTAAGAATGAACAATGTTGGTAAAAGGAAAGTGATAGTATGAAAGTTAAACAATGTAGGTAGGTACGTTTGAATTATCAAATGACATAAGTCAGATTGACATCAAAACGCAGAAGTATTTTGTAGCATCTAACTGTCACAGCCAAAGACAAAAGCAGAGCTGCACATTTTAAATCGATTTTATGTGAAATCGATACAACTTTAAAACGATGCTGTGACGTTTTTATTTGATTTAAACGTTGTTTTGCTTTAAAAACATTAGCTTATTGATATAATGTTGATTAAATATTAAATAACTGCATTTTAAACCAAACCAACTCTATAAAGGTCGATCGTATCGATTACTTATTTAATAATCGATACGGATATAGCACTCATGTCTATTCCTGTCACACCATTGTCTATGGCAACAATCAAATAATAAAGTATTCGTAATCCATTGAACTACTTTTTATTATCATAAAATACTCCAGCTTTAACGAGACAAAGTGAAAATATTAAAAATCGTAGAAAAAGAAACGATTTGTTTTGTTCATATGACGTTTAAGGTCGCCACAACAAACCCAGACCAAATTCTGCCATTCTTCTTTACTTCAACTGACATATTAGTCCATAGAGATCGTAGACAGAGAAAATAGAGATGAACGACAGTGATTAGAATTTGCGTAATCGTGCACTCGCTGTAGTCGATCAATTTGAAGTTACGTTTTTATTTTACGCTAAATTATCACGAACTTGTTCGTATCGTGTAACGTGTCTATAACGTATATCAAAAGGCGAATTCTCACAATTTTATATACACCGACACTGCAGTATAATCAATTGCGATTCAATTTTGAATCGATTCACGGTTAGTGTTCTGCTACATTTGGTTACACCAAATTGGAATTATTATATACTCATATAGTCGCGCCGGGCGCTGGACAGGAAGCGCATCAGGGTGCGACTAGTTAATAGGATACCAATCATACTTTGTATTTGTTTTCAGTTTTAGTCTCGATCTTATTCAAGTATTATTTGGGTTACTAGAACGCCGTTTGTGACGTCTTGTCCGGATTGATATCGGGATTTAAACGTATATAATAGGGAAAATTGGCACTCTGACATAAAATTAGGAATGAGACACCGATTATGTTCAAGCCGGGAAATTTAAATCTAATCAATTAGATGACAAATCGGCTATAAAAACATCGATTGTCGTTACGGGTTATACAGTTTAACTACCCCCACACTAGTACCGGTATACCTTTTCTTGGTTTTTTGAAATCACAACGCGAGGGGGCCACTCACTTGATTGTCACCAATTGAGTGGCCCCATGCGAATTTTTTTTGAATATTTTGTGGCCGAAGTTTCACCATCTGATGCAGAACACGAAAACTATTGAAAATCCTATCGGTAAGTTATTAATACGCATGTAGTTTAAATAATTAGAATTTTCCTTTGACTCAGAGAAATGAATCGTGAATTGAATGTGAACGAGCAAATATATAGTGATTTATCGTCATCTATGATGGCATCTTGACGAGTACCGATAAGCCCATGAGATTTGTCAGGTTGCCTTTGTAAAAAACATAAGGATTGACATGATTATCGGGGATTTACAGAAAACCTGCAGAAACACATCAGCCATCTTGGCTAGGCTAGCATCTGTGAGTTGCGACGCAATACCTATCTGAGGAGGCAGCTTCGAAGACAATCCACCTTGTAGACGAAATTGCAGATACTACTATTGTACAAATAGGTACGAGGTAAATAAATTTTATGATTGGTAAACGAAATTATATCCGTTAGATTGATAGGTAGCAAGAGTACATATAAAGCGTCAGTGAACCGATTTTCGAGTGAGATAATCAAATTATCTACGGATTTATAGTGAGCCCACCAGCAGAATTCCGTTGTTTTACTGATTTCATAAGCTCATTAAGCAAGATTAAGAATGAGATAGTAGACTGTTACGATTAATATACATCAATATTACACTCCACATAACATAGAGAGAGCGAAAGTCATTGCTAAAGTGAGACTGAGAGCTATGCTCCGTTGACCGTTTGTTTGGGACTTTAACTAAGTGTAAACATATCAAAGGAGAGTTTCTTTTATATACGCATTCGTCCTTCAATAAAATTAAATATCTTTGCAATTTTTACATTTCTAACTATGCTTATATGCGTATTTTTTAATTAAACCTTATGATAAATATTCAGTAATTTCAGAAGCTTGTAAAATCGGACCCATGATTTCGTTGGGAAGTAAGCTAGAGTGTCAAATAAGAAGAACCCAAAATGACAGGTATTCAGGACCATTTGTCATGTATGCCATAATTTGACATTTATATTTTGTTTGCCTTTGGTAGGGGTCCGGGCGGATGGAGGATGAGTATGGTTTGCGTTCTCAATTGTTTCTCACTTGGGAACAAAGAGATAGGGAGTACTAGTATTCATGGAGTATTGTATTGTGAACTTAACTATTTATTTATGAGTGCTGTATTATCGGGACTCATTTAGACTGGTTACTGAAGAATACTAAGCTGATAGGTAAATTAGTCGGAATGCAAGATAACTTGCCACAAGGATACATTAATCAGTACATTGTGGCAGTGATTATCATGAACATTTGTTTAGTGTGGAGTGAATACTTCTCAAAGTATAAACTTTATTAAAATCACGTATGTTTGTTTACTAGGTGATCTATATATACCAAATAGTATCTAAAATGTAGATCTTGTTAGGTTGTTACCACATCATTTGCTTTAAAACCTGTTTGTAGAAAAATTGACCAGGATTTTCAGGATTCATATTAAATTTTATCTTAACACATAACAAAGTGTAACCCTTACATAGCAAAATAATTAGGACATATGTGTTTTTTAATGTAAACAACAGCCGATGGTGGTGAGGAATCTGCTGCTGACGAGCTAATATTAAAAGGTCATGTGTCCATGAAGGTTACTTGCCCGTTCCTCTCTATATAGACCTGGGGAGAATGGTCAAGAGTGATCCTTCCTCAAGTTTCCTTGCGACATGGCTATTCGGTTATGATACGATTTTCGGTTACAGGACTTATGCAAACTTGGAAGAACTAATGTTGCACCGCTTGCAAATGTTAATAGATCAGATATAACATCAGTCTGGCTTATCCTCCCGCCTCTCTATATACGACGACGAGACAGGATATGACGCAGAAGTGATAAAGTCTAAACTTGAATCTTCACTAAAGAGATTCAACGAAGACCTCACTTACTACTTTTGTACAGTTAATAATCCTTCCACTGACGAGATAGGAAAGTTGAGTGAAGTTCAACTTGAAGCTGAACAGAACCTTGCTGAACTAAACGTGAAAATTAAAATAAACGCGAAACAATACAGTTGAACAGGGAACCAACCAAGTCAGCAGCACTTCTAGCCGCTTACCAAAACTAAGTTTACCTGAGTTTGACGGAGACGTATTGAATTGGCATCAATTTTGGAACCAGTTCAGTTCTAACATCGACGCCAGGAACATTACCGATGTTGACAAGTTACTGTATTTAAAAACATCTGTAAAGGGAGAAGCCAAACAGGTCATTGACGGGTTTGACACTACTAACGCCAACTACCAGATTGCGTTGAGAACACTGAAATAAAGATATGGGAAGACTTGCCATTTAGTCGACGCACATTGCTTTGTCTAAGGGGAAGACTGCTGATAAGACAACGAATGAATGTAGGAAAGTACTAAACCATGTAGAATGGCATCTAAGAGTCCTGGAGTCACTTGGTGAAGATATATTTAATTTTATTTTATTTTAATCTTTTCGGAAAACTTACAGCTTACAAAGACATACAATTTACAATTTTATGAAGCGGAGGGCCATTTACAAATTTTCACAAGCAAACATAAAAAATAAATTCAACAAAAGTCGGAGAGACACGAAGGTAATTACAAAGAACAAGAAATAAACTAAATGAGGCTTACTTATCAAATCATATTGTAGAATAGCTAGGAGAAAAAATTATCAACAAGTAGCTTCTTTAGTCGGGACACACTGGTATTGAACAAATCTAAATCTACATGTCGAGATACTTCAGTAAACGATCTACAAGCTCTTATCAGGAACGAGTTTTGTCTATACGTGATTTTTTACTGGCGGTATATTAAGTAAACTAGGCTGACGTAGATACGCGGTGCGTGTTATTAATCCCAACTTACTTAGTAGTTCAGGGCAGTCAATCGAACCATTAGCAATCTTAAATAGATAAACAAGATCTGCTATGCGCCTTCTTTCAAATAATGGTAGTATATGAAATTTCTTACAGCGTACAATATAGTTAGAGGTATACTTGCGAGTTCTACATTGCACAAATCGATATAAACCACAATCATTTGAAGCATCTAATTTTTAAAAAAATCCTGAAGAACTAATTTATGAACTTAAAATAAAATCAACTGAGAACTCCATCCAAGAGTTAAGGAATTTTTTAGAAAGCATCAATACCGCTCGTGAAGATGCGAGTCGAATAACACAGGAACGAAACCCCAAAGTGGTCTAGAATTACACTGTGGAAACGCTGTATGTTACACAAAAATACAAGACAGCCTACCGAAGAAAAGGGGAAATCTGAACAACAATAAAACAACGCGGTCGTCGAAAGTCAAGTCATCAAGAGAACCTCAAAGGAAGAGAATGAGAGGGGGCTGTATATTTTGTAATGGTAGCCACTTTAACGACCAATGCAATAAATATAAAACTTATACAGAAAGAAAGAGCATGATCAAAACCCGTTGTTACCTGTTCTTTCGTCCTGACCATAACATCCAAGATTGCAAATCAAAGGAGAAATGGTTTTATTGCAAAGAAAGTGGGAAACACTATAGAGCATTGTGTCCCAACGAATTTCCTGCTCAAGCAAAGACATATATGTAGATAATCTAGTTACTGGTGCAAGAAAGTAGTACAAGCAGCCTTGATTAAACGTTGTAAAGATACATTTCGCACACTATATCTATGAATCTAAGAGATAGAACTCGAACTCTGAAGAATTCATGCAGGAGATTTTGACGCAGACCAAAATAATACAGTTAAATTATTAGGTTTAGAAAAACATTTAAAAGAAGATACTTTACGACTACGTTTTAATAATAACAAACCTAAAGCAAATACCAAGAGAGACATCCTAAGAGTAATAGCTTCAGTCTATGATCCTTGTGGTTTCGCCACGCTTACATTGTTACCAGGAAAACTTTTGTTACAAGAATTATGGAAAGAAAAAATAAAATGAGATACACCCATACCTGAAAGTTTCGCATCTAAATGGAAAGAAATCAACGATAACCTTCGTGGGATCTCTTAAATCGTATTACCAAGACGTTATACCAAATTACCTAGAGAAAACTATGACTTGCATTGCTTTACAGGTTCGTCTACGCAAGCATACGCTGCAGTAATTTATATAGTAACCAAAGGCGAGATATCATTTGTAATCAGCAAGTCTCGTCTAGTTCCAATAAAAGACCAGGAGCACTTAAAGATACCTAGATTGGAATTATTGGGCGTACTAATTACGATTATAACGATATAACGATTCTTTACAAATAGAAGTAAGTCGACAAGTATTGTGGACTGATAGTCAAATAGTTATCGATTAGGTTAATTCAGACAAATTATAGCCAACGTTCGTCGCATGGAGAATTGAAGAGATCAAGAGAAACAAAGAAATAGCCACCAGATACGTTCCATCAGAACTCAACCCTGCAGATGTTGCTACAAAATCGGTGAGTACAAGGGAGGACAGAGATAAATCGCTTGTTGGACCTCAGTTTCTGTCACAAAGATCCGAAACTTGGCCTACAAGCGAGGTGAAGTCCATAAACCTGTTGTCCCGGGAGGATCTCTTGAGGAAACCTCGAGTCGAAAGACAATAAACCTGTTGTCCCGGGAGGACCTGCTGAGGGAATCTCGAGTCGAAAGACAAGTTAATGAAGAGTGTCAAGATATACAGGAAGGAATTGCGACAAGTCGAGAGAACGAGAAATATTGCAAGTACAGACAAGCGAATTATTAAATAAGCTTGAAACTATTAAAGAATTACAAGCTGAATATTTCCCACAAGAATACAATGATGAAGAGACTAATTTAGGTCTAAATTTGAGATTTTAAAGACGTAGATAGCATCTTACGTTGCAAAGGTCGTTTCATGAATACAGACTGGACATTTGAAAAACGTTATCCTATTCTAATACCTAAAGAGAGTGAATTTACTAATAGCATTATAAAGAAGGCACACAATGAGAATTATCATGTAGGTACAAATCACACCAAGAGCATCAGTCCTACTGGATCCCTCAAGGAAAAAGTCAAGTTCAGTAACTTCTGAGACAGTTTCTGATTTGCGTGAAACATAGTGGGGGACCTTTTAGCTTCCATCTACCTCAGCGCTACCGCCAGAAAGAGTGAACTATAGTACTCCGTTTACTTTCGTTGGAGTGGATTACAGGGGACCACTTTGGTGAAAGGAGAAAACGGAGGAAATAAAAGATGAATTTGCATCTACACCTGTCTAGCAGTAAGAGCTATACACCTGGAAGTTGTTCAAGACCTCACAGCAGAGGAAGGCCTACTAGCATTGAGCAGGATGATAGCTACCAGAGGCGTTCCAACACAAATGACACCAGGCAATGCCACGCATTTCAAACTTATGTCTGAAGTACTGTCAAAATGATACTGTATCGATAAAGAAATAAAGTGGAGATTCATACCCAAACTAGCACCGTGGTTCGGGGGATTTTACGAGAGACTAATCGGTATAGTTAAAAATTGTTTCAGAAGAACATTGAGCCGTTTCGAATGTTTAAATCACGTCAAAGATATAGAATCTAATGTGACGTCATAACGCCCGATAGCTAGTATCTTATCGTAAGTCAATGCTATTCAGAATGCTTCGATAAAGCAGGTTGACAGCAAAATCCGATAATTGTTGTGGAAACATAATCGAGAGCTACACAGCATCAGATTGGTATTCGAATTATTTTTAGGGGATATATAAGTGTAATTTTAAACAAGCAAGTAGGTACAATACGACCCACAAGTTCCCAAAAGGCGTTTTTACTTACCTACCTATAATTATATTTATGAATTAATTGAATGAAAATCAAATAGGTACTTAATTTCCCGCAATTTCTGAATAAGTGGTATCGTGGCATATAGAACATTACGACGGCGAAAGGCCGCAGCAGCTGCACTAACACACAGACGCATCTTAAAATCTTTGAGGGATGCGTCTGATCCTTTTTCGGTATCAACCCCAATATTTATTGGGTAATATCGCCTCACCCATGACTTAGTCCGAACTTTGATATCGAACACTAAAAATTATTTAAGTGGCCCCCACTTAAATAAATGTACTAGCATACCTGCAGAAATAAAGGTAAGCTCAAATACCTATACTTTTAATTAAGTGGGCCTATTTCACCACCCATAATATAGTAGTACCTACTGTCGAGTAGGCTACTCGCCATGTTAAGGCACCAAAGAAATAGGGTGCAAAACTAAAAACTCGTGGCAGATGGCGCTCTAGTGAAGCCTGTTTTGTTTACATCTTGTGAAATGTGTATGGTTGGGATTTTGGGTGATTATTGTGCGATTTAAGTTGTAAAATGTACTCATTGTTATCTATACGGGAACTTCGAAGAGAGCTTCGAAGGAGAAATGTGTCGGTGGCCGGTAAAAAGGCTGCTTTGGTCGAAAGATGAGCATTCTAAATATTTGAGGTTATCTTTCGTATTTCTCGTATAATTTAAGAATGTATTAACTAAAGAACTATTTTTCTCTCAGATTGGAAGCATATGTCAGAAATCAAGACTTTGGTATCAATTTGGATGTCGAAGAGGACCGTACATATACATGTCCGGCTTTCGAAACATACCTACAAACATTGAGATATAAAAAAGTAAAGAGGTAACTCTGTCGAACAGCAAAGTGAAGCCACCTTTTTATGCATGTAGTGCGTCAACTGGTGTTGCCATGTTCGGAATTCATTCTACCCAAAGGTTATAAAAATAGCGTTACGGATACAATAACATTATTTGTTACACGTCAAAAAGTGTTGTCCTATTGCGGATCAAATCCACAACATACGCGGCGAGGCGACTGTTTAAGCCATCGTACCACACGCGCAATTACTTTTATTGTATTATTTGGTAGTATGTTAACTTTAATAATCCTCATTAGAATTAAATTTCAATAAACAAACCTTTGGATATGCGCATCGTCTTACACGTCGTGTAATCCGTAATCCTTTTGGAGTAAAGTAAAAACTGTCTTCATCAAAATGAGCCGAACAAATTACGGTGCGTGAGGTAGGTTGCCATAACGGTTCATTTCGATTGCTACGTATGATTGCAATCCAATTCTGTTTCAATTCTTTATCTCGATTTGGAATTCTAAAAAAAGTAAACGTGACTGTATCACATATATTACATAGGTATATCACATACCTACTAGCTGTCGCGTGGATGTTGAAAATAAAATTCCCCCGTTTTTGCAACATTTTTCAACACTGCTCCGCTCCTTTTGATCATAGCGTGATGATATATAGTCTTCCTCAATAAATGAGCTATATAAAACTGAAAGAATTTTTCAAATCGGTCTAGTAGTTCCGGAGATTATCTCGTTCAACCAAACAAACAAACAAACTCTTCAGCTTTATATATTAGCATAGGTAAAATAATTTATATTTTAAAAAATTACTAACACTTTTGCCACGTTTATTATTAAGCCTGATATACTTTTATAATACAATAACAAGAAGAAATAAATTACGTTACGTTACGGTGCTTCTCGTTTCCCGAGAACGAGCCAAACTAAATTCAATTCAATTTATTTTATTTGCGAAAATGGGTATGTTCACACAAGAAGTTATTTGTTACATTATAGTATCACCACATTCAGCTTTTCGGCATGCAAATATTTCCTTTATGGTTAAAAAAATTATTAAACGTACATTACAATAATATAAATCAAAATTAATAGATGATAATTAAGACCTCAAAAGGGTACGTCAACTATAAACTTAACTACAGTTTATCTAGCAGATATTCGTTGACAGAATAATATGCCTTGGCCAATAATATTTTATTTACAGCACTTTTGAAAGTTAGAAAATTTTCTATTTTTAATATTTCATTAGGTAAATGATTATAAAGGCGAGGTACCATACAAAATACACTTTTGTTCTTCAATGTCGTTCTGTTTACAGTTATTCGGACTCTTAAGCCTCGTATTCATTAGGGGACATTTGTCCCGAGACCTTGTCGCCCAACCCGAATTTTACGTGTTGAGCGACGTCGTGGGGGACATCGCCCGACATCGCAGGCGACATCTACGTGTCGGAGAACAAGTCGCTTGTCGACGGTCCGATAGCGTCGACCTTGCGCGACTTCGTGTCCCTTGACAGTTTCCGACGGCATTTGACTTGTGAGGACGTGTGTTGCTATTTGTTCCGCGACTACCCGCAATTATAGCACACTTCATTGGTCCACACTACCAACGAAACTGTGTTAACACTTAGGCGACATCTCGATCACAATGCCAGTATGTGGACGAGCGAAATGTCGGTCGACATTGTCGCGAGACAGTCGCACGTAAATGTCCTGCGACTGTTCGCGAAAAGTCGCGCGACTTTGTCCCCTAGTGAATACATGGCTTTAAATGATGTCTATGACTATTCAGGTGCTCAAATAGATTTATATTTTTTCTAGTGAACAGAATTGCCTCTGAGATATATAAACATGGCAAAGTTAACAGGTGTAGTTTAATAAAAAAGGTCTTGCAACTATCAGTTTTCTTCAAACCACATATTGCTCTTACGCATCTCTTTTGTGCCACAAATACCGACTCTTTTTCTGTAGAATTTCCCCAGAATAATATTTCATATCTTAGGCCCTCCTAAGATATGGAATATTATTCTGGGGAAATTCTATGTGATGAATGTGATGTCCCTACATCACATGGCCATGATAAGACATCAACACAGTTGAAATGTCCGTTTTTTTTGACAATAAATATAGCGCATAGGCAAATTTATGTAATTTAGAACACAGCTGATCTGGGTGCGATTTCCAATTTAGATTAGATTCAATAGTTAATCCTAAAAATTTTGTTAATTTGTGTGATTTTATGGTTTAAATAATGAATGTCAAATTTATTTAATTTATTTACTCTATTGAAAAATGTCATAAAATTAGTCTTGGATAGATTTATTTTTAAATTATTTAATTTCAGCCATTGAATCATATTATCTCATGTCATATTTACATCATTTTCTAATAGAATATTATTATTGTTAGTAAAAATAATGGAGCTATCGTCTGCAAATAGGAAAAATTCATGTCTTGTTTGCCTAGGTAAATCATTCACATATATAATAAACAGAAAAGGTCCTAAAACACTTCCTTGTGGGACTCCTAAAACTGTCTGTTTAAATTCTGAATGTAATCAATTTCCTTTTTAGTTTCTACACATGTTAGTAATCTTTGTTGCTTGTGTTCTATTACTTAGGTATGATTTGATTAAATCAAGTATATTGCCTCTTACTCCATACGCGTACAACTTATTGAGAAGTAAGCAATGGTTTAGTATATAAGATATTCTCATTGCCACGCACTTCAACATTTTGGTTGATACATCGTCATATCCAGTACTCTCCGTATTTTTCAAATTCATTATAATTTTGTAAATATCTCAAAGTATTGTCGGTTGCATAAAAATAGAATTTGGATTATATCTTATATTTATTTTAGGATCATTGGAAGTAAGTTTAGTAATTTGATTGATGTAGAAATCATTAAATGCTTTGGCAATTTGCTCGGGATCACTAATATAATTCCCATCAACAGATATTTTGTGAATTTGATCTTTTGGTACATTAAGCTTATTGCTATTAATAACATGCCAAGTAGCTTTACATTTATTTCTAGCATTGTTTATGTAGTCAATATTTCTAGCCCTTTGTGTCAACCTTATTATTTTAATAAGTCTAGTTGAAAGGGCCATGTATCGGGCCTTATTATGGTTATTACGTTTTTTCCTGAATGCCCAAAGAAGTTTTCTTTTCCGTTTGCAGCATTCTCTGATGCCTTTGGTTATCCATTTTGGTCTATTTCTAGTAGATACTCTCTTTAGAAATTTCGGGAAATATAAATTATAAAATAAACAGAAACGGTCATGAAAATGGTTGAATGCTGTGTTTGGATCTTCGCTGCTGAAGGCATCATTAAAACTTAGTGATTCTATACATTGTTTGAATTTATTGATATTATCGTCACTGAAATCACGTTTTTCGGTAAACCAATACTTGAAAGCATAAGTAGTTTTCACTGGACATGTCAACAACTGGGCTGTATGATCTGACAGCGCAAACTCAATTACTCCAGCTTAACATCCTCTAATGTTATGAACAAAGTTATCGATACATGTGCCACTTACTAGTCGTGTCGGTTCGTTAATGCTTAATTTAAGATTATAACCATGCAGAGTATTAATAAAACAGCTAAATTCCTCATTTTTAATAAGAGTATTAATATTAAATAAATTAATATTAAATAAACTATAACGCTCAATCGTAGTAACACTGTACTGGGGTTTTGTGTTCCAACACTCATACCTCATATTTTATTTCATTTATAGAATATTATAGTTTTTAAGTTTACTTACGTGTGAAATGTGATTCCATCTTGCTTTTTATGTTTTGCGGCTTGGTTTTTATACCCTTTGACGACGCAGTTGAAGAAATGTGGATGTCAATTAAGACCAATTCAAAAACATTATTAATTGGCACTGCATACCGGCCACCATGGTTAGACGTCAACATATTTCTCGACGCTATTTCGGAGATTATTTGTGTATTATCGCCATTCGACAACATGATACTACTGGGAGATTTCAATATTAACTTATTTGATACAAATAACTATAAAACAAAGCAACTCACCGCATTCTTAAACTATACTAATTTGAATCAAATAGTAAGAACGGCTACACACTTTGTTGGTAACAGTGCAACGTTAATTGATGTGGTCTGTACTGACGCACAGTGCCGGGGAGTCTCAGTAGATCATATACCAGAGCTCGGTCATCATTCTTTCGTCTCATGTGAGGTTTTATTTAAAAAAGAAAACCATGTAAAGAGATATGCTACTTTCAGACCGTTTAAGGACATAATACCAGAGTACTTTAATAAGGATCTGAATGAGATCCCGTGGGAGGAAATTGGTCAGTTAAGTGACGTTAACGAAATGGTTGATTATTTTAACTATTACATAAATACCCTATTTAACCTCCATGCACCCTATAAAACCATATTATTTAAGGGTCCACCAACACCTTGGATCAGAGACAATATGAGACTGATGTTTAAATTAAGGAACGAAGCTCATAGTAGATATCGTCAATCCCGACTCGAAGTACACAAGCGATACTATATAGATCTTATACATCAAACAGCACTGGCGTTATACAACGAAAAAAAGACTTTTTTCAATAAGTATGTTAATGAAAACCAAAACAATTCAAAATTATTATGGTACAATTTAAAAAAACATGTACTTCCATCAAGCACAGACGATGGCATGCTTGGTGGGCAATTTGAGGATCCTGAGGGTTTGAATGTGGCATCCTTGGATGTTCCAGGGGAACCCGACGTTAGCATCTCGCAACTTACATATTTCGAGTTTAATCGATACAGTACAGCAACTTTTTCTTTGCAACCCACAAACAGCCAAACGGTTCATAAAATAATTAAAGACAATACCAATGCGCGGGGAATAGATGACATCTCTAAAGAGATGCTATCCTTGACCTTGCCACAATCGCTTACCGCCATTACAGACATCATAAATAAATCCATCAACTCATACTTATTTCCCAGATTATGGCGGAGTGCTATTGTTAGACCGATTGCAAAAAAAAAAAATAATAATAATAAAAATTCTGGCAACACCTTAAAGTCAACAACACAATTTTCTTGCATATTTTTATTTTAATTTATATTACAGTTTTACAATACAATTTATAAATTTATTTATCAACAAGAAGTAAGAATACCGAATAAATATACGGATTTACATATAAAAGCCATTAAAATTTAAGAAATAATATTAGATAAATACAGTGAAGATGACACTATATGTCAAAACAAACATTACAAACAATAACAAATATAAAAGCAAGAAAAGTTGGTATAAATGTTGACCAGAGCTAGAAAAGCAGCTGCAGCACGTTTAACACCTCCGGACTCGTCGCTCAGCTCCGCCTCACAGCCGCCGGCACCAGCAGCAGCATCGCCGGTGAGTGTTGAGGCGTCGAGCGCATCTAGCGACGAGTTTTTCTCCCCGCCGTCGTCGCCACCACCTGTCCGCCGGCGAGGGAGAGGCCGGCCACCGAATGGCTTAGGACCCCGAGGCTCATCGGTTTCGAACAGGGCCCCCGCTACCGGTGGTGATGTGCACCGCATGAGGTGGACTAGATCCATGAATGAGAATGTCATGCGGGCATATTATGTGGCTACAGAGGGGGGTACCAACCTTACGGCGTACCGTGATCGCATGCTGCCTCTGTTTCAGGACTTGGAACCGGTCTGTCAACGTTTCGGCGCAGCGACTGTCGGATCAAGTGCGCGCAATCCAGCGCTGTCGTTTGCTGGATGACGATGCACTTGAGAGGCTACGCTCAGGCTTGCAAGGTAACCCTCCCATTCCTCCTTCCACACGTGAATGTGTAACGGCAGTGACAATTGACACACTAAGGCAACAAAGTGTTGAAGAAGTGAATGGTGGGGATATACAAGTAAGTGCCCAGTACATGGATAATGTAAGGAGTACTTTGGAATGTGCCATCAGGGAATATCGTTACGAGGCCTTAGTAAATAGGCCTCGTCTGCCGCGTTTGCCCACGCATAAGAAAAATTTGGCGCTGGTGTGTGCCCTGGATTCACTATTGTCTACATACCTAGACAATAGTGAAAATCTCAGTGATACACACTCAATTCTGTACTGTGCGGCTGTAGCGGCATGTCGGATAGCCAATGTCAACATACAAAGCAACATTGATATGGCTACCCGAAATAATGCTGTGCCGGCTTGGCAGTGCAGGATTGAGCGTCGTATCGCTGAGTCTAGGGCACTCATTGGCAAGCTGATCTGCTTCAGGTCGGGCAATACTCGCCCGAGAGTGATGCGTTTTCTGACCCGCGCCTTTGCAGGAACGGGTATTAGGCCACGAGAATACGCGTCGCGGGTCACAGAACGCATCGACTTCCTGAAGCAGAAGATTTATGCGTGGGCAAATCGTATCAAACGCTATAAAAAACGTATAGGCAGATATTCCCAGAATCGCACATTCCAAAAGGATGAAAGGTGGGTGTATAGAAATTGGGAGCGTCCCGGTCTAGGTGTGGATGATGGGAGTCTACCAGATAATGAAACTACAAATACGTTCTGGAGTAGCATCTGGTCGACCCCCGTTAGCCACACGGAAGATGGTTGGTTTAGGGATGTTGAGCGATCATGTGCGACAATCCCTAATATGGATGCCGTAGCTATTACAGCTACAGATGTTAGTTGTGCAGTCCAATCCATGAAACCGAGTTGTCGAAATGCTTTCTGAACTATATGATCAATATGCAAGTTAAATGACAATTTCGAGTCCATTATTACGCCCAAGTCACGAACAGAATTGACTCGATTAAGAGGTTCATTTTTAATATGATAAGCAAAATTTATTATATTACGATTACGTGTGTGTGTATGTTATGATGGAATATTTATCATGATTTAGATAAAGTTGATTAGACGAGCAATAATTAGATAGGTTAATCAGCTTCGACTGTAGCTCCAGGCAGTCATCAGTGTGGGAAATAATTTTGAAATTTTTTGCATCATCTGCATACAAAAGAAAGTTACAATGTCCAATGTAGTCACCAATATCGTTAATGTAGAGAATAAAGAGCAAAGGCCCTAAATGTGACCCCTGCGGAATACCGGAAGGGATTTCCATGAACCCTGATAAATAGCCCTTTAAAGATACTGCCTGAGAGCGGTTTTTTACGTACGAACTAATCCAACGATGTAAATCGCCGTGTATTCCGATCTTCCAAAGCTTCTCTATAAGCAAATCATGGTTTATTTTATCAAATGCTTTTGAAAAATCGGAATACACTACGTCTACTTGCTGACCTGCATCCATCGCATTGACAAGAAAATTCGTAAATGTAAGTAGATTTGTCTCAACAGACCGCCCTTTACAGAAACCGTGCTGGTTTGGGGAAATGTGATTTTTTAAAATGCCTGAGAGTTCACATGTTACTATTTTCTCCATGATTTTGCCAAGTATATTAAGTTTACTTATGGGTCGGTATTGTGTTACATCATCTCTTTTGTCATTTTTTGGAATGGGTGTAACTATTGTCATTTTCCACAAGGCGGGATAAACGCCGTCACTTAGAGATTTACGGTATATAATACTCAGGGGTAGTGATAATTGAGCAGCACATCTGCGAATAAACAAGGGATGAATGCCGTCATATCCAGCTCCTTTATTTACGTCAACTCCTTTGAGCTCTTTATAGATTCGGTCTCTGCTCATATTTACAGACCCAATGCCGACGGGAGAGTCTAATGGAGGGCAACTTGAATCATAATTGATAGAACGGGGCGAATAGTTTATAAAAACAGAATTAAAATAATTGTTAAACATATTGCACATGTCTTCGCCGGAAGTTGAAACACGGTTGCCAAGCTTAACCATCTCGGGAATTTCACCATTAAGTAATTTCGATTTAACGAACGACCAGAAGTGTTTTGGGCACCTTTTTATTTTTTCTTCACTAAAAGTGATGAAATTATTGTAGTCAGTTCTCTGTAGCTTTTTATTCTCTCCTACGAAGAGTCGAGAAACTTTGATAATCAAAAGGATTGCCATAACGTTTCCATTTTGAGTGAAACTTTCTTTTCTCGCTGACTAATTTAATTAGAGCTCTTCTATACCATACAGGATACCGGCTAGAACTTACATACTTTCTAGTCGGTACATATTCACATATTAAGTTATTGATAACACGATAAAATTTCTGGACCATGGTATCGACACTATCGGTATTAGGAAGTTCATAGTGCCAGTCAACCGTCGCCAACGAGGATTCAATGGCATCAAAATCGGCTTGGTGAAAGAGCCTTCTCTTAGAAGACTTTTGTGGAAGTGGTACATATGAGGTACGAGGTAAACTAATAACCAATGATTTATGGTGTACGTCCTCGTTTGTGACGGGATCGGGACAAGGCTCCACAAAGCAGTTATTATTGCAAAATATTAGATCCAATAATCTATTATTAACATTAAAGCATGTATTAAATTGTTTTATGTCTGAAAATCTCATAATTATATTTGTGCCAGAGTGTTACTGACATTGGGTCGAATAAGCATGGATTGAGTGTCTGAGTCGAAAAACCATTCAGCATGAGTCACATTAAAATCTCCTGCTATTACAAATATGTCGTTGGGATGTTGTTCCATCAAGTAACTCACGTGATCATATATTGCCATCAACTCAGAATCGTGACGACTATTATGTGGTATGTATGCACAGCATATGTGCAAGAAAACTGAAGTGGAACAAGTTGAAGTTAGTTGTAGAAGTGGTACACTAACCCATAAATGATCAGACGAAACAGGGGCATTCCATCCATCGCGCAGCATAGGGTTCATATCTCGGCGAACTGCTATGGCAACCCCACCTCCCCGCTCTGCATTTGTGACTATGGGGTCTCTATCATGTCTAAACACATTGTAACGGTTATCAAAATATTCGGGGCTATGAAAACTTACATTGAGCCATGTTTCCGTAATGCAATATATGTCATAATCGCTTAATAAAGTTTTAGATAAGAAAGAGTGTGATTTCGTACGCAGACCTCTCACGTTTTGGTAATATAGTTTATATTACACAATAACATATTTAATGTGTGTATGTGCATGTTTTCTGTATGTGTTAAGTTATTTGCGTATGGCAAAGCACATAAAATAAATTTACACCTAAATTTTGAATTAAGTCCTAGTAACACTTCAACACATTCTATGATATCCTGTCTCTTTATAGTTAAACTGTTACCAAACAATAATATGGCTGTACTACTCTCATCTAAGAGGTGTAACCTAATTTGCTTCACTAAACTAGTGTAACTATCCCGTGGCCTACAATAATTCATTACACACTGATTTGTATACTCACTGAGAAGACTACCAAAATTATGACCTAGTCTATCAGAAAAGATGTAGGTTTTATTAGTTGATGTAGATGGCCTAGATGTAATCATATTTGATTGCAAAGGCGATTGGTTTTGTAAATTTTTAGAAAAATTCTCAGGTAGTACGGTACTCAATGGCTCTGTTGGGATTATAGTGTGAGTACAAGAACATGAGCGCTTATTGGTCAGAGACTCATACATTTCTGCATTACATCTCACCAAGTCTACGAGCTCACCTGCCTCCACTATGCACTTGCTCAGCTCTTGTTGAGAAGCCTGGTATTTGTTGAAAATCTCATTTAAGGTCCTTTCTCTAAGTAACAGTTCTTCCCTCAAGCGATGAGTATCAGTATCATACACTAACCTACTTTGTTCCAAATTAGGCGAGCCTGCTCCTGTTGACGGCGGTCCTGCTCCTCTTGACGACGAGCTTGCTCCTCCTTGTCGCACTGTAGCTGTTCCTCCAGGCGGCGCGCGTGCTCCTCTTGACGGCGAGCCTGCTCCTGCATGAACGCCATCAGAGCCGCGATGTCGGGCACCGTCACGGAGTGTGTGGCGCTTGCAGGTTCCACTGCAGCCGCGGCATCGCCTGGTCGACGATTCGAATTCCTTCATAATACGCATAACCTTTATTTAAGGTCATCAGAAAATTTGAACCTGAAGATGCCAGCACATTAAACTGGATTTTATGATAAATCGTTTTGTGTCACTGCTGTTCGGCTATGGAATGCATTACCTTTTCATATAAGGCAGGCTCAGACGGTAACGAGGTTCAAATCTCTTGTCAAGGATCACTACCTATCATTATAACACTCCTTATATATAATTATATGTATGTATTTTTTTTAATTAATGAAAGTACTTCAAGCTCAACAATCTCTGTGTCTTAAACCTCCAGCTGCCTTTTCCGATTACCAACCTTCGACACAATATCATTACCAAACAGGAATGACACAACGTGGATAGAGATTATTTTGGAGAAATAGTATATACCGTAACAGACCCTTCAACATCTTCGTTTCCACCTGAAACCTTTACGACTTACAATCCAGGTTATTTCACTGCATCACGACCACCAACAACGTCTAGCTACAAAAACCCATCACCAGCATCTACACAAGATTCTAATGAATCTGAATTAATGGAACAATATGATAATTAAATTAAATGTTAAATACCTACCTATATTATGTCTCCTTGTCCTCAATGTCGCCTTTACAAATAAGGCAACAACTACTTGCTTCGCCCTTTGTCAACTCATGCATCAATCCAAATGGTGCAAGGTCAATTCTCAGCAGTGAAACAGATTATGCAGAAATGGATTGTATAAAAATATTTGCTAAAGTGTATAATCAGAATGTGTGTGTACATAATTACTATGTTTACACTAGAACTAACATAGAAGAAAGACAATTCCTTCATTTCAGAGTCAATGACTTGCAAAATTTCATACATTTACATCTTCGAGACGTACATTTCACACCATTAATCCAAGTTGAAGAAATTAATATTAATAATATAGCTGAAAATCAACGTACAGAAAAAATATCTTCCCAAATATCCTCCGATGATGAACTTAGTGGAGATGATAACGATTAACATGATGCTGATATTGCTGCTTTCAACGTAGGAATGAACGACATTAAAGAAATCCATGGTCATCTGCAATTTTATAATATATTTAAAAAAATCTTTTAGTCATTCGTGTGCAGTTTGCGATAGACTTTGGTGGAAAAATGACTTGAAAAGTACTACTGGCGTACATGATGATATTCCACAATTGATATTGCTGGTAATATAATTATTTTATATAAGATTTAATATATTGTGACGGCCGGTGTCATGTCAAGCTGTCATCACTACGGTTGCTATGGACTACTGACGTCTACACAACAAACTAGCCGGTCATCAAACACAATAATTAGCAAAGAGGTTTGAAGACTATTTTATTATTTGGAAATGACAGGTTTTAGTTCGATGACGTATACACTCTGTCAAGTGTTCGCCAAATTCACCAGTCATTGACAACAAAGCGATGGCCGTGCGGATAACACATCCCATTCACGTTCTGAGGACGTGGGTTCAAATCCCAGTCATAACAGTTATGTGGATTATGGTTTTTATGAAATTTGGAAAATGTTTATGAATATTTGGCAAATATTAGTTGAGTTAACACCTGGTTTAAAACAGCTGTTAAAGTTATTTTAAATAAAATAGTTTAAATATGGTTGAAATATATTTAATGACATATAAATATAGTTGAGGTTGAATACCTGCCAGTCTAGTGTTATTTCCACATATACACAACATTAACAGCACTAACACAGTCACACGCTGCAGCATGGAATCCTCTATCCATAATATACAGCAATATTTTGAGGAAAGGATGGCCAAGTTCGAAGCGGATCTCCTCAAGAAGAGCTCTACTGGTACGGGCGGCTTGGCAGAAGAAATTGGGGCTTTCAAGGATTTCATAATCCAGTAATTTAAGTCCTTTTCGCAACAGTTGGAATCTGTCGCCCGCACTGAGGACAGTATGGAGATACGCAGCCGTCGAAATATGATTCTCCTGCACGGCGTTGAAGAGGAGAAGAGTCAAGAAACAGCTGAGATGGTCGTCCAAGTGGTGAAGCAACGGCTGAAGTTTGATGCATTCACTACGGAAGATATCAAACGTTGTCATCGAATGGGCCGTCCCCAACCGAATAAGCCTAGACCTATTCTCGTCAAGTTCCGGAGCACATCAGTTCGAGACAGCATATGGTTCGCCAAAACTAAGTTGAAGGGGTCTGGAGTAACGCTGTCTGAGTTTTTGACCCGAACGCGACATATGGCGTTTATGGCAGCGCGGGAGAAGTTTGGCGTGACGAAGTGCTGGACCAGGGAGGGCTCGGTATTCGTCCTTGGCGCGGATGGTCATCGGCATCGGGTGCTGTGCTTGGGCGACCTCAACAAAATTAAAGTCGCAGACCCAGGGAAACCTGTGAGGAAGGCTGCTGCTGCGAAAATCAAGCGGACGGCCGCTTCGAAAAAATAGGTTTCTTGTTTGTTTGTTTTTGCGACTGGGTGAATTTATATTATTTTTACTACCTTCTTCATAACTTATAATCGTATTTACTTTCACAGTACTTTTCACTTTGACGTATCATATGTCAGTTATGTCACTTGCTTGACGTACTACTGCCAATTTGAATCATTGGTTTTTTATCTTCAGCCTATGTCAAATATTATTTTATATATATATTTTTTAAATATTTTAATTATTTAACAAATTCACCTGGTTCAAATTTTATTACGCATTTTAATTGTTTTTTTTTCTTTGTTTCTTTTTTCTATAAAGCTGTGTAGTGTTATTTACAATAGTCTTCTTGTAACACGCAACTGGCGGGTGGACTGACTTTACACCGTTTTACAATATATTTTTATTTAAGTATTCTATATAATATAAATATATAACGTTTTATTATATTGATATAGTTAATTAATTTATATATTATAAATATATTCTTTTTTTATATAGTCGATGTAATATGTTAGACACAAATAGTGACGATGACAGCTTTTTAACTGCTAGTAGTCTCAATGACACCTTCACTTGCAGACATTCTTCAGTCTCAGTTCTCTGACGTCGCAGGGAACTTCAATGTAGTCCATATAAATGCCCATAGTATTCCAGCTCATTTCCCTGATATGCTGGCAACCTTTGACTGTAGGAACATTCATGGTATTGTCGTTTCAGAGTCATGGGCTCATGGCTCAAACCAGACATGGTTTCTTAACTTCATATTCTCTTCCGGGGTACCACCTAATAAGAAGTGATCGTGCGGTTGGTGGTGGTGGCGGTGTTGCTATTTACCTACGTGCTCAAATTCCGTAACCACCACCCTCGAATGCCGGCGAGCATCTATTCTTAAAAGTGGAATTAAATCGTGCTAAAGTTCTTCTAGGTGTTTATTATTCCCCTTCGTTACGTACAATTTTTCCCTTATTTTGAACACATCCTAGAAACTTTGGTACCTTCTTACAGTCACACAATTATAATTGGTGATTTTAACACCTGCCTCATAGCCCCTCGAAGCATTTTGGCCACCATCGAGGCATCTCAGGACACCCGTAGATGTATTTGGGCCACTTTCGAGGCTAGACTTTCGAGCTAAGTACGGGCGCGTAATATTTTCGTTGAAAGAATGGTGGTATTTCTATTTATTAAGGTAATATAGTATATCAAAAGACGCGTAATTAAATAAGCTTTCGAATGATATTAATTAAAACCAAATAATATACTTGAAGCCCACGAAAGAGCGGTATAAAGCGCGCCCGGTATAATATTTTCCCGCCATTTTCGAGCGCGCTATCATATTTCTAGCATATTCATATTTCTCGTCGTTTTTTATTATGAGAGGTATATAAGTATTGTACACGGTTAGATAGGTAATTTAATTTACTTTCAGAGATAATGAATATAATGGAAAGAAACATTTTAATTTTAAACATAAAAAATATATAATATAAATGATTGTTAATTGCCGCCAATTTTCGTATTTTATTTTTTCAAACATATTTTCTTGTTATATATCAGATTTAAACCTAGATAAGTTTCTTTTCAACTAGATTTCCAATTTAATAAACCATATCTGATAAGAATCCGATAAGAATTATTCTTATTGGACTTTGCACAATTGTTTACTTTTTCTCACCAAAAATAACCGCCATACCAGGCCTCCTTCACTCGGCCGTACCTACAGCGATAAGTGCCTACACATTGGCGCGGCTTCCAAGCCCGGCGTCCAACGCGCCGCGCAAGGGTTGTTGACTTGAAAATTTGATTTTATTTATTTTACGAGAGCAACTTGAAAATTAGATTTTTTGTTTGTTGAGATATCCCAACGATTATGGTGTCAAATTAAAGATCTAGTTCAAAAACCATTTTATCTGTTTGAATCATGTAAATCGGTCCACGCGTTTAGGAAATAACTAAGAATTAGTATAGTGAAAATGTAAACGACCAGATTTTTGCGGTTTTTGTTCTACGAGCTCAAATAGTTGGATAAATACTTATAGGATGATTATTTATTATTAGGTACGTTGTCAAGTAAGTAGATAGACGATGAATAAATATAATAGTAGCAGCGGCAAGTCGACAACCCTAGCGCGACAGCTAGCGCGTCACGCCGCGCCAGACAGCGACAGCGTTATATGTTAGAAAAGAGCGGGAACGGTTATGTAAATATCGCAGTAGGCACTGAGTGCTTATACGAGCTGAATTGCACTTTGTTGCTTAGTAGCAAGAGTCGCAATTTCAATGAATTGGTTTGAGAAGTGGTGCTTCTGTACGTAAGTACTGTTTATTCTGTGGCCATACCGCCAAAATTTTCGAAAGCCAATAATCTCATGAATTATAGGAGTAATATATATCACTAGCTGACCCGGCAAACGTTGTTTTGCAAAATTGTTTTTTTTTTTTGAAAAATAGATGTTGCCCGATTCTCATAGATACCGGATAAGCACAAAAAATTTCATCAAAATCGGTCAAGCCGTTTCGGAGGAGTATGGGAACGAAAACTGTGACACGAGAATTTTATATATTAGATATGATAGGTTTATTTATATACTCATAATAAAACAATAATTCATAGCAGAAATGTAACCTTATCTATATATTTTTATTGAATAAAAAAATAATGCCGTTTTTTCGGTAATTGAATGAAATAGCCTCTTGAAATAAATTATTACACAATATTTGTTTATTTTTTGCTGTTATTTTATAATTAATTAGTTCATTCACAATTAAAACATAAAAGTATCAAATATAATTATATAATTTGCTTACAATGATGTTTTGAATCCATAATTACGCCCCGCGCGCAACATGCAAAGACAGCGAAATATACAAAATTTCAAATGCTGACATTTAAATAATTTTCTAAGCAAGCATTGCTATAATTTTATATTATTGTAAAGATTATACCACTAGGTATACAAAATAACAAAAGTAAGCAATTTATACCCCATATTGTTATCATGACAAACAAAAATGGCGAGTAGGTCGTCGATAGTCGACATTGTTTACAATAGGATCAAGTTCGGCGCGTCGCATAAACTAAAAATTCCGTAATTCAGTCACCATTTAAACATTACTATAAAGCTTATTTAATCTACTTTCATAAAAACATCATTTCAAATATCAACACCCGAGTGACGAGTCGTAAGGTTAGGTTTAAGGTAGCACGGCAAGTGGCCTTGCTTCGCGGTTGGTCAGATAACGACCGCGTGATGCTTTAGCGAAAAATGTCAAATTAGAGCGGTTACCTTGAGCGGTTAATACAAGATAATCGTTCCACCACATGTAGGCGTATTTCAAATTCTTGCAATTTATCTATTCTTCCTCTTCATGCTACACATAATTTCCCAAACTCTGTACCTTCTCTTCTTGACCTCATTTTTGTTTCTTCCCCTACTTTTGTATCCAAACATGGTCAGTGCTCTGCAGACAGTTTCTCTTACCATGATTTAATCTATCTTTCATATAACATACGCCCACCAAAGGCAAAACCGAGAATTATTATGCAACGCAACTTCGGTGGGATGGATTGTGTAAAGCTCTGCGCAGATGCCCGTAGTATAGATTGGTCTCCTTTGTACACATCAGACTGTGTAGATATCAAAGTCAAAATGTTTACAGACAAATTAACTCAGCTGTACGATGTGCATGCACCAATCCGTGCCATTAAATTAAAACACCTACCTGCACCTTGGCTTACTGACGAAATCAAAATTCTCATGTCAAAGAAAGCGGCTGCCAAGGCGAAGTACAAATGCCGTCCAAACCCTGTGAATTTGGAAAAATACATACGTGCCAGAAATCTCTGCAATAAGGTGTGTAGGAAAGCACAACGGCAGCATATTTACAACTCGGTTGAAAACGGAGATCCAGTTAAAATTTGGAAATTTCTTAGAACACTGGGAGTTGGTAAGTCGCGCAATGATGCAATCCCCAAAGATATAAATATAGATTTGCTTAACGCACATTTCACTGCTTCGTCCAACTTGGATGGGACAAGAAAAACTAACACGTTACAAGATCTTTACGTATCCCAACTCCCAGATTCACTTCACCTTTTTCAGACTCACCTTTTGTTTTCGAGCAATTTGCCGGTTGTGATGTTAAAAAGAGCATTATTTCTATCTCATCCAATGCTGTTGGTAATGACTGTATGAGTCAAAATATGATCCTAGATGAAATCCTCTCTGTCCTTTGTCATATCCTTAACTACTCAATTACCAGCGGTGTCTTTCCATCCGCGTGGAAAGATGCACAAGTAGTACCGATCCCTAAAAAATACAAACCCTGTTCCTTTACTGATTTCCGTCCTATATCCATACTTCCATTCCTCTCTAAAGTCCTTGAGCGTCTTGTACATACACAACTCTGTACTTTCCTTTCCAAGAATGCTCTCCTGAATCCATTCCAATCTGGTTTTCGTCCTGGTCATAGTACTACCACAGCAATGGTTCATATCACTGATGAGATAAGGCTAGGCATGGACGGTGGAAAACTCACGCTTATGTCCCTACTCGATTTTAGCAACGCATTTAACACCGTGGATTTCCACATCCTGCTTGCCATACTCCGCTCTATTGACATATCTCCAACTGTAATTGACTGGTTTCATAGTTACCTGTTTGGACGCCGACAGCTTATACGCGTTGATGAGTCGTACTCATCATGGTGTAGCACAACTGTCGGTGTATTGCAGGGTGGCGTGCTATCTCCATTACTATTCGCAATTTTTATAAATTCTATCTCTAAGCACTTAATTTCGTCCTACCACCTTTACGCAGATGATTTACAGATATACTCACAGGCACCACTAGAAGCGATTTCAGAGGCGTTTTCTAATATAAACTTTGACCTGGCGCAAATTTGTACGTGGAGTAAAAATTATGGCCTTAACCCATATCTTCCTAGTGATCGATTAATTGATCGGTTGACTTTTAATTTTTTTGTGAGAAATTCGGAACGCATCCATTGTTATTTTTTAAGTGTTGGTAATCCTGACGGTAATGGCTGTCAAATTGTATTTTTGACGTTTTACAATTGGCGCCCTTTTTCTTGTGATTCAAGTGTATTTGCGGCAATTTTTACTCAAAAATATGTCTCATCGTAAAATGTAAGTACTTTTGCTATATTATATTATTATTTTATTTATTTCTATGATTTTATACTAAACATAGTGTGTGTTATAATATTGTAATGTAGTATAATGAATATAAATTGAATGTGGATAGATATGATGATGTTTTATAAAGTGATCGATTTTTCGATCAGTAGGATGTTATGCCCATGTACGGTTTTGCTCCTTTATATTGCGTTTACTCAGATATTTTTATTGATTTTGTTACAGTTTGTCAGTAAATGAAATAATTTGACATCTGGAAGATGACGCAGAAGTCTTATCAGCTGATATTTATATAACTCCGCCGGATAATTTTGATAGAAGTGACGAAGATAGTGGTGATGAGGAATCTACCCACATAAGTAATTTATCCAGGCATCAACTGTTAGCAGAAACTGAACTTAGGGCCACCGTTGCTTCGGAAGCTAGTATTGAAGTCGAAGACAATTTTTTGGACGATCTACCTCTCGAACCCTTACCCAGTACCTCGTCAGCAAAACCACCACCAATGAAAAAAAAGCGCGCTTTTGCATCTAGACGTTGGAGGGCTATCGATATTCCAGATAAAGGAGAAAAAGAGACTGAGATGCCTAGTTTCCTTGAAGATATTGAAACACCAATACAGTTTTTTGAATTATTTTATGATGAAGAGGTGTTTGCGCTATTGCGTTCCGAAACGGAAAAAAATGCAATTCAGAAAGGCAAGCATGGTTTTAGGGTGACAATGACTGAAATGAAACATTTCATCGGCATATTGTTATTGTCAGGGTATAACAGCGTGGCAAGGTACCGCATGTATTGGGAACAACAAGTGGATTGCAATTTTCAAGTCGTGGCATCTCTCATGCCTAGAAACAGATTTGAAGATTTGCTTCGTTACTTCCACGTCGCTGACAATAATAATTTACCACCAAACGATAAGTTCGGAAAAGTTCGCCCACTTTGGAACCTACTCAATCACAGGTGGCTGAAATATTATCCTGGTGACAAAAACTTGAGCATCGATGAATCGATGATTCCTTATTACAGCAAGCATGGAGCGAAGCAGCACATACATGGAAAACCTATCAGATTTGGGTACAAAAACTGGTCTCTTTGCACCCGTCTTGGATATCTCATTTATGGTGAGCTTTACCAAGGAGCTAGTACAGGGAATACTCATCCAGACCTTGGCGTTGGCGCGTCTGTTGTGCTGGACCTCATAAAATACTACCGTCTGGCAGTTACAGTTTTTACATGGACAATTTTTTCACCTCATTGGCACTGCTGGATGAACTGAAGAAATTAGGGCATGATGCAACAGGTACTATAAGAGCCAACAGGGTAGAAAATGCGCCATTGAAAGATACAAAACAGATGAAGAAGACCCAGAGGGGTTCATATGACCAATGTACGGATGTGTTGTCCGATATTACTTTAGTTCGGTATAACGACAACAATATTGTTACGGTTGCGTCTACGCAATGTGGCGTACAACCAATAGGAAAAGTCAAGCGGTATAGCGACAAACAAAAAAAGGATGAAGACCAACCAAGGTGTTTCATAAATTATAATAAATACATGGGTGGCGTCGATCGTCTTGATCAAAATGTAGGATGTTACCGAGTATCCATAAGGCTGAAGAGGTGGTACTGGCAGTTACTTATGTTTCCTCTCAATGCCTGTGTGAACAATGCCTTTCAATTATATAAATGGTCCGCAGCGTCGAAGAACGGCAACAGTTATGATCTCCTATCATTTACCAGGTACATTGTTACAACATACTTTCTCATGAAAGAGGCCTCCGACGTCATGTCCGTTGCTAAACTTTCGGTACCCAGATCATCACTGGCCGTCATAAAACGGGTTCCAGATTCTGTAAGGCTAGATGGAAAAGCTCATCACATTGTCAAGCAGGATAAATCAACCCGATGTGGATTATGCCACAAAAATACATTTATGAAATGCTCTAAGTGCAATGTCGCCTTGCATCAAAAATGTACTGTTGCTTTCCATACAAAATAATGTTTAATTTTTCGTCCATAGTATTGTTTAAATAGTTTAAAATAGTTAAAAATGTCTAATCTATTATAAAATAAATAAAATATAAATATAAACCGCATTTTATTTCACAATCACCCGATCCACATATTAGTACAATACATGTATGTATATTTCTACTGATCGATTAGTCGATCGGTTTCAGAACTCCATAAACAAAATAAAAATAAAAAATTTTGTTATCATTTTATGTTGACCTCTCTAATAGGGTGCTGGGATAAAATTTTCATTTAAATTGGTCAAGTCTAGCTGGTAGCGCCATCTACCTTCCTATCTACAACTAATCGCATCAACATGAATCGTTCCACGCTTGTCTAGTGCGAGCGATATCATATTTCCGTCCCTCTCTTTCCCTCTCCCTGGAAGAGGCACTGCCTTGCGCCTGATTTCGTCGCCGCGATTGTGAACGCGACGGACAGTCTCGAACATTCCGCTCGCTAAGAACGCCGTCTCGATACCGCTCCGCGCCGCACCGCTGTATCGCCGTCTCGTTCGTACCGCGCCGCTCCCATATGTGTTTATCACCGCTTCCACCAAGGAAAACCCGCTCGTGAGTGGAGTGAAAACAAGCAGCTGTATCACGAAACCACCAAAGCTGTATAAGGTAAGTGCCTTCCATCCTTAAAATAGCCTATACCCACTCCATCACCTCCTCCCGTATCCATCTCCTCTGTCCTTATTCCCTCCTAGGCGGCTAAACCAGCTATCCTTTGTATACAGTCCATTTCCTTCTCCAAGTCGCCTAGAACCTAATCGGTTTCGGCACCACGCCATACCATTTTTTTTGATCCATACGAGTCGGATTCATTTACGTTTTATACGTTATACCGCTATACCTAGGCAGTTATAGCCCCTAGCTATACTCCTAATATATTCATATAACCGTCACATGGTTATTTCCGCCCGCATTAGTAGGTAAACTTTTATGTAGCTACCTACTTATTAAATTATTATTTCTGCAACTATCATAGTTGTCTTATAAATCTCATATTTCAATCAACTTTTATTTCCTCAGCTCTAAAGTGTTGCCTACTTAGGTAAAATAATAGATACATTAGATATTCTTATTTTGTTTCGTTCTCATTAGCTTATACTTACGTAAGCATGTCACAACAAAAGAAGTCACGCGTGTCGGAAGACAAAGAGATGACAATCTTAGAAGCAAAACGCAATATTTTATTTGAGCGCCTTCAAAATATCTATGAAAGATCAAAAACCGCATCGATGTCTGACAGTAATAGCGAAGCATTTCTCAGTTATTGTACAACAGTAGATAGTATTCGAACAGATTTTCATAAGTTGTTAGACGATTATAACGCAAGATTACTTTCTATCAATCCTGATGAAAAACCGAACTATCAGGCGTATACCGCATTCGAAGATCTTTATTGTATTATTAAGCGTATACAATCGCAATTGGAGGGTAAATGTTCAGCAGAGCCCGTTGCCCGCAAACCGAGATTACCGCCAATCGAGATTATGTCGTTTGACGGAGATATACGAAATTGGCCGTTATTCTATGCAAGTTTTAAGTCTACAGTGCACGATAATGGTTCTCTGACAGATGCTGACAGGTTGTACTATTTAATAGGTAAACTGTCACCGAAGGCCCAGTCCGTATTTGCAGGTGTCACACCCAGTGCTGAGAATTATCAGGTCATATTTCAGTCACTACTTGACAGATATCAAGACACGCGCGTTCTAGCGTCTACGTACTTTGACCAAGCTTTAAATCTCAAACTGTCCAGCAACGCGTCTGTCTCGAATTTCCAGCTGTTTATTGATAACTTCGTAACCGCGGTTAATTCTCTTAGGAATTTAAAATTAGAAGATCTTTCCGACTTTATGTTGCTTCAACTCGCTTTAAAAAAGTTTGACACTGATACAATTCGCGCATTCGAGATGACGGAACGCAATAATAAAATACCTACACTAGATAGTTTTATTTCGTTCATCAAAGATCAGTGTCGAATATTTCATAATACGCAGTCTGGTTCACCTGGCCCGTCTAACACTAACAACAACAAACAAAGGTTGAATAAATCGCGAAATAGTAATAATAACTCAGTCCCTAATCCACAATCTTACGTAACATGTTCGGAATCTAATAGTAATAATTCACAGAAGTGTCTGTGCAGTAATATAGTGCACGACCATTACTATAAGTGTCCCACCTTTAATGATTTAAATCCAATTGCTCGTTTTAAAAGCGTAAAAGATAACAAAGCTTGCATTAATTGCTTAAGCATAAAACATAAAACGAGTAATTATTCCAGTAGAACGAGATGTCGCACGTGTAAACAAAAACATCACACACTGTTACATTTTGATAATAATAACCGGTTGTCAAGTCAAGCCGCTAGCCTTGACACACTTACGAGTACGCCGCAGGTGCAGCAGACCACGGTAGCTGCGCCTTCCGCGTCTGAGGGCGAAGTATCGTTGTGTACGACATCCATTGCGCGGGCGGCACGCACGCGCGGACGGCCTTCGCGCGCTTGTAGTGATCAGAGCAGTGCTAGGCCGCCATGTATGGCGTCTAAGACTGTTCTGTTAGCGACAGCGCAAGTTATCATATATGATGTCAATGGGTCGCCGCACATGGTACGTTGTCTGCTAGATAGCGCATCTCAGACCAATTTAATAACGTTAGAATTGTTCAAACGCCTCGGATTATGGAATAACTTTAAAAGTACGAACTCAATAATCCGAGGGATAGGCGGATCAGAAAAACATTGCAAAGGTTCCGTAGATATTAAAATACATTCGCGTTTTAATAGGGACATTAATTTTAACATTTCTTCGCTTATCGTGGAACGTATTACAGACACGTTGCCAAACGCTAATGTGGACGTGTCGCTCCTCACTCATCTCGAATCATTGCCGCTAGCCGACGCGGAGTTTGCGAATCCGGCAGGCTTTGATCTTTTGATCGGAGCTTCAATATTTCCGCACTTGCTACTAACTAACATAGTTCGTAGTGAGCGATATGATTTACCGCCCGCTATTGAGACGGTACTTGGGTATGTGATTATGGGTACCGTACCTACGTTACATACTTCTCATTGTATTACGTCTTGTTGTTGTTCTGCTCTTCAAGAGATCAAGGTGGGTGCTAAAACTGTGTGTAAGATAAAACACTAATTAGCTATGCTATGCTATGCTGCGCTATGCTGCGCCATGCTGCGCTATGCTGCGCCATGCTGCGCTATGCAGCGCCATGCTGCGCTTTACTGCGCCATGCTGCGCTATGCTGCGCCATGCTGCGCTATGCTGCGCTATGCTGCGCTATGCTGCGCCATGCTGCGCCATGCTTCGCCATGCTGCGCCATGCTGCGCTTTGCTGCGCCATGCTGCGATATGCTGCGCCATGCTGCGATATGCTGCGCCATGCTGCGCTATGCTGCGCCATGCTGCGCTATGCTGCGCCAAGCTGCGCCATGCTGCGCTATGCTGCGCCATGCTGCGCTATGCTGCGCCATGCAGCGCTATGCTGCGCTATGCTGCGCCATGCTGCGCTATGCTGCGCCATGCTGCGCCATGCTGCGCTATGCTGCGCTATGCTGCGCTATGCTGCGCTATGCTGCGCTATGCTGCGCTATGCTGCGCTATGCTGCGCTATGCTACGCTATGCTACGCTACACTATACTATACTACACATCCGCTTTGTATATAGATGACATTGCCTGTAATGTCATACCCGCTCCGCTAGCAATTTCGCTTTGTGAAGAGCTTATTCAGCTTTTCAAGCGAGGCCAGTTTGATCTTGTCAAATGGACAAGCAACTCTAAGGAGGTTCTCGCACGCGTACCAGATTCTCATAAAGCTTCTCCAGAAATTGAGTTTGAGAAGTCTGTACCGCATAAGGTTCTCGGTTTACGCTGGGACAAATCCTGTGATAGTTTTCGGTTTGACGTCTCACCGCCAGATGATAAGTGCGCCAAGCGCACTATGCAGTCCACAGTGGCTCGACTATGGGACATAATGGGTTTGTGGCTCCCACAATTTTGTACGCCAAGCTCTTGATCAAGGAGCTTTGGCTATCAAAGTGTGAGTGGGATGAAACACCCCCTGAACATATTGTCGCCGCTTGGGGCCAGTTTTGTATTGAGCTTACCGCGCTCAATCATATTACTATTCCGCGTCATCTTGGGTTGGTAGATGGATGTACCGTCAACTTAATAGGTTTCGCTGACGCCAGCGAGCGTGCTTACGGCGGAGTCGTATATCTGCAAGTCCGCATTGGTTCTAACTACTCGGTGCAGTTAGTTTGTGCCAAGTCTAAGGTCTCGCCTGTTAAAACCATTTCGGTTGCGAGACTGGAGTTGTGCGCGGCCCTTCTGCTGTCTCAGTTGCTCCACAAGGTTCAAGACACAGTTTTGCCCCACTACTCTATTAATAAATATAGGCATTTCCCGACTCCAAGGTAGTGCTCGCTTGGATTTATTCTTCTCCTCACCGCTGGCAGACTTTTGTCGCCAACCGCGTTAGTAAGTTGATTGAACTTGTTCCCGCTACTTGTTTCAATCACGTCGCGGGTTATCGTACTCGTCTTCAGGAAGAACTTTCCATAGATCATATTGGCTGGAAGTTTATTCCACCAGCATCACCACATTTCGGTGGATGTTGGGCAAGCATGGTCAAAGTAATTAAAACGCATCTCTTCAAAGTTATAGGTCAACAGATCCTCTCTTACGAAGAGCCTTTAACTGTCCTTGCACAAGTCGAGGCACTGATCAACTCGCGTCCGCTTCCAACTCAGTGAGATCTAGCCTGAAGTTGGACCTACCTCTTAGTTTAAGTATTTAGTTAGTAGTTTTCGCTATTATTGCGTTTGTAGTTTTCGCTAAAGTTAATTTAGATTAATTTATTGTCATATCGCTGTCTTAGCCTATTGATGGGTTATGCGGTAGTACACCCAACATAGCTAAGTTCAATTCTATTTTTTTAAAGGCAACCCTTTAGGGCCGGGGGGATATGGTAGCGCCATCTACCTTCCTATCTACAACTAATCGCATCAACATGAATCGTTCCACGCTTGTCTAGTGCGAGCGATATCATATTTCCGTCCCTCTCTTTCCCTCTCCCTGGAAGAGGCACTGCCTTGCGCCTGATTTCGTCGCCGCGATTGTGAACGCGACGGACAGTCTCGAACATTCCGCTCGCTAAGAACGCCGTCTCGATACCGCTCCGCGCCGCACCGCTGTATCGCCGTCTCGTTCGTACCGCGCCGCTCCCATATGTGTTTATCACCGCTTCCACCAAGGAAAACCCGCTCGTGAGTGGAGTGAAAACAAGCAGCTGTATCACGAAACCACCAAAGCTGTATAAGGTAAGTGCCTTCCATCCTTAAAATAGCCTATACCCACTCCATCACCTCCTCCCGTATCCATCTCCTCTGTCCTTATTCCCTCCTAGGCGGCTAAACCAGCTATCCTTTGTATACAGTCCATTTCCTTCTCCAAGTCGCCTAGAACCTAATCGGTTTCGGCACCACGCCATACCACTAGCTATGCTTGGGATGATATGGGTTAAAGTAAACCCATCTAAAACACAAATTATTCTGATTGGCAGTGCCAGAATGATCTCCAAGGTCTACTGGCCGCAGTTACCTGAGATTCAGTTCGACGGTAAAATATTAACAATCTCAGATAACGTAAAAAAGCTGGGGATTTATCTAGATAAAACTTTATCTTGGGGATGTCAAATACAGAAGACAAGTCGAAAGCTGTTTGCCTCAGCTGGGTCGTTACGTAGGCTGCGGAACTTTCTTCCCACAACCACCAAGATTGCGCTTGCACAATCCTTGCTTCTCCCAATACTCGATTATGCCGATTTCAGCTATCTTGATCTTAATGAGGACCAACTTGACAAACTTGAGCGTCTCGAAAACTTCTGTATAAGATTTATTTTTGGTTTACGCAAATATGATCATGTATCTGAATTTCGATCCAGATTCAAGTGGTTCCCAATTCGTCTTCGCCGGAATACTCATATTCTTATGCTACTGTATAATGTGCTGTTTAATCCTAATAGCCCCATGTGTCTCAAAGAACGTTTTAAGTTCCTTCATGACACACATTCAAAGACCTTGAGGTCGTCAGTGGATTTGAAACTTCTACGATAAATCCTTTGCTGTTCAGGCTGTACGTTTGTGGAATACACTGCCAATTGAGATTAAGCAAGCAAAATCGCTTAATATATTTAAAGACGCATTAAAGAAGCACTACTTGTCATTATAATTTAAATTGATATCCTTATATGTATGTATTATATAGCTATGTACTGTATGTATTGTATAATTATATATTTATTATATGTATAGTTAGTATGTATATGATGTATTATTTGTATGCATAGGCGAAGGCGGCGATAGCCGAGTGGATATACCAACAGACTGCCAAGCAGAGGGTATCGGGTTCGAATCCACGGCGCGCACCAATGACTTTTCGGAGTTATGTGCGTATTGAATGGTTAATTATCGCTTGTCCCGTGCCTCGGAGAGCACGTTAAGCCGTCGGTCCCGGTTGTCATGAAGATCTTTGACAGTCGTTACAGGGCGTCAGTACCTTCTAAATAAACTGACACTAGTCTAAACCATGGAATATCGCTATCCCTTCGGGTTGCGGAGGTCAAACAGGCAGTCGCTCCGTGGAAAAGCTAATATTCAGCCAAATCCGGTTAGACTAGAAAGCGGATCCCAGATTGAAACTGGGATAACGCTAAGAGGATGATGATGATTTGTATGTATAGGTAATATATACCTACACATCTATGTATATTCTATTTAAATAACTATTAGCATCCAGAAACTCATCCGCATCGCAGTCAATTGGAAGCGTGCCCAGAAGACTGGCAGCATTGCCTCGTTGGATGGCTATACTTATTTTTTGAGCCAAATACGTGCCAGCCCTCTGCGATGCGGATGAGTTTCATGACGCCTTCTAAATTTTAATTTAAAATTTTTTGAATTTTCCCTTGTATATATTAATTCGTTTTTTTTTTATTATTTTAAGACTTAATTTAATTAGTGTCCATATATATATGATCACTACACCATCAAACTTCTCTTTTTCAGTCTGTCCATCCTAGGGTTGCCTGAAAGAGATCGCACTTTGCGATAAGGCCGCCTTTGTGCATTTACTATTTGTATACCTACATATAAGCTATGATGCCTAATTTGTACCAACGCTTTCTCTTCCTCTTAGCGTTATCCCAGTTTTTTTTTTAATCTGGGGTCCGCTTTCTAGTCTAACCGGATTTGGCTGAATATAGGGATAGCGATATTCCATGGTTTAGACTAGTGTCAGTTAATTTAGAAGGTACTGACCTCCTGTAACGACTGTCAAAGATCTTCATGACAACCGGGACCGACGGCTTAACGTGCTCTCCGAGGCACGGGACAAGCGATAATTAACAATTCAATATGCACATAACTCCGAAAAGTCATTGGTGCGCGCCGTGGATTCGAACCGATACCCTCTGCATGGCAGTCTGTTGGTATATCCACTCGGCTATCGCTGCCTCTAATTTGTACCAACTGTACCAATACAGTTGGTAATTTGTACCAACTGTATTTGCACAATAAAGATTTATCTATCTATCTAATAAAAAAAAGGATTATTTAAATATTTCGAGTAAAAATTATAAAATTCTAGAAACTACAGGAAGGAATGGAAAGGTTAAAAAGAGACAGGAGATGGAAAAACAAATGAATAATTCAAATCATTTATTCACTGTAAATAGGGTTACATAAGATGTTTGCATTCAAATAATTATATAATATTAAGAACAAGCCCATTTAGCCATAGTTCATAGCATGCAAATATACATATATATTTTTTTTCTATTTATAATGAGGTCAAATTAGTAAACGAGATACATTTAAGCAATAGGGTTATAATGTTGCATCTATACCAGTACTATTTCCAATCCAGAAACTCTTTAACGGAATAAAACATTTGTTGTCGTAGCCAATTTCTCAAATCCCTTATAAATGTTGATAAATTTTGCTCTTTTATGTACATTGGAATTTTGTTATATATTTTTACACACATAGCATAACACTTATTTCTAAAGCGTGAACTTTTTGGTATCATGTTAAGAACCAATCTGTCTGGGTTACGTATATTACTTCTTTTGGTTACATTTTTGGCAAGACTAAATAAATTCTGATTTTGTTTGACGAATTTTCCGACCTCCAAAATATATAAACAAGGCAAAGGCAATATACCTAGGTTGTCAAAATAAGGACGACAGTAAACGTCCGGCGCAATCTCACAGATAGCCCTTATACACCTCTTTTGGGCAATAAAGACCTTATTTACAAGCCGTACCGTAGCACAGATTCAATATATATGCAAAATAGGCCATACATGCTGCATGTTTACTTGCAATCTTTGCAAGTTTGTACAGCGCAAATGAGAATCCATTTAATTTACTGCAAGTTTTTCCAATATGTTCTTGCCAGTTGAGTTTATTATTAATAATTATACCAAAAAATGACATTTTATCATTATTTAATAGTATATGTCCATTGTAATTAAGATTAAGAGAATTGTGTTTATAAATTAATTAAACTTGTTTTTGAGATGTTAATTTGTAAATTATTATTGTTCAACCAATTTATAACTAACTAGCTTTTGCCCGTGGCTTCGCTCACGTTAAATTCGGGGTAACACAAAACTCCTTCATCGTTCGATAGTAATTTTCGTTTTAATTCTGTTCATAGCGACTAATAAGAAATATAAGAAGTATTTAAAACATTTCAGTAAACAGTATTTTTACAGTTCCGTAGTCAAAAATGGCTTAACATGAAATCCTTATAGACGCGCTATGTCTGTCAGTCTATCCGTATATTATAGCCACTTTATGCCGAAACTATTCAGTTTACACATTTGAAAATTGGTAGGTAGATGTATTCTGTGAAACGCTTTACGACATTGTAGAAAATAAAAAATATTGAATATTAAGGAGGGCTCTTCATACATGGAACTGATATGGAAAATGAGTCGTTAAAACTTACTTTGAGGTTCCTAAAACCATTGTTTCTCAAAGTCAATCGTTTGAAAGATATGCAATTCCAAAATAGTGAAATGGCTGTGTGTCCCTCTAACTTTTAAAGTAAGATAGTGACAAATCTAAAATAAATATATGCTGTAGATCGTTATAAAAACTTTAAAATTGGCTTAAGCGATATGTAGTCAGCAGTTTTTGAAATAAAGCACATCTTAAAACCCGCAAATATAGCTTTATCGTTTATACAAATACTATTAATAGTTAGTCGAAGGTAATGGCTATGGTAAGTGGATACCTCCACATAGGATCCATTCATCGCGAATAGATTTTATAATGTTTCGTCCTAGGTGTTACTTGTAGCCGTTTTCCATTACATAGCTTTGTTGCATTAAGATTCCGCATTAACAGGACTGGTACACCAACGTGAAGTCTCAAGTTGCGTGAAGGTAGGTACTCCTGATAATTGTAAGGAGTTCAGAAACTCAATAGGGTACGAAGAAACTTGGTCAGTATTCATGACAACATCATTTTGCATACAGTCAAATGTCAAAGCAACATGGTCCAATATTTATCTCTATACACACTTTCGCATTTATGAGTAGAGAATATTGGTTCAGCCGGTTTAGCGTGAAATTGGTACATATACATAAATACACATTTTCGCATGTATACCTAATATTAGTAGAGATTAGCCAAGGCTCTTACAATAACTATTAGTTTATATAAGTCTATATACAAAGGTACTCTGTGATATATTATGTAAGCGAACGAAGTAATGACAGTGCACCATATGACAATGTATAATGTGACAGTACTAACAGATAGCACATGCGCAGTACTCAATTCTTACAGCGCATGCGTCCTTACTGTCAATAGGTAGGAGGTTTGTCCCTACAAATTTCGACCCTCTCTAAAATCCCTCCCAGATTATTTTGTGCATTTTATTGCATCCTATGTGTTTTTCCTGTTCTGAGCTACCTCTCCACCAATTTTCAGCCAAATCGGTTCAGCCGTTCTTGAGTTATAAATATTGTAACTAACACGACTTTCTTTTATATATATAGATGTCAGTGTATCATTAATGTTAGTTTCATGCTGTGCAATTGACATGTCTTTATTAGTAGTTATTATAATTGAAATGTCAGGTAAATCATTGATATATATCAGAAACAAAAGAGGACCAAGCACGCTTCCTTGTGGGACTCCAAATTTATTATTTTCACAATCAGACCTATATGATTGAACGGATCCTTTTTCGTTGGGTTGGGCGATTTTTACGCATTGGCGTCTATTTCCTAGATAAGTTTGCAGCCAATTTAGGGCTTGTCCTCGAATACCGTTGTTTTCTAGTTTATTGAACAGTACACTATGAGAAACAAAGTCAAACGCTTTAGACATATCTAGGAAAGCAACTGTTGTGAATTTTTTATCGTTAAGGTTTTGTAATATGTTGCTTACTTAAAACAAAGGTCGCACCTGTTGTAGATTTACTTTTTTGAAAACCATATTGATTATTTTTTATAATATCATGTTTATTAAAAAAGGATGTTAATTTATCATGCATAACCTTTTCAAATACTTTGGAGATAACTGGCAGTAATGTGATTGGTCTATAATTGCACATGTTACTCTTGTTATCTTTTTTATACAAAGGTCTGACCACCGATAGTTTAAGCTTTTCCGGAAAGCAGCCTGTTTCTTGTGACAAATTAACTAGATAAGTAAGTATTGGGCTGAGTTCATGACTACACGCTTTTAATAACTTGGTACATACAGAATCATACCCTTCAGAAGTAGTTTTTGCAAGAGACATTATGGTTTTTGTTATATAAGTTTCATCTATTGGTGATAGGAAAATAGAATGTGGCTGCCCATTTTTTATGTGTGTGTTAGGAACTGTGTTGTTAATTTGATAAGTAGATGAAATAAAGTGTTTATTAAAACAAGTTGCTATTTTTAGAGGATCTGTAGTTTCTATGTTTTGTTCATTTAGTATATTTTGTTATATAATTATTGTTCTGAGAAGAGTCAGTTTCAGTTTTGATAACCTTCCAGGTTGCTTTGCAAATATTTTTACTATTTATTATATAATTCTGATTGCAATTTTTTTAGCACAATTAATGCATCTTTTTAGTAATTTATTATAATTCAAATAGTTTTCCTTATCTATTTTTGAGCGAGTTGAGTAGTATTTATATCTCAATTTTCTGTTATTTTTTGCTGCTTAACTTTAGACCTTTTGATAACCAAGTGATTCTTTCAGTTAGATTTATTCTTATTTTGTTAATAGGAAAGCAAAGGTAGTAAAGCAAACAAAAGAAATCATAAAATTCGTTAAATGCTGTATTTAAATCAGTTTTTTTATAGAGGTTCAAGTATTGTAAGCTAGTCAGATATTGTTTAAACTTCATTGTATTTTCAGTACTATAGCACCTCATAAAGATAGTCTGGATTTTTTTCTTTGTGCTCCACAGGACATGTAAGGATTTAAGCAGTGTTATGATCAGATAACCATAATTCTAGGACTGAACCTGAGGCATTGGTAATATTGCTTAAAATCAAATAAGACAAGATTTACCCCTAGTTGCATTAATTATATGTGAAATTAAATTATATTTTTTAATTATACCCGTTAACTTAATAGTATTTTGTTTTTTTTGGTCAAGCATGTTTATATTTAAGTCACCAGTAATAATTATTTTATTTTTGGAATGTTTATTCAAGTATTTATAAAGCATTAAATCTAATTTGTCAAGAAAATAATTTAGATGAGTACTCTTTTTTGAAAGTATTCTGTAAATGCAAATTATCATAATATTGTTTTTTAATAGTTTGATAGCACAGAGTTCAAAATGATGAATTGATGTAAATTCATCAAAACAAGTTATTTTTTTAAAAGCAATGCCCTTCTTTACCAACATGCATGTACCACCTCTTTTATTCTGCCTAGTATAAAAGGATGCAAGTTCGTAGTTTACAATATTTATAGATTTTTCGGTGCCTAATTTGACAAAGGTTTCAGAGAAGCACAGTATGTCAGGTATACATTTATTCCTAATTTTCCTTTAAGTTATTTCTGTTGTAAATAATAAACTCCCGAATAAGCGTGATTAAAAGAGATTTATTTGCAATAGTTGTACAACCGATATTACGTTAGAGCACATCAGAGACATAAAGGGCAGTGGCACACATTTGACAAGTTAACAAGGATGAACTACAAAATAGTTTGTTCATAAATTAGGTTTTATTTAACAACATCCTCCCTTAAAACATAATCCCATCTTCATTGAACAGTACGCCAGTTTAGAGGGTGTAGTAGGCTTGGTCAGGATGTATGCAACCATCTCTCCAGTCTGTACATGGTGAACAACAAACTGCCCACTGCGTATCTTGTCACGAATGAAATGATGCCTTACATCAATGTGCTTTGTCCTAGATTGGTAACCATCTGTACCTGCAAGTTTAATACAGCTTTGATTATCACAATAAACCACTATACCCTGAGACTCGAGAAGTGGCCAGAGTTCTTCTTGTAGTTGTTTGAGCCACAATCCCTCTTGAATGCAAGTTGACAGCGACATGTATTCTGCCTCCGTGGTGGATAAAGCTATTGTAGGCTGGCGCTTTGAATTCCAGCATATGGATCTTCCCTGGATTCAGCATTTCAGGACTCCGGGCTTTCAAGAAAAGTTGGGTTATTGAGAGACCTAATCAATACGTCTTTGGAAAATTGTGTCAATGTTGAGGAATATGTCTCAAAGATCATGTCAACCGCCCATAAATTACGGAACATTGGGTTCAAAGTAGATGACGAGTGGCTCGGTACACTTATGCTGGCAGGTCTGCCAGAAACTTACAAGCCTATGATCATGGGTATTGAAAGTTCCGGTATAGCCATTTCATCTGACTTAATTAAAACAAAGTTGTTACAGGAGGTGAAGGTCCCTGAACCCTCTGTACTGTATACCAAGAACAAAAATAAAACTTTCAGCAATAAACAGCTAATAAATAGTAAAGGAAAAGGACCCCGTTGTTATAATTGCAATCAGTATGGCCATTACAAATCTTAATGCACCACGAAGAAAAGTTCTGATAAACAGGAAAATAATTATTTAGCTATTTTTCAGTTTATTTTTCAGTAAATGACAACAACTGGTATGTTGATTCAGGTGCATCTATGCACATGTCTCGCAGAGCAGATTGGATGTATGATAAACGATCATCATCGGTACAGAAAATCACAGTTGCCAATAATGATGTTGTCTCCGCGCAGGAAATGGGTAACTTTTAATTACTTGCAATGATGAGCATCTTATACAGGTAAGAGATGTATTATTCATACCAGAATTAAGTACTAACTTACTGTCAGTTAGTCAGCTAACTAAGAATGGATGCATGGTTACTTTTAGTAGTACTGGCTGTGAGATTTATAACCCAAACGGAATACTTGTTGCCACAGCAACATTAGTCAATAATATGTACAAATTGAATACAGTCACAGGAAGTGCCTATGCAACAACAGTCAGTGAAAGTAAAGCTAGTTTAGATATATGGCATAGAAGGTTGGGTCACTTGAATAAAGCTGATGTTAAAAAGTTAGAAAATTGTGCTGATGGTATTATTATAACAAAATGAGGAGAGGATCAAACCTGTTTGCCCTGTACAGAAGCAAAGCAAACTAGATTACCATTCCCTAATTCAGATTCTAGAGCAAAAGCATTGTTAGAGATTATTCATTCTGATCTGTGCGGCCCAATGGAAACCCAATCCATCGGTGGAGCCAAGTATTTCATGACCCTAATAGATGATTACTCTCATAAAGGGTTTGTATATTTTTTGAAAAACAAGATGGATTTGAAAAAGATATTTGAGCAGTTCAAAAATGAGGTTGAAAATCAATTGAATAGCAAAATAAAAATACTAAGAACCGATAATGGCACAGAGTATTCTAACAAAGTTTTTAAACAATTTTTGACAGATTCTGGAATAAAGCATCAAACCACTACACCATACACGCCTCAGCAGAACGGAGTTGCAGAGCTTATGAACAGAACTCTTGTCGAACGGGCAAAGTGTATGCTTTTTGATGCAAAGCTGTCAAAAGGATATTGGGCAGAAGCTGTTGCCACTGCAGCCAATGTAATCAATCGTTCACCTTCACGTGTTTTGGGAGAAATCACGCCGGAAGAAAAGTGGACAGGTAAAAAACCTAATATTTCACACCTGAGAATATTTGGAACTAAGGCTATGGTACACATACCCAAGGAAAAAAAGGTTAAAATGGGATAAGAAATCTAGTGAAATGATCCCCCCCGTGGGATCTCCACCTTGTCGTGGTGGGGGGGCTCAGTAACCGTGGATTGGTTACCCGCGCTGAAGCTAAGAGGGATCCAGGAGGGGACGCTCCGCGTGGGCTTGACGGGGCCTGCGCAGGATGCGTCCAACGGTGCGGGTGCGGGGGACAGTTCTGTCTGTCCCTCGCAGTCAGGCGTGGTCGCGGGAGGAGAGGCGTGTCGGTGTTGCGTTGCCGCGCGCCCTATCTCCCGCAACCAAATGGGGGCGCACCATTCGATGCGTCGCGGTGGGGCCGCAGAGGAAGAGGAGATGCGGTGTTGCGTTGCCGTCCTCCCTATCCTCTGCAGCCGCTTGGTGTTTTGGCGGCGGAGCCCAACACCCTCATCCGCCGCCAAGGGGGTTTTGTTCGTGGCCCGCCAGACCATCTGGCGGGCCAAAACCCGTCGGGGGGTTGCGACGTATGCTTGGGCGAAACCCGACCCTCCGACACACGGGTACACGAGGCACACGGGTTGGTTTTTAGTCAGTAAGAGTCTGACAGTCCCCTTCGCCCATCCCCCAGGGCGGAGGGACTCCATGAGGATTTTCCAACCCGACACCAAAAAAAAATCTAGTGAATTGATTATTTTAGGATATTGTGAAAACACTAAAGGCTACCGATTGTATGATCAAAAACACAAACAATTGCTATTAGTAGAGATGTCATATTTATAGAAAATGAAAATAAAATTTCAGAAACTGAAAATTCTCAAAACAACACAGTCTTGTTGAGATGATTTCTAGTAATTCAGAATCAGAAAATGTAGACAATGATATTTCAGAAACTACTTCTTCATCTTTGGCTGAAGGAACTGACAGAACCTTGTCACCACAGAGCAGTTGTTCTTTTGATAGCTGTGCCAACGATAATGATGACACTTATCATTTTGATACATCTGAAGAAAATATTTTGAATAATTTACCCGACAGAAATATTACACTGAGGTCACACCAAAGAGGTCAGCATATGATGGACAGTGATGGTAACGGTTTAATGTGTGCTATGCAGTTATCTGACCCTGCGACACTTGAGGAAGCTATGTCTTGTCCAGAAAGAAAGCAATGGCAAGAAGCAATGAATGAAGAATATAAATCTCTATTAGCAAATAATACTTGGGAAATGTCTCATTTACCACCAGATAAGCGGGCAATCCCTTGTAAATGGGTCTTTAAGAAAAAAACCAATGAGAGAGGTGAAATTGTGAAATACAAAGCAAGATTGGTTGTGAAAGGTTGTGCACAGAAAAGAGGTTCAGAATATAATGAGGTTTATTCACCTGTTGTACGGCTCACATCACTAAGATATTTGTTTGCAATTGCAGTGAGATATGATTTGGACATTTACCAAATGGATGCTGTCTCAGCATTTCTTCAAGGAGAAATTGAAGAGCAAATACATATACATGAGTCAACCACCTATGTTTGAACATGCTGGTAAGCAAGTTTGTTTATTAAAAAAGTCATTGTATGGCCTGAAACAAGCAAGTAGACAGTGGAACCGGCAATTAGATGCTGCTTTACAGGAATTTAGCCTGACACGTTCAAAACTAGATATACAGGGTGTAAAAAGACCCTTAACGAAAACTGAAACCCCATATAGTACCAATTATTATGATCATTTTTTACTTCGGCACCATACCTGGGAAATTACTGGTTCAGGAGATATTGAGGCTCAAAGTCACAAAGTTTTTTTCGAATTATTCCAAAATCGTGTTTAGAATGATAAATGTACACTTTCTGCCAAATAAACATAAACAAAATTTTCAATATTTCCCTAAAATAAACGGCTTTAAAGTTCCCGACACGTAGTGGATGCCTACTAGCAATCAGCTGCGAGGTCATTCCCCTCGGCCGCGCGACCACATGATCATAAACTGCCGCCACCGCGGCGCACGGTGTAGGTAGATACGGCCGGCGTAGGTACGATGTCTGCAAGTGCGTGCTATGCATTGCCGGTAATAAAAGCTGTAAATTTTTTTAAGCTTAAAATTTTTTTTTATTTCCCAGGTATTATTTTCGCGTAGTATGACTTGGCATGATGTGCAAAACGAGTAGACTTCGGCTTGGTGATCGGTCTTGTGACATCCTGTATGTGTATATTTTAGAATGGCAGATGCAAACAAAATGCTTTTTGTAGATTTAACCAAACCTCTCGTGCACTTTTGGCTTCTTCAATGTGAACGAAATTGGCAGGTTCTACAAGTAAAATGATTTTTGACTTTGCTTTCACGTCTTTCTTCGGGTCAATTTCTTTCTCATATAACGGATCGACGCAACTCCATAAATCTTCGTGCTCCAAATAGCTTTTTACCGCAAATCTCCAAGTATTGTAGTTATCTCTGCCGGACGATTTCTCAATTTGCAAGTTATTCATTGTTCGCCGGTTTTCAACAATGCAGTACCTACCTAAAATTGTTGCAGATTTCGAAAAATATACTTTTAATCTAATTCAGAGTAGGCATACGGGACGGCCCATAACCTGTTGTAAATAATAAACTTCCGAATAAGCGTGATTAAAAGAGATTTATTTGCAATAGTTGTACAAGCGATATTACGTTAGAGCACATAAGAGACAAAAAGGGCAGTGGCACCAATTTGACAAGTTAACAAGGATGAACTACAAAATAGTTTGTTCATAAATTAGGTTTAATTTAACAACAATTTCTAATAGTTCCTTTTTTCAGATTAAGCCATGAATGTTTTGGTGGAATAATGTCACTGAGTATTTGCTTAGGTGCGAAAAAAAATACATTGATTATCTGTCTGTGTTGTTGAATTCAATAACATTTGAGTCTGGTTGTTGCAGGGATTATTAGTAATTGTATTTTGTTTATTGTTACATTTGTTTCTCATTTTAAAGTAGTACGGTATTGTCCCTTTTTTATTACGCATTTATGTTGCATTGTTGCATTTTCATTTACTACACTGTGTGCCTTAGTTTTATTAATGTGCAATTTTATGTTTGCTGGTAACAAGTATTCTAACTGATAAAGCTTAAAGTTAATGTGGGTATTTATTTTGTTACATAAATGATTGACATACCCATAACGATTTTCACAATAATAGTTATGATCAATTACAGTACAATTTTCTACATGGTTAGTCCACACCTTCAGAGATTTATTTAACATGTACTCTTTCAAATAACGCGCTGTAGAATATTGGGGCTATATAAAAATGTGCTTTATGTAATTTATTTATAATTATACTTAAGTTAAAATGCAATTTTTGTATGTTATTATCATTACTACCAATACAAATTATTACAATGTCATCTTTGGTTAATTTTTCTGCAATAGTGTCACATTTCGATATAAATTCATTGCCACTGGCACCCGTTAATATAAGTGCAGTCGGTGCAAAGATATCCTTCCAGTTACCTTTCCTTGTTTTCAATAACATACATACACATAAGTATGTGTATGTATGTTATTGACATACATAGACTCACGCCTATTTCCCTGAAGGGGTAGGCAGAGGCATATTAAACGCCCACTTTTCGCCAGTGTTTTGATCCCACGTAATAGGTGGCGAGCCCATTGCCGCTTATCGGGATAATTTTTTGCCAGAGCCTCGTCCGTTGATCGGCCGCACTTGCAGGTGAGGTTGGCTTGGGACCCTAAGTTCTTGGTGGGAACCCTATGCACCCCTAAGTTCTTGGTGGGAACCCTATGCACCCTGGGAACCCTATGCACCTATGTTTTCAATAACGACGCTGATAATCCTTTTATTTGTTCGTCTCCTATTATAATAATTTTGTGTTGTTTATTGTCAGATACGCCATCTAGGTTGACATCCTAGTAACTAATCGTGGGTGAGGCATCGTCCTTGGTGGCAGATTGATTATCAGTAGAGCAAATCTATGGCAGATTGATCATTGCGTCTATTATTAATTAGTTCCTGGCTATTATCACTAGATAGCGTTTCTGCATGGTGTTGTTGCACTGCCAACTTATGTTGTTGGTTCAGTGTGTCGTTTTTATTTGAAGTGTTGTCTTCGCACGAGTATGAAAAATCAAGCTTTTTGGATGGTATAAAACTTTTACGTGCTGTTTTGTGAGTTTTTATTTGTAGATGTACCTTTGCATAAATGTGTTAATTTATCCACTTGTGACTTGTATTTTTCAATTTGTTTAGCCTGATTGATATTTTCGGTTATTAGATTTTCAATTTCGTTTTCTGCTTTCTGTAATTTTTGTTCGAGTGTCTGCAGTTTTTTCTCATCATGCTTATGTCGTCTATAGTTATATTTGTATGAAAGTCAGGCAAACTTGTGTTTAAATCATGTGTTGAGTTCGTTGAGACCAAGGGTGAAACTATGAATCGCAACTCTTTCAAAAAATCTACAAGATGATGGGGATCCACAAAACTAGGACAACTCCGTATCACCCTCAATCGGATGGAATGGTGGAGAGATTTAACCAGACATTTGAGCGCCATCTTGCTAAAGTGGTCGATAGCCATCAAAGAAACTGGGACGAATATATCCCACTATTTCGTCTGGCTTACAGTGCCGCAGTACATGAAAGGACGGCAACAACCTGGCACGAACAAATTTAGGAAGGGAGCTACGACTTCCAGTAAACCTTCTCGCTGGGTGTCCTCCGGGAACGCCTAGCTGTGTTACCGATTATGCATGTGAATTAAGAAGAAAGCTCGAAGAAATTCATGAACACGTAAGAGAAGAGAATTTACAAGCGGGAGTAAGAATGAAGACTCGATATGACAGACGCGCAAATGCAAGAGAATTCGAAGCGGGAACTTTGATGTGGCTTCATAATCCGGTCCGATGTAAGGGAAAATCTCCGAAATTACAGCCAAACTGGGAAGGACCATACATATACTGTTATAAAGAAAATTAATGACGTAACCTACAGAATTCGGAAGACACCTAGAAGTCCACTGAAGATTGTTCATGTGGATAGGATAGCGGTTTATCATGGATCCAACAATGCTCGGGACGAGCATGTCTTAGAGAGGGGGTAGTGTGAAGGCCAGTGTCATTTCAAGCTGTCATCACTACGGTTGCCAAGGACTACTGACGTCTACACGACAAACTAGCCGTTAGCAAAGAGGTTTGAAGACTATTTTATTGTTTGGAAATGACAGTTTTTAGTTCGATAACGTATACACTCTGTCAAGTGTTCGCCAAATTCACTAGTCATTGATAACAAGGCGATGGCCGCAGGCCGTGCGGATAACACATTCCGTTCACGTTCTGAGGGCGTGGGTTCAAATCCCAGTCATAACAGTTATGTGGATTATGGTTTTTATGAAATTTGGAAAATGTTTATGAATATTTGGCAAATATTAAAAAAAAAAGATTATTTTAATATTTCGAGTAAAAATTAGAAAATTCTAGAAACTTTTCCTGAAGTTTCTAGAATTTTCTAATTTTTGAAAATGGAAAGGAAAGGTTAAAAAGAGACAGCAGATGGAAAACAAATTTAAATATTTCGAATAAAGATTAGAAAATTCTAGAAACTTCAGGAAGGAATGGAAAGGTTAAAAAGAGATAGGAGATGGAAAAACAATTGAATAATGACAATCGAAATTAGTGGATCTAGAACATTCCTAGGGGTATATAAGGCGGTGTAGACGCGCTGAGCGCCAGTTTAAGTTGAAAAGTGATAAAGTGGAGAAGAAAAGAAAGAAGTAAAAGGAAGAAAGAAGTAGTAGTGAAATAAAGTGAAGTGAAAGTACTGAAAGTATAGTGCAGTGAAGTGCAGTTCAAAAGACGCTAGTGTTGGTGTTGTCCGCGTCGTAATTGAATGACGCGTCGTGTGTGTGAAGTCGAATAAAGTGTCATCAGTGCTATTCGATGTTTCCTTCCAATCCCGTTACCCCGTCCGTAACAATATTTTAACAATGTGCAACATTGCTTAATTCACTATTGTTGTTATTTATTAACATTATTCTAATTTTTAGAATTACGTACGCGGTACTAGTTCAAGTATGCTCTACGTGTAAGAGGGCTATGAATAAAGGAAAAATTCCACTACTATCAACGTACAATGGTTTTTCATTTCCGATAATTCCACCAAATTAGTCAAACTTGAATTTTATTGAGCAGCTACTTGTATCACCGAGAATTTCCTTCATGCAAATAAGGAGACTTAGAAATGTTAACGGTCAATATGGCATTTACGGACAAATTATTAATGTTCCTGTAGAAGTTAATACAATTGTGAACCAATTGCCAAGACATATTGAAGATGATCACTGTTTTTATGTTCACAATAAGAAGAAATTAATACACAAAACTAGTGATGTTCATGGACTTATTAATAAAGGACTCATTAAACAATGGTTAAATTATCTAGTAACAACTCCACTTTATATTCATGAAAATATAACAATAAATGAAGCAGTTCTAAATTCTTATCAAATTGATACAGAAATAGAAATGGATAATATTAGGGAACATGTTCAAATGGAAGATAATGTCACAGCTCAACAACAAACTCTTATGTGGGACGAGAATAAAATGTTACACATGGCACCAGGCGAAAAAAGCGTTCCACGTAGTATTTTGTTTGATAAATATGCCGAAGAACTTTCATTCCCAAATACTTACGGTGGAAAATTTCGAACGTATAAAAGACAGATGTAATGTTACTTCATTTATGCAAGGTACCAGTGAACTTAGGCGTACAGATCGCCGTGCTACTGATCCACAACATCTTCTGTATGTAGCTGCTAAAATCAGAGAGTCAGCAATTCTGTTAGTGTTGCATTTAAACATGTTGGACATGATACTAAAATTACTAAAGAGAAGTCTGAAGATAACATTGACAGTTGTATCGAAAGTAATCTTGCTTTTCTTCGTTGTAGACCAAATTCTGCGTGGTATTGGGCAGATAGAAAAAAAACTCTTTTCGACAGATTTGCTTAAATTGTTGTACAAACTAAAAAATAAAGAAGTACAAATTAATGATGAGTCCTTCAAAGACATGTTATATGTAGTACATATTATGTACACAAAGCTCAATTAGTAAAGGAAGATGCAGTTACTTGTGCAATATACTTTAATAAGTTAGTAAATTGTTTATTGAGAATATTGGAGTCAAAAAAAGGAAATCCATTTGGTAGATATAGAGATAAATATTACATTAAAATAATTGAATTTCAGCACCGTGGAAGTCCTCATGCTCATGTACTTCTGTGGTTGTATAATACTCCAGAAAATGTATTAAATAACTCCAAAGATTTTATTGAAATGGTTGAGAAATTAGTTTCAGTATCCGAATCAGATGCATCTGGATATATTAAACTGCAAACACATAAGCACACATTTACATGTTGTAAAAAATTGGGCAAGTGCGAGTCGGACTCGCGCACGAAGGGTTCCGTACCATCATCTTTAAAAGAAAATCACGTTCGTTGTATGTATACTTAAATACTTTATAAGTTTCTACCTGTTTATTAAGATCGAGTAACAAATTGCTTAAAAATTACGTTTGTTGTATGGGAGCCCCCCTTTATTATTCACTTTTTTAAAATTTAATTATTTAATTTGAAAGGTAATATACAACTTCATATTCTGTGAAAATTTTAAGCGTCTACCTGTTACAGTTAGTAATTTTGAGCAAAAAATACGAAAAAAAGCACGTTTTTTGTATGGGACCCCACCTTAATATTTTTTTATTTTTTATTTTTAGTATTTTTTGTTATAGCGGCAACCGAAATACATAATTTGTGAAAATTTCAGCTTTCTAGCTATCATGGTTTATGAGATACAGCCTTGTGACAGACAGACAGACAGACAGACAGACAGACAGCGGAGGCTTAGTAATAGGGTTCCGTTTTTTACCTTTTAGGTACGGAACCCTAAAAAATGGATCCTAATAAAAAAGATAACTGTAGATTTGGAGCGCCTTTTTTACCGTCACGTAATACAATAACATTAATGCCAATGATAGAGACAGATTCTGATTATTCTGCAGATCAGTTTAAAGAGTATAAAAGACATTACCAGTTACTTAAAATTAATTTGGAAATTTTGATTTCGACAATTTTGAACATTACTATACTCATAATAATATTGTTTCTGATGAACATTATTATAAAATTATCAGTGCTGGTATAGTTCGATCAAAGTTGCTTTACGCATAATCCTTTCAACCCATTTGTATTTCGTTGCTTACCATCTAACATGGATTTTCAAATGATTCCAGACGAATACGCCTGTGCTGCTTATGTAGTTGAGTATGTTAATAAACACAATAGAGGCATAAGTAATTTACAACGGATGATTATTCAAACTATGGACGAGAATCCCGAGTTGATATCGTAAATATTACGAAATTAAGTATTGATGTACTTCATGCTGTGGAAATGCCTGCACAAGAAGCAGCTTGGTATTTATTACGCGAACCAATGGCTAAATCATCTGTGTAACAGTTTATTTATTATTTTTATTTTATTTATTTAATCACTTTATATACACGAAGCGTATAAAGGCGGACTTAATGCCATAGGCATTCTCTCCCAGTCTACCTTAGAGTGGTGCAGAGATTAAAAGTAGGTGTATTCTAGAATTAGGTGAAGAAGGAAGTTTTTAGCATAAACCTAGTACACATACACATAGTTCAAAATACATATTGATAGGTACTACAAGAATATAAAAATAATTATATAAAATAAATAATACTTGTATCTAAGTTATATATCTACAAAAATAACAATGTTAAATATATAATCATATAGATAAATATCTATATACTTATACATAAATATTTATACATGTATATACATATACATAATTATTATTCAGATTCTTGTGCCAATTTATCCAATAACAGCTGTTTTACTCTTGATTTAAAGCTATCCTTTGTAGTAGACATCCTGATTTCTAGAGGGAGGGCATTCCAAAGAAGGATTGCCTGAATGGGAAAGCTCGAATGAATTAAAGCGGAAGTATGGGACGGACAAAGTAAGAAAAGATTATGGGAAGAACGAAGGTTTCGATCATGGTTGGAACACAAGTATTGAAAATAGGAAATAAGGTATTTTGGGGAATTAGGAGACATAAGGATAGAGTAAAGAGTAGTGAGGGCACGCATACTGCGTTTCTGACGAACAGGAAGCCACTTCAACTGAGAACGATAAGTAGATACATGATCATACTTGCGAAGATTAAAAATAAATCGAATGCAGTTATTAAGAAGACGATCCAGTTTGTTGAGAAGTTCTGCATTCAGGTCATAGTAGCATACATCACCATAGTCGATCAACGGGAAAACCAAAGTTTGCACAAGCATAGTCTTGGTCTTGGGTGGAAGGAAGTTCCTTAAACGATTTAGAGCACGTAGGGTACCGGTGATTTTCTGGCTGACTTGAGTTACTTGTTAACTTAAAGTGCAATCCATGTGTAAGCCGAGATTCTTGACCACTGGACAGAAATCTATAGCGGTCTTATCGTACATAAGCGCAGGCAGAGTTGTTAAATGTAATCTTGTGATTGACCTTTGGCTGCCAATGATAATGGCTTGGCATTTTTTGGGGTTTATAGACAAGCCAAACTTGTCTGACCAAATTTTTATTGCAAGTAAATCCATATTAACTTGGTGGATTGCTACCGAAACATCCTCAACAGTTGCCTGAGAATAAATCTGCAAGTCATCGGCATACAAATGATAGGCACACTGAAGATTTTGAGTTATGAGATTAATAAACATAGAAAATAACAAAGGAGAAATAATACCGCCTTGAGGAACACCAGAGTTGTTGTCACACCAGTTCGATGATGACTCGTCGTAGCGGACTGACTGCTGGCGACCCCGAAGATAGCTTGAGAACCAATCCAGAGCATCGGATGAGACCTTAAGATGGGAGAGGAAGGAAATTAGGATGTCGTGACTGACGGTATTAAAGGTGTCCTGTTGCTCACAGGACTCGAGGACTTTGGATAGGAAAGGAAGAATGGATATGGGACGAAAATGCGACGGGAGAGAAGGATTCTGGATTTTTGGCAATGGAATAACGTATGCTTTACGCCATAAGGATGGGAAAGTGCCAGAAGCAAAAGAAAAATTTATTATATGAGAGATGGCTGGGAGGACTTGATCCAGGATAGTGGTGATCATTCGTCGACTGATGTTGTCACTCCAATAGTATTCGATTTAATGGAAAGGATTGTCTTTTTGATCTCATTCGATGCAAGTGGAGAAAAGTGGAAGGATTCGATATCGGGTTGGGTTAAACCAGCTAAGTAGTTCACCGTGAGGCACTAAGTTTGGTGATCCAGTGACGTGGTAGTTGTGAAATGTTTATTGATGTCATCCAAACTAAGCGCCCCAAGGCAGTCAACATGACGCTGTTTGCCGATGCCTAAGGTTCCGAGGAACTTCCAGATATCGGCAGGGGATGAGGATGAAATGTTATGAAGTATGTGTTTACATACCAATGATATACCCAACAGAACGTCGGAGAATAAGAAAATCTTTAAAAGAGCTAAGTGATTTAGATGATGACTGTACAAATATATGGAAGGTAAATTGGTTCGATAAGTACGAAAAAAGGCCTGAAATTCTTGAAAATGTAACATTAGCTCAATTTGTTGCTAATTACAGTATGAGAAAACACGGAGAGTACTACAAAAGAACAATGTCTAGAGTTATTAGATACCGTAACTATGATATGGCTACAATTTCAACGATTATAGACGAGAAATGGTGTTACTACACATTCCTTTTAGAAGTGAAGACAATGAAGTTCTTGCTGAAAATAAATTCATTCAAATTTAAACTTTCGCGATTTGTATACATCGTACAAAATAATTTAGCGGTATATTAGCGATATAATTCACTTCCTTCTTCAATTATTATTTGACTTAATATGGTATCTGAGGCCCGTATTAATAAACTAGTCTCAATCGTGATCTCAAGAGCGGTATCAGTTAATACGGTCTCAAGATGCGACCAGCATCTTAATATCGACGTTAATTAATAAACCCGTATCAACAGCATCTCAGATGATACCGAGCTTAAGATCACGGTCTTATGATTCGTAATTCAACACCCAATAAAATCCTGATCTCAAGACTTGTTACGTCATAATGAACGAACTATTTCATGTTTTGTTCAATACGTTTAGTACTTGCTTTGCAGAAGAATAATGTTCTACTTTCTGTATAGAAAGATAATTTATTTTACAATTAACATTAATAAAAATATTATAATTCATACTTTAAAGTTATAGAAACTATAAAAAAGGACAATTTATTTAAAAAGTATTGAATTTTACAAGTCAACAAAACGCATACGCTCGATAATGCGCGTCGCTTGCTAATCATTATAATCTGTCGAATCTGTCACAATCTGTTCTTGACTTGACTACTCAAGTAGGTACCTACTCAGCATTCAGCAGTGTTTGTATAGGTACTCTTGAATAGTTAATAGTTGATAAATAATAAAAATGGAAGCCAAAAAACATATATTTAGCCCAACGGAGAGGAAAGCTTTTTTAGAAATACTCAAAAAGTATAATAATATAATAGAAAATAAGAACACCGATGGAGTGTCCTTAAAGAACAAAAATGAAGCTTGGGTTAGCATTACTGCGGATTATAACGCAAGTCCTCTCGCCACGAGACAGGTAAGTGACTATCTTATACACAAAATTACATACTTATCCAATGACGTATTATAATATAGACGCGCTATACTCCCACAAAGCGGCTCTGAAAAACGGCTACAAATACCAAATAATAATTTGTATGAATAAAGAAAGTGAAAGTAAATAAATACTACTATAGGGGACACCTGGATAATTTTAGTTGTCTTCTAAATTCTTACACACAAATTATTGTTACGGAGCGTACTCACACAACACAGGTTCGCGAGTAACTCAACGGAATGGCGGCAATAGCCTACATTTCAGTTTGCCATTTCAGTGTGCAGGCAACGCATTTATAGTTATTATATTTCTTTGTACTTATCACATTAATTATTCATTACGTTCCTACACGTATACTCATGTTTTAATCCTTTTGTTTATCAATCAACTTAGGTTATATGTGATTGTTTACAATCATAGTAATAATCATGCCCTTTATTTTTCAAAGAGAACGCAGAGGTATTTATTTTAAATGAATCAGTGGGCTTATACATATCATTAATTTATTTTAGGTAACTACTAAACAACTACGGCGCTTGTGGATCAACACCAAACAACGACAAAGGGAAGCCTTGACCAAAGAACGGCAACATAGGCTAGCTACTGGAGGAGGGCCGTCGATAAGCGATGCTGACATCGATCCTGATGTGTCCATATGTGTCCATGGTAGCCCCAGCTTTTATTGTCGGAATTGATAGTGCTATCGATGCCGATGCAGTTGAAGGTATTTAAATGGATTTTCATGTGAATAATTATTATATATTTTGTCTTCTAAAACCTTGGATATAATTAATTGATCTTTACTTAAATCTATAAATTAAACTACATCTTTACTTTTTTAGATCCTGTGAAACCAGCCACTATGGAAATAGAAGATATATTTCTTATGCCACCAGTATCTCAGACTTCCCCGGCTATATACTGACTCAGTCCCCAAACCCTTCCACATCACAAGTGTCCCAGTCCTCCGTAACAAACATCCCACCTGTAACACAGAAGTCACCACCAATTTTAACTAACACCCGAACACCTCAACTTAAAAACAACATCTTAGAACGAGAATACAAGGATCGATCTGTGCGGGCCACTGAAAAACTTAATTTAGAAATGGCAATTTTAAGAGAACAGCTTCGGGAAGCTAAGCTAAGGCTGACTTAGCTAAACTTATATTCAGCAGAAACTTGATTCAACAGGTAGGCAGAAAAAGTATCTTTCTAGTTGTGATGTTTAGTAGGAAAGTTAGTCTTATTTCTTTGTTTAATGTTTTTTTTTGTATTGTTCCAGGTCAATAAGATCAAGGTATTATAATTTTGTACTTGGAAATAATAAATGTATAATCAGTTAATAACAAAATGTTTTATTTATCTAAATAATACTCAAAGTGATAACAATCAGTCAAATGTAAAAAAGAAACTTAAATATATTAACAAAATCTTAATATATAAAATCCTTGAGTTACTGACTGACTGACAGACACGCTACAGCCGAAACTATTGGGCGCAGGAAGCTGAAATTTGGCATTTATGTTCCTTGGGGACCGTAGGGGTGCACTAAGAAGGGATTTCCCGAAATTCCCACAGGATCGGCCAAAACGGGTAAATTAAAAGAAAAATGCAGGCGTAGCTGCTGGCATCCTCAAGTATAATATAATATTCTACCACATTCACACAACACCATCTAGTCCCAAACTAAGCAGAGCTTGTACTATGGGTACCAGATATACTTTTCTTTTTTATATGTACATTAAATATGTACATGTTATACATAGAAACACCCAGACCAAGACAAACATCCACATTCATGCACACAAATGTTTGACTTGAGCGGGAATCAAACCCTAAAAGGAATAAATAAGAGTTAATAAAAATAATTAACTCTTATTTATTTGCAATGAAATTAAAACTAACTATAACTAATTGGCTATTTACACATAAAATAAAACAAAAATTTCTATATACTTAAACTAGAGTGTGCCTGCAGCCATGCTGCAGGCACACTCTAGTTTAAGTATATAGCACATTAACTGTTCATGTAGGATATCATGGGCGTTTTGGAAAATCCCTTCTTAGCGCACCCCTATAGTCACCAAGGAACTTTTATGCCAAAATTCAGCGTTTTGCGCCCCGTAGTTTTGGCTGTAGCTTGTCTGTCAGTCAGTCAGTAACGCTAGAATTTTATATTATGCAGATAACTAACAAATTAAGGAGATACATTAAAAAAAGGAAAAGAACACAACAATTATAAATTAACACTATTCCATGCAATAACAATATGAAAGAAGATCTCGTTAATGCCGCTTTGATAAATTAATGAAAATAATTTTCTATTATAGTATTTCTGATGATAAATCCAGTGCTTGTGCTAGGCAATAAACTTTCGGTTTCACCATCCTCCTGGTTAGAATTCGAATCATCAAAAGTGAATGCCTTGTTATCGTTTAAAATCAATGACAAATTATGTAGTACTGCACAGGCTACTATTATGTTTGACACAGTTTCTAATTTATTACCAAGGCCTTTTGATAAACATGGAAATCTACGTTTCCAAATGCCAGATGTTCTCTCAACTATATTTCTAGTTTTTATTTGTGCTCGGTTATACCTTAGTTGAGGGAGATCATCAGGAGTTGGTCTAATGGGTGTAAGCATAAATGGCAATGTTGGATAACCACTATCACCAACTAGTTTACCATTTAGCACACCTTGAGTGTATTTCATATATACCCTGGACATTTGGAAAATTCTGGAATCGTGAGTACTGCCTGCCCACCTGGCCACTATATCCAAAATTTCTGTTTGTGGGCCAACAACAACCTGAAAAAGAAAATTTTAATATGATTTAGAAAATTACTACTACATAGATAGATGTAGTTGTAGCTATAGCAATGTAAAAATACATTTGAATATGGTTGGTACACTTACTTGAACATTAATTGAGAAATAAGATTTTCTGTTGCGATAAGCTTCATGGTGCTGACAACCTGGGGTGTTAACAATTTTAATGTGGGTGCAATCAATGGCTCCATCTATACCTGGTAGCCCAGGCCAACGTCCATGTCTTCCCAAGTCCTTAAACAATCTTCTATTTATGCTAGCTTGATCTCCTGTTGGTATTTTAATATAGCTGGTATGTAGCAGTGCTAGCAGTCGTGATACTTTAGTAATTATATTGGACACTGTAGGCTGTGATAAATTAATAAGATCTCCGCAGACAAGCTGAAAGGTTTTTAACATTATTAATAAATCATTTTAGCATCGGTTTACTCAAATACAGTATACACAACAAAGTCATATTTTCGTGTTAACAATTCAAGTGATGAAAATAATTTACCTGAAAGGATGCTGTAGCGTAATACCTTAAGGCGACTCAAGTCAACATTTTTTCCATACACAATTTGGGGGGGTTTTACTCCACTATTTGACCATGTACATCCAAAGTTAAACATGATATCGTTTTGTCTCATTATTAATTTTGTCTGTACGGAAGCAGAATTGTAAAATAATAAGCCAATAAAAAGTTACGAGCTTCTAAAGTTTCGTTTTTTTGGCTAATTTTAACACAACTTTGAGCGTAAATTAGAAATAAAAGAAGCATCAAATTTCAAAAACGAAGCCTGTACCGACACAGCAAATTTATCGAAGAATTCAATAAATTTTATTTGAAATTGATTGATGCAGTGGTTTTTTCATAAAACCCCTTCTTCCAAAGGCCTTTTTGTATTTTATCACGCGCGCCTTTTACTATGAACTATCGTGCATCTCACTGAATAAAGTTACCCCCGGTTGCGGTGCGGGGGGACGACGCGCACACACACTTGAACCAGACGTGTCACGGCGCCGCGCGCGGCTGTCTGAGTTTGGTTCAGTCTACTGCGGCCTATATCGTTCGTATGACGTGTATGTTGACTACCTATAATATCTACGCTTTATGTTACTACTCTAAATTGACCCCTGGCTTGAACTTTGGATTTCGTTACCTACTTTATCTGTTTGACTTGGCATTGTTTGGACTCTGAATTTATTATTTTGGAATTGTTTTGAATGGACTTTAGTCACATACCTACCTATGTGCTTTAGTGCCAGTAAGATTGTGTTGGTTCATTGAAGAACAGGTGTAAACAAATTAAAATTAACAATGGGTAAGTCATATAATTTGTTACAACTAATCTCTAGGTACTGTGACGGGGGGGGGGGGGGGAGCCCAGAGATACACCGTGCTACGGGATTCAGCGTGTATTCATCGAAGTGTTTACATGGACGCGGCCGATACAATAATCCTTATATTTTTATAAGCTTTCTTTCCACGATGACACATCTGTCTAAAAACAATATCATTCAGAATATTCGAACCATTTATTTCTTTTCACACCCGCCAGCAGCACATTACTAAAGAGTTTTAGTACCTAATAACTCTTTACAGTACCTACTCACCTATATATTTAGTGATCTTTTTATTACGTGGTAAAATCATCAAATGAGTCCTCCCACCCAGGGTGGGACGGGAGGTCCTGTCAGACTTGTACCACTTGTACTGATTAAAATCCACGATGTCCTTCAATAGCACCTTACGGTCCGGGTCGCCGCTGTTTTCAAGGGCAAGTCCATTAGGTTATTATTATTTCATTCCGTAACGGATATCCAACACTCTGTATTGTGCCGGCGATTGAGAATCCAGCAGAATCGCAGAGCGTCGAAAAATCTCCTGATGTTCTACTCTCGGCTAACCAACAAAAATTGAAAATTCCTTGGAAGACAAAATCCCGCCACGATGTTTTACCGCCGTCCGTGTGTGTGTAGACTAGTCACGCGCAGGCGCGGCGGCACGCGGCGGCGCGCGGCGTCTGCATCGCGGATAGATATTTTACACAAAAATAATAGACACTAGACAGGTGTACTTATCTGGTTTCGCGTAGACAAAAAATAATTGTATTATGTAGCTGAAGAGTTTGTTTATTTGGTTGAACACGCTAATCTCAGGAACTACTGGTTCGAATTGAAAAAAATATTTTGGGTCAAATCATTTGTTTTCAACTTGGCCAATTAGAGGTGCTTTTTTTATTAGATAGGATAGGCCTCAAAACGCTATGATCAATAGGAGCCGAGCAGCGGGGGTAAAACAACGAGGAACAGCTAGTTCATTATGTAAAACCCTTCTGCGGCACTTCTGGCACGGTAATTATATTAGGTAATTACCTATATTGTGCTTGTAGCACTCGGGGTACCTTATTGATAACGTACCGTACCGATATGTCTGGGGTCGCGGGACTCAGTCTATTGTGACCCTGGAACGTAAAGGGAAATTGAAGGAATATGGTGGATTTTAGTCAGTACTAGTCTGACAGTTCTTTCTGATCCACCTAGGGCGAAAGAATTAAAAAAAAAAATTTAACACCATAAAAAATATGTGTGTACCTAGTTCTATATTGTATTATTATGTATAGGTACCAATTTAGGTACTACATTTCTTGAATTGGCATCAGCTGAACATCATGCTGAGGTATCAAACGCCGCGACGTGTTGCATCGGGACTCGCCACGCGCTTCAAACTCGTGTCCGAAGTCGATGTACGAGGGTTGTCACAAATTATTATGTGACTTTTTATATTAGTTTTTTTTACCTACTTCTTTACTTCGATAAAACTTAGGTACATGTCTGCATTTTTAGAAGCCTTACACGTCTTTAGAAGACTGCCTAAAATAATCAAATGTCAATAAGAAATAAATTAAGTACACATTAATAAGAGCATTACTTTCATAAAACAAATTATTTTAGTGTTTAGGTTTCTTATATTGCTGTTATTTTTATGGAACAGATACAAAAGATTGGCGAATGGGAACAAAAGGGCGCCTAAAACTAAATGCCCCACGCAAAAAAAAATTCAAGAGAGCATTGAGTGCATGGTTCATGAATAAAGAAAATATTGCTCCTATACTGGATACGTCTCAACCGTAATAATTATTTTGAGTGTTATGTTTGATGACTCGAAAATTTTTTGATTATATTGGCGATGCGTAGTTTTGGTTGATAATTTAACCTTGTATAATCCATGTTTAGATCAACGCGAGATGCATTCGAGCAAGATACCTGTGTAGTAGAAGTTCATGAAACAATGTTTGCACAACGTGATTTACCTGTAGTAAATGACGCTAGTGAACAGATCAGTTCGGATATTTCTCATGTAATGCGTACACCCCAATCGTAAGTAGTTTTTTTATGTACCTACCGTAGTTATTTAATTTTTAGGTCAATTCGGCAACCGTGTTCGTTGAGGTTTTGAATTGTTGATTCTTTCTTTATGTCTAACTTCATCTTAGTTACTTATGTTGCTTTTAGGTCTCCTTGTGAGTCATTTAAACAAATTGTGGTTCAAGCACAAGTACATGAGACAGCTTTACAACCAGAGAAGGCTTTACGGTGTAAAAATATACGTGGACAAAATGATCCTTATGATCAGACTAGCCCCAGAGTCAATCCAACTCAAACTGATTGGGATATCATCGAATCAGAGGTTGATTTTGCTCATAATACGCCGTTTTTGTAAGTATGGAATCCGTAATAGCCACTGCCAGTAAAATGCATTTTTGACAGTTTATGCATATTGTAATTGAGTTACGTGTTTGCAGAACCACACAGGAAGAATCAAATTCGATTTCAACACATGAATATAACAAATCCAGTGATTCGGAATCGATTTCAGACAACTACGATTTCTCTTTTGAATCCGCGAATTGTCAGGATAGTGCGACTTTAGATGGAAATAGAATAGTGGATATTGCTTATCTATTTCAGCAATTGAAAAATATTAGTCATGATCCATTTACATGTAATTTTCAGCACATGGAATTTATCAAAGAAAACAGAATTGGATTTTACTCACGATTTGTTTTCAAGTGCAAATTTTGCAATAAAATAGAAAACATTGAATCTCAGAAGTCAAACCAGGGAAGTAAGGAAATACCTATTAATTTAAATGTAATTGAAGGTATTACACAAACTGGCAATGGGTGGAGCCAGCTTGATGAAGTGTGTGCTAGCTTAAATTTGCCTAATATGAGTGAATCTTATTATGTAAAAAATAATAAAAAGTTAGGCATTATCCGAAAGGACATAGCCTTACAGCTTATGCTAGAAGCAGGTGTAGAAGACGACTGGCTCTGCAAAACAATGAAGTCCTACAAGGTGTACCTTTTGTGACCGTCATAACAGACGGCTCCTGGGCTAAACGCAGTTATGGTACAAATTTTAACTCACTTTCTGGTGTAGGTTGTATCATAGGGCACCGTACAAAAAAGTACTGTACATTGAGGTTAAAAATTCATATTGTAGCGTGTGTGCTATAGTTCAAAATAAAAAATCCTCAATTCCGACACATGTGTGTTTTAAAAACTTTTCGGGTCCATCTACCGAAATGGAGACATCGGCCATTGTAGACGGTTTTAAAGTGAGCATGGAGATGCACGGGCTCATGTATACTAAAGTAATTGGTGATGGAGATAGCAATGTAATGAATGCTCTTAGAGATGCAATGGTATATGGACCTCACGTTCACATTAGAAAAATAGAATGCAGTAACCATTTGATGCGTAATTATTCAAACAAATTAAGAAAAATAGGAAAAAAACGCAGAATAAAGTTGGCTTTGTACCTGTATCTGTACGTAAAGCGCTTTTAGACAAAATACGACGACTTAATAACGCTGTTACTGGGGCAGTAGCAAACGCGCAAAAACTTGAGGTTGAAACAGCAGACAAGGTTAGAATCCTGCAAGAAGACTTACGGAATGGGCCTTGCCACGTATTCGGATGTCATAATAACTGCAAAGAATATTATTGCAAAAAATTAGTGGTCGAAGAAAATCTCGTTCCACAATTCAAATCGTGCGGGATTTGGAGCGATATTTTTGAAAATCTTGGGTGGCTTCTGCAAAATGCAGAAAGCTTGCTCCTTCAAGAGACGAATAATGCTGCAGAACAATTTAATAGTATTATCGCAAAGTTCCTTGCCGGCAAGCGAGTTAATTTCACGCAAAGAGGGACGTACGAAGTAAGATGTTTTTCCTCAGTAGGGCACTACAACACAAACGATTATAGTTTTTTAAGTAAAATACAAAAGGTTATATGCCCTGAAACATCGTACTCCTATACAGACAAGTACGTAAATAAAATGAAAAATAAATTAGCACAGGATAAAAAGAGAAGGGAACTGTTTAAATCACGCGGTACCAAAAGGAGTAAGCGTTTTAAAACGGCCGATAAACATTATGGTGATTTGGAGCAAGAGCCCGATATGCCACACAATATTTAAAAAAAAAATAAAAATGATTTTCTTCTTTCCATATCACTAAATAGTAATGAAATTGAAGAGTTAGAAAAGAAAACTATCACACAATCCAACTGTGATTTGTGGATCGTGGAACGCAAAAAACGAATAACCGCATCTTTGTTCGGCCAAATATGTAAGATGAAGGATTCTACGCCTTGTACTGCGACTTTATAAAATATGTTGTATTCTACATGGTTTGGCGTGGTGCCGAAACCGTGGGGTAGGGTTCTAGGCGACTTGGGAAGGATTAATGGACTGTATAGAGAGGATAGCGGTTCTTAGCCGCCTAGGAGGGAATAAGGGAAGAGTAGATGGATACGGGAGGAGGTGATTGAGTGGGTATAGGCTATTTTAAGGATGGAAGGCACTTACCTTATACAGCCTTGGTGGTTTCTTGATACAGCTGCTTGTTTTCACTTCACTCACGAGCGGGTTTTCCTTGGTGGAAGCGGTGATAAACACATACGGGAGCGGCGCGGTACGAACGAGACGGCGATACAGCGGTGCGGCGCGGAGCGGTATCGAGACGGCGTTCTTAGCGAGCGGAATGTTCGAGACTCCGTCGCGTTCACGATCGCGGCGACGAAATCAGGCGCAAGGCAGTGCCTCTTCCAGGGAGAGGGAAAGAGAGGGACGGAAATATGATATCGCTCGCACTAGACAAGCGTGGAACGATTCATGTTGATGCGATTAGTTGTAGATAGGAAGGTGGTAGATGGCGCTACCATATCCCCGCGGCCCTAAAGGGTTGCCTTTAAAGAAAATATAATTGAACTTAGCTACGTTGGGTGTACTACCGCATAACCCATCAATAGGCTAAGACAGCGATATGACAATAAATTAATCTAAATTAACTTTAGTGAAAACTACAAACGCAATAATAGCGAAACTACTAACTAAATACTTAAACTAAGAGGTAAGTCCAACTTCAGGCTAGATCTCACTGAGTTGGAAGCGGACGCGAGTTGATCAGTGCCTCGACTTGTGCAAGGACGGTTAAAGGCTCTTCGTAAGAGAGGATCTGTTGACCTATAACTTTGAAGAGATGCGTTTTAATTACTTTGACCATGCTTTCCCAACATCCACCGAAATGTGGTGATGCTGGTGGAATAAACTTCCAGTCAATATGATCTATGGAGAGTTCTTCCTGAAGACGAGTACGATAACTCGCGACGTGATTGAAACAAGTAGCGGGAACAAGTTCAATCAATTTACTAACGCGGTTGGCGACAAAAGTCTGCCAGCGGTGAAGAGAGGAATAAATCCAAGCGAGCACTACTTTGGAGTCGGAAAATGCGTGTATTTTATTAATGGGGTAGTGGGGCAAAACTGTGTCTTGAACCTTGCGGAGCAAATGAGACAGCGGAAGGGCCGCGCACAACTCCAGTCTCGCAACCGAAATGGTTTAACAGTCGAGACCTTAGACTTGGCACAAACTAACTGCACCGAGTAGTTAGAACCAATGCGGACTTGCAGATATACGACTCCGCCGTAAGCACGGTCGCTGGCGTCAGCGAAACCTATTAAGTTGACGGTACATCCATCTACCAACCCAAGATGACGCGGAATAGTAACTTGATTGAGCGCGGTAAGCTCAATACAAAACTGGCCCCAAGCGGCGACAATATGGTCAGGGGGTGTTTCATCCCACTCACACTTTGATAGCCAAAGCTCTTTGATCAAGAGCTTGGCGTACAAAATTGTGGGAGCCACAAAACCCAATTATGTCCCATAGTCGAGCCACTGTGGACAGCATAGTGCGTTTGGTGCACTTATCATCTGGTGGTGAGACGTCAAACCGAAAACTATCACAGGATTTGTCCCAGCGTAAACCGAGAACCTTATGCGGTACAGACTTCTCAAACTCAATGTCTGGAGAAGCTTTATGAGAATCTGGTATGCGTGCGAGAACCTCCTTAGAGTTGCTTGTCCATTTGACAAGATCAAACTGGCCTCGCTTGAAAAGCCGAATAAGCTCTTCACAAAGCGAAACTGCTAACGGAGCGGGTATGACATTACAGGCAATGTCATCTATATACAAAGCGGATGTGTAGTATAGTATAGTGTAGCGTAGCGTAGCTTAGCATAGCGTAGCATAGCGCAGCATAGCGCAGCATAGCGCAGCATAGCGCAGCATAGTGCAGCATAGCGCAGCATGGCGCAGCATAGCGCAGCATGGCGCAGCATAGCGCTGCATGGCGCAGCTTGGCGCAGCATAGCGCAGCATGGCGCAGCATATCGCAGCATGGCGCAGCAAAGCGCAGCATGGCGCAGCATGGCGAAGCATGGCGCAGCATAGCGCAGCATGGCGCAGCATAGCGCAGCATGGCGCAGCAAAGCGCAGCATGGCGCAGCATAGCGCAGCATGGCGCAGCATGGCGCAGCATAGCGCAGCATAGCGCAGCATGGCGCAGCATAGCGCAGCATGGCGCAGCAAAGCGCAGCATGGCGCAGCATAGCGCAGCATGGCGCAGCATAGCGCAGCATGGCGCAGCATAGCATAGCATAGCTAATTAGTGCTTTATCTTACACACAGTTTTAGCACCCACCTTGATCTCTTGAAGAGCAGAACAACAACAAGACGTAATACAATGAGAAGTATGTAACGTAGGTACGGTACCCATAATCACATACCCAAGTACCGTCTCAATAGCGGGCGGTAAATCATATCGCTCACTACGAACTATGTTAGTTAGTAGCAAGTGCGGAAATATTGAAGCTCCGATCAAAAGATCAATGCCTGCCGGATTCGCAAACTCCGCGTCGGCTAGCGGCAATGATTCGAGATGAGTGAGTGATGCTACGTCTACATTAGCGTTCGGCAATGCGTCCGTGATACGCTCCACGATAAGCGAAGAAATGTTAAACTAATATTCCTATCAAAACGCGAATGTATTTTAATATCTACGGAACCCTTGCAATGCCTTTCTGATCCGCCTATCCCTCGGATTATTGAGTTCGTATTTTTAAAGTTATTCCATAATCCGAGGCGTTTGAACAATTCTAACGTTATTAAATTGGTCTGAGATGCGCTATCTAGCAGACAACGTACCATGTGCGGCGACCCATTGACATCATATATGATAACTTGCGCTGTCGCTAACAGAACAGTCTTAGACGCCATACATGGCGGCCTAGCACTGCTCTGATCACTACAAGCGCGCGAAGGCCGTCCGCGCGTGCCTGCCGCCCGCGCAATGGATGTCGTACACAACGATATCTCATTATTGCGAGGCGTGGAAGGCGCAGCTACCGTGTTCTGCACTTGCGACGTACTCGTAAGTGTGTCAAGGTTAGCGGCTTGACTTGACAACCGGTTATTTTTATCATAATGTAACAGTGTGTGATGTTTTTGTTTACATGTGCGACATCTCGTTCTACTGGAACAATTACTCGTTTTATGTTTTATGCTTAAGCAATTAATGCAAGCTTTGTTATCTTTTACGCTTTTAAAACGAGCAATTGGATTTAAATCATTAAAGGTGGGACACTTATAGTAATGGTCGTGCACTATATTACTGCACAGACACTTCTGTGAATTATTACTATTAGATTCCGAACATGTTACGTAAGATTGTGGATTAGGGACTGAGTTATTATTACTATTTCGCGATTTATTCAACCTTTGTTTGTTGTTGTTAGTGTTAGACGGGCCAGGTGAACCAGACTGCGTATTATGAAATATTCGACACTGATCTTTGATGAACGAAATAAAACTATCTAGTGTAGGTATTTTATTATTGCGTTCCGTCATCTCGAATGCGCGAATTGTATCAGTGTCAAACTTTTTTAATGCGAGTTGAAGCAACATAAAGTCGGAAAGATCTTCTAATTTCAAATTCCTAAGAGAATTAACCGCGGTTACGAAGTTATCAATAAACAGCTGGAAATTCGAGACAGACGCGGCACCGGACAGTTTGAGATTTAAAGCTTGGTCAAAGTACGTAGACGCTAGAATGCGCGTGTCTTGATATCTGTCAAGTAGTGACTGAAATATGACCTGATAATTCTCAGCACTGGGTGTGACACCTGCAAATACGGACTGGGCCTTCGGTGACAGTTTACCTATTAAATAGTACAACCTGTCAGCATCTGTCAGAGAACCATTATCGTGCACTGTAGACTTAAAACTTGCATAGAATAACGGCCAATTTCGTATATCTCCGTCAAACGACATAATCTCGATTGGCGGTAATCTCGGTTTGCGGGCAACGGGCTCTGCTGAACATTTACCCTCCAATTGCGATTGTATACGCTTAATAATACAATAAAGATCTTCGAATGCGGTATACGCCTGATAGTTCGGTTTTTCATCAGGATTGATAGAAAGTAATCTTGCGTTATAATCGTCTAACAACTTATGAAAATCTGTTCGAATACTATCTACTGTTGTACAATAACTGAGAAATGCTTCGCTATTGCTGTCAGACATAGATGCGGTTTTTGATCGTTCATAGATATTTTGTATGCGCTCAAATAAAATATTGCGTTTCGCTTCTAAGATTGTCATCTCTTTGTCTTCCGACACGCGTGACTTCTTTTGTTGTGACATGCTTACGTAAGTATAAGCTAATGAGAACGAAACAAAATAAGAATATCTAATGTATCTATTATTTTACCTAAGTAGGCAACACTTTAGAGCTGAGGAAATAAAAGTTGATTGAAATATGAGATTTATAAGACAACTATGATAGTTGCGGAAATAATAATTTAATAAGTAGGTAGCTACATAAAAGTTTACCTACTGATGCGGCCGGAAATAACCATGTGACGGTTATATGAATATATTAGGAGTATAGCTAGGTGCTATAACTGCCTAGGTATAGCGGTATAACGTATAAAACGTAAATGAATCCGACTCGTATGGATCAAAAAAAATGGTATGGCGTGGTGCCGAAACCGTGGGGTAGGGTTCTAGGCGACTTGGGAAGGATTAATGGACTGTATAGAGAGGATAGCGGTTCTTAGCCGCCTAGGAGGGAATAAGGGAAGAGTAGATGGATACGGGAGGAGGTGATTGAGTGGGTATAGGCTATTTTAAGGATGGAAGGCACTTACCTTATACAGCCTTGGTGGTTTCTTGATACAGCTGCTTGTTTTCACTTCACTCACGAGCGGGTTTTCCTTGGTGGAAGCGGTGATAAACACATACGGGAGCGGCGCGGTACGAACGAGACGGCGATACAGCGGTGCGGCGCGGAGCGGTATCGAGACGGCGTTCTTAGCGAGCGGAATGTTCGAGACTCCGTCGCGTTCACGATCGCGGCGACGAAATCAGGCGCAAGGCAGTGCCTCTTCCAGGGAGAGGGAAAGAGAGGGACGGAAATATGATATCGCTCGCACTAGACAAGCGTGGAACGATTCATGTTGATGCGATTAGTTGTAGATAGGAAGGTGGTAGATGGCGCTACCACTACATTTACCGGGAACGATGCAACTCGATATGGTAAGGCACATGAGACAACCGCTATTGCAGATTTAGAAAATGTAATTAAACAAAAAGTAATACCATGTGGTTTATTCATATGTATGGATAAACCATACCTTGATGCGAGTCCAGATGGTCTTTTAGGGACAGAGAGTCTCATTGAAATAAAATGCCCGCCGTCAGCGGCAGGCCTTACACCTCTGGAGGCAGTACGGCAAAAAAAGATTACATTTTGTGTGGAAACCACAAATGGTCTAAAACTAAAAAAAACACATAATTATTACTATCAAGTTCAAGGCCAACTAATGATTACAAAAAGAAAGTTGTTCTATTTTGTTATTTGGACTCCAAATGGCATAAAAATAGATATAATTGAAAGAGATGATGCGTTTTGGACGGCAGACAAAATTTTAAAATTAGAAACATTTTATCTGAAATGTGTTTTGCCGGAGTTGATAGATCCCCGCTACCCTCGCAAACTACCATTTAGAGATCGCATGTAAAACATAAGGACAAACAAAATTAGCGTAATGTAAATAGAATTTTTATTTCTTTACGATCTTTAAGTCAATTTGATTATAATTACAGATTTATTATTTATCATGCTTACCCCATTTTTTGTCTCTGGTTGTTCTCGTCTTGCTAACGGGGAGTACTTGTACAGGTATAAACTACTGACCAGGGTTGTTCACCAGCAAGTTGCTTTGAAATACAATGTTGATTCTGAGGGTACCGTATTACAAGTATGTGCCCGACCCAGTTCTCGAGATAGACTATGTCATGATGTACTGGAATCTGCCTTTCATTACTGACATGACAATAAACCTGGCTTAGCAGTAATAGATAGATCAGAGGGCCGGGCCGATAATCGATGTTATCATCCCGCATGACGAGAACTTCGTAAAAGCTAAGAAAGATAAACAAATTAAATATCTTGACTTAGCACGCGAGGCTGTCGACATATGAAAGGTGAGCTCGGCTATCATTGGTGTAATTATAGATTATTATTACAGACACAAAATTTTAAATAACCATTCTGCAGCCGATGATCTCCTGTGCTAAAATGTTTTTTTGTTTATTAGGATTTATTTTGAACTATAGTGGCGCTAATTACAAACTGCAGGCGAATTACTACCGGAGACATATTATGAAAGACGGTACGGTTGACACCATCCGGGTGAGTCGATCAGACATAATTATTATCTCTGGTTATTCACGTCTTGCTAACTGCGAGGACTTATACAGTCATAACCTAGTTACGAGGATTATTCACCAGCAACTTGCTTTGAAGTACAAACTTCTGGATTCTGACTGAGGTACCGTATTACTAAGTAGGATTTGATTTTTTTTTTAATTTTAAAAATATTGTATAAATGAATAAACCAAGAATAGATACGACTAATTCAATGCTCAAAAAATATTTTTTATTTTAATTTTTTTAAATGTTATAAAGCAAATAAATAATCAAGAAATATTTACAAAACAGTTTACTTTGTTTTATTCAATAAATAAAGTATAGTGCTCTCAGCCGTATCCGGCTATAACGACACACACTACTTTGTTCTCTTTCAATAACTAAATAAAAATATGCAAGGACCCTTCAGTAAGTAACTTACAATTTTGTAGCAATCTGCCGTTACTCGCGCTACGTTTCATATACATGTTTAAAAAAACATCTTTCATTACAGGGTTTATTTTATTTGCTAGGGATATTTTTTTTTTCTATTGACAACCCTAGTTTTTCGTCGGTGGTTATTTATTCGATGTTTGGAGTTGACAACTTTGGCGGCAGACAAGATGAAAGTATATTATGTCGTAAATATAAAATATGTGGGACACAGCGTAGTAGGATTATCCTAATCACCTACAATACAACTACAGTATCACAAACGGACCGAGCGACGACGCCGCGCCCGCGCTGCGCCGCCCCGTCGCGTTGTCGTTGTGGTCACTAAAATGTTTTTTGTTCTAAACTATGACCCACTCTTGGAATTTCTCCGGTATCGTGGGTACGTTTACAAACATTAAAACTCATATATACATAAACTCCCACACCCAAAACAACTAAGTTTGCGACCACTTTGAAAAATTGAAATATTTTTTGTTAGGCTTGATTATATTATGTTTTTTAGATTCTATTGTAAAAACACATAATAAAGATTTTTCTTGATAACGTTCTTTTATTATCAGCATTTGCTAGTGATCAAAAACGTTTTTTGGTGTGTGTATTTTCAGATCATGCAAATATTTGTTCCGTGGATCCAACACGCGACTCGCTGCGCAGCAGTCGAGCGCTCAGCCACTGCGCCAACCGTGCCGTCAAATGTAAACTTTAGCCGTCTTACCACAATAAAGTTAAACACTTAGACTTTTTTTAGACGAGCTTTCTACCGATGTTTATCCATTTCTGGTGAGACGAAAAGTGTTTTGATTTGCCCGCCGGGGACAGGCAGGACTATCTCATCAGTCATCAGGCAACTGTGGCCCCGGAACGTAAAGGGCTATTGAAGGACACTGTGGATTTTAGTCAGTACAAGTCTGTCAGTCCCTCCCGTCCTGCCCTGGGTGGTTGTGTTGTGGCTAAATTGATGATTATACCACGTAAAAAAAATTGGTGTTACGTGTTTATATGTATTTAGTGATATCAATGAGTACCTAGGTAAAGCATCCAATTGGACATAGACCAATCCGCACAGAGCCTGCGTGGAGGATTACATAGACCATTCCCTCTCACAAAGATGAGGGCTGTGTTGGGACATAGCGGTTTATGTCTGATTTATATGTTCCCAATGCTGGGGCATTGGGAATATATAAATCAGACATAAACCGCGATGAACAAGTAAGCATGTGTCAGTGCGGCATCGCTCGTAAACTCCTCAGCAATTGCAAGATCATTCGGGGAAAACTAAACATAATAAAATAAGCAGTCAATAATATTATTTTTTGTTTATGCGAAACCGACCGATACACGGGTCTTGTATTTTTGTGTAAAGAATCTCAAAATTTCATAATTGTATCTTGAAGAATCATAAATTTATAAGACCTGGTTGTCCGTTCAAAAATATGCTAATTACGCGGCGCGATAACACGGCACTCCCTCTCAACGTGCGCTACCTATCTATGACGTACCTACACTCATTGATAATATTATAGTTTGGCAATAGGTACATAGCTAACCGTACAATGATTCTGAATAAATTGTATTCAGGTTTCGCGTAGGTATGCTAAAAATAATGTTGTATAATAGGAACGCACTCTTAGCAGCCATACAAATATATAGCGAAAACGCAGTGCCCACTACTTTAGTACGAGTTTGTAGATACCTGCTGATATCGCGAGTGTCGAGTGTCGAGCGGCACACACCGCAACAACCGAAACGGTATGTGTGCATCGTGTAATTTCGTTTTTATTCGGAACGGTTCGGAGCGCTATGTGTGTGGGTGCAAAGCAGACGTCGCGCGTCGTGCGTGAGGACTAGCGTCTAACCGCTCATCACTGATACTATCTCTTTCGGGCACGATGTCAAGTGAGACAGCGTGCTTTTTGGCCCCGCCCGCCAGTGAGTTCAAGCCCGCGCAAAGTGGGACCTTAAAGTTAACAATACAGCTATTTCCGGTGCAACTAGCAGACCTCTGTTATCACTTTTCACTAAATTATTTCTTAATAAAGATACAATATAGAGTACTGATTCTTGGCTAAATCGGAATCGTTTTTTAAAGTTTTGCGGAGGTAATTCGAATGGATTTGTCGCATCCCTTATATAAACTTTAGGTAACCGGACTTGAAAAGGCCCTAGAATATCGTCATAAAAATCTACTTCATCGTAGTAATTAATTTCTGAAATAATATTTTCAAATGTATTATTTCCGAAATGTAATTCATTTATGTATGGTAGTGATAGTTGGGTATGGCAGAAAAGTCATGAAAGTAAAATAAATGCTGTAGAAATGAGAGCACTGAGAAGTATGTGTGGTGTCTCTCTGACTGACAGAGTAAAGAATTGTGTGATAAGAGAGTGTTGTGGGGTAAAAGAAGATGTAGTGACAAGCATCGAGAAAGGTATGCTAGGATGGTATGGGCACGTGGAGAGGATGGGTGACGAAAGACTGACCAAGCAGATATATAAGGCAAGTGTGGAAGGGACAGGACGAAGGGGAAGACCTAGGCGGACGTTCTCTGATCAGATTGGAGACATCCTAAAAACAGGACAGGTGAGAAGTACCCTGAACAGAAGAGCATGCATGAGGAATCTGATGGGAGTGAATGAAGCAAGAGAGATATGTCTGGATCGTTGCAAATGGCGTTCCGTAGTCTCTGCCTACCCCTCCGGGAAACAGGCGTGAGTCTATGTATGTATGTATATTTTCAAATTCCATAGTTCCCGCCAAAACAAGTTCACGATCTCAAGTCCCGGATCGACTGTACTCAACTATTATGATCTCGAGAGCCATCTTGGTACCGATCTTAAACTCGAGAACCGTTTATTCAACAAAGCGATCTCAAGTGATGACAGGCTCTCAAACCGCATCTTAATATTTGTTTATTATTATGTCGGGATGTCAAACCAGCTCTTAAGATCCTACTCTCACGCTGATATCGGTTTATTAATACGGGCCTGAGACTGTTGTCGTTCTTCGTTTTGTCAAGCGTGTACATCTAGCTAGGATCTTTGATTCATTAACCTTCCTCTTTCGATATATTTCAGGGAATATCGTGGGAGCATAACTTCGGACTTTCTTCCTCGTCTGATTTGTTGTTTCCCATAAAATGTTCACTACAAATTATGTCTTCAGGTTTGGGATACCATGGCGACCCATCAACACTAAAATAATAAACACAATAATAAATATTACATAAAATATAGCGCAAATAAAATGTATCATAATCAAAAGTTCCTATCCATTTATTTCTTTGATTTAATTTCCAGTCCAAGGAAGGAATTACATAATTATATAGAACTTATTACTATTTTGTCCTTATTATTGCAGTTCACCACACAACAACATCTATTATTAAGCATTTTCTTTTTACGAATTCCCGGATTTTTGCGTATTTCTGCCACGGCTAGCGCTGCGATCGCTTTACTGTACTCCCATCATATATTCATATTCATTTATTTATAAGATATAAGTTTACAGCATGTAATACACCAACTCACTTATATGTAAATTAAATACTAAGTTCTGCAAAATTACTAAAAATAACAATATAAAATTTGTAAACAAAAACAACAATAAACTTAACTAGAGGTAGGAACTATTATTTATTTCTTAAATTTAGGTACCTATAAATATGTTTCAATAATATACTCTGTTCGTTAAAAAATATGTCTGCATCTGGACTATATTTAAGAAGCTCATTTATAAGCTTAATTGCTCTAGCCGTAGGACTGTTTTCAACTTGTGGAGAGCGCCACATAAGTGGATAGCAAACGAGTTTATGCATTCTTCTGCCTACACTACGCAAATACTGGTCGGGAATATAAAGATGTATTGATTCCCGTACAGCAGGGCTATCTATTTTATTTGTCAGTATAAGACAATACGTTGTTATATGTGTAGAATCCCTCCTGAGTTGGAGTGTATCAAATCCTACCATTCCTGACACAAACAAAGATGGATAGAGAAAAGGGTAGTAACCATATTGCCTTTTGTATAAATATCTACAGAATTTACGTTGAATATTTTCTAACATTACATTATACATTGACTCTTTAGGGCTCCAAACTATTGCATTATATTCTAATTTACTACGGACATAAGCATTGTATAATTGTTTTATAACTTGTGTGTTCTTAAATTGTGTTGATATTCTAATAATAAAACCAAGACATTTATTGGCGGCTTTGCAAGTATCAAGAATTTGGTCACGAAAATTTAATTTGCTGTCCATTATGACTCCCAGGTCCTTAATTGAAAACACACGTTCTATTGGTGCGCCATCAATAGTATAAATATTGACTATTGGATTACGGGATCGAGTGAAGGTGATACTTTTGCATTTAGAGTTATTTAACGGTAATTTATTTCTAATTGCCCACTCAACTACAGCGTCTATATCATTTTGTAGGTCTAGACAATCATTAGCCTCTTTTACAGAAAGGTAAAGTTTTAAGTCGTCAGCAAACATTAGACATTTTGCTTTAGAAACAACACTAGGTAGATCATTGATCATTACTAAAAATTGCAAGGGACCTAAGGTACTACCTTGACTAACACCTGATCTAGTAAAATACTCTTCTGACTTATATCCTTCTGTCTTAACAAACTGTTTTCGATCTTTTAAGTAATGGGCCATAAATTTTAAAAGACATGATGAGAATCCCAACACAGAAAATTTGTTCAGTAGCACATCATTGTCTACAAGATCGAAGGCCTTTTTAAAATCAAAATATGCGGCATCTATTTGACAGCCAGACTTAACCCTAGTAGTTATATGATCAACAAAATCTATATGATTGGTCAAAGTGGAGCGCCCAGGACGAAACCCATGCTGGGAATCACTTAATAGTCCTTTAATTTGTTTATAGATGGTATTATTAAGAATGGATTCAAATATCTTACCAAATACACACAATACAGCAATAGGTCTATAGTTTGTTATATCAGTGGAAGACCCACATTTTGGTATCGGTGTCAACCTGGAAACTTTCCACTTGCTTGGCTACAAACATTGTCTAAGCGATAGATTATACACATGATGTAAAGGCACTTCTAGGGCTGAGAAGCAATCTTTTATTAAAAAGGCAGGTATGTTGTCTGGACCACAAGCTGTTGACGCTCTTAGTCGTAGTACTGCATATCTGAGATCAGTAACTGTAACTTGATTAACAGTCACTGTAGATACTGGCAAACAGCCTAAACGATTGGCCTCCTCTTCAGCTACCTTTACATCTAACAACGGTGAAGTGTTGTGAAACACTGAACTAAAATATTTAGCAAACGAGTCAATTGCTTCCAGACCTTCTACTGTTCTACTGTTCTAAGTATATGTTTTTATATATTGCCTATTTTTCCGTTTTTCCTTTACATATTTCCAAAAACTTGAGGGATCTTTAGTTATATTATTTTCGACCATTGTTATATATTTTTGAAATGCAGTATTTATAAGTTGTTTCACTTTAGTTCTATAATATTTAAAAAGTTCTTTGTTAAACTCTAAACCGTTGCATTTAAACTTTTTCAAATTTAAATATTTTAATTTAATATAATGAATTATTTCTTTGGTATACCATTTCGGATATATATATTTATGGTTGCGAGCTATTGTTTTTAAAGGAACGTGGGTACTAATAACATTATTTAATTTATTATATAATATATCTACGGCAAGGTTAATATTTAAATTTTGATTGTCAAGTAATTCAGTCCAGTCAATATTAGCAATATCAATATATCATGTACTTCGCACATAGCGAATAGTAAGCTATTGTAAGCCATGCGGTGTGCGAATGTTTCTCTGTCTGTCTCTCTCTCTCTCTCTCTTATCGAAAGCAAGCATCATGTTCATGCTTTCTGATCACGAAAATGACATCTATTTGGGAATCTAAGATGGCGGACGGGACATTTTTAATAAAATTAACATGGGTATCATTTTCGGGGTTTTTATGGATTCTGGTCACAAAAATGACATCTATTTGGGAATTCAAGATGGCGGAAGGGACAATTTTAGTAAAATTAATATGGGTATAATTTTCGGGATTTTTATGGATTCTGGTGACGAAAAGACATCAATTTGGGGGTCCAAGATGGCAGGCGAAACATTTTTAATAAAATTTATATGGGTATAATTTTCGGGGCTATCATGCATTCTGATAACGTAAATGACATTTATTTGGGGATCCAAGATGGCGACCGGGACATTTTTTGTAGAATTAACAATTATTACTAAAATTGAGCCTACTGATTAAGTTTATATTACATTATATTTGTTAATAATAAAAAAAATATTATTATGACTTAAAAAAAAATATTCAGTAATTAATCGAAAGGAACTTCGTTCCATCCGGGTGTCCCTTGACACCTCTCTAGCAGTTTTTTGAACTAAAGCAAGTCATGAGACAGGCTAATGCTGCATTTTCATTGATACTGACAAAGATTGGCAATTGTGAAGTTTTCGAACAGTTTCAATTAGAAATTATCGAATCAAGATTTTTCAAAAAAGAAAAAAAATGATCAATTAAGTCCTCATGGTGTTCGTTTATTTTATACTATGTCTGTACTGGAGACAGTTACAACAATTAAATTTTGCAAGAAGCTCCAGATAAAGTCATCTCAACAGCAAATGATAAAATACCTGGATCTAAAAATCAAGAACAAGACTCTTTTAGATTACAATTACACAAAAAATCTTTCATCGATACTGGGGGATTACCTTACCAAATCACTTTTGTAAAAGGAAAGTATTACCTTATCACAACAAACAAGGATGTAAGTGATGGATAAGTTGGTGCTGTTGGTAAATTAATTCGCCTAGACTTCAATGAGCACAACGTAGTTTGTAGAGTTTAGCTCGAATTCTATAGATCACCAAAGGTTTGGCAAAAAGTAAGAAAAAAAGCTGCTTTACTAGGCGTCCAAAGCAAAGTTGATAATGCTGCTGTGCCTATTGAATGGCGAACATCCAACATTACCATGACAAGGAATAAAGCAGTTAGAGAGCCCGCAGACATACAATTGTAAGTTGGCCGACTATCAAACGACTAAATTGCGTACTTCTATAATTGAGTTGACCAACTGTATTTTATTGGTTACAAGCCGCAGATTTATTCGATTTAGTTGGTGACAGTATTGCCAGCGCGGTGCGTGTGCGTGAAAATGCGAAAAAACGCTTTAATTGCTCTATTTATAAAAAAGACGTAAACAAAAGAGAACATTTTGGGTGTTCCAAACCCATATTAAGAAACAGATTAGAATATGAGAACCATCATACATTGCATTCTGAACTCAGATCATCATCATTCTCTTAGCGTTATCCCAGTTTCAATCTGGGGTCCGCTTCTTAGTCTAACCGGATTTGGCTGAACATTAGTTTTTCCACAGAGCGACTCCCTGTCTGACCTCTGCAACCCGAAGGGATAGCGATACGAGGGTCAAACTGAAAGTTCTTAGAAAATCAAAAACTGATTACATTAGCCAGTTATTAGTTTTATTATATCTTTTCAAAATATTGTCCATTGACGTCAATACACCGCTGCATGCGATGGAACCACTGGGAAAAGCACTTTGCCCACTCGTCCTTAGGGGTCTCTTCAATGGCATCGCGATACGCAGCCACCGCTTCTTCAGCATTCATAAACCGCTTTCCTTTAAGTTTTTCTTTAATTTTTGGAAATAAATAAAAATCACAAGGCGCGAGGTCGGGGCTATACGGCGGGTGACCCAGTAATTCAACGTTTGATGTCGCCAAATAGTCGATCGTTCGCTTGGCGGTGTGCGACGAGGCGTTGTCGTGGTGAAGGAGGATCCTACTGCGAGGTCGTTTCTCTCGAACTTTTTCCAAGACAAGTGGCAAACAATTGGTAGTGTACCATTCTGCAGAAACTGTTTTTTGATCCTCTAACACAATTGTTGCGAAATGACCTATCCTTCCAAAGAACGAGGCCACCATTTTTTTTCCCGCACTTCGATCTCTCTTCACTTTAGTTGGCAACTCCTCGAAAGGAAACACCCACTGAGCAGATTATCTTTTGGTTTCAGGATCATAACAGTAAATCCAGCTTTCGTCACCTGTTAGTATGTCGAACACAGCATTTGAGTCACCTCCGTTAAATCTTTCAATCATTTTACGGCACCAATCCACACGATGGAGTTTTTGAGCCTTAGTCAAATTATGAGGTATCCACCGGGCGCAAAGCTTCCTGACCGCTAAATGTTCGTGGAGGATTTTGTGCACTTGACTCATACCGATGCCTAAGCTTGTCCGAATCTGCTGATAGGTCACTCTTTTGTCAGTCTCTATCATACGCCGCACAACACAGATGTTATTTTCAGTCGTCGCCGTAGAAGGCCGTCCCTCACGTACATCGTCAGTGAGATTAGTGCGACCACGTTTAAACTCATTAAACCAGTTGTAAACAGTCGCACGAGATGGGGCTTCATCGTGAAAGGCCAATCGTAGTCTATCATAACTTTCTTGTTGACTTAAATGACATCGAAAGTCATAAAAAATCATTGCACGAAAATTTTCTCGTGTTAAATTCATGTTGACGTGACACAGACAATTTTCAATTTGCCGCCAAATCGTAAAACAAATGACAAATGAATGAAATATATACTCAGTAATATTGGCAAAGAGTTCTATTTTCAAATTTTAGAATATTTTTTTTATTATATTGTTTATAAGTGGCCAGTTCTAAGAACTTTCAGTTTGACCCTCGTATTCCAGGGTTTAGACTAGAGTCAGTTTATTTAGAAGGTAATGACACCTTGTAACGACTGTCAAAGAACTTCATGACAACCGGGACTGACGGCTTAACATGCTCTCCGAGGTACGGGACAAGCGGTCACATAACTCCGAAAAGTCATCGGTGCGCGCCACGGATTCGATCCTGATACCCTCTGCGTGGCAGTCTGTTGGTATCTCCACTAGGCTATCGCTGCCTATTCTGAACTCAGATATTACCTACCCTGATAATTTTTTCTCATACTACAGAATGAGTATTTAGTCTTTTGATGAGATCGTATATAATTAAATAGGATACAACTTCCGACTCGCTATCGCCGTTAAAGAGAGGATTGGACTAATCACGCTCACGCGTGTGGTCGTCTTGCATCTTGCCTTGCGACTGCCCAACAAAGTTGGATAGTTCGCGAACTTGCATAGGGTAACCGTGCTAACAAGCAGTTGACCAATAGTTGGACAACTTTTTAATTGTGCGTAATCGGAAGGTCGCCCGTCTCGGATACCTGCCGTGAGCAATGGTTAATTAACGATTGCACGTTGCTCGTGAAGCTATCGACCGCTTGTAGTGTGTCATTGACCCCCATTTGGTTGGCGTCTAGTGGTATCTGCTCTCTGAGCACTGGCGAGGACGACACGAGTTCTTTCCCGAGTCGTGCCCAGTCAGTGACCAGTTTAGTCGGCTAGTGCCCTGTGTCTATGGGCCCTAGTCTGGGTGCAAAGTCTAACAGGACCAGTCTATGGTCGATGGTAGATCTGGCAATATAGACGGGGATAAAGTCATAATATATTTATCATAATTATTATCTTGTTTTATGTTAAGATATTTACAGTGTTTGAGTTCCTTAGTGTAAGGCCAGCCGTATTCGACGGCAGGGCAGGCCGAGGTAAGTAAGCCTACGAGACGAGCAAATTCTCCATAGTGTGCTTTTTTCTTTGTTGATAATGAAACCCAAAGATTGTAATAACCTTATTGTGTAAGAGACTTCACTGGCGCATAACTCATATGTATTTGATAGAAAACCACACGACCGAAGTAAACTAATTACCGGTTTCTTTATCTTAGTGAATACAAACGGAGCGGTATTAAGGCCGTACGGCAGGACATTAAATTGAAACAGTTTTCCATCGAATTCAAATCTTAGGTATTTTTTATGATCACTATGTACAAAGATCAGAAAATACGCATCCTTAAGGTGTAAGTGCTCATAAAACAACCCTTGTTTATAAGATTTATAGCTGTACGTAAATCTTCAAGCTTAAACTGTTTTGTTGAAATAAATTTATTAAGCGATTTAAGGTTTAGAATAAATCTAGTGTCGCCGTTAGGCTTTGATACTAGAAACGTAGGTGATATGAATTGACCATCACCGGGATCGCATTCTTCGACCGCGCCGATCAATAAAAGCTTTTTTATCGATTGATGCATTTTTAGGTACTTTCTCTACAGAAGTAAGTATTTTTGGCATAGGCGGTGAGTGATGTATTACAGGTTGCGAGAAAGGGATGCGATAACCTGTGACCCAAGACAGTATGGTCTTATCATTAGTGATAAGGGACCATTGGTCGAGGAAATTAGATAGCCGTCCGGCGTAGGTACATTACCGTGTCTAGCGGTGGCGGCGGCTCGCTGCTGGACGCGATGACTGTCTCGAGGTGGTCTCGTGTCGATTCCTGGGTGCAGGTTCCTTTCTCCTCTGGGTTCCCTTCGACTGGGAAATCATTTAAACTGGCGAGCCCCTCCCCAGAGGCACACCTCTGGGGAGGGGCTCGCCAGTTTAAATGATTTTTCTGTACGTTTGGGTTAGTTACTTTTTTAGCAGGCTGTTGGGCGACGTAAGTTTCATGTCATATCCCTTTTTTGTTATAGCTTTTGCAGCCTTAAGCGTATCTGCTGCTAGGTCTGTACTATAAAGGAATTAATCAATTTTTGTCGCCTGAAGCTGATCTTTTAGTTCTTTTTTTATAGTGAAAAGTATGAAGTTCCGTCTCACAAGCGAATCCGAGTTTTGGCTATCGCATAATATTTTTTGTGCATCCATTAAAGGCTTAATAAGTTCTGTGGGCGAGTCTGTTCAGATGATATAAGCAAGGTGAGAGATTGGGCGATACAGGTTATAGCGGATGCGATTTGCTTTTGCTTATGTTCAATACCCTTGTCCCTTTGTGGACAGCTTCGGAGATGGCAACCTTTACCTCTGGATTCAGTAAGGGTGCATCTATCAAGGTGCAGTTGGCGGGAACCAGGTATTTATCCAAAAGCTCCTTCCGGGTTTCCTTAGACAGACCCAAAGTAGCCACATGCTGGACGTATGGCCAAGTCAGGTTGGATGTCGTTTCCATAGACCCTTTTCTGGGAGGGGTCCTCACCAAGCAATTGCATAATCTCATCATTGATTTGCGGCGTTACCTGCGAGTCTGGGGGCGCAGGCCCTGTCCATGCGACCTCAATGTCTACGTCAACTGTCGCTGGAGCTAGTGGCAATTTTGCAGCATCGGCGACGGCGGGACCCGGCGGAGGCGGTGGCGGCGGTTGTGGCGGAGCGACGTGAGGAGCGGCACTCGTTGACGGTTCAGGTTCGATCGCAGGTGCGCCTGAGATTGATGTGAATCATGGTCATATTTTTGTCCACACATCAACGTCATATGGGTTAAGTGACAGTCCCTAAGACTGCCCGCAGAACCCTGACAAGGTAAGTTATAACGTGTTAGTGACAGTCCCGAAAACTGACCGCATTACTTGAGCTATGTATATAGTAGAGTGACATTTTCATAAAATGCCCGCAACACCACATTTATTTAGGATGGAGTAATTTTGTGAAGTGACAGTCCCAAAGACTGCCCGCAACAGTATTTTTTGCACATGTACTTTGTATTTGGTGAAGTAATAACCCCACAGGTTAACCGCAGTACCAAATAAAATAAGCACGTGTTAGATTGGTACACTTACTAACCTTCAATACAAAACAGATCCTGGTAGGTGTGAAGGCGCGCGACAGGGCTGCGGGCCGAGCGGTCGCTCGACGAGCGCGAGGTGCGTGACCACGATGACGACGTGGAGGACAAGCGGTGGCGTGGCTCGTGTTGTCGATCTTTCCGAGCGCCTAACAATTTTTCTAATGTTTAAACTTTTTTGCTAACGACTCATAGTCGGGCTCGGTACGAGAACGTTTTCCCATTATTACCACACGAGTACACGATTAAATTTGTTCACGTGCGAAGCGGCGGAGCACTGAATTGTGAATGACGAGTGCTGCGCTCGGACAAGACAAGTAAGTTAGAGATACCCACAAAAAAATCTCTTAAAGGTGGACGCACACCTATCCGAGCCGAACGCGTCGAACGAATCGAAGTCAAGGAGGCCTCGCACATTAGCAAGAATCGACCGCGCCGAAAGAATCGACCGCGCCGAAAGAATCGACCGCGCCGAAAGAATCGAGCGCATCGAACAAATGGTTTCCATTTCCTTTACGCCTGTCGCACTGTTATTGCATGTGAATTGTGATGGATCTTGACGAGGTTTTTATTTGTCAGTGCTTTATTAATGGAAGATGAAGAAACAATGCGGCAATAGTACTCGTGCGTTGCTCTGTCATACCCAACTGATAGAATGCGAGCGCATCGGACGAATCGACCGCACTAACCGCGCCGAATCTGATGACGTCATTCGAATTCTTCGAGGATTTCTGAGGTGCTTCCAGATTCGGACGATTCGACGCGGACAAGTGTGCAAGGTTTCATGAGATTTCATATAAAGAAATCTAAAATTCGTTTCGTTCGACGCGTTCGACGCGTTCGGCTCGGATAAGTGTGCGTTCACCATTAATCTACCTTAATATCAGTGCGAATAGGCGACACCGTATTTGTTACTACATGTACACCTAATGCTCATCTTGAGGACAAAGCTCGAGTATTATTGTTTATTTTTAAATAATGGTGTAATAATATTCCTTTAGTGCTATGTTTTGCTTTTATATTGTTTGTGCACCATGCTACTACACACAAAAGTATATATTTCGCAAACTTGCCGCTAAGATTTTTAATGCGTTTGTGAGGGTGGCTCGTGTATTTACAGAGCGTGCTGTATCTGCATTTTCAGTTCATTTGAGGTTGAAACAAAAATATAAACATCGGCCGCTAAAAATAGGTAAACGTCAAAACTTTAGAATCATTATGTGACATTTTCACAATTGATTTGGACAGCTAAACAGAAAACAAATGTTTGAGTTGAATTGAAGAAATTTATTGTTTTTTGCTATTTACGGACTTAATATAATACAACTTCAGAGTGCTTATAACACTAATTATATTATGAGACCAATGACCGATCAATGAACGACCATTATGAATTAGCAGACTATGAGACTACGAACTTTTATCAAAATTGCATTGGGATTGTGTTGGAACGACGAATGTGTTTAAAATAGCAGACTTGGCCCTGGGAAGTTTATTATTAAATCCCGCTTTGAGATATAATATTAGTGTGAGTATTGTGACTTATATTGAATGTATGAACAGTATCATACATTGACAGTTAGTACAACAGTGCCTGTTCGTGGAAAATTGTGGCACTTATATTGTGAGAAATGCAAAGTGAAAAATACGTAAGGAGGAAATAGTAAGAGAATAGAATTCATCTATAAGCTCGTGTTGGATGCTGGGGCAAACTGCTCAAGCGTTTGATGCCATAAACGATAGGTAGGTACTTTGAATTTGTTACAATTATGTGAATATGAGTATTCAATACTTTTGACACATACCTATTAGAAGAGACTATGACTTGTGAGTTTGTTTCGAATGTTTCTTCTCAGGACAGTCAGGTATAGTCCAGTCATTTAAGGCCAAATTAGGTACAAATCTCGAAAAATCTTCATACCCAGTAGGTATATTACCACGTAAAAACTTGTAGTTTGGCATCCTCAAACTGTTCTCAAAAGTCAAATATAATTGGATGCCCGCAAGTTTTAAATTCAGAGGTCAAAGGTCACAAAAATCGATTTATTATATATTTAGGAATCAAAATTTTATCACCTTCAAAGTATGCTCCTTCAGATACGATACACTGACGCCAACGAATAATCCAATCATCAAAACTTTTTGAAACGCTGTTTCCGGAATTGAGTTCAGTTCTCGCCGCGAATTCTCCTTTATGTCTGCTACTGATTGAAAAGGGTTTTTTTATTTTTTATTTCTGCAGAACAAATTGACTCCATGCTGCCTGATACTAAGCAGTCAGTGAAGTCCCATAGTGATGGCCATCATCCCAACAGCCAGTATGGCATTATGGCATGATGGCCCTTACCTTGACGACCTTGAGAAAAGCTTTTTCACGCCCCGCTTAAAGGATCCAGAATCATAAGTGGAGGGAAACACGCGGGCTGGTAAAGAGTTCCACATCTTAATGGTACGGCAGAGATATGAGGCGCCGAACCGTTTGGTGCGTGACGGTATCTGTTCTACCGTGTAAGAGTGGCACCTCAACCCAGCACGTGTCGTTCGAGATAGGAAACGAGAGGGTGGGAATAGTTGAAAGAGCTCTTCGGAGCACTCACCGTGATAGATTCGATAGAAGACAGCCATTGAGGCCACGTCTCTGCGTAATTGCAGTGACTCAAGCGTCTTAGTGGCCTCTGGATCCCTTATGATACGGATAGCACGCCGCTGCAACCTATCGAGGGCGTCCAATAAGTACTGAGTGAAGCCAATCCAAAGGTGAGAGCAGTATTTCACGCAGGAGCGACCCTGGGTATTGTATAACAGACACAACTGCTCCGGCGTGAAAAACCGCCTCACCTAGTTCAGGACTCCGAGTTTCCGAGATGCGGATTTGATGACACCCTTCATGTAGTTATTTTGGTTGAGATTTCTGCGTATGTCCATACCCAGGATATTGAGGCTGTTTTGAATTGGTAGTGGAGTGTCCAGAAGAGAGGGATGGGGAAGGAATGGAGATCGAATGGGGAGAGAATGCGCACACCTGTGTTTTTTTGGCGTTGAACTCGACCAGGTTCTCATCACCCCAATGCGAGATGCAATTCAGAACCCAGTCAAGCTCAGCAACAAGTGTTCGCCTACACTCCTCAGTATAGGCGTGCTTAGCCGCAGAGTGTCCGAGATATCGCCCATGAACAGTACTGCCATCTGCATAGCAATGTATGCCCCCAAAAGTGAGCATATCATTGATATGCAGAAGAAAAAGCGTGGGTGATAACACGGACACCTGAGGCACACCAGCATTCACCTGGAAAAGTTCGATGACTCACCGTCACAAAGGACTCGTGTACGGCGCTCATGCAGGAAGCTGGCAACTCAGTTGCACAATCGAGGCGGCAAGCCGTAGGCTGGAAGCTTGGAAAGAAGCGCACGATGCCAGACTCTATCTAAGGCTTTGGAGATATCGAGACTATTAGCCAACGACTCCCCATGCCTGTCCATCGCCTCACCCCAAAGTTGAGTGACATTTTTTTTTTTTTTTTTTTTTTTTTATTTGTGAATTTTTATTAAACATTATTCTAATATGTAGTTACATTATGCGCCACAAAACCTTGTAACAGGTTTGACTGTGGGATCCAGTCTCCGTACTGTTATAACAATAGTTTCTGCAGGTACAATGTTATGAAATTAAATTAAATATTACAAAGCAATTATATAAAGGTAGGAACTTAAACTAAATACAATCTAAATAATACTTCTTAAGTTTTTTCTTAAATAAAATTTTATCTTTTTCTTGACGTATGTCCTCAGGCAGACTGTTTAACAGGTATGGCAGGCGTTTTTTTAAAGTTCTATCTCCATAATAGTTATATACTCTTAGCACTGTAAATCTGCCGGAGGACATCGATCGAGTATTGTAGTTATTTGTGACCTCCTCCAAATTAATCACCGAATTGCTGTGGTTGTTAACTAAAAGAAGATATTTATGCTTTAATTTAATTGGTAAGATTTTACAGATTTTGTACAGTTTTGCATAATCATTTTTATATTTTTCTTTAGTTTTATTACTAACTAGTAGTTTTATAAATCGGTTTTGAATTGCTTCTATTTTGTCAATATATGTTTTAAAGGTAAGACCACAGATATAGATCTACATAGATAACGCAACTATCACGATTTGTATTGAAACCAAGCGTGCCGACTTTTTAATACCTACTGTGACGTTGCCTGTATCACGAAGTCGAAGCGATGCGCGACAGTATCGCTTGTGCGATATTCATCGTCTCCTAATACACAACGTCAGATCAAACGTCCGAAGCAAACGCGGCAACGTAATGTGAATAAAGTTTACTTAACGGTAAAACGGACGCGCGGGGACTGAAGTTAGTGGCGACCAAGCTCGACGCTTGGTCGGAGTTCAGACACGCGAAGTGCATGCATTTGCGTTATCTATGTAGATCTATGTCTGTGGGTAAGACCATAGCAATCCAAAGCGTAATCGAGGATGGAATCTACTAATGACAAGTATAAACATCTCAATGTACTAATAGGAACTTTATAACTTAAATAATAAAAGGTGATGTAACCATTTGGCCATACATTATGGGCCTGGCACGGCCAAACACGATACCATGTGTGTTTTGAAGATAAATGACTACTCTATTAACTTGTATAATTTCTTTTAAAATAACTTTTGGTGGAAATAAGATACGAGATATTTGAAATGGAAATTATTCCGCAACTAAATATACCTCAAAATTGAATTTTAACATAAATATAATACCTAGATGTAAATAAAGGTATGTCTTTGCGTCTTAAAGAACAAAAACTACATAAAGAGTGGCCAATAATAATGAATAATCACCTGTGTACTAGGGAACCTCGTACTATGTATACTCGTCCAAAAAGCTAACCACAATCACAAATACCGCTGCATATTCTTAGCATGGGTAGAAGGTCCTGATCATTATTATTGAATTTATATTCAATTACATTACATTAAAACCGTACGAAAACACCAATGAATCAGAGCAAAATATTTACGATGCACAGTAGCAACACGAATGACATAACAGATAAAAAAAAGTGTTGCAAATGGTTTGAAAAAATATTTCTACTATCGATTAAAAAACAAAACTATTTTTACCGATTAATAATTATGGAATATATAACAAATTATATATTTCTTGATTCTTTTTACAAATATACTTATTAAGTAAATAAAATATATTGTTTTCTAATATAATAATAAAAATATTATTTCCTTAAAACAATTTCTGCCTACCATACTTCATTTTATTTTTAATGCTGGCAACATAAGACATTCATCCGCTATTACCATAGCCTATTCAAAATAATTAATCCTTAAAAACTAAATTCTTTCACCGATACTCTATCAAAAAAGTGTTCTACATGATGGAGCCATGAAAATTTTTCGTCTATTTTCATGCCTAGGTAAGTTACACTATTTACTTTTTCTATGGGGTTACAATTACAATTTAACGATTTGTTGTGAATACATTCGAATGTGTGAGTATACAGGGGCGAGGAATTAACAGGAGGTGGTAAGTAGGGAGAGTGTACTATAAGTAATTTAGTTTTGTCAGTGTTCAATACGATACCACTGTCGTGGGACCATTTTACGACAGCATCTATGTCCTGTTGTACTCGACGACAAGCGTCAAGCATGTCGGTGCCGGCTAGCAACACACACAGATCATCTGCGTACATGTGTGCGGAGCAGTGCTGCAGCACATTGCACACGCTATTAACGTGCATAAGGTAGCTTACAGGTGCACATCCAGAGCCCTGCGGTACTCCGCATCGCACCTCTATCTTGTCACTGAGTGTGTCACTCACCTTTACGCGGTAGGAACGCGCTGTGAGGTAATCACTGAACCACTGGTTCAATGGTTTTCCCACACCACATTCCCTCATCGCATTAAGAAGGGTGTTTAACTCTAATGTATCAAATGCTTTTTTATTATCGAATAATATTAAAATAATGAATTTCTTTTCTTCTAGGTAGATGTTAATTTCATCTGTAAATTTGGACAATAATGTGTTGGTACTTCTCCCTTTTGCACAAAATATTAGATAATTGTCAACATGGTTTAGAAAACCATGTTGACAATTATCTAATATTTTGTGCACTTGTAAGTATTTGCTTAATTGACTAACGATACATTTTTCCATAATTTTATCAACACTTGACAGTATTGCTATTGGTCTATAGTTTGTTACATTTTTATGGTCTCTTTTTTTATAAATCGGACGAATTATTGCTTCTATTAATTGGTTAGTAAAAATACAGTGTTTAACGGACAAATTAACAAGTTTAGCTAAAATTGGACTTATTACATCTGCTACTAGTTTACGCTATATATCTTATCTATATAGATAATACGCTAGAAGATCACCCAAAATCACAGGGGTGTCACGAAGTGGTAATTGGAGTTTAGGAAAAAGAAAGAAGTTGGCTGGGGCCATATCTGGTGGAAATGTTAGTTGCTCGATGGTATTTGTCGAGTGTTTGGTCAAAATTCGTTCACAATGATGACCTTGTGCGAAGGCGCATTATCATGATGCTTTTTGAATGTTTGATTGCTTTCATAAATGTTGGGTCGGCATTGACTCGTTCTAGCATGTCCGAAAAAAATCAGGTCGTTTGGGACTAGTCGAGCGGCAACATGTTTCATACCCAAATGATTAGTCAAAATGGTACGGATCGACTCATGAGATACAGAAAGTTTCAGTCACTGTTTCCTTCACTTTAGCGATGTTAACTTTAGTTGCAGACGTTGATGGCCTACCAGAGCGAGGCAAATCTTCCATCACATCTCGACCGCTTATAAACGCTTTGTACCACTCATAAGCACATACATACATACATACATACATACATGGACTCACGCCTGTTTCCCGGAGGGGTAGGCAGAGACTACGGAACGCCATTTGCAACGATCCTGACATATCTCGCTTGCTTCATTCACTCCCATCAAATTCCTCATGCATGCTCTTCTGTTTAGGGTACTTCTTACCTTTCCTGTTTTAAGGATGTCTCCAATCTGGTCAGAGAACGTCCGCCTAGGTCTTCCCCTTTGTTCTGTCCCATTCACACTTGCCTTATATATCTTCTTATTCAGTCTTTCGTCATTCATCCTCTCCATGTGAACTCAATAAAAAATGTACCGTGAAATAACACCATCCCGTGCGGCACACGGGCGAACCGACAACTCCCGAAAGCGGGCGTGGTTTAACGAAATTTCCATTCACCGGGGCGCTGTTTTGTTTCTTTTGTTTACATTTTGGCATATTCGGAAAGGATTTTTGATGTAATGTAATTACTTTAGTGTTTACTGAGTTGTGGGTTAGTGTGTAAGTAAATAGCTTTGAAAATAAGCATTAATTATGACTAAGTAGTCATGTGTATGTGACTTAGCTCACTTGCAAAAGAATACATTAAGACAAGTTGCGATAAGGGAGCTGTAAATCATCTTTTGTCATAGCTAATTAACGTCAGATTAGTCTCACCTGACTAAGTTTTACGACATTATTTTATTACCATCTTTTTACGACTCGCCTTGAGATAAGGACGCTCATAGAAATTTGACCGTATATAAAGCCCTGCATTTTAGCAAACAATTCATTCCTAGTTCGTCATCTTCAGGTCACTGTGGTACCTTTGTTAAATATGACATATATATATTCTGTAGTAGTAACTCTGTAACTTTGAAGAATTAAATATTTTATTAATTTGTGACTCCGAGTAAATCATTTCTCGACCTGATCCTCGTCGCCGCCCGTCCACGACCACTTAACTGGCGCAGTCGGTAGGATATCATCGCGTTAGATTCACTGGCAACGTGTTCTCGTGAGAAGAACTGCAACTGAAGAGGATCTACAAGTTCGAGCAGCCGCACTTCAAGTACCTTCGAGTCGACGATCAAGCCTGGTAGTCAAGAAGACGAAGCCTTCAACGTCGCTCCGTGTCTACACTACAGATTACGTCAGCAACATAACAGGGTGACTCAGTCCAATTATAGACCTAACGACTAGTAATCGGTGGGAGATAAATAATGTCTTAATCTCCTTCCTTAACATTTCTAAATGAATCATCCAGACCATCCTGGACGCTGCTGTAGCAAACAAAGGTGCATGTTAACTGCCTAACTTGTAATATTGAGAGATTTGATCGAAAAACTGAACCAATTGTCAGTACAGTATAGTCATCTTCTCTACATTTGTGAAGTTCATCACCAGCAGCATTTTAAAAAGTAAGAAAATGCGATTACTTGTTAGTAGTACATAACAAAGTTTTTAACATCACAGTACATTCTATCTATCACAATGGACACTGATGAGGGATATTCTAACATCAAGATAGACAGACCTGTAGATTCCTCCGTGGATCTACTTTCTAGACACCAAGGATTCATGGGAGAGGTGCTCACTGGAGAAGCAGAAATGGGGGACAATGATGAAGGATACAACATGGTAGAAGTTCCCTCTCCTGAGCAAGATACACCAATTGTTCAAGAAGAGGAACCGCAACAAGGCCCAACAGCTCATACATCCAATAATATAACTTTCTCTAGTATCACTTTCCTTACTAAGGCTTTCAACAAATTAAGTGTCGGCTACTCATTCAAGGAATTTCTCTCTATCTTTCCTGAGACGGAATGGATTCATGAATCCTCAGTTATATCTATCCTGAGAGAGAATTGGAATAGTCTGGGACAAGAGAGAATTGCTAAGTGGTTCAATTACACATACAGACAAAATAAGGGGAAAGTAGAAAAATCTGAGGCCTACCTAGATGGTATGATTGAAAGCTTAAAGATATCAGCATTGACCTCTCAGCAAAAAACATTTGAGGACATGGCCATGATGAGCGCAGAATTGGCGTTGCTTAATGAAAGATCGGAAAAATTCTCCAAATCACAGAGCGTCATGGAGTCTCATTGGAGAGCTCAAACTGACACAGTCTCCTCATACATTACTAAGCTTGAGACATTATTGAAAACCTCTGTTGAAAAACTAGGGAGACCTCATCAAGAACCACAACCGATACCTACAAGACCTCCAACACTTAATCAGAAAACTGTGGCCTCAATGTCTCACGGAGACTATATTTATATGATAGAGCAAGGGAAGATCACAGCTTGCAAATCATCAGGAAGTAAGAGATCTAACAAGGTAGACAAAGTGGTAACCTCAGTCAATAATCTTTTTGGATTTTACGAGAAGCTGAGAGAACTCAAAGACTGTCATCCTGAGAGAATGATGGAAATTTTCAAGCAAGTCCATATTACTAACCCAGGAGTTCCATATCCTAAGTTATCACAGATGTTGTATGAAGCCATCAAAACTCAATAACCAATTTAGATATAAGAGAAGGAGGAAGGCAACTGTCTACAACTAATGTGTTCCTCTCCCATAATGTTAAGTTTAAACCTCACTAGTCTACACTGTGTGACGTCGTGCCCCGGCGCTTGCGAGCCTCGCTACGAGTGACGCGCACCGGTGGGGAGCCCCGCTCGCCCTCTCCCGCTCGCCGACCTTATATATACCGGTGACACACGTGGTTTGGGCTTTTTCTGCTTCGGGACAACACGACCAAAGCTGAGTACCCCTTCTGAAGACCTGTGAAGTGCCAACCTACCACCCACGCCCTGGATAATTGTCTAGTCGGCTAATCTCAAGTGTCAGTTTTTTTTGTGTAATTAAAGCCATTGTGTAACTGGAATATAACGCGAGTTTAAACTTTCCTGGTGATATTTTTTATTTATTTCCCGTAAGACAACCTAATTATCTCTCTTTAATTGCTCGGCGAGTGATCGATCCCGGCTACCCCGTGGAAATCAATCACTCGTGCGACATTGGCGCCCAATAGAATTTTTAAATATATTTTTAAAACGTAAGTTGGCACTTTACAGGTGAGTGAAATAATTTCTTTTTCTCTTGTATATTTTTCTCCTGTGTGTGCATATATTCTGGTGTGGTGAATTGCGTACATGTACAGTTTCTATCTATTTTGGTTGGCCATAAGCAATTTAACTGTGTAAATAACATAACGGTGATTTAATTAACGTCGGTCTAAAATCACGTTTCACCGCGGGCAGCGTGCCCAGCCGCCAACCGGTTCTAACCGCTTAGCCGTTGAACTAACGTGCCTCGTGTTCGCGAAAAAAATATTGTGATTCAACCTTTGAGTGACCTTTAAGAATTTTTTTTTAATCCTTTACCAATCATCACACCATTGTATAATTTAGTGTATTTCAGCTTTTTTTTAGCACGCTATTCGATTTTCTGGCGATATTTAATTTTTTTTCTAGTGCCGGCGTAAATACTTAGATTTTCTATTATTGTTTTGTAATAATGGCTTACATTATAAATTTCTCATTATTAACTGAAGCGGAATTAGAATATGAGACCACAATACGCGGCGTTTCAAAGCCTGACGATCCCCGCAAACAAATCGCTAAACTTTCAGTTAAAATTCCCTCGGAGGATATATTATCTTCACCCTTCCCACCAGAGGAGGATGTGGCAGAAGTGGAAAAGTCGTTATTAAGATCAAATAAACACTTATCTATGTTGGAAGCAAACTATACTTCCGAGCTTCAACAGAAGGTTGAAACCGTGCTACACCATTGTTTTCATCGACTGAATAGGGTGGATACCGGCAGTCTGGATATTAAAAAAATTGAGTCTGTGTGGAATAAATTTAATGACTTATATGCGAAATTACAATTAATCACGAGCCGTAGTTCGCGGTCTGATTGCTCAGTGGCAGAGGGAAACACTTCCTATAATTAAGATCGTAAGCTTTTTCGGAATTAGGTAAATTCAAATTTAACGGTAAATCATGTGTAAGATCTTTTATTGAAAAAATTGATGAATTTATGTCCTGTAGATCTATTCCACACGACAAGATGTTGTCTTTCGCTTTTGAAATATTTTCGAGTGACGCATTAGTTTGGTATCGTTCTGTTAAAAATAATATAAAGACTTGGTTAGAACTTTGCGAAGTTTTGAAACGAGATTTTAGTCGGCATAACTACGATTATCGGCTTATGACGGAAATTCGTCAGCGCTCACAGGGCGAGAACGAATCAATAACTATTTACGTGGCAAAAATGCACGGTCTGTTTTCGCGACTTAGTTCTCCTATCGCTGATTCGGAGAAGCTAGAAATTTTACTAAATAATATTAGACCTTGTTACACTAATTGTCTGCTCACTGCAAAGGTTGTTGATGTTGATAGTCTGGTCGAAGTTTGTCGTCTTTTCGAAAATTACCAAAGTCGCAGTAAGCAATTTTCTGAACCCCCTAAAGTTTCAAAGAATACTGTAGCACCCGATCTAGCGTATAATTATCCGTTTTCTAATTTTTCTTCAAACAAAAATGTTTACAATCATAATCACTTCAATAAATATAACTCTGTCGCCGATACATCGAGATACAAGTCTGTACCACAAGTCAACGCCGTATCGAGTACTTCTAATATAAATAAAACTTTTTGCGTGCGTTGTAGATGCAATTCGCACTCATTACGTAATTGCCGTCAGCCACACTACCTAATCTGTTTTAAGTGCGGCACAAAGGGTTTCAAGGTGTCAGACTGCCCCAATTGTAAATCTAAGTCGACCCCTACAGTTTCAAAAAACTAGTTAATAAGGATTGTGGAAAATCAAATGATACAACTAATTGTAATAAAACAGAGTGGAATAATTGGTTGGACTTTTTAAAAAAATTCTTTAATAGCTATCATATTTCCTCAATGCGTAATTCTAAAGTAGAATATTTACCTTACGTTACTCTAAAATTAAACGGAATACCTACCACTGGTCTTTTAGATTCTGGATCTTGCGTTACAATTTTAGGTAATAATTTGCATAACTTATTTTTGAAAGACAATGTTTTGGATAAATCGAAACCTTTAAGGTTAATAACAGCAGGCGGCGAACGATTTGAGTTTTTGGGATCGGTGTTTCTACCCTTTGAGTTTCAGGATAAATTGATTAACTTAGAAGTTCATGTTGTACCTGGGATTCAAAATTCCCTTATCCTTGGCATGGATTTTTGGCGAAGCTTCGGCCTATTTCCTAACAAATTAGAGTCTGTTTTGATTGTGAACAAGTCTGACGCTCAAGTAATGGAGTTGCAGGCAGTTCCCCCTACACATCTTGTTTCTTACGATCATCTTACAGTCGACCAGAGAGCTACCGCTGACAACATTATTTCTAAATTTACCGATATTTCATACGAGAAGCGGGGTCTCGGTTGCACAAATATTATTTCTCATTCAATTGATACAGGTGATTGTCCCCCTATTCGGCAAAGATTTTATCGCATGTCTCCCGATAAACAAAGAATTTTAATAAAGCATCTTGACGACATGCTCTCAGAGGATGTTGTTGAACGATCCGAAAGCCCGTGGTCAAACCCGGTCATTTTGACCCCAAAGAAGAATGGTGAACTGCGTTTCTGTTTGGACAGTCGTAAATTAAATTCCGTTACAAAAAAAGATGCTTATAGCTTGCCTTATATTTCGGAAATTTTAGATAATCTGAGAGATGCTAAATACTTGTCTAGTTTAGACCTGTCTAAATCCTTTTGGCAAACATTAATTAAAGAAGAGGACCGTTGCAAAACAGCCTTTTATATTCCCACGCGTGGCACATTTCAATTCAAAAGAATGCCTTTCGGTCTTACGAATGCGCCAGCTACTCAACAACGATTAGTTGATATTTTATTTTATGGTCCAGAATTTGAAAATAAGGTTTTCTGTTTTATCGATGACATAATCTGTATCACGTCCAGCTTCAACGAGCATATTACTCTTTTATTACGCATTCTGGATAAACTAAAAAGCGCTAATTTAACAATTAATCTCGAAAAATGTCAATTTTTTAGAGATAAACTAAAATATTTAGGCTATGTTGTCGACTCTAGTGGATTGCATCCCGATCCGGATAAAGTAAATTCAATGAAAAATTATCCCACTCCTTCTAATAGAAAAGAAGTACGTCGATTTTTAGGCGCAGCCTCGTGGTACAGGCGTTTTATACCGAATTTTAGCTCTATTGCTGCACCCTTAAATAAGTTAACATCTCAAAGTAAAAACGCACCTCCATTCTGCTGGACGACAGAGGCTAATGAGGCGTTTAATAACCTAAAGAATTGTTTGATTTCCTCCTCGGTGTTGGCTTGTCCTGACTACTCGCAACCGTTTGAAATACACTCAGATGCTAGCGATTTTGGTCTTGGCGCGATCCTCTGTCAAAGGTTAAATGGTGAGGAAAGAGTCATAGCGTACTATAGCAAATCACTCACTAAGCAAGAAAAAAATTACAGTGCCACAGAGCGCGAGGCCCTGGCTGTTCTATCTGCTATAGAACACTGGCGTTGTTATGTTGAAAATGGTAAAAAGTTTATTGTTTACACTGATCACGCTGCTTTGAAATGGTTCTTGACCTTAAATAACCCTACTGGCCGGTTAGCCAGATGGGGAGTTCGCTTATCTTCCTATAATTTCGAAATACGTCATCGTCGGAGTTCCGATAACGTTTTACCTGATTTTCTGTCTCGCTCTTTACCCGTTTCTGCTATTGCTAATGATATAAATATAGATTTTAATTCTAATCAGAATTTACCAGTTTCTACTAATGATCCTTGGTATTTAAATATCTATAAAGGCTGTTTAAGTTCTCCGACTTCCTTTGTTAACTATCAAGTAATAAACAATAAATTGTATTGTTTTAAAAAAACATTAAACCCTCTCACTAGAGAATTTCAATGGAAAGAGGTTATTCCGTCTGACCAAAGAATTGACATTCTAAGGGAGAATCTTTCTTCGCCCACTGCTGGACATCTGGGTATTTTTAAGACATACAAACGTCTCGCACTTAATTACTTTTGGCCTGGTATGTACTCCGATGTTGTCAAGTTCGTCAGTTCATGTGAACCTTGTATCACCCATAAACACCAAAATCACCCAAATGTAGGTCTAATGGGAAAACCCAAATCATGTCAAAAGCCCTTTCAGACGATTAGTATTGATTTGATTGGTCCATTGCCTCCCAGCAGAAAACAAAACACTTTTATATTTGTGGTCAGTTGTTGTTTCTCTAAATATTGTTTGCTTTTTCCCATTAAACGGGCAACTGCAGAAGTGATAACAAAAATTCTCGAGGAAAATGTATTTTTGGTGCATGGAATTCCATCTACTATTGTTTTGGATAACGGTAAACAATTTATTAGCTCAACCTTTAAAAGTATGTTGTCAAAATATAAAATTCCAAATTTGCATTTTACACCGTTGTATACTCCCCACGTTAACTCAGTTGAACGTTACAACAAAACCATTATGACAGCTATTTCAACTTTCATAGAATCTGATCATCGAATCTGGGACACTTTAATCACTAAGGTTCAATTCGCCCTTAACTGCGCAGTTAGTGAGGTTACTGGTTATTCTCCTAATTTCCTTGTTTTTGGTAGGGAGGTCATAACATGTGGTTCTCAGTATATTGACAAGGAATTTAATTCCAATATGGTGCTTGAACCACGGGACGGCTATGCCGAAACTTTAGGCTACTTATCCTCTATTTTCGAGAAGGTACATTCAGCTCTGTTGTCGGCCCGCCAACGAAATTGTTCATCTTATAATCTTCGCCGTAAACCGGCAGAATCCAATGTCGGTGATATAGTTTGGCGCAGAACGTTTCTACTTAGTGACAAGGATAAATACTTTAGCAAGAAATTGGCGCCTAAATTTATTAAATGTAAGATTGCCTCAAAAAAGTCACCTCTAGTATACAAACTTAACGACATGGCCGGAAAACCTTTAGGCGAATGGCACATCAAGGATTTAAAGTTGATTAATTACAAAGAATAATAAATGTATAAAAACAACAATGTAAGACGCTATCTATGCGGAGTTCTAATTGCCCGCATAATTATTTGTGAAGGCCAACAATGGTTCTTTTGTTTTCGAGTCGAAGCTCCTTGATAATGCATTGTGTTGTGTTAATGATTTATGTAAACATGCTAACATAAAATGAATAAATTTTTCAGTTATAAATTGTAATAAAGTTTATTACATGTAATATTGTTACAAAGAATCTGTTGTTTATCTAACTATCAGTTATGGCTCAGTGGTTAAAAAGTTGTTGTCGGATCGATCTGTGGTTCGATTCTCGCATGTGTATTTTCTTTCCACAAATCTAACTGTTGAAATGCATCTTGATTGGCGTATTGTTTTTCGCCGTGCCTTGTTCTGAAGTTCTGTTGTTATTCTTAATTCTGTATAGGTTCCGTAATCGAGTTGATATTATAGGTACTTTATAAACATTCGGGGTAATTAACCGTGCGTCGCGAGCTCGGAACAGTCGAATAGTACCTACCATTTAGATCGTACCTACCTAGTTGTCGTTATGACGCACGCGCGTTCACTCAGCGACGCGCCGATAAATAAATGCCTAACTAATGATTCACCATTGTTTACATTCAAAAGGTATACATTTACTGGTCGTGTTGTAGTTATTAATTAGAGTAAAATATTTATTAAATTCTTTCCTTTGACATTGAGCAGTCCGGTCGTGTCTGCGGCTTATATTATTTTTGTTCATCGTTACGAAAAATCTGTTGTTACACCTAACTATATTCATAAAGTTTACTTATCTAGTGGCAAAGGCCGAACCCAAGATTTTTAAGTCGTAGGGCTAGATCAAGTTTCTTATATCTACAAATCATTATTACCTAATAATTACCCTAAGCGCTTCTCCATAGATTGTTATCTTTAATATTAAGCTATTACACTGGCCTTGGCATTTACATGTAGGTATGTATGATGAATTATGAATGATAAATGTTTATGTTCAGATTCAGACTGCCGTTGTACGCGTGAAGAATGCAAGCGTGGGTCATTATTATTTAGGTATCCTAATTAGCGTATAGGGTTGTCACTTGTTCAAGGTACTCATGCCCTTGTTTTCTCTAATTTCAGGGAGTATCTTCAGGGCTGCTACGCCCGTTGGGCTAGGGAATTTTCCTTAGGGAAAATCCCGGCCTAACGGGGGGGGGGGTGTGTGACGTCGTGCCCCGGCGCTTGCGAGCCTCGCTACGAGTGACGCGCACCGGTGGGGAGCCCCGCTCGCCCTCTCCCGCTCGCCGACCTTATATATACCGGCGACACACGTGGTTTGGGCTTTTTCTGCTTCGGGACAACACGACCAAAGCTGAGTACCCCTTCTGAAGACCTGTGAAGTGCCAACCTACCACCCACGCCCTGGATAATTGTCTTGTCGGCTAATCTCAAGTGTCAGTTTTTTTTTTGTGTAATTAAAGCCATTGTGTAACTGGAATAATATAACGCGAGTTTAAACTTTCCTGGTGATATTTTTTATTTATTTCCCGTAAGACAACCTAATTATCTCTCTTTAATTGCTCGGCGAGTGATCGATCCCGGCTACCCCGTGGAAATCAATCACTCGTGCGACAACTGAACTATCCCCCTATATACCCACCGACCTTTTAAATGGCCAAGGTATTTTAGACTTTCTAGAAATAACTAACGGAGTCAGAATGCCTAGCGCATTCGTTCAGTGTGATAAGGGGTATGCGCACACCGTCATACAAAATACCACTGATAACGAATTCACTCTCACTGTGATTTCACCTTTCCGCGTAACAAAGTATGACATGGAAAGTAAAAATTGTTGTTCAATAAACTATTTAGAAGCGAAAAGTAATCAGGAAATTTATTATTTGTTAGAAAATAACTTGCAAACATTAAGATTAAATCATATGAATAAAGAGGAAAGAGCAAAAATGTATGACTTATGTTTTGAATTCAAAGATATATTCTATTCTACTCACGAAGTGAAACACTGTATAAGGACACGTAATGAGGATCCTATATATGTAAAAGCTTACAGGCAATCCCCTGTCCAAAATGAGGAAATAAAACAACAAGTTTCAAAATTAATGAAAGATAATATAATTCAGCCAAGTCACTCTCCTTGGAGTGCACCAGTACATCTAGTTCCAAAGAAACTTAATGCTACGGGCGAGAAGAAGTATCGTATGGTAGTCGATTATAGAAAATTAAACGCAATAACGTGTGATGATAAATATCCATTGCCAAACATTGCAGATCTATTTGACAAATTAGGGAATAGTTCCTATTTTATACATAATTTTATTTTATATTTTATTTTATTGAGGACTCCGGGTTTGTTACCTCAATAAGTAAAATTTATATTGTTAAAGTTCAGTGATTATCTATAAATCACGATTGATTATTAAGGATATTACGGGTATCTTTATTGTAAAGTTCAGTGATTATCTATAAATCACGTTTGTATCTTTAATTGCAATTGTAAATTGTAAATTTTAAAATTGGTAATAAGAACAATTATTCTTATAAACCTCAAGGTAAAATAACTTCAAGAAAAATGTCCTTAAAGAACATTACTATTATTCCATCGGATATGCAACATATTATACCATTATTTGATGGAAATTCTAGAAAGATGAAATTATTCTTTCGGAAATGCGATTACTTGTTAGTAGTACATAACAAAGTTTTTAATATCACAGTACATTCTATCTATCACAATGGACACTGATGAGGGATATTCTAACATCAAGATAGACAGACCTGTAGATTCCTCCGTGGATCTACTTTCTAGACACCAAGGATTCATGGGAGAGGTGCTCACTGGAGAAGCAGAAATGGGGGACAATGATGAAGGATACAACATGGTAGAAGTTCCCTCTCCTGAGCAAGATACACCAATTGTTCAAGAAGAGGAACCGCAACAAGGCCCAACAGCTCATACATCCAATAATATAACTTTCTCTAGTATCACTTTCCTTACTAAGGCTTTCAACAAATTAAGTGTCGGCTACTCATTCAAGGAATTTCTCTCTATCTTTCCTGAGACGGAATGGATTCATAAATCCTCAGTTATATCTATCCTGAGAGAGAATTGGAATAGTCTGGGACAAGAGAGAATTGCTAAGTGGTTCAATTACACATACAGACAAAATAAGGGGAAAGTAGAAAAATCTGAGGCCTACCTAGATGGTATGATTGAAAGCTTAAAGATATCAGCATTGACCTCTCAGCAAAAAACATTTGAGGACATGGCCATGATGAGCGCAGAATTGGCGTTGCTTAATGAAAGATCGGAAAAATTCTCCAAATCACAGAGCGTCATGGAGTCTCATTGGAGAGCTCAAACTGACACAGTCTCCTCATACATTACTAAGCTTGAGACATTATTGAAAACCTCTGTTGAAAAACTAGGGAGACCTCATCAAGAACCACAACCGATACCTACAAAGACCTCCAACACTTAATCAGAAAACTGTGGCCTCAATGTCTCACGGAGACTATATTTATATGATAGAGCAAGGGAAGATCACAGCTTGCAAATCATCAGGAAGTAAGTGATCTAACAAGGTAGACAAAGTGGTAACCTCAGTCAATAATCTTTTTGGATTTTACGAGAAGCTGAGAGAACTCAAAGACTGTCATCCTGAGAGAATGATGGAAATTTTCAAGCAAGTCCATATTACTAACCCAGGAGTTCCATATCCTAAGTTAGCACGGATGTTGTATGAAGCCATCAAAACTCAATAACCAATTTAGATATAAGAGAAGGAGGAAGGCAACTGTCTACAACTAATGTGTTCCTCTCCCATAATGTTAAGTTTAAACCTCACTAGTCTACACTGAACTATCCCCCTATATACCCACCGACCTTTTAAATGGCCAAGGTATTTTAGATTTTCTAGAAATAACTAACGGAGTCAGAATGCCTAGCGCATTAGTTCAGTGTGATAAGGGGTATGCGCACACCGTCATACAAAATACCACTGATAACGAATTCACTCTCACTGTGATTTCACCTTTCCGCATAACAAAGTATGACATGGAAAGTAAAAATTGTTGTTCAATAAACTATTAAGAAGCGAAAAGTAATCAGGAAATTGATTATTTATTAGAAAATAACTTGCAAACATTAAGATTAAATCATATGCATAAAGAGGAAAGAGCAAAAATTTATGACTTATGTTTTGAATTCAAAGATATATTCTATTGTGAGGAAATACCATTATCCTTTACTCACGAAGTGAAACTCTGTATAAGGACACGTAATGAGGATCCTATATATGTAAAAGCTTACAGGCAATCCCCTGTCCAAAATGAGGAAATAAAACAACAAGTTTCAAAATTAATGAAAGATAATATAATTCAGCCAAGTCACTCTCCTTGGAGTGCACCAGTACATCTAGTTCCAAAGAAACTTAATGCTACGGGCGAGAAGAAGTATCGTATGGTAGTCGATTATAGAAAATTAAACGCAATAACGTGTGATGATAAATATCCATTGCCAAACATTGCAGATCTATTTGACAAATTAGGGAATAGTTCCTATTTTTCAACCCTCGATCTAGCAAGTGGGTATCATCAGATAGAAGTTCAAGAAGAGGATAGACCAAAAACTGCATTTAATACACAATTTGGTCATTATGAATTCCTAAGAATGCCTTTCGGTTTGAAAACGGCACCAGCCACATTCCAAAGAGCTATGGATAATATCCTCAGAGGACTTCAAGGTATACATTGCCTAGTATACTTGGATGACGTAATTATCTTTTCCAGCACCCTGGAAGAACATATAAATAAATTACGATTAATATTTAAATCTCTAAGAAACGCAAATTTAAAAGTTCAACTACATAAATCGGAATTTCTAAGGAAAGAAGTTTTATATCTCGGACATACAATTACCAAAGAGGGACTTAAGCCCAACGACGATAAAATAAAAGTTATATTAAACTACCCTATGCCTAAATCAATAAAAGAAACAAGATAATTTTTCGGATTAATCGGATATTATAGAAAATTTATAAAAGATTTTGCAAAAATCACAAAGCCTTTCACGCTCGTTCTTAAAAAGAATAAGAAATTCGAGATCACAAAGGAATTTGTTGAAGCATTAGAATTATGCAAAGAATTGCTAGTTAATGCACCCTTATTGCAATATCCAGACTTTTCAAAAACATTTTTGTTAACTACAGACGCCTCAGAGATAGCCTTAGGCGCAGTATTATCACAAGGTACAATAGGTAGCGATAAACCAATAGCCTATGCAAGTCGTACGCTAAACGACGCTGAGAAACGCTATAGTGCGATAGAACGGGAATTATTAGCTGTATTGTGGGCAGTTCGACATTTTAGACCTTATCTTTATGGTCAAAAGTTTATAATATATACGGATCATAGACCACTAACATGGCTATATTCCTTAACAGAACCAAATAGTAAATTAACAAGATGGAGACTTAGACTACAAGAATATAACTTTGAAGTAGTTTATAGAAGCGGAAAACAAAATACAAACGCTGATGCTCTATCACGTATAAAATTTAATATGCTAATGGATTCAAATTCTTCTAATCACGGAGATAATCCTGAAGAAATTATGGACATTTCGACAAACAAAGCGGAATTTGGTTCAGTAGGAAATCAAATCGTGTACGATCCAGAAGCCACGTTAACAGCAACTGAGGTCTCAAGTCAAACTAGTGAAATTCTAAATATTGAAGAAATAACCGAAGAAAATAAAAGTATCCCAATTATAAACGAAGCCATTGATACGAAATTAAAGCAAATTATAGTAATTAATTGGAATAAAAATGAATAAGATATAGTAAATCGTTCTAGGAGTAAACAGAAAATAATAGAAATTAGATTACCTTTAAATAATGAAAAATTTATTAAAGAATTTTTAAAAGAACACTTAGAACAAGGCAAAAATTATTATATTTACTATGATAATAAATCCCAAAGAGATTTATTTAATAAAATGATTTTAGAATTATTCAAAAAAAATCCAATTTATATAACAGAATGTACGGAAAGAGTTATTTATGTTGAAGAAGAAGAAGAACAAATTAGTATAGTGACAGCTTATCACGAAGGAAAAAGCCGACAAGCCGCGATATGAAAAGGCTATTGTAACGGGACCAACAGAAAGAAATGTAGTACCCATTCAAATTAGGGAACGTACTTCTAAAGTACCCGTGAGGAATATTAAAAGACCAACAAATTAACGTGGAAATCACTCGATTTATCGATTTAAAATTGCAAAATGAATCATATTGTTAAAAATATGGTAACAATATGCTTTAAATTGTGATAAAATATATGATTATATTCATTTAACATAAGAAAAATAATTGATTTGTATTCACTTAGTATAAGAAAATATATGATAAGAAATAGAATTGATTTGTATTCCCTTGTGTAAAGAAGGAGGTCCTAGAAAATATATGCATAGGTGTATTCACTTAACATATAAGTTAAATGTTAAATCGACTTATTTGTAATCTTAACTAAGAAATATGTAAAATATATATCAGTTATATACAAAAAGGATAAGGATAAGTAAAAGACTTATTAGGAATGAGCAATTTATTTTGAAATATTCCTTCAGTATATTTCATATCTAGGAAGGGAGGAGTTATGTGTATGTGACTTAGCTCACTTGCAAAAGAATACATTAAGACAAGTTGCGATAAGGGAGCTGTAAATCATCTTTTGTCATAGCTAATTAACGTCAGATTAGTCTCACCTGACTAAGTTTTACGACATTATTTTATTACCATCTTTTTACGACTCGCCTTGAGATAAGGACGCTCATAGAAATTTGACCGTATATAAAGCCCTGCATTTTAGCAAACAATTTATTCCTAGTTCGTCATCTTCAGGATCACGTAGGTGCATACATTTAATAAGCTTTTTCGATTAAGTTATATCGTACAATACCTTTATTTAATTAAAATATATTATAGGTTTAAATGTTTTTTTAAAAGTATAGCTATATAGTATTGTATTTTTTCGTATTGAAATAACTTTTTCACTAATTACTCTTAACTACTTTAATGTTATTTGAAAGGTAAGGCGAAATTATTTTCAAAAATATTAAATAATTATTTCGCAGTCGTCATATATTGGATCAAATTTTTACAAGCATCTATGTTAAAAATATGTTTTAATCTATTCTTTACTTTCATGTTTTTGTTTTAATATTAAAAAGTGTTAACATATTTTTAAAATTGGCAAAACTAACATTAAGTGAAAAATTAACAATATAAACTTTTCAAATTATTTCACAAGTTTAAAATAAATACATCTTTGTTATGTCAAATGCAGTCGAAAGGTCATTTTCTTACTTAAAATGTTTTTTTTTCAGCAGACGTCATAAACTAACAGAAAGCAGTATAAATAAGTTGTTGGTTATTTATTCCAAGTAGACCTAAAGATCTTCAAGGAATATTTTAAGAAAAAATATTCAATAAAAAGTAATTGTAAAATAGTTATGTTATATTTAAAAATTATTTCTAACGAAAAACCTACATGAATTATTCTGTATTGACTTAGTTACGAGTGATTATTAAAATATACTTTAATTTTGATATTTTAATAAGATACACAAGGACAAATTGAAATATAGATTCTTAATTACATAAAGATATCAAGTAATAACATTAAACTATTATTAAAAAAATATGTGCATGCTATATGGGTACGCGCGGCAACCCTAGACGTCGAATGCAACGCCACGACCTTGACCCGCTCGATAACGATGTTTAGTGATAAGAGAGTGTTGTGGGGTAAAAGAAAATGTAGTGACAAGCATCGAGAAAGGTATGCTAAGATGGTTTGGACACGGACATGGATGACGAAAGACTGACCAAGCAGATATATAAGGCAAGTGTGGAAGGGACAGGACGAAGGGGAAGACCTAAGAAGATTGGAGACATCCTAAAAACAGGACAGGTTAGAAGCACCCTGAACAGAAGAGCATGCATGAGGAATCTGATGGGAGTGAATGAAGCAAGAGAGATATGGTCAAGATCGTTGCAAATGGCGCTCCGTAGTCTCTGCCTACCCGTCCGGGAAACAGGCATGAGTCTATGTATGTATGTATGTTTTCAGATATTCGATAATATAAGTGGAACTTTTCTTTCTTCGGATCGTAATTCTTGCAAAATTTTGAAATTCCCGTAAATTGTACAATCTTGATTAAATGGATGAACCCAATAACGTCTTTTTTTTCTCATTAATCGCCACATCAAGAAATCGTCGTCATCAGACGATGATGTCGACATTCTCAAAGCAGTGCCACGCTACAACTGTGCTTCCAATGTGCGCATATACAATACATTTGTAGTAAGCTGAATAGTAGCGCAATGATTGTGGCGACGTTAATGTTCGATGCGTGTAGCATGTGGCGCTGGTGTGCGGCCTGCTTTAGTCGCCGACAAGGCAGCACATTGAGTGGACGTGAGTGTGCGACGAAGAGAGAAAAAGATCGAAATATTTCATGGTGTCTGTCGATCGTAAGGTGAGTTACATAATTTATATGTTCGTTGTTTAGGAGTAATTCTTTGTATTTCTAATAGGTACTGTTTGTGCTTGGTTAAATTCGTTATGACTAATAATGTGATATAATTTACAAAAACAATCTCTGTGTTTTAAATATAAAGTTTAAATTGCAAATTATTCACGAAATATAATTACTCGGGCGCTAATTTCTCTGGTTTTCTCTGGCGCTTATAAGCCCAGATAAATTAGAACTATACAGGAAAATGATAACTATTATTATTGGTTTGATAAATTATAAATATATATTACATAGTGATAGTGTTAACAAAATAGGGCGTGAATAAATATTCCTCAGCTGGCGGGGAGAAGCTAGTTATGGATATTTGTTATCATACGATTGCATACTGTCGGGAATCATATTAATCCTCTTTGAGATGCATGCAACATGATTTTTTTCTATAACTATCTATGTATAACTTATTAATATGTTGGTATTGTTTCAGGTAGTTAAAATGGCAAATAAAAAAGCAGTCTCGAAAGGATAGACTTTTAAAGAAAAGATTAGAGAAAAAAAGATATGAACGTATAAAGAATAATGAACAACTATGGCAAGAAAAAGAGAGAAAGACAAGCAAAGATACATCAGAAGGAAACAAGAAAAGAAGCATTTAAGTATCAACGAAATGACTCCTCGGCAGCAAAGTGCCCAACGAAAACAGTGGCGAAAAACTTTATAGCCCCTTATTTAAGAAAAAAGCTAGCCATGAGAACTGCTCAAATGATGGCAGAAACCACTCCTCCTGATAGCCCTCAATTATCTGAGTCTGAAGATATACACCAAGCACGTTACTTACGACCAAGACCAACAGGAAATGAAGAATCCACCAGCAGCAATAATCCTCTAAGGTCCCACGATGCTAGTCAAAATCAGTCTCCAGTTCCATGTGGAACTTCAGCAACTACTACAACTATATCTTCAAGATTGAGACGATTACGTTATAAAAAGGATAAGGAAACTCATTTACTAAAGCAAAAAATAATACACTTACAGAGACTCAATGATCGCTACCGCAAGCAGTCAGAACGTGCAAAAAAACCTCCTATGCTAATTACTAATACAAAACTTCCCAAAATTACTAATACAATCAATCCCTCAGCAACCCTTATTTATAAAGAGAAAGAAGATAAATAGTGTGAGCGTAACTGTTCGAAAAGACCTGGAGTCGTTTTTTGCCGAAGATGATAATAGTAGGCTTTGTGCTGGAAAAAAAAGAATTCATCACAAGACACAAAGTACGGAAGCAAAAGAGGTAGGTATCTGACTGATATGTTAGAAAATCTTCATAGTCAGTATTTGAAAAACCGGCAAATATAAACTTAGTTATGCCACGTTCTGCAGAATGAGACGTTTTTGGGCTTTAATTCCAGATACCCGTTGTCGACAGACATGTTCATGTAAGTTACATACAAATATTGAACTACTGATTCAAGCACTACGCAATAAGAAAATTATTGCGGCAAATAATTCTCAAGATTTATTGTCGTATTTGTGTTGTGACACTATGAATGTGGAATGCCTAAATAGAAGTTGCTCTAATTGTAAGAACAAAGTTGTTCCTTATTTAGAATTTGACAATTCAAGAGAAATTTCATATAGGCAGTGGGTTACAAAATAAAAAAATGTAAGACATGCCGAAAAATGTATTAAAGTGACAGTAAAGGAAAAATTATTTAAAACTCCGTTGGACATAATCAAAGATTTTGAATCGATGCTTAATGATTTTTTTATTAATTTTGGAACTATAGTTGGCCAGTATAAGGCTATTAAGTATTTGAAAACTAATCTTCTGCAAGGTGAATGTATAGTACATCTAGATTTTAGTGAAAACTATTCGGTAAAATGTTACGAAGAAGTGCAATCGTATCATTTTGGCTGTAGTCGTATACAGATTACACGATATACTTCAGTTATTTATTTTCTTGATGAAGATGGAATACTAAAACACCAATCTTTCTGTACTGTAAGCGATTGCTGCAGACATGACGTCTCTGCAGTTTGGGCACACATCATACCAATTTTGGAATATATTGTTAAAATTTGCCCATTTCTCCATTCCATACATTTTCTATCAGATTCAGCATCAAGCCAGTACAGAAACAAAAAGATATTTCATGTAATAGAATCTTTACATCGTTATGCGAACACTATTAGCACTGTAACATGGAATTTTAGTGTGTCTGGACATGGCAAAGGTGCTCCAGACGGTGTTGGGGCTACACTTAAACGAACGGCCGATCAAGTTGTGTCGCGAGGCAGAGATATATCCAATGTGAACGATTTTTTGGAGGTGGTTGCCCAGCACGTGAAAAACGTTGAAATTCGGACTGTGTCAGAGTACGACATATATGAAAAATATTTGATTTTTCCTCAAGAGATTGCCAGTTTTGCAGGCTGCATGAAGATTCGCCAAATAGTTTGGTCCCTTAATTCGACATCTACTACAGTACGAAAGTTGAGTTGTTTTGACGATTTGTGCAAGGTTTCCGTTATTTGTCCACATAGTAATAATCATCTCGGTTTTTATAATTTACCGAAAACATCTAGTTCCAGTGTACAAGATATTTATGGTTAACCTTTGGCTGAGTCAACAAGTGAAATTGAGCTGTTGCAGGGGGCAAAATGGCTTGAGGGTCAAGAAACACTAAGCAAATCGAGGCCTGAAATAATTGCAAACAAACCAGTAATTTTATCTAATATACTGATCAAGCCAGCTAATCACGAAATCAAGCTAATCATCAAAAATAAAAACATGACATGCAAATTAAAAAGGAAACTGCGAGCAGTTCAAAAGAAAATCGAGCTTCTACAACTACATCTAGAGATCTCATTAGGTTTATAGAAGAGGAAAATATTATACAAGAGTATGATTCGGACTCTGATTCAGATTTAAACATATTTTAAACGACGACTAAAACAGATACATTATATTCGATTACAATTAAGCTGTTAGCATTATGCAATGTTTTTTTAGCTATATAATTCTAACATATTTACCAAATTAACATCGTTTTTAGTTAATCAAGGAGAAATGTTTTCTTTTTGTTGAATTTCTAAATCTAAACATTTAAATACGTACCAATTTAATGTTCAGCGTTATGTCAGTTGATAATTATCACAATCAAGAGAAATATTTTTGTTTAATTTCAAAAGAAATTAGTTTTTGTTTCGAGTTTTTACACCAAAATATAAAGTTTTAGCGTTGTTCCGGTTTATAATTATTATAAGTCAAGAAGTTTAGTTATTTTATTTTCACGTTGATTTCCAAAGGAGTAGTAGGACTGATTAATTACGCATTAGGTTTAATTAATTTTAAGAACAAAATGTCACATAATAAGTAAATCCCTAAAATTTGTCATTGTTACATTCTGATGTTGCAGTTAATTTCGTTATCATTGTGATCACTGATTATAAAGAATAAGATCGTTGTAATTTAAGTGAATTGATTAATAACAAATGCCAATACTTAAGCAATATCTCATTTATTTGCCATTACCTAATTATTTTGTCAAGCAATCTCATTCATCTGCAAAAAAGTATAATTTACCTGGCTTTAAATATTTTAAGGCCTCATATCTCTTGAACTGTTCGATGAAGCTGCACGCCTTAGACATATATGTGTTTAAAACATACTAATTTATTAGAAAATACGTTTAAAAAGCCATTATATAGATAAAAAAATATGCGCTAGATAAATGATAAACATTCATCGTATTTCTGAGAAATACCCGGACGATTGGTATCATGTTGATCTTGACGTCTCACTTCTCTGTAAGCTGACATCCAACAAGCACCACATACTCTTTCTAATCTTGAAACCTAAAAAGAAAAATAAGCATACATGTACAAATTCAATATAATTTAAATATGAAATATGCTAAAATATTAAAATAGTATGTAATATCAGCATCTATTCAATATTATTATGATTTTAAGTGAGAGAACTTAAGCGTTAGTCCAGTGATTATGACTGCTCAAAGTCATAATCTAAAGTCATATCTATTTATATATAAGAAGCATTATATAAATAGATAATTAGATATATAAGTAAAATATATTTACCAAGTGCAGTGGAACATTTCTTAATATTATATTCCTTTCTTGGTGGTCAGATCTCAGAGTATCATTCTTGATGCACGTAAAATAGATAGTCCACAAGAAAAGCATACACTTCTGTGACCCAAAGCAGGCAACGGTAAAGCACTTCCGTCATAATTAAATGTGTTTGCTCGATCTTGAAGTAATACCATAGATACACTCTGTACAAAGTACACTTTCTGAAGAAAGCTGAAATATAAAAGAAATAATTTTTAACTCTGCTACATTTTCTAGACATATTTAACTTAGGCTATATACCAATATATAGAAGTATAAAGCTGTGCCCCGCTGTTCTATCTGTATATATAAAATCGTTGCGTTACTGACTGACTGACAGACAAGCTACAGCCGAAACTACTCGGCGCTAAAAGCTGAAATTTAGCATGTATGTTCCTTGGGGGCCGTAGAGGTGCACTAAGACGGGATTTCCCGAAATTCCCACGGATCGGGCAAAACGGGTAAATTAAAAAAATTGCAGGCGTAGCTGCTGGCGTCCTCTAGTCCACATATAAATACCCTAAAGTAAACTACTATATCTCATGCATCTGGCTATCATATATGAAAAGATTTTTCAAAAACCCAGTGATTAAACAAATAAACAGAAAAATATTTCCACTTTGTTATAATATGTTTGGATAGATATACAGTAGACCAGTATACAACACAGTATTTTACATTGCTGTATTTACTCATTCCAGTTTTATATGTACATGTAAAACTGAAATATTCATTACTTTAAGATTAAGCAAGATTTAAATTGAACAATCAATAAACCATTCAGACTTAATGAGAAGGCGCTCTGACCATAAAATAATACATAATGTTTGATTGATTAACGATTTACTAACTAACGTAAGATCATAAATAACTGTGTAATTAACATTTCTTCACTAATCATAGTGACGTGTTTTATGGTGTGATTGGACGTTAGTTAGTTAGTCAAAAGTACAAGATGCTAGCATATCTGATAATCAAGAGGTAGGAATGAAACTTACTTCAGTAAGAGTTGTCCAAGATCGTAATATGGTAATCATTGACGTAGACGCTTGTTGCAAAGAATGCTCCTGGTGATTTCTGGGCATCAAAAGCGAACAATGGACACATCGGCTTCTCCGCATTACAACGGGTATTGGTTGATCAGGATCACGCATCGACATGATTACTGGTAGACTCGAAGAGTTCATACACAACACATAAAACGGTAACTAAATATAATAACGTCCTGTCGTAAGTTATATGAAACACACGGTAAGTTATTTAAAATATATAAAATCCTTGCGTTACTGACTGACTGACAGACACGCTACAGCCGAAACTTTTGGGCGCAGGAAGCTGAAATTTGGCATGTACGTTCCTTGGGGACCGTAGGGGTGCACTAAGAAGGGATTGCCCGAAATTCCCACAGGATCGGCCAAAACGGGTAAATTAAAAAAAAATGCAGGCGTAGCTGCTGGCGTAGCTGCTGGCGTCCTCTAGTTTAAAATAAACACTCAAACGGAGTTTCGTAAGTATTACTATTTATATGGAGAGATTATCGCAATGAATAGGTAGGTATTCTCAATCAACACATAAACAGTAATGGCCGATCGATGCCAGACATGCCGGTCATCATCAGCCTTTAACAGTCCACTGCTGGACTAGGTCTCTCCTTTGAAATGAGGAATTGGACTACTATACTACTATACTACTATACCACGCTGGCCAAACGGGTTGGTATTGGCTTTGTATCTAGTTTTCCTTCGTTTACAGTGCTGTTCTCTGCATAATATGCTCCCTCTGTCGGCTCTTACGACACCCATGGGATGATATGGGGTGGTGATAATCCGTATTCTTAGTCCGTCGTCACCACACGGACTATTTATTTGTATGGACAAGAACACATAACATACCGGCCGCCTTTGAGAAAATAATATAATATGGAGACGACAAATAGTACATATGGATACTTTTCATTATAGAAATATATACGACATCGACATAAAGCCTCCGAACATAGTGTTGTCTCGTTTTGTCTTAGGGATATCCCTTTTAGAAAAAAGAGATAGCTATAGTTTACTGAATACATTCATAACAACGACATTTTATTAGAAATATCAATCGTGCCAGTGGCGCCATATTATTCGGCAAGTTGTGTGGTACATCTGCTGTCAAATCGTTGTGTATCGAACATAATAATTTTGTTTTTGTGCATAAATATGTCTTAAAACTAGATGATCAGTGCTTCAGGCTTTGCTAGGGATTGTGAAATCATGCCTAAAGCGCAATTCACACAGAACGCGAATATGGAATATACCACACTGAAAGCGTGTGCGACAGCGCGTGCCTTTGCGGGTCGGGAGCGTATATAACGTCGTTCTTTTGGTCGTAATACACGTGTTCTCCATTGCGCATTCACACTGACGCGGGTGTGGGTCGTGCGCCGAGCGGGTCGCGACTCGTTTTGTATTTATTTACAAAATATAGGTGGAAAAATAGCTTGTTATGCATCTCAGCCATGGATCTCAATGAAAAAAATTATAAAATGTGTTCGTAAACACAGTTTTTGGTATAAACCGACCGATAAAAAACTCTCAGGTTTTGAAAGCCAGGTTATGGCATGTCAGAGAGATGCCAAAGCATGACCGCGGGCTGCCCGACGGCGACCCGCGCCCGCATTGTGTGTGAAAACAACGAACAGCGCGGCTCACGCGACGAACACGACCCGCGCCCGCACCCGCTTTCTGTGTGAATGGCGCTTAAGTGTTGATTTGAACTGTGCAGTGCAAGATAAAGCTATAATCGACACAAATGTACTCTTCACAAGTAAGTAACCAGCTATGACTTATATTCTTGAATAGGATTAGTATTTGTACAAAATATTGTTACGAAAGGTTCTTTTTATAGTTAATTTAACAGTTTTTAGCTTCGTTATGGCCTAAATGTTGTTATTTTCGTAGTTTGGAATTTTGCATATTTACGTATTAGAGGTAAGTAGTGATGTTACTGCTAATGTCGATATGGGTTATCGATATATCCGTAATGTATAGATACTTCCACAAACTATAATATTGTTAAAAATATGTCGTGTCTGTAAACGGAAATAAATTAAACATCCCAGCAATTTTGTCTGTATCTAGTAAAGGAAATACGATATTTGACTAACTTACTTTACTTAGCCCTAATAACATAAAACCCAAAACCGCTGCATCCTGCTCTATGTTGAGGAAAATGAGCAGTTAAAATAATTATATTATGTTTTTTGCCAACAAGTAACATGAACAGCAACTGTATGCGAGAATTCCTAGCAATGAAACGTTGAAGAAAATTATTTTATTTATAAACAATTGGACGCCCGCAGCTACACCTGCACAATTTTTTATTTGACTGTTTCTGTCTGATCCCGGAGGAATTTCAAGAAACTTCTTCTTATTGCACTCCTGCGATCCCCAAAGACCATACATGCCAAATTTTAGCTTCCTGCACCTATACTTTATTATTTTTTTTATTTATTATTACTTTTAGCTGTAGCTTATCTGTCACGCAGTCAGTAACGAAAGGATTTCATTATATACAGATAAAAACAAATAAATAAAATTTATTAATCAATTATGATTTTTCTTACCCCCTCATGGTATTTCAGTGTAGCTGTGTGTTGCACAGTATGTATGGTGCCATTCATGTCCGGTACTTTCACAGCGACACTTTACCAATATTGGCTACCAGAGAATATGTTGCTACATGATACAAGGGACGTTTTTCGCTTTACCATGTGCCCCCGCATTTGCATTATGGAATTAACTAATTTGGCAAAAGATTTAAAGTAACTTACTACAACAGTTATGTATTATTAACCTCTTACCGGCTCAATGTCGACATCGATTATATTCTGGAGTCCAACCCAACGGCAGCCATTTTATTATCCACATCATTTCGTAGGTATGCACGCTAATTTCGTAGGTACGTCCAATCCATGTTATTCACAGATCTGTGCCGGTCGCAGACGCCAGTTGTCATGTGGCTTAACAGTCTGCGTGAGACGGAACGGACGAAAAATAATAAGTAATTATTATTATTATAGCAAAGCTATAAAATATTAATTAAATATACATATTTTAAAACGTAATTATGTCACTGACTATTTATCTATTTATGAATTTCATATCATTCTTGCGAAGTTTTTTTCTTAAGGCTCATACTTACATAATTTGTACAAATGTAGAGAACGGAACGTCAATACGTAAGACTTTATACGGAAATAATGTGTAGCTATTTTTTATTTACTGTTTATTTTTTTAATTATGATTCCGGATACGAAAATAAAATTCCTGAAGTCCAAAGGTTGTAAAAAATAAGAAAATAATTTCTATATTATTTTGGTTTTGAAATATGAAACATTCCTAGACCACTTTTGGTCATTCTCCTTTAGCACGTAAAGAAACTCTAGCATCTAACCACAGAGCAAATAAAAAAATAAAGAGAGAACTTGTCAAACTACAAAGTGAAGCACCGAAACTACGCCTTGACCGTGAACGTACATAGTTACACGCACCCACGTATAACGAAACTACGCCTTGACTTGTCAGTCGAGCTAGCGCTCCGCGCCGTACCGCGTACTGTAAGGAGGCCGTCCCTGTTGGCTTTTAAAAAAAAATCTAATTTTTTTACTGCACTGACTTTATTACTCAAGGCAACACTTTACAGACACAGTTTTACTGGTACCGATTTCCCGGCGCAAATCGCTTTTCGCGACGGACAGAATCTAACTAACTTTCAATATGAAATAAATTATACAAGTAAATGAAAATGCTGACCAAGTAGAAACCATCGAATGGAAATGTACTAGAATACGTGAAATGCTGATCTAGCGTTAATAAGGAACTATCTCGGGTTACAACATCTCCCCCCTTAAGATAAAGCTTTATCAATTTTAAGATGAAGCGAAATTAAAGAAAATAGAAAATATGGAAAACGATTGGAAGCTTGGAAGTCGGTTTACATTGAAATTATAGTAAAATATAGTTTAAAATATAGAAAATAACAATATGGAGTACATTACGTATATACCAAAAAATAATATTTGAAAAGTTTGAAAAGTAACTTTATTTCTCACCACATTACAATATTAAATCTTAAAGTTAAGCTTACATTACACATGTAGACACTTTGAATGTGGGAGACTGATGCCTAAACTAGGTCGAAACCTGTATTTTAGGACATCAGGCCACCACCCCTTTTAAATTTACAAAATCAAGTGTATTATTGAAAGAGCAGACATAAAGATATAATACATTACGCAAATAGTATCATTGTACATGATTGTGATGAAAAGAGTGAAATTAAAATAAGTAAGTGAGTGTACTCTAGTATGTGTGTGTGTGTGTGTGTGTGTGTGTGTGTGTTTGTGTGTGTGTGTGTGTGCGTGTTTGAAATTAAATTGGTTTTCGAAGCAGATTTTCGGTATCACTATACGAGAGGCTTAGAAGCCAGTTAAACACAGATTTTTTGCATACCGTCATTTGCATTGGATATATATTTAGAATTTTACTCGCGTGGTTATACAGGCGAGGGCCAAGAATGTAATAATGTCTGGTGGCAATCGCGGAGCTATGGCTGATATTAGGACATATTTTGTGTTTGACTCGTTTGCTTTCATTTAGTTTGGGGTTGTACGGTAGGGAAGCATGCTGTCTGAGAATAACTTTATATACGAATAGTTGACGTACGGACAGCACTTTGCATTCCTCATAAAGCAGAGCAGTAGAATAAAATATTGGTTTGTACGTCATAACTTTCAAAACTGCTCTTTGCGCTCTTTCCACATTTAGTAACATGGTAGAAAATGTACCTCCCCATACGGGTATGCAATAAGTAATAAGCGATTGAGCAAGGGCGCAAAAAACAGTTTTCAGTGAGTTAGCTGGCATGACTGTTCTCAGAGTCTTAAATGTAAATATGAGCTTACGAATGCGACCTTTAAGGACATCTAGATGTTTTGTCCAGCTCATTGTGCTGTCAAGGTAGACCCCGAGGTACTTAATATGATATGCGCGAGTAATATCCTGACAATCGCAGTATAAGGATTGGTGAGGCACGCATGTGTGAGCTTTAATGGTGAGTGGGGTAGGTTGCGAGGAAGAACCGTGGGAGAAAGCTAAATATTTCGTTTTTGATACATTTAATGTTAACAGATTGCGAGCAAACCACGTCATAACCACTCGCAGTGCGTTTTCAGCGTTGATTTGAGCTTCCTCCCAGGTGTTCCCCTCGATTAATAAAGCAGTGTCGTCTGCGTAGGCAAAGATCTTACACTCGGGTATTTGAAGCCTACAGAGCTCGTTAACATAAATTAGAAACAAGGTAGGAGAGAGCGCGCTACCTTGAGGGACTCCGAAATCGCCCAGATCAGAATCTCCGCTTATGATGTTTTGAATTTTGGTACACTGAGAGCGCCCGGTGAGATAGCTCTTAAAGAGGTCCTGAGCTATTCCTCTTATGCCAATCTGTTCCATTTTACTCAGAAGGATGGAAACCGAGACTGTGTCGAAGGCTTTTGATAGATCTAAAAAAACTCCGATTGTTTTGATTTTGTTATCCAGATTCTCAATGATGATGTTTGAGAGATCCAAAACAGCGTCTTCGGTAGACATTTTCTTTCTAAATCCATACTGGTTAGAAGCCAAAGCATGATATTTCTCAAGGTAATTGACTAGTCTGGCGTTAAGGGCCTTTTCAAATATTTTCGATAAAGTGGTAAGGACGGATATAGGCCTATTATTGGATACGTTGTCTCGGCTTCCGCCCTTGTGAATCGGATGAACCAGAGCTTTTTTAAATATTTTTGGGAATATACCATTTGAAAGGCATAGGTTCAGAACATGCGTGATCGGTTGGATAAGATGTAGCCTAGCGGCTTTAATAAATCGAGTAGATATACCGTCACTGCCGGTTGCACTGTCATTACGTAAATTCAAGATGATAGAGCTTACTTCAGTGTCGTCAATAGGCCGTAGACCCATAGAATGGCTCAATCTTTGTTCATTGATATAGCTAGTTGCGTTGGTTACGTCTTCAGTGAGTTTAATTGAGGATGCTAGTTTTCTACCGCTCTCGGCAAAGAAGTTATTTACGGTGGCAATAGAGGATGCTTGATCTGGTTTGATTTTCAGGAGTTCTACTGGTGCAGACGAGGTCGACTTTAGGTTCGCTACCTCCTTAATAATGTTCCATGTACCTTTAATGTTATTTTTATTTCTGTCGAGCTCTTGTTGTACGTAGGTCCGTTTAAGTTTTTTTAAAAGAGAGTTACAGAAATTTCGGTATCTTGTGTATACCAAGTTAGCCGTGGGGTCGTTGAGAGATCCTTTAGCTCTCTTGTGAAGAGCATCACGATGTCGGATACACCTCAACAAACCCGGAGTGATCCACGGTTTGATTATACGCTTACGGCGGGACGCATTTACAATTACTGTGTTGTTTTTTATTATTGTAGTCAGAGTATTTACTAAGCACAGTGCGGCCTGATGGGCATCCGCCATTTGCATGAGGTTTGAAAAATCAAAATTATATATATCTGTCAGGGCGTTGTGGAAGTTAGTGCGCGTAGACTTAGTTGGAGGATTAGATCGATTGATTGATTGTTCTATGTGTAATAATTGGGGGACGTGATCAGTGAGTGGTGAGTCAAAGATCAGGGTTATAGACTTTTTGGGACTTTTTAAAAGAACATGATCAAGGCAATTATTTAGGCGTGTAGGGTGATAGTGAGCAGGTAATAGACCATGCGATGCGATGGTGTTTAAGTACAGTTCACTGTTAGGATCAGTATTCATTGGGCATATATTTATGTTTATGTCACCCAAAATGGCGGCTGTAGTAAATGCAGTTAAATTTGAAAGTAAACTGTCAACATTTCGTATGAAAGGATACGCGTTACTAATTGATGGGGAACGATAGATAACTGCAAGTGCTAGATCGTGTCTGCATTTTACAATAAGGCAGTTTGCGTCACATATATCGAATTCCTCGACGGTACAATTAAAGTTATATCTAGCATATACGATAACTCCGTCGTTTTGATTAGAGTATTTTGACTTATGTGGAATGTAATTGTCCAAGTGTGGGCACGAGTTAGGGACTTTACTCAGCCAACATTCCGTTAGCAAGATTAGATCGCATTGAATTTTTAATCTATGCAAATATACATTTAGAGCGTCAAAATTGCAGTTAATGCTTCTTATGTTAGCATGAAATATGGAGACTGATTTGTGAGGATTATTTTTTATAAGTGAAGGGCATTCTTCTGGAGAACAGATGACCGCTTCAGATACTGAGAAAGATTCTATATCGGTGATAATATCAAGTGTGTTAGCCATTTTTAAGGTAAGTTACATGGACGTTTTTAATGCGCAATATGATGTATTGTGATTGTTGTGTGTATAATATGTTAGTGTAGAGCGTTGAAAATGCATGTATGTGTATATATAGGTTGTAATTAAAATAAAATGAATAAAAAGTATGACAAAGTTTAAAAAATGGGTTATAAAACTTGAGCATGCAAAATACTAAAACTACAAGTAGTCATTTTTGCGCACCCAACGTTACTAAGTCTGCTTCAGTAGTGATCAGGATTTGTTTAAGACCTTCTCTTTTCTTCAGATAGATTCTACCACGGCTGGACCAACAGTAATTATAGTCATGAGTTTTCGCAAACTCTCTGGCTAAGTAGTAGATTTTTCGTGCCTTAGTGGACAAGTTTTCAGATATGTATAGTGCTACTTTAGGGCCGTTTAATTTTACCGTTTCGGTGCTGAATTTGTTGTTTTTGTTCTCATGGTTGAATTTTTTTACTGATCTTAATAAATTCTCTTTCACGATTGGGCTCACAAAATCAACTAATATGGGTTTGCTGGCGCCTGATTTGCTATTTGTACGGAACACATCTCTAATATCAGACTGATTGACTTTAACGTTCAGCGATTTTCCAGTATTTATGATAAAATGCATCAGAGAGTCCTTATTTTCGCTCTGTTCTTGTGGAACATTACGGATCTCAATACTTGATGACCTAAGCTGTCTTTCCAGGTGTTCTACTTTCAATTCCAGGTCGATAATTTTTTGTTGAGACTCCTTGCGCTCCTTTTCAAATACTGTTAACTTTTTAATCATGTCGTCATATTTATGAGATATAAAATCTAGTGACTGGCGTATGTCTATATTTTGCGTTACAATCTCTTCCAGACGAGACTGCAGTATGGATAGTTTGTTATTTTGTTCCGTTTTAAAGTTCTCGAACATTTCCATGAGTTCAGTTTTGTGAAACTCATCATCTTTCTTACGCTTGATAATGCGTTTGGAGGATTTAGAAGTATCTTCGCATTCTGCAGAGACGCTACAGGCCTCGGAGTCGTGTGGTTCGACTAATGTGGCTGGCGTGCCCCTAGCTTTTCCACTTGGCGATGATTTTTTAGGCGGCATATCGCACAATTAATTAGTTTATAAATTAAAGAAGAGAAAATGCGAAAATACCTCAATAGGGGGCGTCAGATGGCTTCACTTAACTTGCAGTTTTTCCTCGTGCAATAACTGTTACTACCAGGCGAGCAGCGCGTAGAGATGATTCACTCGTTGCGTAGTCTGCGAGTGTGTGCGTGTGCTTGGCGGCGGGCGGGGTTTCTGCGCGGGCGCAGCTCGGGCTCCAGTGGTGTCCTTGGAGGCGTGGTGGCTCGTGGTGGGCGGCTCGTGGAGGGCGGCGCCGGCGGGTGTAATGTTGTGGTGGTGGTAGTGTAGCGTACCAGGCGCACATATATTGCAGAAGCTGTTACTGTGGGCACTAGCAACAGGCTAATCTCCTCGCGTTTATGATAGCCTATTTTTTGCAATGAATTTATAACGTTTAAAACTTAATTAATAATTGTAGAATAAATTGACAAGAATCACTCTTTGACACGTCTGAACTCCTCAGAGGTCCGGGGGGAAGGGAATATTAGACAATTTCAGATTATCAGATAACTGTCTATACTTCGTTGTTTATCTTAACATAGTGAGTTTATATAATATTAACGACTTATCATAGTATAGTAAAATAGAAAGCAGTTTAACGTAACTTAAAAGTTTAAATTTCGTTTACTAGAATTGAAAAAGTCAACCTTTTTGTATTTTTTTTCTGCCGAACAAATTGACTCCATGCTGCCTGATGTTAAGCAGTCAGTGAAGTCCCATAGTGATGGCCGTCATCCCAGCAGCCAGCATGGCATTATGGCATGATGAAGTGGAGGGAAACACGTGGACTGGTAAAGAGTTCCACATCTTAATGGTACGGCAGAGATAAGAGGCGCCGAACCGTTTTGTGCGTGACGGTATCTGTTCTACCGTGTAAGAGTGGCACCTCAACCCAGCACGTGTCGTTCAGGATAGGAAAGGAGAGGGTGGGATTAGTTGAGAGAGCTCTTCGGAGCACTCACCGTGACAGATGCGTTAGAAGACAGCCATTGAGGCCACGTCTCTGCGTAATTGCAGTGACTCAAGTCTTAGTGGCCTCTGGATCCCCGATGATACGGACAGCACGCCGCTGCAACCTATCGAGGGCGTCCATTATTGGACGCCCTCGATAGGTTGCAGCGGCGTGTTAGTACTTATGTACTGAACGGAGCCATTCCAAAGGTGAGAGCAGTATTCCACGCAGGAGCGAACCTGGGTCTTGTATAACAGACACAATTGCTCCGGCGTGGAGAACCTCCTCACCTTGTTCAGGACTCCGAGTTTCCGAGATGCGGATTTGATAACACCCTCGATGTAGTTCTTCTGGTTAAGATTTCTGCGTATGTCCATACCCAGGATATTGAGGCTGTCTTGAATCGGTAGTGGAGTGTCCAGAAGAGAGGGATGGGGAAGGAATGGAGATACCTTGGCTGAGAATGCGCACACCTGTGTTTTCTTGGCGTTGAACTCGACCAGGTTCTCATCACCCCAATGCGAGATGCAATTCAAATCCCGGTCAAGCTCAGCAACAAGTGTTCGCCTATACTCCTCAGTATAGGCTTGCTTAGCCGCAGGGTGTCCGAGATATCGCCCATGTACAGTACTGTCATCTGCATAGCAATGTATGCCCCAAAAGTGAGCATATCATTAATATGCAGAAGAAAAAGCGTGGGCGATAACACGGACCCCTGAGGCACACCAGCATTCACTTGGAGAAACTTCGATGACTCACCGTCACAAAGGACTCGTATACGGCGCTTATGCAGGAAGCTGGCAACCCAGTTGCACAATCGAGGCGGCAACCTTACGAATAGCGTCATAAGAGCTATGATGCTGTAAAGCTGGTAAAGATTTAAGAGATTTCTTTTCATCCTCTGACGACGTAGAGATATCGGACATCTCTATGGAGTTGGAAACTTTTGACTTATGTTTAACTGACTTCTTATTATGACATTGGTTAAAGATTTGTATACAGCATCCGGAACCGTGATTACGATTTTTGAAACAATTATATAGCTTATAAAATAGAAATAGAATAAACGACACAATTAAGATATAAGTAAAAGTAGAGTAATAGGTTCCGTATTTAATAAAATGAGATTGGTTTGACAAATTATTAATCTCGTTTTCCAAATCATCCATCTGATGAGATGCGTATTTTAACGAATCTAAATTAATTTTACTTAAAGATATAGGAGACAAATATGGCAAAGTTTTATTGACTTTTCGTCTGTCACAACAATCATCTAATGTAATATCGAAAGTAATATCTAGGGGTGACTTCATTTGAAAAGATTTTACACTAGTTGGAGTTAGCTGAATAGTTTTAGAGTAACCGACACATTTTTCGGTTAACTTTACAGAACCAGTGCCAACGATAGAGTAATCGACAATATCTTCATCACATTTTAGAGTTAATTTAATAATATTGGTTTAGACAAAAATCCATTCATTATTTCGCACTATTGCCAAATATCAATATCGCCAAATAATAATTCAAATAGTAAGCGCATCGAGATATTTTTCTTTCAGCATGCGTTCGCAGCAATGGCGGAACGACGTCAAAGTTGTGACGACTCTTATGTCCTTCGTCAAAGTGACGATGACGAATTACGCTCCGTCGTTGATGCAGGAGGTAAAAATGATCTGAAGGAATTCATTCTTCTTTATGAAACATGCCCGTCCTTGTGGAACCCAAAAGACAAAAATTATTTAAATAAAATTAAAAGATATGAAGATCTCGGCAAGTTGTTGCAAATTTATAAAAATATTAACACTTTGAACGCCATTCACGTGACGTTCACGTTATCTATAAAATGATGTACTACGCCATTCACGTGAGGGCCACGTTATCCGATTTCAATACAGTTTATTCTAAAATCACGCGCCGTTCACGTTCTTGGCTGTTATCGTTTGTTAGCAACGTTCTTTCAAAACACACATGCAAAGTTATAGGCATGTAGCCCTTCAAATGTGTGTGTAAACAGGACATGACCGAACGCCTTCCCCGCGCTCGCGCCAGTGCGCCGCCGTGCATCGTATCGAGAGTGCGTGTGTATGATTTCGCGCCAAAATGCCGCACGTACGACAGGTAATTGATGCAGATATTGAAGCCGAACTTCAAAATGACGAAGATTCTGATGTGGATGTAGATTTTGATGATGTGGATGATGATTTCCAAGGTAATTATAGTGAAAATTGATTTCTTGTTGTTGTTTTTTCGTGTCCTATTTTTATTTCAAATTAACGAGTTTGTTTATTCAAAATACTTTCTATTTCTTTACAGAAATCATCAATGACTATCAGGAACTGGTCCAGGACGTCGACAGACAGGATGAACCTGAAGAAGAGGTGGTAATAGAATCCCAGGTGATCCGTCCATCGCGTGCACGCCGCCGTTATGCTGGAAGAAGACGAGCCGCGGCGCGTGGTGGTTATCGTGGTCGTCGTGGTCGTGTCTCTGAAGCAGCAGGTATCGATTTACGGATATTGGACGAAGCCCATGGATGGTCTTATGAAATTCAACAAGCTAGAACTGACGAGCCTGTGTTTCAACAAGTAGTCGGCTTGCAAGCTCCTGTCGATGAGAATTCTAGCTCTTTAGATTGCTTCAAGTTATTTATGACGCCAGAATGCGTAAAACTAATAAAAACGGAAACAAACCGGTACGCAGCGCAGATGAAAGCTGCTTTAGCCAGAAAAGGCCAGCTCAAACCAAATTCATATTTAGCCACCTGGACCCCAGTGACTGAGTCTGAATTGAAGAAGTTCTTTGCCATAATTATTCACATGTCATTAGTGAAAAAAGAATCTATATACTCGTACTGGTCTACCAACTATTTTACAAACACAGAATTTCCACGGATAGCCATGACGAGAAGACGCTTTCGTGCCATTTACAGCTGCTTGCATTTGAACGATAACAACAACTACATAGCTCGAGGAGAAGAGCGTTACGATGCATTCTTCAAACTGCGGCCGTACTTTGACATGCTAGTCGAACAGTGCAAGAGGTATTTATTACCTGAAGAAAATCTCACGATAGACGAAGGTACTTGCGGTTTTCGTGGGCGTGTGCATTTCCGGGTGTTCAACAAAGACAAGCCCGATAAATACGGCATGCAGATATATATGCTGTGCGAAGCCGAAACAGGCTATGCTTTGAATATGGTGCCATATGTGGGGGACTCCAAGACAGTAGAGCAAATTGTACTGGAATTGACGGAAGGGTATTTGGACAAATGGCACACCATCTATATGGATAGATTTTTTACAAGTCCTACCATCGTAGATCTTTTGTGGTTGCAGGACACACGAGCAGTTGGCACCGTGATGCTCAACCGAAAAGGTTTACCAAAGGCATGGTGCCAACAGAACCTGGAGGTGAATGAGATGACATTCTGCCACCGTGGTCCCCTTACAGCTTGCAAGTGGAAGGATAAGCGGGATGTACCGTTTTTGAGCACCAAACATGTAGCAACATGGACCGAAGTAAATGTGAAAGCGAAAGGCGGCCTCACAACTAGGATAAAACCAGATTGTGTCCTAGACTACAATATAAACAAAATCGGCGTGGATCTAAACGATCAATATGTTGCATACTACTCACTTCGCCGAAAGTCCATGAAGTGGTGGAAGAAGATGTTCTTCTATTTATTCGCCAGGGCAACAGTCAATGCCTACATAATTTTCTGCAAAACCAGGACGCCGAGACAACGCAAAATCCACTACTCAACATTTTTGGAACGCTGCGGACAGGCTTTGGCGGAGGAAGCTGGTGTGGAAGACCAACCTGCTGGACCCAGTAGAAGCGGACCACGTGGCGATGAAGGGAGACTCTTTGGGCGTCATTTTCTGGCCCCAATTCCACCCACGCCAGGTAAACAGAAACCTTATAAGGTTTGTAAAGTCTGTGCAGATGTTGGGAAGGCGCGAACCGGAGTCAGGGGCAGAAAAGAGACCTCATACCATTGTGAGGATTGTAAAACACCTCTCTGCCTCCATCCTTGCTTCAAAAAGTACCATACTCTAAAAGATTACAAGAAATAAATGGTATTTTTTGAAGCAAGGATTTATGTTAGACTTTTTTTTTACACAAAAACTTGTTATTTTGTAATTTCTAAAATAAATAATTCTAATTATAAATTCAATTGTTTTATTTCATAAACAATAAATATAGACCTAAACTTACAATATAAAAAAACAATTATATAGGTATCTATTATAGATTATTATTTACAGATCTCCAAAATAATACAAAAATCGCTGGCGTACGGTATCAGACTATAGTAAAAATTCGCGGCATTCAAAGTGTTAAGCACCAAAAATTACGTAAAGAAGAAGATTAATAGTCTGCGCAGCAACTACAGGTGAGTAGTTTTTGGTCTTCTTGTTGGTCTTAGCGTTCATGTCTGTTCGTTCCTGTTGCACCCATGGCGAGCGTTGGAGCCCGTGTAGCGTTGAAAGAAGCAGGAAAAATTCCCGTTTCTTTCCAATTCCCTTGTTTTTTTCAATGTTTCATTGGAAAGTTTCAAGAAAATTTGCCAGTATATATTTCATGTATTTTTCCAATAAAACAGAAAAAAACGAAATATTGAAAGAATCGGGAAACTTTCATGTTGTTTTTTTTTCATATCAAATTTTTAATCGGAAATCTAGTTAAAAAGAAACTCATGTAGGTTTGAATGTGAATACTTACTTATAACAAAAAAATATGTTTAAAAGATAAAATACGAAAATTGGCGGCAATTAGCAATAATTTATATTACTACAGGTCACCCTGTGGTCGAAATTCGACCATAATTTATTAAAATGTTAAATTTCTACATTATTAAGATTGTAGGTATTGTCAAGCCTACAATCACAGACTTTTCCGTACAATACAAATAAAGAAAAACTATTATTATATTAGATTTATTTTATTAAAAAATTAATCTAATTACACATTCTCTTGCCCTTGCGCAGTATGTCGTTTACTTCCATACTTCTTATCAAATTATTTACTCCTTTCTCTTTTGACACACAGTCGATTAATGTTTTTCTTGGCTGGATCTTCCTTTTTGAGTCTTTACTTTCATATTCACACTGTCTATCCATTTTTCTTTTGACACCCTCTTGCTTTTCGTCCCTCTTCTTTCGAATTCATTTAAGGCTGCATGGTTGGCGTAGGAGTTTAAAAACGGCCGCCTCGTCGCCTGATACTGCGCAAGTATTGTGGTTTCTATACCCACACAAGACAACACTTGTGTCATCCATGAATTATTGTTTCGAGTACATGTACTTTGTGTCCGTTGATTGTATCTCAAAGCCCCCACGACACAAGATTTATTCCTAGTGCGAAAGTTGTCTCTAAAAATAAATTCAGTTGTTCTTGTCCATACAAATAAATAGTCCGTGTGGTGACGGTTTAAGAATACGGATTGTTACCACCCCATATCATCCCATGGGTGTCGTAAGAGGCGACAGAGGGAGCATATTATGCATAGAACAGCACTGGAAGAGAAGGAAAACTTGATACAAACCCTGTACCAACCCGTTTGGCCAGCGTGGTACGAGGGTCAAACTGAAAGTTCTTAGAACTGGCCACTTATAAACAATATAATAAAAAAAATATTCTAAAATTTGAAAATAGAACTCTTTGCCAATATTACTGAGTATATATTTCATTCATTTGTCATTTGTTTTACGATTTGGCGGCAAATTGAAAATTGTCTGTGTCACGTCAACATGAATTTAACACGAGGAAATTTTCGTGCAATGATTTTTTATGACTTTCGATGTCATTTAAGTCAACAAGAAAGTTATGATAGACTACGATTGGCCTTTCACGATGAAGCCCCATCTCGTGCGACTGCTTACAACTGGTTTAATGAGTTTAAACGTGGTCGCACTAATCTCACTGATGATGTACGTGAGGGACGGCCTTCTACGGCGACGACTGAAAATAACATCTGTGTTGTGCGGCGTATGATAGAGACTGACAAAAGAGTGACCTATCAGCAGATTCGGACAAGCTTAGACATCGGTATGAGTCAAGTGCACAAAATCCTCCACGAACATTTAGCGGTCAGGAAGCTTTGCGCCCGGTGGATACCTCATAATTTGACTAAGGCTCAAAAACTCCATCGTGTGGATTGGTGCCGTAAAATGATTGAAAGATTTAACGGAGGTGACTCAAATGCTGTGTTCGACATACTAACAGGTGACGAAAGCTGGATTTACTGTTATGATCCTGAAACCAAAAGACAATCTGCTCAGTGGGTGTTTCCTTTCGAGGAGTTGCCAACTAAAGTGAAGAGAGATCGAAGTGCGGGAAAAAAAATGGTGGCCTCGTTCTTTGGAAGGATAGGTCATTTCGCAACAATTGTGTTAGAGGATCAAAAAACAGTTTCTGCAGAATGGTACACTACCAATTGTTTGCCACTTGTCTTGGAAAAAGTTCGAGAGAAACGACCTCGCAGTAGGATCCTTCTTCACCACGACAACGCCTCGTCGCACACCGCCAAGCGAACGATCGACTATTTGGCGACATCAAACGTTGAATTACTGGGTCACCCGCCGTATAGCCCCGACCTCGCGCCTTGTGATTTTTATTTATTTCCAAAAATTAAAGAAAAACTTAAAGGAAAGCGGTTTATGAATGCTGAAGAAGCGGTGGCTGCGTATCGCGATGCCATTGAAGAGACCCCTAAGGACGAGTGGGCAAAGTGCTTTTCCCAGTGGTTCCATCGCATGCAGCGGTGTATTGACGTCAATGGACAATATTTTGAAAATATATAATAAAACTAATAACTGGCTAATGTAATCAGTTTTTGATTTTCTAAGAACTTTCAGTTTGACCCTCGTATAGTAGGTCAATTCCTCCTTTCAAAGGAGAGGCCTGGTCCAGCAGTGGACTGTTAAAGGCTGAAGATGATGATTAATTTGATTAAAAACTAGCTGACCCGGCAGACTTCGTACTGCCTAATTAAATTGCAATAAAGACCGGTCAAAATGATTTGTAATGTGAAATTTTTTTGTTCCTACATATTTTATAGTCGGGGCAAAAAATTCTCCTAAACAGACCCGTCACCCTGGTGATAGGGCGTTGTGAATAGGAAGTATAATTAAATAAAACATATATAGGCATTTGAAAATAAGTAATCGCTTATTAACAAAATTCAGTTTTATTTTCATTGTAGTGCTTTGTGATATACGATGTTTCTTGTTTGATTACCTGGCGCATAGACAAACAAATCTGATGGTTTTCCAACACGGGAACAGGCAACATACAATTGACTATGTGAGAAACATGGGTCTTCCAGATAGAGTAAGATCCCGGAGCCGCCAGACCCACGTCATTTTAGCAAAGCTGAAATTTTGAGGATTATTAGTATACAATCTTGTTAAGAGGTATGCCCGACCCACTAACTTGAAAGCCGGGCCATTTCATAGTGCGAAGTAAAGGTACCAAAAAAACATACTATGTGTTTAAAAATACTGTCTAAAATTGAAATTCATTATTGCCAGACACCTGCCGTGGGCCATTACTTCAAATCTTTTCCAAAATCAGCAGATCAAACAGCACAGCAGCTGCACGACTATAGACTATATAGAAAAAAGGCCACACACTTTTGGAGCATATTCATGCGTATCATGCGTATGAATATTTTACACTTTTATTCTTGTAATAATACCCAAAATAATATTCCTACAGTCTTTTGGGACAATGTAGTGTACTCACACGCATTCATGCGTATGAATAATGGCCGCACGCTCGCACTCACAGGGAAAGTTTCATGGTGTCTGGCTGGACGAACGGCCCTTCGGATTGGTCTGGCTGCGTAGGAAGGGTCTTAAAATAGTATCTTAAGTAACATATATCAAATTTAGGTTTGCTAAAATGACGTAGTTTGCTTCATTTTTAAGTAACCTTTAAGACGTATGGCAGAAATAATGGCCAACGGCAGGTGTCTGGCAATAATGAATTTCAATTTTAGACAGTATTTTTAAACACATATTTGAATACCAGCTTTGTTACTAGGTACGTTGGTTAGTATATTTTATTGGTACCTTTACTTCGCGCTACCTGTGAAATGGCCCGGCTTTCAAGCTAGTGGGTCGGCAAACTTCTTAACAAGATTTTATACTAATTATCCTCAAAATTTCAGCTTTGCTAAAATGATGTAGGTCTGGCGGCTCTGGGATCTTGGACTAAGATAAATACCACAAACACTTACTACGAAATTCAATATTCGAACTAATAGATAGATCTGTAGATTTTAGATTCGTTTTTGACATAAGTTCTATCCAAAATATGTCAAACATGAATTTCGAATCTCAAAATCCATGTGTGTATAGAATATAGAAAATGGTCGTAAATTATTGCCCTTGGGACTTGTTTATGGTCATAGCAAAAGCAAGCCGAACTGGAAACTGTAGCCGTTTAAAGTCAAACGGCACATCAGTCGGAATCATTGGGATGCGCGGTATGAGAACGTCTTCTCCTTTATAATTTCCTTTCAGTATAGTTGCTTCTATCACGTTGTTTAGTAATTTTTTATCGCTAACCGTGTGCAAGTAATAGATATTGTTGAATTTGAACTTTGTATATCGGTAATAAAATGCAAATTGACTCTTTGACGTTAGGAACATACCTACATTGTGTATACAACAGTGAGTGCTTGTTATTTAATATGAACTTTATACAATAGCAATAAAGATAGCAATAAAGCTCAAATTGACTCTATGTTTCAGATAGAAAACGTTTGTATGGGAAAAAGACCATCTTTGAACTTCAACGAACATTTAAAAAAACGAATTGGCCAAATTGGTCCAGGCGTTGTTGAGTTATGCGCTTACCAACAGATTTTGCGATTCATTTTTATATTATAGAAGATGTCTCGTCCGTCATCTTAAATTTCCAAATAGATGTCATTTTCGTGATCTAAATGCATGAAAACCCCGAAAATTATACCCATATTATTTTTTAAATGGCTTGTCCTCCATCTTGGATTACTAAATAGATGTCATTTTCGTGATTAGAATTCATGAAAACCACGAAAATGATACCCATATTATTTTTAATAAAAATAAAGTCCCGTCCGCCATCTTGTGAATGTAGAAATTAAAAATTCTCCCGTGAGAATTCTGTGTCACACATGCGCGCGCATCGTAAAATTTCACGCTAATATTTTTTTCATAAAGCGCCTAAAGAACTATTACTCCCCCCACGTAACGTAAAGACGGATTAAAGTATATCTGGCGAAAAGTGGGTGTAGAAACACACCTCTGCCTACCCCTTCGGGGATAAAAGGCGTGACGTTATGTATGCATGTATGTAAGTATAACTTCAAAAATACAAACTCGCTTAGGCAGAATAGGACACCTTGAACAAAAAGTATATATTATTATACATGTATTATTAACCTGTTTTCAGTTTGAGAGTCTGTGGGTCCATAATCGTAAATCGAAGCGAGGCAATACTCGGCAAATAAACGCATAGAACCTTTTCTGCGTTTTAATACCAGAACCCGTTACAGTGGCGCCTACGTGGGTTTTTGTCTCGCTTTCCGTGCTCGAGTTCTCTTCTAGCAGGTCTCCATCATTGTAAACGAGGAGGTGCGGCTACAGTGAACCGGTACGTATTGTTGTACTAATTGTCTACCTTTTAGTGTAACTACCTACTACGTAATAGTTCGCAAATTTGAATCTAAAGTTTTTTCTAATTAGTCCTAACGGTCGAACTTTTACGCCTAATCGTAAAGTAGGCCATTTGTAAGGGCGGAACGCTTGCGCACTAAGTGTAGTGTGTAGTTTATACTTACGCGGTTATTTATACACAATGGGCTCACACCCCATAAAATACTTTCTTTTAAATAAGAACGAGTTAGCTTACGAGGTCGCGATTAGAGGTGAGGAGCCGGCTACCTCTGTCCTAGGTCTGCGGAAGCAGCTCCCTAAATTACTGGAAGCCATTCCAAATGATGACATTTTGGAGTCGGGTCTAGCCATAGCGGTGGACTTCGAGGGCGCTAGCGAGGCCGTCTCTGAGCTGGCCAAGCGAGTGAATTTATTAACCATTTCTTACGACGCGAACCTAGCTAGGAGGTCTACCGCACTGCACAACCACATATTCCACAGACTCCGTAGGATGGAACGTCCTACGGCGTATTCAAAACGAATTACCGAATTGTGCAGCCGGTTCGACAAGCTCTCGGCAAAGCTGTCCGCCATTGAGCAATCAGCTGTTCGCTCAGCTGATGGCGTGGCAGAGGTCCAACCTGCGCCGTCTACCTCGACGCAGGCAGGTTAGCCCCAGTATTGCATTGCGAGCATTTGAGAGTTAGCGAACTGTCTAAGCTAAAATACGACGGTACGGGATGCGTCCGAGCGTTCCTACAACGCGTAACCGAATTCCAAAACACGCGTAATCTACTTTCCACTAAATATTTATCATATGCCTCCGAAATATTCACCGGTAACGCACTTCACTGGTATCGCGGCCTAAAAGAATATTTCACTACATGGGAAGAACTCACCACTAAATTAATAGACGATTTCACACCGTACAATTATGACTACCGGTTATTAAATGAAATCCGCCGACGTACTCAAGGTGCTACCGAAACTATAATTATTTATCTCTCGATAATGAATCAGCTGTTCGCTAGGCTGTCACCGTCAAAGCGATTGTCCGAACGCGAAAAGTTAGACATCCTATTGCATAACATACGTCCATGCTACTCGCTAGTGCTAGCACTAGAATTATTGAATTATTGAAGAATAGACAGTATAGCAACACTGCAGACGTTATGTTTAAACTACGAATGGATGAAATGTTTGAACTCTCAATTCCGCGAACCGTATTATAGTAACGACACGTTGGCACCAGACCTAGCTTACAGTCACAAACCTAATAACCGAGCGCGTAATAATTCCTACAATAATTATCCCGTTGCTACTTCGTTGGTACGTCCGGAAAACCCGAATACACTGAGAACAACGAACCTAGCAAACCTAAGTCTAAACCTAGCTCTGTCGCTCTAGTCACGTCCAAGTACTGCCCGCGCTGCCGTATCAATGATCACAGTTTGAATGAATGCAAACGCGATCGGTTCGCAATTTGCTTCAAGTGCGGCCGTAGGGATGTGACATTCCCTAACTGCCCGAACTGTAAATCGACGAAACCAAAAAACTAGTTGGTCAGGGTCGGGGCGTGTCAAAATCTAAATTAGGTTCTACAACCTATTCAACCAATTTTGACAAAGATGATTGGAGAAATTGGCTAAACACTCTAAAAGTGTATTTCTCTAGTTATTCCGTCGCCTCGATCCTGGATAATAAACCTAAAAATGACCTACGGCCCTATGTTAACGTAACGATTAACAGTTTACCTATTTGTGGATTGCTTGATTCCGATTCAGCCATTACAATTTTAGGTAACAACTCCCATCTGGAGGTAATTACTAAAACCGGGTTAGAAATACAGCAGTGTCACAACACTAATTCCATTCGGACCGCGAATGGAAATATCTTGTTGCCGCGCGGTTTTATCAACTTACCCACTACTTTTAATAATCAAACCCACTTATTCAAAGCTTATATTATTCCAGAAGTTACAAGTAATTTAATTTTAGGCATCGATTTCTGGAAACTATTTAAATTACTGCCTAACCATATCGCATCCGTATACATGTCTAAAACACTGCCGTGTAGTGTGTTATGTGAAAATAAGCCGAGTAACACGAACGTATTGCAATCTTTTAGTGAGTTGAGTGAGTCACAACAAAGAACGGCTAAGTTAATTATAAAGCAATACGAGTCGATTTCTACTGCAAAAACCGGTTTAGGACGAACTCACTTAATAGAACATGCAATAGACACTGGCGATTCTGCGCCGATACGCCAAAGATATTATAGGTTACCGCCGGCGAAATTAAAAATAATTATTGACGAATTAGACGAAATGCTTGCATTGGGAGTGGTAGAAAAATGCGTAAGTCCGTGGTCGTCACCGATTTTACTAACGCCTAAGAAGGACGGTAAACTAAGGTTTTGTTTAGATAGTCGGAAACTTAATTCTGTTACTAAAAAAGACGCGTACAAACTACCTTACGTATCCGAAATTTTAGACCTTAGGAACGCTAGATATCTAAGTAGTATAGACTTATCTAAGTCCTTTTGGCAGACGCTTCTTCGCGAATGTGATCGTGATAAGACTGCGTTCTATGTGCCTACTAGAGGAACATTTAGATTTGTGACTATGCCGTTTGGTTTAACGAATGCGCCTGTGACACAACAGCGTTTGGTGGATCACTTGTTTACGAACAGTCCTGAGTTCTGTATTCGTTTTTTTAGATGATATCGTGCTTATATCGCCATCTTTTAATGCTCATGTGTCACTATTAAATAAAGTATACGAAAAATTAAAATCGGCCAACCTTACCATTAGAAAAATCTAAATTCTTCCGTGATGAATTGAAGTACTTGGGCTACGTAGTAAATTCTAAAGGATTACAAGTAGACCCATGTAAAGTGGAAGCCATTCTTCAATATGCTACACCTAAGAATAAAAAAGAAGTCAAAAGGTTCTTAGGCATTGCATCATGGTATCGGCGATTTATACCTAATTTTAGTACTATTGCCGGTCCTTTGAACAAACTTACTTCTACCGGTAAGAAAGCAGCACCATTTCAGTGGTCGGTGGAAGCTGATGACTCGTTTTGTAAACTAAAACAATTGTTAAGCTCCGCACCAATATTATCGTGTCCCGATTACGAGAAACCTTTTCAAGTTCACACAGATGCGAGTGCAAGTGGCATCGGTGGGTTGCTTACACAAGAAATAGATGGCGTGGAACTACCAATCGCTTACATGAGTAGGTCACTAAATGCACAGGAACAAAACTACAGTATAACAGAACGGGAGACATTAGCAGTTCTAACGGCCCTCGAATATTGGCGCTGTTATTTAGATAACGGGTTAAAGTTTGTTGTGTATACTGACCATTCTGCACTGAAATGGTTCCTAAACGTGAGCAACCTGACTGGTAGATTAGCTCGGTGGTCGATTCGTCTGTCAGCCTTTAACTTCGAAATAAAGCATCGGCGCGGCGCAGATAATATTATAGCCGATGCGTTATCACGATCCCTACCTGTAAATATAATTAACGCGAATAATAATAACGTGAATGACCCTAATGTTGACACTGATCAATGGTATTCAGCCACCTACAATGGTTGTTTATCTTTGCCTAATGACTATCCAGACCATTCTATTAAAAATAATAAATTGTATCGTTTGATTAAATCTAGGTGTATGCTACGTCAGGAGTTCGAATGGAAAGAAGTACTACCTTCTTCTGATCGAAATAATGCCATATTGGAGAACCATGCCGAACCCACTTCGGGGCATTTCGGTATATTTAAAACTTACAAGCGCTTAGCACTGCGTTACTATTGGCCCAAAATGCACGATGACTTAGTTAAGTTCATAAATTCTTGCGACACTTGTATCGCGCACAAACATCAGAACCATGCATCATTGGGAACCATGGGACGACCCAAAGTGTGTTCACGACCCTTCCAAACCATTAGTGTAGATTTGGTGGGGCCACTACCCGTCACAAGAAAACAAAACGCCTACATCTTCGTAGTAACTTGTTGTTTTAGTAAATACTGTCTACTTTTCCTATCAGGCGCGCAACTGCTGAAATAATAACTAATATTTTGGAAGAAAAAATATTTTTAGTTCATGGTATACCATCTACAATTATATTGGACAATGGTAAACAGTTTGTCAGTGCTACTTTAAAAGCTATGTTGCGCAAGTACAAAATCCCTAATCTTCATTATACTCCTAAATATTCACCACATGTCAATACGGTCGAACGCTATAATAAAACCATTGGTTCTACCTTAGCGGCGTTTGTAGGAAATGACCAGAGATTATGGGACACTCTCCTACCTAAGGTGCAGTTTGCATTAAATACTGCAGTTAATGAAGTCACGGGCTGTACACCTAGTTTTTTAGTCTATGGACGTGATTTAGTTCCATGCGGCTCACACTATGTCGACACGGACGCTGATGATATAGTATACATACCTAGGGACGATTACGCAGAAAACATAGGTCACTTATCAGGCACATTTGACAAAGTTCAGGCACTCCTCATTCAAGCTCATGCTAGGAATTCCCAAACGTATAATTTACGCCGTAAACCAGCTGAGTTTAATGTGGGAGACACTGTGTGGAAAAGAACTTTTTATCAGAGCGACAAGGATAAGTCCTTCTGTAAGAAACTAGCCCCTAAATTCGTGAAGTGCACAGAGATTAATTAAAAGTCGCCTCTCGTTTACGAGTTGTCGGACGCGTCTGGAAATTCTATTGGGTTTTGGCACATAAAGGACTTAAAACTTATACACTATGGTGCTTAACTATTTGTTACAAACCGTAGAAGACTTTCCCTTCTTTCTTTCTATATGCCGTCTTAGCTTGGACAGTAGCGGACTCATAGAACTAACGCAGCTAGTCGGATTTTCCTTGTTAGCCACGTAAAATCCTCTCCTAAGGCGGGCGGTATTGTAGCGTATGACCGGTACCTACCGAGTGTACGTCATAATACCGTCCATACGCTCGGCCAATCAGTAAAGGCCATCGTCCGCGGTCGTGAGTTTTGCCCATATTTGGTTATGCGCCGACACAAACTCTGATGGAGGGCCCAGTATATATAGGGGCCGACAGAGAGACCGGCACCGCTAATTATTGTTACCGTGCCTAACTACGTGCTACTACTACTACTTCAGACGTGTATCCTGGTCCCAGCTGTGGGTAGGTTACTACATTTACTGCGTTAGCGTACTGCCCATCTCTCTACCTGCTAGCTGAGGCCGGCTGACGCCGCCTGCCTGACTCTATTGGTTGTGGCTCTCCTAATGCTGCTTTCCTTCAGGTTCCAGGTCCACCTTAAGGCTCCGGGCTAGTCTACCTAGACCGCTACACTTCCTGCATCGCCTTTGGCGTCACCTCTGCCGAAGAGTCTGGCCTGCCCTGCTCATCGCACTCAGACCGCCAACGCCTGCCAGCTGAACTAACGGCCTGTGAGGATCTGCCCGCTACGCGCAGCCCTACGAGCAACCTGCCCTGCACACTACCGGAAGGAACAGCGTGGGAGACTGCAGCCCTTAGTGTTCAGGCCAGTGTCGTGTTGTTGGTCGGTCATACTCGGCATAGGAAGCGAGGCAATACTCGGCAAATAAACGCATAGAACCTTTTCTGCGTTTTAATACCAGAACCCGTTACACTATTCATTTGGCCGTGAGTTTGCTCGATCCTAGGTGCAACAATTCCATAAGCCCACATTACGAACTGAATGTTTTGAAAAATTGTTTCTTTCAACTTTTCAAAACATTCAGTGAAACATTCGAAAAATTCCTGTTTTTTTTCAAAGGAGTCCCTGCTAATTTTTCTTTGTAACATGCGAAAAAACGAAAAAAAAACACAATTTGTTTTTTTCGTGAAAAAAACAAATTGTTATTTTCGGCATTTTCAACGCTAAGCCCGTGCTCCGCTCCAGTTTTTATTACTTCGTAGAAATTACTTAAAAGTACCTAAATATAATATTAAGTACGTAATAAATTAACAAGTTGTGGACTGGATGCGGAAGGTTGAGGACCGTGTAATGTGGCACGTATTGGGAGAGGCCTATGTCCAGTAGACTGCGATAGGCTGATTGATTGATTAAGGCAGTTTCTGTTCCTTCACTTACCGTGGTACCATTAAACAGTGCAAGCATTAATAGTACGGCGCAGTTTTTGTTTCACCGTGGTACGATTGATTTTACTGTACGTAGTCATTTTTATTTATATTAATTTAATACAGGCTATGTAACAAGAGGTTAACAAATAGAATAGGTTTAGGTACAAATGTTGTATAAAATGTTGTAACGAAGCCATCCTTAACAGGTTTCTTGCTTATTAAACATATGCGTGTATTATAATTATTTAGAGCATTCGGTTCATATTGCCATTCATTTTTTTTTTGGGTATTAAGTCTATTTTCTGAATGTATGTGCCAAGGATAGCTAAATATATTATTTGCACTGATACCATCGACGTAATGGAACGACGGCAAACAAAAATTGCCACAGTTTCATTAATGGTACTGTCTAATGGTACCACGGCCAACAAAGGTTTCTGTTAGTATACATACATACATAGTCTCACGCCTATAACCCCGAAGAGGTAAGCAGAGGTGTATTTCTACACCCACTTTTCGCCCTTCCGTGCACTTTCATAACTAAGTTTTGTTAACTGGTTAAGAAAAACCCTTTTTTATTATTGTTTTCACAACTGGTTTTTAAACAAGAATACGAAGTGTTCATTCATAACTGACAATCACAAATAGTTAAGAAACGAATAATTATGATTATGTTTTTATAACTAGCTACAGTCAGCAATAACATTTTTCCTTTAACCTTAAATCAAAATAAAAACAACAGAGTTAGAGTTTTTATCGAGAGTATTGCATGCGGAAAACGGATGAGGTTCTTATCTCAATAAATTATTATCTATTATTGATATGTAAACTGCAATGGCATGACATTGACATTGTCATTTTAGTATTATTTAGTTTTCTATTGCAATTGAGTGCAATTTATATAAAATATATAGCAACCGAAGACTTAAGTGATAAACTATGTCGCTTTCTAAGCCCACCGTGGAGTTCATAACGACAAAAAGGGATCGCGAGAAACTACTATACGACGGCCGTCAGTACCATAAAATTAAAACTTATGTGAACGAAAATGTTTTTTGGAAATGCTACAATAAAACCGGTTGTAAAGGTAATGTGACATTAAGCAATGAAAACCATATAGTTAAAGAGGGCGTGCACGATATTGATTGTTTACCTAATAGTGCAAAATATCTAGTTTTGAAGAAAATGAAAGATTTGAAAACTAAAATAGTAGCTAATGTCGATCCAATACAAAAACAGTTTGAAGAAGTAGTATGCGAACTGGAAGACGATGGCGTGCACTTAGTTGCTGACTTACCAAAATTTGACAATATTAAAAGTGGTCTATACAAAGCAAGAAATAAGGCATTAGGAGTTTCTAAGCTCCATTTTGAATCACCAACTAAAGTAGAAATACCAAAAAAATATAAAAACTTCCTCCTGGCTGACTATAACGACAATGACACAAACAACAGGATTTTAATATTTTCTTCTTCTGATATAAAAACGTATTTGGACAATTTCGAACATTTCTTTCTGGATGGAACTTTTAAGTCTTGCCCTGAACCTTTCACACAAATATATACCATTCATGGACTACATAAAATAACAAAAAAAATGGTACCTTTATTCTATGGTTTCATTCATAATAAAACTGGAAATACCTACAAACTTATATTTGAAATGATAAAGTCACAAATTCCTGAATGGAACCCCGTAAAATAGACACTGGATTACGAAATCTCAGCAATGAAAGCAATACGTAATTTTTTTCCGAATGTAGTAATGAAAGGATGTCATTATCATTTTTGTGCCAGCCTTTTTAAAAAGGCGAAACGATTAGGGATTAAATCTACAGTACAAAGACGACATATTGCGAGATGTGCTGGCTTAGCCCGATTGCCATTGAGACATGTAATGGCAGGTTACAAGTATACGATGACCAAATCCCCGAAAACTGAAGCAGTGATAAAGTTCAACAATTACCTAAACCGTTACTGGTTCAGCGAGGTAAATTTTATCAAGACTTGGTGCTGCTACGGCGAGGAAATTCGGACCACCAACAATCTAGAAGGCTGGCACGCAAGACTTAATAGAATGGTTGGACGCCAAAAAGCGTCGCTAGCAACAATTCTGAATGTTCTTATTAAAGAAACAAAAATTTCAATGTCGTTCAAAACAAACAAAAACACATCGAACAAAAATTACCAAGAGATTGACCAAGAAATTGCGGATACTATACATCTTTTAACAAATAAGTCTATCACTGTTGGACATTGTTTAGAAATAATTGCCCCATTTAAATATTAAGTAAAAGTTATTTTACCTAAATTACATTTTGTGTTTGATTTAAGGTTAAAGGAAAAATGTTATTGCTGACTGTAGCTAGTTATAAAAACATAATCATAATTATTCGTTTCTTAACTATTTGTGATTGTCAGTTATGAATGAACACTTCGTATTCTTGTTTAAAAACCAGTTGTGAAAACAATAATAAAAAAGGGGTTTTTCTTAACAAGTTAACAAAACTTAGTTATGAAAGTGCACGGAAGGCTTTTCGCCAGATATACTTCAATCCCACGTAATAAGGGGCGAGCCTATTGCCGTACCGGGCACATTTCCAGACTCCAAGCTGCTACTGAGAATTTCGTGACAGAAAAACCCAATAACACTGCCCGACCCAGGAATCGAACCCGGTACCTCCCAATCCCACGCGCACATTTATGCCACGAGACCAACGAGGCAGTCGTATAGGGTTTGATGTCGAGTTTTCCGTCTCTACGCAAAGATGGTATTTGCATCGTGTTATCCCTTATTCGCCTCATACGACACCCACGGGAAGATAGGGGGTGGTGACACTTGTATTCTATGCAGTCAACCACACGGCAAACTGTAGTCTGTTAGTATAACTCTATTGAATTTATTTTTGTGTTTACAGGAAAGAGTTAAAAAAGATTGAGACTTCGAAGAGGTTGGGTGTTGGTGGTGATGAAGTTTATAAACCATCATCATCAACATTTCATCTCTTAAAATTTCTAACAAATATCGAAGCACCAATGCTAAAAAAGGTAGATACATCGGTTTCTTGAATATTTCTATTGTAGATAGCACATCAAGGCAGCCTCTGCATGAAACACTGTTCATGTCGAATATAATAAAGCTTCCTACTTATAGGAGGAACAATAATACACTAGATGTGAAATTGACCTAAGAATTTAATATTTAATTATTACTCATAGGAAAACTTCATGCTTTTTCACAGTATTTTATTTAAGTAAATGCAGAATATATACTGTGTAATATTAGTTTAAAACTAGAGCTCTGTTGCGGTGCGCCAGGTCGACGAAGTACTGACGAAACGTATCTCTAATAGCTAAATTGGGGACGTCCTAAAAAACGGCAAGGTCCGAAGTACCCGAAACCGGCGAGCATGTATGAAAAGAGTAATAAGTGTAGAGGAAGCGCGTGATGTCTGTAAGGATAGAAGCAAGTGGCGTTCCGTTGTCTCTGTCTACCCTGACGGGAAATTGGCGTGAGTTTATGTATGTATGTATGTATTAGATAATCTGAAGAAGTACATAATAGAATTAAAAATTAAATCGGTTACCAAAAAGAAAGTTATAAGAGATGGACGTCCTATCTTTGTTATCACCTGTTTTTATAAACCTGTTGTGGAAGCAAAATGTAAAGCAGGATTTATAGGAACATTAATTGATATCGAAAGCCTAAAAGTGCTTTACACAACGTATATAGAATCAGAAAAAAGGTTGATTTTCTTACCTACATATAAATTAAGCCAAGATCATCTTGAAGTACTATTTTCATCCATAAGGATGCATGGAGGCTTTAATGGACAACCCAAACGTAAAGCAATTCAAAGAAAGTTACAGAAAAATACTAAAATATTTAGAATTAAAATGCCTTTCAAAAGGTAATTGTGTACCTTTGGAAAAAATCGCTATTCTTAATGGGACGTCCACAACTCAAATTATAATTAGCACTTCATCATCATACAGACACGAAGAAGAAGAAGGTAACGAAAATTCTTTACTGCATTTTCTTCAGGAGATTGTCAATGAAACATTTAATTTTATAGTCAATCTATTATAGTGACTATAAAATAATAATATCCATGTTCATGCACACAAATGTTTGACTTGAGCGGGAATCGAACCCCAATATCCAATCCCAATATAATAATCTATGGCCCATTTTTTTTTCATTCAGTATTGACAAATTGTCATCGAATGCGCGTGGTGTCAGTGTTCAGTGAACTAAGTTTCGGTGATTTTGTGTATTTATCATCAGGTAAGTACTGTTTTTTTATTATAATAGTGATGATTCTCGGTAAAATATACTATTGACATTATTAGTTGTACGAAATACATCGTAATAACTATTATATGACCCCGATGAAATCCGTTAGAACGTTTTCGATTTCCGAGTGAATAATTACGATTTTTGTTAGTGAATACAGTGAAACGTACGTTTTTTTGCTGCAAACTAATTAGAACACGTTTTCACATTGATTTATCAACATATCCATGCATTTTTTTACTACAGTAAAAAGGCAATATTCGTTGTAATTTTCAAAAAACATGGCGGATCCGCCGCTCGATATTCGTCGCGCCATTTTGACCTTTATGTATAGAGTGAAAAGGGCTGAATTCGCGTCAATCTTCTATTGTCGACGATTTGAATAGGTATGTAGACTGTAGATACAATCTCAGGTGTCGGTAGAATACGATATTTTTTTATCGATAGTGTTGTCGAAAAATAAATCAGCTGTTCCATACAAAATTTAACTTTGACCTCGACAAAACTGATGTTTTTGTCACGATTTCTGCGATGTCCCGGCACAAACTGTGTTCATAATAATGAGTATAATTTGTACATACCTATGACGCTAAGAGGTTTGCACCATACTAAAAAAAAACGTTATATACCATCATACCTTTTTTGTAGGCCGTAGCTATATAAATGTTATATTTTTATAAGTCTTCTCTTATTATGGTTCCGTAGTAAACTACAAGGAACCCTCATAGTTTCGCCATTTGTTCGAAGTGCTGACGTGGGCTGACCTCACGGCACATATGTGCCGAACCACTACAATAACGAGTAATAGACAATTAACTTCTATTTGCGAGCAATAAAATGAATATTTTGCTTGAGTCCTTCTATCCTTCGGTCACTGGGAAAGAGATACTATGGAACCCTAGATTGTGCGAGGCTGGACACGCACTTAACCGATATTTTTTGTATCATAGCATGTCACTTTGGCGCCCCGATGGCCAGCCGCCTCAAGATTTTGTCGCTCTCCTGTACGACGAGAGCGACAATGAGGCGGAGATGGCGGAGAGCGAGGAATTTTTGCTCGAAGAGGACGATGTAAGTCACTTTAGTTTGTCTTATGATTTGTTATGATTGTAAAGTATTTATTATGTAAAATATAGACATTTAATATTATAGCACTGATAGAGCACTGCAAAAGGCTGTTGATGTGAAAGTATACATTCAATAATCTTAATATATAAAATCCTTGCGTTACTGACTGACTGACAGACACGCTACAGCCGAAACTATTGGGAAGCTGAAATTTGACATGTATGTTCCTTGGGGACCGTAGGGGTGCACTAAGAAGGGATTTCCCGAAATTCCCACGGGATCGGCCGAAACGGGTTAGTTAAAAAAATGCAGGCGTAGCTGCTGGCGTCCTCTAGTTAATAATAGGATTTAGATGCTTGGGCGGCGGAGAGGTTTGTGTCGTTACACACTGCCACGCCGATAGTTGCGGTTTCGATTCTCGCTCTAGTCAGACATTTGTGTGCATGAACATTTATGTTTGATTCCCCTGAATTCTGGGTGTTTATATGTATTTATTTACAAAAAAAAACTGTATAAGTATGTTTGTCAGTTGTTTAGTTCCCATAACATTGAAATGAACCTTTGAAGGTTTAATTGAAATAATTGGTTTTGATTTCGAATAATCATATTTCATAGTGATACTATTTTTATTGCAATTACATTTGTGTGGTTTTGGATACACATTTTTCCTTGTGCCATTTAGGAGGAGGTCTTCGATGAACGCGAGGGTGGCCAATCGCCCCGTGCGTCGCCGGTTCCTCACGACCTGTCGCGAATGGTAAGTGCTTATTGTGGTTTGCGGTGAGATCGCTGTATTTATTGCCTATGGGTTGCAGTGCACTAACATGCTTTTTATGTGCTTATTAGGATGATCAGTCGGAGCCCTCACCGCCACCGTACTTCCCGCTCACATCCCCAGAGCGCCGCGAGAGATCGCCGTCAGTGGTAATGCTTTTGTTATTATGTTAGGTTACCGGCATTACTTTGTTTATTACAATTGGATTTTGAATTCACTATTGTTATATGTTTCAGGAACCGCCATGTCATGCGGCCCATCGCCTAGCGTCCCGCGACCGATCCCGGTCTCCGCACTTGCCGTCGGAATCGTAAGTTCTATTTCTGCTCATATTGTGCAAAAAAAGAAACAAATATGTCGTCTTACTGACTACTTCAATAACTATATGAGCATATTATATTGAAGAAATCTAATAAGAGTATTTATTTTTCAGCTCATCGGCGCCTGCCGGGGTTGTGTTGCGGGTTTTCGACGAGCGTGGCATGACGGTGGCAACTTATTTTTTGAGCCCGATACCCATGCCTTGTATGTTTCCCCAGAGGAGCGAGATAGAGACGAAAGGTATGAAAGTAGTGTGAGTGGACTAAGGGGTGGGCGAAGAGGTGGACGAAGATCTGGACATAGAGGTGCTCGGAGTGTGCGTGGACAGAGAGCTCGTGGGCATGGGTATCCAAACCAGGGCCGCAGGGGGCAGTTTGACCAATGGGTGGTGGGGCACCCAATGCACGAAATCTGGACGTCTGACGAGGACGTCCCCCCCGAACTATGTTTGGCGACGGATGTAATGAGGAGACGACAGATGAGGACACAAGTTGCTGCCAGAGCCGAGAGAAACGGTGAACGAGACGATGCTAGCGAGAACGATGATGAATTTTTCGACGCTAGGAATGGAGCGGATGATTTCCCGCGACTGGAAGGCCAGAACCTCCGCTTTGAATGGTCTCCTATGGATTCCTTTCAAGGTCAGGAACACAATTTTGTACCAGAGCGCACTGGTTTAGTTCAGATGTACAATTCGGTCTATGATGCTTTTCGTTCCTATTGGGACGATGAGGTCTTAGAGCTGATTGTGACTGAAACGAACCTTTACGCTACCAAAACTGATTCTGCTGCTTTCCAGTCTGAATGGTACGCAACTAATGCTCATGAGATTTTGTGCCTCTTTTCGTTCTGGATGATGTTGGGGATTGTCAAGATGCCAACTATAGTTAGTTGCTTCTCTGCTGATCCCCTTCTGAAAACAAGTTTTCAGGCGCATCTTCCTACGAAAGAGGTATGAAAATCTTAATAGAGCATTACATTTTGTAGATTCCGACCCCGCTGTGAATAACTCAAATCCTTCCAATTCTAGCGCCATTAGCTCTGATCGATTATATCGTTTGAGACCAATAATAACTCATTTAAATTCACGTTTACAGTCTAATTATATTTTAAGTAAAGATATTTGCATTGACGAAAGTCTAACCCTATGGAAAGGAAGATTAAACTGTAAGCAATATATTTCGAACAAAGCTTCTAAGTTTGGTATCAAGACCTTTGAGCTTTGCGAGTCTGCCACTGGCTACCTGTGGTCTTTTATTGTTTACACAGGTAAACAATCCGCAACAGATTTGGAGCAGTCGCCCGGTGTACTAAAAAGTACAGCTGTTGTGATGAAGCTCATTGGTCCCTTACTAAACAAAGGGTATAGATTATTCATGTATAATTGGTATAATTCACCGCTTCTGGCTAGATTTTTGAAGCTCAATGGTACCGACTGCGGTACTTTGAGAACTTCACGTAGAGACGTTCCCTTTGTAGTAACTAAGGCTCCGCTTAACAGGGGGAATTCATCGCGAGACATTCCGGGGATGTCTCAGTATTATCATGGCAAGACAAGAAACGAGTAACCATGATTTCTACTTGTCATGGTGCATCTACTGCCTTGCCTACAGTTTTGTCCCGACCAACGTCTCGGCCAGTACCATTTAAACCACAAGTGGTACTGGATTATAATAAATTCATGGGGGGGGGTCGACTTGAAAAGACCAGATGCTCGAGCCTTATTTGCTAGAAAGGAAACGTTGTGCCAAATTGTACATGAAACTTTTTAAACGCTTGCTGAATGTATCCATCCTCAACTCTCGCACGCTTTTGCAATCATCCACACATAAACACCATGATCATTTAGCTTTACGCCTTCAGCTTGTAGATTCCATCCTCACTAATCATCTTGTACATTGTCCCCGGAGCCGTAGTCAAGTTGTTGCCGTCAACAGATCTACGCACCAACTACCCGGAAGATTCGTCCTTTCTACACATTGGCCCGTGTTACTCGAGCCGACAGAAGGCAGTCTAGCGAGCAAGCGCAATTTCACAAAGCGGTGTGTTGTGTGTCTGCAAAAAGGCATAAAAACGCATAAGACGACATATTGCTGCGAGTCTTGTAAGGTGCCACTGTGTATAAAGGACTGTTTCAAATCATATCATACAACACCATAGTAGAAATAGTATTTATATATATGCTTTCTTCTCCATTTCAATTCTTCCCGATTATTCATGAATAACTATTGTGATAGGTATTTCATGAAAGCGGAGTGCAAAGTGATGATCTGAATGATGTATGTTGTGTGTATTTCAAATCTGCACTCAAATATATTTTTGATAATTTAAATATCAGACAGTCGTAGCTTTTACAACTTTCTTGATGTGTTGTATTATTTTGTGTTTTGTACACTCGTGAACAACTAAATAATTAATTGAACTTATAGAATATATCAGACTATCATAACTTTTAAACTGGTATTTATTTGATTCATTTGAGCTGCAGATGTCACATAATGATTGATTGAACTTCTCCTAGATTTTGTCTAAAATAAAAATGTTAACTATTCGACGGAAAAAATATGTATGGCCATATATTTTTATTGCACTTACATAAAAGCTTGATTTTTACAGCACTAAGTGACCATAAACGTACTTACCTCACAAATATTTCAAATTGACACTTCAACGCTTTGTTGAGAAATTTTTTTACAGATAGTCATATGACTTATTTTATGTGATACATATGAAAATTTGCAAATCTTCCATTAATTCCTATATATGTTTTGTATTACTTTGCCAAATTTCGTGACTCTAAATCTTCGGCAAGTGCTTTATTTTTTCTCTATTGAAATTGTGATTAAAATATGTATGATTTTTATATAATCGAATAGAAAATAAGATGTAATAAAACTGTAACTGTATTGGCGATTAATTCTTACCAGGCCACTGTGTTTCGTCTAGAACATGCTAGCTGGACAAAAGTCATTGTCTAATTACCTGAAATTTATTACCTGAGCCTTTTACCAGATACCCAGGTGCCCCAATTCTGAGAATTGTTTTGGACACGTGTCAACTACTGATAAGGTAATGAGGTTAGTATATAAGGAAAGGGTAAGAAAACCACTTATTAATTGCATTTTTGCGTGTACGGAAGTAACATCCTATGTCAGTGAGTTTAAGTTTTTTCAAAAGTGTTAGTAATGGATCTTCAAGTTAAAGGTATGTTCTTTTTATTTCTAATAAGAAAATAGGTTTACATTTCCCCATTTTTTTAAATAGCTCGAGTTTAAAGAAGTTTAAACTCGAGCTATTTAAAAAAAAAAAAGAAATTTTGATGATTTTCTGAATTCATTGGACTAGAAACTACTTGTACCCTCTTGAACCCGGGCTAGATTTTATATATAGCATAGCCATATCTGTTAGCTTTTAAATTTTAGTCATCTTAGCCTGCACACTTGAGTACAACTTTGTCATTTTGTCTGTTTTCTAGAATACGAATTCTCAGTCTCGAAAATGGAGTTTTTTGATGAATGGCAGAAACATGCTAAAGAGAACCGCAACAGTAGACTGTATGAGTTTATAGTGATGAAACATGATCTTGTTAATATCACGGAAGCATCTGAGCGGGAAATTAAAATGACAATTGGAAGATTGTCATCCAAATACACAGAAAAATGGGAAAAATGTGGGAAATGCCGTAATCGCTTCCTGACTAAGAATTCTGAGTGGTTGTCTGGGGATTTTACATTCAAAGTATCTGTACCTCTCAACACCATCATCATCAAGTAAGAGTTCGATTCGTGGACGTCCATCAATAGATTTTCCTGAAGCAAGTGAAAAAACGAAAAGGAGACGCGTGGAGGACCTACTACACACGCGAGATGTAAACCAGCCAGTAGCCGTTGCTGAAATATCGGCACGATTATCCGGACATCGGAATTTGGCTACTGTGATTAAAGAAGCAAGCCATAATCCGGAAAAGTGCCAAGAAATGAAAAGATATGTGGGTGAAAAGGTACGCGAACAACCAAGATGTTTGTCCAAAGAGGAGGCTTTGGCATATTATGTGGATGCCAAATCCACGAGCCACTCTTATAAACAAACGAGGAAATGGAGCATCAAGGCAGGACACCAGGTATTCCCATCATTTTATAGTGTTAGGCAGGCAAAAATTGAATGCTACCCTCCCGAGGAACAGATTTTTATAAGCGAAACGCGTGCAGAAATTAAACTTCAGGCGGTTTTAAATAAAACAGCTGAACGTCTAATTTGTGCACAGCGTGAAGTTTTAAAATCTGTAGATTCTGGCTCATCACTCTCCCTTGTTAGCAAGTGGGGGTGTGATATAAGTTCCGGTCATAGCACTTACAAACAAAAATTCTCAAACAGTGAAGACACAGATGAGTTTTTGTTTATGTTCTCATTCGTGCCACTTCAGTTACGTGACAATAGTGGTAGAGTTGCTTGGCAGAATCCTCGACCATCTTCTACCATGTATTGTCGACCGATTAAGTTTATTTTCTCCAAAGAAACAACAGATTTTACTGTAATAGAAACCAATAAGATTTTGGAGGAAATAAACCAATTGGTGCCAACAATAGGTAATATAGATGGTAAAGAGATATCGGTCAAACACGAATTACTGTTCACGATGATTGATGGTAAAGTGTGCAACGCTATGACTGAAACTTCGTCAGCACTTAAATGTTACATTTGTGGAGCTACTCCTAAATTTATGAATGATGAGTCTAGGGAATTTGTTGTAAATAAGGAAACTCTTGGTTTTGGTATATCTCCCTTTCACGCTTGGATCCGGTCTTTTGAATGTTTGCTTCACATAAGCTATCGTCTTGAAGTTAAGTAATGGCAACTTCGAGGTCAAAGTGACAAAGAAAATGTGAAGCAACGTTCGGCTCGTATCCAAGAAAGGTTTAAGGTTGAAATGGGTTTAATTGTAGATAAACCAAAACCAGGATTTGGTAATACGAATGATGGGAATACTGCTCGTCAGTTTTTTGAGAATCCTGAACAGGCTTCAGATATTACAGGTGTAGATGTGACACTAATTAAGAACTTTGGCACTATCCTTAGAACTTTAGCTTCGGGTTACGATATTGATGTTGTTAAATTTAATTCTTTTACACAGGACACAAAAAAATTGTATCTTAGTCTCTATTCGTGGTATAAAATGCCTGTTACTGTGCACAAAATTCTTGTGCACAGTGTAGAAATTGTGAGATCGGCTCTTTTACCTATTGGGCAGCTTTCTGAAGAAGCTCAGGAAGAGCGTAATAAGGATTATAGGAGGTTCCGGAAGCACAATACTCGAAAATATTCACGTATTGCCACGAATAGGGATTTACTTAATATGTTGCTAATTACATCTGATCCTGTAATAAATGGCCTTAGGGAAGTGCAGAAAAAACCGACGAGTAAACTTCCTTCTGAGGTTTTAGAATTAATTATACCCCCTCCTGTAAATGTAAGGTCTAGCGTAAGTCATTGTAGTTCTCATCAAAATATGTCAGATTATATGGTAAATGATTCTTCAGAAGAAGAATTTAGTGATGCGGAATAAATAGAAGTTGTAAATAATATTTTACTAATGTTTTTTTAAGCTGTGTACCTTATCTAACTTTATTATTAGTTGTCAACATATTGTTTTTTAACTACATATTTTTTAAGTAAAAAGTATTGTTATTGAGTAGGTAGTAATAATGCCCTATTATGTAATTAGAAGCCAAGTCCTTAGTAGCACAATATTTTATGACTATTGTTATTTTTTTTATTGTTATTTTTTAACTGTCTGACAATAAAAGATTAATCGCTATTATATTTTTTTTTGTTGGCACACGTGACCCTACCTCCTGTTTTTTGGTGTTATATGCGCTAATACCCCATTAGAATATCATAATAAAGCCGTACGAACTAAAAAACCTCAATAAATAATTTTGTCCAGCTAGCATGTTCTAGACGAACCACAGTGCAGGCGAACGCATGAAAAATGCCCCGAACCCCGCAAGGTCTGCAGTGTGACCTGATGTTTGAGCAATAGCTGACCTTGGTCAGTTCTTTCATGTACATTTTAACAGTAATTTCATGATAAAACCACGTTTTCAGAGCTTGAAAATGAAAGGACCTTTTCTCTGAAGTTCGTCGAAATAATGCAAGAAATAACCGCCACACATAACTTTTCAACACCCATAAACACACAAATATTTAGCTTAACGGGAATAATTCACATCACTTTATTTAAGCTTTCGTGCCAAACCATTCAATTCAAACAACACTTTCTCTCAACTACACCAGTCTTCATAAAACAACAAAAGTTTCAACCAAATATCGTATCCGAATACTCATCGAGAGTACTAAAAAATACTAAGAACGAGTTTGGTATATTGTTTATTTTTTGTATGATTGCGAAAGTTAGGGAATTGTGGTTATTAGACACTAATAACTAGGTATTATGCTGTAATTGAATATTAAAAAGAGTAGCCGTACGTTTCTTGCTTCTTCTACTTCTTTCGTTTTCCACACAAGCCCTTACCTTTTTTGAACTGGTGGTAGAATTTTTAGATCATTCACTTTTTAAAAATTTCATAGAACAAAGCTGTTTTTATAGCATACATGCGTTACGCGCTTACGCTTACTTAGTCATGCTCGTAAATATTACCTAAAACTGCGACAGTCATGCCATCCTGAGTTAGGCGATATAAAAGTTAAAATAATAATACAATGTTTAATTTCTTTCTGCCAGCCAATTTGTAATAGGTAATTGTTAATAGGTAGCCCGTGCTTCGGATGGCACGTTAAGCTTTGGGTCCCGGCTGTCATGAAGATCTTTGACAGCCTTTACGGGAAGTCAGTACCCTCAAATATCCTGACACTGATCTAAACCATAGAATATAGCTATCCCTTTGGGTTGCGGAGGTCAGACGGCAGTAGCTCAGTGGAAAAGCGAATATTCTGTCACATCTGGTTAGACTAGTAAGCAGACCCCGGGCTCCACTCCAAGTCTTGGATGCAACCGGCAAAACGCTAGGGTGATGATGATGAATTGTCAATAGGTAGCATAGTAAACTTGTAGCAATTTTTAACCGACTTCAAGAAAAGGAGGAGATTCTGTATTCGGTTGTATATTTTTTTAATACAATATTGTTCGTGTATGACGCGACGCGTCTATTTGTAAAATGTCATAAGAATAAATAATTGTTGAATTACAAAATTACATTTTATTGTAAATAAAAGAAATGTTTGAATGGGATTGTATTTTTATTTACAATACTAAATACCTTAAAATAATACAATGTTTCATCACTTTCTGCCAGCCGATTTGTAATTTTTGAGTACAATATTGTTTGTGTATGACGCGACGCGTTTATCTGTAATATGAATAAATAATTATACAAAATATATTTTACTGTAAATAAAAGAATTGGTTGGATGAGATTGTATTTTTATTCATAATGCCCATTTGCCTTATAAACACAACAACTATCGATAAAGTTACAAAAAGCGAAGGGACATCACTAGTTGTTTTTATGCTTAGCCGTGTCGAATTTCAAGTGGTTGTTATTGTAAACATCTCGACCCAACTCAACTTTTTCGTCGAATTGTTTATTTTATTGGATACTTGAGGCCCTTGTGCTTAGAATTATGTATAAACATTCATGTTTATCTAACAATACAACTCTCAGCACGCTTTTGATACTTTGACCTTGTAGAATAAATATACGACTTTGATCATAATTTATTTTTCTTAGTGGTAATGCTAGGTTGTCAATCGATACATACGTTGTCGTTTTCATAATGATAAAATATGGTCTAATTGTAAAGTAATTGCCGTTTTTCTAAAAGGTCATATTTGCGACGTCATACCTAGACACCTGCACGTAGTGTCATTACTTTTGACGTTTCGTCTTCTCATGGTGGAGAGGTTAAAGCCAACATCTAGACCTTAAAGGATTTAAGACCTAAGTTAAGCTTTAGGTCTAAATTTTAAATCTAGAGCACTTTGAGTGCGAACGTATGAAGTGGGTCGATTTTTTTGCTCGCCAGTGTACAAACGCTGCAGAATAAAAAGTTTCATTCATTCACAGTGTCGACGAACGCTACATTTTATTCCCTATAGTACCGTAATCTAGTGGAAGAGTCAAGATGAAAAAAAAATGTATTTAAATAAAAGATGTCATTGATTTGTTTATATATTTTAATCAAAATGTTTTAAGGAATTAGGCCTTTCAACACACCCACTTAACAACAGAATAAAAAATATTTTTCTCCTAACCATGAGCAATTACACATTTTGCACTTCGAGTGAACTAGATCGAATGTCGGAAGAGTACACTTCCGACATTCGATCTAGTTCTAGTAGGTACCTACTTCACAGATAATCAGGTAATTATAAGGTAATTGAGAAAATGACTAATGAAAACTCTTCACTATTATTTATCACAGATAATCATCAAATTTACATTAATTAACTATAACCACAGTAAAACATTTATAATTTACAGAATAATCCTAAAATTGAAAAATAAAACTAAAAACAGAAAAAATAAAATATTTTGCATCACAGATAATCAACTAGTTTACAATAATGATTAAAGCGTTCTTAATATCTAAGTATTTTTATCACAGATAATCACGTGTTTACAATAATTGTAATTTGTTGTACTATAAAAGATATTTATCACAGATAATCATCAAATTTACATTAATTAACTATAACCACAGTAAAACATTTATATATTACAGAATAATCCTAAAATTGAAAAATAAAACTAAAAACAGAAAAAATAAAATATTTTGTATCACAGATAATCAACTAGTTTACAATAATAATTAAAGCGCTCTTAATATCTAAGTATTTTTATCACAGATAATCACATGTTTACAATAATTATAATTTGTTTTACAATAAAAGTAAAAGTCTCACATCAGCGGTATGATTTATGTTGCTTAAGTATAAAGTAAATAGCCCCACATAATTCACCCAAAGAGTTATAATCAGCAGTGTCAAAATAAGTTTCTTTTAACTAATTTCTCAACATTTCAAGGAAATGGCCAACTGATATTTCACCATGTATTAACTCAATTTGAGCATCTTGTATAAATTCGTCTTTAATCTTATATTTTTCTAATCTTTTCGTCGCGGGTGTCTCGGTATGTCTTCGACGATTTCGAACTGCATAAAAAGCTGCGTCTTCATACAAAGAGTGAAGCAAATGCAATAAATTGGGCCCTTTTTTTCCTACAGCACAGTTTAACTTATGATGCCAAGACTCTAAGGCATTTGTGGTTCTGTGCTTCTCCCCAAATGCATTCCATATGGGTATAAATTCTTCCTTTAGCCATTGCTTCTCCATATAAACTTTAAACTTTTTCACAGCTGGATTTTCATTTTCATGGCGTATAATGTAAGCCCATCCGTTCATTACTTCGTTCTGTGGTAATAAAGGAAGAACTGCGCTGAGTGCCACCAAACGTCTTTTGGCTATGTCTTTTGTATTAGTAAGACTCAATTCTCGACCTTTAGCCCAAATTGATTTGTTGTAGTAGAAGTAACAACCCTTGATCTCAACACAAGGGAATACTTCGGCAATGGCTTTCATGGCTGCTCTCTCGTAGTCCGTTTTGAATTTTTTCGGATTCCATTTTGATAAACAATATTTTGTAGGATTCAGCTGTACGGTTACTCATGAGAGCCAGTGGCATTAAATTTGTGTGGTTTGTCGTACTTCCGTCATCCCCATGAATTGTATATAGCTGGTCGAAAGGGGAGAACAACTTTTAAAAGTACCATCTGCGTAAAAATTTTCTAGTTGGCATATGATTTTTCTTATCTGTACAAAACACAATAATTCTTGTGTTGCCGTACGTATAGTCAGCCAAAAGAAAATCTTTGTAATCTGGTGGCACTTGTACTTCTTCTACAATTTTACATTGTATTTTTGGCAATTTAGCTGCAGAATTTCTGTATCTATACAATGAACTCTTTAAGCTACTAAATGTGGGTAACTTGCTTCGTAGCTCTGTATTTGCATCTTTTAAAGATGCGACTTCGGCGTTATATGTTTTTGGTACACTAGGTTTTTGGTACGTAGGTGTAATCAATTTTTGCTTAAGATTGTAAATCGATGCATCTATTTCGTTTTTCTCGTACAGTTATGAAGCGTTTCTGCGATGATTTGGTCGTTCTGAAGCAAAATATATAGATAGATTCTTTCACAGATTTAACAAACAAGAACCAGATAGAGCGCATTCGTCCAACTAAGTGAGGTACGTTGACAGCTATGTGTGCGTGACATTTGGCGACTGGCACTGTACGGACACGCGCGTCTATGTGTGTGTAAAGTTGCCAGATTATGAATAATCTCCCACTATTTTACATATAGTTTTTGCAAACGAATATAAAAATATTACATAGGTAATATTTTTTATTCGTTTGCGGTTTTGAAGAATTTACCATGGATTTTATTAATGCTTTTAATATGTAATGCTGTTGTGAAAATTATTCAAATAAAAGATACCATTAAAGTATGCTTTTATAAATACATTTCTTAAATGTAGGTACCGAGTTAAGTTTTAACTAATTTTTTTCGTAAATTGAGAAATAAATAGATTATGTATTGTGATTCATAGCCTCGATCCAGAAGAAATACTTATATAATACCACAGAACAGTTAAAAGGAGTAGAATGGCCTTGTGGGCGTGGCAGGCGCAACGTGCGTGTGAGCAAACGCTCATATAAATAGATTATGTTTTGTGATTCATAGCCTCGATCCAGAAGAAATACTTATATAATACCAAAGAACAGTTAAAAGGAGTAGCATGGCCTTGTGGGCGTGGCAGGCGCAACGTGCGTGTGAGCAAACGCTCATATTTCGACAAAATTTGTTTGACCGGTCAACAATCACGCTCATATTGCGACAGCGTACGAAGCTCCGAGAAAAAAATAATTATGCCATCTTGCGCTGTTATAACGTGTAGAAAAAGAAGCCAGGCATGTAATGTGGCTCGAGAAGGGATTTCTTTTCACCGTTAAGTCCAAAAACCTTAAAATACAAATGATATTTGTAATAATTGTAGTTATTACAATAGTATTATGTAGTTTGTAGACTAAAATGATAGTATCGCAAGCAAATAAAAAAAATATACATTGCTGGCAATACGTGGGTACCATCTAGTACTACGTAGGCGATTTCGCAATGTCTTTCGTTCACTGCGAACGTCGCGTGCGACTAGCCAATGAATACATCGCGTAGACCGGCCACTGCTACTCGAAGCGGCCGGTCGACGCGTGAGCGATTTAATGATGTGGTTGTGCAGATCTACTAACGTGATAGCGTTAAATGTTCTTGTGTGAGTAAGTTTGACGGCGCATGGTAAATAAACGCTATGTTTGACAGGCTAAAGTCTATAATTGATTTTTTTGCACGTTCTGGTTTAAAAAATACAAGTGTGTGCGCGACTGCGTTTCTATTGATTTTACTAAAGTGTATGTGTAGTAGTAGCCGTGTGGTAGGGGCAAACTGGCGACACAGGTTTCCGATACATTTTCGTCTAGAGGGCATATCTACTATAATTAATATATCTATGTATAATACCAACTACATATATTTACGAATACCAATCATGAGGTTCAGATCTTAGATCGGCGAATATGTTGTTTATTTTTTGTTTAGAAATTCTCAGTATGGTATCTGGAAATGTTTGGTTAATTGCAATAGGCTTGCGTCCTAAATATTAATAAGCTAAAAACATTCTATCATGCACACAACAAATTATGAATATTATGATTCATAAATCATAACCAAAAAAAATGCAACTAAAAATAAATAATGGCTGCAATCAATAATTTCTGTTTCTGTACGTAATGTACACACGGCGCCAAGTTAAGCTAACAATTGCAGTACGATTTTGATACTTATTCCCTACGCCATAAGAACGGTACAAAGATTTATTCTGTGACAAAGGTCAAAGTGTACATGGGGATCGAACTCAAAACAATGTATATACTAATGGAAATTCTATTACTATATTTATAAGAAAAGAGATAATCTACAATATACTTATACAATACGTTAATGTATTGTTCATTAACATGACAATAATTATTACCTACATAATCAATTGACAAGTGCATTTTCCCTAATTCAGGGAAAACGGTGTCGACGTAAACTGGCAACACTTACATATTTTCTGCAGAAATACGAATTTTATCAAAATAATATTATAAAACAGTCAAATAATCCATAGTTATCTGTAAAAATATATTCCATCTTCCCGTTTTTGCTTTTGGAAACAACTTTTACAATGTTTAAAAACGCAAGACGGCATTTTATGAATTTAAAAGCTGGATTGATCGTGGCGTGTGAACTGTGCGATGCTTCGCAGCGCACTGAGCCGAGTTTGTATTCGCTTTTTAATGTTGTATTTGCTTTAGTGGCCTCGCGCAAGTATTCCGCGCGTTCCGTCTGCCTTTTGTTCTGTAGTCTTAGGATTCTTTGATGAAATTATAAAACAAAAAGTTAATTGATTTTTTACATTCCAAATTCGTTTTTACCGTACCACTTAGTTTCTTACAACCTATCCTACATTTATCGTTGTTCAGCCAACAATGCAAACAAACATAACATGCCTTTTTATATAACATTACTTAGTAAAATCTAGAAACAGCAATATACATTTCAATCAAGCTTGAATTAATCCCAAAAAGCGCAATCGTTTTGTACCTATATTTAAAATAAATATAAATACGTACTTAAGCAAGTACATTTGGGATTTGTATTTTAAACAGACTAGGTTGGTGATTATACCTACAACTGTACAATAAAATAATTTAGTAGTAACTCTTTAATGTAATAAAATTTACTTACTTTGATTCTCAAAACTCCACTGCACTTTAATTTACGTTGAGAGCAACTCCAAACAACTAAACCACTTTTATGTGATCTTCTTCTGTAGTATTGGCGACCGCCATGAAGTAAAACAGTCCCATGTTTCCTTTTTATGTACACTAACACTGATTCTCCACTTTAACTACCTGCTATAATTTGTTCCGACATGACCGAAAATCGGAGCTAAACTGTACGATGCATACCAGGTTTAGCCACCGAACGATGCTTTTTGCAGTACTCTGATTGGCTAATTCAAAGTCATGCTAAATAATGCACTGGGATAAAACGACCGGGCCGGCCGGGATGGTGTGCGAATCTATTGTTTATTTTGTCTATTGTTATTACCGAGCTACCGGCGCGGCATCGGCATCGCTCTACCCGCCTGCTGCTAATGGAATTTTACAAGATACCAATTTAAATTCTACAAATGGAGTAATTTTACAGCATTATTTTATCAATTACCAATAGACAAATGTTTTGATAATATATTTTTTCTTTATTCATCAATCTATTTCATGTTTTATTGAAATACATTTTTTTGCATCTTGATCTTGAACTACACACATCAACAAAGTCTAGGGATATCTTAATCCTAAATTATTTACGAGTTTATAGTTTAGAACCTTGTTAGTTTCCACAAAAAGTTTATATACAGATTAAAACCTCTTTTATTCTATTTTCAAAATTTGAACATGGAAAGAAAAAAAACAAATAATAAACAAAATATGGCGGCAAATTTGCTAGTAATTCGTTACATTAAAGAAAGTTAAAACTGTTTTATTATTATTATTAATGAAAAGGGTTTTTAATTGTTTTTCTTTTTTAATTTAACGTGACGTACGAACTTTAAAAGTCATGTCACGTCGTCATTTGAGTCGAGATGAAATGTTACGAGCCGTGGGCATGTTAGAAAATGGTGCAATTCAACGCGTCGTTGCTGAGGCCCTACATACCAGTCAAAATGTGATATCAAGGTTGTGGTCACGTTATCGCAGTACTGGAGATGTGGCCGAACAGCACACAGGTAGATATCGTGTTACTACGCAGAGACAGGATCGATTTCTCCAAATGACCGCCAGAAGACAACCCAATATCACAGCGCTGCAACTAGTGCAAAGGCTCCAGGAGGACCACCAGCTGCTGGTAAGTGACCAAACCGTGCGAAGAAGGTTACATGAAGTTGATCTTCATGCTCGAAGACCATTGCGTGTTCCAGCATTGCGACGTGGCAATCGCGGTCGGCGGCTTTCGTGGGCTCGGGAGCATTTACCATGGAGTGACGAACAATGGTCTTTGGTGCTGTTCACCGATGAGTCCCGGTTTGGGTTTCACCCGGATTCACGAAGAACACGCGTTTGGAGAGCTCCAGGGAGAGTTAGCCGTCTACGGCACCCTCAGGAGGTCCACCCATACCAAGGCGGGACAATCATGGTGTGGGCAGGAATTCGTCTTGGCGGACGAACCCAACTCGTTTGGATCCAAGGCAGCATGACTGCACAAAAATACCACGAGGAGGTAGTAGAGCCCGTTTTTGTCCCACACAGAACTCAAATAGGCCATGAATTTCTACTCATGCACGATAATGCTCCTTGCCATACGGCGCGGCTGGTATCGACCGCTCTCCGAGAGCACGATATTCAAGTTTTGGATTGGCCTGCACAGTCGCCCGACTTAAATCCTATCGAGCATGCCTGGGACATGTTACAACGAAAAGCTTTGAGAGATTTTCCACCAAATTTGACGACTGAACAACAACTTTACGAACACTTGCAAAGGACATGGGACCTCATACCGCAGCAAGACATTGACAATTTAATTTTAAGTATTAACAATCGATGTCGATGTGTAATCAATGTAAGAGGTGGCAACACTGATTATTAATGATTAGATTTTACAAGATTTTTTTCATTTTTATTAAAATTAATAGTTTTTTAAGAAGAAATGTTTGTTGTTATCATACTAATTTTCCATGATGATTAAAAAAATTATTTTTTTTATTTAAAACAAAAAAAAACACGAAATGTTTTTTATTTTTATTAAAGACCTTAAAATAATCTATGATTCTTCTATTTACTGTATCAGAAAATTCTTCATAGATTTTTAGATATTTGATGAAATTTAAAATATCCCTAGACTTTGTTGATGTGTGTACTATGTATGGGAAATATAAAGTAACGAGCGTCGACACTATGAATGAACGGCACTTTTTATTTCGCGGTCGTCAACACTGTTGACGACAGGGAACGAAGGGTGTGTTACCGACCGGGAACGATCCGAAATAAAAAGTAGCGTTCGTCAACACTGTGAACGAATGCAACTATTTTTTTCCCGATCGTCAACAGTGTTGACGACGGAGTGTTAACGAACGGGAATAACCCGTTAGAATCCTTACAATGTCCTGATTAACATATGTTTTATACTCTATACTAGTTGTGCAGAGTTGGATTTTTAATGTTAAATAGTTGATTTATGTCCTAATATAATCAGTTACTTCATTAAATTTGTACTGTAGTTTAAAATTACAAATATTAAATTTCAATATTTTCACCATATTCTCATTATTATGTTAAGGTATTAAAAGCCTCTTAGCGTTATCCCAGTTTCAATCTGGGGTCCGCTTACTAGTCTAACCGAATTTGGCTGAATATTAGCTTTTCCACGGAGCGACTGCCTGTCTGCCCTCCGCAACCCGAAGGGATAGCGATATTCCATGGTTTAGACTAGTGTCAGTTTATTTTGAAGGTACTGACGCCCTATAACGACTGTCAAAGATCTTCATGACAACCGGGACCGACGGCTTAACGTGCTCTCCGAGGCACGGGACAAGCGATAATTAACAATTCAATACGCACATAACTCCGAAAAGTTATTGGTGCACGCCGTGGATTCGAACCTGATACCCTCTGCATGGCAGTTTGTTGGTATCTCCATTAGGCTATCGCTGCCTTGTTAAGGTATTAAACACAGTATGTGAATAATTATCTCTGTTACCGTTAAAGCTGTATGTTTTCAAATTTGAGTTGTAAGCTTTTCTTAGGGCTTTTATATTGATTTTGAGTCAAAAGTGACTCAAAATGGGGTTTCTATGTATAATATGTATGTATTTATTTACAAGAAAAAAATATCCATTATCTAGTACCCGTAGTACAAGCTCTGCTTAGTGATGTGTGTATGTAGTAGAATATTTATTATTAATGGCAGCGCTGCCAGTTTCCTTGCTTGAACTTGGCTGACAAAATATCAAATGTATAGATATGTCCAAAGTTAAAAATTTTAGCAGGTTTACAAAATTACTTGCTACTACGAATAGGAATTGTTACATTTGTATTCATACATTAATTACCTTGAAAGTGTCTCAAGGCACCTAACTCTTGGCCAACTAATACACCTAGTGGGTATTATTAGTTGGCCAAGAGTAAGCTGCATAGTGTAGATGTGTAAAGCGATTCAAAATACTTGAATATATTCATTTCAATATTATACATTGTTACAGTAAAAGAGCCGAGAGAGACCGCAGAGCACGCTCGCCGTCGTCGTCGCCTTCTCCGCCACCACCACGTAGATATGCACTCGTGGGAGTCAATTACATATTTGAACCCCAGGCGGCCGGGTGAATTCGCGAAACTTAGAAAAAAAAAAACCGCCTGCTAAATATTATATGCTTTAATTTGCTAAATAAAAATACCACATATCGATTTCACATATATTATATGATTGCATAATGCGCCACATTTTTTACATTTATAGCCTTGAAATTTAATATTCAAAATCTACGAAACACGCTCCAAACATCAACTCCATAAACATAAAATGTTCTTTATATATCATACTACATGGGTTTCTTTTTTAATAAATATTAAAATACCCGCTATTTAGGTATATATATTTTTTTCAAGTACAGATTAATATAAACAGAATAAAATATGTTTAATTTAGACAATTAAATCCGGACGTCAAATCGCAACGCGCATATGGAAATTGTTGACTAAAAACTGTGCATTGTTAACTTTTGTCACGATATTGCATCATTTCCATTTATTGGATTATCAAGGTATGTAAAAAATACACAATATTTAAATTTATACTGCTTAAATATGATAAATTACTTATTTCAAAAGGGCGCATGCGCTTTCTGTGTTTTTGTTTCTAAAACAGTTAAGAACGAAACAAACCTGTGTTCCATTAATTACCATTAACACCATTATCATTCGTAAAAGAGAATGGTAGTGATATAATGTAATTGGCGTGTTTTCGTATGGAACTAATTATTATCTTCTTAATAAGCATAAAATTGAATTCAAACGTATTTTGAGTAGGTTTCTTCTATGCTATTCTAAACACCACTATTTTTTAATTAGTACAAAAACTTTAAGGACATATTAGCGAAGACATTATTATCATATATGTGACATAAGAATTTCATAATATCTATAAATAGCCAAGTTATAATCTTTTTTTTTGTAGAAAATCTCACCTAAATCATAGACATATTTTACAATCCATTCACTACTTCATTGACAGTACTTACTTTCCGTCCTACTCTTACGCATTCTTTCCGTCGCACTTATTAATGTAGGTAGCCTTAGACAATAAAATTATCAGTGTAGGTAGTTACTTTTTAATTTTCTTAATTCTACCCTCTCCTTCATAGTTTATCCGGGCTTAGGACCGGCAAAATTTACCGTTTTACAAGTAATTAAATACGAAGGTATGTAGTTAGAAAGCAAACACATATCAAAATAAAAAAATAGCCAAATAGCCCGTATCTTATTTCTATTTATAAAAAAAAATATTCAGGGTAATAGAGTAGTCATTTATCTTCAAAATACACATGGTTTCGTGTTTGTCCTTGCCAGGCCCATATTGTATGGCCAAATGGTACATCTCCTTTGTCTTGTAAATTTTTGTATTTGCAGCCCCTTGAACATTACCGACAAGAATTGTAACAAATTTGTGACATATTGACAATTTGTAAAACTTGTGTAAATCCGTCCACGTGTATCGTGCCCGAAAACATCGTTTGGAGGACCGACTGGGTAACTATAATTTCCTTCTTATTTTGGCCAAAGGAGAATGGCAGCTTTTGTATCGCATTTCAAAAAATAAAAAAAATGATGTTCCGTTGTAAAATTGGTAGGGGTTATAGAAAGACTCAAACTGATTATTTTTATGTAATTATATTTTTTTCAGAACATGGTGATCATTAGAAATATCTTTTTAAAATATACTAAATTATTAATAACTAAACGCAAATAAATTGAGAACAAAACGCAGTGTACCATTATTAGAGCTTGCCATGCTTAAAAATAATAATTTGCATACTAATTGATTTTTATCAATTTGATTCACTTTCGTACAGTCTTTCTCCTAGCGTTATCCCAGTTTCAACCCGGGGTCCGCTTACTAGTCTAACCGGATTCGACTGAATATTAGCTTTTCTACGGAGCGACTGCCTGTCTGACCTCCGCAACCCAAAGGGATTGCGATATACCATGGTTTAGACTAGTGTCAGTTTATTCAGCGTTAGGTACTGACTCCCTATAACGACTGTCAAAGATCTTCATGACAACCGGGACCGACGGCTTAACGTGCTCTCCGACGCACGGGACAAGCGATAATTAATAATTCAATACGCACATAACTCCGAAAAGTTATTGGTGCGCGCCTAGGATTCGAACCCGATACCCTCTGCATTGCAGTCTGTTGGTATCTCCACTAGGCTATCGCTGCCTTCTTCGCTGCTTTCGTACAGTAAAGATGCTAAAATATTTTTATTTAGTTAACGATGTGGAATATACAATATAACACATTATTTAACTGAACAAACTAATTGTTTTCGTTTTAATCTTTAGGCATTATTATGTGACATCAGTGACATGGCAACTTTTAAATGTTTTATTGACAATATTGATTGACATAACAATAAAATCTCAATGGCGTCTTTGCTGTTATTGTGGATTGTGATGTGTGACTACATCTACGGTTTTATACGAACTTTTATCGAGCTGTTGATACGTTGAGTTGAGCATCTGTTCCTCCGTACACGGTATTGATATTGTTAGTATTATTTGACGCAAGGACGCTCTTTTGTTATTGTTGTGATTATCCGCGAAAGGACGCTTGTTGTGTTGTGTTTCAAGATTGAACGCGTATATGCAATTCGACACAATGTCGGGTCGAAATTGCATTAATTGCAACGTTCGGATGTCGCGCATGAGGCAACACTCTCTTGCAGATGAGAGTGAAGCCCTAGTCAACACTGTTCGACTCTGGACATATCCTAGAGACGTAAGTAGATAACAGTAATTAGGTTTAGATATACTTATTTGTTAGTGGTAATAAAAAATATGTATTGCTATGACTAGCTTAAAATTCTGTGAATTACGAGTATTCCTTCCTATATTTATTTAAATTAAAATATAATGAAATGACAAAAAAAGCAATGACTCTGAGTTTGTTTCGGCCTTTCTTCTCAAGAAGTCATTTAGCTAGGAAAAGCCGGCATCATCTCGAATAGGGTTTTGACATGTATAAGTGTTGTAAACAACCAAAATGCAGAAATAAATGTCCTTAAAAGAAATATATGATATTTCTTGTAATTTAAACACGAACTTTTAGTTAGATTTACATATAGATAATAATAACACTCTTTCTTGTTTTCAGATAACACCTGCTGATCAAATTTGCCATGCTTGCTGGCAATTGGCTAGTCATTCCGCTGACAATGTGTCAAGAAGGCAAACTGGGCATCGGCATGTCTGTGTTGTGTGTGGACGTTCCATATTAAGAATCAGCCGACGCAGAGTTTTGATTGAGGGGGCAACTGCACAACAAATAAGAGTGTCTGCTGTGATATCTCGTTGGATTCAACCACAGGAGGTAATAGAGCATGCAGATCTCATTCATCCTACAATGTACTAAGACCAAACAAATCATTTATCATTATCATACTCATATTAGTCAGTAATAACTCTTATGTGCTCTAGATATTTAAGCAAAAGGAATACAGACATTATTAATTGCTCCAACTAATTTTAGCTTACTTCTGAAGATGAAGTTTGTGTTCCCTGTTGGCTCAGAGCTAGAAGAACAAGACTTCCAAGTTCACCCCCTCAACCATTCATCCAACATCAAAATTCATCTGATGATGGCCCACAACCAGACATCCAAGATCCAAATTCACGCGATGATGGTGACCAGGTTCTCAACTTAACATGTGCTGTGTGTGGACATAGTCTGTCATCTATGATACCTGCTAATGAACAGCAGAATCGAGATAATATTGCTCTCTTATTGGAACACCAACAGGTATGTGGTATTTGTAACTTTTATACTTATGTTTCTTAATAGAAACAATTATCACAGAGTTATAGATTTTGATATCCAATCTAGTACTAATATAATAAAGCTGAAGAATAAGTCTCCCTAAGAATAGCATATGCAAGTCATTACAATCTATTATTTTGCCTTGTATATCCTGTTACTCATATATGAGATAGTTACTATTTTGTTGTATCATTGTGTCCCATTTAAATAATTTTTCTTCTCTATGACCCATGCTTATTATTATTTACACAGGAGTTCCATGAATGAAGTTTGTGGTGCATGCTGGGAACTAGCACAACAGATTGTGGGCTCACCAGAAACTGTAAGGCCTCAAAATAGGCAGCAGTTAGTTACATTGCCTAACATGAGAAGAGCCGCCGAATCCACACGGCATTGTATTTTTCAAGAGTGTTTAAATAATGAGCGTCATGCTATTCCCGAAGAAACAAGGCGTCAAGCACTGACACCATTTCAATATTTTATAGACAGGAGACTCGGGGGACAGGTTATCTTGCCTATTTCAAGTTCCATGAAGAACTTTGGAAATCCTTATTAACACGGCTAGAAATATATTGTTAAATGATTATGTACCCCAGTACATAGGGTTTACTCATTTAAGAAGGGAGCAAGTGATCAGACAAACTTCATATATTGCTGAGCACGTTTGTGGTGAGCCTGATGCACCTTTTGAACAAAAACCAGCAATCACTTTAGCTGATGCAACATACATAATATATATACACAGAAAAGTAGTAATTATTTATTTCAAAAGGATACATATTCCCTACATAAGTATAGGAATTTGGTTAAACCATTTATAATGTGTACTTCTAATGGATATATTATAGATGTACGAGGACCATATAGTGCTACTACAAATGATGCTGCCATAATGCGAGATTTATATACTTTAATAGTTTTTACAATGAAAATGATGTTTTTATTCTTGATCGTGGTTTTCGTGACTCCATGGATAGCTTACATGACAAAGGTGGCATATGCCAGAAACAAAAGAAGACGGCCAATCACAGCTCACTACCCTTGAAGCTAATAGATCACGTCGTGTAACTATTACTAGATGGGTAGTGGAAGCTGTGAATGGCCGTTTTAAAAGAGATTTTAAAATATTCCGGCATGAATATTTTAACCGCGCCTGTCCTCACTTAATGACGGATTTTAAAATAGCAGCAGCCTTACTAAATCATTTTACTTCACCACTTAGGGACAATGAAAATGCAGATCAATTTGTTACTGCTAGTAGGTAGTTTTGCTTTGACTGCACTACTGTGCAAGTTGAGGACAGGAGACTCGGGGGACAGGTTATCTTGCCTATTTCAAGTTCCAAGAAGAACTTTGGAAACCCTTATTAACACGGCTAGAAACATATTGTTAAATGATTATGTACCCCAGTACATAGGGTTTACTCATTTAAGAAGGGAGCAAGTGATCAGACAAACTTCATATATTGCTGAGCACGTTTTTGGTGAGCCTGATGCACCTTTTGAGCAAAAACCAGCAATCACTTTAGCTGATGCAACATACATATATACACAGAAAAGTAGTAATTATTTATTTCAAAAGGATACATATTTCCTACATAAGTATAGGAATTTGGTTAAACCATTTATAATGTGTACTTCTAATGGATATATTATAGATGTACGAGGACCATATAGTGCTACCACAAATGATGCTGCCATAATGCGAGATTTATTGAATGAGGAAGACTTTAATAGTTTTTACAATGAAAATGATGTTTTTATTCTTGATCGTGATTGCCGTGCCTCCATGGATAGCTTACATGACAAAGGTTATATAGGGCATATGCCAGAAACAAAAGAAGACGGCCAATCACAGCTCACTACCCTTGAAGCTAATAGATCACGTTGTGTTACTATTACTAGATGGGTAGTGGAAGCTGTGAATGGCCGTTTTAAAAGAGATTTTAAAATATGCCGGCATGAATATTTTAACCGCGCCTGTCCTCACTTAATGACAGATTTTAAAATAGCAGCAGCCTTACTATATCATTTTACTTCACCACTTAGGGACAATGAAAATGCAGATCTATTTGTTACTGCTATCTTTGATAGAGTGTTCTTAACAAATACTATTGCTGATTTAGTATTACAAAATAATCTAAACAGGCGCGGCTCCCTATTTGTACCCATCGACGCAACAACCATGTCATTTCCGCGGCCAACCATGGAAGATTTAACTTTATTCGCATGTGGCATATATCAATTACGACAGGCGAGATCTTATGTGGGTGAGCATTTTCGTTTTCATGGTGTTTATACAATAGAAGTATCACGTGATCGATTAGATGGTTTAGAGGGAATAGATCCTTTGTTGATTCGTGCAAAAATGAAATTCCGCCATTCTTCAAATAAAACATATTTTGTTTTTATAGTCGCAGAAAGAAACATGAATGGGCGGGATGCGATTAAAAGTTATTTTTGAAACTGTATTGTTGGTTTAAGAACAGTAGGATGTTGCTCCCATGTAATTAGCATAGTTTGCTACTTGGGATATGCTCGCCACGAAGGCTTGACCCGGCCGGCTCCCTTCTTGGATGATGTAATTCTAAGAATAATATGATTGTGTTTAAAAAATAAATGATTGTTATTATGAACTAAACAGTATTATTTCCCCTTTATTTTTCTATTATGACAGAAATAATGTATGTATGTATAGATTCAAGTAAATATTTTTATATAAATATAGCTATGTATCTTATATTTAATATATAAAGCTTTGTGTGTTAAGAGTTTGTTTGTTTGGTTGAACGCGCTAATCTCGGGAACTACTGGACGATTAAAATAATCTTTTAGTGTTAGATAGCTCATTTATCGAGGAAGGTTATAGGCTATATAATATCACGCTATGAGCCTCTGCACGCTGACAATAGGTAAAAAAAATCGAGATACGAAATCTTACTAGTTGGAGAAGCCCCATTAGTCCGATTTTATATCTTGATATGTAGGTACTTATATCAACTAATCACCAGGGATGGTGAAGACCGTGCAAAGTGGAGGAGACAGTCGGAAAGTGGACCCCGGGCTCCAAGTCGTAGGTTTTGGCACGCAACCGGGACAGCGCTGCAGGATGATGATGAAGATGTTATAGGTACTTATATCTATAGAGATTTTAATTAAACAAGGTTATCAAAAACACTGTAGGCCCGTTCCATATCATTCCACAGGTTAGTGTGCTAATGCAATGTCTATTTTCTTAAGAATCTCGTAGCGATCAGTAAATACCTTGGTAAGTACCAATAATTGGCAAGAACAGGTAAATACAGGACTCGGTGGATATCCCCGTTGTTTATAACGTTGGCATACCCAATCATTTTATGGAATAAAAATAATTACACGATAACACGCCGTACTATGTTATCTGTTATCATCTAATTAATTATTTTACAATGACAGCTCAATTATGACATCTGTCAGAAGTGTCAAACATGGCGATAAAAACGTAACCTTTCAAACATAAAACAAATTGAAATAACTTCTTATCCCCATGTTCTAAAAATCTAATCATTAAAACTGGGCTTCTTCATGATATTATTTATGAAATAATAATACAAAGAAGTTAGAACACCAACTTTTTTAGCGACACAAAAGTCCCATACATGCCTGCCATTCTCCTTTTAGAAGTGTAATCTTATAGGTCTACTCAAGGACATCGCCAGAGGATCTCAGGTAAATTTACATATTAATATAACACTGTGCAATCACAGTATATATGTCAGAACTTTTGGCTTGGCTAGACCAGACTGGATCAATTAATCACGCTTCCACTACCGTCTGCGAACCTTTCCCAGTCCTTCTAGCCAAAATCTGAACAAGGTTATATGGATTTATTCCTTTTCAGAAAAATCATGGAAAGAAAACGTAAAATGACAGCACCTGAACGTTTAGAAAAACAAAAAATAGCTAGGCGAAGAAGATACGCTGATATAAAATCAGATCCCATATTATAAGAGTTGGAGAATGAAAAAGAAAGGAAAAGATATTATAAAAGAAAGGAAGAAAGGCAAATTCAAACCGTGAACGAAGAATCCCCTCGCGATCAAAGGGAGATCCGTAAGAAATGGCTCGAGGCTTCAAAAAAAATATATAGACAGAGAAAGAAAGAACAATTAAATAGGACGCCGGAAATTTCCGAAGTACGATTGAAGCACCTGACAAGGATGAGTTGGAATTGAAGACTGATGCATTGGATAAAATTAAATCTCCTGATAGAACTGACGCCAAGATACGAAAAATAAGATACATAGAACATAAAAAAGATAGAGTCTATTGCAAATCATTAAGCAGCTGCAAGAACAAAACAAAGAATTAAAAAGACGATTGTCACAACATTAAGAAAAAAAGAAGGTTGAGGTAAAAGACACAACTACACCGAAAGTGATATTTAAAGAAAATAAAAAAGAAAATACAAAATTAAAACGTTTAGTAAAGGAGACCGGCCAAATTTGGCTTGAACGTGAACAATCGTTTTAAAAAAAGTACTTTACTCAAAGTTTTTGTTTTAATATATTATAAATATTGATCGCTATCCAGCAGCATGAAATAAGATATAATAATAATGGATTTTAAAATACTTTCATTTGATTATAAACGTGTAGGTACTTCAATGGACTATTTGAATGGTTGATTTGTGTTGCCTTGTAAATAATCGGTCAATCCTTGAAATAATCACATTTTTAAGCGATTGCCGAAACCTGAAAGTAGGTAGATATATTTTTATATTTTTTTTTATTTTATAATTTTTTTCAGACGAGTCATAGTTAACGTAAAATAATATTATTTTTAATAATATCAAAATGGAAGTATGTTGGGTATTTATTTTCATACTCCAGCAACACTTGACTAACTTGTCAATGCTGTTACTACCGTCCACAGAGTACTTTTATACAACTGCTACCGTCATTCGCTTTGCGTTCGTTTCGTTTAATTGATCCAATTATGGATTTGAATTTGTGTTAGCTGTTCTTTTTCTACTTGAGCTTTCTAAAATGGACTCCGAATATTCTCCTCATGACGACCATGGCTTACCTGCGGACCCAGTACCCGTGATACAGAACGTGAACGACATATCAGAAGTGTTACTATACAATGGATTAACCCACATGAAGTAAGTTATCATATGATTAACTAGCTTTTGTGCTCGACTTTGTGCTAGTCCGCTCCTATAACGGCCCTGTCACGACCTACAGCGGCGGGCGGCAGCGGCGAGCGTTTTCGATCTACATAGCGCGCGTTACTCCATTGCGGCCGCGCGCCGCGAGAATGAACGCGCCATGCACATCGCCCCTGCCGCGCCGCTCGCCGCTTAGACCGATCTCGTGAACAGGCCCTTAGTCATAGCTATTAGCCGATATAAAATACCTAAGGAGTATGGAGTGTGTGAAAAAACTATGCCGACTGAGTGAAAAACAACAAAGACAGCCGCGATAGCCGAGTGGTGAGACTGACAGACTGCTACGCAGAGGGTTCGAATCCAAGGCCAATGACTTTCTATGTTAAGTGCGTATTAAATTGTTAATTATCGCTTGCTTATCGGTAAACCTGCAGGTCTGAGAGCTCTCCAAAACGTTCTCGAAAGACTTGTGAAGTCTGCCAACCCGCACTTGGCCAGCGTGGTGGACTTACCCTTCTCACAGTGAGAAGAGGCTCGTGCCCAGCAGTGGTACAGTGTATAGCGCTAATGACAACGAGTGAATAATGAAAATAAATATTTATTTTTAACCCGTGAGAAGGCGCGCTATGAGCATTTTGCTCACGCATAATTTCATTGCTGTAAATTTTAACTTTAGCTATACTGCGGCACTACAAGCTTCACAGTACCTTCCTAAAATTTCACCCTCTGTCCTCTGAGACAACTCTCGCGCAGCTCAATTCCACCACGACTGCGTGGTGGTGGGTTGGCGTGCGGTGCATCGCGAAGCGCGGCATTTTGCTCATCGCGCGCCCGTTCGTGTAAGTATTTTTTTCTCAATTATAAAATTTATTTTATTGTTTTTTCGTAGTTATTGTGCACAGTTATTGATTAACTTAGTGGATGTATTATTAACATGTTTTATTTGTTCCTTACAGTAAACAGGGTCTACAATGGGTGATCGCCAAGCCCCTCAAAGAAGAATGGGCGGTTTCGACTCAAGTGTAGCAACATCTTGAGACCTATATCAAACTAGACGTTGCCCGCAGCTGCACCCGCACATATACTGTTTCTGCCGAATCCCGTGGTCATTTCGGGAAATCTCTTCTTAGTGCATCCCTATAGTCTAGTACCAAGGAACATACATGCCAAATTTCAGCTTCTTGCTCCCCGTAGTTTTGGCTATAGGTTGTCTGTAAGTCAGTCAGTAAAGCAGGAATTTTATATATACAGATTAAAGATCTCAATAAGTGTATTTTTTTTGTATGGTCGTAACTCTGTAATATGTGCAGGGATAATGGTAATAGGAGATTAAAAATAAAACTTGCGCTGTCTTATCTGAGCAAACACCTAAGGAATTACATGTATATAATCAAAATATGCATGAGAATATGCTAGGCAAATCAATTGTAGTATCACTAGTGGGTACCAGTAGGATAAGGCGCACAATGCCACATTCGTAAAATGCCACTTTCGCAAAATACAGCACTTTCTACGTATGCCACAATAGGAAAATACGTTCAAAAAGCATGCATTTTGTGCAGTATCAGTGTGCACCGAGCATGTTACTTTTATATGCTATATGTATTATGAGACACATCACTCAAGATTTCATGCAAGATAAAATCATTTCATTTTTGTGGTGATTTTGATTTTTATATATTTTTTAAGTAAAGTTAGCAATATATTGAGGCTAAAGTGCAATTATTTTTTAATTTGTTCAAAATACTGCATTTTTTGTTGTTTACTATTGAGAAAACACATTATTGTAATAAATGTAGGCTTTTAATTTCCTATAACATTTAAATTTATACTAAAAATATAATTGATCTTAAAGAAAACGTCATTTGAAGTAGCGTGAGTTTTGCTCACGCGCGCCTGCTCGTGTAACTTTTCAGGGCGCGCCTTCATCATGGGTTAATAATGTGGTTTATTTTATTATTCAACTGACTTGGTACTAATCTTCAAAGAGTAATGTTTTCTACTTAGTTAAGGCTATTGAACATTAATATTGTAATTCCAATTTTTTTTTTATAGTAATAGGCGGCAAACGAGCAGACGGATTGCCTGATGGTAAGCAATTACCGCCGCCCATGGACACAAGTCCATGGGCGGCATAGTTCACGCCCAGGCCAAAGTCCCATACATTGTGGTCGGTGTCCTTTCGTTAGAGAATTTTATCTTGAAGATATTAACAGTACAATGGCAGCAGGGAAAAAAGAGTGCATAACGAAGTTCAAAATTCAAAAGCAAAAACGTTATATGAACTATTCTTAAAAGATTCATGAAAAGATAGCAGCTGAAGGTTACCTACATCTTTTTCACTAAATATAGGCCATTATGGGTTTTGCCACCGACAAAATCCCAAAGAGACATATGTAATTGCATTATTCATGAAAATATTGATCTCACCCTTGAACCAGGCCGGGCGCACTTCGCATTTTAGGTACAAACTTACAAGTACCTCGGCCGACCATGTCGACATGGTTGGATTTAGTAGGTTGCCGCGCCGCTCACATTAGACGTCACGCAACGAGTGCGACCGCTCCGTATTCTCACGCGCCGTGTTCATACACTGTTCAAATTATATACTTAAACGCCTTTAACAACAAAAATGTATCATCACAAGTCTAATGCAAAGTATTGCTTAATTAACTGTGTGTCGAAAGCGACTTGAAAATTTGATTTTATTTATATTACGAGAGCAACTTGAAAATTAGATTTTTTGTTTGTTGAGATATCTCAACGATTATGGTGTCAAATTAAAGATCTAGTTCAAAAACCATTTTATCTGTTTGAATCATGTAAATCGGTCCACGCGCTTAGGAAATAACTAAGAATTTGTATAGTAAAAATGTAAACGACCAGAATTTTTGTGCTTTTGTTCTACTAGCTCAAATAGTGGGATAGGATACTTATAGGATAATTATTTATTATTAGGTACGTGGTCAAGTAGGTAGATAGACGATGAATAAATATAGTAGCAGCGCCAAGTCGACAACCCTAGCGCGCCACTCCGCGCCAGACAGCGACAGCGTTATGTGTAAGAAAAGAACGGGAACTGTTAGGTTAATATCGCATTAGGCACTGATTGCTTATGCGAGCTGAATTGAACTTTATTGCTTAGTACCAAGAGTCGCAATTTCAATAAATTGGTTTGATAAGTGAAGCTTCTGTACGTTAGTACTATTAATTATTCTGTGCTTGAACCACTAAAAAAAGCATTCATTATAGAGGAAGCCAATTCAAGACATTTATTGAAAAATCTGTGCTGTTGTGTATGTACGAATTTAATTGTTTAAAGTCACACTCACTGTGACTTTTCTAAGAATAGAGTTATACAAGTGAAAGAATTTTCTAATGATGTTATAAATGGATGCGTGTGATATATTACTAATATGCATACATTATTGATAATATAATTTTAACTCCTTTATAACTATAATATAAAGGACAATGGCAGATCTCCATACATCAAAATGTCTGAAATTAAAATGAAGCATACAGTAATAAAAAATATATCAAAAAATTCGGCGTGAGTAACAGTCTACAAATGATTCTATTTTCACTCAGGATAGGTAGAAAAAGAAGATATCGGTGTTTGAATTTTTAGTAAAGAATGAACAATGTAGGTAAAAGGAAAGTTATAGTATGAAAGTTAAACAATGAAGGTAGGTACGTTTGAATTATCAAATGACATAATATGTCAGATTGACATCAAAACGCGAAAGTATTTTGTAGCATCTTGCTGTCACAGCCAAAGACAAAAGCAGAGCTGCACATTTTAAATCGATTTTATGTGAAATCGATACAACATCAAAACGATGCTGTGACGTTTTACATACATACATACATAGACTCACGCCTGTTTCCCGGAGGGGTAGGCAGAGACTACGGAACGCCATTTGCAACGATCCAGACATATCTCTCTTGCTTCATTCACTCCCATCAGATTCCTCAGATGTATGGCAGAAAAGTCATGAAAGTAGAATAAATGCTGTAGAAATGAGAGCACTGAGAAGTATGTGTGGTGTCTCTCTGACTGACAGAGTAAAGAATTGTGTGATAAGAGAGTGTTGTGGGGTAAAAGAAGATGTAGTGACAAGCATCGAGAAAGGTATGCTAAGATGGTTTGGGCACGTGGAGAGGATGGATGACGAAAGACTGACCAAGCAGATATATAAGGCAAGTGTGGAAGGGACAGGACGAAGGGGAAGACCTAGGCGGACGTTCTCTGATCAGATTGGAGACATCCTAAAAACAGGACAGGTGATAAGTACCCTGAACAGAAGAGCATGTGACGTTTTTATTTGATTTAAACGTTGTTTTGCTTCAAAAATATTAGCTTATTGATATAATGTTGATTAAATATTAAATAACTGCATTTTAAACCAAACCAACTCTATAAGGGTCGATCGTATCGATTACTTATTTAATAATCGATACGGATATAGCACTCACGTCTATTCCTGTCACAACATTGTCTATGGCAACAATCAAATAATAAAGTATTCGTAATTAATTGGAATGCTTTTTATCATTATAAAATACTCCAGCTGTAACGAGATAAAGTGATAATATTAAAAATCGTAGAAAAAAAACTAATTTGTTTTGTTCATATGAAGTTTAAGGTCGCCACAACAAACCCAGACCAAATTCTGCCATTGTTCTTTAATTGAATATTGCTTGACATACCATTCCTGACATTGATATAGGTTTGAAAAGCAAATGTATAATTATTATGTCAACTCATATAGTTGACATAATAATTATACATTTGCTTTTAATATAATTTCTGTTTAGTATTTATTGTAATTATAAAATATTCACTTCTTGATATAATATAGTCACTTGAATTCTAAAATTCTAACTCGGTGATAAAAATGTTAAGTATAAATAGAAAAGTTGTATTTTGCACAACTAAGTAACATTTTTCATGCCTACCTGGTTGAAATATGGTGATACCTTACTACCCCAATTGTAACAACTGATAATATTTGTAATACCCATATATCGCAAATAAACAATTTGAATTTATAACAGTTGTGTTCCCTTTAGTTAATTTGAAGGGATGCTATTTTCATTTTAATCAGGCAATCTATAAAAAGGGCCATGAAATGAAAATGACAGTGTCGGATGATCTGAAAAAAAGGCACATTGTAAAACTTAGTGTTGTTTTACCATTATCCTCGTACCTACATTTGTACTACTCACAGAACATAACAATAAAAAAATCTACTGTCGAATTTTTATATGGCAGCATTAAAATCTGCTATTAGTGACATCTGTTGGCATAATAGGCTTACAAACATATATAAAGTGTCACTTTGCATCTGTCATTTTGTTCAAAATAGCGAGGGAGAGTGGACGTACGGCCGGGCGCTCGAGCAGAGGTAAGATAATCGATTTAACTCTTTTCTAATTCATAATGATTATTAAATATAACATTATTAGTAACTAATTAAAAGTATAAAACGAAGGAAAGTAGTGTTATTGGAGCGGAAAAAACAAATAACGTGCACGTGGCCATGTCGTCAGTTTTTATGTCCGTTACATAGAACAAATGTATGCAATAAAAGTTTTGATAGCTTGACTCTCATTGTACTTTGTATAGTACATTGGTAGATAATACGATATATTTTCTGTTTGTTCTAGCTATTATGGATGAGGACATACCTAACTGAAGTTTTAAATGATTCTGAATCTGACTTTTCGGGTGACGATTCTGATTGCGATCCAGAGTTTATCCCTCCAGAAACTAACCAAAGAGCTAGAGCTAATGACCGTTCTAATAGTGAGTCCAGCAGTTCAGATGAGGAGGATGAAACTATGGTTTCATCACCAGCTTCTCCGGAAGTATCTGATGATTCATATTGTGTACCTTCGTCATCACGATCTCGCACACGGGGCCGTGGGAGAAGCGTATCGCGTGGACGTGGAGGGGGTTGAGGACGTGGACGTGGTTCAAGTGTTGACGAAGAAACCCAACGGCCACAGATACTATCCTTATCTACTCGACATATTGCCATCAGGAATTGCCAAAATAATGACGGCATTTAAGATTCGTGGACGAAAGCGAAGCGATCATAGGTATATTTATAAAGAAACTACGGATTGGGAATGGTACGAGTTCTATGATCACTTGATCAGTATATCGATTATGATATTTTGACGAATATGGTTACCTGTACAGATAGAACACATATTTCAGAAACAGGAAAATCCCTGGGTTTCACTTTGAGAGAACTAAAAACATATATATTGTACAGCTGCGCTATTATAAACTTAATTTGGGTACAAAACTTATTACAGACAATGAAGAAGGGAGTGACGGTGGACGTGGAGATAAAGAATATAAATATCTTGAACCGAAACATGTGAAGCGTAAGGTTCTAATAAAGCCTATACCTTTGAAAGAACTCCGTGCAAAGTCTACTGCACACTTACCCGAGTATGGCAAAAAACAAACGCGCTGTAGGAAAAGTGGATGTACGAAAAAATAACACTGTTTTTTGCAAAAAGTGTGACATTTTTCTATGTTTTACGCCGAACAGGAATTGTTATTCCGATTTTCACCACAACATAGAGTAATCTAGATTATGTGATCTATTGATATCTAATTATGTTCCTCATTTATGACTGATTAGTACATAACGTTGATTATTGTGTTCATTTTTGATAAGTTTAAAAAAAATGTTCATTTTTGATAGTTTTGTTAAGAAAAACGATTTATTTCTGTTTCTTTTTTTAATTTTTTAATAAATATATCGTAAAATAAAATATGTCTTGTTGTTTATAGCTCCTAACTTCATTTAGAAATAAAAAATACCATAACAATGTTTAATGCACTACACAAATCACATAGTAACATCATCACTTTGTCCTATATAAAGGACATAGTGAAAAACTCATTTGCCGAACCGTTGGATTTTTTTTACTATTTTTAGATACATTTCTTCCTATTAGCAATATCATAGTAGTTTTGACAAAATCCTCCACCAAAAGGATGTCTGGTAGGCAGGAGGTTATTGCCATATTCTGAATTATATATATAATTATGGATAATTATATATAATTGCACGGTATGGCGATGGTACCAACGATACAATCATAAAAAAAAATATTGAATATATGGGTGCATATGGTTCCCACTAAGAACTTAGGGTCCCAAGCCAACCTCACCTGCAAGTGGTGCACCTGCCGATCAACGGACGAGGCTCTGGCAAACAAAATATCCCGATAAGCGGCAATAGGCTCGCCACCTATTACGTGGGATCAAAACACTGGCGAAAAGTGGGCGTTTAATATGCCTCTGCCTACCCCTTCGGGGAAACAGGCGTGAGTCTATGTATGTATTGAATATATGGAAAGACAATGGCTGCACGATGATTTTCCCAAAGTATGGTGTGTTTTTAGGGAATCACACCGAACTACAAATTCACTTTAAGCATGGCATAATAAATTAAATAGAGCAATGAACAAAAATAATTCCACTTTAGTGCACTTACTACATGTGTTAAAAGAAAATTTAAATCAAAATTTAGTACAAACAATACAACGAGAAATGTATATGAGCGGTGCATCAAACAATCAATGTTCAAAACGTATACAAAAATCATTACATAAATATGAATTCATTCAGGAAGCACAGTAAGAGTTGACTGAAGGTCTTATATCAGTTGGCCATTTTCTTGAAATATTGAGATACTAAGAATATTTAATTATGATTGAATTGCTAAAAGTTTATTTTGCATTACATTGAGATTGAGAATGCTGTCCAAAGACTAAATTATTGAATTGTAAACGATGTAAATATTTTTATAATATGGACACACTTTTTTTCGGCGGTAGGCGTTAAAAAAGTTGACACATTTTTGCATCGTAAAAATATTTATTTTATTAAATTAATTAGTAATTATTCATTATATATAAAAAACAATAATTCAAATACAGTTCAATCAAAATTGTCTTTATGACACTCAATTGTAAGTGTTAAAATACTTACCACCTGCCAGCACAACATCTGCAGTTATCACATGTCTCAGTTGCAAGACATTGAGTCGGCACAGAAAAACCTGGAGGTGAGCTTCGCGAGTAGAATTAGTAATGAAAGAGACTCAGGCTTCTAAGGCTTGTAATAAAGACTCGCCTTATTTTTGACGCCTCACGACTGACTCAGTCTTTTAGTCCCCAACCTTTAGCTCTAAGACTAGCCTTATTAGTCAGTCTTTTGACGTAAAACGCTCAGCAGTTACTTAAATAGCTTAAAGGACTTAAACAGCTTCAAAAACTTAAAGGACTTGCGACTCATCACCTGAGGAGTTGAGTCGTGAGGCGGTTTACTATCCATTTGCATAAAAAAATTAATTAAACCCTAAAATATGTGGTGTATACTGGTAATTAATACCAATGATATTTAATCATAATAGACATAGATTATACAGATATACTGGTATAGATGCGCAACTCCCTCTAAGGAAAAAGTTCAATTGGCATCCTCGACTCTAGATGGCGTACAAACAATTTTATTTTTATTCCGATCGTATAGATGGCGTTAGTAGTGGATTCATTTTTCAAAATAAAATAAATGTTTAATTTCGGTGTTAATAAATAAGTAAATGACAACTATTATGTAAAATATGCAATTTAAAAGTAAAAAAATATAAAAATCACAAAAAGCAATTCTAGATAAGCAGGATTCGATCCACGGACATCTAATTTACGAGCAGAGCACGCTCCCACTGCGCCACGCAGATCTTATCAAAGTTGGCGAAATGACCGTTCAGTTGTCGCTTTTTCTTTAGTTCTTGCCATCATCGGTAGATGGCGCTGATTATATGAAATTTATCCATGTATGGAACTTTCACGGCCCTGATAATAGAAATATCTATAACAAATTTCGCATAATAGTTTTAATCATATATACAATCGGCTTAATCATATATTTAAGCACCAAAGTTATCGAATATTGGTGCCCGAGCGCTCGTGCTCTATACAGAGAAATAGCAAAAAGGCTGATCGATGCTTCCCGTGACCAGAAGGCTGGCCTATTTTTTGCAGAGATAATAAGCATTGCCATCCAGCGTGGCAATGCTGCCAGTCTTCTGGCCACGCTACCAGTAGACAGCGTTGCGGAGGAATTCTTGGACGCAGTATAGCATATATATTATTATATATTTTTTTCGTTTTCGTTCTTTTTCTTTTGTTCTTTTTTTTCTTAATTGTATATTAGTTTTAGCTCTTATCTTTAATATTTAATTATTGCAATGTATATATATATATATATATATATATATATATATATATATGTTTTGTACCTAATTATGATAAATGATAATACTGAAATTGATAAATAAAGCTATTAAATATTGGTGTAAATATAAGAATCAATAATAATAATTATTATTATCATTAATTAGACCACATCATATATATTGCTCATATCCCAAGAAAAGTTACTTAGGCGCGTGATCGAACCCGGGACCGTGGAGATCGCAATATCATGAAAACAGGTATTGCAAGTCACTCGGAAACCACGGAAGTCGTTTCGATATAAACCCATAAATTAAATAAATCTCTGTCGCATAGTACGAGTAATACATCCTTAATGCTACAGTTGCCTACATAATTTAGTCGGTTACATTTCGTAAATTCAAGTTTAGTTTTATCAAACGTTAGCCACATCTTCTCAATCTCAAAATACTGAAGAAAAGTGTTTTTTCTGCGGTATACAAATAAACAAACGCGGAGCACGATGAGATTCAAAAGTAAATACTTTTGAATCTCATGCAGGATGCAGACTTTTTACTTTGGTGGTCCAATCAGAAGTATCACCTACCTTGCCTAACGCAAATGGCTAAAGATATATTAAGTATTCCAGCATCCAGTGTGCCAAGTGAACAAGCCTTTTCGAAATCTGGTAACCTGATCTCAAAAAAACGTTGCAGATTAAGTGATAAGAGCGTCAATGTGTCTATCGTCTTGGATGACTTTTCTGTAGCTGTATTACCTATTTTTTTACTATGTGGATTGTTTTATATTTTTGTTAATAAACTAAAATATTTTTTTTTTAATTTAATAAACCATAACTAAATAAGATGTATTTATTTTTTTAACCTTGATTATCTAATATGTACATAGTTTCACTTCTTATAATTCATTGAAAACTAAATGCTTTACTCGAACGCCAGCTCTCGTGTAAAAGTCAGAGACCTTTTAGTTCCTTTTAGGCGTTTAAGTTCGCCTGAGTAGACGCTAGGTTTGCTGTTTGGCGTGCTAAGACCTCCCTTAAGGGTTCCACCATCTCAGTGAGGGAATTCTTGACCCGGACACGACAGGCTATTTTCGGGAAAGCCCGTATTCACTTCGGTATTAGATCCTGTTGGACTCAAGATGGCTACATTGTAGTGAAAACACCTGATGGAAGCCGCCACAAGTTCGTTGCTGAGGATGAGCTTTGCGGTCTCATGAAGAGGTTTCCCAAAGCGTCAAACAGCGCTTCAAGGGCTGGAAGTGGCGCCAAGAACAAACGCCCCTCTGAAGCCTATTTACGCGTTACGATTTTGGTATTGCCGGTAATACCAAAATCGTAATGCGTAAATAGTATTTGTTTTCGCTTCTTCTAAGTAAGTTTGTTTCTGTTTACGCGCCTATCTTCTCTGTATCTATTCTTATCTTTGTTATCACTCATAATCTTGTCTCGTAACATAATTCATCAACCACCGTTTTTATTTTTCTCGCACCCTCCTATTTTGTTTACATACTTCAATGGTTTTCAATGTCATCTTTATTTGACGTGACATCTATGAGTAAAGTGACATTTATGGGTTGCGTTGGGAAATCAAAGAATTTTTCTTAAAGTAAGGATACTAATATAGTTTAAGGAATTTTTATTAAGTCTGTGTCCAGTTACAATTTTAATATGTTTTATTTTTCCTATCAAACTTTCTTTTGTATTTTTTTGTTTATGTGGTGTGTCTGCTGGCAGGTGGTGCAATCATAAAGCAATAGAGCGTGTGCACATCTTTGTACACACTTACATTTTTATATTTTAGTTTATGCTATTATACTACTTATTATATTTAATTATTATTTTATATATTTTTTATTATTTACTGTATTTTATTAGTTAATGTTCTCGGATGTTGACGATGATGCTTTTCATTCTGTTAATGATTCCTCCAATTCCTTAAACAATGCCAGCTTTTGTTCTGCAACCGACTCTCTTGGTGACTTTGTCAACCGTACATTTAATGAAGCTACTAAACACATGTTAAATGTCTGCCATATTAATGCGCAAAGTATTCCTAGCCACTACAACGACCTCTTCGAGACTTTCAGTAATGCAAACGTTCATGCCATTCTGATTTCGGAGAGCTGGCTGAAACCTCACTTACTTTCTACCGCCTAGCCCCTCCCTGGTTTTATTCTGATCCGCAATGATAGGGTGGACAGGGGAGGTGGTGGTGTGACCATTTACCTGCGTAACACTCTTCCGTATAAACTGCTTTTATCTTCACCGCCTATATATTCTGCTTCTGCCGAGTACCTTTTTCTTGAGGTTTCAGTCAGTGCAGCCAAAACGGTTCTAGGAGTTGTTTATTGTCCCCCCTCCGTTAATTACTTCTCCAGTCTCGAATCGATTCTGGAATCTGTAGGGTCTGAATATGCACACCATATCATAATGGGAGATTTCAACACCAACCTCCTTGCCATCAATTCCTCTCGCTCTCATAACCTCCTTAAATTAATTGAGTCTGCCAGTCTACACACTCTTCCTCTCGAACCCACTCACCACAATATCGAAGGAGTAGACACCTGGTTAGACTTAATTATTACTTCAGCTTCATCCTTGGTACACTCCCATGGCCAATACCTTACTGCCGGCTTTTCCCGTCATGATCTCATCTACCTTTCCTACTTTCTTAAACCTCATAAACCTCGCCATAAGGCACTTTGGCACACAATTGGCGCACTCTGAGAAGGAGATTGCTATCCTTAAGTCAGGGAAATCGAAATTGTCGGGAGCTGTATCTAAATTGAACCCTTTTTTGGACGATACGGGTCTCTTACGCGTTGGAGGGCGTCTCAAGAACGCCAACCTCCCTTACGGGGCCGGTCACGGCCTTTTGTTATCTAAAGACGGTCATTTGGTACGTTTGTTGGTAACTGACCGTCACCTAAAAAATTCGCATGCTGGTTGTAATGTGGAGTGTAGTCTTTCGCTGCATCCCTTGCTATAAGCTCAAGGCTTCTACCATGCAGCCCTTGATGGGAGACTTACCGGCGGATCGCGTAACAGAGAGCAGGACGTTTGACGCTGTTGGCACGGACTTCACTGGTCCCTTTTTGGTGAAAACGTCGACACTTCGAAACAGCAAGACTGTTAAGGCCTACTTGTGCGTCTTCGTTTGTCTCTCCACAAAGGCCGTACATTTAGAACAGGTCTCCTCGCTTACGACCGAGGCGTTTGTAGCCACATTTGACAGATTTGTATCCCGCAGAGGGCTGCCTTCCTTGATCCGTTCTGATTGCGGCACTAATTTCAAGGGCACCTATAATTATTTGAATGACGTAGTTAATTTCCTTAAAACCAACAAGGCTGATATAGGCAATAGGCTTGCCCGACGTGGGATAAATGGTATGTGGGGTGGTATATTTGAGGCCGCTGTAAAATCGGCCAAAACACACTTGCGCAGGACAATTGGTGAATCAGTCCTTACTTTTGTGGAACTCGCAACTGTGTTTTGTAAGATTGAGGCCGTTTTGAACTCTAGGCCATTGTGCCCGATCTCCTCAGATCCGAATGATTTGGAAGCCCTACCGCCGGGCCATTTTTTGATTGCTCGCCCACTTGTCGCCTTGCCTGAGTACCCCTCCCTATATTGATACGAGACCTAATAGTCTCTCGCATTTTGAATTGGTACGCCAGATTACTCAAAGCTTTTGGAAATGCTGGAATTTCTATTTCTGGAATATTTGCACATACTCCAGCAACGCGTTAAGTGCACCGACAAGACCGATCCACCCAAGATTGGAGACCTCGTTTTGATCAAGGAGGCTAACCTTCCGCCACTCAGATGGCGCAGGGGACGCATTCTTCGTTTGGTAACTGGGGCTGATGGAGTTCCCCGATTTGCTGAGGTCTTGTTTGACGGTTCGATTCTGAGGAGAGCGGTTGCAACGTTGTCACGGTACGTTCACACGGCGTGGAGTGTTTCTCTACCGTATCGGTTTTTTGCAGGATTCGGTTCAGTTGTATCAGTATTTCAATGAATGAGTTCACACATGCATTCGGTTTCAAGACACGGCAAAAAAAACCGAATCTTGCTGAAGTTGACATCCGATTTTGCGACTACAAACCGATTCGGTCGTACTGCAAAATGTCAGATCCGATCCAGTGGTATAGCGCATTCAATACATGCGTTCATACGATACTCGCAGGGGTAGATTCGGTTTTTTGCCGGATCTTGAAACCGCGTCGTGTCGCACAAGCGGGGGAGGAGGGGTGGGCGGGAGTCACACACCGCACGTGCGCTCGCCAGTCGCCAGTCATTTTCGCCCGCTACGACTGACCGCTCGCTATTCTCTCGCTATGACGACGAAAAATATAGACGTTGAACATTTAATTTCTCTTGTCCAAAATCGGCCAGTTATATGGGACAAAACTCTCGAAATATACAAAGATAAAAACTTGAGAACTGCTGGCTGGCGAGAAATATGTTTAATTTTGAATGAAGATTTTGAAGAAATGGAGGAGAAAAACAGGCAGGATTATGGTTAGTAAGTTGTAATTTTTTAAAGTAAACAGGTTAAGTATTTGTACATTACCAGTGTGTTACAAAATTTACGTTAGATCGATTCGTCATGCCAAGGCACAGCTCCTGCTGTAGAAATAAAATAATTTGTGAATTCAGTTCGTATGACATTAGCACGTCCACCTCGTGTACTATTTTGTTCAATGGGTGCATCTCTGAACACGTTAACCACTGATGATACATTACTTGTTGTTTCTATGTTCGACTGTACACCTTCCATATCTATTATAAAATTATGAAGTACAGTGCAAGCCTTTACAATCGACATTGCTGTGCTGGTATCAACATCCAGTGGACGATGAAATATTCGCCACTTACTAGCTAATATTCCAAAGGCGCACTCAACATAGCGTCTAGCTCTGGTTAATCTGTAGTTATATATTCTTTTGTTTCTATCCAAATGGTTTCCGCCGTAAGGCCTCATCAAATGTTGATGCAAGCCAAAACCTTCATCACCTATTACTACAAACGGAATGGATAAATCGGAATCGTTTGTCAGTGGACATGCTGCCGGCAATTGCAAATCACCATCTATTAGTTTTTTCCAAAAAGTACACTCCTTGAATATTGTCGAATCGCATTCTTTTCCATACGAGCCCACACTGATGTATGTAAATCTTAATATATAAAATCCTTGCGTTACTGACTGACTGACAGACACGGTACAGCCGAAACTATTGGGCGCAGGAAGCTGAAATTTGGCATGTATGTTCCTTGGGGACCGTAGGGGTGCACTAAGAAGGGATTTCCCGAAATACCCACGGGATCGGGCAAAACGGGTAAATTTTAAAATAATGCAGGCGTAGCTGCTGGCGTCCTCTAGTTTATAATATGAATCAACCACTGCTAATAATACTGATGGAAAAGAAATCTTTGTAATTCATAAACATGGAACCACTGTTGTTTGGCTTTTTTATTCTAATATGCTTACCGTCCACTGCACCAATGCAATGGGGAAAGTTCGCTCTAGTATTAAATCCATTGGCGATATATTCCCAGTCAGATATTGTGTTGGGTAATGTCATAAACTCCCCATGCAAATTGTTCCAAATAGCATTCGTTACTTCCTTAATAATGTTACTGATCGTAGACACTCCGACTCGGTAGGCGTAATGTAAATCCTTGTATGAACACCCAGAAGCCATATATCTGCAAGTAAATTTAATTATATTTTTCAGCTAAATCGATCGTAAAGAAGTGGACTAATATTAGAGACAGCTGGATGAGGAGTATTAATGAGAAAAAGAAATCAAAAAAATCAGGATCGTCTGCGACATGTCTGAGAGCCTACGTCTATCATCGTCAATTGTTGTTCTTAAAAAAAATTGTGCCGCCAGCTGACACCCATGATAGTGCAACTGTTGCTACACCAAACCCAGCAGACGATAGTACAACCGCTATAACAGTTACTTCAGATGTTACCCATGACAGTGCAATGGCTCAGGACAATTTATTTGGTGAAGAAGATGCCGCAAATAATCAAGATGCTACAAATGAAAGTCAACAAGAAACCAATAATGAAAATGTAGTAGGGGGTTCGAAAAGAAAAAAAAGCAGACCATCGAGGCAGAATTTAAACGTGTTTGATAAGAAAATGAGTGAGTTTATAGATTATCAAATGGCATGCAAGAAGAAAGAAGAAATGACAGAAGACTGTAATTTGTTTTTCTTCAAAAGTCTTCTTCCATCATTGGCAACGCTAAACGATAATCAAACATTAGAATTTCAATCAGGCGTCTTGAATTTATTACAAAATATACAGAACCGAAATGAATAGTCTCCTGCACACTCATCGACAAACAACTATCAACCAAAAAATGTGGCACAATCACAAGGCTATTTTACATCGCAGTACCAAGCATCACCAGAGTCTCAAAGTATTCAATCGAATGCTTCTGATTTCCCAGACTTTCATAATAAAAATAAAAAAGAATTCGATTTTCTATGATTTCTTAATCAAATTTTTAATAAATAATTTAATTATTAATAAAAAACAGTATTTCAAGCTTACCTTATACATATCGCTAATTTTTCTTCTGGTCTAATGCTTTTCCTCATATTTGTATCACGCTTTTTCAAATCTTTTTCAACTTTTTTCAAAAGATTATCAAATGTAGGTATAGTCATTCTAAAGTATTTAAAAAATTTTTGTGGATCATTTCTTAACTGCTGCATTAGGTGTAAAGGCACCAACTGTTGATCGTCTTTGTACTATTGGGTTTAAGCACAATCTTTTTCTACGACGCTGACGGCGATAATACCAGTATATTATAGCAAGACTGTTCACGTCCATCGCTTTCAAATCAACTTGAGGAACTGTGCGCGCTCTTGCTAATAAAAGCCGGATGGTGTGTTCACACGAGATCCCGATACGAGGGCGTCGGATACGGCCATGCAAGAGGTGCTGTGTGAATACAACATTCGGTTTTTCCAGATCCGATGAAAATAAGATTCGGCAAAACGTGGCTTCGTGTGAACGTACCGTTACGTCTACCAACCGATTAGCGGACCGGTAGACCGGTCCGGGGCGGGTGGATGTTTGAAATAGAAATATTGTTTATGATAAGTTAAATCGATTATATCTGTTTAGTAACGTTTTATTTGTCTATTGTAATATTTGACCACAGGGTCACACTATGAACTGTCAAATCATACTCTAATTGTCGTTTCCGGGAAAAATTGTCTTGCGCCCGCGACGTCTTGTTTATTCGCGTGTTTTGTAGAATTGAAGTAAATTTGTCTTGTAAATTCTTGTATCTGCCGCCTTTTGACCATTACCGGCAAGAGTTGTAATAGATTTGTGAAATATTGAAAATTTGTAAAATTGTGTAAGGGTTGAGCTACACCTATCAGCACCGCATCGCACTTTCGTATGCTTCTATCCTTTTCTATCGCTTAGGACCGTCATTAACTACAGTGAGAAAGAGAGAGGGAACGCGTCAGCACGCCGCGGAATCGAAAAGGCGATCGGCAACACGGAAATAATGCGATAGCATGCTGAGAGGCGACGGAACGATGACGCGCGCGTGGGAACGCTTACGCGCGCTATAGCATGCTATAGCATCCTTTCGACGGCGATCGCGTGCGAAAGCGCGCTGACGCACGCTGGCGCGCGCGGCGGTGTGCTGCCACGTGCTGGTGCCGATTCGTATAGATTTTTCGAATTCTTTTGTTTTTACTCTTGTTATTTTGCATTTCTTGCAAAATGCACGCTATTACTACTGCTCTCTCTTCAGTCGTGCTATCCATTTCGAACTTGAAATTATACTGTGACCAATACATATGTCAAAAGAACGAGGCAGAATGCTTCAGCACGCTATAGCACGCTGACGCGTGCGTTCGCATTCCGCAGCACACAAATACGATCGCATGCTATAGAGTGCTGCAGCACGCGTCGGCACGCTATAGCGTGCTGAAGCACAAACGGAACAAATGCGATTCCGTGCTGACAGATGTAGCTCAACCCTATATCTGCACCTCGTGTTCTAAAGACAGACGCCTTGGACCCTGGGTAGCTATAAGGATTTCATCGTTATTTTGGCCAAATTAATGAGTGTAATCTTATAGGTCTACTCCAGAACATCACCAGAAGATCTCAGGTAAAGGGTCGCGGTCAAAATGGGCGTAAAACTAACAGCTTTAAAATATATTTTATGTGAAAGCTAGTGACCATTACTTAATTTTATACTATGACGGCAATCACCCAAACAACCGGCGAGCAGAGATATTCAGTGATGTTCAAACGTATTTTTTATAGAATCGCTAATACAACGGAGATAACACGACACGGTGTTGTGCAGAGCTAGGCCAAAGAAACCAATCTTTTGGTTGGTAACACGGACGGAATGACGGAATTACTACATTCCATCCCTTTCCAAATTTCTCTCTTACTCAGGCGCCGACCAAAAAACAAGCCGCAGGCCGGGCAATGCGCGTCAGTTGTTATTCATATTTTGTTATTTGCTCACGTTTTGCTATCATCGGTTTATTTATACGACTTCTGACCCCTGCCATCGCTTTCTTGACCAGGGGCCGTATTACAAACTTTTATAAAACTTGACAAGTTCCAGGCAGTTCAATTAGCTGCCTGGTTTTGATTCGTATTATGATGTGTAAAAAGGTGACCGTCTTCAAGCTGGCTAGTTTAACCTTTGAGAAAAGAATGTTATATGGAGACGACAAATAGTACATATGGATACATTTCAGTATAGAAATATATACGAAATCGACATAAAGCCACCAAACATAGGTTGTCTCGTTTTGTCTTAGGGATATCCCTGTCAGAAAAAAGAGATAGCCATAGTTTACTGAATACATTCACCATAACGTTATTTTATTAGAAATGTCAATCGTGCCAGTGTCGCCATATTATTTGACAAGTTGTGTGGTACATCTGCTGTCAAATCGTTGTGTATCGAACATAATTATTTTGTTTTTGTGCATAAATATGTCTAAAAACCGGATGAATCAGTGACTCAGGCTTTGCTAGGGCTCGTAAAATCATGCCTAAGTGTTGATTTGAACTGTGCAGTGCAAGATAAAGCTATAATCAACACAAATGTACTCTTCACAAGTGAGTAACAAGTCATGATTTATATTGTTGAATAGGATTAGTATTTGTACAAAATAGTGTTACAAGAGGTTCTTTTTATAGTTAATTTAACAGTTTTTAGCTTCGTTATGGCCTAAATGTTGTTATTTTCGTAGTTTGGAATTTTCCATATTTACGTATTAGAAGTTAGTAGTATTGCTACTGCTAATGTCGATATGGGTTATCGATATATCCGTAATGTATAAATACTTCGACAAACGATAACATTGTTAAAAATATCTCGTGTCTGTAAACGAGAATAAATGAAACATTCCACCAAATTTGTCTGTACCTGGTAAAGGAAAAGCGATATTTAACTAACTTACTTTACTTAGCCTTGATAACATAAAACCGAAAACCGCTGCATCCTGCTTTATGTTGAGGAAAATAAGCAGTTAAAATAAATATATTATGTTTTTTGCCAACAGATAACATGATAGCAACTGTATGCGAGAATTCCTAGCAATGAAACGTTGAAGAAAATAATTGTATTTATAAACAGGAGGACGCCCGCAGCTACATCTGCACATTTTTATTACTGTTTCTGTCCGATCCCGTGGGAATGTCAAGAAACTCCTTCTTAGTGCACTCCTGCGATCCTCAAAGAATATACATGAAAAATTTCTTCCTCCCGCACCTTATAATTTTGGCTGTAGTTTATCTGTCAGGCAGTCAGTAACGCAAGAATTTTGTATATTACACAGATAAAAACAAATAAATAAAATGTATTAATCAATTATGATTTTTCTTACCCCCTCATGGTATTTCAGTGTAGCTGTGTGTTTCATTACGGTATGTATGGTGCCATTCATGTCTGGTACTTTCACAGCGACACAGTATCGATATTGGCTACCAGAGAATATTTTGTTTACCATGTTCGCGCGTAATTTGGCAAAATATCTAAAGTAACTTACTACAAATATCAATTTACATATTTTTTCTAAATCTACATTAATGTATTATTTACCTCTAACCGGCTCAATGTCTATGTCGATTATATTCTGAAGTCCAACCCAGCGGCAGCCATTTTATTTCCCACATCATTTCGTAGGTATGCACGCTAATTTCGTAGGTACGTCCAATCCATGTTATTCACAGATCTGTGAGTTTAACGCTGACTGGTTTGTCACTTGAGAGTTAGTCGTTCAAAAACATGACTAACTCGTTTATCGGTAAGTATCGGTTTTAATTGTAATGTTTTAACCTGAGAAAATAAAATCAAACTATTATTAAATGGACAATAATGTAATTACTTTAGCTGTACGTTATTATATCATGAATTTTAGATCGTATTACGGATGTATTTGTCAGCACATAGAAATGAGTTCCATACTATTTCAGAACGTTACTTAAATTTGCTGACGGGATGACGCGGGCAATTTGAAGTTTGTAGCGAAGTAAACTTGAATAGAACTTCTTATAAATTATAATTAATCTTAATTTTATTGTATACTCAATAATTATGGCGTACCTACGTATTTTTACGATTTTCAATGGATTACTAACTTACTTATTACATTATTGCGATCGTGTATTTACAGCTTAGACGATAATACTCTAAGACGACGTCGCGTCTTACAATTTTATTAGAAACGATGTGGGAGTTTTTAGAACGCCACAGAGAATTAGCCATGGGCTAAAATAAGTAAGGCCAAGCACGTGAGCACTCTAAGCGCCTTCGGATATCAATAGCCGAAGCGCTTAACTCCGAAGGAGAAGGTGCAATAAAAGATTGGAAAGGATAGTCTAACGTAAGTACCTTTGGTCACAAATTTACCGTAAATATATTTACTTCATAATCTATTGTATACTAATTTATCTTAATTGCATCCCATTATAGTTGTATTCTGTAAAATACCAATTTATATTATACCTATGTATATTGAAATTTATTTGCAGTATTGGGTAGATTACAAAGCCAAATTAAAATGAAGAGTCGCATCGATAAAGGCTTCACAAAATAGAACTGGAGGGCCATCATTTATCCCTCCACTCAATATCGAAAAAAAATTATAGGCCTTCTTGGCAGTGACTTTGGTGCTGGATTGCCCAACATTCAAGTCAATCCATTTCCAACTGTAAGTACAATTTAATGTAGTTTACATGAGCATAGTCGGTCTCTTTTTCATTATTTTTAAGTAGTGATAGTTATTTGTTCATTTAGTCCATTTAGTGACGGGTTAAGGGCTACACTGTCACTACTCCAACTCTACCTGAGGGTGTGGTAAATGGTGACTAAGGGAAAACTTATAGCAGATAACAGCACTGCAAGACAAGGAAAATACCAACTCGTCTGGCCAGCATGGTATAGCAATGTCTCTCCATATTTCTGGAGGAGACCTGTGCCCAGCAGTGGGACGTTTATGGCTTAGTTTATAATTGTAGGAGTAGTAGTTATATTATAAATACCATATATAAACATTTGTATTATCTAAGTTTATGGGTTGAAGAGGACAGTTGTTCACTAATATTTAATTTCTTTGTTTTCAGTTACCACATAGCTCAGCCTCAAACACATCCAATATTACTCTACCATTGCCTTCACTCACACCACCTTTACCAGTGCTAGCACCAACATTACCTCCAGCATCACCAATACCTTCCTCACCACCACAGATGCCAGCAGTTATAGGCGATAGAAATAGGCGCCCTATTGTACGAAGGCGACATACCCGTGACGTCATGACACCAGACGTAGCTCGGCGTACCCTGGTGGATATCAGCAGGGAGCGGCAGGAAATAGAAAGGGGCAACCAGCAAATTTTGCAACAAATGTTGGTTGTCCTTAATAATATAGCAGAGAACATTAGTAGGTTAGTATATGAGATTGTTGATAACTAGTAAAAGAATATTTACATTTATTTATTTATTCAAGTACATAAATCTATCTCTAATAATCTTATTAATATTTATTAGTAAGAATATACATACATAACAAAACATACAAAGTCATAAAACAAGTGATAAATGAAGAGAGTTAATGAGTAATTGATTTAATTAATTAAACAAGAATACTATATATATGTACTATATATTTAATTTGCAGGATTGCGGGATTCCCACAGGCGACCCCCGAGGGCTCCTCTGACAGCTAGCCCATAATAAATTTAGGTCCCTTTGTCCACCACTGCCATGGTAAGTTGGCTGCACGTTCGCTTCTTGAGCAGCTTCTTCCTCAATAAGTGCTGATGGTGCTTCCATATTTGATTTTACACACATATTATATAATACCACACATGCATTTAATATTGAAGCTGCTACTTGTGGTGTGTAATGTAACACACAATGCACCAATAAACACCTAATAGAAGCTTTCAGCAGTCCAATGACATTCTGGGTTCTCACATGCATCTCAGTATAATAAGCTTCTGGAGTACCCAGAGTTGTGTTGGTTATTGGTGTCATCATAAGTTTCCTTAGGATACCCAGAATCACCTGTAAATTATAAAAATATTTTATTTCAGTAGTTTGTAAATTTAATTAACCATACATATAACAACTTTATATAATAAGGATGTGTTAAGAAAGATTATTATAAGTTTAAACATCAATTTATAATATTTACTTTATTTATATTATGATTAACCCGCGAGCACTCGCGCTATGACCATTATGCTCACAGTAAATTTGAAACACGCGACATTTTGTCAAAATTATTCGTACGTACATCGTTCATTTGGTAGCTGAGTTTTGTTCCGTCCCCCACCCCTGTATGCAGTTCACTTCTCGCCAGTGTGCGCCAGTCACTTGGACGAGGTGGTTGGTTGCGCCGTGTACCATCAGGCGGCGTTTTGCTCATCGCGCGGGTATCGACGGAAGGACCTTTTTTTTACTCATGACTTTATTTTTTTTCATCTTAGCGACAGTTTTACTGCTACTTTTATGCACTATTATGATTTTACATTACTGAAATAGTAATTTACTATGTATTTCTATTATAGATGGATCGTGATCGAAGGATAACATAGCCGGAATCAACAGTCAAATCATTTACAAAGCATAATACGAGTATAATCATCACACGCAGAGGCTTCTTGAAACAACTAGCTCTTCAACTAATACAGCCACATATCTAAAGAAGAAACACCTTCCAAAATATTTCATATCCTCTTCAGCAAGTGATGAAACTTTTTTTTACCAGAATCTGTGTTACCAGAAGAAGAAAAACCAAGTGGTATCTGTGCGGTTTTCCCAAGACGCAAAAATCGCAGGAACAAAAAGAACTGCATTTACTGCCAATTTTTTTTATGTACCGAGCATAGTCGTACACTATGTGATATGTGTAAAGCTCGCGTATACGACGAAGATTAGTTATTTATACTTAGTTAAGTTTTTTTTTGAAAAGTTTTGTTTTGTTTAATTTTTCCGTAAGATTGCTTTACAAGACTGGCAAATTAGTTCCTATGATTGTTAATTAAAATAAAAAATATTAATATTGGTAACTTTTTGAATATTTATTTTGTAATATAAATAATTTGTATTTTATTGAATAAAATATTTTTATTAATATTTTTTTGTATTATTTGACATTCATAAACGTGAGCAAAGTGCTCTACACACGAGTGCTGATGTAATAATTTCTTGAGGCGCGAGTGCTGGCGGGTTAAACTAAAAAATAAGATAAACCATATTATTGTTACGAGCTGGGGTTCGATGATAAATTATAACTCACTATGTCACTTAAACTGAACTTTATTTATACACAAACACTATACACACTTATTTACACAACTAGTAAAGACACACTTATTTCACACTTAATTCTCAACACTAAACACTTCCGATTTATTTCCTTCGCTTCTTGTTGATCGCTTCGATATTCAATTGTAACTGTTCGACTCGCGCGCTGACGCTGTATTTATACCGGCCGGAACACATAACTAGCATTTTCGAGACTCATCACGAAAGTTCTGGTAGCTTGCGGTCATTCTAGTTTGTTCTATTTACAGCAACGCCATCTCTTAGAGGATAGATGAAACAGCTTTAAACCACCGATACATTCAATCTCTTCTAGTACCCCCATTCACCGATAGATGGCGTAACACTACCCCCCTCAAACGTGTTCGTCTCGAACATCGTTGGACCCATAGTAACGAGCCAACCGGTCCACATGAACTATCTTCGGTGCACCTCGCGACCCCTTCTGGATTCGATAGGTGTCGTCGTTCATCCTGATAATTATGCGATATGGCCCGTCCCACCTGGCTTGTAACTTAGGCAATTTACCGTAGTTTTGTACTGGGTTATGAAGCCACACCAATGATCCCTCATCGAAGCCTTTGTTGTTCGCCTTCCGGTCGTAGCGAGTCTTCATCTTCTCAGACATCTGTTGTCCTGACTCCCATGGAGCTCCTACATTGTACACCTTCAATGCACCACTGCTACGAGTATGTGGCCCCTTGCCAGCCGCACAACTTGTGCATTTGCGGCACCAATCCTTGACGTCATCCCGACAGTGGAGCCAATAAAACCGCTCTCGGATCTTAGTAAGCGTTTTCTTAACTCCCATGTGACCTCCCGAAGCACCATTGTGATAGAGCTGCAGTACTTCCGGCACCTTAGTCTTGGGCACTACCATTTGCAGATGGCATTGGTTACCTCGAGCATTTTCCCATTTGCGGCACAGAACTCCATCCTGGACAACATAGGACATTTTTGCTTCTCATCATGGACAAGTCGGTTCAGTTTCCTCCTTTGCCTGGTGTCAAGGAGGGTCACAATTCTGTCGGTACTTACACACAGGAGGACAACATGGCTCATATAACGGTTGATATGACGGGAATTCCTGATCCTTTCTTAGCCAATGCGCATGATAGAGGTCCTGCTTATGCTTCTTCGGCTTGTGCCCCATGTTTATCAGCTTATAACTCATTGAATGACCATATTAGGAAAAACTTACCACATTTAACCAGATTACCTGACCTGAAGAGGAGTAAAATTTGTTTTGAAGGTAATACTTGTGTTAGAGAATTTATTGTTCAGGTTGAAGAGTATTTCCTGTACAAGAACTTTGATGAAGCTTTGCTGGTTGATTCGTTTAAGACTTGCTTTCTGGTACTGCAGCTAAATGGTTTCGAGCTACTCTTTCTACCATTGCCTCTTCGCAACATCTTAAGCTAGCTTTACTCAAGCGCTTTGACAAGCCTGAGTATGACTTTTTCTTAGATCAGAGCCTTCGCACACGAAAGCAAAAACCTAATGAGTCGCTTCCCGAATTTATCACTGAACTTATGGATATGTATTGTCGCTTAGTAGTTCCTTTGTCAGAACCTGTCATGATTAATATTATTAAAAACAAACATGTTGCCTATTTCTACACCTTTTGTTTTATGTAGACCTGTTATTTCTCTTGAACAGTCTATCAATTTAGGTAAAGAATTAGAAGTTTGTGTTAATAGAAAAGCTTTTGCTAAGGATTCTTCAAATCCTTTTAAAGTTGAGAAGCCACTGGTTCGCTCCAACGCTGTTAGGACAGATAGTGTTAAATGTCAATCTTACCACCATTGACCACACTTACCAACATTGTACTACTGTACCTGGGATTATGTGTTTTAAGTGCAAGAAGTTGGGTGTTATAACCAAATTCTGTGATGTTTGCAACGCGAAGAAAACTTCACCTGTTCCAAAAAACTAGTTTCGTTGCATCGAACACCAGTTTCTGTTAAAACTGAGAATGCCTCGATGTCTAAATTGGTTTAGATTAGGTCTAGTAATGCACCTGACGTTGCTACTCGTAATAAGGAATTCTCGGACTGGTTGGATTATTTAAAAGTATTTTTTAGTTTAAATAGGTCAGCTCCTATTCTCTTTGTTAAAAATAATGACAGTAGACCATTTTTATAATTCTCAGTTAGTGGTGAAAATTTTTCTGGTTTATTGGATAGCGGTTCAAATACAAGTGTTTTAGGTTTTTGTTTTAACATATCGAGTTAATTCAATTTATTCATTTTCATAACAATCTAAGTACATTATATTATTTAGATAAAACTATATACCTATTTAATTAAACATAAATGTTAAAATATTATCCTACGAAATATGTATATACAAAACAAATAAAACGAAAACAGAAAATAATTTAGAGGGCGTCATAAAAGTCCTCCACATCGCCGTCGACTGGGAGCGTGCCCAGAACGCTGGCAGCATTGCCACGTTGTATGGCAATGCTAAATTTTTGGGCCAAGTACAACCCAGCCTTCTGGTCACACGAGGCGTCGACCAGTCTCTTTGCGAGATCTTTAAAAAGAGATCTTGCACTTGGACCCCATGGCCCCAACGTTTCGACCGGCTCAAATACGTAATCCCCTACTAGGTTTGCGTATTTGCGCCGTTTGAAGGTCTCAGCTGTAGCAGCAGCAGCGCCCGCACAACCCGCTGTGCCAGGAAGATGAGATGGCGCGAGCGTATCGACACACGTTGCGTCCCACACCAAAGGCCTACCCAACTTCCATGGCAGTAAAGACATACCATCTGGTCTTTTGCCATCGTCACGTGCCAGCCCCTGCGGTTATTAGTGTTTTAGGTTCAAATTTTCATCATCATTTTATTAAATTAGGTTACCAACTAAAGGCAATTTCTAGTTCAGCTTATACAGCAGATGGTTCTGCACAAAAAGTTTTAGGCACTTCAGATATTCCAGTTACTTCTGATAACCTCACCAAGGTCGTAACATTCTTGGTTATACCTTCTTTTGAACCTCCTATCATATTAGGATTTGATTTTGGCTTAAATTTAATCTTGCTAAAGACTTTTAGAAAAATATAACTTTAGTTAAATATGATAATTTTAAAGGAGAATGACCAAAGAAAAATGGCAGAATTAGGTCTGGGTTTGTTGTGGCGAGCTTAAACTTCATATGAACAAAACAAATTGTTTATTTTCTCTAATATTTTTTTATATTTTCACTTTGTCTCGATAAAGCCGGATTATTTTATGATGATAAAAAGCATTCCAATTGATTACGAACTAGGTGCTTACTTTATTATTTGATTGTTGCCATAGACAATGGTGTGACAGGAATAGACGTTTGACATTGATGCGTATCGATTATTAAATAAGTAATCGATATGATCGACCTTTATAGGGTTGGTTTGGTTTAAAATATAATAATTAAAATGCAGTTAATTAATTGTTAATCAACATTTTATCAATAAGCTAATTCTTTTGTAGCAAAACAACTTTTAAATCAAATAAAAACTTCACAGCATCGTTTTAACGTTATATCGATTTCACATAAAATCGATTTAAAATGTGCAGCTCTGCTTTTGTCTCTGGCTGTGACAGGTAGATGCTACAGAATAGTTCTGCGTTTAGATGTCAATCTGACATAATGCCTTTGATAATTCAAACGTACCCACATTGTTCATTCTTAACTAAACATTAAACACCGATACCTCCTTTTTCGGCTTTCCCGAGTGAAAATAGAATAATTTATAGACTCTGTTACTTACGCCGATTTTTTTGATATATTTTTATTACTGAGCGCTTCAATATAATTTCAGACATTTTGATGTATGGAGATCTGCCATTGTCCTTTGTATGGAAGATGGGCTAAGTTTGCTTCTCGATGATTTTTGACCAGTAAAATATAGTAAATATACGCCTAATTAAAGTAAGAAAAAATGAATACGATATACAGCGGCAGTTCTTAGCTATCGGACATTAAAGATTTCAAATATTTTGAGGTTAAGTATTGTGATAGTTACATGATTTAATCATATAAATAGTAGTAAATTAGTTAATTATCTCCCGTGCTTCGAAGAGTACTTACGTTAAGCCGTCGGTCCCAGTTGTAATCTTTCACCATCGCACGTCGTTTAGTCAGTACCCTCCAATAAACCGATACTTACTGGTCTATATCTATACGTACAGGTATTTAATTTCTTTTTTTTTGACATGAATATGACATGTATTACCACTTATTATAAACTTATCTTATCTTATCTAAACCATACAATATCGCTTTCCCTTTGGGTTATGGCGGTCAGACTATGGAAAAGCTAATATTCTGTCATATCTGGTTAGACTAGTAAGCGGATCCAGGGCTCCTAGGCGTTGAAGTCTTGGATGCAACCGACATAACTCTAGGATGGTGATGATATGATTTAATCATATCACCGGAATTTATTAGAAGCCTCTATGTATATTATACAATATAGAAAATAATTGTAAAAAGAAGTGGAGCTACGAAACAAACGCTTGTACATTATATTAGTTTGCGGTTTTTTCAGTCTGATATATTTCATACTGAGAATTCTCAATACCATGTGGTACAATTAATGAGAATGTCAGCGAGGGTAGTTCGCAAAAGATATGCTCATTCCATTGGAACTTATTACAAAGTTGGCATTAAAACAACACTGTTTTATGCTTAATAGGTAAATGAAACTCAGTTTTTATGTAATTCTTTATTTTATTTGTTTTTATACCTAAATCTTCTACAAATAAATCACCTCAAAATGAAGCAGGAGCTTGTATATCGTATACCATAATGTGGTGCAGGTATGGCCTCAGAAGTTACAAAAGCTTCAATTAATGTGTAGCATTCTAATCATAAGACTCCGTTCAATTCCTGAAACAAACAATTAAAGTAGTTTGAATATTCGGTGAGGAGAGCACGAGAGAATTGTAGGAATTGAGAAGAGAAGTAAACAACACTTACACAGACTGGCGCTATCCATGATCTCAAAATATTGAGCTCCGAATCACATAGCTTTTCCAAAGAACGGACGTGTTGCTGCCAAGGTACCGCAAAGGAAGAGTTAACATAACTGCAATCTTCACCACGGCTAGTTGTTCTAAGTCCAGACGACACCACAATACATTTTTCAAAATATCATAAGATTTTGGTGTTATTTTGCTTGTTAGAACTTTTGTTATGTCAACCTGTTTTCACTATGAACGTAATTTTTCCCTATTAAAAGGGGTTTGCAAGAAACTGTAAACATTTGCCTAAATATGCAAAATGAGTTTTGAATATGAAATGGCGATGTCACGACCGGAACAACGCAGATACTTTTAATTTTGAACTAAAATTCCCCGTTTCGCTTTAAATTAAAATTAATATATATAAAATTATAAAATAAAAGAAGATTTCTAGATATGAATGGTTTAGAAGCAAACGTGCCACAAAATAGCCCAGTTTTGGTCATTCTCCTTTGTTCAGTAACTTGTTTTTCACAGCTCACTCCTTCTGAGAAACAAACATTAGATGAAACCATTGCTCTCCTTGAAGACATCTCGTATGAGAAGAAAGGTTTAGGTCTTACACATCTTGTCAAATACAAAATTAATGTTACTAGTGAACCTTTTAAACAAAGATATTGGCCTTTGAGTCCGGCTAAACAAAAAGAACTTTATGATGAAGTTGAAGTATTACTTAAGGAAAACATTATTCAGCCTTCTAAATCTCCTTGGTGTTCCCCCGTCCTTGCTGTTGAAAAGAAGGATGGTAGTACTAGATTATGATTAGATTCAAGACGTTTCAATTCTGTTACAATTAGAGATAGTTATCCATTGTCTTACCCATCTAGAATATTAGATAACCTTCGTGGAGCTCGTTTTATTTCAACAATTGATCTATCCAAGGCCTTCCTTCAGATTGCTCTGGATGATTCTTCTTGTGAGAAGACTGCTTTTGTAGTCCCCGGTAAAGGATTATTTGAATTTGTTAGAATGCCATTTGGGCTTACCAATGCACCTGCTGAATTACAGAGATTAGTAGATAAACTTTTTGGTCCTGAATTTGATAATGTATTGTTCTGCTATTTAGATGATTTGATCCTTATAAATGAACAATTTGATGTTCATATAGAGCAGCCATACTCAACCTTTTTTTACACTGGGCCACATAATTGCTACTGTTTAATCTAGCGGGCCGCAGTAATTTACTTACGTACCTGCCTATGTCGCGTATGGCCTTTACCGAGCTATAATAGTCTATCTATGTACCAAATTTCATCAAAACCGATTCAGTGGTTTCGTTGTGAAAGCGTAACAGACAAACAAAGTTTCTTTCGCATTTGTAATATTAGTGGGAAAGTGGGGATTCTGCGACAGTAACATAAAACTATTACATTAGAAAATATAAGCATTTATTTATGTAATAAAAATTGATGTGATTTTTGTAGCAAACTTTTGTAAATTTTTGATAAATCAGGCACATAATTACTGCATGCTACTCTCAAAATGTCGTCTAGAGGTGTGAATCAGTACGATAAACGCGCTGTCGGTGCCATTCTGCCAAGCCTTGAGGCGTGGGTTGGACGAAAACGCGGCCGCGTCACCTACCGATTCCTTCCTTCCACTCGACACCACTAAAACGACACCATCGGCGGTGTCGTATGGAATCACTAGTCCATACGACATCACCGACTAATAGTGAGGTTACCTACATACAAAGTTGTTGATATGAAAACTCCAATTAAGTTCAAGCAGTTTCATTAATGAGGTATGTCATTTGATAAAGTTTATATTTATCTGTCACTCAAATGGTCATCTTGACATTGTTCATTGCAATTTGCATATCATTGTCTTTCCGTCCGAATATTTTAATTTTTCACAATGGACATGGATACTAATACTGACGACATAAAATACATAAAAACTAATGGCGGAACAGCTTTGCTCTGGCAAACGTATAAATTTCACCGTCACAAGGGATATAAAAACGGCTCAGTGTTATGGAGATGCACTAGCTTCAAAAGGACAAAGTGTCCAGGTACGATAACTATAATGGTAAGTATCCTTTTCATTTGTCATTTTTTAGAGTATTCCATAGCCTTTACTTATTTTACTAGAATAAATTTTAATATTACTTTTTAGAATGACATAATTACAAAGACCAAAGATCACACTTGCGGAAGAGACGCCTTTGCAAATGACTGTTTGCTGGTAACAAACGCATAACGAAATAAGGTAATTACATCTGACCAACCAATACCAACCTTATATGAAGATAATGTGTTTACATTGAAAGAAAAAGGTCATGATTTACTGAATGAAATTCCAAAGTTTAAAAGTATTAAACAATTGCTTTATGATGCAAGAAATAAAGAACTTGGAGTTCCCGCTACAATTTTTAAATCTATAAATGAGGTCACTGTACCGGTAAGATTTCGCGAGTCTATATTAGCGGATTACTATTATGATGGTACTCGCATATTGGTGTTTTGTCCCAGTCGTTGTCGTGTAATGATTTGTAAAATCACTGAGTATTTCGTTGATGGAACTTTTGCAGTCTGCCCGACTCCCTTCCAACAAATTTACAATATTCTTGGTGACATAGGCAGCACTTTTGAAGAAACAAAAGTGGTACCACTTATCAGTGCATTTATGGCTAATCGAACACAGAAAGGCTATGAGTTATTTAAAAAAATATAAAATTTATAGATTTAAAAATATAATATTTATAGATTTAAAAATTAAAATATTCGGACGGAAAGACAATAATATGCAAATTGCAATGAACAATGTCAAGATGACCATTTGAGTGACAGATAATATAAACTTTATCAAATGACATACCTCATTAATGAAGCTGCTTGAACTTAATTGGAGTTTTCATATCAACAACTTTGTATGTAGGTAACCTCACTATTAGTCGGTGGTGTCGTATGGACTAGTGATTCCATACGACACCACCGATGGTATCGTTTTGGTGGTGTCGAGTGGAAGGAAGGTACCGATTGACTCAGATTCTCACTGGGCGGCCATGGGTGCTTCGGTTAGTATCTGAATCGAATCGGACGCGAATGGAAGGCGCAATGCCACCACTGTGCAGGCGACCAGGATTCCGCCCAGCATACGCTTTAGGATTGCCCGGCATGGCCATCGGAACATGAAGTTCTGGTCGACCAGATCGGACGAGATCTGTCGCCGAAAGCAGTTATCGCTGCCATGCTGGTGGGCGAGGAGGGCTGAGGCGCATTGGCCTCCTTTTGCGAGCGAATCTCAGGTTCCTTTTAAGCTTGAACCCATAGCAATATAGGTAGTAATATGTAGTGTTCTGTGTGTACGCAATAAGGGAGAAAACATGAGTAAATGCGTGAATTAATTAATATGTTAATTTTACGTAATTTTTAACCCTTATCAGTAATACTACTGTAAAAATAAAAGTACTGGGCTGTGCCGCGGCTCGGGCCGCACAAAAAAGGCCAGCAGGCCGCATGCGGCCCGCGGGCCGCAGGTTGAGTATGGCTGATATAGAGTATTTACAGAAAATTCATAAAACTCTGAAAGACGCTGGCCTTACCGTCAATTTAAAAAAGTGTGAATTTTGTAAGGAAAGACTGCGTTATTTTGGTTATATTGTTGATAGTAAATGTTGACACACTGATCCTTCTAAATTAGAGTCAATTAATAATTTTCCTCGTCTTTCAAATATAAAACAACTCAGAAGTTTTCTTGGATTATGTTCATATTACCGTATTTCATTTATAAATTCGCTGATATTGCTTCTCTTTTTTTTTTTTTACAAGCCTGAATTGGTGTCCCACTGCTGGGCAAAGGCCTCTCCTTCCGACTTCCATTTCTCACGATCCGCTGCCATTATTTGCCAATCTTTTGTATAAGCGTCTAACTCATCGCGCCATCTTCTCCTGGGCCGGCTTCTCTTTTAACTAAATTAATTTCTTCAAGTAAAAAGAATCCTAAAAGATCTTTTGATTGGAATGACGAAGCTGAAATTGCATTTGATAAACTTAAACAAGCATTAACTTCCTCACCCGTCTTGCAATGCACTAATTTTGAAAAACCATTCTTTTTACATTGCGATGCTAGTTCAGTTGGTATTGGTAGCGTTTTGAGTCAAGAAGATCAAAACGGCGAACAACACCCCATAGCTTTTTATTCTAGATCACTTAATAAATGCGAACGCAATTATAGTACTACAGAACGTGAGTTACTTGCCATTTTAGATTCAATATAACACTTTAGACCTTATATAGAAGGTATGAAATTTACAGTAATCACTGACCATGCTAGTTTAAAATGGTTGTTAGGTCTTAGTAATCCTACAGGAGGTTAAGCTAGATAGGCTGCTAGAATCTCACAATTTACTTTTGATATTATTCATAAAAAAGGCTCTTTGCATTTAGTTCCTGATGCTTTGTCTAGAATAGAAGTTGCAGCTATTAAAGTTTCTCCTATACAGAATATTATATCTCCTGAAGACGATATTGATGATCCTTGGTATAGAAAAATATTTTTAGATTGTCAAAAGTTTCCTTTAAAGTATAAAAATTTTAGAGTCGAAGATAAAACATTGTATAAATTTTGTAAGAATAGATTTGATCCCACTAGTCGTTTAAATTGGAAAATTGTTATTCCCAAAGAGCAGATTATTGATACCATTAAATCTAATCATGATGACACTAAATCAGGTCATCTTTATTAAAACAACATTATTTTTGGAACAGAATGTTTAATGATGTTCAAAATTACATTAAATCTTGTGAAATCTGTAAAGCTTAAACATAGTACTTCCCCACCTTTAGGTATTATGATTAACCCTAAGAAAGTGGATCGTCCAATGGTCATGCTCTCAGTTGATATTATAGGAATTCTGCCTAAAAGTTATTCTGGTCATAAGTACATTCTTTCTGTTGTAGATGTTTTTACTAAATTTTGCTGGATTTTTCCTTTTTTCTTTTATCTGTAAAAGTATAGAAAAAGAAATATTTCTTAAATTTGGCTGTCCTTAAGTAATAGTTTGTGATAATGGGACTCAATTTGTTTCTAAACATTTTGTAGATTTAATGAAAAGTTATAATATTACTAAAATATTTTACAACACTTTGTATACACCTGAGAACAATCCTGTAGAGAGATATAATAAGACTATAGAAACTTGCATATCTTGTCTTGTCAAAGAAGATCATAGAACTTGGTCAAAATTTTTGGTTCATATTCAGTTAGCTTTGAATAGTAGTGTAAAATTAGCTACAGATTTTACACCTAATTTTCTTATGTTCGGTAGAGAACTTATTTTTGATGCTTCCTTACACCATTTTAGTAATTCTTTAGAAGATTTGTCTCAACTTAAATTTGGGGACAGAGATTCATTTGCTTATTCTCTTAAATCACTCAGTGATATTTTGTTAGAGTTCAGGCTCATTTGTTAAGCGCTTACAAGCGTAATGCGCGTTATTATAATTCAGGGAGGAAAGTCATTTCTTTTGATGTTAGTGACGTAGTATGGAGAAGAAATTTTGTTCAATCTAATGCTCCTGCATTCTTTTCGGCTAAGCTTGCACCTAAGTTTGTAAAGTGTAAAATTATTAAAAAGATTTCAGATAATGTTTACCTCTTAAAGGACTTCAATAAGAGAACTTCTGGTAGATATCACATTAAAGATATTATAAAATATTAACTTTTAGATTTCCTAACTTTGACTTGGATTTAGCATGCTGATGGAAGCAGGCGCTTGTTTGTTGAAGTATGAGATTGATGTATGTTAGATTTGCGCCACTTTGTATGATGATGAATGTTAGGTAACTTCTTGCAGTTTGTGAACCTTAAGTTTAAGTTCAAAAATAGCTTAGGTCCTTTTCGGCTTTACATTTTTGCGAATTCCATAGGTTCCGTTTCTCAACATCACTAGATCTTATGTACATTTTTGTTTTCGTTAAGGTTTTATACCTTATATTTATTTTTGTGTTTATCGTTCAGTTTGTTTGTATTGAACGACTTTTTTGTGTTTTTGTGTCTTATTCCTGTGTAGTATTTAGGTACTTATTCTTAAGTCTACCGGATTTGACAAATTTTTTTTGGAATTCCAATCCTGATTTGACGTTTGGGGAAACCAACGTTTCACTTGGTCCCCGGATATTTTTTGCCGGTTACTGACGCTTTTGGGCAGTAACCAGGTTTATTGCGTTCTTGGAAGTTTCCATTCCTCGAACGTATTTGTTTTTTTTGCTTTGTTCTATTGTGCACGGTAAGTTGGTGGTGTTATGCCGGTCACAATAGACAAGTTCTTTTTTGTTTTTGTTCTGTTGTGCACGGTAGGTCGGTTGTGTTGCGCCGGTTTGTATTTTGAAATGCTACTGTGCCCGGAAAGTTGGTGGAGTTATGCCGATCACAGTTCCATTTCTTTTTTTTTTGTGTTCACACCGCTTTGTTGTGTTGAATCACCCTTACCATTTTTGTGTTCTCACCGCCTTGTAGTGAAGTACCCCCATTTGGCGTCCGCGCCCGACGCGTCTCTTAGAGGCGTTGTCTTTTGCATGCAACCTTATTGGTTACTTTAAGACTTTTGATGTTCTCTATAGAGTTGGTGGCGAGGGTGCCTAACCGCACTTTCTAAAAACAATCAATAGCCAAGAGTTTAGATGACCTCTTATAGAGTCGGTGGCGTAGGTGCCTAACCGCACTTTCAATAAAACATCCAAGTTAGGAGTTGTGCTCTTACAGAGTCGGTGGCGAGGGTGCCCAACCGCACTTTCATGGAGCAACTCTAGCAACTATTTGTATTTATTTTGTTTGATTTTTTTTGGAAGTTGATAGAGTCTTGAAGTTTAGTAGAGACTTGTAGTTTTGGTAGAGTCTTAGGTAGAGTTTTTTGAATTCACATAGAGTTCAATGTAGAGTTCTATGTAGAGTTTTTTTTGGAATTACAGCATTTGTTTGTTGAACGTTTTAATTGGTCTTCTTTTCGGCATAAAAGAAAGAGTCCTTTCTTTTATTATTTTTGGGTTGGATGTATTGTAACGCATCGATTTTATCTCGCATAACACTGCCGCCAATGCGCCCTTTTATTCGTGAAATTGGTTAGTATTAGTCGGGTTGTCGACGTTAAATTTAATATTTGCGTGCATGGGCTGCTTTATTTTCTAAATTGTCTATGGTTGGTTTAGTTGGCAGCCTTTAGGCTGGCAACACTGTCAACGCCGTCTGGCGGATTTGTCGAGTACTTTTCTCGTTGAACTCGACGGCGTCACATCGCGTCGTTTCGATAATCCATCAAATTTGGATTAATCCCCATAGGATGTTGTATTTTCCCAATTAATTTCCCTTGAGGAGCCGTGGGACGGCACAAATAATAAAGTATTCACCAGTATGGTAAGATTTCTTGATTTTTGCAATGTTTTTGTCGGATCGATGGAGTCCGAATTTTAAATGTAAATTTTCTTGTTTTCGTATTATTTGCAGACACATTGAATGTTTAAGAAATGCCTGCGGAGTTAATATTCAATCGTTTTGATTAGCTTCACTTGAAAAAAACGGTGAGTTTGTGATATTTCGTAACTTAGCATAACCGCCATTTTGAACCAATGTGTTTTTGATACAAAGTTGTTTGTTCGGCTTTCAGCGGATGATAATCGCGTTTTTGGATATACTTTTGAATTTAGCTTGCAATCTGGAATGGCTCTGGCTCGCGTAAATCGTGGATTGGCTTGCGGAGGCACTGTTGTCGACGCGACAATATGATCGACAGTTCCAGTTAATTATTTATTTGTATTACTTTGAAGACTTTTTAACCCATTCAGCATAACGTTCGATAAATCGGACGGACGGAAATTTCTTATATTTCACTGAAAAACTATTTGATTTGGTAGTTTTTTGTTTGCAATGGAAGTTTAATATTGTTTCTACACTGGCAACCCCATTTCAAAGAGCTGAATGACATAACTCGCTTGTCAGCTGTCATTTTCCAAAATGGCGGGACGCGATCGGACTGTTTTGAGTAAATGGTAAGTAATATTTTGTATTTTCTTGTAATTTTTTGCAATAAACGTTTAACAAATCTATTGTGTTTGTTGATATAGTGTATACTAATGCATACGTAAGCTTGTTTTAATACCAAAATTGTTATTTCAGTTTTTATGTGTGATTTTACTGCCGTCCGATAAATCGGACGTCATGCATATTGGGCTCTAAGATGTGGTTTTTGCTTGCTTGTTACAGCTTGAAAGTGCATGAAATTTTATCGGCTTTAGATTTAGAATGCGAGGATGATAATCAGACTGCGGAAAACATGATTTATGTTGAACCACCTATTGAACGGAGTGATCAGGCTACAGATGAGGATAGTGACAAGTCTGATGAGGAGCATAATGCCAACCTAAACCACTTGGGACGCAAATTGCTATAAAGTAGATGTCAACTACAACGTTTTCAAGATCATAGAGATAATAATCAGCCGTCAACATCTTCAGGGCTCCAATCATCAAATACCGGTACTTTGCGGCTACTTTCATCGAGTGTAGAAAGTGACGATGAAGATGATGAACCCCTTTCTGCTCTGAAAGCGCGGAATAATCCACCTAAAAAGTCACAGGCAAAGAAGAAAAGGACGACTTTGTGGAAAAACCAATTACCTGAATTTTCATGCACAGAGTACAACCCATAACCAACGTCTGAAGAAAGTCGGAATTGTAAAGACCCCCTAGAATATTTCAGGCTCGGTAAAACAAATTGCAGATCAAACAAACCTCTATGCGGGACAGAAAAATAAGTCATTGATGGTTACAGAAGACGAGATTTATGTAATTTTGGGTGCTATGTTATTGTCGGGCTATGTGAAGTTACCAAATAAAAGACTGTATTTCTCTAAAGACAATGATGTGCCGAAAATTCTGGCAGGAATTATAAGATGTAACAGATTTGAAGCTATACTTCAAAACTTACATTTGAATGATAATACGCATTTATCAGCTTCTTCTGATAGGCTGTATAAGTTGCGTCCGCTGCTAGACAGTTTGGGCGAACCATTCCAAAAGCATTACGGGCTAGATGAACATTCCAGCATTGAAAACACCTATGTGGGTAGTTGTAGGATTAACATCAAAAGTTTAAAGCTCTACATTTGAATATTTAAATTAATTAGTAAATATATTGTTTTAATTAATTAAATGGTAATATCTTATTAAATACAATTAGTACCTGCCAGTATAGTGTTAGCACTCTCCTAAATACACAAATTTCAAATTTTCTTCACATCTCAAAACAATGTCTCAATCCCTGCAAGAATCGATGAACAATTTGAGGGATATGTGCTTCAAGCGGATGTCAGAGTTTGAAGCTGAGCTGCCAAGATCTCAAAGCACTCCATCATTGCCAGGACTGACCGCCGAGTACAATTCCATCAAGACATTTGTGATGGAGGCTCTGAATGGATTTCAACACCAAATTGAGCTTCTTGCACACACCATAGACACAATGGAGATGAGGAGTAGACGGAAAATGTTGCTGCTTCACGGTATTCCTGAGGGCAGCAAAGAGGACACAGCCAAGGTGGCGGTGGAGGTAATCAGGCAACACCTCAAGACTGACATATCTGTTGCTGATGTGCGGCGCTGCCATAGGATGGGACGCACATCAGGTAACCTCAAACCCAGGCCCATAGTTATTAAGTTTAACAGCTCCTCCCTGCGAGACAGTATTTGGTTTGCCAAAACAAAGTTTAAGGCCACCGGAGTCACAGCGTCGGAGTTCCTAACCAAGCAGCGGCATGACACTTTCATGGCCGCGCGTCAGAGATTTGGTGTGTAGAAGTGGGCGGTATAAACCATAAACAGTTTAAATAACTGCGTATTGGACTAATACCTAAAATACGGTATTCTGTTGAACAATAACTGCTTATTCGGATACACTCTTTACTCGTCAATACCGCGCCGCCGTCGCGATACCGCATTCAGCCAAATCAGCAAACTGAATCGGCGCTATCCAAGACAACGGACGATTCACGGTATTGACGGGTATTGGGTATAATAATACCTGCAATACCATGTTGTACACAGTACCTACGACGCGGCGAACGATACAATACCAGCCGAGCCGACTGTTGCCGAAATAATACGAATGAATGCACGATCTATATCAACTATCAATGGCGCGATTAGACTGCGACAGCGCATGTAAGTCCCGTGTTAAGCTTTGGTCTGGTGATCATGACGCACAACGCTGCGGTATGCGGTATGCGTTGCCGGACACTCAATCATATGAAAAACGTCGAGAATGTTCTCTTGTTCCGTCGCAGTATGCGTCAGCGGCGAGGGGCAAGCGCGGTGAAGTGGGGAGGTGTACTGCCGCACAGCGCGGCGTCATTCTCGGTTCAACGCTGCGGTGTCCGGTGTGCGTCACGGGTGTGCGTCACTGAGTCAATATGGAATTTTTCGAAGACAATTTAATAGAATTAGTTCGCAACTATCCTTCTTTATATAAAAATAAAGACAAAAAACATAAAAGTTTGATAGTTAAAGAAAATTGCTGGAGGGAGATAGCTGAGAAGTTGAATAAAACACGTGAGTTGTTTGTATATATTTTTAATTGTTTATTCGACAGCGGTAGGTACCTAAGTTTACATAAAAAGTGGCAAACATTACTAGTGACACATGAAACATTTTGATGATTCTGAGGTTGGAAACTTGATGAACAATTTAATTTAAATTGAATGAACAATTTAACTTGGTGGTGTTTATTTAGTGTTATAGAAAATAAGCAATAAGTTTTGAATTACCTACTCACTTAACTTGTCCTATCTACTTCACTGTCTTGCCAAGGTACACTACCACGATCACTGTTGAAATACTGCTTGAATAAGTCACGTGTCACCGAACCATTTATATTATAACCTCTTCCCGGTATACGCGCCATAGGAATTACATTTTCAGAAGGCATTTCAAGAGTATTTCTGTCTGAATCGTGTATGATCAAAGAACTGATGATGATGATGATGATGGCTGGCACATGCGTCATACTCGTGAACGGGTGCTACTTGCGATGACTGGTCGATGGCGGTCTTATGGGCTGGTATAATTTTTTATTTATATTTAACTTCATCATTTCCATCGTGGTTCTGAACATTTGCGCGGATTGCCTGCATTGTTAGGTGCATAATGTAAGTGGATGCTCCTGCTTCACCATGTCTATGTTCAGGAGGCTAACTAAATGAACATCAAAATTTAACTTGATTATGCTTGAGTATCATGTAAAGTAAATATATACAAGTAACATAGAAGGTATAACAGTTGCAGCACCTTACAAAAGTTTAATTGTTATGTATTATTAAAAACCTGGCGATGAAAAAGAGTGACCGTGAGTTTTATTGCCCGTTCTTTCTCATGGTTCTACCTATTGCATTGCGAACGTGGCAGTAAATGTAAATGTAGAAGCATACAGTAATAATGTTTAAATTTGACGTTCATAAGTGTCACTTTGTGATCTAAATGAATAAAGGATTTTGAGTTTTTTTTTTTAAGAACTCATCATATTATGGATGATACAAGCTGACATAACCAATTTGTCTACGACACGAGGGTTTACTGCAATAGGTGAAAAAAATATTCGAAATCGTTGACATAATATGCCAAAAGCATTTTCAGATGTTCTTCTTGCTCTACTAAGGCGGTAGTTGAAAATTCGTTTTGACCTATCTTGAGACGCATGATTTTTTGAGTATGGTTTCATCATATAGTTGGTGAGACTAAATGCATCATCACCTACGAAAACATAAGGCATTTCTATGTCAGCTTCCGGCAACTTTGTTGGCGGGGGAAACTTTAGCTGCCCATTTTGAATTTTCTTAAATAAATCAGATTTCATAAATATGCCTGCGTCACCTTCTTTGCCATAAGAACCAACATCTATTGTTATAAATTTTCGATTCGCATCGACCACGGCAAGTAAAACAATAGAAAAAAACTGCTTATAATTAAAAAATAAGGACCCGCTGTTACTTGGGCACACGATGCGTATGTGCTTACCATCTATTGCCCCGATACAATTAGGAAAATTCCATAAAAACCAATATTCTTCGGCTATTCTTTTAAAATCTTCCTCGGTGGGTTCAGGAAGTGCAACGTTTAAAAGTCTCAAGCATATACTTTGTAAGACTTTAGGCACAATTCTGCATATCCAATTATGGCTAATTCGAAATTGAAAACTTAAAGATCTATAGCTTTCTCCAGTCGCCAAATACCTGTAAAAAAAGTAGGTAATTAATAGGTCAAACATCGGTGCAAAGGTAGTCCGTTTCAGTTCAGTGGTCCGTGTAGGTAAACAGAATAGTGAATTTTCAATTATGAATCCATCTAACTAAATCTTATTTCTCCATGAAGAAAAATACTTTATTTATTCGGATTATCTCGTTTAACCTTTTGAACGCCAATCACTTCTATAGAAGTAGGAGATTTTCGTGCCCTCAGCGCCACTACTTGATTAGAAGTAACTATGGAAATACAATAAATTTACGACATTTAGAGCCTTCTTTTTCTGTAGAGATGGGCGCATCGTGTTTTGTAGAGATGGGCGGCCAAAAGGTTAAAATCACTACTCCTGTTTACCTCCATAGAACATCGAACTAAAACAGACTATATAGTAGTTCTATATTAACTAACAATGTTATTGTTTCAGCTGAAGAATGTAAGAATAAATGGCGTAATTTACGCGACAATTATAGAAAAAATCAGAATAAGAAGAAAACCGGAAGTGCTTCTTTCGTTTCAAAGTATGACGACGAAAGACTTAAATTTATAAATGACAGCTTTGAAGAAAGGGAATCTATTTCAAATCTAAATCCCGGAAATGTTCTTGAGGTTGATGATGATAACAATTTGCCAGTAGAGATATGTTCAGGACCAACTTCTTCAATGCCGAGTTCAACGCCGTATTCACCATGTGAATCTATTTCACAACAACCATCGCAAGAAGGACATTCAATAACACAAAACAAAACTCAAGGTACATCACAAGTGAAAAAGAAAAAAAGAGACAGCCTTGTCGAAGAGTTTAGAAAGAATAGAGAAGAAAGAACAAACATGTTGAGACAAATTACAGAAAAAGGCAATACTCCAGTACACATATTCTTTAGGAGTATGGCCGACGTAGTTTGTCAATTTCCTCCGGACAAAATAGCTCAAATCAGAGCACAAGTTTGTAACAGCGTTACTGAAATGGAATTATTGGTCTTGGCGCACCGAGAGACACCATCCCCACAGCAATCATTCAACACACCACAGCATCCAATCCACGCATACAACTCGCAACGAGAGACACCATCCCCACAGCAATCATTCAACACACCACAGCATCCAATCCACGCATACAACTCGCAACGAGAGACACCATCCCCACAGCAATCATTCAACACACCACAACATCCAATCCACGCATACAACTCGCAACGAGAGACACCATCCCCACAGCAATCATTCAACACACCACATCATCCAATCCACGCATACAACTCGCAACGAGAGACACCATCCCCACAACAATCATTCAACATACTTTGATATTATACCGAGTTACTGTATTCGATTAATAAAAATAATATGATTATGAATTGTTTTATTTAATTACCGAAATAAATTCATTTAACTTACCTTAACGCTAGGAATAGTTTTTCTTGTGCCGTAATAGCAAAATTCCGATTTCTGGTTCTAGGCTGTATGTCACTAATATCATCTTTTATGGCCATTAAAATCTTGTTATAGATCTCCCTTGAAACCCGAAAGTAACCCATGAATTTTTCTTCACAATCAATTAAATGCCTTTTTATTAAGGTTTCGTAACAACCTTCACTCCTCCGTTGTAAAAACATGTTCCTCGGAGATTTTCTTTGTCTATTCAGAAGCAGTAAAAATTCTTCTTCTTCCTCCTCTTCAAGCAAAGCACAAATTACAGAAAAATTGTTCATGTTCACGTCTACCTTGGTAGCTGCGGCAAAATCAACTGACCACCTCTCCGCAGGGACGCTAAATGCTGCGTCGTGACGCTGCGTTGCGGCGCATACCGCAGCGTTGTGCGTCATGATCACCAGACCAAAGCTTTAGAGTGAGATGTCACATACATTTATGCTTAAAAATAGGTCAAGGCCATAGTGCAAGGGGCACCTGTTAGGTGCAGAGAAAGTTTGCATTACGACTTGTTACGTAATACAATGCATGAATGCAAAATTATTGTCGCGGGCGAAAGTTAATTACTGTATTATAGATTTGCGGTTTTTAAGGTTTAATTAGTTTTTTTGTACTGTTGTGAATAAAGTTAAGTGTAAATATAAGTATTAAATAGATATAAGTATTCCTTTAATGTACATAATATTTGTTGTAAATAATCATTGACATTGACTTTGTGTTCCTAACCAATAAAAATGTCTCAACGTGTAAATAGCAGTGTGTTATTGGATATTTTCGAAAAAGTAGACCTAACAGCAAGAAAAGCTAAGTGTAAAATATGTGGGGACACGTACAGCTACAAAGCCTCATCGGGCAATTTGAAGGCTCATTTAAAAAAAAAACATTTTGACGCATACCGCCGTGTCATGATTGCGCAGCAGCGTGAAACTCCACATTCTTCACAAGCATTTTTGGTGACATCAGCTGTAACAAGTACGTACTCAGCCTCGACTACAACTGTTCCTAGTACAACAGCACCTACAAGTACAGCAATCGCAGTTGCTTTAGACCCATCATCAACAGCTTCAACATCAAGGCACGTAACCAATGCTTCTTTACCATCAGTCCAACAAAATATGGAAAGGTACGGTACTACTAAGAGAATTTCAAGGGACGTTAAAGACAAAATAGACCATGACCTGCTCCGCCTGTTCATTAAAGGCTATCAACCTTTTTCACTGGTGGAAGAAGATAGCTTTAAGAGATTTGCAAGCTGGATTCCCGGGTATACTCTACCCTCCCGGAAAACGATTTCTAACACTATGATCCCAGCTATGTACGACAAAACAAAGGTGTCTTTGAAAAATGAAGTTTCTGCGTCTGCCGTCGAAGCTGTCTGCCTAACAGGAGACTTATGGACGTCACGTGCCAACGAGTCATATTTGGCTGTAACTGGCCATTACGTCACCGATGATTTTAAAATAAAATCTTTTTTATTAGCATGCACCTGCTTTCCAGAGTCCCATACAAGTGAACATATACAAAGTTCACTTATCACTATGGCAACTGAATGGGGCTTGGAAAATAAAATTAACTTCATGGTCACCGATAATGCGCCGAACATCACGAAAGCTATTCGAGACATAGGCTGGAAGCACTATGGTTGTTTCGCGCACACGTTGAATTTAATTGTCCAGGACACAATTAAGGGATTAGACCATCTCCTGGATAAAATTAAAAATATAGTCCGTTTTTTTAAAACGAGTACGACAGCTCAAGCCAAGTTGCTTAAAGCACAGATTAACGAGGATCCCAACTGTGTGCCGAAACGCCTCAAACAAGAAGTGCCTACACGCTGGAATTCAGCTTATCATATGCTACAAAGATTTGTAGAATTAGAGACACATATTCGGGCAACAATAGCTACAGTACGACAGGACATGCCTATAATCATCAATGAGGAATGGACATTTTGTGCTGAATTGTGTAAGATTCTGAAGCCATTTGATGACGCAACAAGTTCTTTAAGCGGACAGAATTATTTATCTGCAAGTTCCGTCATAATGATGACGCGATGCCTTATTTCTGGGTGCGATATCCTTTTAAGTGAAAACTTCTGTGAAGCATCAAAAAATGTCGTGCATCAACTTCGATCAGGTTTAATCACTAGATTTTCTCAAGTTGAACATAGTGGCACATTTTCAGTGTGTACCTTTTTAGACCCGAGGTATAAAACGGCAGTTTTTGCAGACGCAAACAACGCCAGAAATACTCGCAAACGAGTACAAGATATGATAATAGACGCTATAAATAAAGAAGCACACCAGGATACCACTTCAGGAATATCAGATCCACAACCATCTACCAGCCAAATTACAATAGCCCAAAAATTTGTCAAATTTTCACCATGGTCGGTACTACAAACAATCGTTGGACAGCAAAAAAATACCGGTACGCCTTTGTCTAAGGCCATTAAAGAAATAGACACGTATTTGAATGAGGACATACTTCCTGTATTTGACAATAATGGGTCTTGGAACTGCCCTATGGAATGGTGGCGAAACCATAAATATACGTACCCTTATTTGTCGAAACTTATAAAAAAATACGGCAATGTTATGGCAACATCAGTGCCCTGCGAGCGTGTCTTTAGCAAGGCAGGTCTTATTGTAAGTGATCGAAGGACACGTCTCACAAGTTCCAAGGTCGAACAACTGACCTTTTTAAACAGTAATCTAAAACCTTAAATGTAAATATAAGATGTAAATAATTTAAAATAAGTTATGTAAATATGTATATAGTCTGATTATCTATGTACATAAAATGAAATGAACTTTTAAATGCGCCTGCAATTAGTTTTACAGATGTAAGTATAATATTATCAACTAATTGTAGCCAGTCCTAAGCCTGGATAAAGTATGAAGGAAGGTTCATTAGCCCTATGATAACATTATATATTCATAGTTATCTATACATACATACATAGACTCACGCCTGTTTTCCCGAAGGAGTAGGCAGAGGCATATTGAACGCCCACTTTTCGCCAAGTATTTTGGTCCCACGTAATAGGAGGCGAGCCTATTGCCGCTAATCGGGACGTTTGTTTGCCAGATCAGCCGTTGATCGGCAGGTGCAGGTAGGTTGGCTTGGAACCCTAAGTTCTTGGTGGGAACCCTATGCACTAGTTCTCTATATATATCCATATATACATGAATTGCTGATTATTAGTTTCGCTAAAACTCAAGAACATCGCGTAACTAAGCGTCAAGGTTGGTAAAATCTATGCCATACAGCCTACAGGTACACTACTAATACCAATTCATAAGACTACCCGTCGCCAAACATGAAATCGAATTAAAATGGTTACTTATTTGATATCAGTATTCATGAATAGGTACTAGTAATAACAAGTTATTAAAATAAAGCGTTTTGAAATCCGTTATCATGGTAAATACCGATAAACAGTTATGGTATTCCCAAAACGCGTACCGAACCACGTCTATTGGTGTGTCTCAATGTTGGACCACATACATACATACATATCGTCACGCCTTTTATCCCCGAAGGGAATGTTGGACCAAGGAAGGCATAATACACGTGCTGGCGTCTGATGGTTCGCGTCATCGGGTGGTCAATCTCGGCGAATTGCACAGGATTGAGCAGAAGGATGGCGTGGAAAAACCACACACAGCAGCGAAGCCAGCCACAAAGTCCAAAAGAACTGTTGCCCAAAAAAAAAAACTTATTGTTTGTTTTGGTCAACCGCCGATCCGGGTAGTAGTTTGTAACATTTCCTATCATACTTTGTACCGACTTATTTACTTCACTTTTTATCTAATAAGTAATTGAAACATGTTTTTATTTATATAATTACTGTCGGTCACCGATACCTTTTATTTGTAAATGTCATCTGTCATCTGTCTTATCTGTCAAATCTTCACTTCTTTGGGTACAAGGCTTTTGAGCTATACTTTTTTTTTTCTTCTTCCTTTCTTTTCTTGTTTTTTTTATTTTAACGTGTATATTTTATTTCTATGTATTAATTGTCAATCATTTCTTAAGAACCCGGACCGATGCTGTCTTGTTTAACTTTATACAAATTTTTTTTATTATGTCCCTCTATCATTGTTGGCACTGCTGGCAGGTGGTTTATTATTGGTTGATTTTAATTTTTATTATATTATCACATTATATATTTACATATAATATTTATTAAATTTACATTACGTTTATTTATAGATACATATAATAATATTTATATTTAAGTCTATCATATTATATTATCGCCATTGATATCAACGACATAAGCGACGATGATAGTTTTCACTCATTAAGTAGTGTAGATAGCTTTTCCAGTGTACCGTCCCTTGCTGACTGTCTTAATTCACAGTTTTCTGATGTGCCCAAAAATTTCAATGCCGTTCATATCAACGCCCAAAGCATTCCGGCACATTTCTCTGATATGCTGGCCAATCTAGACTGTAAGAGCATTCATGCTATCCTTGTTTCTGAGTCATGGCTAAAGCCCTGTCTACCTTCCACATTATACTCCCTACCCGGTTTCCAACTTATCAGAAATGATCGAGCGGTTGGGGGCGGTGGAGGTGTTGCCATATATTTGCGCTCACACATCTCCTATAAAGTTGTAGATATGTCTGCACAGCCACCGCCGCCTAATGCCGGCGAACATTTATTCCTGGAAGTTGTACTAAACCACACCAAAGTCCTACTCGGCGTTTACTACTGTCCCTCATTACGTATACAATGTCGCCCATGCGCATGTGACCGCCCGTAATATTCTGAATATTCATGAAAAAATATCGAAAATAAACTTCAAAAGGGGGGGTCTATCTGTAACATTTATCATGTTATTCAATTTTGAATTTTTTAAGTAGAGTTTGTAGACTTGCTTTCTATTTTTTGACACATCTCCGAAGTTTATGGGTCGATTTGTATTTTGTTTATTATTTCCAAAAGCTTATGAGTTATTTTAACAGGTTAATTAACATTTTACTAAAAATTATCGACTACGAAAAAAAAAAACGGAATCGAAGTAATTTTTTCGGTAAAAAATTGTGTATTTATTTTAAAAAAACTAGTGTAAGTCCATAAATTATCCCCATAGGACCACTTTTTTAATCATTATTTGTAATCTACTACATAACAGCTAAAAATTCACAGAACATTACTAATACCTATCTCTAAAAAAAAACCAGCAAACAACTTGTTGAACATTTGCAACTATTCAAATAAAAAGGGTCGCTCAGGTAGAAACCGGTTCCTAGAAACAGCTTTTTAACAATTGCGTCCCTACCACGTGCACACCCTTGTCGGCTAGCGTTACTTCATTCAGTCGCTTGATTACTGACCCCGTGACGCTACGTGTTTTGTGATTTGTGCACTACTTAATCTTGTGAGGAAAGTTTGTTAACTACTCGTATCATTGCAATGGTACGATTGCGTGATCTACCGCCGTCTCATGTGGCTGACATGCATTTCATTTACGGTGTTTGTAATGGAAATGCACGCGCTGCTGTCGAAGAGTACAGACGTCGATATCCAAGTAGACCAGTACTTGGGTACCGATCCTTCATTGCCGTACATCGTCTTTTTTGCGAAAGAGGATTATTTCCGCAACAAAATGAGCCCGGCGTGATTGTTGATGTAGACGTGGAAGAGGATGTGTTACGATTAGTGCGCGCTAACCCTATGCTAAGCATTCGTCTCCTATCGATAAGAGTAGGTATACCAAGAATAAGAGTTTGGAGAATTCTCAAAAAAGAAGGCCTGCATCCTTATCATTTCCGACGTGCACAACATTTGGAAAATGTCGATTACGGTGCGAGATCTGTTTTTTGTAATTGGATAATTGCACAGCAAAGAGCTAATCTCAATTTTATGAGGAAGATTTTGTGGACAGATGAAGCCACGTTTACAAGGGCGGGTATAACAAATCATCGCAATCTTCATGTGTGGGCCACTGAAAATCCACACGTCATTAGAGAAACAACTTTCCAGACTCAATTTTCCATAAATGTATGGGCTGGAATGATTGACGGTGAACTTATTGGCCCTTTCGTGTTACCAAACAGACTAGATCAACACGCATTTTTAGATTTTATAGTCAATACGTTGCCGTTGCTTTTGGAGGAAGCACCGCTGGAAACAAGAAGGCGGATGTATCTGCAATTAGATGGAGCTCCAGCACACTTCGCACGACTAGTTCGTGATTATTTAAATCAAAATTATCCGCGATGGATTGGCAGAGGAGGTCCCATTGCTTGGCCGCCGCGATCTCCCGACCTTACACCCTTAGATTTTTATCTTTGGGGCAACATGAAACAAAAAGTGTATGCCGTGCCCATTGAAAGCCGCGAGCAATTAACGGCTAGGATTTTTGCTGCTGCTGCGGAAATTAAAGAAAACCGTGAAGAATTACGTCGTACAATAAAAAGTGTTGCCATGAGAGCTTTAGTTTGTTTACAGGAGGGTGGGGACCATTTCGAAAATCTAATTAATTAAAATTCTTGTATTTTTTATTTTTTAAGTAAAAATCTGGCTATTGCTTGTTTGTTTTTATTTCCATTATCATCCTCCTTATTAGTTTAACCTTTTAGTACTCACTGCTAAAAGCGGGGACATTTAATTGACTTTCACATTTTCTTTTCCTAAATTTGACTCTTAGAGTTTTAGAGTTTTACTTTGGATTTAGTTACAGTTTGGTTTAATAATGTTCTGTGAATTTTTAGCTGTTATGTAGTAGATTACAAATAATGATTAAAAAAGTGGTCCTATGGGGATAATTTATGGACTTACACTAGTTTTTTTAAAATAAATACACAATTTTTTACCGAAAAAATTACTTCGATTCCGTTTTTTTTTTCGTAGTCGATAATTTTTAGTAAAATGTTAATTAACCTGTTAAAATAACTCATAAGCTTTTGGAAATAATAAACAAAATACAAATCGACCCATAAACTTCGGAGATGTGTCAAAAAATAGAAAGCAAGTCTACAAACTCTACTTAAAAAATTCAAAATTGAATAACATGATAAATGTTACAGATAGACCCCCCCTTTTGAAGTTTATTTTCGATATTTTTTCATGAATATTCAGAATATTACGGGCGGTCACATGCGCATGGGCGACATTGTAGATTATTTTTCTAGTTTCGAAACCCTATTGGTTAATCTCGTGCCATGTTACAGTCACGTAATCATAATGGGTGATTTTAATAGCTGTCTACTTAAAAAAGATTCCCGCTCTTCTTTTCTTCTTTCCACTACTATTGCCTGCAATATGACAATACTACCTTCAAGCGCAACACATCATTTTCCGAACTCCTTACCTTCCCTTCTTGATTGAAGAAACCATGACTAGCATGGTTTCTTCAAGAGAACATGTTGCCTCGCACGGGCAATACCCAGCAGATATGTTCTCCTACCATGACTTGCTGTTCATTTCTTATAAAATCCGTCCTCCTAAAATCAAACCTAAAATTCTATTGCAACGCAATTTTGGTAGCATAAACACTGAAAATCTTCGTGAAGATACCGCAAATATCGACTGGACTCCACTTATCATATCTGAAACTGTTGATGAAAAGGTCTGCGTTTTCACAAAACAAATTATAGAGCTTTTCGACAAGCATGCACCAGTTCGCCCCGTGAAAATAAAACATCATCCCTCACCTTGGCTTACTGATAACATCAAACAGCTAATACACAGGAAAGCCGCAGCTAAATTCGAATACAAAATTAGACCTGATGCTTCCAACTTGCAAAAATATATCGCGATTAGGAATCACTGCAATTGAGTGTGTAGGGATGCACAACGCCAACATATTCATAACTCTGTGAAAAACGGAGATCCGGCTAAAGTCTGGAAATTTCTTAAAACCCTAGGGGTCGGTAAAACTCGTCAACACACTATTCCTAATAACTTCAATATTGACTTGCTCAATCAATATTTCTCTGCTTCGTCCAATATTGATAGGACTACTAAAGCAAGCACTATTCATTATTTTTCATCACTGCCAACCCCTAGTTATCCTTCTTTTGTCTTTAATCACTTCACCGATAGTGATGTTAAGAAGAGTATAATATCATTATCTTCCAACGCTGTTGGTAGTGACTGTGTTAGCCGTAATATGATCCTTCCTATCCTCGACTTAATCCTACCCATAATTTCTCACATCCTTAATCACTCCTTGTCCAGTGGCGTATTTCCATCGATGTGGAAGGACGCTCTGATTACACCAATTCCAAAAACTTCTCATCCTTCTTCCTTCTCTGACTATCGGCCCATTTCTATCCTACCATTCCTCTCCAAAGTCCTCGAACGACTGGTCCACAACCAAATTAACACGTTCCTTTGCAAGAATAATCTCTTAAATCCATTCCAGTCTGGTTTCCGGTTGGGTCACAGCACCGTTACATCCCTAGTCAATATTACGGATGACATCAGAGCTGGTATGGAAGGCGGACAGCTAACAATTCTTGCTCTTCTAGATTTTAGCAACGCCTTCAATACAGTGGATTTTGATATTCTACTCAGCCGTCTTAGCTCTCTTAACATATCTCCTACGGTGATTGATTGGTTTCATAGTTACCTGTGTGACCGCCGACAGCGTATACGCGTTGAAAATTCACTTTCTTCTTGGTGTAACACGACTGTTGGCGTGCCCCAGGGTGGCGTACTGTCTCCTTTACTTATCGCAATTTTTATAAATTCTATATCAAATTATCTTCGCTCTTCCTACCACCTTTATGCAGATGGTCTCCAAATTTATACGCAGTCGCCATTAGCTGATTTGTCCCTTTCTATAAATAGCATTAACATTTTTTGGGCTAAAAGTGAATCCTTCCAAAACTCAGGTCATTGTTATCGGGAGTTCAAGAATGACATCCAAAATTGACTGGTCCCAACTCCCTCACGTCATCTTTGATAATACTGTTATTCCCATTCAGGACAAAGTAAAGAACCTGGGTGTAACTATAGACTCTTCTCTTACTTGGCGATCGCAGATCCAAGAAGTGAGCCGCAAGGTATTTTCCTCAGCGGGTTCACTTAGAAGACTAAGAAATTTTCTACCAACTGCTAACAAAATTGCTCTTGCTAACTCTCTTCTTTTACCCATTATTGATTATGCAGATGTCAGCTATCTAGATATCGCCGAAAACCAGCTTGACAAATTTGAGCGCCTTCAAAATGTCTGTATACGATTCATATTTGGATTACGCAAATATGATCACGTTTCACAATTTCGAGCACAGCTCAAGTGGTTACCCATACGACATCGCCGGAATGCTCACATTCTCTCTTTACTTTATATTATATTAATTAACCCTTCTACTCCCGCCTATCTTAAAGGAAGATTCGAGTTCCTCCATGATACGCATAACCGTTATTTAAGGTCATCAGAAAATTTGAAACTGAAAATGCCGGTTCATTCCACAGCATTTTATGACAAATCCTTTTCAGTTACTGCTGTTCGCTTATGGAATGCCCTACCGTTACACATAAGACAGACTCAGACTATAACTAGATTTAAAGCAATGGTAAAGGATCACTATCTATCATTTTAACTTTTCTCATTCTACATTATAGGTATATGTATGTATTTATTTAAATATTGTATACTTATTTGTATGTATGTATTAATATTTTATGTATATATTACTTATATATATTAATATTTAAGTATTTATTTGTATGAATATATGTTATTACACGAATTTATATATTTAATATATTTTTACAAATGTACACTTGCAACTACCATTTATTTCCGACCAATAATATCCATCCAAAGGTTGCCTGGTAGAGATCGCTGTCAGCGATAAGGCCGCCCTTTGTACTTACTTGTTCAGAAAATTTCTACCAATGTATGTATAAGTGTACAGTCACGAGCATAAATATATTACTATGGGCAGATTAGCAAAAATATCTGACCCAAGAATGAGTTCAATAATATCTGTCTGCACGTACGCAGCAAAAATATCTGATATTAACAGGCAGCATAATGAAGTGACATCAAAATTATGTGATGAAAATGTCGAAGCATAAATATGTGCATGGCACACATGGCACACGATGGCAAAATGTTATGATCCCTTATGGAGAGCAAATATATGTTACGTTTTCTATTTCTGTAATTTGCACTGCTTCCGCCCTAAACTGTAATTTGCACTGCTTTCGCCCTAAAAGCATAAATATGTAACATCAACTAGGTGGCAATAATATCTGACATCCCTACAATTTATTTAAAGTAAAATATTTGATATTATGTATAACGCCGGTAAAATGGGCCAAAATGTTTTATTGAATAGTATTAGTATTATGTATTTAGCCAGGCAAAGAATATGAACAAAAACACGCTGTAAATAATTCTTATTTTTATTTGTCTAATCAACTTCATGAAATAATTATTTTAAGCGAGTATATACATATGTCAACGGAACATAACAACAAGAGCAAATTTATAAAATTCCTAAGAAATTTATAAACTTTCGTAGGATTCTAAACGGGAGATAAATTGAATTACTTTAAGCCCATATTTTCGCAAATTTATCAATTTGTGACGCCTCGTGGTAAATTAATAAACTAACGGGATTACTTACTAGGAAATTTTTAAACTTTCAATTATACATAATGAATTAAAATCGACCAAACCACCATTTGCATCATTACGTCTTGTAGCCTACCATATTAGCACACACTTGCGAGCCTCGGAGTGTCTCCCAAATGTGAAAGGTGTGACAACGTAGAAAATCATGGGTTCCAGCCTGACTTGGATCCTTTTGTTAAACCCCATGGTTGGACCATTGAACTCCACAGATTCTCAATGGGATTTAAATCAGAGCTCTCTGGAGGGAAATTGATTAACTTTAAAGCCTCTCTCGAGAACTATGAATGGAATATATGCATCGAATAGTATCCATGTGTCTTCTTCATACATGGCTGCTGTTCGATGTCGTAAATGATCAGTACTACGATAATACCTTATAATTTATGGTATTTAAATAGTAGCAATTAGCGGTATAAACTTTATTTACGATTAACGGATCAATCATGTCAAACGTTGCTTACGTCAACCACAACAAATAGTCCAAGATCCTAGGGCCCTCAGACCTTACTTATTTTCGCAGAATCAAAATCTATAGAATTATGTAGTGTCAGAATGTGCTATGCGTGTACGCATACCTGCTAGCATGGATCGACGGCCAACGTTTAGCTACGAGGTGCTAAAGGTCCGAAAAATAGCACAAAATTTTCTTAAATTCTCAGTATTGATTTTTATATTTATAGGGCAGGGAAAGGAAGTGATTCAATAATTTTTGCAAGTAGCCAGACCAATCGGAGGCCTCCAATATCCTGCCAGACCCACTTAAAGATTGCTATTTGTATAAGCGCGAGCGTAATTTTTAGATACTATTACAAAATTTGTTATATTTGTTAGAATATTTATCTACTGGGTCTTCAGAGAGCAGCGATAGCTGAGTGGAGAGACCGACAGACTGCTGCGCAGTGGGTCTCGGGTTCGAATCCACGACACGCACCAATGTCTTTTCGGAGTTAAGTGGGTATTAAATTGTTAAATATCGCTTACTAATCCAAACTGGCCTGACTGCCAGACTGTGGCCTTACCCTTCTCATAGTGAGAAGAGGCCCGTGCCCAGCAGTGGGACAGTATAAAGGAATGATGATGATGGGTCTTCAGTAATAATTAAGTAAAACGTTCGCGCCTTATTAGTATAATTATGCGAATAAATACCGAAAAAATTTAAAATATATACCTACGAGGAATAACGTCATAAGGAAAATTATATTTAAACTCTTGTTCAGTGAGAAATTGTATTTCATTAGATATAATTGGAAAATTATGGCTTTCACAGCAATCAATTTAGTAAAATATTCTTTTATTTTACGTTTTGAAAAAAATAAACAATTTATTTTTAATACTCATATTCATCAACATTCATGTTAATCAAATCATCGTCAATTCAATGAAATCCAAAAACAAAAACAAAATAATAAATAGGTAAGGTCTGGGGGCTTGAGATGTTACTATATAGGGGATCGGACCATTGAGATAATATAACTACTAGAGTAACAAACTCCTACAATTGACGTTCGAAATAGCGTGGCAACCAGCCGAGATAGACGACGTAGCTTTGAAACCAATAATGCACCTTAGAAAAGCCTATATTCATCTCTTTCACTTATTCAAAACTGACGTTCCAAAACGTAAATTTGAATGAGACAACAACAGAATGTCAATCGTGAAATGCGTAGTTCTCCAGTTGTGAAAATGTTTTCCCCGAAAACATAACGGAAAAAATAAGCACCCATACATACATTGTTAAATAAAGGAAACCTAAAAATATAACACACCTTTTTTGAATAGTGGCGTAAAAATTCGTACCGAATTGTGTAGGAATTCAAATGATCAAAATAAATGTTCTACGTAAATAAAAATATTTTAAGGCATTTTGTTATTGATTGTATCTCGTCCATTTGTCTTTAAAAATAAAGGATTTAAATCTATAAAAAAAAAAAACAGAATAAAAAAATATTAAAATAATAATTTACTGCTTCGTATTATACGAGGAAAAAGTCTTAGTAGGAAACGAGAAATGAGTCCTATAAATCCGGTACCAATTTAATGACAACGCTCATTAATTTACGAAACTCCCGTAAAAATGGGAAATTCAAAATTTTATTTATTGACAACATTGTGAAATTCAACGATTTTTTGCGATTTTTATTGTAATTTACAGTAAAATGTCGTGATAAACAATTAACATGAGCGTGAAATAAAATATCCTGCCTCCTTATCAACGTAATTTGCAATATTTCACTGCGTATGAACATGCGCATTTTTACGAGCGTTGTCTTTTCGTGACGACAAATCTGACACTTGAGGACAATTAGACAGTATTAGGTCCACGGACTCATAACACATGGCAGCAAATATATGCACTCTTTGCTAATATTGTTGTTATATAGATCACTGGATCGCCGATCGGACTGTATTAAAAGTAAATTGCAAATTATCATTTATCAAAAATATTGTCTCAAAGCACTCCTATAAATATCCTTAAATTTTAATTTTGCTCTTACAGCAATTTTTAAAAAAATAAACATACATACATACATATCGTCACACCTTTTATCCCCGAAGGGGTAGGCAGAGATGTATTTCTACATCCACTTTTCGCCAGATATACTTTAGTCCCACGTAATAAGGGGCGAGCCTATTGCCGTACCGGGCACATTTCCAGACTCCGTGCTGCTACTGAGAATTTCGTGACAGAAAAACCCAATAACACTATCCGACCCAGGAATCGAACCCGGGACCCACGCGCACATTTATGCCGCGAGACCAACGAGGCAGTCGTATAGGGTTTGATGTCGAGTTTTCCGTCTCTACGCAAAGATGGTATTTGCATCGTGTTATCCCTTAGTCGCCTCTTACGACACCCACGGGAAGATAGTGGGTGGTGACACTTGTATTCTATGCCGTCAACCACACGGAGAAAATAAAATCTTCAAAAAAGTACAGCAGTTGAATATGAAAAATTATTACATACAAAACTAGCGTTTCGACAGATGACAAAAAGTAACTGATTTGACTAGGCAGTTCAATACCTTATTCCTAAACTGTTACTCGGCAGCCGTAGATAGAAAAGATATAACCACTAAAATGAATAACTTAATTCGGTCGTGATATTGTATATGTCTAGACATAAATATAGTATAAAACGATAGCCCTATTTAAACAATGTAAAATAAAATTTATTTCTTTAATTATTTCGTATGAATTTTAAATTAAATTGAAGATAAAATAATGTCAGATATTATTGCCACTTAGTTGATGTCACATATTTATGCTTTTAGGGCGGAATCAATGCAAATTACAAAAATAGAAAACGTAACATATATCTGCTCTCCCCAAGGGATCATAACATTTTGCCACCTGTCACATCACATATTTATGCTCCGATATTTTCATCACATCATTTTGATGCCACTTCATTATGCTACTTGTTAATATCAGATATTTTTGCTGCGTACGTGCAGACAGATATTATTGAACTCATTTTTGGGTTAGATATTTTTGCTAATCTGCCCATAGTAATATATTTATGCTCGTGACTGTACAATAAAGTATAAATAAATAAATAAATACAGCGTCGACGAAAGCATGATTCCGTACTATGGAAAGCATTACTTCAAACAATTTATCAGGGGAAAGCCCAGATTTGGTTTTAAAAATTGGGCTATGTGTGCCAGTTCTGGTTACATGACGGCTTTTAGTTTGTACACGGAGAAAAGCTCTGACAAGAAAGACTTTGGATTAGGTGGAGATGTAGTTCTCACCCTCATAGGGCTCCGAAAGTTGCCAGCCTTAAGTGGCATAAAAATATACTTTGACAATTTTTTCACATCGATTTCATTGATGAGACATCTACGAGAATTAGGCTACTATGCGACTGGCACTATAAGGGCTAACCGTGTTGAAAACTGCCCCCTAAAAGACGTCAACCAGTTCAAGAAAGAAGAACGGGGCTACAGCGATTACAGGATGTCTGACGACGTATTTGTGTCGCTGGAACGACAATAATGTTGTCACGGTAGCAACCAACTTTGAGAACTGGGACTTGGGATTTGCAACACGCTGGTCTAATGAAAAAAAGGCTAAAATAGCAATCCCCAGCCTTCATTGATTGCCAGCTACAGCAAGCACATGGGCGGGGTAGATAAGTGTGACCAAGCTGTTGCGAATCTTCGAACAAGAATGCGTATTAGGAAATGGTGGTGGCCAATATTTGCCTACATTTTAGATGTTTCGTTGGTGAACAGTTGGTTGCTCGCGAGAAAAAATTGCTGCAATAGAGAGACAGAATCTTTATTCGCATTTCGAAGATATGTAGCTCGAAGCTTGCTCCTAACATATGGAACTGCGCCACACCAAGGACAAAAGCCTGCCAAACCCTTGTCCACCACACGGTATGACGGCAAACAGCATTGGATTACACCCATAAGCACGGAACGTCGCTGTGCAAATCAATGTGGAGGAAAAGCCAAGTTCAAGTGCCTGAAATGCGATGTAGGCCTGCATCCTAAATGTTTTATGGACTACCATGTAATAGGCTCTTCATCATAATATACATGTTTTAGTTATTCAATTACTTTTTTCAATAAACTTTGATATAAATTTAACTGTTTTGTTTATAACAACTTATTCCGTCAAAATGTAGCGTATGATTCCGCTGTGCATAGCGTCCGATATATCGGACGGGTCATAAAATCATAAATATAAATCAATGTTTAGTTTTTTATCAACTAAATCCTTAATTTGAACACAACTGTCCATTATTTATCATAGTAATCGAATTAAGTACTTAAACAGACTTTATGCGGTAATGGGTTAAGGTAATGTTTTTTTTATTATTACTTACATATGGACGCAACCTCAATTACAGCCTCGTTTCAATTCGTTTTCAATAACCTCAATTTCAATTTGTTTTCAATAAATTCGTGTGCAAAATACCTCAATTTCAACTCGAGTTCATAACCTTATAAATTGTTATTCTCTAATTATTTTTACAATGTTTCGGCTAATTGTACTGATCATTTATAGTGATAAAGTGCCATCGACCATATAAAAACTGTTAAATTTCCTTTAGGCCAGGTCACCTTGACTTGTGATTAGAATTCCATATATTTTACCACTGAACTTATCTGGCAAATTTAGTTTGTATGATTCGCATCTGGCGCCCGATACTAAGTTAAATTCTACTCTAAATTTAAGATATTTTTAAATGATGCGATTCCTTAACGTTTCACAATAAATAGTTGTAAATTCCAACGAACTAGTTTGATTTATACCCTATATTGTCCTTTAGGTTATGTCATTCATACATACCAAACACACATTTCATTTCTTGATTTTTAAATTTTAAATATATTACATACTGTAGGTATTACTTGAGTTGTAAAAGTAACAACTAGTTTCCATTTGTGATTATTTTGATACTAGAAATTTGATCTCATTTGTGAAATAAGTAGGAATAATATAAAAAATTAAATATATTTCAGTTTTATTTTATTCTATCGCATTATTACAAACAGCTAGCACAAAATATTATACTTAGGTACCAAAAAACCTCATGAAGATGACTGCACGTAGGCACCTTCATTTGGCAACATTGCTTTTTGGTATAGTTTTATATAAAAAACCAGCTTACCTCTATGAGAAGTTGACATGGTCGCGAGAGGTTAATACATATAATACAAGGGCCTCATCAGATCTCATGGTCACCTCGAAGCACCGTACTTCCTCATTCAGAGGCGGATTCCGATTTGCTTCCACGAAATGTTGGAATGATCTTCCTCCTCCCCTGCGTAGCCTGAAAACAGTACACACATTCCAAACTAAATTTAAGCAAATCTTATTACAAAGACAAACATTATCATAGGTATTGTACAGTGAAGCGGGCGGTAACTTACATTTCATCGATATTAGTAGTGTTATTCGTGGGTTTTCACCCGTAATATATGACATTTTCATCATCTGTAGTACAATATTATGTAAACAGAATGTATATTATAAATTTAATTTGTATTAATAGTAGTAGTCTAGTATTAATTATTTGTTTTATTCGCACAAAGATAACAATTACAACTTTGAGCCGACCGAACACACCATCTGTCAAGTGTCAAGTGCGTGTCAAATGTGACAAGAAGTGATTGTAAAGCGTTCGGAAACGCAAAAAAAAAAGTTATCTAATTAATACCCTATATTGTTTTTATTATGATTATTTAATCTATGTATGTATATTTATTTGATTTTTATATATTAATTCATAGTGTATGTACTATTTATATTAATTATAACTAGTTTTAAGAGATTATATGTATGTAAGTAAGTAGGTCCTGCGGGAAGATCAGTGTTGCAGTCTCACCTGATTCTGCAATTAATACTGACGCAGGTACCTTATTTGTGATCCAAAAACTGTTTTTCTATAGTCCATTTCTCACTATACTGTTGTTACATTGGAGTTGCAAATAAAAACAATTTCATTTCATTTCATTTCATTTCATTTCATTTCATTTCATTTCAAATTCCGGCTACTTCCCATTTGGTAAACTTCCCATTTCGTAAACCTCAAACTGTACCTACTAAAAAGTTGCGTTTGGTAAACATTTCGTTACTTCATACATTTAATCCCATTTGGTAAACTTTGTTAGTATTGTTATTTTTGTAAGGTACAGTCAGTGTCAAATTAGTATTAAATTAGAGATGTATATATTTTTAAATGCTTCAGTCTTGAGATAGTATCTCGACCATCAAAAAGAATGGCTGATCAAGAAGAAGTAAAAAAAACGTATTAAAGTCTGTAAAAATACCACGATGCTACTAAAAATACCACGTGCTTTTCCCGCAAAAGAAGCACCGAGCGGGTTCTCAGGTAGGGATTTATTGTCCTTACCATCGTTTTAAACAAAAGGTGTGAATGAGATAGACATAAGTAAGTATACGTAAATTATATCTATTACCGGGTTTAACTTATCAGTTCACTCGTTTTATGCATAGTGCAAGGTCGTTGCAATGTCGGGTGAGGGATCTTCTAGTGGTGCAGTGAATTTAAAAATTATTAATAGTACACGAGGCGGTGAAATTTTATTACGCGCTGGGCATCAATATTATAAACAGAAAAATAATAAGGACTCAAGTTGGTGGCGCTGTGTTAATAGAAAAGATGGATGTTCAGCAAGTGTAACTTTGAATTCAAATCGAAGCCATGTATTAAGAGAAAATGCTCACTGCAGTTCTTGTATTCCGAATTTTGAAAAAAATGAAGTGAAAGTAGCCATCGAAAAATGTAAACAAACTATATGTGAAGATCTGAAGCCGATTCCAGCTACATACAGGAAATGTACTAAAAAGCTGAAAGATAATGGTTATGAAATTATTAAAGAATTACCAAATTTTGACAAAGTTAAAAGCAGTTTGTATAGACACAGAAATAGACAACTAGGAATCACAAAATCTCAGCACTCTAACTCTACAGAAATCGTGATTCCTGACCGTTTTAAAGAAAATTTATTGTTTGATGAGATTGACGGTGAAAATAGAATGATTGTGTTTGGTTCAAAGAGTGCAATTGCACATTTAAATGACGTCCGTCACTACTTTGCGGACGGAACGTTCAAATGTTGTGCAAAGCCGTTTCTTCAACTATACGTTGTACACGGAGACATAGGAAGTACAGAAACTGGGACAAATATTGTACCATTTTTTTATGCAGTGTTGACAAACAAAGAAGAAACTACATATGAAAGACTGTTTTACAAACTAAAATTTCATTTACCAGAGTGGACAGCCGATATTATTACCTTGGATTTCGAAAAAGCTCCAATAAATGCAATTAAAAAGACATTTCCAAACATAATTGTTAAGGGGTGTTTTGTTCACTTTGGCAGAGCGCTATTAAGAAAGGCAAAATCTCTTAGCTTATTACAACATGAAGAATCTCACTATCACGTCAAACTATGTATGGCTCTGGCACATTTACCAAAAGAAGACATAAACGATGGATGGCTATACGTTATGAGTCAAAGGTAAATTAATTTTGCAGTATTGAAATGAACGCGTTTAGTTCTGGATATTTCTTCTACCGCCATTTTCTACAGCCATTTTTATGCGTTAGAAACTAGGTAATATATGGTTTTTCGTATCATAATCTTCAACGAATTAATTCTGTTACAGTTTTGAAGAAAAAGCTATAACTTAATTCAATGATTACTTTGTGGATCAGTGGTTGGAAAATGAAGATATGATGAATATTTGGTGCTGCTACGCACAAAGACACCGCACTACAAACCTCATGGAATCTTGGAATTGGAGTTTCAATAGTGAAATTGGAAAAAGGCCATCAATTCTTTTATTTTTCGAAACGATATCAGGCAATATTAAACATTATGAAAATCTTCTGAAAAGGTACATATTTTTGTTTCAATGACCTGTATTTTTAGGCGACACATATGATAAAAATTATACATTATTACTTTAATTAATCATAACAATTTTTTACAGCTTTTATAATAATGGAGAAAGTATATCAAAACGAAGAAAAAAATATATCCAAAATGATATACGAATTAACAATATTCTCGGCGATTACAAAAGTGGAAAAATATCATTGGAAAATTGTTTGAACGAATTATCAAGAATTGCTTGTATCACTTTATAATTTATTTATTGATTTTTAACTTTGTAGTGTAGGTAGTAAATTTTTTATGTTAATATTCCAAATCTGTGATTATGTTTTATAGTTGATTTTGTGTGTAATTTTTAATGTTAATGTACCAAATCAGTGATTATTATTTGTTTTTATATTTAAAAGTTGATTTTGCATGTATTTTTTATGTTATTGTACCAAATCTGTGATTATTATTGTTTTTATATTTTATAGTTGATTTAGTATGTATTTTTTTACGTTAACGTACCAAATCAGTGACTGTTTATTTTTATATTTTATAAGTAGTTGATTTCGTATGTATTTTTTTATGTTAATGTACATTAACATAAAAAGATAGTACCAAATCTGTGATTATTGTTTTTTTATATAAGTTGATTTCGCATCTAGATTGACTTATGTTATTAAAAAAATAAAACTTGTCATCGAAATAGTCAAATCGAACTGTGATTTTTCTTAAATTTTTTGAAAGTTATTTGTACACCCCACTTTTTATTTCTGTTTTTAAATATCAATATGTGTAAATGGCATACGTACACATAATCCGACTATTGTACCTGTGATTAAAAATATTTAACAAAATAAATGACAATGTTATCATTAGTTTCGTTTTTCTTTTTTTACTTGACTGTACCCATTTCATCTGAAAGTTTACCAAATGGGATATAACACAAAAAAATATTGAAATGTTTTCGAAATGGGACTAAATGTATGAAATGTATAATGTTTACCAAACGCAACTTTTTAGTAGGTACAGTTTGAGGTTTACGAAATGGGAAGTTTACCAAATGGGAAGTAGCCCATTAATTGCTCCATTCCTAGCATCCTGTGCTAATCTGTGCCTGTGCCTTCTTTCCATGGAAATTAAGAAGAAAATACAGCTAGGGTATAATAAATGTAAAAAACTTGTCAGTAGAGAGCTAAAATATTGACTAGCTCAGACTGCAAATAGTTTTATTTTGAGACTGATTACTTAATATTTCCACTTTTTATGTTTTGTTTTAAATTAATTCATTTAAAATTTATAATTTGTTACTAAATAAGTGTTTTCTGCCCTAAGACAAAAGGATACTCGCTTTATTTTTATTTTTCAAAAATTTTAATTTTTGTTTGATTTAACGAAAATATTAGAACAATATAATTTAAAAAAATCATTAGAATATTAAATAACAAATGAGTCATATTGACCTCATGTTATGCTGCCTGAGTTACCTAGGAATGTTATGTATCTCGGGGTAACTCCTGCAGCGTGGCAAAAGTGAATACAACACATAATATGTGAAAAAAGAAGATGAAGAGCCTGGATGACATTACAGACAATGTAACTGATTATCAGCCAAGTCTCTGGCAGTAGTATTTCAAGTTCATCTTAATATATAAAATCCTTGCGTTACTGACTGACTGACAGTCACGCTACAGCCGAAACTATTAGGCGCAGGAAGCTGAAATTTGGCATGTATGTTCCTTGGCGACCGTAGGGGTGCACTAAGAAGGGATTCCCCGAAATTCCCACGGGATCGGCCAAAACGGATAAATTTAAAAAAGATGCAGGTGTAGCTGCGGGCGTCCTCTAGTTTATTGATAAAAGTTACAAAGCAATACTAATGAACTTCAATTCTTTTTGCAATTAGGTTTGGGATGGCAGGGCTATGATAAGAGCCTGGAAGAAACTCATGCCACTCTTGTCAAATCAGAATCCTAAATTATAAACAATTTGTGGTACCATGATTTCTGACATAGTCAAAACATATGGCAATATGAATGAAAAAAAAATTAAGGAGAATACACATGCAAATAGTTGTTGTACAACAAATTTCTATAGTGGCTGTATTAAAGATGTGTCAGCATGCAATAGTTTAAAATTTTTTGATAAATGTGACAAGTGAACAATGATTTGGTAGGGATTAGAATGATATGCTACATTTAACAAATATTAAAAATATCAAACTCTGCAAACATTGTGTTCACCTGTGGTTGTTAGCATCTCATATTATCGTAGAATGTAAAACCTTTTTAAAAAGTAACCCAAGTTTAGTTACCCAAATATAGGATGTAAACATTCATAATAGCTGTGGCAATATAATATAATAATACACACCTAAACAATGATGAGAACAATGTTTAATCTTAATATATAAAATCCTTGTGTTACTGACTGACTGACAGACACGCTACAGCCAAAACTATTGGGCGCAGGAAGCTGAAATTTGGCATGAATGTTCCTTGGGGACCGTATGGGTGCACTAAGAAGGGATTTGTCGAAATTCCCACGGGATCGCCCAAAACGGGTAAATTAAAAAAAAATGCAGGCGTAGCTGCTGGCATCGTCTAGTAGATTATAAATTATAACCATTATTGTTATATGTCATAAGTGGCAAACAAGCAGACATTACACCTAATGGTACGCATTAACCATCGCCCATGGACACAAGCAACACCAGAGGAAACAACAAGCAGTTAGAGGAGACCGACACTGTGAGGTTAGCCAGTACTGTACTGATACGCCACAGCAGTGAGACTGAGTAATATTGCAAACAACCTGCCAAAGACTAAACACCAAAACAGCTTTGACTTTGATAATAATAAAATATAAAGTTAAACATAGAAAACCAAAATTTCAATAAAAATTTACAAAAGAAGCAACATCAACATTAGACGTAGAACTTTCAGAGTAGGTACTTTGATCATATATGTTTATAACATCATAAATCACATAAAAATAATTGAAATATCCATAAAACTGTCATACACATTAAATTTTCTAGAACTATAATTAAAAGTTTATTGAGGAAGCTTAATATTTCCACTTAGACAGCAAATATTGTTATTGTCAAATAGAACTCAATCCATTTGTGTTTATGAACATACAAACAGCCAAAGACATAAATACAGACAGGACATGACGATTTTATAGTTTGATTTCGATCATTTCCATACTACACATTAAAGCGGCAACTGGTTGATTAAACAGAAGAACCATTTCCCATTAGACAACTGGCCAAAGAAATCTACAAAATAACATCAACACAAAATACTTAAAAGTAAGTAAGTAAATATACTACAACTGAAAACAACACTTCAACAACTGAGTTCTCTACATACAAGAAGTTGTTCTTACTCACTCATACCAAAGAAATAATATGTGAGACAGATGGAATATGAAGTTTCAGCAAACTATGATTTATGACTGAATTAAAAAACATGTATCAAGTGCAGACCTGCCCTCAGGATATATTATACAGAACACTAGCTTGCGAGCATCACTACAATTGACATCAGCAGATATCGAAAGACTTAGATTGCAGACAACACAGTAAACAAAGCCTCCTCATGTGCTTCAGAATGACATGTTGGACTTGAATATTACAAATAACAGGGCCTGGTGTTCTTATCAAAGACAGACACGTGGTTATATTCGACGTAAACATATGACCTAAGAATTGCGATGCAAGCACATGCACACCTATTCTGCGACCAAAGCACGCGCCGTTGCATGATGCTTACTGAAGGCAGTTACGTGGCCAACACGAACATTACTTGTTTTACATATGTTTGGAATCAAACATTCAGTTTCTATGCAGCTACAAGAACAATAATTCAACATGTTTATATAATTCACGAATCTGACGAATTCTGAATTTTCAATTTACTCAATTAAGTCATGTTGACATCGTTGACATTGTCACTATGATCATGATACAGTACCTCTATGTACAGTACAGTACAGATTAGAAAGATCTATTCAATCAAAGAAATATAACCTTATTAAGTCATAGAAGTAACACTACAATAACGACAGCGGTTGCTATGATTGATATCTTCTTTCTAATGACACATGTAGTCATGTAGTATGATGGAAAGAGCTATCGATAGGTATAGCAGCACGATCTTATAGCAGTCTTGTGGTAGCCAGACAGTAGACAAAACATAGAGTTTGAGAGTTAGGAAACCGAGTGTTGTTCGTAACAGTGATGATTTATCGATAAATATTTTTGGTCAAATGTCTTTAGTATGACTTTAGTATGTGTCGATATATTTAAGCCGTAAAAGTAAACAACTAAAATATTGAAATTGTAGTTTTTGCTGACGATGCCTGACAGTGCTTTGCAAAGACTTGCCAGACAGACAGTACTAAGAAACTGACACTTAGATTATGTATTATATTTTAGAACAACAACTCTTAAAAAATCTAATACAATACATAAGTATTATATTAGATTTTTTAAGAGTTGTAGGTAATCCGATTTGTGATGCGCCAGCACAAATGATTTGCCTTTATGTACCTATTAGTACAGCAGTGTACCGCTGAAGTGCTATACTTTGACGACCCAGTTGGCGTGAGTGTAATCGACTGCCACGCCGAAGGGTTCAATTCCCGCTCAAGTCAAACATTTATGTGCATGAATATGGATGTTTGTCTTGGTCTGGGTGGTACTATGTATAATATGTAATATATTTACAAAAAAGTATATACCTATGTATTTTTATCGATTGTCTAGTACCCGTAGACGTAGTACAAGATATGCTTAGTTTGGGACCAGATGGTGTTGTGTGAATGTGGAAGAATATTATATTATATGGTAGAATATCATATAGCGGACTACAAGGCAAGACATCTTTGATCGGTCCGGATAGCCTTGATATTATAAATAATATAGAAGTAGGTAGATTAATTGAAATCGTTGTAATTATTATATTTTATTAATATCTTCAAACTAAAATTACACTTTTTTTGTTTAGCTTTAGATAAATAATTCTACCGGGTGTGCAATGTCCGGGCATAAATGTAATGTAGGCACAGCATTCGGTTTTAAACGACGCCAGGTACTTTCTGTCTTTAAAAAACAGTCTGTTTCAAAATGACGTGGACAACTACGATGGTACTTCTGCCAAATCAAACTAGGCAGTCCAACGGCATTTTATTATTATTATTTATTTATTACAGTTTTACAATACATATATTAATAAAGTAGTGCTCCACATATCCAAAGTTTTCTTGTGACGTCATTAATAGGCAACCATGTAATAAAAAACACCATTTTAATAAAAAATAATGCGACTCACATCTTTAATCCTACTACTATTATAAAGATGCAAAAATGTAAGCCTACACACACGCGCGTACACTGAAACGTTTGGTCCGTACAAGGCTTTAGGTTAATAGACGCTACTTTCAAAGTTTAAGGTAGGTATCTAAGTAAATAATGTACATTGTACATTAAACTGCGCTTACTATCAAACGCGCGATAGAAAATTAGACCGCTGGACGTCTTTGTTTATTGCCAACTTAGCAACCGCGGCTACCCGCTATCGCTTCCAGCTACAGTTCAGATTCATGTCCGATAGTTAGTTTCCGTACTTATCCCTCATTCAAAAAACATCGATATCTCCTTTCACTGTCAAATCCCATCACTAAGGCAATTAAATCAATAAATGTACAAAATATCAATTTGTGAGTTAAATTCATATCACATACGCAAGCAAGCTGTTCGTTTGATTTGCAATACAATGATATTGTGTAATTTTAACACTCATTATAGCATTAATACGAGAAAACTAAGAAATTTGTTGTAAAATGCCGACTCACTGCTAGAAGATAAAGTTTCTCCTGTTATTTCCGTTCCAAGAATAGTGGCATCCACATACACAATGTGTATTAATTCATGACTATACTTTTTGATTATTTTAAGCTTACTTACTATTTAAATGCAAAAACGTTATGAAAAATGTAAACACAACCGTCCAACAAATTTTACACTGATGACAGATGACAGCACGGCTATTTAAAGATATTACGCCAGATATCTCCAATTTTACTAATTATGACTTACCGGTGGAAATATATTTTTTTACCATTTTCGGTCAATAGTCCTATTCGGCTTTTACATCCGACGGCACTACAAACTATTGATTTTTTTATGTCCTAAAGTAATGATACATACATAGACTCACGCCTGTTTCCCTTAGGGGTAGGCAGAGACTACGGAACGCCATTTGCAACGATCCTGACATACCTCTCTTGCTTCATCCACTCCCATCAAGTTTCTCATGCATACTCTTCTGTTAAGGGTACTTCTGACCTGTCCTTTTTTTAGGATGTCTCCAATCTGGTCAGAGAACGTCCGCCTAGGTCTTCCCCTTCGTCCTGTCCCATTCACACTTGCCTTATATATCTTCTTTGTCAGTCTTTCGTCATCCATCCTCTCCATGTGCGCAAAACATCTTAACATGCCTTTCTCGATGCTTGTCACTACATCTTCTTTTACGAGAGTGGTGGGCACTCTCGTATCACACAATTATTTACTCTGTCGGTCAAAGACACACCACACACACTTCTCAGTGCTCTCATTTCTACAGCAGTTATTCTACTTTCAAGTCTCTTCTGCCATACCCAACATTCACTAACATACATAAGGGTAGGCACTAACACTAAAAGTAATGATATTCCAAATTACAATGTTTTGTAGCAATTAAAATTGCAGGGCAAAAGTGTTACTGGGTTTTTCCGAATATTCAGTAGCAGCCCGGATTCTGGTGATGTGCCCGATAGTGGCAATAGGCTCGCCCTCTACTACTACGTGGGACTTATCATGGCGAAATATGGGTGTAATATTTACACCTCTGCCTACCTGTTCGGTGATACAGGCGTGAGACTATAAATTAATAAAATTGCAGTTTATCTTCAACACAGCTTCCCTCCAGCTGGTTGAACATCGATATGAGATATATTTTTTTTTTTGCACATAGTATATTCAAGGCTGTATAAAACATGTATAAAAGTTCTATGGCTATCACACTCAAATATATGCAGTTCTGTAATTAGAGAGCATAGAGATGCATATCTTGAAATAGAGCATTTTCATATAAGAATTGTAATATTAATAATTTCAGAGAGGTAGGACGTTTAGACTAGAGAGAACATGCTCGCCATATTTCCTTATACCGAACGTGTAACATGTAATGTCAGTTGGTCTTAGTTGGTTAATCATAACGTCAAATTACGCGTCTCATTTAAAGAGGCATATACTCCTTACAGACTCATATCTTTGACTGCATTCTCTAAAAAGCCGTGCTATCAAATCCCATCATTAAGGAGTGATGGGATTTGACAGTGAAAGGAGATATCGATGTTTTTTGAATAAGGAATAAATACGGAAACAAACTATCGGACATGAATGTAAAATTGAATCGCTTCGGCGTGGCAGTCGGTTGCACTCACGCCAACTGGGTTGTCAAAGTAGTTCACTGCTGTACTAATATTTACATAAAGGCGAATCATTTGTGCTGGCAGATCACAAATCGGATCACAAATCGGATTACCTACAACTCTACAAAAATCGAGCAGTGTCCAACGTAAGCGATAGCAAGCAACGTGATATGATGCGACGCACACAAATTGCCAAAGCCTGCCGCATTAGCCAATCTGGTATAATTCGTACCTACAATACATAATCTAAGTGACAGTTTCTTAGCATCGCATCGCAACGCATCGCTCATTAGTTTATGAATACTTTTTGTCAATAGATTTTATGGCTAAAACGAACAATTAAACAGGTGATTTTTTTTAGTACTGTCTGTCTAGCAAGTCTCTGCAAAGCACTGTCCGGCGTCGACAGCAAAAACTACAATTTCAATATTTTTGATGTTTACTTCTACGGCTTAAAAATATCTACACATACTAAAGTTAGACATTTGACCAAAAATATTTATCGATAAATAATCACTGTTACGAACAACACTCTGTTTCCTAACTCTATGTTTTGTCTACTGTTTGGCTACCACGGGGCTGCTATAAGAGCATGCTGCTAAACCTATCGATAGCTCTTTCTGTCATATTGCATGTGCCATTAGAAAGAAGATATCAATCATAGCAACAGCTGTTGTTATTTTCGTGTTACTTCTATGACTTAAGGCGCACGCAAACTGTTCGGACGCGACTTACTGTCGCGACAGTAAAGGCCCGCACAAACTATCTGTCGCGACTTATTGTCGCGACAGTAAGTCGCGACAGAAGGGTACCTGGACAAGGAAAATCCATTCAAGTGTGCACACTATCGGACGTCTGTCGCGGACGTGACCTTGAGCGTTCAGACGTCCGATAGCAATCTGGGAAAATGACAGTTTACGTCCGCGGACGTTTACGAACTTCCGCGGACGTTTACTGTCATCCGTATATTGTCCATGGTATGGCTTTAATAGTGATTTTATACCGAATATAGTCAAAAAATGTTAAATTCACTTTCAATTCAACAGTTCTGCTTTACTTCAAGATCTACCAATAATATAATCTAATAGTGCTAACTGCTAGTGCCTTGAATTATGAAAATATGCTCCTACCTAGCCTTAGTGTATCGCATAGACAGCATGGCGTGTCTATGGTTGTATCGGACGCGGACGCGACAGAAAGCCGCGTCCGAAAGGGTGTGCACACTATGTGTCGCGACTTACTGTCGCGACAGTAAGTCGCGTCCGAACAGTTTGCGTGCGCCTTTAGTCGCGAGACGTAGTGTGCACACCCTTTCGGACGCGGCTTTCTGTCGCGTCCGCGTCCGATACAACCATAGACACGCCATGCTGTCTATGCAATCCACTAAGGCTAGGTAGGAGCATATTTTTCTTAATTCAGGGCACTAGCAGTTAGCACTATTAGATTATATTATTGGTAGATCTTGAAGTAAAGCAGAACTGTTGAATTGAAAGTGAATTTAACATTGTTTGACTATATTCGGTATAAAATCAATATTAAGGCCGTACCATGGACAATATACGGATGACAGTAAACGTCCGCGGACGTTTACTGTCATTTTCCCAGATTGCTATCGGACGTCTAAACGCTCAAGGTCACGTTCGCGACAGACGTCCGATAGTGTGCACACTTGAATGGATTTTCATTGTCCAGATACCCTTCTGTCGCGACAGTAAGTCGCCACAGATAGTTTGTGCGGGCCTTTAAGGTTATATTTCTTTGAATAATTTAGAAAAAAAAGCGATGGAAAAGTTTGTTATGTACAGGATATCTGGTAATTCCAAAGATGTTTACTTTCTGAGTGACCTGGTATGTATCTATAAATTCATATAAGAATTTATAACTTATAATTTATAATATCACCTCAGAACAATCTGAGAATTTATCTTATATTTTTGAGATTTATGCCCAACAATGATCATTCGCTATTGGTGGTAACTGGAACGCAAGATTGACCATAGATAAAAACACAGTCGTAGGTCATAGACGCCAGTAGTGGTGTGCCCGTAGACAGAAAACTGTCTACGGGTGTGCCGATTCCATTATTTGAATAATCAATTAAGCAAGCAAAATGTTATCGATTTTCAATCGATTTAGTTTGATTATCCAGCGTTAGAAACTTTTAAACACTCGCGTTGCATGTTTAAGAATATATATATAGACGGGAATTAACGCGAACATGCAAATTAGGTATTTACATACCTTATTTTGCTTGACGTTTCGAGACGGTTGCACGTCCCGTGGTCGCAAGCTGACTGGTGTGGCGATGTCACGTCTCCGAGTGCGAGGTAGAAGATTCTATATCTACCCCCGGGTCGTTGATATTCGAAGTACCGGCGCAAAACACACTAACCGTATCTGTGTATTGAACATTCGCCGACTGCGCGTTAAAGTGGGGTGTTGTTAACCGAATCACAGGATTCCACGCCGATGACAATTTGAAGCCCTCTTCCCGATTGAAATGTTTATGTTTTCTGATTTCAATCGCTTCACGCACAACTCTTGGGTAAAAGTGGCGTTCCGTGGAGAGGACTTGGGGACGATGAAATTCAATCCAGTGATTGGTGCCCGAATGAAGTAAATGTTCCGCAATCGCCGATTTGTTCGTTTGACGGTTCTTTACAGCTGCGATGTGATGGTATGACACCGTCTTTTGTAAAGAACTCACGTCATTTCGTCCAGATCGTACAAAGTATCCGATTGGAACCGGAAGATGTAATGGTAAGCTTTGACGTTGAGTAGCTCTTTACCAATGTTCCAATAAGGGAATGTCTGGACGCAGTGAGGGGCAGACTGAGTGACAACGATATGCCTCACAACTATATTGATCTACTAAAACACTGCTTAGATGGCAACTACTTCCTCTTCCAAGGCAAATATTACCTCCAGATCGATGGCGTCGCAATGGGGAGTCCAGTAGCCCCAGTACTGGCTAATATCTGGATGGAACACTTTGAAGATAAGGCGCTTAGCAGTGGGCCCAAGACCATCAGGCGTTGGAAAAGATACGTTGACGACATCTTTAGTATCGTAAAAGGAGGTAAGCAGGAAGTAGATCAATATGTGCAACACCTTAACGTCATTCATCCGAAAATGAGGTTCACCTACGAAATGAAAACTGACAGATCGTTGTCATTCTTAGATGTCAAAGTGACTGTGAGACCAGATGGGTCCTTAACACACTGCGTGTACCGGAAGCCTACGCACACCGATAGATACCTGCACGCCACGTCGCACCACCACCCTCGACACCTGCAATCCGTTGTGACGTCACTAAAAAACAGAGCACATGACCTCTGTGACCCTGAGCATTTGAAGCTAGAGCTAGACCATGTTCAGGAGGTACTTAGGAAGAACGCATACCAGGTACAACGACGAATGACGCGGCCTATCAAGCGCGATAAACATCCGGCGGTAAATAGACAACCAACCTACATGCCCTACATTAGAGGTGTTACGGATAAAATAGGAGACAAGTTAAAAAACTACTCCATTCCGACAGTATTTACACCAGGGGCCAATGTATACAACATGGTGGGCACACCAAAGGATGTTCTACCGCTACAAACTCCAGGTGTCTATAAAATCAACTGCAGCTGCGGAAGCTCTTACATAGGGCAAACGAAGCGGACTATCGCTGAACGTATAAAGGAGCACATCGCAGCTGTAAAGAACCGTCAAACGAACAAATCGGCGATTGCGAAACATTTACTTCATTCGGGCACCAATCACTGGATTGAATTTCATCGTCACCAAGTCCTCTCCACGGAACGCCACTTTTACCCAAGAGTTGTGCGTGAAGCGATTGAAATCAGAAAACATAAACATTTCAATCGGGAAGAGGGCTTCAAATTGTCATCGGCGTGGAATCCTGTGATTCGGTTAACAACACCCCACTTTAACGCGCAGTCGGCGAATGTTCAATACACAGATACGGTTAGTGTGTTTTGCGCCGGTACTTCGAATATCAACGACCCGGGGGTAGATATAGAATCTTCTACCTCGCACTCGGAGACGTGACATCGCCACACCAGTCAGCTTGCGACCACGGGACGTGCAACCGTCTCGAAATGTCAAGCAAAATAAGGTATGTAAATACCTAATTTGCATGTTCGCGTTAATTCCCGTCTATATAAATATATTCTTATCCAGCCTTATATGTAAAAAAAACCCTTATACGTAATAAAGGTTTTTTTTAAATAACGACAAAAAACAAGCATGAAACTACTTCATCATACAGTTGCCTAAATATCGATACTTACCCTATCGATAGTGCTATCGATAATATCGACATTATCGATACTATCGATAGTACAAATAAGTTAATACGATTGATTGGAAGCAACAGTATCGATATGATCGATACAATTACACGACAATACTATCAATAGTATCGGCAGTATGTATTTTTTTAATTTAATACTATCGATGTTATCGATAGTATTGTTGTAATAGAACAACGATACTATCAATCGTATGAAACTATCGATAGTATTACACAATCGATAGTTTAATTAACGTCGATACTATCATTTTCCAATTATAGCATATGTAGCAAGTGACACTAATGATAGCGCTAAGTGTTGCTCAGGCCTGTGTTATTTTATGATTGTATTCGGACACTCCATAAGATAATAATTCTAGATAGAGATATTTACTTGCTAGGTAAACTGATTGATTGGATCCAATACTATCGCAATTTATTAAACTATCGATAGTGTAGGCTATCGATACTGATGATATTATCGATTGTATTACACCTAAATAATATGCGCGTCTTCAGTAGTATCGATACTATCGATATATATCGATACTATTGAAATGACGTCATCTATCGATAGACTATCGAAAGTTTAGCGATAGTCGACAATCGATTGGCATCACTATTTCATCGTTGAATTTATAAAAGAAATGGTCATAAGTGTAGTTTGTTGAAGTACCGACAGTGCAGATAGAATCAAAAATATAAAACAACTTAGGGAAGCTGCCGAAATCTGCGCCTGACAAGGACGGTGCTGAGCTGACATCAGTCCCTCCGCGACCACAACCGTTGCAAGCCGGTAGAAACATAGGAGAATAACAGAGGTATTTATGGCATGAAGTAAGTAATTTATCGCTACTAAGACCCGCTTAATAAAATGATCTTCCAAAACAATATGAGTAAAGGTTTAGGTACTTACTTGTCGTTGGAGGTAGAGCCAATTCTAAAAATTGACGAAATGTGACTATACTCTCAGTATATCTACCGAAAATATAGTCACATTTCGATACTGACTGTAGATGTTACGATAAAATTTGATTTCTTTTGCTCAAAATAATCTCAGATCGATAGTTTTACAGTTTCTTGCTGAAGCTGCTGTGCATGTGAAACCATAAGCTTTAACTAGTGACGACGATTCCCTTAATAAATACGATTACGATAACTTAAATGGTTTTCTATCAATAATTGATTATAATTGTTTCACCAAATATTAATCAATCGAAAACGCTCATTTTATAATTAATTAATCGATGCCCGTTACTCGATGACATTAATGCGGGCGGAGGCATTTTACGACGCCTAAACCTTGTAAATATTTTCAATGTTTAATTTCTTTTCACGGATTTTTGTACATATACTTCTTAGACATTAAGATTAGATTAAGCTTCAAATAGATTATTAAATTATGTTATCGACCCCGCACACCACCAAAGACTAAAGAGTATACAAAATACACCACTACAGTCCGTTCATAGTTATTTTACCTCTGACAGATGTCGGTGTTTATTTTCATTATGTTGGAATTGTACTCTGTGATGACAGGAACGTAAAATAGGGTTACCTGTGCATAACATTTTACCCAATATTAGTGGAAATGCTTCAAAAATTCTAGCTCATGGCCGCAAAGTGGTTAGATTACCGCCATACCACTGCGAGCTAAACGCAATTGAACTTATGTGGAGTCTCATTAAAAGGCGAATCACAAGCAAAAATGTAGGACAAGAGGCAACCAACATTGTGAATTTAGCTGAAGAAGCTTTTCAATCTATCACTGCAGAAGACTGACAAAAACAATGCAAACATGAGCGCCACGTAACAAAATTAGTCTAGTTACTTGAATAAATGATATTATTATATTGAAGACAAGCTTCGTGAAACAGATGGGTCTACGGATGCTGAAATGGACAGGTTCATAATAAAATTAAATTCTGAGTCTGATACAGAATCTGACAGCAGTTACGAATCATCACAACATTGGCAGTCCACATGAATCATTCTTATAGGCTCACGCCTGTTTCCATGCAGGGGTAGGCAGAGGTGTAAAATTACACCCACATCATTCTTATTCAAAATAAATATGAAAATTAAATTTGCAGTTTTTGTATTCGATACTTAGAACCTCACGTTGGCGTAATTATGATGCGTTTACCTTTGTATATAAATAGACAACATTTTTATTTTAACTACTTATCTTTATAGGAAATTAGTTATTTCGTAAGAAAATAAATGTACATGCATATAGCCATGCCAATATCAAGAGGTTTTGTTACAAACATTACTTCCAAATATTTAATACAATCGCTTAGGCAATAAAAAATAAGTAGGTACATTTTTAGCAACAATGTTTATTTAAAATGGGAGTATTATATACCAAATATAGCAACACAACGCCCAGGTTAGCCAATCTAACAGCTAGAGGTAAAATATTGTGAGTGGACTATAGACGCCAGTGTGACACCATAGATTATATACATAAATGACATAAACTGATAGTACCATAGAGCACTGATACACTCATGTTATTGTGTTACGTGTTCATTGTTATTGTTGTATTTGTTGCAATATCTAGAAGCTTTACAGTATTGTAGTAATTTCTAGTCATCCAACGATAAATGAAAACGTTGGTCAAGAAAACAGCAAGTACGGTTGGGTCAGTTTTACGTGATGTGCAGAGATAAGTTCACTTGAACTGAAATAAACAACTTTATGGATAACTGCTAACTATATCTATTACGGCACATGTTTACGTCTCGGCTGCGGTGGTAGTGAAGTCACGTCGTCTGATATCTATGAAAAGGCCTCTATTTGTAACCTTCCGTTTCAGACGGGAGTATTTACTTGGAACATTTCTAGCTAAAACATAAACACGGGCCTTTTGGTGAGCTTGATAGTCGGAGTTCGTCCACTGTCATATGTACAAATATAGAATACCCTTATTGGGAGGAAACTAGGTACCTTAGAAGAGATATCTTTATCCTTCAAATTCAATCATTGACATCAAGATAAAGCAGACCAGGCTTTATTTTGAAGTGTGCTGTCCCTGCTTCTGTTATTGGCAAGTGTTGTTAACAGACAATGATGGTCAACAGTTGTCATTGCGAGATATTTACTTTTTGTACTTTGTTGGGTTTTCTTGTAGCCACAGAATGCTGCAATCGTATACATATTTCTCTGCCTTTCATGTCTTTGCTTTGTTTATACTATGCCTGTGGGAAACCTTACCTTTGGGAATGTTGAGTTTGTATGGCATCAATAGACTTTTTTTAGGGAATCAAAATACCTGAAGCTTCTGCAGTATGATGTGTATTATATATTCTTGTAGGTGTTGTATTAGTTCATATATTATTTGTTGGGTTCGTTGAAGTATATGAATATAATATTTATTAAGTACAAAATAGACTGTTTTAACATTATTGTAGTGTGATCTGTGTCTGAAACATGTCTAGTTATTAGTCCATAGTTCATCATGCTGGCCAAGTGCTGGTTGGCAGACTTCACATGTCTTTTGGGAACATTTTGGAGAACTCTCAGACATCCACTTTCCCTCACCATGTTTTCCTTCACTGTTAAGAACATAACAATTAGCCATGCACTTAACTTTGTGTGGTGTGCACCATGGATACCAACCCAAGGCTCTCTGCATAGTTTAGCTATCTATCGAGCTCTCCACTAGGTTATACCTGCTTATGATATTACTAGCCGTTTCCGCGGTTTCACCCACGTCCTGAGGAAATACTGCACAGAATTTTACGCATACCTGAAAAACTCAAATATCTTACAGACCCCTATTTTTCTAAAATAAAATATAACCTATGTTACTTGCAGATAATGTAGCTTTCTAATGGTGAAAGAATTTTTAAAATCAGTCCAGTCGTTTTTGAGTTTATTCATTACAAACAAACAAACAAACAAAAAAAAATCCTCTTTGTAATATTATAAAGCATAGATACATTACTTAAGGTAATTGTGTTTAAAGTTTAAGTCCTAGTGGTTTGGGCTGAATGTTGATAAGCCAGTCACTTGGTATGTTACTGTCACAATGTGTTTCTGATTTCGTTTTTGACTGCACGGTTGGCGTAGTGGTTTAAGCAGCTGCCTCACCGCTTGACACTGTGCCGAAGTGTTGTGGGTTTGATCCCCACACGAGACAACACTTCGTGTGATTCATAAATTGTTGTTTAGAGTCTGGATGTTCTCTGTGTCTGTTAGTTGTATGTTTGTAAAATCCCCCACGACACAGGATTTAGTCCTAATGCGGGAGTTGTCTTTTTAAAAAATAAAACATAAATTCAAAGAGTAAGTTGTTTAGCCAAGTTAAATTTTTTTCTGTCTGAGAGCCATGTTCTTACCATTTTAGGTAGTTAATTTAAGCTAGTTTTTACACTGTTTCATGCAGGCTATGTTAATAAAATTATGTATTATAATGCAGTAAATTAAATATGGGTGTTGGTATACTGTTTAAAAAAATTGCAACCTACTACTCTACTAGAACCTTTCTGTACGATCTCAGCAAGTTACAATACCAATGATACATTTCTCTTGACTGCCTCTTTAGACCGTATAATTATGTGCAATGACTCACCCGAGGGTGGCCTTTGCATTAAGATGTTTAAAGGAGCTCCATTTCATTCAAATCTTACTGTTGATTGAGCAACATATTTGATGAAAGTGAAGGTGTGCTAAAAGCCAACTGTTTTCAGTTAGGTTAGCTATTCTCAATTTATTTTGAAAGTAATTTTACTCAGTTTCCCACTAACATGTGCCCATAATAATATGTTGATAGTAGTGTACTTATTTGTAACATGAGTCCAGTGTATATTGTCAGTCCAGTGGTCAAGTAGCCAATCTGCAAAAACTACTTTTTTCAGGAGAGCAGAAAGAAATTGAAATTGGCCCTGTAAATCAGAATCTTAACATGTTTTTCTAAAATTTTAGTTTTAGTATTAAAAAATAAATGTCTTAATGTGTGTGTAATAATAATTATTAATTTATTATTATTTATGTACATAAAGCAGATTAGTGACTTTACTGTGGTCACTTTAGATTTCAGTAGGTAAACTATTTTTATGTTTTAAAGTAGCCTAGTGGTAACATGGATATTATTTATTATATAAATTGAGCTGGATAATGTTAAGTGGCCAAACTGAACTACAACAGTAACAATATTCGTGATATTTGCAGGAAATTGTTGATATTTAGGTTAGGTATTTTAGTAAAGTACCTAAGTGTTTAGTAAAACATAAACATTAGTGAAAACAATATTTATTCTTTCATTTATTTTAGTATGAAACTAAGAAAAATTCAAAATGTTGTTTGACATATTATATTTAATGAAAATGTTTAGAATAACTTTACAAAGTAACATTAATTGTATTCTGTAGAATCTTATAACTAAAACAGGCTCATTCGCTGTCTTGTGCAGCATCCGGCTGTGGAAGAGAGTCTCCTGTAGTTTACATCTTAGGTATTTGTAAATACGTGCATAACTTCATGAGATCTCTACTTCTTTCCGAAATCTATACTAATATAATAAAGCGGAAGAGTTTGTTTGTTTATTTGTTTGTTTGTTTGTTTGAACGCGATAATCTCAGGAACTACCGGTCGGATTTGAAAAATTCTTTTGGTATACGATAGCCCAGTTACTTCGGCAGGCTATAGGCTATATAACATAACGCTTCGACCCTTTGGGGCCGGGCAAAAGGCTAAAAAGGCTAAAAGATAATGTTGGCTAATCTCAGGAACTAGCAGTCGGATTTTAAAAATTGTTATTGCCTATGATAGCCCAATTATTCCGAAAGGCTATAGGCTATATATCTATACTAGTATAATAAAGCGGAAGAGTTTGTTTGTTTGTTTGTTTATTAATTTGATTGTTTGTTTGAACGCGCTAATCTCAGGAACTACCGGTCGGATTTGAAAAATTCTTTTGGTATACGATAGCCCAGTTACTTCGGCAGGCTATAGGCTATATAACATAACGCTTCGACCCTTTGGGGCCGGGCAAAAGGCTAAAAAGGCTAAAACATAATGTTGGCTAATCTCAGGAACTAGCAGTCGGATTTTAAAAATTGTTATTGCCTATGATAGCCCAATTATTCCGAAAGGCTATAGGCTATATAAAATTACGCCACAACTTTTAGGGGCCAGACAAAAATAATAAAATGGTCAAACGAGAAGGGGGTGGGTTGGGTCAAAGGCAAAAAAAGGCTAAACGAATAGGATACAATCTATATGGGTATCGTTTTCAAGATTTTCGGGACGCTGATCAATAATATGAAATTTATTTAGTGATCCAAGATGGCGGACGGGAAATCAAAGATGGCGGATGAGAAAATTTTAAAAATCAATATGGGTATCGCCTTCGATATTTTAAGGGGTGGGGAATCGAAATACAACATCTATTTCGTGATCAAAGATGGCGGATGGGATTTTTTTTGAAAATCATAATGGGTATCGTCTCCGATGTTTAAAGGGATGAGGAATCCAAATACAACATCCGTTTCTTGATTCAAGATGGTTGATGGGAAATCAAAGATGGCAGATGGGAAAAATTTAAAAAATCAATATGGGTATCGTCTCTGATGATTTAATGGATGGAGAATCCAAATACAACATCTATTTCGTGATCAAAGATGCCGGATAGGAAATCAAAGATGGCGGACGGGATTTTTTTTAAAGTCGATATGGGTATCGTCTCCGATATTTTAAGGAGTGGGGAATTAAAAAATACCATCTATTTCATGATCAAAGATGGCGGATGGGATTTTTTTTTAAATCATAATGGGTATCGTCTCCGATGTTACAACCAAATAAAACAGCTATTTCGTGATTCAAGATGGCGGATGGGAAATTATTAATATTATCACTTTGACTCACTTTTAATTATTAATATTATTGCCTCTATCATTCATTTACTACATCCTGACTTACAATAAGATAGTTATTTTTCTACCCCAGAAATAATTTATATGGCAAAACAACTTTTTCTGCGTCATCTATCTATACGTATATATAAAAATCAATGTTCGTTTGTTTGTATACCTCTATAAACTCTAAAATGTTTGATTAAGCACTGGTAGCCTTGGTAACTTTGTTCAGAATTTCATGGAAAAGTGGTTTGAGAAAAATAGGAATAAGAAAAAAGACCTTTAAAAAGCGATACGGAGTTCGCCGGGACAGCTAGTCTTAAATATTTTTGAATACCCAGTTACCGGATAGGGATCACATCAATTATATTCTAATAAACAGATATGTTATACACGTACAAAACAACAGAAAAAAGTGTTCCGCGTCGAGAGGCAGCACACATGCACACTTTTCATTCATTTTACATTTCACTACAAGTAAAAAGAATAGAAAAAGGATAGCTTGATCAAACCAATAAGAAAAAAAGTGACAGCTAGGTGTTGTCAATTGCGCGTAAATGTAAACAAACATTATTCGAGCCACCAATCACCGCACGTTGGCATCATAGACTACTAGGCAGAAGGTACAAACCGCGTGCACAGAATATGTAGCCGGGATTTGTGCCTATGCAACGAATAAACTCTATTGAAAGGTAGGTAGGTGAAAAATGAAACACGTTTTAAAAAGAAGGAAATATATACATCGTAAAAACAATCGTACACAGGGTTGGCATGATTAAAACAAGTTGTTTTAAAATAGTCAATCACACGTTTTAACTACTTTTCATGGCGAATGGATATAAAATAAAAATAAATCAATATTCTGTAGTCTAAATAGACCACACATATCTGACATAAAACCATTTGAGTCTATGCCATTGCTATGTCACATTTTTTATTATTTTTGGCATTGTAATGAAATAATACTTATGAACATTAGTAGGTACATTATTAGAACATTATTAGGTATAATAACCGGCACGAGTCGTGAGCACAGATGGGCAGTAGTGGGGGCATGCTCGCGCATGTACACTTTCGGCCAAATTTGTTCGGTACCGTTTTTTACATGATGATTTATAGGTACTTACACAAACTATAATTAAAATATTAGTGGGACCTACTTGAAATTTTACTTTGATAGAGTAATGTTGTTGGCCTTCGTGACTCAAATATAACAATCTCAATAAAACCAAATAATCTGATTAGAAGTTTTTTTATTTATTTTTCAAATTTAAATCGTCTCAATCCGGAGGAATAGGTAATATGCCTTCCTTAAAACTAGACGCTGCTTTGGTGCTGGTAGAGCCCACTTGCTCATTAATCTCCTCAACATAGAGCCCACTTGCTCATTAATCTCCTCAACATCGTCACTGTCTTCATCCTCTGAATTGGTCTCGGAGTCATCGTCACCAACGTGAATTATAAATTCTTCTGTCATTGCATCCACTATGTGATCGTTTTTTATATATTCCTTCTCAATTTCCTTCACTTTTTGACATAATTTTGTCCATTCATTAGCTCCCATTAAATTGACTATTTCCTTAACAAGACCCGTAAAGTGGTTTACGTTCCAGGTCACATTCTTACTGCCGACATAGCCTTTTATTGCAGCCCATGCCATCTCAATAGGATTGAGGTCTGGGTGGTATGGAGGTAATCGTATTACATCGTGGCCGTGTTCAGCCATAATCTTATCAATATTAAATTTCTTGTATTGATCTTTATTCATTTTTATTAAATGATAGAGTTGGGGCTTCAACATTATTTCTTCGTGTTAAATCCCTTTTTCTCTTAACCATCCCAGCATCTCCGACTTCCTGGCATTTGAGCTTGGTGCAGGGTCATACTGTTTGTTGTGGTAGGATGCGTTATCTACTACCAAAACAGATTTAGGAGGAATGTTTGGGATTAACTGCGTGCGAAGCCATTTTTCATAATTTTCGTAGTTCATGTTGTCGTGGTAGTCCCCCGACTTAGTACCTGCTTTGAATGTGAGCAGGGCATTTGGCACAAAACCTGTCTCGGTTCCTGCGTGGTCTATCACGATTCGTTGCCCTTTTGATATAGGCTTTTTTAGGCCTTTTGTTGTGCCATCTGACCATGCCTGAGATGAGGAATGGGACGAATCTACGTATGATTCATACGTATAAATAATTGTTCTTCCCTCTTCCCGGAACTTTTGCATTTTTTGCAAATACATTATTCGCTGGAACAGGATAAGTTTCTAGATAAGTATTTTGTTAATCCAAACGAAGTGAATAATCTTTACTTTTACTATTTAGTTAATCATAAGATTTACAAGTAAGACCTTAGATTTACGATTATTAAAGCTTTAAAAGCAACACTACATGACTTCTTCTTTTTCGTTTGTGTAGTGGTCACACTGTTGTCAGAGTAATTCAAGCCGCCCAGTAGGCCTCTGACTTGGCTTAACGACTGTTGTCTAATGACTACAGCCGGGACCGACAGCTTAACGTGCCCTCCGAAGCACGGTCTACGTGACTTGAAAAATTGATATAATTCATTTATTTCAAGTAACAAAGACTCATTATATTTCATATTAATTCTACATAAATAAATATCAAGTCACATCTATATCTATACTCCATACTAATAAATAAAATTGAAGTGTCTGTTTGTAATATCAAAATAACAACTTTCCACCAAATATATAATATAAAATAATGTCAATACAATTTTTTAATTTTTTGTATATCTGTCTGTTTGTTTCAGGTAATCTCCGCAACGATTGGGCTGATTTAGCCGGGACTTTCACTGGTAGATAGCTGATGTTATGGGACACAATATAGGCTTTTAAGACTTTTGCTTGTGAAAAAGAATTAGGGTTCTGCGAAAAATAAGGAAAACCCTTGAAATTGTGAACAAAATTGGGGTAATCTTCATCCACGTGAGCGAAGCTGCGGGTTACAGCAAGTTTAAAAATATATGTATACCTGTAAGCGTATATTGGATTGTTACATACATACATACATAACGTCACGCCTTTTATCCCCGAAGGGGTAGTCAGAGGTGTGTCTACACCCACTTTTCGCCAGATATACTTTAGTCCCACGTAATAAGAGGCGAGCCTATTGCCGTACCGGGCACATTTCCAGACTCCGTGCTGCTACTGAGAATTTCGTGACAGAAAAACCCAATAACACTGCCCGACCCAGGAATCGAACCCGGGACCCCCCGATCCCACGCGCACATTTATGCCGCGAGACCAACGAGGCAGTCGTATAGGGTTTGATTTCGAGTTTTCTGTCTCTACGCAAAGATGGTATTTGCATCGTGTTATCCCTTAGTCGCCTCTTACGACACCCACGGGAAGATAGGGGGTGGTGACACTTGTATTCTATGCCGTCAACCACACGGCATCATTGGATTGTTCTATCAAAATTTTCCGGTTATTCTCGGTTTTCCTCCACTTGAAACCCAACATTTTGATTATACGGCGAAGACTGCTCTCAGACCCTTGAAAATTTATATCTTCCCGCAACTTCTGTCGTAGTTTTTCAATGGTGGGCATTTCTTTATTGGTGAGGTGATAGTTATGAATACATCTTTTAATAACCCCCTGGTCAAAACTATCCACATCTGTGACTGGGTGTTCTCTTGGTCTTTTCTTTCCTGGTGTTCTGTATACGATCAGAAATTCGGAACTATTGGCTTCTTTAACGATCCGCCGTACTGTTGTTGCTATTGAGGTGTTGGTCGCCTCCGCTGTTTGTTTATAAATTTCCAGCATAGTTTTGTCAATACTTAACTCAGCATTGTTCTTCATGAAACAATAAACCGAATACACCATTTGCCTTGCCTGTCTATTTAAAACTGTATTTTTTCTTCTCGGCATTATTGAAGAGTTCGTGACTTTTCGATTTTATAAGCAAACATTTAAAAACGACAATTTTATGAAACGAGATAATAACCTTAAAACAAATACACTAAAACCAAAAATAAAAAATACAACACTTTTATATAACAAGATAATAAAAATAAACTATATTAAAACGAAAACACTTTACAAATACGAAATAACAAAAATAAACTACTAGTTAAAACTCAAAACGCAAGTAACTAAAATTGCACGCAAGTGTACAGTAGCCGAATGACACGTGAGAGTCCAATAGACGACGAGCATTGACTGACGAACCAATTGCGTGCAGCTCGGCACCCCGCCCCGCCCCCCGGCTTCTTCATTCCGCCAAAGAGACCGAAAAATTAACTACTGCGCAGGTGTCAGTTAGTGCTCACGACTCATGCCGGTTACTATACATGTTTTTTTCCATTGATATTTTTTTGTAATTGTTTCATTACAAACGGCGAATTTGAAAAGATGTAGTCTACAAATGAAACATAATTATTTTATTTACTCGTACAAGTTTAGACATCGACCTATAGGTCGAATTAATTTGAAATAAAGCCAGAAACTAAAAAAAAACACTTCTTTAAAACAATTTGAACTGATTGTTTTATAGAATTAACAAAAAAACTGTTTTTTTCCACCCCGATCAAACACCTTCGAAAAGATTAAATTTATTTCTTTTTTGTCGCTTAGAGAGCTTTTTTATTTCGGGATTATTTTTATGAGCGGAATGGAGGTGAACTGTTGTGTACTTATCAATTATACTTTTAATTAAATGTATGCTATGATTAAAAGCAGGTGCTTGGTCTTTGGAATGTTCCAAAATTGAGTCGAAAACGTTCGAATTTAAAAAAGTTTTTAAGATACAAAATGGGTACCGTTTTCATTTAAATGATATTTTATAACCATTTCAGATTTTAAACATACTGAAAACAAGTCTTCTGATGCATAGCATAAACCTCCCATGTCCCTGATTGTCACTAACTTGTGGAACCACAATTTTTCATTGGTATATAATGTATCAACACATATTTCACACTTAATAATTTTCGTTAATTTTCGTGCAATCCAACCAGAAATGTAACCTGTTATTTGTTTAACTGACTCTGAACAAGTTTCACTATTCAACATTTCAGAAAGAATATTTACGTTATTTTCACAATTTTTGTCACTAGATGTAGGGTTATCTAAAATATTTTCAGTTTCATCTAAATCTAAAGCACGAAGTCCTGATGATGAGTTAATATTTTCGATACTTGACGATGAGCAAGTAAGTATGGGGATATGTTCCATAGCAATGCAATTTCCACTAAAGGCGCTTCGTAATTCTAGGTGGTTGAACATTTTTTTATATAATCCTTTAAATTGTACTGTGTTAGGATTATTATTATAGCCTCCTTGTCGTCTGATAACACCAAAAAAATTTTCTATGTGGTCTTGAGATAATCGGTAAGTTGCTATGTACTCCAATGTTGGTGTGCGTCCTGTTGTTGTGGCTGCCGTTACATAGGTAGTAAAAAGATGTTTTATACTTTGAATGCAAATCAAAAATCCTAAAAAGCCAGTTTTAGATTTGCATTCAAGTATAGATTTTTTTTATGTGTTTATTATGATTCTTTGCCTTATTACACGTTTTGTTTTATTGTAAATTCGTAATGATAAAATATATGCCTTGGCCTTTTCTAAAAAACTTAAAATTTGCGCAGAATTATTGAAATTTATGGGTTTTTTGAAATCATATTTTCCTGATGACCTGGAATTAAAAATGTCAAATAAATCATTGAAGATTGAGATAAACTCTACGGTGGGTTCTGTATTCTTAATTTTGTATGATACTATTATTTGATCACAAAGTTCTAAAGCGCGGGCTATACTTCTGCTTAATAGCTGTGTGGCTAATTTAACTTTCATTATTTCGTTTCGAAAATGTATAAGCATGTCTTTGTGAGAGTTTATTGGCAAAATTTAATCCTTGACTCTTTTGAAGTTGATTTAAAGCAACTATTAAGCTCCATCTTATTTCTTCATTATTATTTCCAAATATAAACTTTGCTTCAAAGGTATTCCGTACTAATTTGATCATATGGCATGGATCCAAAAATACAGCAACTTCAATGCCGCAATCAGGGTGTAAAAAAGTCGTTTTTAAATTTTTTGGGGTTTTTAAATCACAACCTAAGTAGCCAAGTTACATGGGCAACCATCAAATGTGACTGCCACAACATCAGCACCTCCATCGTAACACTTGCTTATACAAGTGTTTATTAAATTTGCCCGCGTTTCTGCCGATAGATTTTTAATAAAAAAGTAACCTACTGTCAACTTCCAGCTTTCGTTAAGAGCAACTAAAATGAAGACGTACACTTGTGTAGCAATGTCATTGCTGGGGCTAAAACCGATACCAAAATCAACAAGACCGTCAGTTTTTTTACCAGTCCAAATTGTTTGATGCCTCAGCGCCATTTCATCTGCTACAAGAGTAAATAATATTCGTTTACCTGTTAAAGCACTTCTCTTTTCTAAAATATCAAAGGCTTGTTGCGTGACCCTCGGCGAACAAGAAGTGTTTTCATACCACTTCGCTAATACACGTGGATGTGGCAAAGCAGTATCAAATATACTTCTTACATATTTGCAAGCGGCAGAAGAATAAAAGTTTAGAGTTAGTGCAAATTTTCGGAGTGCGGGGGGATACTTAACGCGATATGACTTTTTAGATCTTTTCTTCAAATGGATTCTATTGATTAAATTTAGGAGCTCGGTCTTTAAATTAAGTTGTGAAAACTGTTCTTTTGAAATATAATATTTTCTCTTTAAATCTTTTAATATCACGGCTATGGTGGCAACACGTTTCTTCAGTCTTTTATTTTGTTGAATTAGTATTTTGTTTTTTTTCTGTAACAGTTTTTTCTTACATGTTAATTCACGTACGCCTTTTTTTAAGTGCCTCTGGGTGTTTCAAAAATATTTTCCATATCCGGTATGCTGACATTGTCGAGACTTGTCGGGGAGTTTTGAATATTTATATTAATGTGTTCCTGGGAAATAAAACAAAATAAGTTAAATGCATCTCGTAACCATCGAGGTAGACTAAAAAAGTTAATACAAACGACGTTATAAGAAAAGGGAAACTAGTAGCGAATTGAGATTAAAAGTTGAATAATGATTATGGTTTTATTTAAAATGCCAGAATTTATTATTAAAAAAAATATTACTATTGAAAAAAAATATTAAAATAAAATTACCTCTATAAAGGGAACAGCGTCCTTTTTGAGAAGTGTTCGACCTTTGTTTGAAATATATTTATCAGTAGCCTTGAAATGATTGCTACAAATCTTACTGCTTTTTGAAGGTGTCCAACTGGATTCACTTCTTTGTTTACGGACAATTGCGATCCACTCTTGAAGCCGGATCTCATTTGTTGGAAACCTACGAAGAAAAGACGGTAAATATTCAAACTCGCTGTTGTCACACAGTAAAGTAATATTAACGATTCATTTCTTTGCTTACGAACAATTGCAATCCATTCTTGAAGCCTGATCTGTGACATATTATGGTAACGATAAGCTATTTATATTTTCTTTTCCTACATATGACATGTTTAATATCGATGGTTGGTACTTGGTACCTATTAGCATAGAACAGTATACTCTTCATTCAAGATCGGTTTACATTAATTGAAATACAGTTGCTTGCTTTTTTATTATAACAATATACTCATTAGGTTGTACAATGGTATTTCTCTTCCTGATCTCTTTTTCAGCAACACCAAACACCCTCTCGGGAGGAATAAATGAATGCCCGTGAAGGGGAAAATAAGTGCCACCTTTTTCAGTGATCTCGGTGCACTACTGCTGAACCGTTTGGAAACCATTCCTATAGTAGTGGAGTTCTTATTTTGTCCAGAGCATCCATCAGCCATTAGTCGGAGTATTTCTACACCAGTGAAATCTACATTGTTTTGTAGGCAGTGATATAGCGCACTAGATAATTCATTTGACCCCTTTGCGTGAACATCTTCGGTCCAAACATAGGAAAATACATTTTCTTTTGTCAGTTCTGCATGGAAATGACCTACAAGTATAGTATAGTTGTAAATGTACAACTGGCAGGAATAATAGGTGCTCTGGTCATGGATTTTTGGTAATGGTTGGTTTTTACCACAGTCAAAAGATAATATTTTTACTGTGGGGTCAATGTCTGCCAGGAATGTAAAAAAATGATTTACTTCTTTTTTCGTGAAGTGTAAGTTCAACTTGGATATGGGCCTTGATTTAATCGTCTTTCTCAATTTTGATTTTTTCCTTCAATTCTATGCATGTGGAACACATATCACTTCTTGGATGACTGAAACTAATCTTGAATTTCGTATTAAAAATTCTTCAAAAATATGACTCTGCAATGAGAGAACTGTGAATTTTCTTCGATGAACATTTTGAACATTGATGCAATGCTTAACTCTGATGGCAGATAGGTACGCCGACTTTTCGATCGGCAGTAGTGCGATTCAACACCCTTAAATTTCTTTATAAATGTGATAATTGCTTCTCTCAATCCCACGTTTTTGATCGACTTTCTATCCCCACCACGTCTTTCTATAGCCATCAAACCGGTATCTTGGTGTCGCATTAACACTCCTCTCACTCGACTTGTTTAATCGATAGAGCGTTCAAAAAAAAATTACGGCACATTGGTATCATCACTCCATTAGAATTTCTTATATTGTAAATGATGCTCATATGTTTGGCATTGCCTCTTCCATTTACTAATCTTTTACGGACAGGGATAGCAGTTTTGAAGGCTTTTATAATAAAATCATCTTGATACTGTTTATCAGGGTGTGCGTAGAATTGATCATGAAATCGTTTGATATCTTGCATTGATATATTAATACATCTATATGCCTCACTGTTATGTCTACACGGGTATCTCGACGGCAAAGTGAAAAAATACCTGAAAAAGAAAAAAAACCTACATTAAAACATTATATTTTGCTTGTAAAAATATTAACAGATATTAGAGAAAACGTTGCACAACCCTAACCTAAGTAAACAAACCAAATGTTCGACAAATTACTGACCTCTTCTTTTTCTTTTCTCCACGACTATTTAGTCCTGCGACAGATTTTCTCTTCTTAGCCTGATGGCTAGGCACTTCCTGAACACTTTTCTCCATTTTATTTACGCATTTACTTGGTTTTTGTAATAGAAATTCACTAATGAACACAACACAAAAAAGAAACGTTAGGCGCCCGACGCGTCTCCATAATGTATGGAGATCACAAGATGGAGATCACAAGATGGCGGTCGGGGTATGGAGCGACGTGATTGGCTCATATGGATTTGACCATGCTTGAAAGTAAGTTGGTCTGGAATAGGCTTATCGACGGTGTAGTATCAATAAATAATATCTTCAAAATCTCAACTTTACAGGAGGCGAAAAAAACGTTTTGGGTTGACGCTTTTTTTGTTTTCGTTTAATGCTTTCTATTAATGGTATAATAAGCAGATTTCAGATACAAGGATGTGATGTATGTTATTTAAATCTTTAAGGTTTTCGAATTAAACGTAGATAATAGGTATTGTTTTTAAGAATGATATTATTGTGATGTAAATTTGAGATATATTATATTGTTGGCTTAGATACAAGAAATTGCCATTAAAAAAAAGCTTTATTTATACGTCCAGGCTTTCTCAGGCTCAGAAGTGAAAACGATTTTGGAGAAATAAAACACAATAATAATGAATCTATATTTTAATCAGTCATATTTAATCACAGATGCAGTTGTTTATAGTAAGTCAGTCTAAACTTACCTAGGAATTGATTTTTAAACCGTCAGACAAAAGATTTTCATAGAATAAAACAAATATTTATAAATTAAGGATGATAGTTGTATGATCGTAAACTAGATCAAAAGTTTTATTTTCAATTTTCCAGGTTATAGCTGTGTAATTGTCGAATAACCATGTATTATCTGACAGTTGAAAAATCAACGATAAGTTTACATAATAAAGGTACAGTGTTAAACTAAAAAGCTTTAAGCTTATGATATCAATATACTCTTTAAATTGCTATACTATAGCGTTTTGTACTGAATTCAAAATAAAAACAATTATAAAATCAATTAATTGCAAAATAGCTAGCAACACCTAGCACTTAAACAGTTTCATCTATGGTTTATTTATCTTCGTATCTACCTCAGGACAGGTACGTAGAACAATAATTGTGTAACTATAATAAAAAAAACCAACAAACTTACGTTGTGATCGGGGATCACTGAATAATTATAAAAAATAATAAAATGAAATTGAATGCAAAAGCTTATTCATATGGTAAGGAATCGTAATAAGGATGACAATCACAGGGCAAAACCGCTTTAAGTTGCTGAAGATGATGGAATTTTGAGGCTTTAATGGGTATTTTCGTCGAACGTAATTGATTATAGACTATTTCTGAAGGTATAACTTTTGATCATGTGGCAATTGCATCCAATTTTCATCGAAATTAAGCTTGACTTCAATAGTCATTCCGTCATACTTTATAGCCCGTATATCTACTACTTGTGGATCGCCAGCTTTGCGCCCCGGTCTAATACTTTTGTAAATTAAATTTTCTGCAGCAGCATAGTCTTTAACAAAGGTATGGTCTACTTGTACAGTTTCATAATGGGCTTGATTTACGCGCGTTCTTTGACAGTGTGACATAATCACTTGGCAAGTGTATTTCTTTATTTTTAAGCTGACGTTCAATAGTACTGTGAACCGAATCGCACTCCATTTGAGTGTGACCCGGTTCTAGAAACTTTTGAGTAATAGTGACATTGTACTTCTTACTTAAATGGAGTAAAGCGTTTGCCATTATTGCATTGCGATTTTGGTATATGCAACCATCTGAATAAATGGTAATAGGCAGCTGCTGGATAACACAGTATCTTTCTAAGTAATCTATTATGAAAGAAACGAAGGTACTAGAGGTTAGGTCAGCAGCTGTTTCATCGAACCAATAACAAGTACAATGTTTGTTTATTAAATTGTAAACAGTAAAGTTATGCACGACTAGTTTTGTCTTAAAGTATAACGAGCTGGCAGCAAGCGAAGGACAAACCTTTACAGCTTCTAGATCCATGGTTAATAATATTAATCCACCTGTTGCAGCTATTTTCTTATCGTCTTCTTTTTCTTGCCGCGCTCTATCTTTTTTAATTCTATGAATTTGGTAATCAGCCTCGTTGAGATTGTCTGCTTTATAGCTACAACAAACGTCGCACATGTCTTTTTTAAGTGTGTATAGTGATAGATTCTTTTTATAAAACTTCTTTTAAAAACTAAATCTAGAGACTTGAGGCTGGTCGTTTTCCATTCAGTATTTTTTGTAGGATTTGAACAAATCTGCTAAAGACTGGAACATCGGCTCTAAAAACAACTTTGTTGTATCTTTACGTGCTTAATGTGATGGTAACTTCGGTAAGTTGTCCAAAAACGTGTTCAATACCAACATCTTAGCATCATGCTCAGGTTTTGATGGAGGGTGACGCAATGAAATTTTCACATCTTGATTTGGAGTCACACCAAACTCACCAGACTTTGTCCATGAATATACAGTAAACGTTTCTAAGGAAAGCGTATTTAAGAACATCGTTTTGCAAACTTGAACTCTTTCAGACCCGTCACTTTTTGTAGCCAAGTAATAACTAGCAGACTCCGTGCGTCTCGAACTACTACGCTTTGTAGTCTTTCGCGCGGTATTAGACCGTTTTACCAAAGAGTTTACGTAAATTTTGCGCTGATCCCAATTCAAATGCTTCCAAAAGAAAGCATGAACTTCTTTTCTACATTCTTCCGTTATCTTGTCACAATCTCTTAATTTACTTTTCTTACAGAATTCAGATTTACATCTGTCTTCCAAATATCTAGCGCTTCTTACTGTATTGTGCTGAAACTTGCCGCCTGCAGGTCTTGTGTATCCCAGAAACTCCTGCCCCTTCATTCTTTGCAATTTAGCTGTATTTCTTTTCCAAAGACGAGGTTCAGCTACATGCCGCCGTTTTCGGCCTTCGCTCATATCTCCGAATTCAGTTTCCAGCTCAGTTTCTGATGAGCTATCTTTGAAAATACTTGCAGAAGAATGATATTCTCCGTCACTTAAATTGCTGTGGAAATTTAATAGTATGGAAGGACTATCACGTACACTTAAAGTTAGATAATTTTTGCTTGTCAATACAGGGGCAGATTGAACTTTTCTAATACTTCTGAAAGTGGTACTGTCATCATGTGTGAGACCAGAAAGCGACAATGATCTAACGAAGCTGTAAGGTCGAACATCTAGCATATTTAAAGTATCACCGACGGACTTAGAACGTTCGGTTGTCTTAATATAAAAGGCAATATGTAAATGTCGAAGTCCTGACTGATAGTCATCAATTCTGATATAGAAACGCTTGATATAGAAACAGTGGACTCTAAATAAATCGTATCAAACATATTTAACTCGCTAACGATGGGTGTAGGAACCTCCTGTATCTGAGCACCTGAACTTGACGGGCAGTTATCTAGTGTAGCTTTACATTGCCCAGCTGGGACCTACAACAATAATAAAATGAGAATGAGCTACTGTTATGAATTACTGATACCAACATTATCAACGTGAATTCCCTTAAGCAATCGTTATTCTCACTTTATATAGAGCGATAGCTGTACACAGCTGTCGCTGTATATAAGTAGCGATATTTCTTTAGGTAAATAGAACTTACGTCCTGGTAATAAGCTTCAAAAACATCCTGGTATTCACTTGCTGTTGCGTGTATGAGGTTGGTAACGCTATTTATATTCAGACTTTCTAAAATCTTTCTGCCCCGTAGACCTTGTAATAGACGATTATTTCGTGGCATTATCCTAAAAATATTGATGAAAATTAGATATCATTATAAACAATATCTGATAACTGCAGTTTATAACATTATTATTACAACATACGATAAGCAATACCTCCTATCTTCATCAACATCATAACTAAAATTAGTAATTTTTACTTAAAATAGTTATTTAAAATGAGAATAATACCAAATTTTAATGTACATACCTGAATAATCCGTCACATACACTTTAACGTTAAAACGACACAGTTTTACGTAAGAATTTATCACACTTCTTCGATTCACTCCCGTCCACCAAACGTTAATTCAACCGATGATGCAACGTTGCCGCGGTCGCAACTACTTGTCAGAACGTGATCGTTTATATTTCTCTCTTTCACTCATTGCCCGCGGTCCACACGTTGCAACCTGTCAGTTAGCTTAGTGCAGAGAGCAAGTACGGACGCGTTCGAGCGTAGATAGAATATATTGCCAGCAAAAATTATGCAAGAATAGTTGATAGATATTGCTACATGTAATTATTTTACAAAATTGATTAAAAGCGGACCTCCGATCTTTGCGGGCCTATGCATTACTCTATTTTACATACAATTAAGCAAAAAAACGAAAATCACCAAAATGTTAGTTATTATAGACTCTTCATCGTCGTTATTTTGAAAATAAGGTTAGTTTTTTTTTTGTATTTTTAAGGGATTTAGGCTGGATTTGGCTAGTTATGAACGTTATAGAGCGATGAACATTTCTGTAAAGAAAAATGTTGCGTTCTTATTTAAGAATCTATGGATTGGGATTTGACCACTTTTGAAAATTACCTCCTGAAGTATATCAAACAAAATGATAAAGAAAAGTTACTAATAGGGAAACTAGAACTCTGGACTAAAGATGACTTTACTGCCTACTATTCCCATCTGTATTTTTATTCTATGTCCGGAGTGCACGCATCCTTGTCGTTCGTATGACAAAAAATGTATTTTCCATTTCTTTCTTTTTTCTAACCTCCAAATATCAGAATATTAGGAAAATAATTAAAATATATAAATAAATCGAAGTATATTGCGTACTCACGCGTGGTATGTGATCCCGTGTGTTTTATTAACTTTCGTATCGTAATTCGTACACTTTCTAAACACACACGATGGCATTTTGGATGGTAGTTACGTAGCAGCACGCACCGTATCACTCGTAAGCGTGTGTGGCTCAGACTAAACGCAATGTTTCCCAATTGGGTACTTTTCTAGTCTTCACGATATTAGGAAAATAATTAAAATATATTAATAAATCGAAGTATATTGCGTACTTACGCGTGGTATGTGATCCCGTGTGTTTTATTAACTTTCGTATCGTAATTCGTACACTTTCTAAACACACACGATGGCATTTTGGGTGGTAGTTACGTAGCAGCGCGCACAGTATCACTCGTAAGCGTGTGTGGCTCAGACTAAACGCAATGTTTCCCAATTGGGTACTTTTCTAGTCTTCACGTTTTGCGCGCTCATAACATATCTGTTTACTAAAACATCATTGGATCACATTGCCTCTTCTTTTTTTTTAATACATTTGCATAAACGATTCATTTTTTATCGAAATTTGTTGAAAAAATTCATGAATCAGGCACTTCTTTAATTTATTGCATATTTTTGTTGTGAGGTTGCGGGTTTAGTGTGAAATTGGTTAGTCATTCCAAAATCCTTAAAATCGTCGTGCTGTAATGATGTAACGGAAGAAGGTCGTGGGTTAATTCTAGCTAGCCGAACTATCTGAGTCCAACCCTCTGGAGTATACACAGGTATATATTTTTATTTCTTTTCAATTTTGCTGTGGATGGAGTCAGATTCCATGTGCGAATGGCCACCATGGCCGCTTTCAAAAAACTTGTGATTGATAATCTGCAAACTAGCATGTTCTTGAAGAGTTTATAAACACATGGAGCTAAAATAATTTTTTTGCTGACCTCCACAGCCACCCGACATCATTCTAGCGTGTTTAATGTTATAAACATATGATGATGTTGAACATCTATTAAAAACTATTGCGTAGACTAAAACACACACACACACACACACGGACACACACACATCACAGAAATAGCCTTTTGCATGTTTTATTTCCACTAACTTTATTTGAATTGTTAATTAAGACTTAATTGATTATCTTGTTTTATATAAGCTACATATTTATTCAAAAAGATACGAAAGATAGAAATGAATGCAAAGAAATTATTTTATTTGTATTGAATTTTCATTTAATTATATTTGATTGAATCACGATTATGTAAGCACTTTCGATCTTATTGTTATAGTTGTGAAGAGCAGGGCCTCCTAGCACAAGTAATTATTTTACTTAAAAGGAGACCCCCGTGTAAGACACTGTAATGGTTATATACTAAACGAAAAAATTAAGGGATAAAAACATTCAAATTTTTTGGGCAATTTTCAACAGGCCGCAACTTCGAGAAAAATGGTCGTACAGAAAATCAAAAAGAAGGAAATTGTAGCTCCAAATGCGAACGCGAAGGAAATTGTGTCTTGTTTTTGAATTAGAACTTTTAATTTTTTTAACCTCCGCGGTTTTTGGGTAATTGTTGAAAAGCCAGCAACAAACTAAAATCTAAATTTCTTTTAAGTATTTTTTTGGTCTACTGGCGTGGAAAAATTTTTTTTAGCTTAACCACTATAAGGATCGTATATTTTGTTCAAGCTTTTATTTGTTTTTTTTATACAGCATGATACGTTCACTTCTCGCCGAGATATCAGTCTTCAAATGGGAAAGAATCCTTTTGTCTTTGATTATCGATATCTCAGCAACCAATGATCGCACAGAAAGTTGAAGGTGGGTTTCAAGAACTTGAATGAATTTTTCTTAAGGACTATCCATTGCTTTTCCGAAAAAGATTTTATTCTTTTTGTCACATGAATTTGAAAATGCAACAAAAAAGGGACTTTTGGTGGCTTTAGGAAAATCAAGCGCTAGATCGAAAATATTGAGGAAACCACGAATGTTAAGTGTGCCTTTTACAGTTCAATATGTCCACAAAAACCCTACAAATTAATCCAGTCAGCTGTTTTATTGTTTCACTCGATCGAATTTTTGAAAAAAATAAAGGATCACGTTTTTGTCGACGTTCTCCACGACCGACGGCGCCAAACGAGAGGACGTCGGTCGTTACCATGCAGATTGAATCGAGACTCGTCAGTGAATAAAACATTTGTCCATTGCCTCAAGGCCCAATTCCGATGAGCGGTAGCATACGCTAAACGTGCTCGACGATGTCTCGCTGTCAACAGGGGTACACGATTAGAGTGTCGTGCGTGTAACCCAGTTTCACGAAGACGATTGATGACTGTTCGAGAGGGAAATGTTTCGCACTTGATGTCGTGGTCGCTGTTGCTGTTGTCTGCGATTGGGGAAGTTTCGAGCAACAATATTCGCATTAACAATAGGTTGTCGTCGAACTTCTCTAACAATTACCCGATCATCGCGGGCATTAGTGACTCGATGGCGACCTTGTCCGGGGCGACGATTGCATTGGTTCGTCTCTTGGTATCGGGCATAAGCTCGAGATACGACGGATTGAATTACACCCATCCGGACAGCAACTGCATGTTCACTGTTACCTTCGTCAATAAGAGTTACTAACCGAGCAACTTCCACCTCCGATAAATGTCGTCAAACCATGATTGAAAATTGAAAAGTAAAATAGTAAGAAATTTTCAATTTCGACGATAAAAAATTAAAAAAAATATCTTTTAGTGCAAAGGGATTAGTTTTGAAAAAAAAACTGTTGAATTAAGCGATTTGCTAAAAAGGATTCATAAAAAGTTAAGAAAAAATATCTGCGAAAAGCGTGTGAAAAAGATCGAAATTCGAATGGTGGTATTAACTTTTTTTTTAATTTAATTAAAAGGATTTCAGTAGAATCAAGGAATGCAGCTGCGGAAACGTGTTAAAAAAGATTAGGTGATGGTTTCTTGAATTTCCTTAGCTTGTTTAAATTATTTTTTTCAAATTCATGTGACAAAAAGAAAAAAGAAATTCGGAAAAGTAATGGCTCGTCGTTAAGGAGAATTCATTCAAGTTCTTTAATGATACAATAAAGATCTTCGAATGAGGTGTACGCCTGATAATTCGGTTTTTCATCAGGATTAGTAGAAAGCAATCTTGCGTTATAATCGTCTAACAACTTATGAAAACCTGTTCGAATACTATCTACTGTCATACAATAACTGAGAAATGACTCACTATTACTATCAGAAGCGGCGGCGGTCTTTGAGCGCTCGTAAATGTTTTGAATACGCTCAAATAAAATATTGCGTTTTGCTTCTAAGATTGTCAGCTCTCTGTCTTCCGACACGCGTGGCTTCTTTTGTTGTGCCATGCTTACGTAAGTATTAGCTAATGAGACCGAATCAAAATAAGAATACCTAAAGTACCTATTATTTTACCTAATTAGGCAACATTTTAAGGCGGTGGAATTAAAAGGTGCTTGAAATATGAGATTTACGAGACAACTATGATAGTTCCACAAATAATAATTGGGTAAGTAGGTAGCTACATAAAAGTATATTACCTACGGATGCGTGCGGAATAAAAGTCAACGCTCATTAGAGCCACCCGGCACCCACTTCGCACGGCGTCCACGAGTGGACGTTGTTGTGTATTAGACACGCAACCTCTTTGATGAGTGTTGTGATTAAAAATAATAAACAGTTGTCAACTCGACTTATGTGTTTTACTTACATTACATGGTGGCAGCGGTGAAAATAATTATATAATAATTAATCTAGCCAATGTTGTGAACGATATTGAGGTAAAATCGAAATGGAACACGCCCGGCCTCCGCCGGAACTAAGTCTTGAGGGCAGCTCCGTCAGCCGGGCTGACGAATGGAAACGATGGCGGACGCAATTTTTATTATATTTAAAAGCATCGGGGGTGCATAAAGAAGAAACAAGCGTGCAGGCCAGTCTTCTAATAAATTTAATCGGACCCGAGGGGTTCGATGTCTTTGAGACCTTTACATTTGAACAGGAAAGTGACAAGGAGGATGTCACTTTACTATTGAAAAGGTTTGATAAATATTTTGGCGTTAACACATTGACTGCTGGCCTAAGATTCGTAGACGGCCTTTTGCTATGCGGCCAGTACGCATATCCTGCGTGTATCCGCACCCGCAGAGCGTGCCCAGCCTCTCGTGCTTAACGACACGCAACGCGCGTGCAGGTCGAGCGTGTGTCTGTGCTGACGCGACACGCGACGTACGAGTTGCTATACAAAAAAACACACATGAGTGGTCGTCAGCACATGTGTGGTATGGGTATGATTCACGCGTCGCGTGTTTCGGCAGCACGCTTGTATATTTTTTCCCTAAACACGACTATTGTGGGCTAGCCGCATCGCAGGATCCGACACTTGGGACACACCATATACGTTTCCAGCAGTCAATGTGTTAAGCAGAACATTACTTTGGCCCGATATAACTTCTTTACCAGGGATCAGGAAAGTGGTGAGTCAATTGATCAGTATGTAACTGTGTTGCGCCTATTGAGCAAGATCTGTGAATTTAAAATCTTAGAGGAGGAACTGATTCGTGACCGTGTCGTTTGTGGCATACGCAGCACGGCCGCACGCGATCGTTTGTTACGAGCAGATGATCTGACGCTAGATAAAGCGATTAAGATAGTTCAGGTTGATGAGACATCACAAGAAAATAAATGTATGTATGACAAGTCGATGCACTGGACATACGTCGTGCAGACAGTCGTGGCTGCCGCGGTGGTTGGCGCAGCAAGGGACGCCGTCGTGGACGTGGTATGACCAATATTGCCGCGGGTTCTAACTCAACGCGGCGATATGTCAATTCAAGCGAACCGCGACATTGTCTTAGGTGTGGTGGTACATGCACAGATGCCAGCTTGTGTCCGGCCATATCAGTACAATGCTATCTGTGTAAAAATCAGGGTCATTTTGCTCGAGAGTGTAAGTCTAGAACCGGAGTCAAGAAAATGTATGATATAGGTGTTGATGAAGAAAAAGTAATTGATGAAGATGATTGTGAGTCATTTTTTCACTCACAATAGCCGAGGCAGCGATAAGAACAAGGCAGCGATAGCCAAGTGGATATACCAACAGACTGCCATGCAGAGGGTATCGGGTTCGAATCCACGGCGCGCACCAATGACTTTTCGGAGTTATGTGCGTATTGAATTGTTAATTATCGCTTGTCCCGTGCCTCGGAGAGCACGTTAAGCCGTCGGTCCCGGTTGTCATGAAGATCTTTGACAGTCGTTACAGGGCGTCAGTACCTTCTAAATTAACTGACACTAGTCTAAACCATGGAATATCGCTATCCCTTCGGGTTGCGGAGGTCAGACAGGCAGTCGCTCTGTGGAAAAGCTAATATTCAGCCAAATCCGGTTAGACTAGTAAGCGGACCCCAGATTGAAACTGGGATAACGCTAAGAGAAAGAAGAAGATTGTGAGTCATTTTTTATATCAGTCTTGTATAATATGTCTGAAATAAGATCCTCTTCTAAGGATTGGTATGAAACCCTTCAAGGGGAATGTGGTTACGAAAAGTTCAAATTGGATACGGGGGCAGACATTAATGTTTTATCATACAAACGTTTTATATCCTTAGGTTACGACAGTAAATTAATTAATAGTAAGCAGCATATTAAATTGCAATCATATAGCGGTGACAATATCCCAATAAAAGGTATTTGCAATTTAAGATGGCGCTATAAGAATAAATCTTATGAGTTAAAATTTGCAATTGCTGTTATTAATTGTCAGAGTGTGCTGGGATTGCAAGCTTGTTTATAGGTTTGGTAAAAAGAATACATCATATAAATTTATCCGAATATCAAGACTTGTTTAATGGATTCATTGTTCATCATGATGGATCACATTGTTGTCGATAGAACTGTCACGCCTGTGATTTGTGCAACCCGCAAGGTACCTTTAGGAGTACGTGATAAGTTACAAGATGAGCTGAATAGGATGACTGAATTAGGAGTCATTAGAAAAGTGAGTCATCCTACTCCATGGGTGAATTCATTAGTGATTGTTGCTAAGAAAAATGGCCAGTTGCGCATATGCATGGACCCAAGGCCGCTCAATAAGGCCATACAGCGTGCACATTTTCAATTACCAACAATAGACGAATTAGCTTCTAAGTTTTATGATGCTAAATACTTTACCGTTTTAGATGCATACTCAGGATTTTGGTCAGTTTAGTTAGATAAGGCTAGTACAGATTTATGCACGTTCAGTACACCGTTTGGGCGATATCAATATCTACGTCCATGATCGCCACGCATAATGCCAATACCACTAATATGTTCAGCATGCTTGTTGCAAACCCAAATACCTTACCCAATATTTTCCTCAAGCCATCGCTTAGGAAAGATATTATCGAATGCGGGTAAGCGCCGGGCACAGTGGCATTGGTATACCACGTTTCCCACGCAAGTTCCATGTAATAATTCGGATCTACCGCCACGCCCGTTACAGCAACGTCGTAGCGTCTCTGGCCATCTACATGTAGTGTATCACTGCCTGCTAGCGTACAAGTTAGCGTCACATTTACGGCGAATTCACCTCTTAATAAGTAGTCGGTCCTGCCATTAGTGTAACACCAACTAGATGTTATCTTCACTAGACATTCTTTCTCCACCTCGCCGCTTATAGTCACGATCGAGTAGTCAAAGGCGTGTTTGGCGCCTTGCTCAGCTACTGCCACTCCAAGGTTTGTTATTTCGTCACATAGCGTCGCAGACGAAGACTCCAATTCCTGCTCGTGGTACACGTTCAATCTTGCGCCGGGTGACTTCACCCAAGCAACAACTGCGCTGGGGTCGCTATCTTCTACTATGTCTTTACTGCAGTCCTTGAATCCGAACGATTCTGGTATGAAGTTTTCACTCCTGTAGTCTATGCGTGACCTTACGGACGATCCGTCAGCATACGCTCTCGCGTCTTTCATTAACAGGCATTCGGGGTCAGCTTGACTCATATTCGAATCCATGCCATACCATCCGCACAGATTTCTTACTTGCATTTTCTGTCGTCTGCAGTAGTGCTGTCTCCTGCAGTGCGCTACTGTTCCTACTGCCTCAGTCTCTAGAGTTTGCACTTCCGTTAGCTTAAACATCCCTCCTGTCGCATAGGCATCTTCTCCTACTTTTACCACGTGTTCTTCAGATTTGCCGTCATAGTCGTACATTAGCACTATCTCTCTGTCGCCTTGGTTACTTGGGCTATCGAATAGGTGGCACACATCGTACCCAACAAAACAATACTTTTCGTACATCGCGCCTACGCCTTGGCACTTAGCGCACCCTAGAGGCGACCATACGCACGAATTGTACATATCCATCACGTGGCACTTCGTCACCTCCAGATGTTCACATGCGGCTGTGCACGTGTTTTCACAGTTGGGTGCTGTATCCGTACAGTCCCAAGTGAAACATACCGTCTTGTGGCCTATGGTTGTTGGTAGCGTGTAGCTATAATCATATTCCCTTTTCTGGCGTATCGACACCATGGTTAGCGTCGCATTGCCCATCCTGAGGCTGTCACCTACATGCATGTTCAAGCTTGTCTGGTATATTATTTTGTTATTTTGTGTTGCACCAGCAACCTCAAATGTTATGCCATCGTAATTTTGGCAATCAACGTTATAGACTACGGCCATCAATACTATCCACACCATTAGCCCGGTTGACCTGCTTGTAGCAAACAGTAGAAATGGCGCTGCTAGCACCACCAAAGTGCTGTATGCTCTCGCTCTCAACGAATCACATATCAGCTTGTCCTCAATAACATATGCGAAGCTTATTAGTCCTGCAACCGTGACCTCTATCCCTTTCACCCACGAACAATACAAGGCTTCCGCAACTACGCACACCATAAATATTGTTGCCGACAGCAGGTAATGTGCCCTATTGTTCTTTCTGGGTTTAACCGGCACATGTGATGTGGCATTGCAAGCCACAAATATAGGTCTGTACTTACTCAAGGGTTTAAGCCTTCTCGGTTCATCAACCCCAGGCGGTGAACATATATCGTTACTCACCTTGAGCTTCATTCCCAATTTAGTCTCCCCAACGAGTATGAAACCGTCATAGATAATTACAGGCTTATCCGGTGTATCCTCTATAAATTTGCCCACTACAACAGATGCTACGCATTGATCCTTTATGTCGCTCTGCCTGCAATTCATTCGCTCTCGCCTTTGGACTACTGCCGTTGATGTTGTGTTCAAAAGACAATAACTTGACTCCTCCTTAGATGCTTTCTTCGTCGTGTTAAAGTTTATTTCAACGTTACACAACTTGATTACGCCGTTGACACAATTACAATTGGACAGCTGCGCGTCTCTAAGTGAGAAGGACTCTTTGCCTACGCTTACCGATAAGCCTTCACTTGATGTTTGTACATTGTCCTTTGTCGTGTCTGCTACTATCAGCTTGGCCGCTAAAGCTCCGTAAGAGAAACCCACATCGCTCTCTGCACTCTTCATCGGAACCATCCTGTTCACTAGCTCGTAGACCAGCATTGCAACCTCACTCTTCAGCTTGTCGTCCATTTTGCCAACGTTTTTGCTTGTTTCATGCATCATTGCTATTTCTTGTTTAAGGTCTTCGATTTGCGTAGCCATCTTCATGATCATTCCGTTTAATGCGTTTGTGGCTTTCAACAAGTCATCGGAGATCATACCAGTGCGATTTTTGATATGCGCTATGTCTCCTTCCATAATTACGCTCCTCGCGCTGCTGTTGCCCTGCTGTGCTGCCAGTTTGGCTATATCGTCGCGACTGTTTGCGACAGTATGTTGCACCGCTGTCAAGTTAGCATCTATTGCGAGTATATCGTTCCTGCTTGCTTCAATGGCCTTCTCGCTGTCATGGACTAGATCATTTAGATACGCTATGTACGACACGTCACCTGTCGCCCAGTTGCTTATCCTCTTTGCGTCACCGTCGAGTGCCTTAGTCTTGGTGTTGAACAATACGTTTGCTGCGTAACCGTTGCCCTTGCCGTTGCTGCCCAAGATCTTATACACACGTTCTGTCTGCGTACCACACGATCCACATTCTGTCCAATCCCCTGACGTGCTCATCCACCACGGCTTATTATTTGGCCACAATACGCAACCTGGGTTTGAACATGCGGAAAGTGATACGCGCTCGTGAAGTGATATTTTGGCCGGGTATAACTAGAGATATTGAGAATTATGTAAAAAGATGTAGAGTATGTCAGGAAATAGCAAACCAACCAAGTAAAGAACCTATGATTCCAGTAGCTATACCAGAATTGCCTTGGAATAAAATTGGAACGGATATATTTGAATATGGAAAGAAGAAATATTTAATTTTGGTTGATTATTTTTCTGGTTTTATTGAAATAGCATTTTTAAGGGACACTACATCTAAGTCTGTAATAAATGTCATGAAGGAAAATTTTGCGCGTTATGGAATACCGGATACTGTAATCAGTGACAATGGGCCGCAATATTCAAGCCGTGATTTTAGTAAATTTTCTTTAGAATGGGGTTTTAATCATATAACTTCATCACCGTATTATGCTCAATCTAACGGAAAGAGTGAAAGAGCAGTGCAAACAATTAAGAATATGTTGAGGAAATCTATCGATAGTGGATCTGATTTTTTTATACATTTATTAAGTTATAGGAATACACCACGGGAATATTTGAATTCTCCCGCACAGCTAATGATGGGACGTCGTTTAAATTGTAGACTACCAGTTCATCCTGATTTATTAAAACGAACAAATATTAATGATAAATTACAGCACGATAAGCTAATGGAAAAACAAATAAAAATAAAGAATTATTATGATCAGCATTGTAAATCACTACCTGAGTTAAGTGTAGGCGACGACGTTATAATGTTGGCTAATAAAAACGGACGAATGCGTGGCAAGGTTGTGGGGAAAGCGCCTACCCCACGTTCCTATCTAATGAAAAATAGAAGGGGTATTTTCCGTCGTAATCGCCGACACTTGATGAAGTGTATTGGTCCTGTAGAAAAGATAAAAGATGATGATAATTTTGTCGATGTAGACGAAGAGGAATTTGTATCGGGAAGTGATGAGGGTGATGATGAGTATAAGCCAAATTGTAAAATTGATCGTACATTATACTCACCACCCTACACTCGAAGTAAGAAGAATAAATAGTATGTTGGGTTGGGTTAGTAGAAGTATTATTAAACAGTTAAGTTTTTAATAGATGTTATTGTTTCATTTTATTTTATGGGGAAGATGTTGTGTATTAGACACGCAACCTCTTTGATGAGTGTTGTGATTAAAAATAATAAACAGTTGTCAACTCGACTTATGTGTTTTACTTACATTACAGCCGTCGCGCGGTCAACTAGCGGATCGCGCGCCGTCAACGAGTGAACGCCGCGCGGTCAACCAGCGGACCGCGCGCCGTCAACGAGTGAACGCCGCGCGGTCAACCAGCGGACCGCGCGTCGTCAACAATTTTTATAATTATTTAATACTTTTATTCAGAAATTATTCTTCCAAAAGTTCTTGCTCTTATGAGCAAGAACTTTTGGAAGAATAATATAGAAAAATATGAATAAAATGACTTCGTCGATTTATATCGACGAAGTCATTTTATTCATTTATCTTTTGGCGGGAGTAAATAAATACAGTTTCCATTATTTTTTCCTAAAGGATTGTTGTCAAAATGTGAGTCAAAATATTTCCCTATAAGGTCTTCGTAATTAATTTATTTCTTTTTCTTGTTTAATTTATTTCTTTTTCTAGTTAAATTTATTTCTTTTTCTAGTTTTTATATTAATTAACTTTTTCAAGTAATGCAATGATCACACACAACTAGATACTAATCTTTCGTCTATGAATACACCTACTAACTACACATTTTAACAGAAGGTATGCTCATGAAAAACACTACCTAAAATATTTTTAATTCTGCCGGATTATATTACCTGCCAAGTAATGAAATCGTTAATGATTTCCCCGACATCACCAACTGCGACAGCCAGTGTTGCCAATAAAGGATTACTCGTAAGAACATAATATATTTTTGAGTAAAAATAAGAGTATCATTTACACGGTAACACACTTCGGACCCGTGCGTTGGCGACGAGCCGTCAACGCGCGGCAAGCATGCGAGCAGCGAGTTGCCACCGAGCCGTCGACGCGCGGACGGCGGGTGGACCACCGGCGTCCTGGCGTGGTAGCTGCTGGCGTCCTCTAGTCCTAATATAGAATTGATTGCACAGCTGCTGTTAGGCTCTCTATCAACTAGGATATATGTGAAATAGTGTCTTTGGCCAATGTGCCTAGACTTTATTCTGCCTCTTATTAAAAATGGGTAGTTCCCTGCAATGTGTGAAACCATTTCGAGAGAGTGTCCCACTTCTGGACACACCTCTATTAAATACAGCCCACTTTCGCGAATATGCTCTCCGTAGTAGGAACGCGCCTATTTAACTTGATATGGCCCTAAAGCTATTAAAACCAATTCACTATAGGTTAATAATGGAAACTGCTGCAGTCGTGTTAAATTTCCATCAATCCTAGAAAACATTGTTCTACGTCTTTTTGAATTGAATTCCTGTACAAATCGGGCTAAATGATTTGGCTCATTTAAAAAACGCAATGCTCAAGATATTATTTCTTGAGCATCTGGCCGGTCGTGAATCAGTGGATGAAAACGATTAATCAACGCCGCCGCTGCAATTCTAAAATCATCCATTAAATGTAACGAGGCCCTGTTAAAAAAAATTGTCTAAATAGCTTGAAGCCACGTTTGAACCGCCCATTCACAACTACCACTACCCATCTGCAAAATCTTACACAGCGACTTTTATTGGCTTGCAATATCGTTAATTGTGTTTCTGCTTCACCCACTGATTCAGGCTTAAAGACTTTATAGCCGTAAGATTCTAGAGATGGTATGCAATCTCGAAATTCTCTGTCCAAAATAAAAACATCATCTGATCGAAAAAAGTCTTCATAGGCCCATTATCATTTTCAAACAAATGCTTCATTATTTCAGAATCTGTTTGTGTTGCTGCGTATGGACCTGAAACATCGTTAATGTATCCATCACAGGCAACTATTAGAAATGGCTTTATTAACCCTAGAAGGATAAACTTATTTTATAGTACATAAAAGATAACCATACGCTTCAGAGGCGCACGATATATTAATGATATTTTTTCATTAAATACTTACCAATTGTATTTATTTATCTAATTAACTTTAATGTGTGGTTAATGAACTAATAATAAAAGACAGTTTTACTTAAAATATTTATATATTAAAAAAAACAAACAAATTAATCCTCTATAAAAAAAACAAAGAATCAACAGTCTTTTGTTTATAGGCACATGTTATCACATAATAGTAACTTTTTTATTCAAAACTAATTAAATTATGTTTTATATACTAATCAACTATGAAAAAATCAGTCTGGACTATAATTATTTGCCACAGAATTTGGTTTACAGGCAATCAACGCAAATATCTTTTTTATGTTCGCCGCAAACAGTTTTGTTACATTTGGCGCAAGTCATCTTCGACATTCTCTTTTTTTTAGTCGAGCAAAAGTTGCAATATCGCCTCTTCTTGTTTGGAGGTCCATCCTCATCCTCTGTAGGTATCTGCACAGCCGGTTTTGAAATGATACTAGTAATATTATCTCGCAGACGCTTCGTCAAAGTCGGCGCCTCTAGTCTAGACGTCATCCACGGTTCGGATAATTGGGTGCTTACCTTTTTTAAATATTCTCTTCTATTCAGAGGCTTTTCATTTTTGGAGAGCACATTATGACAATATATTACGTACGAGTTCACGAATGCCATGTTCAGTATGCCATAAAAAACTGTCATTGGCCACCTATTCGTTTTCCTTGAGCATGACATTGTGGAACACATTTGGTCAAATGTGTCCACCCCGCCTTTGGTCTGATTATAAAACATAATCATTTCAGGCTTTCCGGTCGTTTGGTTTATAACACCTTATTCGTCACAAGATGATAATAGATAAACCATCTTAGAAGGCTTCGGCTTGTATGAGACTAAAGTCAGACATCCATCGTAGCAATACATAGAAGTGCCTACAGATCGGGATCGGGTGTTTTTTAGTTCTTCTGGTATCTCACGTTTATTAAACCGTATGGTGCCAACAAGGGTCAGTTTATACGGTTCCTGAAGAAGTGACTTCGTGAGAGGCACCGAAGTGAACCAATTATCGCAGGTGATGTTGCGATTTGTACCATGCAAAGGTCGAGATAACTCCTTTACATAGTACTCTCCTTGTGGCAACCCATTGGTGTTTGTAGCTCTCCCTATGTATGGCATTGCGTTTACCATGTATTTTGTTCCACTGTCACACATCATAGGAATTTTTATACCATATTTACTTGGTTTATTGGGGATGTACATACGGAATGGGCACCGTCCTCGAAATCCCAATAACTGTTCATCGATGGTGACGTGCTCTCCCGGTGTATAATTTAATTTACATTGGTTTATAAATAATTCCCATAACTTTCTTATGGGGATGAATGGATCTTCATTACGTAACAGGGGCCGTACAGACTTATCGTCAAATCGTAAACATCTAATCAAAAAATCGAAGCGATCCCTACTCATCACCGACACGTACCGAGTACCCGAATAACTACTGTCGAACATCTCATCGGTAGACAAGTGGTTATCCTTCATGGCTGCACTCAGGGTAAGTATACCAAACAAAGCTTGGACTTCTGTAACGGTGGTGTCTCTAAAAGTAGCTTTCGTCATACTATCTCGACGTTTTAGAGAGATCTCGACATTCGTCCAACGCACTATCTCATTGACCATTTCGTCGGTGACAAATAAATTGAAACATAATAGTGGGTCATATATGTTTCGGCACATACGCGTTGGACTTCTATTTGTGCGAATAATATTTATAGCAGATGTCCTTCCGCGACTCTGTCCCTTTATGGTTGACGAACAATGTTGGTTCTTACCTCGAATCGTCCGGTGATCAGGAACGATTATGCGGCAGTCACGACGAGATGTTTCCAAATTTTCACTGAGCTCTGAAGATGTAGTCGGAGTTATATTCTCTACGTTTTGTGTGTCATCCAATTCTTCGGGCACCTCATCGTCTATAAACTCGTCTTCATAGTCGCTTTGTACATCATCTTCGCTTAGTTGATCCTCAATCTCGCTGTCACTGGTCTGATGCCCACCATGTTCGTCCTCTTCGTCTTCAGCCATTAATCTGCATATTGCATTATCGGACAACATTCTTCGACTTGTCATGATGAAGCTGTAATATATAATATAATAAAAAATAATTTCATGCTAAAACAAACAAAAAAACACTTAGAAAAAACATATTATGCAAATATAAACAAATAATTATATTACTAAAAGTTACACAAAAGATAACCTTGCGCCTCTGGAGCGCATCACCTAGTCGTAACAGTAAAACTATGGTACTTACCGCGTAACAACGGCCGTCCCACGACGCTCTGCACCGGCGACTGAGCTGACAAAAAAGGACGGCTAAATATGCGCACTCATTAGAAAGAGACAGCGCTTTCATTCAATCGCGGGCGCCACTGGGGCGTAGGTTATCTTTCTAGGGTTAAATTGTCATACTTGTGCAGACTACAAGTGTATTTTCTGTTAAAGGTAGTTGCTACTTTTTTAATAAAAATATATATGTACCATCACAAATAGCAATAGCAGGCATTTGTCCTACTGAAATATTTGGGCTACCAAATAGATTATTTGGTATTAATAAATTCCGCTGAGCTACCTCTTCTCTAGTAGTATGCTGCAACCCAAAATGATTTGGAACAAAATGATTTATAAAGAAGTTACGCATCTTTTTTAAATATGACTCCAGTGTAGACCGTGGCATATTGTAAAGAGTTGATAGTCTATTATCGCTATCACCAGTTCTGAGTTTTGTCAGAAATATTGCTAAACACGTTTTCCCGTTGCTAACAGTTCCAAGTACAGGTATTCATTATACAAAGCTAGAAATTCTAACACATTAAGACCAGTCCAATAGTGACAAATGTGATTAGGCATCTCATGTACATTTTCAAAATCCATTAGGTCTGCATTTCTTTCCATAATACGAATTAAATCCTCTATTTGTCGAGATGTAAAGCTACTGGTTAAGTTATTATTGTTAATCAACAATGACCATTCGTTGCCATATAAATGTGTTTCACAGACACGGGCGTGAATTGGCACATATAAATGACATTGCATGAGTAGCATGACCTTAATTAGCAAAGGAATTAAATGCCCAGATTAGCACAGCCTCCAAAAATACAATGCCTAGAAGTATTTGCTGCACGTTTATAATGTGGTAAAATAATATAAGCTTGACTTTCAGCAGGGTCCATTGGAACCTGTTGTTCTTGAGTTGGAGGTAGGGGTGGTGGCACTGGTATTTTTTGATGAGGCACCGGCAATTGCTCTGGATTAATTTGTTGATTTGCAAGTTCAGCATGTGCATCTGTGGCTGGTTGTCCTCTTGCAACATCTTGTGATTGTTGGCGATTAGCACGCATCCAACACAGATGGCATACAAATGTATATCTTGATATCACCTACAAGTAAATAAAACATTTGAATACATAACAAATAACTTAATTCAAGTAATTTTACAAAGATTTAAAAAAATGCAGCCTAGTGTTTGTAAGATAATATAGACAATATTTTGAGGGACGGTTGTGATGAAAAATGATATCCTTCAGTCGCCCTTTGCATTACAGGGCCGCGGTGTTCTGTTAAGACAATCCCACGACCCATTGTAGTTAGCTTAACAGTTTACAGACACATTAGTTCAGTGATTGATGTGAATCATATTGTGTCATGGGACAGGGAAAGTGGTTAATGCATTACTACTGACCTCATTGTGAATAGCCCATGAAAGTATAGTAGCTATTAATGGATCACTGGCTTCTACTGTATGATATCTCACACGTCTTCTTGTTTCTGAAACAGATCGTCCACATCCAAGACAAACTTGTGTGAGACCTAGATCTCTTTCAGCATTCAGATTCACATTTCTATAGTGCTGGTCTAGCCGCAAAAAGCACGGTTAAAATTTAGAAACGATGGGGGTGGGGAGGAGGTAGAGGGGGGTGAGTGGAAACCATCCCCTCCACTCCCGCCGCCAGAATTTTTTTTTATGAACTGTTTTAATGCAGTAATCTCGTCATAAAAAATGTGTTTTGGAGGTTCTGGGGGAGTCCCCCTCCCCCAGAACCTCGATGCTAGTATTTATATTTAATTTTAGTCTGCCTCTTAGTGCGTGTTCACATCATGTTTTGTACCGCTAATTATATTTAGTCTAAGATCCGTAGAAGAGCGACCTTCATCCATCTGTTTATTGGATAAAAAGTAATTTATATAAAATTTTGCATGTTAAAAAATACATCACAGGACTCCCCCAGAACCTCCAAAACACACATTATTTATAGTGAGCATAGGGGGATGGGGGAAGCATCCATCATAATTTTCCATTCTTCTTCTTCTTTCTCTTAGCGTTATCCCAGTTTCAGTCTGGGGTCCGCTTTCTAGTCTAACCGGATTTGGCTGAATATTAGCTTTTCCACGGAGCGACTGCCTGTCTGACCTCCGCAACCCAAAGGGATAGCGATATTCCATGGTTTAGACTAGTGTCAGTTTATTTAGAAGGTACTGACGCCCTGTAACGATTGTCAAAGATCTTCATGACAACCGGGACCGACGGCTTAACGTGCTCTCCGAGGCACGGGACAAGCGATAATTAACAATTCAATACGCACATAACTCCGAAAAGTCATTGGTGCGCGCCGTGGATTCGAACCTGATACCCTCTGCATGGCAGTCTGTTGGTATATCCACTCGGCTATCGCTGCCTCTCCCCCATAATTTTCCATATGGGAAATTATTTTATTGCTATTATTTTTTTGGATTTGGATATTTTGTATAAAAAAAAAACAAATAAAATTGACTTAAAAAATTTAATTACTCTTATATACAAACTTGATTCCTTCAATTATATCTAAAAACGAATCTTTTTTTTGTAGATGTTTCTTCGCCATAAATACTCAATAATGAAGTCGGCAAAATCTTTAGGATTATTATAATTTTCTTTTCGGAAGAATCATTTTACCGCCCTCCACTGGGACTCTATCCTTTGAGTATGAGTCCCATCTTAAGCCACAAAAGGGTTACCTGGGTCTGAATAGTTGACGTTCTTGTGGATGTACCCGTGCTCCGAAAGACAATCATATGTTCTCCAATGATCTGTATGTATAGTGGTGCCCACTACAACATGTTTTTGTATTAGGGGCACCAAAACCTCAGTATTTCTCACATTGTCAGGGCACACCTCCAACCTTAAATCCTCAGAAGATCCATCCTCTATCATTCCCATTACCCAGTGACCCTCAATATGTCGACCTGAAACAAAAAAGACACGCATTTTGTACTGTGAACTGAGTCTGACTCCGGGTATGCTCCCGCCAAAAGCTCTCGGTCACCCCTGAGTGTCGCTACACCACACTCAACCTTCGCATCGATACGGAGCGCTTCTGACTCCCACATTTATAAAAAACACTCTAGGGGTAGGGACCACAAGACTACGTGGGGTCGGGGTGCCCCGTGTCGGTTCTGAGACTAAGTCCTGTCTGCATAATAAATAAAAATAATAAGGTTATATTTACCTTTGTTATATTTCCGTTACGAAATTCTCAGTAGCAGCTCGGAGTCTGGTAATGTGCCCGGTACGGCAATAGGCTCGCCCCCTATTACGTGGGACCTAAAAATTCATGGCGAAATGTGGGTTTTATATCACACCTCTGCCTACCCCTTCGGGGATCCAGGCGTGAGTCTATAAATAAATAAATTATATTTCCTTTTTCCAAATTTGGATTCATTTATCTGTACAATTTTTCCTACTCCTCCAATTTTGCCCAATTGCTTTTGCTGCTCTAGGAAATATAATACAATAACTTCTTTGCAGTAATTATACCAGTCTGCCACAGTGGCCCGAGATAGGCAGCTATTTAATTCTTCATTCAATGGGCATTCGTGAATTGTTTGATCATATGACCAGTTTTGAGAATACGCCTATTTTTATTAACTAGAATACCATTCTTATGTCTATTTTAATATTTTCAAGAAAGGTGCCTTTTGTTCTTGCCGTCCGGGACTTTGTTTTGCAATTGCCTTTGTGGCAAACCCATGGCCCTAAATTCTGGTTGGTGGCCAAGGTTAATTTCATAGGCACTCTATGTGTCCTGCAGGTTTTCTCGGCAGCCACGAGACTGTTCGCTTTAGCAAAAGCCACACACTGCTCTCTTGTACCGAGTTGTCGTATTGTACGAGCCAAATTCCAGTGAGGTAAGATTTCACTGGCTAGCAGCACTCGTGTTGCAGGATGTTGCTCCTCAGCCTCATTGTCAGATCGGCCGCGGCGACCCGACGATGTAGATAGCTCTTCGCTCATCAACATTAGCTCAGGAACAGCCTCACACCCTGCGGGCGAGGCAGCAGCCGACATTCCGTCACTTGAAGCGCCAGAATCCATTGTGCGTGCCGAGGTAATGCGAAAATGCAGAAGATCAAAGTCCGGTGTCAGTGCCAAGGTAAATCGTTCTTAGCAAATATCGTCGGAATCCAGTGAGCAAACCAAAGTCGTCAGAAAAAAAGACACGAAACAAAACCGCACGAAGAACTCTCGTCTGACGCTTTTTTTCGGCTGGCAACACCGGCAATGTAAACATTGGCTCCGTATTTAAAATTCATATTTTATTATAATCTTACTGTCTTACTAATAAAAATTACGACACAGGGTATACAAGTACTATAAGCATTGCGTAACAAAAACGCAACTAATAAAAAATATTTTGACAGATTGCGTGTATACATGCGTTATAAGAGATCAAAATATCTATTTAGACTTACACAAGCTCTACACACGCTTGCACCCTTGTATAAGGAGTACGTAAGAGCAAAATGGCGGCTATTTGGCCAGCTGAGGACGCTGAGGTTGTCACTTTACTCAGATTATGCCACAGATTATGCGCGCAATCTATGACAGAGAGGTTGGACTAGGAAGGTTATATTTCTTTGATCTATGAAATGAATGTTATTGTTGGTGGAGGCGTTCCGAAGCTATGATTACAAATTAAAACATATTGATCCTTCAGAAAATAACAACCATTAGTCTTTAGTTTTTGTACATTAGATTAATAGATAAGGGATATTTTTAAGAAGAAACCCCATTTAATATATAATTAAGCTAGTAAAATTCTATATAAACTATAAAATACAAATGAATTATTAAAACGAAGTTACGATTTGAAGTTTTTGAACGTACTTCGTAAAAGGTTGTCAGCATATTTGACGTACACACAGCTACACATCAACCTATACATAATCAATATTAGCTGAACTACTCAACAACAGGTTGGTCACACTAAGGGAGTTCGCCTAATATTGGTTTTGTTTAGGTTAATGTGTAGCTGTGTGTACACAGCGTGAGTAGTTACACAAGCTTGTCTTTGGGTTTATTAGTAGCGATGTTGTGTAAACCCTGTATAACTTCTAGACAGACGTTATACGCTGTGTAAGTATTCATACGTTAAACGTATGAGTAATATTTTTTTATTAGTAAGACAGTTAATATATAAAATCCTTGCATTACTGACTGACTGACAGACACGCTACAGCCGAAACTATTGGACGCAAGAAGCTGAAATTCGGCATGATTGTTCCTTGGGGACCGTAGGGGTGCACTAAGAAGGGATTTGCCGAAATTCCCACGGGATCGGCCAAAACGAGTAAATTTGAAAAAAATGCAGTTGTAGCTGCTGGCGTCCTCTAGTATCACATACACACCAATAAATATCTCTTAACTGCTATTATAACAGTCTAAAAATCTAGTGATATCGTTTGCAAACAATATAGAACTGTGAACTAAAGTGACTAGTAAAACCGCAAATAGTGCAAAGTGGCGTAATATATGTAAAGTAATAACAGATGACATTATAACTTATAAATCACCTATTAAGAACATTAGAGCCTTGTGCTTTTAGAGGCAAACAAGTTATGTTTTTCCGATACTGGTGTCGTCATTCAAATTTTGGGTCATTTTCAATTTCTACAATCCCAATCAATACAGTGCTACCAACAAAAGCACAGTTAACACGGGCGCGTTCCAGTTCCAGAATTTACGATATACTTTAACAAGTTGGTACTTACATGTAAAGGCCAAAGTAACCAGTCTGACTTTTATATTTATCGGAGGTGTATCATTAATCTTATTGAAAAGAATATGGAATACATAAATAACATTACATTTCGAAAACCTATCAGACGATCAACATCCCTAAAAGAACTGGATTTAAGCAGAAATTCATTAGATTCAACATATCCTGAAGAACTGCTTGGAATAAGTTTTGACCCCTCAAATCGTGTCTCGTCGTATAAGGAAGAAGTGACCGTAAAAATAAAGAATCTAAAAACCAACTTAGAAAGCACACAGAATGAACTGGAAAATGTCATAATTGAAAATGTTGAATTGAAAAAACAAATAGCTCAACTTTCTCAAGAAGTAAGCGTATTAAAGCAAATATGTAGGAGTCCAGTCACATAATTTCGGAAAAATCTTACAACAGCGAAGAAAAACAACGTGAAACGACGTCTCACTGATACATTCAGCGACAGTCCAATCACCCTGCCGGAAATACCCACACCTATCTCCCAATCTCAAGTCGACCACGACAGCCAGTTAACATCCGAAGAAGGCTCCCAAACACTCGGAAAATACTCGCAAATTAGTCAAAGTAAGAACTGCGAACCAGTAGCGCAAATAGCTGAGATACACTCAGCAGTAAATGCTCAAGAGTAAATACACGGAATAAGGCAGACTAAGAACATTCTACCAGAAAAAGATTTGAACAGACGTATTTTCATATTTGGCGGATCACAGTGTATTAATATGTCGAAACTCATAATTCAATTGAGATTACGTTCCAGGTATATTCGCTATAATGTTATCTCTTTCATCAAACCAAATGCTTCAAGTGAAGAAATACTCTCAAGCGCAAAGTTGTTCGACATCTGTCAAAACGACCGCGTTATATTGTCTGTGGGAGAACATGACAGTAATCCATTAAAAATTATGACTGATTTATCAATTTTTCTAAAAAATATAAAATGCCCAGTTTTTATTCTAAAACGGCAATTGATAGACATCTAAAAGAATGTAAACTGAATGACATGTTAATTATGGTATGCAGGCAATATTTGAATTGTGTATTTGTTGACTTTATGTGTAGTTATAATTATTATTTTAATACTTTCAAAATGTGTAAACAAACAAATCGTTTATTAGACCAGTTAGATTATGATGAGAAGTATCTGACGTAAAAAAAAATTAGAGAAAACCAATCATTTTAACTAGTTATCATCGAACTAATAGATTGTCAAGAGTTTAAATAATAGTAATTCCGTAGGGTATGATGAAATATCTACTCTTGTACTGAAAAAAGTGCTATGTTTATTGCCCCTGTCAAGAGTTTAAATAATAGTAATTCCGTAGGGTATGATGCAATATCTACTCTTGTACTGAAAAAAAGTGCTATGTGTATTGCCCCTGTTTTAACATATCTAATTAACCTATCATGAAATGAAATGTTAAAAATATCCATTGTGAAACCTATTTATAATAATGGCGACAAAACTGATATGACTAACTACAGAACAATCACACTAATTCCTATTTTATCCAAAATATTTGAAAAGGCGATGCACTCACGCCTGACCTCGTTTCTAAATAAATTAAATATAATAAAACCTGAACAAAATGGATTTCAAGGGGGAAAGTCCACAACTTCAGCACCTTTCAATTTAATTCATAGAATTGTCACTATAGTATTTTCGCTGTATGATGATATGCATTAGAGATGGGTAGGTCCGGATGGACACGAATCCGCGGACCTGCATCACTCACTTTAAGGATGGATATACATCCAACGTCAAATCGGATACCGATCCGACAGCACCGACCACAACCATACAAAATGCAACTTTAATACTAGTCGACCAAGCCAACTAGACGAATGTCAACGTGACAAAATTCAACATAATTCAACAATTATAATCCAGAAATTATTTATCGTAACGTGCGAACGCGGCGTGTGAACGTACAATGCGCCTGCAATCGGTATTAGGAATTTCTGGATTATAATTATTGAATTATGTTGAATTTTGTCACGTTGACATTCGTCTAGTTGGCTTGGTCGAGTAGTACGTACTGGTACGTATTAAAGTTGCTAGTATTATCGCTCTAATACGTATCAGTACCGGAGCGGAAACGAAACGCATCAAGTGTGGAACTGCATTGTGACAGCGGACCTGGAACCGAGAGCGAAAGGACACACAAAGGAGAACGAGATCACGCACACGATTTGCAACTTTAAAACATGCTGATAGATATGAAAGTTGCTAATAGTGGTACCGCTCCGAAACGTACCAGTACCGGAGCGGTAACGAAACACTGTTTATGTTCTGTTTATTTATGTTCTTATTTTATCTTCATTTTTTTCTGTTAATTATGATTTTATGTTAAATGTGTAATTATAATGAATACTTATCCAACAAGTACAAAAGTATAAGACTGATTTGTACCATATTTAAAAAAATAATTATAATATACAAAATTCATAGGTATTTTATTTATTCTTGTAGGTTAACCTAAAATATACATTTGATTAGTCAAGTACTAAATCTAATATGAATCTTACTTATGGTAGGTATTTCACTCCCGAGTTCCATAATTCGCATGTATTAGGTACGACATGCGTCATTAGTACCGGAGCGGTAACGAAACGCATCCAGTGCGTGGAACTGAAACGTGAATGGCGGACCGAGAAGTGTCAGGAACTAAATGAAACACAAAGAAGAGCGGAATCGCACGCTCGGTTCCGAATCCCCCGCGTCTATCAGTTCATTCAGTTCACCGGACCCATATGGGTCCGACGGACACGGGACCTGGATGTAGGTCTTTGGAGCTGGATGCATATCCGGATCTCACTCCGAATTATTTGCGGACCTACCCATCTCTAATATGCATGACAGTTCTCATTTTACGTATCACGCATACTACTTTCAACTTATGAAAATAAATTGGCAAAAAAATACAATTATTAAAAAAGGATCTATTAAAAATTACAAAATAAATTGATAAATTGATTAATAAATGTCTCTCTCTATTTTTATAATTATTATTAAGTGTAAATAAATTATTTAAATATAATAAAATATAATCCTCAAAATGTCAGATGCATGAAACGAACCCTCTGTCAGTAGAGATTGACACCAATTGAATCGGCATGAAATCGATGAATAAGAGCGGCCATCTTATGATCGAATACTTACTTCACTACGAGCGCCTTGTACCTATGCAGTTTGTAATTCTGTCTGTTTGGCGTGTTATTTTTTATTTTTTTGTTGTGTTTTATTTGGTAGGTACAATGCGAAAAATAACAAAAAAGATAGTTTTAAACTCTCAAAGCCGTGAGTTAGTGCTCCGTTTGAGGATCTTCTTTGAACGAGAGCGTGCAAACGGGGGCCCGGTAATACCGATCGACAGTGTTGATTACAGAGTTGCGGCAGCTCTGCTCTGGACATCGGCAAGGCTTCAGTTTCTCGAATATCCAATGAAAAATTTGGAGAAACTAGTTTTGAAGACTGCTGTCCACTCCGAAGTAACGTGAGTGTAAAGCTTCAATAACTGACATAGATAGTTCCGATGTGGTGGTAATACGAAATCCCTACACTGATAAAATTAATCAGTCGTAGAAATAACACAATCGACAGTATGGTAAAGGTTTCGAAATACGTCGCCGTTTTAGGGGTTGTAAGTGATTGGGAGGGGAGAGGGGGGGTAGGTCTCGGAACCCCTCCTCACCATTTTCACTTGCCGGAAATACTTGGTTTCCTCTGAAAAAAAAATATCTCCAAACATCGGTGTGTATGGCACTGCCAACTTCCACATTATTCACACTAGTTTAATAAACTAAGGTTGACGGAGCCCTGCTTCGCCCCCCCCGTGGGATCTCCACCTTGTCGTGGTGGGGGGGCTCAGTAACCGTGGATTGGTCACCCGCGGTGAAGCTAAGAAGGATCCAGGAGGGGACGCTCCGCGTGGGCTTGGAGGGGCCTGCGCAGGATGCGTCCAACGGTGCGGGTGCGGGGGACAGTTCTGTCTGTCCCTCGCAGTCGGGTGCGGTCGCGGGAGGAGAGGCGTGTCGGTGTTGCGTTGCCGCGCGCCCTATCTCCCGCGACCAAATGGGGGCGCACCATTCGATGCGTCGCGGTGGGGCCGCAGAGGAAGAGGAGATGCGGTGTTGCGTTGCCGTCCTCCCTATCCTCTGCGGCCGCTGGGTGTTTTGGCGGCGGAGTCCAACACCTTAATCCGTCGCCAAGGGGGTTTTGTTCGGGGCCCGCCTGACCATCTGGCGGGCCAATACCCGTCGGAGGGTGGCGACGAGTGCTTAGGTGATGCCCCACCCTCCGACACACGGGTACATGGCGGCAGTCGAGGTGGTTTTTAGTGGAAACACCACATACTCCGGCTCTTATTTCCCCCAAGAGTCGGAGATCCGAAGGGATTTTCCACCTCGTAAAACAAAAAAAAAAAAAAAAGGCCCTGCTTCGCAGGGCTCCTATTTTCGGATTAAGGGTCAAAAGAGAACCTACTATAACCTATTTAGTTACTTATTACAGAACCCTAGGTACTCGAAAGCAATGACGGCAATGACGCACAAATTTGACGTTACCTGTCAATATCATTCACACAAGATAGCGGTTGCGTTCGTATCACGTTTTTTCACATAAAACCTAAATATCGCTTTTATTGATTCCACTAGTTTAATAAAGTGAGGTTGACTGTGATTAAGGGTCAAAAGAGAACCTAACACAACCTATTTAGTTACTTTCACATAAGACCTAAAATTACGTTCCGTTTTGCATATTTGAATGAAGAATTTTTGGAAATTGTTTAAAAATATTTAGACGCAACTCCGGCAGCCAAAATTACTTTTAGGGGATTAAGACTAACTCCCATAAGCCCCCTACACCACCAATACCCTCAAATTCGGGCGACTCGTTTCGAAACACACGCCGAAAATATTTACAGACTGGGATAAATATGTCCACCTCGACCGCATTTGAGATCAGCAAATAATTGTCTCTGTTGGAGAAGATTCAGATATGAGGTTTTAGTTCGAGTGACAGTGACTACATAATAAAAAAAAATATTTTAAAATTACTGCGTTTTATTTGTGAATATATTTGCCAAAACACTTTTAAAATGAATTTTATTTCGAAGCTGTAAAATCGGTAACTACGTACGATTGCATGTCGTTTGCCAATTAATTCGTTATTTATAAATAATCGCTTAAATTTCCTTAGGTTACATCACTATAATTGTCAGTCATGAATGCATATCATTATACAGCGAACATACTATAGCAATGATAAAAAGCAAGGTATTCGAATCAATCTTAAACTACCGTTTAAGATTGATTCGAATACCTGTTGTCACTACCACGCTCTACATCAACTCCGTATTTAATTAATGTTAAAAACATAAATATTGATTAGAATATGTAAATAACATTGTTTCTGTGTATATAGTTATGTGACTAAACGACAAAAACGTTTGTGAGACTAAGTTACCGTAATTACGAAAAATATACTTTTTATTCAGTGACTCAGTGATACTCAAGTGCAAACTTTTAACCAAAAAACATAAACAAAAATAAACTATCCAATAACAATCAGCAAAACATTACGTTTGATTAGTGAAAAATAAACACTAAAGTGCAAAATAACTCAATAAGATAAATAAGTGACAATTAAATAATATCGTACCTACATCTACATCGCAAGTATTTTAGAACTTGACCTTTAGACTCTTAAACTGATTGGATTTGTAAACAACTCTCATAGGTACTACGATTAAAAAATGTGCACTTTGAAGGAGCTTATAATACGATCACCTATTTTAACAATCTAGTTAAGTACAAAATAGCACTTTACCAACAGCGTTGGACTGGCAATCAGTTGGCTCGAGTTCAAACCCTACTGAGACACTTCACTTTTTGAGAATCATTAAGTTGTGTTTTACAAGATATTAATAAATCGCAATGGATGAGTACTTAAATATAACGCAGAGGAGACCAAACACATGTAACACAAGCGAAAGTGAATTATTTGACATGGATGTATCGTACCAAAGCTTACCAAACAGTAACGATGACATTATTACTTTAAAAGAAGAAATAAATAAACTAAGGACAGAGTTACAGATTGCTAACGCTGAGATTGACAACCTTAACATAGAAAACTACACTTTGAAAAACAAATTACAAAGTTCCGAAAATAAGATAAAATTGTACAAATCGGTAGGAATGGATGGGTATTGTCCAAATAAAGTTTGCACTGGAACGTCAATTAAGTTTTATTCCCCACAATATCAACAACGGTTTCGTACATTTTCAATGAAAGCAGGCCTACCTAGAACGTCACCAAGAGAATTCACCCTAAATGCATTAGAATCAATTAGTCCTAAATTAAAGGCCAATAATGTTCAAACATCGGTTGAGTTAAGACAAGAAATTATAAATGATAATCAACAAGATAGTCAGCAGAAACCACCCATCTGTAAGATTCTTTTTGGCGGCAATAATATGGAGAGCGGCAAAGTAGAACCAGTCCTAAAGCAACAGAAAGTGGTTGTACTTGCTGATCAGCGTGGGAAAAATATACGACACCAGCTACAATTACTTCTAGGCGAAAAATTCAAAGTAGTAGTGTACTGGAAGCCAGCAGCAAAACTACACGATATAATTTACACGGCAAAAGAAGAACTGGCGATGATGACGTCTGACGATTACTTAATTATCATAGGCGGTGTGAATGACAACAATCCGTATGAGTTCAAAAGTTCTCTTATTAGCTGGCTGCCTACAGTACTTCAAACAAATGTTATAGTCAGTGAGATACCCTATAACCGACACCTTAACCCTATGAAACTTAATTATGAACTAACATTTATCTGTAACAAATATCACAATGTAACTTATGTGGATATGAATTATGTCAATACAATACCTTATTATAAACATTTCTCATTAGTAATATGTCGCAATCTTTTAAAGGATATACTACGTATTGACTATGCGGTTAAACAGAAAACTTATAACATTGCATTGTTGAACTTAAAATACAAGCGAGAGTCAAAATTTGTTGATAAATCTACACAAACCTATTGTTTATCTAATGTACTTGGTAATGGAAATGAGTCAAACGCACAATGTAGTCAAAATACTCTTAATAATTGTAACGACAACATAACATTGAGTACTGAATGTAAACGAACAGATAGATTGGATAATAATGTGAATGACTTTTTTCGTGTGTAATTATTTGACTGTATTACATCAAAACATAAATGGACTTGTAAATAAATCTGACATATTAAGTGTTCATTTGGAAGAACTAAAAACTGTGGATATTTTATGCATTACGGAACATAATATGACAGAAAATGACATTGAACAGCTTACGATCCCAAATTATAAATTAACTGCACAGTACTGCCGGAATAATAGACATGGTGGATCGTGTATATTAATTAAGTATTATCTTAATTTTAAAACAACTTACTGATATAAAAAAATTTAGCATTGAAAATGTAATTGAATGTTGCGGTATTGAGCTTCTAGATTTTAAAGTAATTATAATATGCATATATAGGCCACCTAGAACCGACTGTAGATCTATAGAAATATTTTTTAATAAATTGTACTTAATACTTAATCCATTTTGTCTGAACAGTAAATATAAAGTAATCGTTTGTGGAGATTATAACATAGATCTACTGAAAAAGACAACTATGTCGTCAAGATTTAAAGAAATTGTTGATAGCTATAATTTAACTTTTGCAACTACAAAACCAACTCGTAAAGCAAGTGGCACATGTATAGATAATGTTATTTACAATATAAAATCATGTAAAATCGAAACACATGAACTTGCACTTTCGGATCACAACGCGCAGGTTTTGAAATTTCCCATAAAAACAATAGCCCTTTAACATATTGGTTTGTGTTGAAACGTGATTATAATAAAGACAACATGAGAAAATTTAAAATATATATTGATAGCTTATCATTTAGTAACATATATGGGAGCAACAATGTCAATAACGCATTTAATGATTTCCACGAATTATTTAAACTTCTCTATGAACAGTGTTTCCCTATACGTAAAATTCGCATATCCTCGTTGAAGAGGCCAAAATGGATATCAAATGGTATCAAAGTGTGCTGTCGTCGTAAAAGAAAACTACTATGGCAATATAGATACGTACCAACTGTGGAAAATAAAAGGCAATTTAAAGTCTATTCAAGCAGATTGTCGAAAATAATTAAATTGACCAAAAAAGCACAAAACAATTTTTATATTAATAATGCATATTATAAGTCGAAAGCTACATGGAGAGTTATTAATAAAATCAAAAAGAAAGTCAGGATAGGTATATAAGACTTATTAAACTAGATAATAAATATATTGACGATCCACAGGAAATAGCAAACTCATTTAATAATTATTTTATTGACCAGGTTAATTTGACTAGTAATAAGTTAATTAATAGTAAGAAATATTAATTTAAATTGACATGTAATCATTCTAATTCAATATTTTTGACACCAACAACTCCATTAAAAATCTTTAATACAATCAAATCATTGAAAATGACTAATAGTATAGGATATGACAATATAAATACAAAAATATTAAAATACGTGGCAAAAAGTATATCTTCACCACTTAGTTTTATAATTAACTTGAGCATGGAAAATGGAATATTCCCAGACAATTTAAAGATATCGATTATAAAGCCACTCTTCAAAAAAGGTAATAGGGATGATATGAAGTGTTATAGACCTGTTGCACTTTTACCTATTATATCAAAAGTATTTGAGAAAGTAATTTGTAACAGATTAAGTTCTTATCTTGAGAATAATGACATTTTAATGAATGCTCAACAAGGTTTCAGAATAAATCATTCCATAAATTCGGCAATTCATACATTTCTGAATCACATATATAGCTGCATTGATAACAAAACTCATGTTAGTGCAATGTATATGGATATGACTAAAGCGTTCGACTATGTTGACCATAGAATAATGCTGCATAAACTAGAGACATATGGGGTTCGAAGTAATGCTTTAGACCTATTAAAATCTTACCTTAGCAATCGACATCAGATGACGCAAATCAATAGAATATGCCTTAATAATAAAATTGAGCATATTTATTCATCCAAATTAAAAGAAATACAATATGGAGTTCCCCAAGGTAGCGTGTTAGGCCCATTATTGTTCCTCACATATATAAATGATCTGCCCCAATGTACTAGACATCCTATGATCCTGTTCGCAGATGATAGTACAATTATATATAAAATTAAAAATGTTAATCATCTCGACAGCGAAATCAATTCCTCTTTATCTGACGTCATAGACTGGCTTAATTCGAATAACCTCATTATCAATCTCGGTAAGACAAACATTATGACATTTACAACAAGACAAAATAGAATAAGTACTGTTAGTAATATCCACTATAAGGACCAAAAAGTTAGTGAGACTGATAGCACAAAGTTCTTAGGAATAAACATAGATAAACATTTAAGTTGGTGGAATCAAATAGAAAGTGTCTGTAAGAAATTAAACCAGTACTCTTATGCACTTTATATGTTACGCGAAATAGTCAATAAAAACGCAGTTCAGACAGCATATCACGGATTTGTAGACTCTTTGTTACGATATGGGATTATTTTCTGGGGCAACTCTAGCGGGATCAATATGGTATTCAAGTCTCAAAAAAGATTTATACGTTCGATGTGTAATTTGCAACAGACTGATAGCTGTAAACCATATTTTAAGGAAATGAGCATTCTCACTGTACCTAGTCTATACATTTACGAGAGTGCGGTGTTTGTCAAAAGTAGTATAGACAGTTATGTTAATTGTAATAATAAAAGATATCCGCACAAATTACAAATACCCAGCTCACGTACAGCGCTTTTTAGTAAAAGTATTTTACCATGGCCCCAAAAATATATAATAAGCTACCCAAACAAATAAATGACATAGAGAGTATAGGCAAGTATAAAAAATCCTTGAAACAATATTTGGTGGGCAAAGCATATGATTCAATCACAGAATTTCTAGAGGAAAAACTATGGTAAGCATTAATAAATATGATATTGTTATTGTAAATTTAAATTTGTTTTCATTGACATTTATTGTTTATTGATATTAATATTATAGATATTTTTGACTATTTGACTGACATAAATTTAATTATGAATTTTAAAATAGGTACTATGTTTGTATGCATGTTATTAAATTGTTAGTATTGTATTAAAATTGAAAATTGTATTAAAATTATTAATTTGTATGCCTGATGCATGGCAGGACATAGACGGATCAAAAAGAAAAAAAAAAGATATTGAATTGAATTGAATTGAAAGATTGATTCGAATACCTTGTCGAAGGCAGAGAGCACGGCAATAGGCCTGTAGTTCTCAACGTCTTTTTTGGACCATCTTTGGGTATAGGTGTAACTCGTGAGACCTTCCACAGTTCTGGATATGAGGTCGTGCGAAGTGCAAGATTATAAATATGGCGTAGAGGTTCCAAAAATGCTGACGTACAATCTTTTACGAGATAAGGAGGTATGCCATCAGGACCTGTGGTGGATTGAGGTTTCAATCTCTTTACTGAGCGCATAATGTCCTTTTCGGTTATATTATCCAATGATACGCAATGTGATGTTAAATTTGAAGATTGACTTTCGGCAGAATTATGAGACAGTGCAGGTCCATCTGTTAGAAATACAGACGTAAAAAAGTGCGCAAATGCGTTTGCAGCATCCACACCAGACACCCGCTGTCCGTTAAATAGGTACTCTGAATAATTTTGCCCTGCTAAACGCTGATTTTTTATAAACTGCCAGAATTGCTTAGGATCCGTCTTTATATCCGCCTCTGCCCGCGCTATGTGGTACTCTTAGGCCAAATGAATAAGAGTCTTAACATGTTGCCTATAAAATTTGAACATTTCAAGACAAAACAAATTATTGGTTTCCTTAAACTTTCTAGAAAAGTAGTATTTGTCTTGTATACATTTTTTTATTTCAGATGTGTACCATGGTGGATATTGATACCTCTGACTAGACTTTGTATTCTTTTTTATGGGTACATTTCGATCCAAACATACGCGCAATTTGTTGTAAAAAACAGATAAAGCTTCGTTAACATCTGATATGGAGTATATTTCATCCCAGTTTAAACAAGAAATATCCTTATAAAGGTTGTGAAAGTCAGCACGCTTAAAATTCCAAACTTGCAAAGAATCATACAATTCATGTGAAGATGGAGGGGTCACCGAACACGCGAGCTGCGCGCGCGCCGCCGGCCGCGGCACACACAGCGTCACACCGAGCGGTGGGTGATGAGCGTCCGCCGGCACCAGCGGCAAAACTTCTCCGCCTACCTGTATGTGCTCACTACTCAGACTGCTCAGAACCAAGTCCAACGTATTGCCATACATATTCTCGACCGAATTATATTGCTTCAGCTTACAGAAGGATATTAACACTTCAACATCATTAGTATACCCTTTGTAACGTACGTCCGGCACCTACCAAGTGTGAAAAAAAGAAAAAAAGAAAAACCAATTTATTCTGCTTAAGTTTTTGACAGAAATATAAAATATAAAAACTAACATCCTATTAACATAAACAGAATCGGTTCCCAACTCAGCATATTGCCATCTTGAGACACAAGATGGCGCTGGTATTCTGTTGGGACCGTTGTATTAATAAATAAAATAAATATGTATATTACGGACACAAACATAAAAAATACATGCTGCACAAGTGAGTTAAATCTTAAAACTAAATAAATGACTAGACAATCAGTAAGCCTCCACCATGGCCACTTGTCTCTGGTTTGGGCGTGCACGGCACGTCCATGTCTCTTTTTTATCTGTGCACGCGCTGATCGCGCGGAGTTTAAAAGTTGGAATTAGACGCCAAGCCAAAGTGACAATGGTGGAAACCAACAATAATAATTTAGGAGACAATTTTAAATTTAAAAACGTGTTTAACATGCTTATTTGTGAACCATTACAATATACATCATTATCATAGACCTATATATCGGATCATTTGCTTTATGTGTCTTCAGTGCGTCAAATCAAAACGTTATTATTATATGGGAGTACATTACCTAAACACAGTTTTGTTTGAGCCGAGCAAAAGGAAATGAAAATACCAACAATAAGCACTGGCCTAGTACATATATGTAAGAAATACGTCGCTGGCTGGTTGAATGACAATACAGTCATGCAGTGAGAAATCTGAGCTTGTTTGCTGTGTTGTGGTAAGTTGTTAAAATTAAAGCTGAACCTGTTGTTTTAGGAGATGTTGCTTGTATTTTCTACTAAAACTGTACCTTGATTTCAGGGTTCTTAAAGGTGGTGGCAGGTCATTCCAACAGTGAGTTGCAGTTATTTTAAAACTACCACGAAAGGCAGCAGTTCGGTGTCTAGGCATAACCAGTAGGTAAGTAGACCCTCTCGTATTGTGTTTATTGAGGTCGCTGGACCATTTTAGTTTATGAAAGAGATATTTGGGCCTACCCGTAGACACAACACCGAAAAGTAGGGAGGCCAGGTGTAGTTGCCTGCGAGATGACATCCTGAGGATTCTGTTTTTATTTAGTATGGGTGTGATATGTGAGCGTGGTGGCACATTAAAGCAGAATCGTGCACATGCATTTTGCACCCGCTGTATTAACCTTTCAGTTCGGCTTAGCAGACAGGCACCATATACCGTGTCTGCATAATTCAGTTTGGACAAGATCAATGTTTCACATAGGAGAATACGCATGTCTTCGCTAATATAGGGTCGAATCTGATAGAGTAGTTTCAACCTATAAAAACAGTTTTGCACTGCCCCTGCAATGTGAGTTTCAAAGTGCAAGCACTGGTCAAATATAACACCTAGGTTCCGTGCCTCTAGTACCTGTTCTATTTGACAGCCTTTGATCCTCACATCCAGCTCACACTCCCGCACTCTGCTCACCATCTCCCTAGTGCCAATGAACAAAAACTTAGACTTGTTTGGGTTAAGTATTAGACAGTTTCTGCTTGCCCAGTCTGATATATTGTCTAAATCTTTATTCATCTCACCCACAGACTCCGAGCAGCTCTCCGGCCTACAGGACACGTACAATTGGAAGTGTGCGCCATAATACCGTCCATACGCTCGGCCAATCAGAGAAGGCCATCGTCCGCGCTCGTGAGTTTTGTCCATATTTGGTAATGCGCCGACACGAACTCTGATGGAGGGCCCGGTATATAAAGCGGCCGACAGAGAGGCCGGCACGGCTACTGATTGTTACCGTGCCTAACTTGGTGCTACATCTACGTTGTACGTGTATCCTGGTCCCAGCTGTGGGTTCCAGGTCTACCTTAAAGCTCCGGGCTACGCTACCCTAGACTTCCCTGCATCGTCTTCGGCGTCACCTCTGCTGAAGAGTCTGGCCCTGCCCTGCTCATCGCACTCACACCGCCGGCGCCTGCCAGCTGAACCAAAAGTCTGCGAGGATCTGCCCGCTACGCGCAGCCCTTCGAGCAGCTTGCCCTGCACGCTACCGAAGGGAACAGCGTGGGAGACTGCAGCCCTTAGTGTTCAGGCCAGTGTCGTGTTGTGGGTCGGTCATACTCGTGCAAGGGAAGTGAGACAATACTCGGCAATAAACGCATAGAACCTCTTCTGCATTTTAATCCTAGAACCCGTTGCAGATACTTATTCAGGATTTCTTTCTCCAGGTAATTATAGTAAAAATCTATTAACCCTTTTAACATTTTTTCAATAAAATCTTCATCCTTTGATATATAACGAACTTTAATTTCTTTAAAAGTATAAACAATAAAGTTACAATATTTTCTACCCGTGCATAATAGCTGGCCTTGTATTTGAGCATAATAAGGATGCTTCTTTTTTAAAGAAAGTTGTCCATCAACCATTTCTAGATATGGCACAGTCACTGGGTTTATTGTCTTGTGTCTGGCACTGTATGGGCATTTTATCTCGACTACAGTCTCTTCACCTATCAAGCCATCTGGAGAAGCTGCCAAGAATGGATAATCCTTGTTGATAATTAATCCACACTTTTGTATGTTTATACCAAATTCCGATTCATATTGGATCTTGGTAATTTCTTCATATATTTTACCTCGTAGTAGCTTTACTATTTATGTCTTTGGGATGCATTATTTCTTCAATTAAATGTTTTTGTCCTGTATGGGCATGGGTGATTGTATAAAACAAGCTTGCTGTTGCTCTGCATGACCTGTATTTATGCCATTCAGGTGACTTATCTTGCTCTCTCGTTTCTATCTAAACCTTTTCTATTTTTTCCTGTGACACATTTTTCAAAAACAAGTCTTCTAATATTTTATCTAGAATAGGTGGTTGAAGAGTGACTTAGAAACAGGGACTTGAAAACGAAATTAATTTAGTTCCGTTACACATAACGTTATCACAGAACTTTATAAAATCTGTAACGTTACTGGAACTTTATTCTATGTATAACGTTATGGTATTATAACGTTATAGACTAACATATTAGCAGAACAATATTTTCCATAACGTTATAGGTTCGGTAACGTTATTGGCCATATCGTTATGATACGTAACAGTTCCATTACGTTAATCTAGAAACTAGTAGAAACGTTTTAGATTTACGGTACGTTACGTACGGTTACGATGTAACGTTATAAATACACCCCTCCACACCGTGTGGCCGCTGCATTAGTGTTATTCAATTCAATTCAAGGTTGATGGGTTTGCGTTGTAGTTTCAACTTTCAGGCGTACAATTAAATTCGTGTGAAGTGTCACTAATAGGTATATTTTTGAGCATTTAAATTTACCTATCTGTTGTCGGGGAATTATATTATTAATATAATGGGTGAGTATCATGTTTATACTATATATCTAATTATATCTACTTAACCACTTTCTTGAATATTCCGCGAAAAATTATGCATTTAGCTACTACTTAAATTGTTATTTTGATACTATAGGATTTCAATTAGACTTGAAACGAATATTCGGTATTCAGCCTATTCAGGTAGATTTTTACAATTCGCCGAATGCCTAATAGCTTTGTGCTATTCGGCCACATACCGAATATACAGATATTTTCTTCTAATAATTGGCCCAAAATAAAGGTAAATTTTATTATTCACTAACGTATTCTTACTGTAAAATAGTATTAATTATCAAAAACAAAAAAACCGACTGACTGCGTAAAAAGTAAAAAGAAAACAAACAAGTCTAATAAAGAAAAGATGGATCAGCAGTCAGGACCCATTTAAAATTTTTGGGGCCTTCTGGTTCCTGACTGCTGTTCCACCTTTTCTTTATTAGGCTTGTTTGTTTTCTTTTTAGTTCTTACGCAGTGGGATTTTTATCCTTAGGACACTAGATAAGAGCTACTACGGAATCCTATATTGTGCGTGGCTCGACATACACTTGGCCGGTTTTTATAAGTACATCGTCAACATCGCCAATATCGTACTATGACGTTCGAACAGCCTTTTGAATAGTAGAGATCTGCAGATTTTAGCGTGAATTAAGGAAGTAGGTGCTACTCTCTCTCAGAATATCATCGTTTTCCCTGATATTTGTGAGAGAGTGGTACTTCTTTACTACCAAATACCAATAGAAACAAATCTGCTACTATTTTACTATCAGAATAAGAAGGAAACCCCTGATATTCTATGCGAGAGTAGATATCTATAGGTGTACATTAGAGCTACCGTCTTCTAGTGATACCGTCGTGTCGAACTTACTGAACTCCTCGCTCAACGCTGCCATGTCATCGTCAAGGTTGCGCCCCTCAAACTTGACGCCCATGCGCTTTTCATAGTCCTTGAAGAACCGTTCTTTGATGTTTCCGCTATTCCCTCTATTCCATACCGCTTTCATCACATTTCCTGCGTGCCATGGTGGTGTTCCGGTGATGGTGCCGCGGTAAAGTTTCTCCTCCTGGTGCTTATTTATCATGTCCCCAAACAACATGATGTCTGCCATCCTATCCGCGCAATTGCCATATTGTATGAAGCGGGGATTTAAGTTTCTGCCTTCGTAAAGCTCTGCCTCATTCCCTAGCAATTCATTGTAAGCCAACCTGCCTGTTTCATCTACATCCTTGCGCTTCTTCGGTTCTCGCTTCACCCGCATGTTGTCCTTACACGGCGCTATACCGCCTTGCGCGTACCTGTTGAGCAAGTGTTCTGTCTGTTGGCGTCCGTCTTTTTCAATGAAGTCGGCCATCGACGCATATCCCTCAAATATGCCTGTTGCGCCTTTTTTGTTCGCCATTACAACGGCTTCGTCCCACTTTAACACCTTGCACTTGCCTTGGTGCCTCAACCCTGCTTCAGTATACAAGAAAGGCACATTAGCCTTCAATCGGGCGTGGATATCCGCCGTTGGCTTACTGAGTGGCGCATCAAACACTTTTATCATGCTTTCTCTTATCGCATGTGAGTTGCTTTGCGTATGTCCGATCACGCTGTTGATCGTATCCCAGCCACACACTGCGTGTAAGCCGTCTGCTATCTCCTTATTTACCGTGTGTCTTTCTGGCACCACCTTGAGCTTTGCGTTGTAGTTGCCTAGCGATGTCTGGTGTTTCCATCCGACTCTGTCTAAGCGCCCATGCCTGAAACTAGGCCTATTACGTCTTATGGCTGAAATAACCAGTTCTAATCTCTCTTTGATCTTCGGCTCGAACACTTCTCCGTCGATCTCGCAACGTATCGGCAGGTCTCCACATCGCTTCACATTCTGGGTTTCGTCTTCAGCGAAACCAGTCACGTCAATCCATGACCTGTCTATACCTTGCGCGGTTACCTCCGCGCTGGTCATTACGACGTGTCTTATCGATTGCGTCGCGACTACGACACGTTCAAATCTCGCGTTGTCCACCGAGTTACACAAGCTGTCTAATATTCTTTCTTCGCACAGCTTGTTCTGGCTACACGTGTAGCGCCGGAAGAGCAGCCATACACCCAGCTCATAGTCGGGGGTTACTCCACTCTTGATGACAATTACCTTCGTGAAACCTCTCCCGGCGCCCTTCATTAATTTCTTTAGTGCCTCACCGTACGCTGCAGTTTTGATGAGCAGACTCGATCCCGCTTTTAGAGTGCTTTTCTTCCACTTGTTCAATACTTCGATGTTATTTTTCCAATACACATCGAGGTAGCTGCTACCGACGCACTCTTCATCATTCCAGATCATCAAGTCTGCCTGCTCAATTTCGTTCTCGAACACTCTCCTGTATTCGGTATTGCTCGTCACTGACGCGATCTTATAGTCAGTCATTTTGTCTATGCTGGTTGCGATGTTGCTACTTCCATCCTCGCCCACCATTAACTTTGGTCCCACCTTGTTTCCATAGTAGGTCCGTTTTTGGTGTTTTGGGTAAGCACTTATTATGTATTGCACTTGTCCTCCAGCCAGTGCATTTGGGATCGCGATTACTGTCGCGTCGGCTACTACTTTCGTAAGCTCGTCTATTGTTTGCAGTTCGTTGTTTTCTATTACGTGGTCTTGTTCACTCCGCGGTTTGTACCTATTGATGTGTCTGACCTTCCTCCACACCTCCGGGTCTCGTTGTATCACCCTTTGCGGGATGCATTGCGTCCTCGTCCTGATCTTATGCAGCATCTGTTTTTCGTCATTCATCGCCACTACTGGTGTATGCCTTGTTGTATTTGTAACATACTGCCCGTCGCTGACTATCGCTGTTTGCAGCGACATGATGCCCACGTGTCCTGGTACCTTTAGTTTTATGCTCTCCATCGTGTCGTCCGCATAGTACCAAGTCTCTTCAACCTCTTCGTCGTTTATTAGAACACGGCCTTCTTGTCCGCGCTCTGATGTTAAATCACGCGACTGGAAACACGCCAATAAGTTGTCGATCCACCTATTTCCTTTGAACTGAGCGGCCAACACACTTGTTCGTGGTCTATCATCTTTTCTCTCATATTTTCTATGGCTCTTTAGCCACGCATTGTGGTCCACGTTTACCTCCAACACCATGTGTTGTGGTATCACCTCTATGCCATTTATCACGTAGTTTTTGGTGTCTGTTGACGCTATCGTTAACGTCCTGGTGCCTACTATAGCGACTCTCACTACTGTCCATACAGTTTTGCCGTTTATCTTCAACGGCTGTCTGAAGACGTCGACTTCTTCGCCGATTGTTAACGCCTTGTTGCACACAATTACTGGTTGTTTTCGCGAGTACATCCCTTCGATAAATTCTCCCGCTACTTCTACAACCTCCTTGTTTTCTTTGGCAATACTCTCTTTGTACCACCACCGCGCAAAACACGATGGCACTATCGATTCTACAACGCCTCTGCCTACGTTTCTCCCTACAAACCTTGCGGCGTCTCTAGCTTTCTCCGTAACATAAGTCACCATGCCCATAGCCGCTTTGTAGAATTTCTCAGATATCCACAATGCCAGTGTTAGCGCTTGTTCGCTCTTGGTTGTTACCTCCTTTACCACATCCGTTGATAACAGCCAATCTTTCTTTGTTGTTAGCATCTCGGCTAGCTTCGCCGCCGCATTCAAGCCCTTAGTAAACAATTAACCGTTTACTTGCTTCAATCTCTGTACCACGCCCATATCGCTGTTCTCGCTAAATTGCGCTGCGTATATATCGTCTGCTTTCTCATCTTCATCTTTGATAACTCTTAGGAAGTATCTTGTTAGTAGTTCGACGCCAGCGTACATCACTGTCACTCCAGAGTACCGCTTAAAGTTCTTTTTTAGGCTGTCTGCCATTGCCTCTCCTTTAACTTCGCCGTCTCCGAAGACAACGTCTGTGAACATATCCATGATCATGCCCACTACCACGAGCACCAGCGACAATGAGTTGACCATTGTCGCTAGCGCTGGCAATATATAGTCCATTAACTTATGCGCGTCCTTAGTTAATAGATTGTCGACGTAGTTAAGTATGTCGATGCTACGTGATCTTTCGGCATGTTCTATGCGTGTACCATTTTCAATCTGTTGAATCCTCCATCTTACAAACAGTAGTGCTGATGACAGTACTGTACCTGCCATTAATGTTAGTGTACTGCCAGCCACTACGCTGGCAGAACCTTGCACCATTGATGTTATGAAGGTTCCCCAATCGCCGTCTCCTACTGCGACGAATGCTGCGTATAACGATTTTGCTATCATTATAGAGTTGCTAGCTGGCGCTGTGCTTGCCGTAAATTGCGTTAAATTACCTGCTGATGATTCCACTGCAAATGTTGCTGGCACCAGTAGCTTGCTAGCTTACATTCATCATTTTGCAACGTGTGTTATTTCTTACAGATGACGGAGACAATGATTTAATATTCCAACAGAATAGTCAATCAGACTTTATAGAATACTAGAAGACGCCAGCAGCTACGCCTGCATTTTTTTTTAATTTACCCGTTTTGTCCGATCCCGTGGGAATTTCGGAACATCCCTTCTTAGTGCACCCCTACGGTCCCCAAGGAACATACATGCCAAATTTCAGCTTTCTGCGCCCAATAGTTTCGGCTGTAGCGTGTCTGTCAGTCAGTCAGTAACGCAAGGATTTTATTTGAGAGCAAAGAAAATAGTGACAATAGTGAAGGTACAAATTAAATATAATATAGTAAATAATTGGTTTCGCTGCGCTCGACCGCAGCGAGACCGATTATTTATCTAAGGTTATAAATATGTTAAAGATAACAGTGACACTTATCTTTTCAGGTACGAGAAGTAGAAAACATTCGTATGATGAAATAAATGACATGTCACAATCTTTACTTCTTCCACATAATTATTTATATAAACGAAAACGTTTACAAGAAAAGAATGTCCAAGATGTACAAGAGGAGGACAGAAAGGAAAACAATAAAAATAGTGAAATGAAACAAGACAAGGACGGACAAAATAATCAAGATTTATTCAATAAACATAATAAAGATTATCATAAAATAAATAGTAACAATTAATTCCAGTAACTCAAAAATCTAACTCTGAAGTAAGATGTATTCATTGCACTTTTGACAAAGAACTTGATAAACGTAATTATTATTTTGGCAATTTACTTATCGGAGAACTACAATATTTGCCTCCATGTATGAGATCTGAAGCTTACATCAATATTTTAAACTATGTTGAGAAACTCAAACATAAACATAAACAAGAGCCATTGGACTAATAAAATGGAACGTTGTTGTACTATACTTAATTGAAGGAAAAATAATTATAAGAAGGAAAAAAAAAACACTAAATCATGAAACCAAAGTGATGCCCGTAATTTTATAATCATTTCTTTTCATCAACAATTGTATTTTTTTATCTAAATCACGCAACCCAAGTGAAAGCCGTAATTTTGTAATCATTTCTTTTCATCGATGATTATTATTGTTTATGTAATTGATTACTACGAGGGGAGTTCAATGTATTCTCGGTATAGGTATGAAGGAAAAGGAGGAAAATTCTGAATAAATTTTATTTTTCAATATACTCCCCTAACATCTCAATACATTTATTTGTTCGTGAAAGTAACTTTTCGATTCCCTCTGAAAATTTTTTTTCTTCATGGCCCGAAAAATGTTCGTTTATTGCTCCCTTCAACTCTTCATCGTCCGAAAAATGCTTTCCACGAAGGTCTTTTTTAAGATTAGGGAATAGATAATAATCACTAGGGGCCAGGTCCGGACTGTAGGGTGGATGATTGATTTCTTCAAATCCGTACGCCCGCACAGCAGCCTGGGCAAGGCATGCCTTGTGATGAATTGCCTCCTTTAAATTACGCAGGGTGGTTGCGTATGATGCAACAGTAATACTTTGACCTTTTTTTGTGTACTCGATTAGCAAGATTCCCTTAGAATCCCAAAACACCGTGGCCATGAGCTTTCCTGCGGACGGAGTGACTTTGAACTTCTTCGGCGGGTCTGATCCTTTTTTGTGCCACTGCATAGACTCTTGCTTGCTCTCAGGGTCATAGTGATGAACCCACGTTTCATCACCAGTAACAATCCGATCGAAAATACTTTGCGGATTTTCACCATAGAGGTCCAAAAACTCCTTACAACAGTCAACTCGCACTTGTTTCTGTAGCGCGGTGAGCATTCGCGGCACCCATCTTGCACTGACCTTTGACAAATTCAGGCGCTCATGAAGGATTGTGTGAATGGTACCCACGGATAGCTTAGTCATTTCTGCTAATGTATTCACTCTTACACGGGCATCTTCAAGTACAAGTTTTTCGACTAATTTGACGTTTTCTTCAGTAGCGGCACAAATTGGCCCACCAGCGCGGGGGTCGTCTTCAATGCTCTCTCTACCCCGTTTGAATTCACTTAACCACTTCTGAATTGTAGATAATGAAGGCGCAGAATCTTGGTAAACAGCCACCATTTCTTCATGGATAATTTTTTGAGTTTTTCCTTGTTTTGTGAGGAATTTTATCACATTTTTTTCATCATTGTCGAATCAGTCATCATAGTTGTCTTTTCGCAATAATATCTTGAATACTAATGGTGGCAATTAAATGAAATTTTGTATTTATACCCTCAAAGAGTGTCATTAACTAATGAGATAATTAAATTACCCTTATCATTAGTATATCACCTCGATACCGAGAATACATTGAACTCCCCTTGTATATTATAATAAACAAAATATTTTCTACTATATCATCTTTTAAATTTAGTTTCAAATCAGACACAATAAACTTCATTGATGAAAATAATGTTTCGACGCTTACTTCAGTAACTGGTGTGGCCAATACAATTTTAGCTACCTCGTACAGCGCTGGGTATTTTCCTTGTTTCTGTTCCCAGAACTTTAAAACATCTGAAGACGAATCCAGTAGAGGCTCTTCTAAAAACATACTCATGCTCTCTTTGAACGTCTGCACACATTCATCAAAAATTCTATGTCTCGGTTAAAGTAATGTTGAAATATTATCGTGTTTTTCCATATAACTATTATAAAAAAAACTTATTCTCTACCCTAGAACAATTTTCCTTATCAGGTTCTTCAAGTAGGTCTGTTTCTGCTCTCGTATCCTTTTCTTTATTACTGTTATCAATATCATGAAGCTGCATTATACGAAAATAAAGTGATGTTAGCAGATTTTTTGTACTTTGTTGTTGGTCTATAGTTAAGGTAGAATTAATTCGTAGATCCATTAACATAGCAAACATAAAAGCTTGGTTGTTAAAAAGGACACTTTGTCCGTCTTCTATATTAGTAATCAGTTCCCTGGCAAAAGTAGTGTTTATGCCTGATGTCTCAAGTTTATAGGTCAACCAAAATAAGTAACAGTCCCCTACTGTCAACTGTTCGGATTGCAATTAGAAAAATTATGTTAACATAATTTTTTGTCGCAGGTTTCAATGCAGTAACTATTTCTTCTAACATTTGCCAAATCGAATCAGCTAAAAAGAGATTTCTAGGGTCTGAGGAACATATGTCTTTCAGGCTCAAAAGACTTTGGATCATATCTACCATAGAATTCCAGCAAGTAGGACAGTCTAAAACAGGTTTATTCTTGTTTTGTGCCTTTAAAGCCATGCAATACGTTGGAGTGCGTGGCTTTTTAATGATTTTACGTGCTGCTATAAATAGGTGTTGTATGTTTTTGCAACTGTCATTTACTGACAACTGCATCGTATGTGCAGCACATTTAACAATAAATATTTGTGGACTGAGTGTATCACTAGTATTTGAAGTATTTATTATTTCTGATAATCCCACTACTATTTCATCATGATTAATATTAAATGCATTGTCATTTTCTTCATCTGAATCATCTATATTTGAAGGGCCTGGAGAAGGTTCATCAACAACATTAATTAATCTACCCATTTTTAATACGTTGGCGTCATTGTCCGTGGTAATTGAGTATAAATGATTTACGTTGATTCGGAGTTTTCTTAATATAAATAAGAGCTTTTCCTTTAAATTATCTGCTTTGGTGCAACTCAATAAGCCCAATATGTCTTAAAATTATTCTACCATTTTCTATGTATTGCAAATTGACACCCATAAAATCCCGTGTTGAAATGGATGCAATATCCACTTTCAGGCTTATAAATTTGCCTCGTAACTCATTCGCTAACTATAAACGTAACTCATATGCACTATTGGCCACCTGTTCTCTAATATTATATGAGTTAATTGTTTTACTTTCTTTTGTTTTGATTAAGACTAACGATAAAATTTTCTGAAACGCCTCATCGTCGATTTAAGAAAGTGGACGGCCGTGGATAGCAACTAATTTGACGCATTCTTGGGATACTATCCTGAAGACGCTGGATGCGTTGGATGTATTTTCAAAATTGTTGCTCGAACTGCATTTGTTTTCATCGCAAACATATTTGTGTTCTTGTGGGTGGTACTTTAATAAATGTTTCACAAGATTTGCACCATGTTGTGTCTGTGACAATATATAGCCTTCATGTAAGTATATATTTTAAATTTCGAGGCCATTGAAAAACAGTTGACCATTGGTAATAATAATATTCTAATTTGAACAGCATCATCCCAATATACAGTGTATTTGGTGACGAACTGAACCAACTTGAAGAGGCACATTAAATGTTTATTGTCCAATTTTAAAGATACTAGCAAAGAGCTGAGCTTTGAGATAGTTCACGTAGTTTTTCTACTTGGTACGACCTAAGTAAGACCAATAGATTTAAGTATCCTTTTTTCCTTTTTCTTTTCGTTAGTTAATATTCTGTTCGCAGCTTGGTTGTCTAACAGCAAATATTAGCAAGACCGAGCATTACGTTCGATTAATCTCGTGGTGTCAATAATATGAAATCTACTTGACCCACGTTACGACGTTTATGTATTTGACGCAAGCAGCTCAAAAACTACTTCTAAAATCTTTCTCCATTAGAACTTTATCCAGAAGTGCCATTTATTACTAGAAAATAATAGTGATCGCTACTAAAACTTCAGTACTACATACACATACAAAACTGTAGTTAGGACTGGTTCTCGTTCTCGCATATTGTGTAGGTACTAGCGCTAGCGTGTATGTCAGGCGTCGCGTCGGCCGACTACCGGCTATCGAGCCCTGCGCGCGGTTTTTAAATATTAGGTCTAAGTACTAAGTAGGCAGGTACATTAATCTATTAAAGAAACAACGAAATCTATAAACCGTACCTATATAAGCAGGTAAGTTATTTTAAAAGTAGTAGGTATCTACCTACTACAATCTTATACTAATACTAGATGATGCCCGCGGTTACACCCGCGTTATTTAAGGCTACTGCTCCGCTCCCGTGGCTCATAGGGTGATGTAATATAGCCTAACAAACAAACTCTTCAGCTTTATGTATTAATAATATACTAATATACAAAGCTGAAGAGTTTGTTTGTTTGTTTGGTTGAACGTGGTAATCGCAGGAACTACTGGTCCGATTTGAAAAATTATTTCAGTGTTAGATAGCCCATTTATCGAGGAATTGCGCTTATGAGCGGCGGGGGCAAAGCAGTAGCCTTTAATAACGCGGGTGTTACCGCGGGCATCTCTAGTAATAATATATTAGGAAAAGGTAATTCCGTTGAATCAGTTATGGTTATGATGAAACATTTCAATTACATGCCCAATTAGGTTTTTGCCTTTTCAGTAACTAGCTTATTAAATAAACTATTGTACTTCGGTAATTATAGATCATAATTTTAAGGATAGGTGGCTTATTACAAAATTCATTTTTCAAAAATGCCTTCTGCTTTTATTATTGCTTGTCGATGAATATCCATATAAAGAAAAATACATTAGCATTTTATTAAATACTTAACGTAAATAACGTAATGTTATAACCACAGAAGAGCTAGTACCTACTACGGTAAGTACGATAATATTTGCGTACATACTCGGCGAGCGGTTGACTTCCTATGAAAGCTTCCAACAAAATTCTACATTTTTGCGTGGCGGGGTGAGGTAACTTGAATTGGCGGTAGGCGGTGAGTGGCCATTCTGTAGTACTGTAAGTTTTTCTGTCCTGTTGCTCTAATTGTATCTATCTGAATATATATCGTTCTATCTTCTTCTTCTATACCTAAAAAAAATCTCCGTCGCGTGTCTTGCGACATGTCTTATTACGATGTCTATTTGCGACAGTGATTCGGGAGGAAGGTTTGACGTAGATACAATTTGTAAGCTTTGTGTAAATTATAAGTACCTACATACATACATATGAGTAATATACTATCCGTGCGAAGCCGGGACGCGGACGGGTCGCTAGGTATAGCATAGTACAATAAGAATAGTAGGTTAGGGCGGTTTCAGATTAGCGTTTTATACGCGCGTCTAAGCTCGTTTTTGGAAGCGCATGTAGGCGCGTGTAGGCGTGCCTATTCACTTTTGGCACACGCGCAACTCGTACGAGCGTGGACGCGCTTCTAAGCGCAGCCGTCAGAATCCATGTTGACACTGACAAGATGTCACTACTGTTTCGAGCGAACACGCCGAAATATGCCCGTTTACGCGAGCCCGGTTTTTTGAAGCGCGTAATGTAGCGCGCGTGTAAGCGCGTATGCTGAAACGACTGTATACGCGCAGAAAAATACGCTAATCTGAATCGGCCCTCCGATCGACGAATTAATTGCCTACTCTTGCGTTGACGCACAAGTTGTCAGTCAGTCAGTGACTTGTCACTTGTTTACACCGCGGCGCGCGCGCTTTCTTGCTGCTTTCATAAGTGATCGCGCTGAATACTTCACAATTTAAGCTTGATATCTTTTTTTTCAAATACCTCTTGACTAATCTCTATATAACGCGATATAGGTAACTTTCTAAATACCTTTTATGACGAGGAAGTAGGAATTAGTTTAATTTACTGTCATTTAACACATTGTATTATACGTTTTCTTTGTAAATACATAACTACTTATAACATCATACACCCAGACTCTGAACAATTACATATCTGTGAACTCAAGTGCTCAATTCAGAAACCTGAGGTAGTCTGTTTGTGAACATGAACATGCACTAATTAAATTAGAAAATGCTTGTGTTGGTACTTAGATACGTTTCTAGTTCAGTAGGTATTTGGAAGAATGATAATACCGGGTTTGAGGAGTTGCTATTGAGACACCCGAAGATACTAAGTACAATATTTTTTGGCTCTCTTTGAAGTCATAATAACGTTTATTACAAAATGGGGGGGATGGGCCTCGTTAGCCTTAGTTGGCAACCTGTCTAGGAGAAGGAAAACTCCGAAATTAAACCAACTTTCAGGGAGCATACCCGACACAAAACCCCGAACTAAGGTGTGAACCAACCAGTGCCGAGGGATTCGTGGCCAGAGGGCAAGCTAGTCGTAAACGGATGGTGCCTGTGTTGGTGGTCACAGGGCACAGCTGATATTCCACCTTACCCTCGTAAAGGTTTGTACCTGTCTTCCTAGGTATGCACCACCGTGCCCATGTACCTACTAGAAGTATGTTTTAACCTTTCTAGCAAATCAATAAGGTATGATTTTCAATAAAGTTAGATTGTACCTACCATAAGAGTTTTATTACAGCCAGGAATATCACATATTGAAGTTTTTTGTCGTCATTTAATGTAAAATATCTGTACACAAAATTCCTCTTTTTACGTCCCATGATTTTACAGATACTTAGTTTATAATTATAAATTTTATTATATTATAGTTACACCTTACACTAATCGCACTCACAAATAAACTTCAAAACTTTAAATTCAAACAATAAACTATGACTCCCGACAAGATCGAACAAGACGTTAACAAAACACGAAGAAAATGCGAGGTTGCCATTCTTGTCATTCTGCACGTGGAGAGACCCGGGGGGCCGAGAGAGGTGCGACCGCGCCGAACATGCAATAACGTTACAATAAAGCTGGCAATGTCGCATAACAAAATTAGTATTGTTACGTTTTGTGATATTATTAATAACGTTACTTTTTTGATACTGTTATTAAACGGAATAGAAATTTCGTTCCGTTATGGCATAAAGTTAGAACAAAATTAAGAATTTCGTTAAGATACTAGTCAAACGTTACGAATTATCGTTACGAGAACAATACGTAACGTTATTTTCAGTAACGTTTCAAGTCCCTGCTTAGAAACACGTTTTTAGGTTATCTTTTCGTTCTCCACGCGATTTGTTTCTATTCGTGGCTCTAAATCTATTCGTTTATGTTGTTTTGTGTGGTGGATTATAACTAAACTTTGTGTTCTGTGGTAAGTTTAACAGATAGTCTCACTAAACTTGGACATGGAGGTCGAGGAGCCCCCGGATGGGGGCGGCGTACAATGGGGCGCCCCTATACAAACGGTTGGACATGCGACGCGTCTTCATTATCTTGTTATAAATTTGAAATCTGATTAGGTAATGACCTCAAATTTTCAGGGAAATTTCATAATAAACCATTTTACTCGATAGAGAGAGTGCAGTGCGAGTGAGGAGGCTTTTGCCCTACAGTGGGACAGATATAACAGAAAATAGATAATCATCATCCTCTTAGCGTTATCCCAGTTTCAATCTGGGGTCCGCTTTCTAGTCTAACCGGATTTGGCTGAATATTAGCTTTTACACGGAGCGACTGCCTGTCGGCCCTCCGCAACCCGAAGGGATAGCAATATTCCATGGTTTAGACTAGTGTCAGTTTATTTAGAAGGTACTGACGCCCTGTAACGACTGTCAAAGATCTTCATGACAACCGGGACCGACGGCTTAACGTGCTCTCCGAGGCACGGGACAAGCGATAATTAACAATTCAATACGCACATAACTCCGCAAAGTCATTGGTGCGCGCCGTGGATTCGAACCCGATACCCTCTGCATGGCAGTCTGTTGGTATATCCACTCGGCTATCGCTGCCGAAAAAATAGATGATATAAATGAAAAAGATAGGCTAATTAATTGCAGCTTATTAATTATTATAAGTATAAAATGTTATGTTATTCGTTACAAGCATTTTATTTTATTCATTGCCAAATATCGGCTGCGACTCGAATATTGTGTCGGCGGAACAAATGAACTCATGTAATTTTTACCACTGATGTGAACCTTGTTGGTCTGTAATTTTATTCGCACTTGACCGACTTGTACACCTTGCAGTCGATTCATCATCGATGTTGGCTGTTCGACGCTCGCTACCGTTGGACGTTCGATAAACAAAGAAAGACGAAAAATTATTACTTGTTGAGCGTCCTGCTCTAGATCGTTATTGCGACTAATGCCGAATAAATCACTCGAAATCTTCGCCTTTTTACTTAAACAAATATTTTTATTTTAGCCTTTTTCGATCGCATGAGTGTAGGCCTCCTGCAGTTTATGTCACTTCTCGTGGTCCCGGGCGACTTCAATCCATTTCACTTCTTATGATTTCTTGATGTCTTCATAACAATGCATCTGCGGCCTTCCTTGAGGCCGCTTCTCACCCTATGGTCTCCATTCCACCAATTTGCACCACGAACCTAGCTTCCTGGTGACGTGAAATGAAATGAAATTTATTAGCATAAAATGTCAGTACATATAGATAGAGTATGAATAAAATTTAGGTGCTTATACATTTTGTCAATTACGACATGCAAATATTTTAAGTCCTTAATACTAAGTAGAACAATTACTAAATGATGACAATATTAAAGAAATATCATTTTTAAACTGTACGTATTATAAGCAATATAATAATTATTTAAACAATTCTGATAGTGTGTAATAAGTTTTTTCCAATAACCATAATTTTAACTTTTTACAGAAATTGGTAAATGGCATATATTTTATTATTTTTATTTATTTATTTAACTTTTGCACAGCACAAAAAGAAATGTGGTACATAGGCGGACTTAATGCCTCAGGCATTCTCTACCAGTCAACCCAGGGTGATGCAGAGATAGTAGATAGTAGGTGCGTGATTATTAGAACATTATTTGGAATTTGATATATGACAAATGTTACTTAAATTAAAGATATATATTTAAAATAAATACATTTATTACATAAAATATACTTACATGTAAAATATACATATATAGGTATACGCGTATTAAGTATTGATAAGTATAAATACATATATAATAATATGTATATGAATAAATACTTGCAAATTCTAAATATATATACATAATAATATATACGTCAGTCAGTAGAAACTTTTTAAACACTCGCGTTGCATGTTTAAGAATATATAGACCACGGGACGTGCAACCGTCTCGAAACGTCAAGCAAAATAAGGTATGTAAATACCTAATTTGCATGTTCGCGTTAATTCCCGTCTATATATATATATATATATATTCTTACGTCATTCAGAATAGTCAGATACAGTCATTATGATATTGTTCTGCCATTTTACTTCGTACGAACTCTCGAGCCTTTAGTTTGAAAATGAGCCGATTGTTTGCCATCCTGATTTCGAGAGGGAGCGTATTCCATAATGAGACTGCTTGGACGAAGAAAGAAGAGTTAACAAACCCAGAACTATGGGAGGGACACAGAAGGAGACGATTATTAGATGACCGTAAATTTTTGTCGTGATTTGAGCCTAAATATTGTAGAAAAGGACATAGGTAAGAAGGAAGAGAGGGAGAGTTAAGAAAAGAGAAAAGAGTGGTGAGAGCACGCAGACTACGGCGTTGACGAATAGGTAGCCATTTGAGTTGGGAGCGGTATTCCGAGACAAGGTCATATTTTCGAAGGTTGTAAACAAATCGAATGCAGTTATTGAGAAGCCGGTCTAGTTTGTTGAGAAGGTCTGCATTCAGGTCAAAATAGCACACATCGCCATAGTCGATAATAGGAAAAATTAAAGTCTGCATGAGCATCGCCTTAGTGCTAGGAGGGAGGAAGTTCTTCAAGCGGTACAATGAACGTAAGCATCCTGTAACTCGCTGACTGACAGATGTAACTTGAGCCCGCCAGTTGAGGTGGCTATCCATGTATAACCCAAGATTTTTAACGACTGGACTGAAGGGTATTGCTATCTGGTTGTACATGACAGACAGAAGCGTTGAAAAATCAATTTTACTCATATTGCGTTGACTACCTATTATGATAGCCTGGCATTTGGCAGGATTCACTGCAACAACAAATCGTTTTGACCAATCATGTACAACAGACAGAGCTTCATTAACCCCATCGATAGCTGAAGTGACATTGTCAACTCCTGCCTGTGTATATAGTTGCAAGTCGTCAGCATATAAGTGATACGCACACCGAAGATTCTGTGTCAGGAGATTTATAAAAATAGAAAATAATAATGGAGAGAGAATGCCACCTTGAGGAACGCCAGACTCGAGGTTACACCATGATGTCGAGGACTCATCGTGGCGAAACGACTGCTGACGTCCCATGAGATATTGTGAGAACCATTCCAGCGCCTCTGGAGAGATCTGAAGACTGGAAAGGATGGATAGTAGGATTTTGTGATTGACCGTGTTAAAGGCGTTCGTGAAATCGACCAAAGCCAGCACCGTAACATTGGTGTCTTCCATTCCCGCCCTAACATCTCCAGTCACCTTCAAAAGAGCGGTCAGTGTGCTGTGTCCAGGTCTGAAGCCAGATTGAAATCGGTTCAGTAGATTATTCTGATTGATAAATTTTGAAAGTTGTCTGTGGACACAAGCCTCAAGCACCTTGGAGAGGAAAGGAAGGATTGATATGGGGCGGAAATGGCTAGGGAGGGAAGGGTTAGGGATCTTAGGCAAAGGAGTTACTAAATCTTTCCGCCATAGTAAGGGAAACGCACCTGAGCCGAGGGAAAAGTTAAAGATATGCGTAATGGCTGGTAACAATTGATCAACGATAGGGACGATCATTTTACGACTAATATTGTCACAACCTGTAGCGTTGGATTTGATGGAAAGGATAGACTTCTTGATCTCCCCCCATTTACTTTATATCCTCATCCGTGGCCTGCCCACTCCCACTTGAGCTTTGCAAAACTGACTTGGCTTTGTTGCCTAAGCCAGTCGTTTTGTTTGCGGTCCCTCAGTGCAAGGTGCTGGTTCAGCATCTTCACGGAATATTTATTCACCTCCAGAGTCTTTTAATATTTGTCAAATAATATCAAAAATAGAGATTTAATGCGGTCAGGTTCAGGAAGAAATAAGGCAGGAAATTCTTATCGCCACTACTACTCAGTACACCGCGTAGACCGCCGCGTACTGCGACACAAATAAGATTGGATTTTATGAATTACTTTCTAGAAATAGATAACACAAAAAATTTTAGATACATAAAAAAATATCGGTATAATTTTTCCTCAGTATTAATCACACTGTAGCATACATAGATATCCTTTAAAAACTGCGAGAGGCTCGTAATACAGCCAAATAGGATTATATTGCTCATCTTTACCCATTTCTGATATTATTGAATTAGGTTTTTCTGTTATGCATTCTAAATGTTGTAATTAATGATTATTTTTTCTTTTTAAATTCGTTAATAGAAATATTAATTTTAGCAACCATACAGCTACACGCAACATTAACCTGACCTGAAATATAAAATTATGTTCAATAAAATATAAATAAAAATAAATTGTTTATTGCCAAAAATAAATACAATGTTAGAGCAATACCATGTGGCCCACACTAGGCAAGCCTGCAGGCCTACCACGAACTTTTAACAAGCGATTCAGTTTTGGAGCAATTCAGTGTAGGTTCTTAAATTGAATTGTTTTAAAACGTACCATGAGTTTGTTTAAACTGAATCGTGTTTGGATTGTTAGGATGAATGAATGATATCGCTGGATCGCAATGACGCAATATAATCACATTGACAGAAAGAGACCAAGCTATACAGTTCGTGAATAATGCGGTCTCTTTCCCTTGTTTGCGTTCAGAAACTATTATTCAGTCAGCCATTTTCGGCAAGTTACAATATTGTATGTAGTTATAACTTGTACGCTACAACTAAATTAAGATTCTTTTATAACAAAGCGAATATATTTTGTACTAAAAATAACTACAATATTGAATAGTTAATTAAAATACGTTACGTTACGTTATTTTTTCTCACAAAAATACCTAGCAAAACGGTACAAATACTGACTCGGTGGAAGTTACGAACGTATGTTTTGATTGTTAGCAACTTAGCATTTCAAGGTTAACAAAACAAGTAATAGATTATAAAGGCCTATTTTATTCTTAGAAGTATTGTTTCCATATTTATTAATTATTGCTTATAATGCTTAATTAAGTCTGAACCCAAGTTTAAAACTTTCTTATAATGGGATATGTACCTAAATTAGAATTATTGGGATCGCTATTATGTTTATCTCTCTTCTTTACTTTGAAATATTAATAGATTCACTCATACAAAGATTTCGCAGCTAAACGAAATCGGCATTGTTATTTTAAGTGGTTTCTTTTTTGTATATACAGTGAAACCTTGCGTAGAAGAGTACCTAACTAGGTACTAACCAACTTGTGCACTTGTGGGATTTTTAAGATAAGTGTAGGGATATAGTTCTGTATCTGTATAAGTCAGGGGGTGCTTCTGTCTGTTGGTTTGTCCGACCATTAGACAGGGCTTCGGGTACGCGCTCCCGGCTCCTACCCTATATCCGTCCAGTGATTACAGTACCCCAACCTACAACCCCCTTCTTCCTTGTCAATCCATCCTATCCATTTACCCCGTATCTCCTATCACCTTCCTCTATAACGACAACATTCCCAAGGAGGGTTGGCGTCAGGCAGGCGGCCGGCTGGTAAAATTCATGCCAAAACCTTTTGCAGTATGGCCTTTTGCAGGGGCAGCTCCCGGCACCTGCGAGAAATATGCAAGGGTTGTTGCACTACTCCGGGCGAGTGCAACATAAGAAGCAAGCCTGTGACGTAAAGGTGAGGTATGCAAGTTGGAACGTAGATACGATGACTGGAAGAGCTAGAGAGTTAGCTAGTGTTTTGAAGAGAAGACGAATAAATGTGGCATGTTTGCAGGAAACAAGATGGAAAGGTACGAAAGCTAGGGAGATCGGTGAAGGATACAAGTTTTATTATTGTGGAAGTGATGGCAAAAGAAATGGTGTGGGGATTGTGTTAGACGAAAATCTGAAAGATAGCGTGACAAGTGTAAATAGAGTTAATGACAGATTGATTGCTGTGAAAGTGATGTGGCAAGGTATTATTCTGAATGTGATAAGTGTGTATGCCCCTCAGATAGGCTGTGATGATTGTGAGAAAGAGAAGTTTTGGATGGATTTCGATAGCATGATGACGAATATACTTTAATTATTGTGGGAGGTGATTTTAATGGACATGTGGGACGAACAAATGAAGAGTATGAAAGAGTACATAGAGGTTGGGGACTCGGCAGCCGAAATTGTGAGGGAGAAGCAATTCTTCAAGCTGCTGCCGCTTTTGACCTAGCAGTTGCAAATACTTGGTTCGAAAAAAAAGAGCAACATCTGATCACGTATAACAGCGGCCACCATATGACCCAGATCGATTATTTCTTGATAAGACGTAATCGACTCAACTGGGTCAAAAACTGTAAAGTGGTACCAGGAGAAGATTTAGTCTCGCAGCACAGGCTCCTGATGGTCGAACTAAAGATTCAAATAAGCTTTAAAAGAACCAAGCAGCAACTGACTCCAAAAATAAGATGGCATATGTTAGAGAAGAATGAATGTGTAGAAAAATTCAGAGATAGAGGGGTAGGTAAAAAGATAGGAATGGGCGATATGAATGATATTAGGGTCAATGAGTGTTGGAAAGAGATGAGTGAATGTATTAAGGGTGTAGCAAAGGATGTTTTAGGAGAGTCGAAAGGGAAGCGTATGAAAGATAAGGACACGTGGTGGTGGACAAAAGAGGTACAGAATGCACTTAAGGAAAAGAAAGCAAGGTTTAAAGAATGGCAGCTGACGAAAGGAGGAAATGAATCTTTAGAAGAAAGTAAGAAGAAGGAATATGACGAATGTAAAAAGAGAGCCAAAAAGGCCGTAGCCATTGCTAGATCCAATGCCCTAGACAAGTTGTACGGGTTACTTGAAAAACCCGAGGGTCATAAATACTTATACAGCATGGCTAAAGCTAGAGAGAGAAAGGCGAAGGATGTATCCCATATTAAGTGCATGAAAGACGAAACAGGAGCGATTCTTATGGACGAAGATAGAATAAAAGAACGATGGAGGACATACTTTAGAAAGTTAATGAATGAGGAGAACGATTGGAGCGGAAAACTTGAGAATGAGGTGATGAATATTGGGTTAGTGAAGGAAATAAATAAGGACGAGGTAAAAAAGGCTGTTAGTGGAATGAAGAATGGAAAATCGTTAGGACCAGATGGAATACCAGTAGAAGCATGGAAAGCATTAGGAGATGATGGATGGGCGTGGCTGACTTTATTCTTCAATAAGCTGTTGCACGAGGAGACCATACCCGAGGAATGGTGCAACAGTTACCTGGTGCCCATTTTTAAAAATAAGGGTGATATCCAAGAGTGCAACAATTATCGGGGAATAAAGTTAATGCCACATACTATGAAAGTATGGGAGAGAGTAATTGAGCGACGCCTGCGTGACGAGAGTGAGATTTCACGAAACCAATTCGGTTTTATGCCTGGTCGAGGTACGGTGGATGCCATTTTCGCTCTTCGCCAAATATGCGAAAAATACAGGGAGGCACATAAAAACTTGCACATGGTGTTCGTCGACCTTGAAAAGGCATATGATCGAGTGCCCCGTGAAGTCTTGTGGTGGGCCCTGAAGAAGAAAGGAGTGCCTGGGAAATACCTGACGTTGATTCAAGCCATGTACGCTGAATGCCGAACGCAGGTCCGATCCGCAGCTGGTATCACAGCCAGATTCGATGTGGCCGTAGGCTTGCACCAAGGGTCGGCCCTTAGCCCCTACCTCTTCCTGTTAATAATGGATGCTATATCATCGGACATACAGGAAGAGGCACCCTGGTGCATGTTGTTTGCCGACGACATCGTTCTGGTAGCAGAGAGTGGACAGAAGGTGCAGAGCAAGCTGGAGGAGTGGCGGCAGAGACTGGAGAATGTAGGCTTGAGAATAAGCAGAACCAAAACGGAGTATATGTTCTGTGACTTTGGCGGTCTCTCCAGTCCTATACCGGTTACACTCGGCGGTACACCTCTACGAGTATGCTCCGATTTCCGCTACCTAGGTTCACTCCTGCAAGATGACGGCGAAATTGATCGGGATGTTAGGCAAAGAATCAACGCAGGATGGATGAAATGGCGACAGGTCTCAGGCACAATATGCGACCACAAAATGCCTGTGAAATTAAAGGGCCGTATGTATAAATCGGTTATAAGGCCTGTCGTAATGTATGGAGCTGAGTGTTGGGCTACAAAGAAGATGGATGAGAAACGATTGCATGTGGCAGAGATGAGAATGTTACGATGGATGTGTGGAGTGACAAGAATGGACAGAATTAGGAATGATTACGTTAGAGGTAGTATGAAAGTGGCGCCCATAGCTGAAAAGGTGAAAGGGAGTCGATTGGCCTGGTATGGACATGTTATGCGGAGAGATGAGATGTATGTAGGTAAAAAAGTGATGGATATGCATGTAGAAGGACGAAAAGGGAGAGGACGGCCAAGGAAGAGATGGATGGACTGTGTGAGGATGGATATGAAAGAGAAAGGGGTAAGCGATTGGATGACTGGTGACAGAGAAGTATGGAAGCGAAGGACATACTGCGCCGACCCCAAATAAATTGGGACCAGGGCAAGACAATGATGTAGGGATATAGTTCTGTGATTCAGTAAATCGCCACAAGCTAGGGAACTATAACACAGGATTTGGAAAGAAATACACCTTAATTTAAATGCACATTGTAAGGGTACAGTAAAATTGGAAAGGGTGGTGCAAAGTATGTTCAGTAAGTAAATAAAAAATAAATACTTTATTAGCTCACATAAAACTTATATTATCAAAACCATATAATATAAAAGTGTTGTACCAATAAAATTGACATTATGGAGTGATAGTGTTTTCTACAAATAAAAAATGTTCTTCAAGTTAGAAGGTAATGCTAGTTTGGCAATAGCAGCGCGAATGAGTGCCACCCAGAACATCATGAAAACCTTGATAAAACCTGAAACAAGTAAGTACAAAAATAAGTATTAATTATTCAATACTACTGAATTCTGTTGATTACTTTAACTTTTAACAAAAGCAAACTTTACCTCGTTTTAGTAAGCTCTTCTTATATTTTGGACAAGCAGAAATAATTCTTATCATTCGAGAAGAATCTCTTTCCGCAGTTTGCTATATCTGCTGCCACTGTCTGTTGAGCCATAGAATAAGCTGCATGTCACCAATCGGTTTTTGGTCTCCTTTGGTTTGGTGTTTTCACCCAGGAGCAGAAAATGTCAGTGCAGTCACTATCTACAACAAATAAAGTAACAATTAAGTAATGATATGTTATCAATAAGTCTCTAAGTCAAGTAACTATTGACTTGTAAGTTAAAGATACTATGTAGGTACCTTAAAAGAATATTGTGTCTATACTGCAGTTACACTAAAATATTCTATGGTTTCATGAATTTATTAGCATATTTGGTACAGAATGTTTCTTACCTTAAGCTATTGAGATCGGTGGACGTCACCGGCTGCATAGACAATGGTCTCAATGCTTCTCATAAAATATCTAGGTCCAATAGTTTAGCGAGGCGAAATCTTTTGATGAATTCTGTTTCATCGTGTGGTTTCATCAAATGCTCTTTGGTATGTATGAATACGAGTGTTCTCCAGCTTAGCGCCTTTGTTTACGACGTGAAGTGCTAGATACATTATCACATTGAATAAACCGAATAAAACTAGAGTCCTTGGCACATCGATTCACAAATTTCACAGAGTTTATGTAAGATTTAACACAGTATTATATAAATTCTGACACAGAAACCGATCTATAATTAACTTAAACTGATTTAAATCCACATATAATGTCTAAAAACCCAATAATAATTCTAACTATCCAGTTTATCCACTACAAATTGTAACTTTTATTGAATCGCTAAATCTGACAGATACGCGGTTCAGTTTGAGCTGACGTTACACTCATGGTACGGTCTCCTACGGGAAAGGAACGAATGGTTTAAGATTTCGGTTCAAACGCTATCCAACTCACAGCTGCGTCGTATTGAAATGTAAACACCAAAACTGAGCCGCTATAATGAGGTCATAGTACGATATTGCGATTCTATTCAGTTTAGGTCGTAAACTGAATCGCAATAAGAGGTCATGGTAAGCCTCCTGTCCTGTGTCCTAAGACAACTACATTCTTTTGACATACATTGTTAGCTCGGACAGTATCATCTAACTTTGGCTTAAAACTTTAATAACAAAGTATAATTTCTACATCATGCTACAAAAATAAAAAAATAAAAAAGGACAAGTGCAATGCACTTGTCCTTTTTTATTTTTTTATTTTTGCTCAATACAAATGAAGTTAGTCTAAGACGAAGTTATGTAAGTAAATAAATGCATAATTAAATACACTGGCGAGCAAAAAAATCGACTCACTTCATACTTTCGCACTCAAAGTGCTCTAGTTTTTAAATTAAGACCTAAATCTTAACTTAGGTCTTGAATTCTTTAAGTTCTAGATGTTGGCTTTAAAATGAGTACAAATACTCTTAACTTGTACTCATTTTCTTGAACAATAAATGTTTTTAAACTTTGCGAGTACTAAAACTTGAAAAATTAAGGGTAAAAAATTTAAAATAAAAGACATCATAACATTTTAAATAAACTTTATTACATAATGATTACCACTTTAATAACGAATGTTACCCCCTCTTGCTCTGATGACAGCTTCTAAACGGTTCCTCATTGACCCAATGAGGTGCTTCACTCTGTCTTGTGGTATACCCTCCCATTCCTCGGTCAGAGCCGCTTGCAGGTCAGCTCTTGTACCTGGTGCAGGATCTCTAGCCCGGATTCTTCTCTTTAAGTCATCCCATAAATGTTCAACAGGATTCAAGTCCGGACTACGAGCTGGCCAGTCCATAACAGCGATACCCACTTCTCGTAGGTACTGCCGCACGACATTTGCGCTGTGTGGACGGGCATTATCCTGCATCAGGATGAAGTTTTCTCCAATAAAACCAGCGTATGGGATGACGTGGTCTTCCAAGATATCTTCAATATACCGATGTGCGGTCAACACCCCCCCACATGGCGGCCAGTTTCAATGAAAACCAGTTCAGTTTTTGCTTCCATTGATATGCCAGCCCACACCATGCAGGAACCTCCTCCGTACGCAACAGTTTCTGCTATGCAGCATTGTGCGTATCGCTCCCCCGGCCTTCTGTACACCCTTCTCCTTCTGTCGCTACCATGTAGGCATACTCTTGTTTCATCCGAGAAGAGAACAGAGCGCCATTGATCCTCTGTCCAATCGACGTGTTCTCTTGCAAAACGTAGCCGGGCTGCTCGATGACCTGTAGTCAATTTGAGACCCGTTGCTGGTCTTCTTGGAGTGAGGGTTGCTGCTTTGAGTCTTCTTCAGGCAGGCCGCAGGCCGCTAGATCTTCACGCCGTCCGGGCGGTCAACACGAGCCAGGTGAGACCCCCGGCGAACCGAGGGAGGCCCAGCTCCGTGAAGCCAGCGACACGGACGGCGACTTACGTGCGGCCTGCGGAGGTCTTGTTGGTGTGGTGGTGGTGGTGTGGTGCCGGCGTCTGGTTAGACGCCGACGTCGTGGTTTGGGGTGTAGTCCTTGGCGTGCGCTGTTGCGGTGGTCGTCCGCGCGCGCACATGATGTGCGTATCCTGCGTCGATACGCGCAGATGTCGCGCGGAAAGGGGCGGCCACCTGCAACAGAGGGCTAAAAAAGGTTGTCATGTCAGGGGTGGACGGCGGTTACCCGGGGCAACCGGCTCGTCCGCAGCGTCGTCGGGGGTAGCGAGGAGGTCTCGCGGCAGCTTCTTCTTGTCCGGGGGGCGAGCGTGCCAGGGGGCCAGGTCCCGGACGTGGTCCCAGGCCGAGGCGTCGGCTCGCTCAAACATCCCCACGGACACGTTCCCACCTCCACCTCATGGTCCAACCACCCGTCTGGGTATATGGACCGAATCTTGGGAGAGGCGCACGGTACTTGCTGTATGCTCTTGCCCGCGCGCCCTTTGTAAACTCCCTACAAATTATATGTGTCCCTGAGCCACTCTCCCCATTCAGGGGCGGCTGTACTACTGTAGTACGGTATGTGCTGCTCTTCTCACAGCATAAGTCACGCCTACGGCTTCGTCGCTGGCCCGGGTCCTTTCCTCTCTTTCTAGTTCCGCTCTCTTCTCGTGCCATTTATGGGCGAAGTCTCTAAACCGCCGGAAGTTCGCCTCAGAGCTCACAAGTTCGGCGTAAAAAGGGGGCCCGACCGTTGTGACAGTGATCCCGTCCATCATATCTTTCCTGAACTTGTCATACAGGGGGCATCGCCATATAACATGATCCAAACTTTCGTCTTCCTCTCCGCAATAGCACACGCTATCCTCGCACAACTTCATCTCGCACAACCGTTTCCTGAAGCATCCATGACCAGTCATAAGCTGTGAGACTTGATAGTCCACCTCGACCCAAGTATACTTGAGCCGAGCCGCCACGTCCGGGAAGAACCGATAGAGCCCTACCCTTCACCTCGCCTTCCCATCTCTGTTGCCAGGAGGCAACAGTCTCCTCGGAAATTTGTCTGCTTTCGTTTTTGAACGCCTCCTTGGGTAGGTGTCTTATATCATCAATCCTACCCGCACGGCTCACCTCGAGGTCGGCTGGCAGAACACCCGCCAGGACGGGCAGGGCCGCTGTGCTGCAGGACCTGTAGGCCTTCGTTAGCAGTATGAGCGCAGGTCTTTGTGTCCTCAACAACGCGCTTCTGACCACAAACACGGTCGTTCGCCTCCACCAGCATCCAGCCGCGTAGGTGATGATTACGGCATACGTTCCCCGGTAGAGGACGCGTAGCGCTCTATAGCGCATGCCCCAGGATGCGGCGGAGACTCTCGACATTTTTCCGAACGCAGCTGCGGCGCGCTCACCGATGGACTCCGCATGTTCCTTAAAGGACATGGTTGCGTCGATTACCACACCCAGAACTTTAGTCGACTGTTCGCTCTTGACTGAGACCCCATTGAGTCGGACAGTCGGTGGCCGTCCAGGCATCTTCCCCTTCAGAGTCATGGAGTATGACTTGGAGGGGGAGAAGCCCAGGCGGTTCCGCTGTCCCCACTCGCTAATTAAGGCCATGGCGCATGAGGCTGATGCCTCGATGCCGGCTCTTGAGTTGGACTCAATGAGGATCGTAACATCATCGGCGTATGCGACCAATTGGACTCCGTCTGGGTACGGTTATCGAAACAAGTCATCCATCAGGAGGTTACACAGTGAGGGTCCCAAAACTGAGCCCTGCGGGCAGCCCATGGTCAGTGGCTTCCACACAACCCCACTTCCGACGAAGAGACCTGCCTGGCGACTCGTAAAGTACGCGACCAACATCCGATAGATGTTGGGCGGGCTACCACCGTTCTTCGCCTTCAGCAGGATCATGGGCCACCACGCGTTGTCAAAGGCACCTGATATGTCGAGGAAAAGTCCCTGGACATATTTGGCCCGGCTCGCTGTTACAATGTCCCGAAGGGACCGCAAGGCTGTTAAAGTACTACGACCTCGAGAAAAACCGTGCTGACAGGGTGAGATATTGCGCGAGATGTTGGGTGCGCAGTAGATCATGACCCTCTCCAAGATCTTGCCCAAAACCGAAAGGAGCGTGATAGGGCGATACGCTTTAGGATCAGACAGCGGCTTGTCGTTGCCTTTCGGCAGGACAATAAGCCGACCGTCCTTCTACGTATCGGGAAATGTGCCCTCCTCAAAGCATTTACCTAAAACACGCGTCAGCTCGGAGTCAGCTACGCGCCACACATGTTTTACCATGCGGGCAGTGATCCCATCGATGCCGGATGTCGTGTTGGGTAAGTCCCTGACTATAGAGCCCACCACACTGATCGATGGCGGGGGCGCATCGCGTCCCGAGGGCGCGCAGGCCGCCAGTAGCCTCACCTGACGGTGGTAGGCGCTGTCGGCGTCTGGGTCATCGTCCGGGCAGAGTGCACGGACTAGGACCTCCATGGCGGTCCGCGCGTCCCCGGCGTATCCTTCCGAGAACTTCGTACCGTTAATGACGTTGGGGGGCGGTCTTAACCGCCCACTGGCTGCTCGGTAGGCCAGACCCCAGGGGTCCAGGTTACCGGTATCGGCGAGTCCCCGGAAGAACTCGCTCTGCGTCCTCGCCATCAATGTCCTGTAGCTATTGCGGCACTCGTGATATTTCTTTCGTGCTATCTCTTCAAAAGCCCCTAAACCTCTCTTTCTAGCCGTCTGCTATGCCTTTCTCGACTTATTCGACCTTTTACGCGCGGCCTCCAGGGCTGGAGACCACCACTCATACCCTTTACCGCGCTTACTGACACCACACACTCCTAGACACTCACTCGCCGCACCTACTAGTACATTCGTAAAATCCTCACATACCTCGCTTGCATTCTTTCGCCAATTAATCGTACCCACGCGAGTGTGGACCACTGCCTGGAAGCGTCCCGAGTCCACGCCGCGCTCGCGGAATCTCCTCGGCTCTTCCAGCGGTTCCGCCGGCGAGCCTGGTTCTGGTCCGATCCGTGTGCCACATAGGTTGTAGGTGATGAGGCGATGTTCGCTACTGCTGATGTCAGCATGTACTTTCCAGTCCTGGACCGGAGTGCTCCTGGTGGCCAGCGTGAGGTCGATGTAGGACTCCCCGTTGACCGTGGCGAAGGTGGATGGTTGGTCTTCACTGTTGTGTATAATGAGCTCCCGGCCAACGATGAAGTCCTCCATTTGCTGGCGTCGGTGCGTAACATCCGGTCCTCTCCCAACGTAGTTGCGCGGGGCGCAGTGCCACATCGGCGAATGGGCATTCGTGACAGCGCTTATCAGCACTCGGTGACACCGCAGAGAGTCCAGTACCATATTTAGGTGTTATAGGTGAATGGCGATGTCATCCGAGTACTGGAAGTAGGCGCTGACGAGGTGTGCTGACGTCGCTGGGGTGTTCGGCTGGCGCGGGTCTAAATCTATGTGGCACGCGGTGCAGTGGCTGTTGCTAAGATTCCGTAGCAAGGCGCACGGAGTGTCACGTCGTAGGAGAAGTATTCCACTTTTGGGACGCTCGGTGTCGGTCCCGAAGACCCACGTTGGTCCAACGGTGGAGGAGAGATGAGGCATGGGGTATGGTTCTTGGACAAGAACCACGTCCAGCCCCATTCCCCCCGCGATGGCGGGCAGCTCTGCTGTAGCCACCGCTGAGCCCTGCAGGTTGATCTGTCCAATTTTTAATAATGTTTCATTGGCCATAATTGGTCATGGCCATAGACCGGCCCTCTGCATATTTCCTTGCAGGACAGTCCCTACTGTTGGTCCGGTGATCTCCGGCCCCCTTGCGTCCAAACTTCTTGCAAGTGGCGCAGGCCTCTTGCTTGGCCTGACACTCCGTGCCCTTGCGTCCATCCTCTCCGCATCTGCCGCAGGTCATTGATTTCGCCTTGCAATACTTCTCTGGATGTCCATACATTTGGCACCTACGGCAGCATGTGACGTCAATGTAGTCGTTGATCTCGACTACGTCCCAGCCTATGTATACGCGGCCCCGGTCGATAAGTTGAGTCCTGAGTGGCGGCGAACACTCGCACATCCACATTTTGCGGCCGTTGCGTCTGTTCCGATTGAAGAGCGGGCGGATGTGGCGTTTTGCCTCTTCCACGGTCATCTGCTCCTTTAAATTCTGCTCATGGATGAGCGCGACGAGTTCCTCAGACTTCACGTTAGCGTCCACTCCCATAAGCGAAATAACGGGGCGCTTGTCGCGGGGCTCTTCCACCCTGAGCGTGGCTGGGACGGCTGCGCGTAGGGCCTTGGCGTCCTGCTCAGATGGCGTCTCCACAATGAGGCCCGCAACGCCGGTCTTTCGAACTCCGTGTACACGGAACCCCAGTTCTGCGGGGTCCACACTGGCGCGCAGGATCTTCTTGGTCTCCTCTGCGGTGCGGATCTTGTCGCGCTGGTCCTCTGCTGGGTAGACAGCCACTGCTGGACCCGGGCGGGATGGCAAACGTACCGTGTTACCGCTCCGTGTTTTTCCCGAGTTTGATGGCGCCTGCGTAACTAACTGGAGCCGGGTATCCTGTGTGGTGTTGTTGTCGGGTATCCGGTGGGGCGAGGCAGGGCGGGGCGCTGGGCTGTGGGTGTGGGTGATTCTGTGACGAGGGGCGAACACTGCAGCGGCGCCTTCACCGTCAGACTCAGGGTCCGACCTTCGGCGCCTATCGGCGTCATCCTCCTCCATGTCGCTAAGATGGTATGACACTCACAAAGTTACTAAAAATTTTTACAAGTCCAAGATTTTTTCTAAGTGTCCAGGACTTTTAATACACGAAGTAAGAAAAATTCGCTTAATACACGAACTAAGAAAAATTCGCTTAATACACGAACTACGCGCACAATTCGTAAAAATTTTACAAGTCTAAAAACAAAAGGAGTTGGAACAAATTTTTAATACACGAACTTCGATAATTTTTCTAAGTCTCGTGCTGAAAAAATTTTTTCGGCTTTTCAGGCCAGGGACGAACACAATAAGTAATGGTGCATGCAGGCAATGTCAAAGCACAAAAAAGTTTGGACACCAAAAAAACACTCGTCCGCCGACGGTATAGTTATTCCACACTAGTACTGTTAGTAATACACGAATGTGCAACTAACAGTACGGTGCGACGCACGGCCGTCGACGCACGGCAAGGAAACGGGTCACTTACCGCGGGCCACTGAGCAGTGGCCCTGGTACAAGTCCTCTAGCACACACGCCGCGCGGATGGGTGGCGGCCGCAGGTTAAGGCACCGGGCCGCACACGCCGCACGGATGGGTGTGCAGGTACAAAGCTGCGCGCGCCGCGCGGATGGGTTCCCGCGCACTCACACGCAGAGGAGACTTGGTCTCAGCGGGCGACGTCGGTAATTAACGTCACTACCTCTTCCCTGGTAGTTTTGCGGGCTACAATGCCACATTGGCGAGTGCGCATTGGTGTCAGCGCCTATCAGCACTCGGTGACCTCGCAGGGTGTCCAGTACCATATGTAGGTGATGTAGATGTGTGGCGATGTCATCCGAGTACTGAAAGTAAGCGCTGACAAGATACAGCGACGTGTCCGGCGTTGATTTCCTGTGTGGGCTAAGTTCTAAGTGGCACACGGTTCAGTGGCTGTTGCTCAAGTGTGTTAGTAGGGCGCACGGAATGTCGCGCCGCATGAGCAGTAGTCCGGCCTTTGCGTGTTGGCCGCATCCAGCCCCATCCCCGTCGCTATGAAGGGCAGCTCTGCTGTTGCCACCACCGATCCTTGCAGATTTTGTCCGATTTTAACGCCCATAGTCGGTCGACGCTAACTTGCGACCCTCGGCGTGCTTCCTCGCTGGGCAGTCGCGAGCGTTCGTCCTGTGCTCGGCTCCTTTGCGTCCTAGTTTCTTGCATGTTGCACATGTTGATTGCTTGGCCTGACATTCCGTGCTCTTATGCCCGTCCTCCCCGCAGTTCCCGCACGTCATGGTCTTCGCCCTGCAGTATTTCTCGGGGTGTCCGTACATCTGACATCGGCGGCAACAGGTCACATCGATGTGGTCGTTGATTTCGACCACATCCCATCCAATGTATACTCGCCCACGTTCTATTAGTTGTTCCCTCAGTGTAGGTGCGCACTCGCACACCCACATCTTGCGATTGCCGCGGCGAGTCCTATTAAATAGGGGCCTGATCTTCTTGGTAACCTCTTCTAGGCTTAGCTCGCGAAGGTTTTGTTCGTGCAGGTGGGCGAGGATCTCATTAGGTTTTAAGTCCGCGTCTACTCCCGAAAGGGAGATTAGTGGTTGACGCTCTCTGGGCTCTGCAACTCGGAGGGTCGCCGGAACCGACGCCCTCAGCAAACGCGCGTCTTCTTCTGACGGGGTCTCAACGATGAGCCCCGCTCCCCCCATCTTTCGGACGCCGTGCACCCGGAATCCCTGCGCTGCAGGGTCTACGCTAGCCCGTAGCACCTTCTTGGTTTCCTCGGCTGTGCGTATTGTTTCCTCGGCTGTGCGTATGGTCTCTCGTTGGTCTTCTGCGGGGAAGACAGCCGCTGCTGCACCCAGGCGTGTTGGCAATGGCACCGGCTCAGTGTTCCTGCCCATCTTTAGCGCGCCTGCGTAACTTACTTGAGCCGGTCCTGTGTGAAGTACGGTGTGTTGTTGTGGGTGCAACGCCGGCACTTGTGCAGCGCGTTCTTCCGCAACGGCAGCGCGTTGTTCCGCGGCCGCGAGTCTCGTAACGAGGTGCAGCACCACCGAGCTGACGTTGTTCACGTAGAACCCGATGGCGGCAATTTCGTCTTTATTCAATTTGCTTGTCTTTGAACGTACGGCCTCCATGATCCCGCCGGTCGACTCCGTCGCAAGCTCGACGAGGTCGGCTGCAGTAGCGGAGGATGCGGGCACTGGAGTTACTGGAGTTGTCGGAGGTGCCATGGTGGTAATCTGTTCGGTTACTAGAGGCTCGGCTTGAGTCGTCGTCTGCTTTCGAGCAGGCGCCACTTTGCGTCTCGTCTGGTCCGGCATCTCGGGTGGCGAGGTCAGTAAGCGCTTGCCGCCAACCTGTGGCGGCGCCTGCGCTGCGGGCTGCGTCTGCATTGGCGAGGCAAACGGCGTGCTGAATGATCCTGGCGGCGTGCGCAGCAATGAGTTGCGCGGGTTAAATTCCGCTGAGGCCTCGCCCGCGGGCGCAGGCCCAGGGTCTGCGCGCCGCTGGCGTTCAGCGTCCTCCTCCTTCATGACCTTATACCTATTGATTAGTTACTTAACACTACTGCTAAGCACTAATATTCTACAGCTTAAAACTATAGACTATAAACTAAACTAAAGCGTGCGCCCAAGGGTTATCAAGGTGTAAGTCGATACTGGTGAGGTTTCTACACCTTGGGTGCACGTAGTACTCACGTGGTGCAGGCACGCAGAGCGCACGGGTAGCTACCCGGCGTACGCTAACTGTCCTTGCACTGCACTTAGTTCACAACACTAGCACTAAACAACTTTATCAACTAAAGCTATGGGCGTCTATATCGCAAAGCGTCACTATCGCGGGTTACTTAGTCCAGTACTGCTGCGTGTAACCGAACGCAAATGTCATAAACGTCAAAAACGTCACAACGTCACTGACAGCTGTCAGATGACATGTGACGCTTGACATCGGCTGTCAACCGCCACGCGGTTGCAGAAAATTTTCTGCAAGTCACTTTTCACCACACTAAAAATCACTGTGTCACTACCACTGAAGTGCCTGAAGACACTGAAGCGCTATAATAGCGTCTAGGGTGTCGTTCGTGTATTATATAGGCGTCCAAATCGCACAAATACACGACGAACAAAACGATCACTTGCACTCACTGTATACTAGTTTAAAACCGCCGAAAAACTGGGTTTTTCGCGACGGAAAGCCGTGAAAATCACAACACTTTTTCACTGGAGCACTGGAAACACGTTGTAGTGTGTATGACTTACGTATGTATGCATGTATCCTAATATTAAGAAGCAATAGTATATAAATCATTGTAATTCTATTATAGAGGAGCAGTAATAAACATTAGTCCAATGCATAAACTTGTATTACTCATCTCCCCGAACTCACAACCTTACATGGCGACCCTGCCATCCGAGACGGGTCGTCGAGTTCGGTCGCGTGTTATTGAAAGACAATGATGGACAAGTACCTAACTATAAACAATTTCTTTTGTGTGTCAAAGTGACTTTTCTTTTTTTGAAAAATGTGTCGTTCTAACATTGAAAAAGAGGACGTTTTCATTTCGCAAAGTGCATCAGGTGGTTCGAATTCGGCCTCTATGCAAGAATACCACTTATCTAACATTAGTATCGTGATGTTTATCATTTGCACGTTACTCGCAATAGCCGGTCTTTACGCGGTATATAAGCTATACAGAAATTGCCACTATGCGTGGATAAGGAATGAGGTTTTCGCGCAAAACCTATCGCGCTCGTTTCGTCGACCGAACCCGGAGACTCGTGTCTGCTACGAGTGCCGCCAGCAGCGCCTGGAGGCGCGCCAGGAGGCTCGCCACGAGGCGGGTACCAGAGAGGTATACCAGAAACCGAAGTAAGTGACTAAAGTTACCTATATATTTAGTGATAAGTGAAGTGAATAGCGTTCTATTGTAAAGTGAAACATGAGAATTTACGAAACGGTTATTGTAGTGAATCGCGTTCTATCGTAAAGTGAAACATGTGAATTTACTAAACGGTTATTGGACGAATTTCTAGTTTTAATGTCTATTAGTTTTTTTTTGTGTATTATCATGTATATTGCCTATAGAGTTATTATTGCCTATGTGGTTGTTTTTCTTAATTTTGATTGGTAATGGCAAATGAGCTTATCCTGTTGTATGATCAATTAAAAAGTATTAAAGATAATTTGATAAAGCTAAGTTATTCTAAAAGGACAGAATCTGTTCTAAAACAAAAGTTAAAGGAAGCTACATTGTTGAAATGCCAATTTGACGAATGTATTAATACTTTATCAATACAGATTGAAAGGAAACAATTTAGTACAAGTGTTTTAAAGGAAATACAATCATACTGTGATTTATTTGAAAAGATTTTTACCCAAATAGAATCTTTTTGCTCTAAAACGTACAGTTCTCATCCTAGTACATGTACGGTCAAAGTTAGAACCGAAGTAGACAATATGGAGGCTTTTAATTATAGGACTGCCGTGGCTTTGCTGCCAATTATGAATGGTGATGAAAATGTAACGAAAAGTTTAATAGATGCCATAGAGTTATACAGTTCTTCACTCACAGAAGAAGGTAACAAAATGCTAGTTAAGTTTATATTAAAAACCCGATTGAACGAGAATGCCAAATTGAGACTGTCTAACTCGTATGATAGTTATGAGTCGCTTATTATTGAAATGCGTCAACACCTTCTTACAAAGAAGTCGAGTACGGCTATCCACAAGGAATTGACACAAATCAACCAAAACGGTTCTCCTTTAGAAAAGTATGGTTCTAAGGTCGAGCAACTTTTTGTGGATTTGACGGTCGCGCAAGCTGGTGATGACCAAAGTGCGTATAAAATTTTGCGCCCTCAAAATGAGAAGATTGCGATCAAAAGTTTCATTGATGGCTTGCGAAACCGCGAAATTCGCACTATTTTGTCGGCCCGTAATTATGACACTTTAAAAGATACTATAAGAGCAGCTAAAGATGAGGAATTATCATATAGCCACCATAATTCTGACGCTTCTGTGTACGTCGGATACCAAGGCAATTCCCATAATAATCGCGGATATTATGGTTACCATAATAATAGACGTCCTAATCGATTGAACAACAATCGATTTATACAAAGAGGAAATGGCAGAGGTTCTTTTCATAATTATAGGCAATATCAAAACCAAATTCAGCAGCAACAAAGTAACACTAATCGTGGTCACATGCGGGGTTCATCTCGCGGTAGGCCAGGATGTGCTTTTACGCGTAGTAATAACATGCACGTTATAGAAAACAGCATAAATAGTATGCATATAGCTGACCGGAATCGAACGCCCCAACCTACGGAGAGATATACTACTGAACCATTAGAATTTTTCGATGATAATTTTATATTTGCGTGTAACCATAACAGCTCAGTTGAATTCTTAGTACAAGGTGCCAAATATGGATTGCATATAGATTCTGGAGCTTCACTCTCAGTATTGAAATACGACACTGTGGCACGTTGGAATATTCCAATCCAAACCGAATGCATTTCTATAAATGGCATTGGAGGAAAAGCGCAAACTTTAGGCTATGTTTATGTTACATTGATCGTAAATGGACAGGAATTTGTACACAAATTTTACATTATGCGCACCTTGCCTGGTATACAACATGGAATATTTGGTAGAGATTTTATGAGCAAATATAGCGCTATTTTGAACTTTGAAAATAATACACTAACGTTAAAGACTAGTAATAATACTTTGACCCTGCCCATGATTAATAGTTCGCTAAGTAAAACTTGCTTTTTAAGCATTCCGCCGAGATGTGAGAAGATATTTATGTTAGATAGTAGTTTTACCGAAGACTGCGTAATACTACCATACCAATTATGCGACGGTGTTTTTATAGCCGGAAGTATTTGTAAACCAAACAATGGACAAATTAGTATACAGATATTAAATACTCGCGAAACGCAAGTAGATGTCAATTATTTTAGACCGGAAATACATTTATTATCAGACTATGACACCTGTAACTTTGGACGAGATAGTAATATTGATGGAGAGAGAGTACGCACTATGTTTTCTCTTTTAAATTTAAGTCATCTGAACAATGAAGAAAGGTCATCTATTCAAAGTATATGTGCAAAATTTTCGGATGTGTTTCATTTACCAAACGACAAATTATCTACCACTAACCTTTATGAACAAAGTATACAATTAAAACCAAATGCTGATTCAGTTTATACTAGACAGTACAGGTTGCCCTTTTCACAGCGTAAGGAAATTGAAACACAGGTTAAGAAAATGCTTTCTGAGAATATAATTGAGCCAGCAAAAAGTGAGTGGTCAAGCCCTATTTTGTTGGTACCCAAAAAATCTGATGATAATTCTAAGAAATGGAGGTTAGTTATTGATTTTCGTAAATTAAATACAAGAATTTTAGACGATAAATTTCCCCTTCCGAATATTAACGACATTTTAGATTCTTTATCAGGTTCAATGTATTTTTCACAATTAGATTTATCACAAGCATATTATCAAGCGAAATTAAATCCAGAAAGTAGAAAGTATACAGCCTTCACTACGCCTTCGGGCCAATATCAAATGACCCGTTTACCTATGGGATTAAAAATAAGCCCAAGTGCATTCTCTCGTCTAATGACAATTGCCATTTTGGAACTCACATACGACAAATTATTTGTTTATTTGGATAATTTGATTTGCTTTGGACGTAATTTACAAATTCATAATAAAAATCTTATAGATATTTTAACTAGATTGCGAAAAGTTAACTTGAAGCTTAACCCAATGAAATGCGATTTCCTAAGAAAGGAAATGCAATTTTTAGGTCATGTAATTTCATCTGAAGGAATTCAACCTGATTTAGAGAAAATAAACATAGTAAAAAATTATCCAGTTCCAAAAAATGCTGAGGAAACTAAAAGATTCATAGCATTCGTCAACTTTTATAGGAAATTTATACCAGACTTTGCCGCAATATCTTTACCTCTTAACAGACTGTGTCGTAAAAACGTTAACTTTGAATGGTCGTATGAATGTCAGAAATCTTTCGAATCTCTAAAAGAGTCGTTAATTTCTCCACCAATATTACAATATCCTAACTTTGATGAAAACAAGACATTCATTTTACAAACAGACGCGTCTGGCTATGCAATCGGGTCCGTGCTATGCAATAGTGATAACAGACCAATTGCATATGCAAGTCGTAGTCTTAACAAAGCGGTACTTAGGTACCCTACGATAGAGAAGGAGTTACTCGCTATCGTATGGTCTGTAAAGTATTTTAGACCCTATCTTTACGGCCGAAAATTTGTTATCAAAACCGACCACAAACCCCTAGTCTACCTCTTTAATCAAACGAATCCATCTAGTCGTTTGACTAAGTTCCGTTTAATATTAGAGGAATATGATTACATCATAGAATATGTTCGAGGTACTGACAATGCAGCTGCAGATGCCTTGTCACGTATCCGAATAACAAGCGATGAATTGAAGGAAATTAATCAGCACGTTGTATCTGTACTAACTAGAGGACAGAAAAAGCGGATGTGTGAAAGAAGTCAAGAATGTGTGAGTGACAACACTGTGGTTGCTAAGCAATCTACACACGATTGGTCGGATCAGCCAAGAGTTATGGAGTTGCTTAAAAAACCAAAGGATTGCACAGAGCTAAGGTTTGTGAATGTAAAAGAGTGGACTAGTTTAAAAGATTCTAACCCATCGAATATGTTATTTAATTATGATGCATCAAGTTGTATATTAAGAGTAAACCCATCTTACCGATTACAATGCGCACGAGATGCCTTTGTACGGGAGTTGGCTTATTACTGTAATCAATTGAAACTCGATAGTGTGTACATTGTACAGAGTAATGAAAACATTGAGTTAATAAAAGATTTAATTCATAGCATAAATATTACACCTAATTGGTCCGGACCACGCTTATATGTGTTGAAAGGCGTAAAAGTTATAAGTGATCATGATACAAAACGTATAATTTTAAATGACTACCACTTGTTACCGACTAGCGGTCACGCCGGTATACGACGCATGATAAATAATATAAAACGGCGTTATTTTTGGCCAAAATTAGAAAATGACGTCACAGAATTTGTCAATCGCTGCGATAAATGCCAGCGTCAAAAACATTTTAGGCATATAAAACAGCCAATGGTCCTGACGGATACAGGTCATTCGGCTTTTGATAGAGTATTTTTAGATTTAGTTGGGCCCTTAGTTAAGGATAGTGATAATTACATGTATGTACTCACACTACAGTGTGATCTTAGCAAGTAACGTAGAAGCTTATCCGCTTAGAAATAAGGATACAATTTCAGTGGCAACAGCTTTCATTAATAACTTTGTATTACGCTATGGCATTCCAAGAAACATCATATCTGATCGCGGTACGGAGTTCGTTTCGAAAGTTATGAATGAAGTGTGTAAGATTCTAAATATAAACCAAATAACATCCACTGCATACCATCACCAGTCCATAGGAGGCTTAGAAAATACTCATAAAAATTTGCTTTCATTCCTTCGCATACAAACAGAAAACCAACCCCAAAATTGGAGTTTATGGCTTCCGTATTGGTGCTTTGCTTTTAATACGACCGTACATACAGAAACTAAATACACTCCGTATGAACTTGTATTTGGAAAACTGTGCAATTTACCGAGTAATTTAACTTCAGATATTGAACCGCTGTATAACCCATATGACTATCCGAAACAACTTAAGTACAAACTTCAAAAATCACAGTATGACGCAAGACAAAATTTAATTATTAGTAAACAGATTAGAAAATGTAGATATGATTCATATACAAATCCTGTTACGTATACTACTGGTGACATGATACTACTTAAGAATGAACGAACTGTAAACAAATTTGATCCGTTATATATAGGACCGTATGAAGTAATAGAAGATTGTAACCCTAATTTAAAAATATTGTATAAAGGTAAAGAATTAATTGTTCATAAAAATAGAACCAGACCATATATCAAGTGATTTTTTTTTGTTAGCTGTTGACATTGTTTCATAAGTTCATGTAACTTTCTATTATACTTTTTATTATAATGAATAACTATGTTTTCTTGTATGTAACAAAATACTATATTATTTTGTTTTTACTTGTCTTTCTTATATCGTTTGCTTATTGCATTATACAATATTATTGGATACCTACAATATAACATAAAAATAAAAATAAATGTATCCATTATTTTTATTTATTTTTTCCGGTGGGCGTGTAGTGTGTATGACTTACGTATGTATGCATGTATCCTAATATTAAGAAGCAATAGTATATAAATCATTGTAATTCTATTATAGAGGAGCAGTAATAAACATTAGTCCAATGCATAAACTTGTATTACTCATCTCCCCGAACTCACAACCTTACAACGTTCCCGAAGGAATTACGGCGAAATTCCCACTGCGACCGAAACGACCGAACATCCCCACGGACATTCCCTCCTCCACCTCATGGTCCCACCACCCATATGGGTATATGGACCGAATCATGGGAGAGACGCGCGGTACTTGCTGTATGCTCTTTCCCGCGCGCCCGTTGTAAACTCCCTACAAATTACGTCCCTTTGCCACTCTCCCCATTCAGGGGCGGCTCTACTATGCGAGTAGGCTAGGCGCTGTTAGTACAGCTGTCGACACATTTACAGCTTCGTCGTCGGCCTGGGTCCAATTCTCCTCCTCGAGGCTTCTCCTCGTCCTATACCAATGGTGCGCGAAGTTTCTCAACCGCCGGAAGTTCGCCTCGGAGTTCACGAGCTCGGCGTAAAATGGAGGGCCTTCTGGACTGGTGATCCCATCCATCATCTCTCTTCTAATATCCTCATAAAGGGGGCACCGCCACAAAATGTGGTCCAAACATTCATCCTCTTCGCCGCAATAGCACACGCTTTCCTCACTCAGCTTCATGTCATACAATCTCTTTCTGAAACATCCGTGACCTGTCAAAATTTGCGAGACTTGATAGTCCGGCTCGACCCAAGTATACTTGAGTCGGGCCGCCACGTCCGGGAAGAACCGATTGAGCTCCCTACCCTTCTCCTCACCTTCCCATCTCTGTTGCCATGCGGCAACAGCCTCCTGCGAAATTTGTCTACTTTCGGCCCTAAAGTCGTCTCTGGCTAGGTGTCGGCAATCATCGATCCTGCCAGCCCGGCTTACCTCGAGGTCAGCTGGTGGTCACTCCCGCCAATACGGGGAGAGCCGCGGTGCTAACGGACCTATAGGCCTTCGTTAGTAAGATCAGCGCAGGCCTTTGCGTCCTCAACAACACGCTTCTGACCATGAACGTGGTCGTTCGTCTCCACCAGCACCCCGCGGCGTACGTCAGTATCGCGGCATAGGTGCCGCGATATAGGACCTTGGGGGCCCTATAACGCACACCCCAGGAGGAGGCGGATATTCGCGACATCTTTCCGAATGCTGCTGCGGCACGTTCCCCTATGGACTCTGCATGTTCCCTAAAGGACATGCTTGAGTCGATTACCACACCCAGAACCCTTGTCGACTGCACGCTCTTGACTGAGGTCCCATTGAGTCTGATGGTCGGCGGGCGGCCAGGCATCTTCCCCTTCAATGTCATAGAATATGATTTTGAGGGGGAGAAGCCCAGCCGGTTCCGCTGGCCCCACTGGCTGATAAGGTCCATGGCCCATGAGGCTGAAGCCTCGATGCCGGCGCGAGATTTAGACTCAATGAGGATCGTAACATCAACGGCGTACGCGACAAGTTGAACCCCGTCTGGGTATGGTAACCGAAACAAATCGTCCATGAGTAGGTTCCACAGAGAGGGTCCCAAGACTGAGCCCTGCGGGCAGCCCATAGTCAGTGGCTTCCACACAACCCTACTGCCGACGAAGAGACCAGCCCGGCGGTTGGTGAAATAGCCGACCAACATCCGATAGGTGTGGGGTTGGTCCACAGGCACCCGCCTTGCTTCGCCTTCAGCAGGATCATGGGCCACCACGCGTTGTCAAAGGCGCCTGAGATGTCCAGGAACAATGCCTGGACGTATTTGGCCTGGCTGGAGGCAACTACGTCCTGAAGGGACCGCAGTGCAGATAATGTTGAGTGACCTCGAGCGAAACCGTGCTGGCAGGTCGAGATGTTGCGCGAGATGGAAGGTGCGCATTGGAGCATGACCCGTTCCAAGATCTTACCTAGGACCGAAAGGAGCGTGATAGGGCGATACGCTTTAGGATCGGTCAGCGGTTTGCCGTTGCCTTTCGGCAGGACAATGAGCTGGCCGTCCTTCCACGTATCTGGAAAGGTGCTCTCCTCAACGCAGAGTCCGAAAATACGCGTTAGCTCGGAGGAAGCTACGTGCCACACGTGTTTCACTATGCGAGCGGTGATCCCATCGATACCGGGTGCCGTGTTGGGTAAGTCCCTGACTATATTTCCCACCACATTCAAAGATGGGGGGGGCGCGTCACGACCCGAGGGCGCGCAGGCCGCCAATAGGCGCACCTTGCGGTGGTAAGCGCTATCCGCGCTGGGGTCGTCGTCCGGGCAGAGGGCCTTGACTAGAACCCCCATGGCGGTCCGCGCGTCCCCGGCAAATCCCTCCGAGAACCTGGTGTCGTTGATGACGTTGGGGGGCGGTCTCGCCCGCCCACTAGCCACCCGGTAGGCCAGTCCCCAAGGGTCCTGGTTGCCGTCGCCAGCAAGTCCCCGGAAGAAATCGGTCTGCGCCTTCCCCATCAGGGCCCTGTAGCTATTGCGGCGCTCGTGAAAATCCTTGCGCGCAATCTCCTCAAACACCCCCATACCTCTCTTTCGAGCTGTCTGCCATACTTTTCTCGCTTTATTGACTTTCTAACGCGCAGTCTCCAGTGCTGGAGACCACCACTCGTATCCCTTAACTTTCTTACTATTACTACATTCACCCAAGCACTCAGTCGCAGTCCTGGCAATCATGTCTGTAAAAACCTTGCTAATCACACTCGCAGGCTTCCTCCAGTCAATACGTCCCACACGTTCGTGGATCACAGTCTGAAAGCGTCCCCAGTCCACGCCGCGCTCGCGGAACCTCCTCGGCTCCCCCAGCGGTTCCGCGGCTGTAGATGTAGACGTAGACCGTGTGCCACCCAATCCGTATGTTATCAGCCTGTGGTCGCTGGTGCTGACAAATTCATGAACCTTCCAATTTGTTAACGTGACACCTCTTGTCGTCAGTGTCAAGTCTATGTTAGACTCACCGTTGACCGTGGAGAAGGTGTGGGGTTGGTCCTCTGTGTTGTTGATGATGAGGCCACGGCCAACGATGAAGTCTTCCATCTGACGTCTCCTATGGTTCACGTCGCTACCTCTTCCTTGGTAGTTCCGTGGGCTACAGTGCCACATTGGTGAATGTGCATTTGTGTCAGCGCCTATCAGCACTCGGTGACCTCGCAGGGCGTCCAGTACCATATTTAGGTGATGTAGGTGAATGGCGATGTCATCCGAGTACTGGAAGTAGGCGCTGACAAGATACAGCGACGCGTCCGGTGTTGCAGAAGTGTGCGGGCTCAGGTCTAGGTGGCACACGGTGCAGTGGCTATTGCTGAGGTGCGTGAGTAGGACGCACGGAATGTCACGGCGAAGCAGTAGTAGTCCGGCCTTGGGGTGTTGTTGTGCCGAGTTGTTGTCTTCGCCGGCAGAAATCCAGATCGGACCGGCGGCGGTGGTGAGGTGAGGCATGGAATGCGGTTCTTGGACAAGAACCGCATCCAGCCCCATTCCCCCCGCTATGGAGGGCAGCTCCGCTGTTGCCACCGCCGATCCCTGCAGGTTGAGCTGTCCAATTTTAATGGTGGCCATAATCAGTGGTCGCTAATTTACGGCCCTCGGCGTGGCGTCTGGCCGGGCAGTCCCGCGTGTTGGTCTTATGGTCGGCGCCCTTGCGCCCCAGCTTTGTGCACGTCGCACACGTCGAGTGCTTCGCCTGACATTCGGAATTCTTGTGCCCGTCCTCCCCGCAGTTCCCGCACGTCATAGTTTTGGAGCGGCAGTATTTGTCGGGGTGCCCGAACATTTGACAGGGGCGGCAGCAGGTAACTTCGATGTGGTCATTGACCTCGACCACATCCCATCCGACGTATACTCGCCCACGCTCGACGAGCTTCTCGCGCAGCGCTGGTGCGCACTCGCATATCCACATTTTCCTGTTGTTTCGTCTATTTCTGTTGAACAGTGGTCGGATCTGTTTAGTGACCTCTTCGATGGATATGTCCTTTAGATTTTATTCATGGAGGTGGGCGAGTATCTCGTTAGGCTTGAGGTCCGCGTCTACTCCCGATAGGGAGATGAGTGGCTGGTGTTCTCGCGGTTCCGTAACCCTCAGCGTTGCCCCTCCCATCTTCCGGACGCCATGCACCCGGAAGCCTTGTGCAGCAGGATCGACGCTCGCTCTCAACACCTTATTAGTTTCTTCAGCGGTCTTGATGGTTTCTCGCTGGTCCTCTGCGGGGAAGACTGCCACTGCTGGACCCAGGCGTGTAGGCATAGGCACCGGCTCAGTATTCCTGCCTATTTCCAATGCGCCTGCGTAGCTAACTTGAGCCGGCCCGGAGTATTGTACGATGTTGTGCGACGAGGATGAGGTTTGTTGTTGCGACGCCTGCGCTTGTGCGGCGCGCTCCTCTGCTACTGCAGCCCGCTGCTCAGCAGCCGCGAGTCTTGCGACGAGGTGCATCACGACGGAGCTGACGTTGTTCACGTAGTATCCGATTGCAGCAATCTCGTCCTTATTGAGCTCGCTGGTTTTGGAGCGGACGGCCTCCATTATCCCGCCGGTCGACTCTGTGGCGAGGTCAACAAGGTCAGCCGAAGTGGCGGAGGATGCAGGCACGGTGGTGGTGTCGTCGGTGGCGCCGCAGTGGTGATAGCTTCCACGGCCAAATCAGGCTGGGTTGCCGTTTGCTTACGCGCAGGGGCTACTTTGCGCCTGGTCTGCTCCGGCATTTCCTGAGGCGAGGTCATCAGTCGCTTTCCACCTGCCTGTGACGGCATGTGCACGGCGGGCTGCGTCTGGACTGGTGAGGCGTAGGGCGTGCTAAACATGCCCGGGGGCGTGCGTAGAAGCGAACTTCTCGGGTTAAACACGGCCGCGGCTTCACCCGCGGGCGCGGACTCAGGGTCTGCGCGCCGCTGGCGATCGGCGTCCTCTTCCTCCATTATGGCACCTCTTTATTATTGCCAACTAACTCACTAGTCTAACACTTAGAATAATTTACAAGTGTCTTGGACTTAGAAAATTTTCACTTACAATCTATCGAAAAAAATTCTAAGTCCAGGGGACTTAGAAAATTTCGCGAATTTTCTGAAAAAAATGTTAGTCTTATTTTCAGGTCCGGGACACTTTCTAGTGATAACAACACACACAAATAACGTAAAAAGCGCAATTGTCAGAAATTGTAAAGTCACTATCTTACGGTAAGGTCCGCCGACGGTATATCCGTTGCACACTCGTACTGTTAAGTGTTAATACACGAAAAACAAGTACGGTGCACGGGCCGTCGACACACACCAACAGAGTCACTTACCCGGGGCCACTGAACAGTGGCCCTGGTATGAGTCCTAGTCTGCACACGCACGCACGGGGTACTTCCGCGGCGGCGGGCGCAGTCGCGCCTTCCTTCCCTCGCCTGCGGTTTCTCCGCCCTCTCTTTCTTTTGCTGCGACCGCGGTTCCGCGAGCTGTGGGGTCATTTGCCTCAGCCATGAGCGACGCGCCTTGCGCGGTCTCTCCTTGTGGCTGAGGCTTTACCGGCTCCGGCACTTTGCGCGGCTCACCGGAGAACGCGACGGTCCCGGCCTTCTTGTTCCGCGCTTCCCGCTTGAAGACCGGGCAGTGGACGTGGTTGGCGGGGTGCGTCCCCCCGCAGTTGGCGCAGGTTGCAGGCTCCTCGAGTGGGCGCGGGCAATCTCTAGCGGCGTGCTCTTCGCCGCCGCAGCGCACACATGCCAGGGGTCGGTGGCACTGGTGGCTTGAGTGCCGAAACTTCTGGCACCGATGACACTGGGCAGGCTTCCTTTTCCCGCGCCAGTTCTCAATCTTTACACCGGGGATACCGAGCATCTCCGTGACCTCGAAGATCCCCGGTGTGACGTCCTTGGTCCTCCTGATGATTGCGAGGAGGATGCACCCCGGTCTGTCGCGGCGGGCCCAAATGTTCCGCACATATTCGGGCTCGTACCCCAACTCGCGGAGTTCTTCTTCGACCTTCTCCGGCGTCGTGTTAAATAGGAGTCCACGTATGGCCACCTTTAGGCTGCGTTCTGCTGGGAGGGAGTAGCAGAACCAGGAGAGCTTTTCGGTTTTCTCAAGTTCTGTGAGATATCTTTGTATCAGCCGGTATTCCTCCTCCTCTCTCGGCGTAAACCGAATGCCCTTTCCGAAGGGGCGGGCATTGGCTGTTCTACCCAACTGATTCTTTATCTCCCTCAGGTGGTGTGCCCAGTTCGGGAAGTGCTCCACGATTACCGGAGGGTAGCGCGGTTGCTTGTTGGCGGCAGCGGCGGTCGCGGCATGCGCGGCGTCAGGCGCGGCGTCGGGGCGCGCGGCGGTCGCGGCAGGCGCGGCGTCGGGGCGCGCGGCGGCGGCGGTGGCGGCGGTCGCGCGGGGAGCGGGCGGCGAGCGGACGACGCTCGTAGGTCCTTTTTGGTAATCTATGCGTGCAAAAGTTATAAACTTTAGGCGATACAAATGGATTATATTCTATTTTAATAAATACTCAGATAGCTAGGCAAATCGAAACACTCGTTGTCTAAGCAAGTCGCGTAATTTTGAACGTACAAATAAGTGTACAAGTTACAACTCGTGCACGCGTCCGATTGCACATCGTGTGTCTGCCAGTCAGCGACGAAGTTTCAATGCACATAAGTTTGTCTATAAGGGAATTTATTTAATAGATATAATATGGAACTTGAGCGGACAGGTATGGCTTTATTATTTCGTATTTATTTCGATACCAAACTTTTTACCGTCGAGATATTGATGTAATAAAAATATTAGTAAATAGTACAAAAATGTAGAATTAAATTCGTTTACACCAGAGTAGTACTTTTGTGATTGATGTGGATTGGTCGTGAAGTGTGTTTTATCCATTACTTCAGTTTATCAAGCTAACAAGATTCCCATTTTTTTGTGCCGTTATCCGCCGTAAGTAATTATTTAGATTTTTTTAGATATGGTGGTCGCGTCGTTGTAAAACGTATTGAGCTTTGGCGTAATGAAAAAGTGGCTGATCGAAAAACCAATACAGTAGGTACTGAAACATTTTAAGGACACGACGAATACTGACGAGTATCCAAAGTATAATTTTGCAAAATAATTAAAAACTTATGTGGACGATTTGCTTTGTGGACAATTTGCACCAGAAGTTTAAACTATTTTATGTTTGTTCTCATATTTTTGGTCTTTGGTTTATTAATTAATTAAAAATATTCATTTATAATAATTCAATGCATTTTCTTTTCATGTTTGTATTAAAATATTATTTTTTTTGTAGTAAACATCACAAATGTCGTCTTTTCTACCTCGTAATAGCATGAGTTATGATTCGGATTCTTGTAACATGTTCTCATGTGTCATGCCTAATACTTTAAAAGACTTGAACTGCACAATTACAAAGTGATACTTTTGCACGCATAGATTATCAAAAAGGACCTACGTGCGACGTCCGTGTACGCGCGCGGTGAGTGGTTCCCTGGTGCGGCGGTAGAGGGCGCTGCGGGCGGTGGGCGGTGGAGGCGGGGGTCGCGCTGTGGTAGCGGTGCCTGACCCAGTAATTCTACACGGCGCCTCTTAGCTTCCTCCTCTTCGTCCTCCTCGTCGGGGCTCCTTCTCCTTCTAGCTGGTGATGGGCGGGCGGCTATCTGGTCCACATCCATTGCCACAGAGAGCAACGAGTGAGCCCGCTGGATGTTGGCCGACATGCACATGGTGTGTCGGCGGCGCTTGATGTGTAGCACCAGGTCCGTTCTGTTTCCAAATTATGTTACTAGACATTTCAAAGATATTCGTAGGACATTTAGTGGTGCTTTGATTTTTAAATAATTGGTCAACGATGCAATTTTCATTTAATTGCATGTTCTTCACCACTCCAGGGAAGCAAAGAAACTGTTTGTACCTTTGTATACAGTCTTTAAATTCATCATGGTCTAGTTCAAGGTACAATTCATTATTGTAATCAACTGCTAAATATGGTTTTGACACTTCTATGCTCTCGAACGTATTGTTCATATTCTTCTTAGGTACGGGTGTGATATGAATTAAAGTGTATCTTGTAATATCTTTAATTGGAAAATAGGCGTGTACTTGTATATGAGTCATATTCTCGACTATCCTTGTATCTAATAACAATTCTTGTACTATTCTAAGTTTGGACGGCATTTTCCTATTTGCGGATGATATTAAATCACTAACATTCTTGGGTGATAAAATGCTATACACGCTTGCCTTTGTTAAATATATCTCTAACAATCCATTGTAGTAGTTTAAGATTTCATCAATGTAATTATTGGCAAACTGGAATGTTTGCATAATCTGAATCTTTATACTATTGTGATTAGTGGTAACGTACCAATGATCATAGCTATTTATAGTGTCTATTACTTGAGACAGTTTCGTTTGAAACCCTGCTAGCTTGTTTCTTATTCTCTCTTCAGTACCATTTACTTGGGAAATAGCCGATATCATGATCTTAGTTTGGTGACTAGCTGCTTCAATAAATTTTTGTTGGTTTAAGTTTAATGAGTCTATATCTTTGTATACTTCATCATTTACACCAAACACCGAAGTTAAAAAATTTCCCAGTAAACCCCTCTTCTTTCGTGTTTTATGAAAATCTGTGAAATTATACGTTCATATTTTGTCTTTTGTTCGAGTAAATGATGATAAAATTGATCACAATGTGTATCTGTCGTTACAACATCTGCCCTGTTACAAAGTTGCTTAAACTTGGACAATGCACTTTCTATCCTAGCATAATCCTGATTCAGTCGCTCTCTTTCATATGAAGTTTCTATACGAAACATGCCTCGATCTATGTTTGCGGTTCCTATGTGTTCAACATAAAATCCTGGTGACAGATTCTTCACGGTATATGTTTGTGTAGCAGTCATGGTACCGAACAATTGTAGTATTATTAGTAAACATAATAACCATTTGAACGTGCCTCCAAGGGACCTCGAACTTTTATTATTGTCGTATGTAGTTATATTCGCATGGGTCTTGGTTTGTGCCTGATGACTTGCAACCGCATTTATAGGCAACGGAATAAGCGTGTGTATAGACCTTTTCTGAATGGCGCCTGAGGATTTTTTAAGAGTAACTACTCTAACTAACCCGTCATTGCCTGTATGTATTTCCTTGACTTTTGCAAGTGGCCAACTACTCGGATTGATATTGTCTTCTTTCATAAGTACTAACGTTCCAACTGATATATTTTCTTCTGTGGTTTTCCATTTGTACCTTTGTTGTAGTTGGTGTAAGTAATCACGAGTCTAACTTTTCCAGAAGTCTCTTTTCATTTTTTTAATCCTTTTCCATCTATTTAGAAGGTCTGTATTAATGTTAGACAGTGGATCAGGTATTCCTAATGCTTCTCGTCCAATTAAGAAGTGACTTGGTGTTAGCACCACGTTATCATTTATGTCTTCACTTTGAGCACACAACGGCCTTGAATTTAAACATGCTTCTGTTTGATATAAAAAGGTAGATAATTCTTCGTAAGTTAATGTTTGGTCTCCTATTACCCTGCGTAAGTGGTGTTTCATTGATTTTACTCTTGCTCCCCAAATACCGCCGAAATGTGGTGACCAGGGAGGAATAAAATGCCATTGCGTTCCCATGGCTGTCATACTGTTTTGAAATATGTCTGATTGGGTTATTTCTAACAGTTCTTTATGTAAGAAATTAGCAGCTCCCACAAAGTTTGTAGCGTTATCGCTGTATATATGTGATACTGGGCCTCTTCTTGCCATAAATCTCCGTAATGCTGCTATGAAACTTTCTGTGAACAAGTCTCCTACTAATTCTAGGTGTATAGCTTTTGTCGCTAGGCACACAAAAATTGCAATGTACCCTTTGTATGATTTATGCCCTCTGCCTTTCATTGTCCTCACTTTTATGGGCCCTGCATAATCGACTCCAGTATGAGTAAACGGAAACGACTCTGTTACTCGGGCCCTTGGTAGTGTCCCCATTTTTTGTTGACTTGCTGACGCTGAATATCGAATACACTTTACACATTTTCTTATGTAGCTCTTTACTATACGTTTCCCGCCAAGCACCCAATATTTCTGTCGTATATTGGCTAATGTTAACGTATTACCTCCATGTAATGTAGTCAAGTGAGCGTCATGAATTATAATTGACGTTACGTGATGATTCTGCGGTAACAAAATTGGATGTTTTTGGTCGAAAGGTAGGTTTGATTTTTGGAGCCTGCCTCCCACTCTTAATAAGCCTTCACTGTCGATGAATGGATCTAGGCAAGCCAGTTTATTGCCTTTCTTTAGCGACAATCCGTTACTGATCGTTTGATATTCTTCCGGGAATACTTCCTTTTGTACCAGCTTTAAAATATGGTTTGCGGTATTATTGATTTCCACACAACTTAGTGAACCATAGTTCCTTCCTTGCTTTACAAATGTATAGCAATACGATAAAACTCGTATCATCCTTTTGAAGCTTGAAAATCTTTCCCACATTGATTCGTTTGGTTTAGTGCTTATGTGAAAGCTACGTTTTATTTCTTCACATATTTCTGTAATAGTTTTCCTGCTTGGTAATGAATTATTTTTTAGCTATTCTGGGCCATTCCACCACAGATCTAATTGTTGTAATTTATTTGGAGCGATACCCCTTGATACAGTGTTGCCAGATGCATTGAACCTGTTATCTGTAGTAGGAACTGCTAAAATCTGTATTAAATCTGTATGTCTTTTTATCATGAAATCTGTATAAAATCTGTACTGATACTGTGTAGTATGACCAAAAGAACCAACACAGAACCTACTTATCATAAGCAGCTTAGTTACTTTGTTCTGCTTGTTTCAAGGGATTAATTTTATAATAATATAATGTATTTTATTTTCATTTATCACAATGATACATACAGTTCAGTTTGATTATAATTTTCAATACTCAGCCCCTAAGCGACAACCGGTTGTCGCGCCAAATATTTATTGCTCAAACCCCAAGAGGCAACCGGTTGTCGCTCTCTTACATTCAAGAAAATACCTTAATTCACACGTTTAGAGACGAGTTTTGTATGAACAATGTTAGTGCGTTCCGTTTTTTGATACATTTTCTACATTTTGAGCATAAAATATTGTATAATCTGTGCATCCACAGTTTTTTTTAATATTATAAATATTATAATTAAGGACAGCATATGAGTAGGTATGTTATTTATTGTGATATGTTCCATTTTAAGCAGATTATGGCAATTTAGTCACCAGAATGTGAAAATTCTGTATAAACATCTGTATCCAATGCTAATCTGTATCGCACATCGAAAATCTGTATAAATACGGAGAAATCTGTATATATGGCAACGCTGCCTTGATATTACATCGGCGGGGTTCTGGCATGTATTAACATAGTTCCATTTGGCATTTGGTAACAATGTTTGAATTTCCGACACCCTGTTCGCGACGAAAGTTTTCCAACGATCTGCTTCTCCCTTAATCCATCCAAGTGTGACCATTGAATCCGTCCAGCAATATATGTCTATTTTATCCATTACCATGTCCTCCGGCTCGAAGGACCAAATGAACAGCGGGCTGACAGTCCTACGGCTACTGACCCTGCTGTACAGAAATGCCTAAATGCTAAGGGCCTAATCTAACTTGTTAACCTACACTATCCTAGAGTCGTAGCCTATCACCTATACCTAATATCCTATCCTAGTTATCCTAATCCTTATACCTATATGTATCCTAAACCTATCCTAACTTGCACCTAGCGTAAAATGCGTATAGGCTTGGTGCTCTGTGGTATTCTGTGATACAGACCAGCACTTATACGCACCTACTACTAAGCGCCTAACCTATGGCACGTACTATCGTGGTACTACTGTGGTATGCTGTGATACAGACCTACGATTCGTACGCGCCTAGAACCTAACCCTATTTGTCCCTACAATCCCTATTAGATCCTAGCCCTACTATACGTATTTATATATACTTATATAGATAGGTGCGTGATATCTGCCACCGGAGACCTATGATGACAGACGGACTGTGGGTAGGACTTAGGTATGGTGGAAATGGTTTTCTGACGGCCAACTCGACAGACTCACCGAGCTGATCAGTACTGATGGCTAAAGGTGTCTTGGCCACCGTCAGAGGTGTGGGAAGGGTATCGAGTCAAAGTCGGATTAAACTTGTGACTGGTTTATTCTTAAAGTACATGGTCTTATATACTAAACTTATCCTATGTACACACACGCAACTTTACGGTTGTGTGCTGTGTGTGTAAGGTGCCATCTCAGCGGTATGTACCTTAGGTGAGTACGTGATTTTCTCTTAATTTAATAGAAATCACGAACAATAATTGTTGTGGTAAAAACTCACGTAGGATTATATCGCTGATATGGCATGGCATGTTCATGTGTGAACAGATATTATGAAATTCTTACGTCACATATACGATACTAATGTCTTCGCTAATATGTCCTTAAAGTCTTTGTACTAATTAAAAAATAGTGGTGTATAAAGGTTGTAAAAGACCCTTAACGAAAACTGAAATCCCATGTTGTACCAATCACTACGACCATTTTTTACTTCGGCACCATACCTGCGAAATTACTGGTTCAGGAGATATTGAGGCTCAAAGTTAGTAGTTTTGGAACGAAGTTCCTTTTCGCGCGTTGCGAAAGGGGGCTAGACGGAAAAATTAAGACGTAAAGTTGTAGCGACACTTTTTGCTATAGTAAGCTATTGTAAGCCGTGCGGCGTGCACATGTTTCTCTGTCTCCCTCTCTCTTTCTCTCTCTCTCTCTCTCTCTCTCTCTCTCTCTCTATCTCTCTTTCTCTCTCTCTCTTATAGAAAGCAAGCATCATGTTCATGCTTTCTGATCACGAAAATGACATCTATTTGGGAATCCAAGATGGCGGACGGGATATTTTTAATAAAATTACTGCACCACCCTAGGTTGACTGGTAGAGAATGCCTAAGGCATTAAGTCCGCCTATGTACCACATTTTTGTAGTGCAAGAAGTTAAATAAATAAATGTTTCCATTTAGTTACTGATATTTTGATGCGACTTTGGAGAGTTTTGGTCTAGGTGTACAGTTTCGGGAATTACAACTGCGTAGAATTCTGCGTGGCACGTCTAGATAGTGCTCCTCAAAGTTCAATTTATATTTGATGACTCCACTTGAATTATACTGCAGTTCTCATTTATCCGTTACATATTCGTTACTGTAGGATTATTGACGGAGCGACGAGGCCGTGTGGAGTCTTACATGAACGAATTCTTGTCTGAGAAGTCGTCGAAAAAACTGTAGTCTAAGTATTCAACCAAATAAGGTTTTTGCGGTCGAGCTTGTTTTGACAATGTCGCAAATTGACTTGGTAAAAAGATCTCTTGGTTTTTAATTTTTGCTCGATTGAACTATAAACTGCATCACACTCCATCTGTGTGTGACTTTATTCCAAAATGTTTTGTTCTATAATGATGTTTTTTCTATAATGATGTTTTTTTACATCGATAGTTGTAGCAAAGCTTGATGGTTGTACGGCGTAGAATCGGAATGTTTATCTATCAAATATAGATAAATATTCCGATCCTACGCCGTACAACCATCAGAATCAGCAATCAATTATATCCAACATACGATAGCTGGAATTTCAGCGTGTCGGTGAAAACGGCGAAACGTTTGAAACTTTTTGATTGAGTCGAACTTGTATTTTCTCTAGTTCTTGCTTCGCCATTGTGGTATGGTTGAAATGTCCTGCAATTTTCCTACATTAAGCGAGTAACACGGCGATTGGATCAATTTTTTTATAGCTTTCACCACCAAATGTAACTGATGTGCTGTAGGTACAGTCGATGTCGTCGTCTCATTGCAAGAAGTCACTATGTGACATATTCACTATTCTGAGATAAACGGTAGTTAAGTTCGATTTAGTTAGTGGTTATATTGATTTGCCCATATTATCCTAAATATTTAATTACGTTAACACAAAATAAAACTTTGTGACTGGCTACTGTAAGTCTATTCGGTATGTGAATTAACTATTTCTTAAATTGTAATAAAACAACGAAAATCTAATCAAATGCTTATTTTATAAAAAGGATAAGTAGTATTATATTGAACAAGACAGTGCTGGCCATATGAAAATCAAATTAAATTCTTCCAAACAAACAAAATAACAATTTTTATCACAAAGAACTGCCCATGTAAGTCAGTCATCACCTGTTATTAACAGAGCTAATTCAAATGTATAAGCAATTGGAAGTTTGATAATCAAAACGAAATAAATTCTGGTAAATAACCAAAACCAATTCTATATAAGTTTTCGTAAGCACTTACTCGTACAATAGCAAATATAAATATTGCAAATACTAGCGACAACGTACATAATCTCAAAAGTTATACATAATAATAATACATACATAGTCTCACACCTATATCCCCGAAGAGGTAGGCAGAGCTATACCTCTCCCACGTAATAGACTGCTCTGCTGGCGCAGTGGCTTAAGTGGTCGCCTCGCCGCTTGACACTGCGCCGAGTGTTGTGGGTTCGATTCTCACACGAGACAACACTTTGTGTGATCCATAAATTGTTGTTTCGAGTCTGGATGTCCATTGTGTCCGTCGGTTGTATGTTTGTAAAGTCCCCCGCGACACAGGATTTATTCCTAGTGCGGGAGTTGTCTATATTAAAAAAAGAAAAAATAGGGGGCGAGCCCATTGCCGTACCGGGCACATTACCAAACTCCGAGCTGCTACTGAGAACTTCCTAACGGAAAAACCCTATAACACTTGGCCCGACCGGGGGATCGAACCCGAGACCCCCACGCGCATATTTATGCCGTGAGACCAATGAGGCAGTCATATTCGTTTCATCATTGAACTGAAATTATTATTATGATTTAATCCCTCTGGGGCAGTCGTTATCTCATTATGAGACTAATGCAATCTCAGAGTACAGAGTAACAGCTTTCAAACATCACCTTCATCGTGTAAAAATGTATTACAAGATGAAAGGAACGCATACAACCGCAGGGCAGCTTTGTGGCGAGCTGAATGTGTGTGGCGACACTGCGGTCCCGAATGCTTCAGAGAGTCTATCAGAGCCTCGTCACCGGCTAGCCTTTATTGGCTGGTCGGAGTGGATTTCCAAGAGCGCCTGCAGGACTCTCAACTCTGGCTTACCTTGGTCGGCCGGCTAGGGGGAACCCGCAAGAGAGACCCGTAACTACGAGGAAACCTGTTCGTCCGTCTCCGTTGTTACGAGACCCGCGATGGCGAAACCGATGCCGCACCGCTCGACACCCCTAGCCACTCGCACCGGTGTTGCCCTCTGGTTGCCTTTATGGCAGAGTTTGCTTTGGGCGGCTGTTTAGAGAGGGCCCATCCAGTGAGTTGACGAGTCACCACTTGCCATGAAGACGGGTACTATGAGGGTATTACTGGCAGGTTCCGTTTTCCTTCCATAGCATTAATTACCAGTTCATTAAACACCCATCCCCATAAACCGATTTCATTAGATCCACTAAAACAATTGCCCTACACGTGATGCGGCTAGTCCATAGCTGTAATCGTAGCGCAGTTGTGGAGGCTCCGCGGCATGTGTCCCATCCCATTTTAGATTAAAACTCTCTACAGGCCTCTGCACGTTGGATGCATATCCCCGTGTAAGCCTCCCAAAGAGCCGGTTATTCTTCTAACACCACATGTTAGAGCAGTGGTTCTATGGTAGACCTTTTAGTCCTGAGGGACCATTTGACAAAATTTTCGTTATGCCGCGGACCACCCAGTTGGTTTATTGATCTGGAGGTAATGTTCAGTAAATAAATGTGCCTAAGTAAAAATAAAGGATTCTTTTAGATTTCAACAAATAAAAACGTATAAAATTACTGCAACCAGTTTATTTTCTTTAAGTAGGTAAATTAAATTGACAACTGCCAATGTAAGCACAAAAATCTCATTAAAATGTAATTATAACTAAGAAAATAAAAAATTAAAAAAATCATTAAAGATTTAATGAGATTTTTGTGCTTGCATAATTTTTGCTAACTAATGGATCCTTGGTTCAGTGCTGCTTAAAGCTAAACGCATGTCTCTAGTGGCATCCAAACGATTTCTGTGTTTGTTTTTAATAATCAAAAGTGCCGAGAACCCCTGCTTGCATAGATATGTTGTCAAAAACAAAGTGAGATATTGAAAAGCAATGTCTCGAAGTTTCGGTAAAGAAATAGCCTTTTGACTCCAAAAAAGTTCAAATTCAAATTCAAAATCCTTTATTCATTTGGGTCATAATGTGACGCTTATGAACGTCAAAATAATAAATTTATAAAATAATTACTTAAAGACTCTACATTTACTGCCACGTTCGCAAAGCAATAGGTAGAACCATGAGAAAGAACGGGCAATAAAACTCACGGTCACTCTTTTTCATCGCCAGGTTTTGCATAATACACATAATTTACATTTTGTAAGGTGCTGCAACTGTTACACCTTCTATATCACTTGTATATATTTACTTTACATAATAATACTCAAGCATAATACTTTTGATGTTCATTTGGTTAGCCTCCTTAGAATAGACATGGTGAAACAGGAGCATCCACTTACATTATATATACCTAATAATGCAGGCAATCCGCGAAAGTGATCAGACCCATGATGGAAATGATGCAGTTAAATATTAAAATCTAATACCAGCCCGCAAGACCGTCATCGACCAGTCATCGCAAGTAGCACCCGTTCACGAGTATGACGAATGTGCCAGCCATCATCCCTCTCGCCATATTAGAGGGACAGGGATGACCCGACACACGACGCCACCACAAGAAATGATATTTTAGTGAGCATGACGACAACGGTATACGAACCGGCAGTAAGAAACAATCTATTGGTATACTGACCATGACCGCCAATTACCTCCATTTTCCAGATCGTTATTATTAACATAAATTAGTGGAACGCGTGAAGGAATGCAAATGTAGAAAGAATTTTGTGAACGTGACAAGTGAACAACGATATGATCAGGGATAAATAATGTTAAACTACATTCAACAAATCATAAAAATATCCAAATCCTGCAAAAATCACGAGGCACCTCCACTTAACATGTCACTTATCGAAACAATATAGAATTTAACAGATTTTTATAACAATTATATTAAACGGTCAGAAAATAAAAATAATCGTGAGTTAAACTGAAGAATATGCGGGAAGGAGTAAAACACGTTATGCCGTAATCGAGTATATTCGCGCACTGGCACACCATACAGCGGATTAATACAAATTGAAACTTAACCCAATACTACCTACTTATTACTAATAATATATGTACATGATTCTTACTGACTATCGTTATACACATATATATTACACCTCCACCATAAATACAAACCTTAACTAAACTTCTATAATTAACTTACTCTTCTAAACATATGAGCACAACCCTATTAAAGAATACAATTTATATCCTAATCTATCTCAAAGCCGTATCTCAAAACTGGCTTGCGTTTCCTCTGGGAATATCGTGTCTCGGGTAATTGTTGGTACTGTGGTGATTGGGAGATGCTTTTACCTACTTCCGCAACTTTATTTGCGCCAGTTGGCTGCTCGAAATTAGATTCATTCGTTGGTGAACTTGCATTACTCCCATCCACCACCACACCCTCGCTCGAAACGACATCCTCACCTCCGCTTGTGACTGCATCATCTTGAGGACAAATAACATCAGATAAACGCGCTCTGCGCCTTATTTGATCAACGTGCCGTCTTATTAGTTGTCCGCTACCACTGCCTACCAAATACCTACGCGAACCCTCGTTATTCAAAACCTTGCCTTTTAACCATTTGTCTTGTGTCCCATACCCCCGTGCCCATACCAGGTCACCCTCGCTGAGATTACGTTCAACTCCGCCCGCGTTCCGAACTTGCTTATCTTGTGCCTTTTGTACACGGTTTTCTATCACATAATCGCTACGAAGTAGATCTAACCGGGAACGCAACGCGCGCCTTTGTAGTAACCTGGCGGGGGTTTCGCCGGTCGTACTATGTACTGTGTTCCTATAGGTTAATAAGAAGGTTTGGAGAGCCGCTTCAACGTCCACATTGTCTCGCAACGCCTTTTTGATTGCCCTTTTGCACAATTTGACGGCATTCTCTGCGGCACCGTTCGATGCGGGATGGTATGCTGGTGAGAATCGTTGCCTTATACCATTCGTTTTTAAAAACGTTTCGAACTCTAAACTAGTAAATGGAGGACCCTGATCCGACACCAGCTCCACCGGTAAACCGAACCTCGCTAAGGTACTTCGCAATACCTTTATTACACTAACGGCATTTTTCTGTTTTATTTCAAAAGCTTCTAACCATTTAGAGCTCGAATCAACTAGAATCAAATACGATTCTCCCCTATACGGTCCTAGGAAATCGACATGTAGCCGAGTCCACGGCTGTGAGGCGTACGGCCAGGGCTGCGGCGGCGCGCGCGGCGGTGCGTCCCCCTCCCGCGCGCACGTCTCACACTCGCGGCACTGCGCCTCCACGTCGTTATCAATGCCCGGCCACCACACATAGCTCCGCGCTAAGCTTTTCTAATAATAATAATAATAATAATAATAAAACGATAAACAAATAAAATATTTGGATTTGGCTCACGAGATTGTCGACATGTGGGATGTGGACTCGGCGATCATTGTACCGATAGTCGTGTCAGTTAATGGTCTCATTGCCAAGAGCCTCGATCACCACCTCAAGAGGCTCGCGTTAGACGGCTGGATTAAGTCCTCTATACAGAAGGCAGTATTGCTGGCCACGGCTCGTATCGTCAGGAGGTTCCTCTCTCTGGAGCCCTAACCACCGGTAGCTTGGTCCCTGCACCCGATACCTGTGGGCCCCGTAATTTTATTTTATATTTTTATATTTGTTTTTTCTAAATAACATAGAAATGTAAAATATTATTATGAGAAAAGGTTGAAATAAAGAGAATAATAATAATAATAATATTTATTTTGCGAAATATGGGTACAAAAAGATGTTACAATAAAGTGTACAGTATCGCCATAATCAGCTGTGTAGCATGCAAAATTAATAGGAAATAATAAGAATTTGAATGTCAAACGAACTCAGTAACAATAATGATTACAATGTCAATTACAATGTCAAATGAATTCAATAATAATTATGATAACTATGTCAAACGAATGTCAAGAATGTTAGTGTAGATTACAAAAGAAAAAATAATTTTACCAAACAATTCACCTTAAATGAAATAGTAATAAATAATATAATAATATGTCACAAATTTATTAAAAAATATTAAAAACATTTGCACGTCACAAAGCTTTATCTGATAGATATTCATTGATAGTGTAGTACCCTTTTGACAATAATAGTAACCTAACTTTATTTTTGAAAGTACAAAGATCTGAAATTTCTATGATCGAAGCTGGTAGATTATTATATATCCTTGGCATCATACATAATATGCTGTTGTTAAAAAACGTAGTTTTATTATGCGGAAACCGTATTTTTAAATTGTGTCTGCGGCTGTTTAATGTTTCAAACATAGTCATATTCCTTTTTACAAATGATACAACTTCAAGGATGTATATACATGGCAGAGTGAGTAGTTTCAATTTTAAGAAGTAGGGTCTACAACTATCAGTCTGTTTTAATTTGCAGATTGCTCTCACGCATCTTTTTTGTGCTACAAATGCTAATTCTTTATTGGTGGCATTGCCCCAGAACATAATACCATACCTCAATAGGGGTGTAACGTGACCATGATATGCCATTAAAGTCGTCGACATATTTGCCGATTTAGATAAATTAAAAAGGGCATACGAAAACTGATACAGTTTTGAGCAAACCGACTCAATATGTGTCGACCATTGCATGTGAGAATCAATGTGTACGCCTAGAAACTTAGTTACATCTACTTGTTTAATATTAATGTCAGAATATTTAATTTCCATGTCAGTCAATTTGTTTAGCCTATTTCGAAATGTCATGTAATTAGTTTTATCTAGATTAATTTTCAGATTATTTGATTTTAACCATTCAATCACATTGTGTAGTGTTGTATTTATCTCATGTTGCAGAAGAATACCCTCATTGCCGGTGAATATAATAGTATTGTCATCAGCAAATAATATTGATCTGTGACAAATTACTTTAGGGAGATCATTTATGTAAATAATAAAGAGAAGCGGCCCTAATACGCTTCCCTGTGGGACACCAAATGTAACTTTCCTGTACCCTGATGAATATTTAGTGACAGTCTTCGTTGAAGGGCATAACCTAGTTATATCGGTTGATTGCATTCTGCCGCTAAGGTACGAATTTATTAAATCGTGTGCATTGCCACGAATCCCATATGCATATAATTTATCTAATAAGATCTTATGGTCGACATGGTCAAATGCTTAAGTTAAGTCCATGAAAAGCGCGCATGATTGACTACCTCTATCTATACTTGTGATTACTGGTTTGAGGAAATTGAAGATTGCAGTATTTATTTTCGTTTTAACGATACCCATATGGCTAATATGCAACTGTTTTAAGACAATTTGCCTTAAACTAAGAGGAATAATCATTCTATAGCCCCACATAATGCACCCATTTTCTATATACAGTTCATTTCGCCTGTCGAAGTAAGGTTTAATTTCAGATTCTGTACAGGAGGTTGGCCATCCTGATTCTATATACAACTTAATTCTATTAAAACTACTATCTTTCGAAGTGGCCTTCCTAACATCTGCATTAAACACGGGCAAAAAGTTTTCTACGAAATTACTGTACGCGATTTCTGGGGGCCCCGGCAGTCTTGATAAGGCATCAGCGCAATTTTTCTTGGAGCTGACGTACTCAACATCATATTGATAACCCGACAAGAGTACCGCCCAACGCTGTAATCTTGACGCTGCCATAACGGGTATACCTGCCTTAGTACCTAATATGTACGTCAAAGGTTTATGATCTGTTCTCAAGGTAAATTTCCTGCCGTATAAATATTGATGAAATTTACGTACGCCAAAGACAATGGCAAGCGCCTCCCTATCTATCTGCGCATAATGTCGCTCGGCGGCAGTGAGCGAGCGCGACGCGTACGCCACCGGGCGCTCGCCGGCCGCCGTCACGTGCGACAGCACGCTGCCCACGCCCACGCTGATTAACAAATTTAGAATAATACATGACCATTCCTAAGTTCCGATACGTTATTTGACGCGGGTGTGGCGCTAATGGTTTCAATTTTCTTTGGACACGTGTGTATACCATCTTTTGTTATGATATGACCTAGATAACTAATCGATTTTGTGAAAAATACACATTTCTCTTTTTTTACTCTCAGCCCGTACTTTTTTAATCTATCGAAGACTTTATAAAGATTATCAATGTGTTCCTGGGTCCATTTTCCAATAATAATAATATCATCAATAAATACACCAACACAACGTAAATCAGCAAACATTTCTTCTAACCGACGTTGAAAAATGCCTGGACTTGACGCCAAACCATACACTAGACGGTTATATACAAATAATCCCTTGTGGGTATTTATAACAGTGTATTTTTTCGATTCATCCAAGGCAAATTGTGCGTAAGCCTGTGAGAGGTCAATTTTACTAAACGTCTGCCCTCCGTGTAAACGAGCTAATAAATCCTCAACTCTGGGTTGTGGGTAGCGGTCAACTTCTAAAACTTTGTTAAGTGTTAATTTATAGTCAGCACAAATTCTGATGTTACCGTCCTTTTTGACAACGGGTACGATGGGCGTGGCCCAGTCAGAGCGCTCCACGGGTGTGAGGATGCCGTCCCGCACGTGCTGGTCCAGCGCGCGCTCCACCGGCTCGCGCAGCGCGTACGCTAGCGGGCGCGCGCGCATGAACACCGGCCGGGCACCCGCACGCAGGTGGATGCCGACCGTCCCGCCCTTGTAGCAACCCAGTCCCTCCGCAAAACACGTCACTGTATCTGGAACTGAATTTTGAAAACAATGATTCACTATTCACAGAATTCATCTCGCTGTACTGGAAATAGGGCAGTTGCACATTTAGCTCATAAAGCCATTGCCTACCCAGCAAGTTCGTTTTACCATTTTCAATTACATATAAGCTTAAAGTTTTTACTACATCCTTATATCTGACACGCGGCTTAATTACACCAACCGGGCGTACTACCTCCTCCGTATAATATCTTAAAATTATTCTACAATCATGAACAGCGAGGTCACTAAATTCATTACGATACATTTCAAGACTAATACAAGATACTGCCTGTATCACATTCCATATTAACTATTTTGCCCTCTATTTCTAACGGGATATAAATCGGTTTGCACTGATTAAGGGATAATTGATTAAGGTCAATAAAAATTACCTCTTCACTCTCTTCGCTGTCGCTTAATCGCTCGTTACCGTCGTTCGAGACCGTCACACATTGTTGCTCCGCCATCCTGGGGCACATGCGCCGCAAATGCCCGGGTTTGTTGCACACCCGGCACACGTATCGCCTGAAATTGCAGCTGACCGAATCATGCGCACCGCCACACACGATGCATAGCTGCCCTTGCCGCTCCTCCTGCTGAGCCCGCTCAACCCGCCGGGCCCGCTCAACGTATCGCGCTGGCCCGCCACGGCGGCTGCGCATGCCCGATGCCCCTGCGTTGTCTGTTCGCGAACCATGGGTGACCGCATTGCTACGCGCGACACGCCCTATTTTTGTCTCCGTCCGCGGCGCCCCAACCGTCATGGCCTGACATTCTGCTGACTCGACGTCGTTCGCCGACCTGGAAAAACCTTCCACTAAGGCTGCATCTTTCTCCGCTGCTTCAAGATTTACCGCCAGACTGTATGCTTTCGCGAAATCTAGTTTGCTTTCTGCAAACAACCGCTGTCGAATGACCTCACTGCTTATGCCGCAAACTAGTTGATCTCTCAAGCTTTCCTCCAACCAAGCACCGAACTCGCACGTCTTCGACATTTTCTTGAGTGCGGCGACATATTCGAGAATGTTCTCTCCACCTTTCTGTACCCGCCGTCGAAATTTATAATGTTCGGCCAGTTCACTCGAATAGAATATTAGCTACACAATATTAGCTGGCTGCTGGCGTAGTTCATATTCATATTCATTTATTGCCATTCCACAATGTTTGTACAGGTGTTATAGATATATATAATTTGGTTCATTATGGACCCTATTTGGGCATAGCAAGACATAGATAGGGCATATCAGTTAAAAGGGTTCAGTTCAGTGTACTAATATACATTATATTTACATATTTTTAATCAGTTCTTTTTATGTTGTTTTTTTCTTTTTTCTATTTACATTAGTGTATATACTTATATAATACACGAAAGAAAAAACTATTTCTTGTTTTGCTGCAAGAACAATAATTGCTGAACCTTACGGCTTCCAAGGCGGTTTCCTCCTCTCGGTCAATATATTCCCTGCAGCAAAAAATAATCGTTCACAGGGAACGCTGGTCATCATAGCGTTCAGTTTCGTCCTAGCCAACTTGGCAAGATACGGGTAAGTATTTTGATTTGATCGCCACCAATCCAATGGATTCATGTCTGGCCACAAAATTCGATCGTCAAGATACCGCTGGACTTCTACTATGGCTCGACTGTTGGCAGTGCCAGCGGGGCGGATATTCCGCATAGTTTGGTTGTAATGTTTCCAAATTAAACTATTTGATTTTTTAGATGGTTCAGTCGTTTCATGTGCTGTCGATGTTGTTAATGCTTCATTTTCTTTATTTGCATTGGCTGTGATAAGGGCTATTATATGTTTTTTTGTCTGCTCAGCAGTATTCATATATATAAAACATTATACGCATTCCGCAATAAGTTTAAGTCATTTTTAATGAACAAACAAAAGACAATGTTATGAATGTACATACCTTTTAGAATAAGTAAGTACGGCAACATCACTTACGTGTCTACTGACGAAACGTATTGAAATAATAGTGATATTATAATGTGTATAATTTGTTATTATTTATTTGCGTATGCGCAGTGACTTTATTACATTATTAACTGCGCGCCGGACTCTGGTAGACGACGCTTGGTTGACATGACAATAGACATTGATGACAGATGGAATCTTTGGCCTACGGAGAAACGTCAGTCTGTCAAGTACAAGTAGCGTTCGAAAACGCATTACTCGTTTAATTTTTATTTTAATGTAACTGAGGCATGCATTGTGTATTGTATAATTATAATAACATATATATATAACCTATTAATAATTTGAACACTATATACGTATATATTTGTATATATAATTGTGTGTATATATAATAATTTTTCGTTATTTTATTTTTATTTCATTTATTTATAGGTAAATTCAAGCTAGTAAAATTATAATTGCATATATAGGCCTGCGAGAATACCAGCGTTGCAGTTATACAACTGCAACAATAGCTGACGCAGTTGCCTAATTTGTTCTCCACATACCGCCTTCTGTTAATCTTAGTAAGTAAATATAAATATGTATGTAATGTTTTGGAGAAACAAATAAAATATTTTTTGTTTTGTTTTGTTTTTTGTTATTCGGGTTCTCAAAATATAGCTTGTATCTTGGATCCAGAAACATCGCAGTGGTAAATGTTTTACTGTTCTCTATATTGCCAAACCTGGCTGCAATTTCGGATAATAAATCCTGATTCAATTACCACAGGGAATGTTGTAATTTTGTTCGCTTGTTGGTATACAGGATCAACTATTTCCTGAAGGGCGCTAGTGAGCCCAATCGTAATAGGTAGTACTGAACTACCACTCACATATTTTTGGCCGCTCATTTCACGAGTTACTTCCTCGCACGGTTGCAGTACTAAAATAAGCGCCTCACAAAGATCCAACTCGTAACTTGTCAATGAGCTAATATCCAAGTTGCTTAATGCGCATTTAATTTCTTCTTTGAGTTCTACAAACCTTTCTAACATATAAAAAGACGAATTCCACCTAGTGGAAACATTTTGAATCGGTCGCTTAACAGGTTTATTGGATTTTTCCTGGTATTTCTTTAATTTGTTCCATGCTATGGTACTTCTTTTGAAATGTGATACTATGCCTTTTATTTTAGTGAGTAAGTTCCCTATAGCAGGGCTGTTCATTCAATGTATGCGCGTAACAACCGAAGTGCTTCCACTGCAGTAAGTTAATGGCACTTTTTATATTGGCTCCGTTGTCAGAAACAATTAAAATTATTTTTTCTAGCATATGCCATTCCTGGGCGACATTGTGCAATGCGTGTGCTAGATGTGGTCCTGTGTGGGTTTCTTCGAGCACCTTGCATTCTAAGAGCACAGATTTTAACTTATAATCTTTGTCTATATAGTGACCCGTAACCGCTAAGTATGAGTCGTAAGGCTCAGTTCACACCGAAATGGCAGCGGCTGGAAGCGACGCGCAGCGGCCGGCATCGAAGAGAAGGCTCGCGGCTGCCCGCGACTGCTCGCGCCCGCCCGCGACTGCTCGCGCCCGCCCGCGACTGCTCGCGGCCGCGCGCAGCTCACGTCACGGCTCAGGCTCACGCTATTCCTATGCGCAGTTTTATTCTACATGTAACGAGGAAACACGTGTGTAATTAGCTGTGAAAATTAGTATTTTGGATTTAATAGTTATTGCACGTATAATTGAAGAAGAAGAAGAGGAAACGCGGATTCTTTGGTACACGGCCGCCCGCGCCCTTCCGCGCTTGCTCACGGCCGCCCGCGCCTTCCCGAGCATGCTCGCGGCCGCCCGCGCCTTCCCGCGCATGCTCGCGGCCGCTCGCGCCCGCCAGAGCGGTCGCGCGCCGACGCGGCGCGGATTGTCAAGTGATTCTATGTATTATAGTCATGGTGATAAAGACTAAAATTATATGACACTGAAACTGCTCTCCGCTTCGCTTCCGGCCGCTGCCATTTCGGTGTGAACTGAGCCTTATTGCGAGACGTCCACACGTCAGGGGGCCAATTCTGCTATTTTTATATGACATTGATATCATATTTTGAATGGATTCAAAAGCGGTATTCTGATAACCTTATGTCATTATCGTATAATTAAAAATAAACAGTTCGTCGTTGACACATACGATCTCGTTACAATTTCATTCAAATATCATATAATTTAGAAGAATACGCTTTTTGTGACGTAAGTATGACACTGACATCATATCGCGACTATATTTATTTAGCGGAATTGGGCCCCTGTTGTAAGACAAATTGTTTGTGCGTTCTCCTTCACTTTCGCCAAGTACCTATTTACACAAAAATTTACACAATAAACTAAACTAAACGAATTAGGTGCCTAATTTGACACAGTTTTTATTTAAGTACATAAAGTTTTAAACATCAAAGTATCTATTAGAGATGCGCAAGCTATATCAGTCGAAAGAAAAGAGAGATACATATCTTTTGAATCAAAAGATATGTATCACTCTTTTATATCTTTATATCACTTGTGAATCTTGTGATGGAATGGTTGAGCATTTAAATCATTAGATCAATGTTTCATCAATCATGTTATATATCATTGATATAGTGAGTTAAATCAATCTTAATCTATCAGTGTATGTAGTAGTGAAGGATTTGAATTCAAAATTAGACGTTTATGAATAATTGCGGTATTTAAGGCTACCCGCTTAAAAAAGCATGTGCGAAATTTTAATTGATATAGAATACGTATTCTGTAAATCTATAGAAAAAAAGAATGCGAACGGCCGTCGCTCAAGCGTATCATTCGCACACTAAAAGTTTGTTACAGTAAAAATGAACAATAATATTTTATTGAAACTCAAAAAGTGCCTAGATGCGTCTATACATAATTATAAAGTAATCATAGATTTGAATTATAAGTACATGCTAAACTGCATTTTATATCTTGAACATAAATATTACTTTTATGCTGCCAAATCTTCGCTTACACACACATGCATAAGTCACCGGGCGATACTCTGTGCTGTGCCTACTTAGTGCAACGCTTATTCTCTCCCGCTCTGATTCATAGGAATCAGCCATACTCTGTTTCACTTTACGTATATTCTAATTCAGTAGATCTAAAATGAACCATGAGCGTAATGAGTTAAAGATATATTTGAACTGAGAGTGATATAAAGATAGAGTGATTCATTTCAAATGATATGTATCTTTTGTATCACTCACTCAGGAGTTACACATCTCTAGTATCTATCTAATTATTCACAAGTCCACAAATCACTTCACTTTTATTATACCTACGTATTTAAGTTCCTAACTAAAAACTATATTATACCTTTATTCCTACTTATCCTATTAATACCGATACAATTCTAAAGGCCTTGCCACACGGCACAATTTTACCACTGATCAAATTTTCAATCGAATTGGCTTTGCCCGTCTACACGACACAATCAAATCACTGATTTTGATTCCGTCCACCCGATTGGTTAAAATCTGGTGGTACCGCCCACCCGATGAACTTGAGTTGGACGACTGGCGTCTACACGTCACGATTTCATCAAGTAATTTCGTCAAGTTGGACGTAAAATCGTGTCGTGTGGCAAGGCCTTAATATTGACAAGAGACAATAATTTACTGTCGCTGTTGCTACAAAGAAACATCAACTAATGCATATAAACAATGGCACGTGCGATCACTGCGAATAAAACAGTAAAAACTTTTTCGTGCTAAAATATGTCTTATTCCTGAAGCAATACAGTTTATGACACCGCATAACACTGTTATTCTGTTTGCCCTAAATGCTTTTAAAAAAATATATCCCTTACTTAAACCGTGCTATGGCTCAAAATTACATATAAGTGTATAAGGTAAAAGTGAAAGCAATGTATCATTTCATCTCGTTCGCACTTATGGCGCTAACGATGAGCCGCCCTTGAATGCCCTTGAACCGAGTAGGTACGTACCTCGTACTTCGTACGTTCGGAAGTCGGCAATACTCTAGACGCCATCGCGTACGTTCAAGTAAAATACTTTGAAAGTCTTGAGAGTATTTCAGTTCTGAAACCTGGTTGGCGTACTTGCAAGCGAAAACCTGGTTTTAAAACCTGGTTGCGTAAATACGCACCTTCCCTAGTAATAACCCCTTTGTAAAAAAAGTTCCTTATTGTCCGTTTGTATTTGTGCATGGGCAAATTCATTATTTCAAGAGGCAATTTGTTGAAAAATCGTATACCAATCCCCGCAAATGAGTTCTGAACTTTATGTAGACGGCAGTTAGTTCCCACCAGTTTATTTTTTATTTTTATTTTTATTTTTTTAAAAAGACAACTCCCGCACTAGGAATAAATCCTGTGTCGCGGGGGACTTTACAAACATACAACTAACGGACACAATGAACACCCAGACTCGAAACAACAATTTGTGGATCATACAAAGTGTTGTCTCGTGTGGGAATCGAACCCACAACACTCGGCGCAGTACCAAGCGGCGAGGCGGCCGCTTAAACCACTACGCCAACCGTGCAGGCGTATGCTTATTCCTTGTGTTCACTTTGTGCAAATCACTATTTTTGCGGTTTAGAATTAAGTTTTTCTTAATGTACATTAAGTTAGCATATATATATTGCGATGCAACTGTCAATATATCTACTTCTTTAAATTTATCACGTTAAGAATCTCTAGCACCTAACTTATAAATTGCACGTATGGCCCTCTTTTGAATGACAAAAATAGTCTGTATATCAGCAGCTGTACCCCATAACATTATTCCGTAAGACATTACGCTGTGAAAGTAACTAAAGTAAACTAGTCTAGCAGTATCTATATCTGTGAATTCCCTAACTTTTCTAACTGCAAACGCTGCAGAACTAAGTTTTACTGCGAGACAGGATATTTGGGCGCCCCACTGAAGCTTACAATCTAAAGTTATTATTTAACTTGTCAATATCAATATCTGTGTTCCAACCACGACCGCAATTTGCGATCGTCTAATAATCTTCTTCTTACTGTCCCTTCTCATAACACATCTCTTATTCACTCTTCCTTTTTCGTCCAGTCTATTCTCCTCTGGAATGCCCTTCCTCTAGAAATCAGGACGTGCAAAACCAAGTTCAAATTTAAGGCGAAAGTAAAGGAGCTCTTGTTGGCAAGACCAGCGGATGTGTCTTAGGATTTGTACCGTAATTTCTATTCACATTATTTATTACTACGTAGCTACTGTATGGCTTTATGTATTCTTCCTTTAATTCTCATATGTATTATTTATTGCATATATATCTTATATAGGTAGTATAATTATAATATGTAATATGATATACTTATATATATGTATGTATGTATAGTGTATGTATGTATATTTATTTAAGAATTATATTATTGTATCTACATTATAAGTATTTAATACACCTATTACGTTTCTCAGCACCGCTCAAAGGTGGACTGGCGGATAATGCCCATGGCATTAAGTCAACCTGTACACAGATCAGTGTATAAATAAATAAATAAATAAAGTTACACCTAAGAATACGGTTGATTCGACTAGTTCAATTGTTTCCTTATTTAAAATTATATAAGTAGGAACACTTTTGACATTAGACAAAGAGAATTTAACACATTTGGTTTTGCTAGAGTTGAGTACCAAATTATTTGTCGAAATCCAATCTAATACTTGTGCAAGAGTGTTATTGACGGTATCAAAGTTACTTAAATTACGATCAACTTTAAAAATTACTGACGTATCGTCGGCAAACAAAACAATATCACATAAATTTTGTACAAAGAACGGCAAATCATTAATATATATTAAAAAAAGAAATGGACCGAGAATACGTGTGGAACGCCCATTCCTACTGGCAAACCTAGAGACCTACTCCCATTAACATCTACATACTTGAATTCTATCACTAAGGTAGCTGGCAACAAGATTGAGTGCGGTATCTCTAATACCATAAAGTTTCAATTTAAGTAAAAGTGTATTATCTTCCACACAGTCAAAGGCCTTTGATAGGTCACAAAAAACACCAATGGCATCCTTCGAGTTTTCCCAAGCATTAAAAATATGCTTTAACAAAGTTACACCGGCATCAACAGTGGAGCGACCCTTAGTAAAGCCATACTGTTCACTGTGAAATAAATTATTTGTGTGAAAGTGGCTATCTAATTGAGGCAAAATAATCTTTTCAAAAATTTTACTAATAGCAGGCAAGATAGAAATTGGCTGAAAATTACTAGGGTCGCTCTTTGATCCCTTTTTGAATAATGGTATTACTTTACTGTGTTTCATTAGATCAGGAAATACTCCTGTATCTACGCATCTGTTGAATATTGCAGCTAAATATGGAGCTAAGCTAGAAATAATTTGTTGAACAAGTTTAACAGAAATGCCCCATAAGTCAACAGATTTTTTATTATTAAGCGTCTTGAATACCTTCAGTATGTCATTGGTGTCAATATATTTCAAATTAAAAAGCACATCACACTCATTCACATTGCCCCTAACCAACATTTCTGCTTTGCTTGGACATGAATCTAGACAGCTGGTTGTATTCACTGGTATGTTTATGAAGAAATTGTTGTGCAACATCAGTTTTCCTAGTAATAATTTCACCATTAAATTTTAATTCATAATTGTTTACTACCAATTTAGCTCGACCAGTCTCATTGTTAATGATGCTCCAAGTAGTTTTAATTTTGTTCTTGGATTCTTTGATTTTATTGCTTAAATATAAGGATTTGGCTAAAGCACATGTCCTCTTAAAAACCTTTGAATATGTTCTAACATATTGAATAAATTCAGGATTAAAATTGTATTTATTCATACCATATACTCGTAGTAGACCAGTGCAGATACGTTAGAAAACGGAAAAAGTAAAATAAAATTACAGTAGGATGAAACCCACTGGAGAAGGAAGAGAATATAGCGATCATTAAAGGAAAAATAAATTACGGGCGATCTGAGGTCGGGAAGTGGATGGGGTTGCGATTTTAACGTTAAAAAAGGGTTTTTCTTGATTGCCAGCAAAACTACAAGTCCTACGGGAAAAACGTCAATGGCAAAGTTGTAGGTAATAAAAAAATCTACAACTTTTGTATTTACACTTTATTCACACGACGTTGTGTAATTAATGTGATAATTTATTATATGTGAAAAAATTCAAATAACCAAGTTTTTGGTTTTTTATTTTTAACTTTTACAATAGTTTTTTCTTTTACATGAAATTTGGTGAAAACTTGCCTTTTTATGTTCCGAACACATTGCTAATGTTTTTTTATTTAAAATATTTATTTTTACGCCTTATTTTGACTTAATATCGAAATAAAACCCTAATTTTCAATTGAAAATTCTCACGTCAATATATCAGCTTTTTTTTTTAAATTGTTCGGCGTTTTGTTCTTTGAAATCTCTACTTTCTGATTGTGTGAATAAAATATACATTTTATTCACAACATCAGAAAGTAGAGAATTATTCATAAAAATACATGTCAGGGCTGGGATCCACCTAGCTCTTCCCCTTTTCGTAGTCAATACTGGGAATCTTGGCAGCAACATCATTACTAAAGTGTTTGAGGCGAGCAGAGGTCATTGGCCTACATGTAATTTCTTGTACTTTAGGGGTTGTATTAGTTGGAATTACAACCTTTTGCCCGCAGTGATCCGATGTCAATTCAGTTGAAACAGCCTTACTTAATGTTTTTTGCAATTGTCTTTATTTAAGCATGTAGACGAATGTGAGGTTATTCTGGTTGGTTCAGAGAACAAAACATTTAAATTAAATGACCTAAATAAGCTAACTAACCTAGTACAAATTGGTGATTTTTCCAACAAATTGACATTAAAATCGCCACATACGATTATAGACTTCCTACTAGAAATTATGTGTTTTAAGACATTCTCTATGATGCTTTCAAACTGTGAAAAGTCGCTTTGTGGTGGTCGATACCCACACACTATAATATGTTGTTCAAGCTCAACAGAAGAAATCTCAGCAGTGCGCTCGATAGAAAGTTTAGCTATATACTTACGTTCTTTATATTTCAAACTATTACATACATATATTAGAGAGCCATCACGAATAGCCTTCTTTCTTACGAATGCACTTATACCCGTAACTGAGTAATGTTGATTCACGTTGAGTCACTATGACATGTCCTATTGTACAATAATAAATTTAATTTACCTATCTGCCTGTGTTGGTCGTCTGTGAGAGCATATGAATAAGGCAATGCACAAATAATAAAGCTACATCCTATTTTTGTGCTAAGATCTATCATTAAGTCTGTTAATTTTATGAGACTGTTTTTGGAGACTAATGAGCTGTCACTATACAATATGATGACAGTAGTTTGTGCATTCAAGTCGGCATTCTTAATCTTATCAACTAGGGTACAAGACTGAGCTCCAGGTGAACAATAGTTTTGTACTGGTCGCTCAGCGTAATGATCAATTAAGCACCCTAAACCCACTCCCAGTTGGTCTGAAAAAAATATTATATTCTTACTGTCAGTCTTTACTGGATGCAGTTTGTTTTGTGTATTATACTGACATCCATGTGCATTCAGTTGAACAACTGGAACAGTAATTATTAGAGTTGGATAATGAGATAAGTTGTTTTAAATTTTCTCGACCAACTCTTGAAATTTCCTCATATTTTAAGATGTATTCATGAGTCTCATTCTGGTGTTCCATTATAGTTCTAGTGAGTTGAGCTTGTAGAATTGATACTTGTGCTTGCAACTCACTTGTGTGTTGTTCATATAACAACCTACCAGAAACTAACTCTTCATTTGATTCCTCAAGCTTTAATAAAAGAGACTCACACTCTTTATTTAATTTACAGTTATCTTTTGCATACTGACTCAATTTGGTAGACCACTTAGGACCAGATCTAAGTTTCTTAATTTATTTATTTAACTTAACTAATTTTCTAAATTTATTCTTACTAAGACATTTTTGAAACAGTTACATTTAAGAGCTTTTAGCACATTAATTTTGTCACCCAGGAGCTCAGAGAATAAGTTGTAGGTAGCAGTACTGTTAAAGGCCGCAATTGTGTCTTCTAGAGTTGAAATTCTGCCATAAGCCTCATTGAGACTTGCTTCTAACTCCGCATTGCGGCTAAGTTCCATATGCTCTATATGCAGCTCCGTGAGTTGTGTCTTCAGCTCAGATATACGGTCATTCACAATTATAATTTCTTCTTCACAGTCAATGCGTTCCCTTAATAGTTGGCTGAAAGTTGAAGAGTAATCCCTGATTCAAATGTATCTCTCAAGTAACTATCGTGTTATAAATAAAGTAAAATTATTTGTATTATAAAATAGAGTTACATACATACAAATAAAAGTATTAAACACAAAAAACAGGTGCAAAAATTTCTATACTTAAATAACTTAAAATACATTAAAAGAAAAAAAAAAGAAAAGAAAGGAAAATTTAATTTAGAGGGCGTCATGGTAATCCTCCACATCGCCGTCAATTGGGAGCGTGCCCAGAATGCTGGCAGCATTGCCACGTTGTATGGCAATGCTGATCTTTTGCGCCAAATACAGGCCAGCCTTCTGGTCACGCGAGGCGTCGACCAATCTCTTTGTTGGTTTTTTTTTCTATCGTGTTGCATTTCAATAACTTCTTCTTGAAGTTCATCAGGCATCTCATAAACATTGATAATGAAGTGATTGCGAATCAGTTTTTAAGTACTTTTGTCCTCCCAGTCAGGAAAGTAGCGAACGAATTCACTTTTTAAGTTTTTGAAATGGAGTAATATGTTTATCTGCATTTTTTGTTTAACCTCGGCACACTGTCCGTCAATTATGTTACTGAGCGTACCAAGCGCAGAAAAGTTTTTCCTTTCGATTTTGTTGTACCATAGGTCGATTTTAGCGATAAATGTTATATGTATGTTTGTGTAGCGGTTTTGTCTTCATGACCAAGCAAAACCAATTGTTAATTCTAAATCACAGAACTGGTCCGATAGCTCTTTGTTTTCCTTGTTAGATAAGAATATTTTTACTTGCTCTCTTAGTTCGTACAACCTCGACAGCATGTTTCCTTTGGAAAGCCAAAGTACTTCTGTGTGGAAAAGCTGAGTTTCGTGTTCAGAGTTCATATTAGAGCACGTATCATGCTTGAAGAGACGAGTATTTAGTGCACTACTTTTTGTAAAGTTAACTAATTTTATAGCTGTCTTCATCGTCAGAGCAAAACCTTCCGGGAGTGTTTTGGCTGCCAATGCTTGACGATGAATAACACAGTGCGTCGTGATGGCAGATGAATTTTTAGATTTTATAAGCGCTGCATGACCAGATCGGGAACCAAGCATTGCAGGGGCGCCATTCGTACAAACTCCCGCAAGCTTTTCCCACATAACTCCATGTTTCTCCAAATGTTGAGTTATTACATCCATAACATCTGCACCTTGCGACGTCGTTTCAAGTTCTTTGCACAATAGTAACTCTGTTCTACTTTAAAAGTTTTATTTTCATCCAAAAATCGAACATGCACAAGTAATTGGCAACATTGCGACACGGCAGTAGATTCATCACATTGTAATGCAAAATAAGGACTACTTTTTATTTTGTTAATAGCTTGTTCTTCAATATCAGTTGACATTCTTTGAATTCGCGACTGTGTCATTTTAAAGTGGTATTTCACGAATTTTCTTTTGAGCCTAAATGCTGTCTAATTACCTAATTGCTGTCCTAAATGTTCTTCTACAATTTTGAGCATACAAGGCTTTATTAGAGATTTAGGCTTTATTAAAGACTCTGTCACACGCAACTTTCTCACTCACTCACGCGCCTCGAGTCTCTGTCGGGCGTTGACGCGCTTGGGTAATGTTGTGTTGACTCATATCACTTATTTATTGGCATAGCTCGCGGACCACTTGAGATGCTTCCAAGGACCACTAGTGGTCTGTGGACCACCGGTTAAGAACCACTGTGTTAGAGGAATAGCCGTGAAAAAGAGAAATATAAAATTAAAATATTTTTCTTCTCCGTATTGCTATCAGCCATATTTTATTTCGGATATTTTATTCTATGGTTCTATATCAATAATAGAACACATTTCCATAAATAAATTTTACTTTTTTATGCCACCAAATCCGAGTAAAAATATCCGAGAAACAAGGAAATCATAGACACAACGTTATTCATTGCAATAATACTATCAAACACGCGCGCGATGCGACAGGGGTACGGGACGTGCATGGACGCGGGGTGCGGGCCGTGGTGCCGTGCCGGCCGCGTGGCGCGCGGCAGTCGACTCGGGCGCATCGAGAAAGTGGCACGTGTCGCACTTTCGCGCAAGCGCCGACGCACTCGCCGCGCGCCGGTCGTAACTCGTTAGAATGACGTCCCAACGATTTTCAAATCGCGAGTGCTACGAAATGGTACTAATTTATTTACTCAGTGGTGAAAGCCTTCGTGCAGCTAGAACAATGTACGAACAAGAAAGTGTACCTCGTATGCAAGCTCAAGGAGTTAACAACCCAGTAGTTCCAAGTGAACGGAATATTTTAGCGGCCAACCAAAGGCTTTTGGATCATGGCCAGTTCACAACCCCTAGCCATGCACTAGGGTAGGGCAGACCTCGCCTGGCTACTGATGTCGAAGACTTGATCTTCGAATTCTTCGAAAGGGATCCACGAGCCAGCACATACGATGCAGCACTTCGCTTCGGTGTGAGCCAGCCCGCAGTGTGGAGATGTTGAGAATGGAACGCAACCTAGTGTGTAGTTTTGCCGCTAGGCGGCGCCTTTTTTCCTTTATCTCTCTGCTCTACTCACGATTGTACGGATTGTAACGGTGTATTTCAACAATAAAACTAAAATACTGCAAAATACTTGTGTTTATTCAAAATACTCCTACATGGTAGCAGAGCGTGGTTCCCTGAACAGCATCAAGTATATTCGTGCACAGTATTCCGTAGTTTTTCGGTGTGAGGAAAAGTTAGGTTATAATATACACGTGCAACTGACCGGGTGCCGGCGAATTGAAAAACATTGAAAATGAGTTCGCACTCAACACATGCCATATTCAATCTTGAAAAATTGACCGGACGTGACAACTTCGCGACTTGGAAGTTCAGCGTCAAGACTAACTTGGAGCACGAGGACTTATGGCAGTTTGTGGAGCCCGAGAGTGACAAACCAGTTGACACCAGCAGGGATATCAAGGCGAAGTCCAAGCTGATATTGCTGTTGGAACCGCAAAACTACGTTCATGTTCAAAATTGTAAGACCGCTAAAGAGGTGTGGCACAATTTACAAAAAGCTTTTGATGATAGCGGGTTGACTAGACGAGTTGGATTACTAAAGGACTTAGTCAATACGACACTAGATAGTAGCGGTAATGTGGAGTCATACATCAACAAAATAATGACCACAGCTCATAAACTGCGCAACATAGGGTTCGAAGTAAACAATGAGTGGCTTGGCACCTTGATGCTGGCCGGTTTGCCCGACATCTATACTCCCATGATCATGGGACTTGAGAGTTCCGGCGTGACGATCAGTGCCGACCATGTGAAAACCAAACTCCTACAGGAGGTTGAATCGGCAGATACGAGCACTGCTTTATATGCTGGCTCAAAGTCCAGGAAACAACATCACACGCAGCATCCATGGACAAAAGGGCCAAGATGCTTCAACTGTAATAAATATGGACACTTTGCTAAGTTTTGTAAAGGCCCTAGGAAGAATGAGAATGAAGAAAAAGACAGGTTTTATTGCAGCTTTTTCAGCCTTTTCAGGAGATAACCAAAGGAAATGGTATGTAGACTCAGGTGCATCAATGCATATGACTGGAAATAGACAGTGGATGTAAAATGTCACAAAGCCACCGGTGAAGAGTATCAGGGTCGCTAATAGTGAGCCACTGGCGGTGAAGGGAGTTGGATACACAGATGTCAAACTAGCGCAGGGTAAGAACATTCAGTTAAAAAATGTTTTATATGTCCCTGGCCTAGCTGTAAATTTACTCTCAGTGAGCACTATTGTTAATAGTGGCTATAAAGTAACATTTACTCATAGAGGTTGTGAAGTTCATGATTCATATAATAAGTTTATATGTTCTGCAACCCTGAATAATAAATTATACTCTTTGGATACAGAATGCAATTCTGAAAGTGCACATTTGAGCTCTAGTGAGGAGAAAATATGTAGTGACACTTACCTGTGGCACCTGCGTATGGGTCACTTAAATTTTCCAGATGTGAACAAGCTGCCTGCCTGTGTGATGGGTGTGAGTTTCACTAAAACTGAAGATAATAATCCAAAATGTGTATCCTGCTTAGAGGGCAAGCAGTCGAGGTTGCCATTTAAGAATATTGGTTCCAGAGCTACCAGACCATTGGAGCTTGTTCATTCTGACCTCTGTGGACCCATGGAGAATTTGAGCTGCTCAGGTATGAAGTATTACATTACTTTTATAGATGACTTCACACGGATGGTGTATGTGTACTTCATGGAAAATAAAACAAAAGTGTTGGACACTTTCAGGGACTATAAAAATAAGGTTGAAATCCATTGTTTTCAGAAAATAAAAATATTAAGAACTGATAATGGTTCTGAGTATTGCAATACTCTTTTTGAAAACTTTTTATCTAACAATGGTATAGTACACCAGACTTACACTCCTTATACTCCTCAACATAACGGATTAGCCGAGCGGATGAATCGATCATTGGTTGAGAAAGCTAGGTGCATGCTGTTTTATGCAAACCTGCAGAAAATACTTTGGGCTGAGGCAGTGGGAACAGCTGCATACATCCTGAATCGTTCTCCCAATAAAGCTTTACATGGTAAGACACCCTTTGAAATGTGGACTGGCAGTAAACCAGACTTGTCCCACTTAAGAATATTTGGCTCGGAAGCAATGGTTCACGTAACCAAGGAAAGGCGGCAAAAGTGGGACAAGAAGTCAAAAAGGATGATACTAGTAGGATACTGCGACAATACAAAAGGATATCGTCTATTGCATGAAAAGACATACAAAGTTGTTAAAAGCAGAGATGTTATCTTCTTTGAGAATTACACAAGTACAAAAACAAACATTAATAATGTTTCAGTCTCATCTAATAATAATCAAAATTTACAGATGGTATGACAGTCATCAGGCAGCCAACCTACTTCCACAAGTCATACTAGCTGTACCCCGGCACCCACAGAAGTACCCCTTTCTGAGGTAGAAAATCTTGCATCGTCAGGTGAGCATCTTAATACTGATTCTGTAGCAAATGAGGACTCTGATCATGATTCTAGTGACTATGCGACAGACACAGGAGATTTAGATGAAACATACATGCCACCAAGACATGCACGCATGCAGCACCAGCCCATCTCATTGAGGCCTCGTATTAGAACAAGAAGAAATAACACACAAGCAGAAGAAAACAGTATGTTTTGTTTACTATCTAGTTTCTCAGATCCCCAAACAGTTGAGGAGGCACTCTCATCACCGTATGCCGAACAATGGAAGTAGTATATTATTGGGCATTCTGGCCCACCTGTCGCTCGGCGATCACGGCTCGCCTCGCTCCAAACGGTGGGCCAAAATGCCCAATAATAAAACGGTGGGCCAGAATCCCCTATGATACACAATCAATATCATGTTAAATACTCGATAGCAATACAGTTTTAATTCATAAACGTCTCATTTGTCATTGATTTCATTGTTGGTATTGCGTTCTGTTTATAACGCTTAGTTGAATGCAATGTGCATACAACAACTACGATCGCTAGTTTACCCCACGATCGCGTCACAATCAGAGCTCGTTCAGAGTGCATGCCTAATGTGAACGCGAATGTCTCGAGCCAACTCAACGCTATGCGATCGTACATCGGGCACGCACACGCTCCTGCGTCCACGCCACGTCAATTTAGTCAGAACGAACACATAGGTGCTTACATCGAATGTGCTCGCTCAAATAGGAAACGAACAGTGCACAGCTGCGTTAAGCGTTCAGTCGATTAGGAACGAAATAAAACATCACAACGAACGTACAAAGCTTTTATTATTTAATTTATTTACATGAAGTAAATTTTGGTCGCTCATCAAAGAGCTTGTCTATAGCATGTACTAAGGCCTGCAGTTTTCGCCATTCACTAGAATCTTGATTTGTTTGAAATTTTATTCGCACCAGAGCCTTCTTCCAGAGTTCCATGGATTCGGTTTCACGAGCGTCCCCGGTGTGATAGACTTTAAAGTCTATGTAGTAATCTCCCGTTGTGTTTGATGTTCGCCGTTCACAGCCATTTGCCACTCGATTCACGAAGAACGAAGACAACACAGGCGATGAAACATCTTCTAAGCATTCGTCGCTACGATCTTTCCTGAGACTGAATACGTCGATAGACGTAGGCTTTTTCCTGGAACAAGCAAACAATTTTATTTACATGATAATTAATCTTATCTATGCAATGACGATATCTATCGAGATCTTACAATGGGATCTAATGGGTAATCTATAAGTGTAAAATATAAAAACAAAATCACTTGCCATATTTATCTGTTCGTTCCATTAGATCTTTTAAACTATGCAATGGATTTTGATATGGTTTTCACTAATAAAAAGAGCGATTAATACAGAAGGACATTTTTGTATTATAATTTGTAAACGTGTGCGAAACCGAAGCGTTCGATAGCGAGTTAATAATTAATTACCTTATACTGGTAAGCGATTTCTTCGCTGAAGTATTTTTGCTCTTGCTCGCATTAGATGCGCGCTTACGAGATGGTTCAGCACTGCTTTCAATGCTATGAGTTGAGCCGTTGTATTGTTGATCACACTCAGAGTCGGACCTGAAACATCAAATATATATTTTTACTTTAGTTTATACTTACCCAATCTTTAGTTCCAAATGTCGATCGAACCTACAAATGTTATGACAGTGGTTCATAAGAACGAACGACATAAAATAGATACACAGATATTGTTGTAGCGGTGGTAGCCTAGTGGTCATGGCATTGGGTTTGCACGTGTAATTAACTTTACCGGTTATCTTAAAAACGAACTGAGCTGTTAAAGCCTGTTAACAACTATCGATCATATTCATAGGTTTTACATGCCACCAAGGCGTGAGATGTCACACAGACCGTCACTGAGAGTTCCTTTACAGAAATACTTATCTCATATTCTGAGACGTGCAAGTAACAAGCCCCAGACTTCATACACAACACTCTCACTTACACTCCATGTAGGTACACTTGTAATAACTTAATCTATTGTGATGTCAATACATTAAATTATTGCAAGTGTAAAAGCACTACATACCTAGTATAAAGTATGAAACAATTACTTTATATAAAAAAAAATTACTTACATTTTGGATCCCTTTCGAAGGTTGAGTCTTTTGATTCCTTGTTAGGTGCACACTAATAGGTTAGGAAATGAAAGGGTTTTTTAGTCTCCCTGCCGGTCAAGCAAGCTTGGCTCCAGCGAGTCTAGATTATTAGTGGACTAAGAGGTTAGGAGGTGAAAGGGTTTTTTAGTCTCCCTGTCGGTCAAGCAAGCTTGGCGCCAGCGAGTCTAGATTATTTGAGGACAATAAATGAGTAACTTAGCTTTTCGAAACTGTAGCTTATAAGCCAAAAATGATAGTAAATTTAACAAGTTAAAATTACCTCAATCAATTAGGAAATTACAACAAAACCTACTTTTTTCCTTGTACGTATTATACATGTTCAAACGCATGACTAAGGGATTTATTAATTGGAAAGAATAGCTGATTTAGGATTTAATTATTGTAATATGTTATTAGTAATGTGCACGATTCTGACATTGCATAGAATGCCTAATCACTATGGAGTACCTATGTTTGATAGGTATAGAATAAGTATTGTACAGAAGGCCTAGCGTGGATTTGTTAAAGTATTATTATATGAAAGATTAAGAAACCACAACTAGCCTTACCTATTCGAGTTTGACCATACAACATGATCACGGAATACAAAAAAACATTTCTCTGTTACGTGAAAATCATGATATAATCTTAAATCTGACCTTTAAAATATGTTTTATACATTAGTAACTTAATTTTTGTCATTCTTTACTATTTATAAGTGATTATAAAATATAGTTTACCTATGCCATACTTTGACTGAATGTTAAAGTTTGTTATTGGACCAGTTTACATATATTAACGGTAACATAAACAAAAAGTCCAATATCGAATATTGTGTTACAAGTCGTATAGCATGTCTAGGAACTTAGGGTTGTCAAGAACGATAAAACAAATATTTCAATCGATTCACACATTATTTGATTATTACCAGTACCAACTTGTGATATAATGATACTTACTGTTATGCGTATAAATAAACTGGTTAGGAAATGACTAGGGCTATGATGAAAATAGTAATTAAATTTATCCGATAATGATATCATCCAACACCCATGCGAAAAATATCAATCTCTTCGAATTAACTTAATTTTCTGAATATAAGACACCAACAAACTGAAGTACCTAAACAACGTCATTCATGTTAAAAGTTGTTTGCCAACCCCGATTGAATTTGTTTACTTAGAAAAAATTTTATAGGTAGGTACTCTAATTACGAACGGATGTAATGTTAAACTTGTTTATTGTAAAGTATTGTTGATCTTGAGTACATACATACATTGTGCGCACACAGTTAATAATATTCAAATATTCGTGTAAAATATGCGTGGAAATGTTGTAAAAAGAACAATGGCAGAATTCGGTCTGGGTTTGTTGTGGCGACCTTAAACTTCATAAGAACAAAACAAATTGTTATTTTTTTCTACGATTTTTAATATTTTCACTTTGTCTCGTTAAAGCTGGCGTATTTTATGATGATAAAAAGCATTCCAATTGATTACGAACTAGGTGACTACTTTATTATTTGATTGTTGCCATAGACAATGGTGTGACAGGAATAGACGAGAGTGCTATTTATCCGTATCGATTATTAAAATATAATTATTAAAATGCAGTTATTTAATGTTTAATTGATATTATATCAATAAGCTAATAATTTTTGAAGCAAAACAACTTTTTAATCAAATAAAAACGTCACAGCATCGTTTTAATGTTGTATCGATTTCACATAAAATCGATTTAAAATGTGCAGCTCTGCTTTTGTCTTTGGCTGTGACAGGTAGATGCTACAAATACTTCTGCGTTTTGATGTCAATCTGACATAATTTCATTTGATATTTCAAACGTACCTACATTTTTCATTCTTAACTAAAAACTAAAACACCGATATCTTATTTTTCCGGGTTTGCCGAGTGAAAATAGAATCATTTATAGACTCTGTTACTTACGCCGAATTTTTTAATATATTTTTTATTACGGTGCGCTTCAATTTAATTTCAGACATTTCGATGTATGGAGATCTGCCAGTGTCCTTTGTTGAATACAATCCTTGGAGAAAACATATCATCTATTGGTAATTATGTTTAACTGTTATTTATTTGTAGATGTCAGTTTCACTTAACTTTTTCATACATGACATTTAATATAATGAATATATAATTTACAAACCCACTTATTTTTCAGATACTTACTTGAAAGCAAAGCAAAATACGAAGCATAATGCTTAAAGAGTGTTTTATAAGAACCAGATGACGTCATTTTGCTAAAACTCCACATACATACTTATTTTGAAGCGAAATCAACATCCTCAGTTACATAAGGTAAATATGACTAATATCCCAAGCTTGTGTTTTTGATAGTAATGAAAGTTGTTAATATTCTTTATGAGAACTATTATATTAAGTAGATGTTTTGTCTAATTTCAGAACATAAGCTGCGGTTTTGGTTGCAGACAAAGTTTTATACGTTGGAAGGCTAAAGAGAAGATATAATAAATATATATTTATTTTATGAAAAGGATACCTTGACAATAATAAACAAAAACAATTGTGCATAAGAACATAAGGTTGGTATTTCATTAGTTTGCAATTTCATAAATTATATTTAGTTTAACTATGAATGAAGTTAGTGATTGTTTTATTATGCTGTTATTTATGTATCTGATTTCACAGTTCCACGAAAGCAATTCGCACGGATAGTAAAGTAGTAACGAGTCACGGAATCGCTTAATCACTGTTTGTGGGTTCGATCCCATGCGAAATAAATATTTATGTGATATTCCAAAAGTTTTACTGAATTTTGTTGTATTAATTGTTGGTTTGACTTATATAAGAATGATCATTTTATATATTATGTTACATATGAATTGTATCTCTTTTCAGGACACAATTTGTAGAGGTCAAGTACATAATATACGAGTATTCAACTATCGACTGAAGGTGCGAAGACCTAACTGCAAAATTATTTATAAATAAGTACTTTAAGTTAATATATATTTAGCAGCTAACTTGCTACTTCTGTAATATTTAATTTTAAAATGCCTTTCTGTTCAGCTTGCAACATAGAAGTGAATTTTCATCGCTGGAATGGTCACTTACGAACTAATAAACATAAAAATAATAGTTCTGTACGTATTGATGAAAACATTGAGATTATACATTCTAGTTTTAAAGGACGTATTACAAGTTATCGAATTTCTGCACCTAAAAGTAAATTAAATATATATCCAGAATGTTTTTTAAATAATATTCAAGAAAAAGTAAAATCTTTAATACACCGCTCGCTTCAAAATCATTGTTCTGTCAAAGTAAATTTTGAATATTTTGCATTTTTCGTAATGTTTAAGAACGATTTACAAGAGTTGAAATCTTTTGCAACAAAAAAATAATATTATTCATTTAAATTACAATTTCTTGTTCACGTACGAAAAAAATGTAGCACAGTTATTAAAAAAGATTGAAGAATTTCAAGGTAGAGATAGTGGATGGTCATTTCTAAGTAATTCTCATTTAGAAATAAATATTAATAAATATCAACCTCTGAGTGGATCACAATTTATAGATTTACCGAAATTTATAAAGAATAAAAAAGCATGCATAAATATTCAAAACGATGACAAGTATTGTTTTCTATGGTGTGTTGTTGCAGCTTTATATCCAACGACTCGACATTCTGAGAGAGTCACGTCATATCCTCATTTCCGTGATATCTTAAACACAAATGGGATTTCGTTCCCCATCACCTTTTCAGACATTAGCATTTTCGAAAGAAACAATCCTTCTTTAAATATTTATGTTTACGGTTTGAAAGGTAGTAAGACTGTAACAGGTCCTCTATATAAACCCGATAAAATCAAAACTGGGTCAAAAATAATTCACTTACTCTTTTTAGAAAATGTTAATTCGTCGCATTATTGCCTTATTAAGGATTTACCGCGTTTAGTTAAAAGTCAAATTACTAAACATCACAGTAAATTATATTTTTGCGAAACCTGTTTATTATTTTTTCCCAGTGAGGATAAATTTGAAAATCATTTGTGTGGAGGAATTGTTACTATTTTGCCTGATAAAGGATCATATATACAATTTAAAAATTTTAACAGAAAACAAAACATCGCCTTTGCTATCTATGCTGATTTCGAAACATTACTTGAACCGATTTCCAACCACGAATCTGATACTGCCAATACGTCACGCTTACAACGACACATTCCGGCTGCCTTTGCGTATAATATTGTTTCTTCATACGATAATAATTTCAATGAATTCAAAATGTATCGCGGAATTGATTGTGTTTCCAAATTTATCGATTCTCTTACGGAAGACATTAAGAAAATTTATAGTATATTGACTAAAAATATTCCGATTATATTTTCTGAAAAAGATATGATTGATTTTAAAAAAGCTCAAAGATGTCACATTTGTCAACATTTGTTATGGAATAGTAAAGTCAGAGATCATTGTCATATTACGGGTCGATATAGGGGTGCAGCCCATCGACATTGTAATTTACAGTATAGAATACCTATGTTCATACCAATATTTTTTCATAATTTATCAGGCTATGACTCATTTATTTATTAAAAAATTAGGTGAAACGCCTGGCAAATTACACATTATACCTAAAACTAAAGAAAAATATATTTCATTTTCTAAATTTATACAAATCGACGATAGCAATTATGTACAGGTTAGATTTTTAGATTCATTTCATTTTCTTGCTACAAGTTTAGATAAGCTGTCAAAAACTATGCAAATAAAAGATTTTATTAATTTGCGCTTGCATTTCCCTAAAGATGAACAGTTTCAATTACTTACACGAAAAGGCGTTTACCCTTACGATTACATGAAGAATTGGAAATGTTATGAAGATAGAACATTGCCAGAAAAGCATTTATTTTTTAACTCACTCTGCGATGAGCATATTTCACAAGAAGATTATGACCATGCTAAATTGGTTTGGAGCAAATTTAACATAAAAACATTAGGTGAATATACCGATTTATATTTAAAGACTGATGTGCTTTTACTTACTGATATATTCCAAAATTTCCGAAAAACTTGCATGTTACATTATAAGCTCGACCCTGCATTTTATATAACTGCACCTAGCTTATCATTTGATGCCATGCTTTTAAGGACAGGTGTTAAATTAGAGCTCATAACGGATTTATCTATAGTGCAAATGATACAAAGTGGTATTAGAGGGGGTTTATGTATGTGTTCTCATCGTTATGCTGAAGCTAATAATAAATATATGACTTCGTATGATACTATGAAACCTCAGAGTTTCATAACCTATTTGGATTGTAACAATCTTTATGGTTTCAGTATGTGTCAGTACTTACCCCATTCAGATTTTCGATTTTTAAATCAATCCGAAGTAGATCAGTTGCAAATAGAAAATATTAGAGACAACGCAGAGTGGGGGTTTATATTAGAAGTTGATCTTTTTTATCCTGAATCCTTGCATATTTTACATAATGATTTACCTTTTTGTCCTGAAAAATGCATACCACCAGGAGGAAAAACGAAAAAACTTATTTCAAATCTTTATAATAAGTATAACTATGTAATTCATTATGTTCACCTCAAAAAATGTCTTGAACATGGGTTAATATTACGCAAAATACACAGAGTCATTACATTTCGTCAAAGTGCATATTTGAAAGAATATATTGAGTTAAATGCCCATCTACGACAAAGCGCAAAAAGTGTATTTGAACAGGATTTCTTTAAATTGTTAAATAATAGCGTTTTCGGGAAAACATTAGAAAACACAGAAAAAAGAGTAACTGTTCATTTAGTTAACTCATGGAATCCCTCAAATAATACAACTAAAAAATCTCTCTGCGCTGAAAAACTGGTTAGCAATCCTTATTTTCATAGTGCAACAGTTTTATCGGAAAACTTACTAGCAATTCAGATGAAGCCTGATCATATAATTTTAGATAAACCAATATATATTGGCTTTACTGTTTTAGAGCTTTCTAAATCACATATGTATAATTTTCATTACAATATAGTTAAACCTGTAGCAAGACAATATTTAGTGAACGTTAACGGTAACGATAGCCCCACGTTGGGCGCCAAATGTAGGGCGATAGGGTTACCAGTGTAGAAATTATAGACTTCTTGGGTAGCTTTGACCGTTTATTCTATATTTCTTCATACATACATTTACCAACTTATACTTATGCATATACGTATATAACCCTATGTGAGGGGCGAAGAGGACTGCGGGGCTATCGCTCTTCACTTCCTCCCTACGCTTCGCGAGTGTCTAAAGAGGACTGCGGGGCTATCGCTCTTTAAACCTCGGTACTTAGCTAACCTGATGACTGCGGGGCTATCGATCAGGTTCGCTATATCTACTGGACACCAGAGTGGACTGCGGGGCTATCGCACTCTGAGTCGCCTAGCGAGCGAATGAATAAATCTTCGATGCGCATGAGCTTATATAGGCGGGTCTTGTCCCACCACTTCCATGACGTCGTATGCGATGCACGTTGAGTGAAACAGATAGTCGGTGTGCGAGCGGGAAAGTATTCGAGTCCGCGCGTAATGATAATATTGTCTTGCTACAAACCTTATTATAATGACAGAGTAAAATTGTGTTATACCGATACAGATTCTTTTGTTTATGTAATATATACTGAAGACTTTTATAATGACTTAAAGTGTAAATTTTTACAATATTTTGATACTAGCAACTATAGTTCGCAAAATGAATTTAAGATACCACAAATCAATAAAAAAGTGCCTGGATTATTTAAAGATGAAATGGGTGGCACTCTTATTACAGAATTTGTTGGATTGAGGTCAAAGTTATATTCTTTAAAAACGAACAATAATGTAATTAAAAAAGCAAAAGGTGTCAAATCTGGTGTGGTACGTGAATTAACCATAAATGATTATCAAAATGTTTTATTTAATATAGACGTTATTCAGCACAACTGCTAACATGTCCAGTTAAACCGCATACCTCGGTCAAAGATTGGTACATCACTGTACGAGACTATAGTAAAGAAAACCAAACCAAATTTCAAAATTGTATTGATTCTTTAAGTTTTAATGAGGTCTTTACTTCGAAGGATCCAAATGTTGCTTTCTCAAACTTTTATGAATTATTTGGTCTGTTTTATGACCTCTGTTTTCCTTTTAAACAAGTTAAGCAATCAAATATTGTGCGACCACGCTGGCTGTCTAAAGGTATTAGAGTATGTTGTAAACGAAAGCGTCAACTTTTGTGGGAATACAGGAAAAAACGTACTAATAGCTGTAAAATTCAGTACAAAGCTTTAGCACTAAGATTAAATCGCATTATTAAATTAACACAAAAGGCTCAAAACGACAATTTTATTAATAGAGCCACTAATAAGTCCAAAGCTACATGGAGGGTTATCCGCAACCACCAACGTAATATACAAAATGAACTAATACAGCACATTAATGTTGATGGTATTATCATAAAAGATCCTACACAAATGGCGAATCATTTTAATAATTTTTTCGCTGACAAAGTCCATCAATCATTACCAATTGGTCAAGAGATGCAAATACCTAACCAGCTGAAATCGTTATTTATGCATCCCACAATACCTCAAGATATCTATAGAATTATATCAAATTTAAAAAGCACAAACAGTACTGGGTATGATGGTATATCAACTAAAATAATAAAACTTGTATCAGTTCCACTATCACATGTCCTAAGTCATAATAAATCTCTCCATAGCTTATGGCATATTTCCTGACCAGTTAAAATTGACTATTATTAAACCTTTATTTAAGAAAAATGATAAACATGACTTATGTAATTATCGACCTATAGCACTAGTACCCGTTATATCAAAAATTTTTGAAAAGGTAATGTTCAATTGTATTTACAATTATTTTGAAATGAATAATTTATTCTGTTCTGAGCAAGTTGGTTTCAGGAAAAATAAGTCCAGTGATATGGCTGTACATAGTTTCCTAACTACAGTGCTAACTAACCTAGACAAAGGTAAACAGGTATGTGCGTTGTTTATGGATTTGACACAAGCCTTTGATTATGTCGATCACAAAATATTGCTGAACAAATTATACGCCTATGGAGTAAGAGGAAATGCTCATGACTTAATTAGGTCTTACTTAAGCCATAGAATGCAAATAACACAGATCACAAGCATAAGTACATCTAGTAAAATTGCGAGTATTACTAACCATACCTCACAAAGCAGAAACGTATCACTTGGTGTTCCCCAAGGTAGTGTTCTGGGTCCGCTACTATTTATTATCTACATAAATGATCTGCCAAAAGTAACAAAGTATAATACAGTCTTATTTGCCGATGATAGCACAATTATATTTACTGGCGATAGCAAACCGCAATTAGAACAGGAAATAAATTTGACATTGAATAATATTATAGCTTGGTTGACATTAAATAATTTAAATCTAAACATTGACAAAACAAATTTTATGACATTCAGGAATAGGGTAAATAAAATCTCAAACATGGACATTACTTGTTTAAATAAAAATATTGCCGAAGTTGATATGACGAAATTTTTGGGGATGTATATTGATAATTCTTTAAATTGGAAAAATCACATCGAAATGCTTTGCAATAGAGTCAATACGTTTTCATATGCATTGTATATGCTAAGAAAATCAGCAAGTCAAGCAACTGTGTTGACTGCATATCATGGATATGTTGCGCCTCTTTTAAGGTATGGTATCATGTTTTGGGGCAACTCAACTGATAAAGAAGCTGTTTTTGTGGCACAGAAAAGGTGTGTAAGGTCAATATGTCATCTGAAACCTACAGAAAGCTGTAAACCTTTTTTTGCACAGCTGAATATATTAACACTCCCATGTTTGTATATATTGGAAGTGCTTTTGTTTGTAAGGAAAAACATTCAGTTGTTTACAAAACTAAATAGTAAAAGACATAATTTAACTATAACTATGCCACCAAATAAGACAGCTTTATTGAATAAAAGTATATTGTGTATGGCATCACGTATTTACAATAAATTACCCAAATCTATTCTTCAAACTTCAGATTATAATGCATTCAAAAATAGAATAAGATTATTATTACTAAATAAGTGTTACTACTCGGTCAATGAATATTTAAGTGACAAATTTTTATAAATAATTGATTAAGTTTGACATTTCTAATAAATTGACATTATTGATTACATAATTTTAACTCCTTTATAACTATAATATAAATTTAATTAAATATTTATTGACATACTATTCCTGACATTGATATAGGCTTGACATATAAGTTGACATAATAATTATACATTTGCTTTTATTATAATTTCTGCTTAGTATTTATTGTAATTATAAAATATTCACTTGAGATAATATAGTCACTTGAATTTTAACTCAATGATAATATAATATAGACGTATTATACCGCTTTTCTCCTACGTGGACTATTATGAAATGTTAAGAATAGACAGAAAAGTTGTATTTAGCACAATTAAGTAACATTTTGCATGCCTACCTGGCTGAAATATGGTGATACCTTACTACCCCAATTGTAACAACTGATAATATTTGTAACACCCATATATCGCAAATAAACAATTTGAATTTGAATTTGAATTTGAATATTCTGTTCAAATTAATTAAGCATGAAATATTCACGCAAAGTGTAAATAAAATAGCGTTATCTAGTGATGATGATAAACGATTAGTTGCGAATTGTAATGTGACAACTCGAGCATGGGGACATGCGTCAATTTTGAAAGGAAATATGAGTTGATCGTAATTATTTTCATTTAGTCAGTTATCCTGATTTATGTTCAATACGATTTAAGATGACCTTTGTGTAATATTTAGTTAGAACGTTTGTTCAATAGAGAAGTAATCCATCGAAAACATAATCCATTCAAATCAGTGTCAATAGCACTCTCATATAAATATCAAACTGTAATGTTGCAAGCCGGACATAGGAACATGTTCTCATTACAATGTAATTTATTTACTGGAATACCTTTAAATTGAATATTGTAACATAAGTAATGATGTAAATTATTATAATAAAACATGTATGTAATTAATATTGTATAACGTAACAAATAAGGTTCAAATATGTAATTAATACGTATAAATAAAAAAGTTGGTAGTGAACAACAAATGTTTTAATTACATTCCTATGTGCAATAGTCTTATACTGAGAATGGCTTCTACATATCTCTCTATTTTTCATATTGATTTATTTGTTAAAATATTTTTCCAATTAAAACTATTTAGGGTTCAGTTTTCAGAAATACTATGATCATAATTTTAATTTCCGATATTATTCTTCATAATTGTTTGAAATAGAATTAGTTTTTATTATAAGTCAAATCGATTAGATCGATTGAGTAACATTTTGTTTAGTCTATTGAAAATTTCTGACAATGGTCACACTGAACTGTCACTTCCGTTCGCTTCCCGTTGAGAAATTACCACGTTGTCGACTCGTACGTAAAATAAATTGATCGCCCTTTGAATTAACGCGAATTGAATCAACTCGTAATTAACTTAATTAAATTGCCGCTTTTTTGACTCCCGGCACGGTTTGTGACATATTGAACATTTTGTAAAAGGTTATTGTGAGCACACCTTTTTGCATTTCGTGTGAATTGATTAATTGAACTAAATAGAGTAAACCGCTTTGAACGCCGCCTGATCTAGTGCTGGCAACGGTAAATTGATTGTGAACTATTGATTGATATTTGTGAAAATTGTGAATCTGGTATCGACTTCCACGTGCCAACGTGTCCTGAAAACGTCGCGTTTGAAGCTTAATAGCTAAGTATAAGATACTTCATTCATTTATTTTGGCCAATATACTTGTATGAATGTGTCTAATTTAGCTCAAGCCTGACATCAGCAAGGATAGCGGGTAAGTGAAACACATTAATATTAAGATTACTTGTATTCGCTGTGCAACACAGTACAGTTGTGTCTGAGATTTGTTGTGGCTGACAAGGGCTGATGAATAGAGTCACGCTTCCACAAATCTGCTGCAATTGATCCCAGCTCCTTCTAGCCAAAATTCTAGACATCATTTTTTGGTAGCAGAGCGTGGTTAACTGCCTATATTGTAAACTTGTATCTTAGCCGTTGATTGTATCTGAACTCAGATTGGTGTTGTATGAGCTATATATCTCACCTTGTAGACAGTATTGTAGTGTTTGTCAGGTCAGTTATTGACTAAAATACATAATATTTAATTGTATAAGTTGACCTAGATAATTTGAAACACATTGTCACATAACCTCAATCAGTAATTGTTGATTTGTATTGTTGAATAATCTAACTTAAATTTGTTGTTGCATTAATAAGTCAGTTTGTTTGGATACATAACAGCTGTATGTATCAATAAATTTAGTAAATTTAGTTTATTGCATATATTCATAAACATAACAACCAACTTGACCTTGCCACTTGGGCGGGTCACATTAATAAACTTTGTTTTGTTATAATATAAAGATAATATTGTTAGGTAACACATATTCTGTGCTTACTTCCTATTGTATATCATAAATAACACAGTTAGTCTGTCTGTTGCAAATAATTAATTAATGAAGTTGAAGTTTCAACTTTATTAATTTGTTATAAGTTATAACTTTGATAACTTTTGTGTTTGTTTCAATATACTGAAACCTTAAAATTTGTTGGGCAGTAAATAACTGTCACTTGCCTTCACTTGCAGTAAACAGGCTATTACTTTGTTGGTTTCAAAGAATTAAGAAAAATTAAGTTTTGATTGTTAATTTTATTTAGCGCTTGTCCGGGCTCTTTTGAATTTTGATTATGTCAGCTATCAAGGACTTGCGTGCGGCTGCTGGTGCTATTGCGTCAGATTTGCGCTGGTTTGCCTCAGCCAGTGCTTTAGTGAACCGGCCTGATCGCCAGCAGGCCCTACTTCAAAGGTACGAGCGGATTGACGATCGCCTGGCAAGTGTGGAACAGCAATTCCGCACTTTCAGCACTTGCTGTCTTGAAGTGTCAATCAATGATTTCACCGCTGACCAGCGAAATAAGGTCAGCGAAGACTATGCCCAGGTCTTGGACCTGTATGATGCTGTCTCCAATACTGCGAGACAACTAGTTGCCGATAGGGAAGGGCAACCCGGCCTGAAGCAGGAGCTTCCTAGGTCAGCACCGGGGCTGGTGAGTAGGCTCCCTACTTTGGACCTCCCCCATTTTGATGGCTGCCTAGGAAGCTACCTGGGCTTCATTAACTTGTTTGACAGCCTGGTCAATGACAGGGCTGACCTTCGGCCAGCACAAAAATTGGCCTATCTAATGTCGGTTCTGGATGGGGAGGCTAAGGGCCTCATCCAGCACCTGCCCGTGTCTGACGAGGCGTACCAGACGGCTCGGGACCTAATTACCCGTAGGTACCATAACAAGCGTGGCCTCGCCGACACGCATATTGAGCAGATTTTGGGTTTGCCGACGCTCACCCGGGTCTCTGGGTTGCGCACCCAACTGTTGAACCCGCTCTTGGTGGCCATCAACGCACTTAAGTGCCTTGACCTGCCCGTAGACCAATGGTCTTATGTATTGGTGCACATTGTGCTGAAGAAGCTGCCTGCCGACCTGAGGTCGCGTTTTGAGCAGCGCTTTGGTGGGGATAGCGCGACCCATCTGCCCCCCTTTGCTGACCTGGAGAAGTTCCTGGAGGATGAGTGCCGGGTCTTGGACAACTCCGGTGGTGACACGCCGGCTAAGTCGCAGCCGCCCAAGGTCAAGGAGCAGGCTCGCGGTCACACCCGAGCCAATGTCGACCGGCGCCCTCCTCGCTTTGCGGTCACGCAGAGCCCAGCGGAGTGCTCCTACTGCAAGGTCACGGGGCACAGAACGGCCAGTTGTAGGGCATTCTTGGACCTACATGTCGCCTCTCGTAGGCGCATCGCGAATGCCCGCCGCCTTTGCTTCTCTTGCTTGGGGTCCCACTACCAGCGAGACTGCCCAAACTCTCGCCCCTGTCCTCACTGTGGAGGACAGCATTTGGACATTCTCTGTATGAATGCCAGAGAGGTAGGCCGCTTGTCCAACCAGCCAACGCCGCGCACGGGCGGGTGTTTTGAAGGTGGCAGCCGAGGCTCACCGGCGCGTAGCCGAGAGTCGCCTCGCTCAATTGATCGCCACTCACCCCGCTTGGAGAACCGTAGCGTGCGCACGCCTCCTTTCTCTCGCGCACCTGAATGTGCGACCGCCCAGCGTCACCAGCACCATGACTGCTGCCCCAGGTATTCCCCTCCTTTGGCGGAACGTCCCCGCCTTGACTCGCGCCCACCTCGTTTTGGGCGGGTGCGTCATTATGACCCCCCACAGATGGCGCGCGGATCGAGTCATCGCGCGTTTGAGGACTTCAAGCCGCACCCTCATTTTGACTTGCCAGGTCCTGGCCAACGGTCGCCGCCCAGGCAACAATAGGTCATTGACCCCTGCCCTATAACTCCAACCTCCCCCATTGAGACCGTTATCCTACCAACGGTTGCTGTTAGGGTCTGGGGACCCACGGGGACCTCTGTTGTTGTCCGTGCTATATTGGACACAGGTTCACAAGGTTGCATTGTTTCCACTTATTTGGTAGGGCAGGTTAATTTAAATATGGGCTCTTTTTCGAATTGTATACGGGGCATAGGTGACGTAGCCTCTAATGTTGAAGGGCAAGTTAAGGTTTTGTTTGGCCCTGTTGAATCTTCACACCCGAGGATTAGAACCTCGGCTATTGTGCTGAAGAATATTTTGGGCATGCATCCACAGAAACAGCTACCTGCTGCTGTGGTGAATTTGACATCGGGATTGGAACTGGCAGACCCCAAATTTGACACACCGGGACAAATCGACTTGTTGATTGGCTCTGATGTCCTCGGTGGAATTTTGATTGGTGGGAAACGGGTCTTGGTGCCAAATGGTTTGACTGCCATCCCGACCATATTTGGATTTGCTTTGATGGGACCTGTACCTAGGGAACCCCCTCCACCTGAACTTGACAATTTGTTGGCTGTAGGCTCCGCTCTCTCTGATGCGGTTCAGAGGTTTTGGGAGGTAGAGGAGCCCCCTCAAGCTGCCCGTTTGAATCCAGAACATGAGGAGTGCGAGCTGTTCTTCCAGAACAACACTGGTCGACTCCGTTCTGGTCGGATTATTACGAGGCTTCCCTTCCTGTCTGTTCGGCCTCCGCTTGGTGAGTCACGACCTTTAGCCGAAAAGAGGTTGTTGGCCATGGAGCGCCGCATGGGTCGTGATCCGGAGCTCAGACAGAAGTACATTGAGTTCATGAGGGAATATGAACAGTTGGGACACATGTCTGTGTCAAATTTGGATTGGCGTTCGGTGGAGCATTACTTTCTCCCGCATCATGCGGTATTGAAGCCATCGACTGGCAAGCTGCGCACAGTGTTTGATGGTTCTGCGCAGACTTCAACAGGCGTATCCTTGAACCAGTGCTTGCATTCTGGTCCCAAGTTGGTCAAGGACCTTTGTGACGTCATCACCAGCTTCCGACGACATCAGGTTGTCTTTGTGGCCGACATAAAAATGATGTTCAGGCAGACTATTATCCACCCTGATGACCGTCGCTTCCAGCTGATCCTTTGGAGAGAGTCTCCTCGCGATCCCATGGTCGTCTACGAGCTCAATACTAATACGTACGGGTTAAGGTCAAGCCCCTACTTGGCAATACGTTCTCTTTGGGAGCTCGCAGACAGCGAAGGCTTACGTTTCCCAAGAGCCTCCGCCATCTTGAAAGACGATATTTACGTCGATGACATTTGCTCGGGCGCCTCCACAGTGGACGAGGCGATCCTCCTGCGGGACGAATTGATAGGTATTTTGGCCTCCGCTGGTTATGAGTTGCGCAAATGGATTTCCAACTCACCAGCGCTTTTGGAAGGCTTGCCAGAGGATCATCAGCAAGATCCACATCTATTTGAGATTGTTGACAACCCCGCCATGATGGCTGTTCTCGGCGTTCAGTACAGACCAGTCCAAGACATCTTTACATATAACGTAGACTTGAAATTGCCGTGTTCTTGGACTAAACGTCTCGTATTGTCTACTGTCGCCAGAACCTTTGATCCGAACGGTTGGATCTGTCCAATTATATTTTGGGCAAAATGCTTCTTGCAGAAGCTTTGGACAGCAGGATTGACCTGGGACGAACCCCTACACGGCACTCTTGTTGAGGAATGGACCTCTTTTGTATCCTCGCTTCCTGCCGTCAACGAGATCTCCTTGCCTCGTCCCATCCTTCCTCCCGGGAAGTACAAGGCCACCCTTCACGGGTTTTGTGATGCCTCGGAACGTGGTCACGCGGCCGTGGTGTACTTGCGCACAGTCAGTGCCTCAGGTCAGGTGAAAGTTTCCCTGATCATGGCGAAGAGCAAGGTTGCACCCCTTCGCACATCTCTGACCATTCCAAAATTGGAGCTCTCGGGAGCAGCTCTACTTGTACGCTTATTGAACCACGTGTCCAGTACTTTGGGTAAAAGCATTTGCATTAATGGGACCTACGCCTGGACAGACAGCCAAATTGTTCTTTGTTGGTTGAAGGCTTCTGTCCACACTTTGGAGGTATTTGTCGCTAATCGCGTTTCCCAAATCCAGAAATCCGAAGTCAAACTTGTTTGGAGACACGTGCCAGGTGAGCTCAACCCCGCTGATTGTGCCTCGCGCGGATGCTTGACGCCTAGTTTGATAGGTCATTCGCTGTGGTGGGGTCCGGAATGGTTGAGTCGACCAGAAATTGATTGGCCTCGAACGCCAGTTTTGAATACTTCTAATTTGCCGGGTCTACGAACACTCGCTCTTGAGAAGGTGGAATGCGCCTTCGACCCCGATTTTTTGTTGAATCGTTACAGCTCCCTCGACAAGTTGTTAGGTGTCACTGCTTGGATAAAGCGTTTTGTTTTTAATTTTAGGCACCCACAACAGAAACGACTGACACCGTTTCTCTCACCACAGGAACGACAGGAGTCCCTCACCTTTTGGGTTCGTTCTGTGCAATTGGCGCATTTTGAAAGGGAGATTGCTATCCTCAAGTCGGGGAAATCGAAATTGTCGGGAGCTGTATCTAAATTGAACCCCTTTTTGGACGAAACGGGTCTCTTGCGCGTTGGAGGGCGTCTCAAGAACGCCAACCTCCCTTACGGAGCACGTCACCCCCTGTTGTTACCTAAGGACGGTCATTTGGTACGCTTGTTGGTAACTGACCGTCACCTTTAAAATTCGCATGCTGGTTGTAATGCTTTGTTGGCCATTTTGCAACGCGAATTTTGGATCTTGTCTGCCCGAAGAATTATTCGGAGTGTAGTCTTTCGCTGCATCCCTTGCTATAAGCTCAAGGCTTCTACCATGCAGCCCTTGATGGGAGACTTACCGGCAGATCGCGTAACTGAAAGCAGGACGTTTGACGGTGTTGGCACGGACTTCGCTGGTCCCTTTTTGGTGAAAACGTCGACACTTCGAAACAGCAAGACTGTTAAGGCCTACTTGTGTGTTTTTGTTTGCCTCTCCACAAAGGCCGTACACCTAGAACTGGTCTCCTCGCTTACGACCGAGGCGTTTGTAGCCACATTTGACAGATTTGTATCCCGCAGAGGGATGCCTTCCTTGATCCGTTCTGACTGCGGCACTAACTTCAAGGGCACCTATAATTATTTGAATGATGTTGTTAATTTCCTTGAAACCAACAAAGCTGATATAGGTGATAGGCTTGCCCGACGTGGGATAAATTGGTTGTTTTCCCCACCAAATTGTCCACACTGGGGTGGTATATTTGAGGCCGCCGTAAAATCGGCCAAAACACACTTGCGCAGGACAATCGGTGAATCTGTCCTAACATTTCAGGAACTCGCAACTGTGTTTTGTAAGATTGAGGCCGTTTTGAACTCTCGGCCATTGTGTCCGATCTCCTCAGATCCGAATGATTTGGAGGCCCTCACGCCGGGCCATTTTTTGATTGGTCGCCCACTTGTCGCCTTGCCTGAGTACCCCTACATTGATACGAGACCTGGTCGTCTCTCGCGTTTTGAATTGGTACGCCAGATTACTCAGAGCTTTTGGAAACGCTGGAATTTGGAATATTTGCACATACTCCAGCAACGCGTTAAGTGGACCGACAAGACCGATCCACCCAAGATTGGAGACCTCGTTTTGATCAAGGAGGCTAACCTTCCGCCACTCAGATGGCGCAGGGGGCGCATCCTTCATTTGGTAACTGGGGCTGATGGAGTTCCCCGATTTGCTGATGTCTTGGTGGACGGTTCGATTCTGAGGAGAGCGGTTGCAACATTGTCACGTCTACCAACCGATTAGCGGACCGGTAGGCCGGTCCGGGGCGGGTGGATGTTTGAAATAGAATTAGTTTTTATTATAAGTCAAATCGATTAGATCGATTGAGTAACATTTTGTTTAGTCTATTGAAAATTTCTGACAATGGTCACACTGAACTGTCACTTCCGTTCGCTTCCCGTTGAGAAATTACCACGTTGTCGACTCGTACGTAAAATAAATTGATCGCCCTTTGAATTAACGCGAATTGAATCAACTCGTAATTAACTTAATTAAATTGCCGCTTTTTTGACTCCCGGCACGGTTTGTGACATATTGAACATTTTGTAAAAGGTTATTGTGAGCACACCTTTTTGCATTTCGTGTGAATTGATTAATTGAACTAAATAGAGTAAACCGCTTTGAACGCCGCCTGATCTAGTGCTGGCAACGGTAAATTGATTGTGAACAATTGATTGATATTTGTGAAAATTGTGAATCTGGTATCGACTTCCACGTGCCAACGTGTCCTGAAAACGTCGCGTTTGAAGCTTAATAGCTAAGTATAAGATACTTCATTCATTTATTTTGGCCAATATACTTGTATGAATGTGTCTAATTTAGCTCAAGCCTGACATCAGCAAGGATAGCGGGTAAGTGAAACACATTAATATTAAGATTACTTGTATTCGCTGTGCAACACAGTACAGTTGTGTCTGAGATTTGTTGTGGCTGACAAGGGCTGATGAATAGAGTCACGCTTCCACAAATCTGCTGCAATTGATCCCAGCTCCTTCTAGCCAAAATTCTAGACAATAATAATACCTACACTAAAAACTATGATAGTATTATAATAAACTAACCGATTCACGTTGAAACATGTTCATAAACGTGCTACTGACATTGCATCAGTTCATTGCACTCCGAGTTTATGAAGGTTATGCAAGCTTGCAATTTAGAACTTATACTCGCACCTAGAATAAATTAGATCATATATATATTATAATAAGGATGATATTCAAAAAGCTAATGCTTGGAGTAGAACACGTACCTAATGCTTCGTTAATAATATTTATGAATTTAATTTTTATGTCATTTACGAAATTTCACTCGCTTCAAACAGTTATAGAGAATATTAGAGTACATCATAACAAAATATGTCATCGGTAAGTAAAATATTTATATAAAATCTAAAATTAAAATTTAAGTGCTCACAACAATAATATTACCTATTAATATATTTGATTTAAATGTTGTTCCAGGACACAGAGATCATATTCAGCCAGTATGCTCAGCATCCTTATGAATTCACTGGGTTGCAGTGCAGCGAACCTGAGCAGAGCAAACCAACGAAAGAAAAGAAATCAAAACAACGCCGCAGGGAAACATCGAAAAAACAAAATGCAACGAAATCCTTTGTTATGAGCCGATCACAACGACGAGGAATTAAGTTAATAAAAATATGTGTTATTGATCTATGTAATAATACTCAGACTTGTGACAGTGAAAGTGAAAGTGAAAAAGTACTATTAGATGCACAGTATATTGTAAAAGACGCTATGGATAATGTTATGGAGGAAACGGAATCTTTAGTTAAGAAAATTTCAAAGTCTTTAATAGATGACGATTTTTAAAATATTTGTGTAAGCTATGTAATTAATTTTATAAGTTCTGTGAGTAAATGATTATGAGATCATTTGCATTAATTTTATATGTATATACCTATTATAATTTTGTATATTATTATTTATCTTAACATAATAAACTAAATGTTTTTCTATTAAATATTGAGTAATGCTTATATTCATTAAAAGGTGCAGTTTATAACAAAATAAAAACATTTTTATTGTAAATACGTATATTTTTTATTTTAGAAACTTAGAACAAGTGGGTACATATTTTCACTACCATTTTAAATACTTTTTCACACATAACACATTTTTAAGCGCACAGTGCTTTAAATGTTTACTACAATTTAAATTAGTTTTGTCACCACAGTATTTCATATGCAACACAGAAAAATTAGGACATTTTTCGTTAAGTTCTAAGACATCACAATTCACACAAAGATTCTTTATCCATTCCACCTTCTCCGAACCTTTAACAATTATTTTTTTATTTTCTAGGTAGGGAACGATTATACGATGAAATTCTCTATAGTCAATATAACCTTCGTTCCAATAAATTCCTCTGTTTCTTTCCAACCATTTAACTTGTTTCTTTTCATCACTTGTTAAGTATTTAAACAAATACGGAGGTTTTATCAAAAACGTTTGTGTATAATCATGATTAGCGAACGCTAATTCCTTTATGATAAAGTTGTTGTATAAATCCTTAAATCCTTGAACATCTAATATAATAGTATCAGGGTTCATGATATTTTTCTCACAATATTACTAAGCGGTTTATATTCAATTATACAATCGTTCAAAATAAGACAGTATGCGGTAGTTTGATCTGGTATGTCTGAATCACTCTCAATTTCCACTCTAACATCCACAACAGGACCTGTCTTTAGATTATCGGCTTGTCTTGAACAATCAACGACGAATAGTGGTGCTAAGTCCTTATATTGTTTTTCACTCAGTAAGGGTTCCGAGCGCCTGCCGTAATACGACTGTTGAAATCGAACATATTGTTCATATAATAAAGCAATTCTGTTATTTGCAAAATTCACATTTAGATTTTCATAGGGGAAGTAGGTTGAATTGAGATACACTCTAACATCGCGAATATGACAGTGATCGAACTGAGACATATCAGAACTTGAATTGTTTTTTCTGTTTGTTTGTAGACCAATAATAAGATATCTTGGCTTTTCTATTTGCGAGGAAGTTTTGATAGACCAGGTATGTTTTGTGGTTTTAGGTAAAGCTGGATATTCATAGAGATCCCAATTCCTGAAAACAATCTGTAGAGGTCGGTCTTTTTCTAATACTTTTAGTAAACTTATTTTTTCTCTGTCTGATACCTTTACATGCGGTACACGCCATATGATTTTATTTATGTGGATGTCTTCTACAACTTCACCGGTACTCAGTTTTATAGCATTCAGGTTGGTATTACTTCGTAACAATATCAATTCGCGTTTACTGTTTATCACAACTTTCTTAAAATCTTCTGCAAAACCAAGGATATTACAAAGAGGTATGGAAGCAGAAAACCTGCCTCCGTTAGTGTTTTTTATACCATCAATATTCCAGCCCCAAGCATAAGATATTTTTGACTCACTTTCACTCATTGATATTAACGATTTCATTGTAGTAGTTACACCAGCATTTTTTATTTTATCAATTTCCACTCCATTCAACTCATATCTTATATCTTGAAACAAGTAGAGTAGGTAATTATTTCTAAACTGAACGCTAATTGCTTTCGAATCTCCTTTCGATACGATTACTGTTCCTTCCAAATACAAGGTACTTGCAGACGGCAAAATATACAGATCCTGTTGGTTAATAGGTATGCGGATTTCATCGTTTCTGTTGAAACTTGTGACGTAGGGCTTGTAAGAGTGAAATTCAATTCCCTCCACAGTGTTATCATAAGTTGGAGTAGATAAAACGTCTAAGATATTCATTTTAGCAACCCTATTGCTTTAAGGAATGCTTTATTGTCTCTAGTTAATTTTATTTTTTTCTTAGAGCTAGCTGTAGCTTGTTTGATAGCTCGAGTGGGACTGTTATTCTTATTTTGTTGATGTGCATATTTATTGTAATCAATCATTTTTCCTTCTGAGGTGTAGATACAGCTGCACTTCTTCGCCACGTAAGTTTATTAAATTATTGTTTATATCTAACAGTCTGATATGTATGCAACTTATATTATTTTGGTTGATCGGAAAGTATATTGCGTTCTTCGGGATTTCTATAATTCTATATCCAGGTGGGACATTGAGTGCGAATTCGTGTAAAATATGACTAGGTTCTCCGTTTATATATGATCCGCTTACAATATCACACTCGATCCTGATCACTGTCGTAGGTAGAATGTTGACTGGGAACTCTGATACATGCCATTTATTCGATTTCAAGATCTGTTTATTAAACCCTAATAAACTTCTAAAAGTGTTTTCTTTATTGAAATTTATACTTTTTGTACAGTATATTGTAGTTTTTAGAGTATTATTATTACACTGTAGTTTGATCGATGCGTCTTTTATCTCTGATTTTAAATAATCACTGATATCTTGTAATTCATAGGTACCTTCTGGTATTTCAATAACTTCGTTGGAACCATAATATAACTTGTTGTTATTTTTATCGATATTTGGAATAGAATTGAATGTGGAGAAATGTAATAAGGCACATTCATACTGACCGTCTAACTGCAATGTGCTAGGATAGTAGGTAGATAAATCTGACGTGTTGCCAGTTATCGACAAAGTGAGAGACATGTTGCAAATGATAGAAATAAAAGAAAAGCATAAAATTTATACTTTTTTATTTTTCCAAAAGTTCCACAGATATTCTAAACATAAGTGACCACAAATTACTGTATTGAATTTTTGGTACCTTGTATAATTATAAAAAACATTATTTTTTTTTAAATATTCTAACATTTCCAGTGGCGCGGTTTCAAATCACCATAACTATCAAAATATTCACAATAATTATTCACTTTCACATAAGCTACCCAATGCGTTCCTTCATTTTTCGAGTCATCCAAGTTAACGATACCACATTCGATTCGTTTGGGTTTTTTTGGTAACCGATCTTTCATGTATACACCCCTAAAGTGAGGTATGTCGGAGGCAAATTTTTGGATATCCAAATTAGTTAAAGGACGATTAGGTAGCTTTTTCAGTTTTTTGATGATTTTATAAACAAGCCTTTACCATTTTTATGTGGTTTGATATACATGCCCTTACCTAACGCTAAAGCTTCCATAGTTTTATTGTGGCGTTCGGTTTCTCGCAAATTTTTTTGAGCTGCTTTATAATCATTAACCGTTTTTGCAATACCAGCTGCACCACCAGCTAAAGTGCCTAAAGCCGATAAGCCCGCAAAAATTGGAATTAAAGGTAGTATTCCTCCAGTTTTTGGTATGGGTATAACTCTAGGTACATGTATATTTTTAACGCATGGAAATATTTTCTTCGCAGCTGAGTAAGCAACGTTAATTAAAGCTTTATTATTCAAGTGTTTCATTTTCTTAATTTTGGATCTTATTTTTGACACAAAACTATTAAATGTTTTAATGCCTGCACCAGACTTTAGTTTAGCTTTCATGACTTTACTCACTAACCACGAGCTAAGCTTTTCACCTTTGCTTGCGTCTTTTGATTTAAGCCTTTGTCTGGCTATATTTAGGAGTTGTGAATCTGCTTTATGCCTATTAAATAAATCTGTATGGTTTTGATACGCAATGTCGTGATGCATACAAGCTTCGTCTAGCTTATTTACACCTCGGTCACCTCGAAGTAATCGTTTTTGAAGTTTTGTACCCGGTCCGCAATAGTTGTAACCAGGCAAGTGAAGTTCAAACGGTAGATTATTGATTACACTGTTTACTAGTCCACCACCTTGCATTGCTCAAAGTAAAATGAATTCAATACAATACAAAATAACGCTTATATAATTAATATATCAATTCATTATTGCAGTTTTGTCAATCCAACTGTTTTCTTCGTTACTTAAACCCAACCATTTCACAAATAGTTTATTTCCTTTTCTTTTCAAAATCTTTTCAATCAAATAAACACCGGGAACATTAGATTTTTGCAGTTCCTTTTCGTAAAAGGTGCCTAATATGGTTTGTTTGCGCTGATCTTCTATGTGATACGTTTTTGGTACGGTATCGTTAATATTTTTTATAGTAAATAACTCGGTTGACCAATATTTACTAATGCGAACACTGTCACCAACTTTGAACTTAGGCTTGCACCGAACCTGTTTATGTGATTTCTTGATATTGTCTTTTATTATTGACTCATTAAATTTACTTACTTCGATAGGTTTAAATTGAATAGTGCGGTGCTTTGTGTTATTATAGCTCTTCATTATAGTTTCCAGTACTAATCCCATCCATTTGTAGTTTCCGTTCAAACTAAAACATTTATACAGTTTGTTTTTGATAGTTTTTATCAATCGCTCTACAATTGAAGCTTTCTTGGTAGAAAAAGAGGAGTAGTGGTTAATATTATACCTCTTTACAAGCGTTTGGAATGCTGTGTTATAAAACTCCGTTCCAGAATCAGTTTGTAAATTAACTGGTTTGCGATGGCTGCTGTTGAGTATGTGCATAAATGCCTGAGTAACATCATGTTTATTTTTTGATTTCAACGGTTCTGCCCAAGCGTACTTTGAGAAACAATCAATCACCAATAAAATGTAATTATATCCTTTATTCAATTTCCTCAATGATTGCATATCTATTAGATCAGCTTGCCATAAGTCATCGATCCCCTTCAAAATTACAAAACGTCGAAGAAAGTTTTTTCGTGTTGTTTTGTGTATTTCATTAACAATTTGTTGTTTTGACATTATGGAGACTTCTTAGATGACAATAATTTATTCACAGCGTCTTTAGTGTAAAACTTGTCTTCCAAATGAGTTAAAGCCTCGGATATCATTGCTTTTAAAGTATTTTGAACCGAGTTTTGGGCATCTATTATAATTTGGGTACGCATTGCATGCATCATTTTATACAAGTCCTGTGTCATTTTAGTTGTTAATTGATCTATATATTCCTTATTTACAGCATCATCTGGCTCTAGAGGAGATCTAATTTCTCTTAGTCTCGCTGTTTTTAAATCAAATTCACCGCTTTCCGATTTTAACAATGCGTTATCATTAAACTCAAAGAGTTCAGACAAACGCATTCTCTTATGAATATAATGTCCGAATTTATCTATATTCATGTTTAAGGTGTATTATATTGAAAGGTTAATAACAAAATGATCGATGCAAGCTTGATGAGATTTATTTATTTATTAGATAATAATTTTACTTTCACGCAATTCTTCAATAATGGATATTATTTCATTGTCTAGCCCTGTGTTACCCGCATCTCGAGATGCGATTAATAACTTTAATCTATCCACCAGTTCATTAGGATCATCCCAATATATTAAATCTACGTCTTTTCTCCACATTTTTGTTAAGGGTAGACCTTTACCCTTCCGCTGACTACTTGACTGGCTTGTACTTTGTAGATTGAAAAGAGGTTTAATAACTTGCAAATATTTTTGTCCCTTATTACTTTTAATTGGTTTGCTTGGCTCAAAGTCTCGACGATGGGCATTAGTATCAAGCAGCATTGACTTATAATGTTTCATGTCACTTTCTGTAACCGAGCTTAAATCTATATCCTTTTTTAGCAACAATTGTCTTAAACCAGGCGTATTTTGGTATTTTAGTCCAGCAACTGTGATAAATTCGTCACCCATCGTTATGCCAGCAGAACCTAACATTAATTTACCCCTCTCTACACGGACACCAAACGGTACGTCACGTAATGCTTCTGAAGATATCGACCACGATGATGTATCGCGCTCTTGATTGTTACCAACCAATGATTGAAATGAAGCGTCACTGCCGATATCAGAATCGAGACTGCTATCATTATCTCCTTTGTTACTAGGGTCTTCTTCATTTGGTTTTTGGTTGAGAGGAGGAACTAGAGTTTCTTCATTTTCTTTACTAAGTAGAAGAGAATTTTGATTACTGCTGTTGGCTAGTAAGCCAAGAGATTCTGTTACAGGTCTAAAAACTGTTGCGAGTGTTTGTTTATTATCGATCTCAACGTCTCTCATGTTACGTACTTTTTTCTTTACGGCTTCAGCAGCATCAACAATTTGTCTTTTCAATGATTTTTCCATAATAATGAACCAGATCGCTAGCGGGTAAGAGTCGTGTGAAGAATAAGGATATAACAGAGATAGGAGTCTTAAATATTCTTGAGTTTAATCAAAAACAACAAAAGTGTCAAATTTATTTCTATAACATCCGTTATTTTTAGAGCAATCTTTATTAATTACAACATAATTAAAAGGCTCATTCCAAATTTTTGAACACATTTCGCGAAATTCAAACCATGACATATCCGTGTTGACATGTTCTTCATAAACATGTTTCAAATTCACTTCATCCTGTTTAAAAAGTATGATTAACTTGGCATTATCTCTTACTAACTGTTTAGGGATTTTACTATATGTTTGGTTTAGGTAAAAACAATCGATAAATTTGTGTCTCCCCATTGCAAAGTAGTCACGCATGTTATTTTGATTTTCACATGCAACATCACCAAATATAATCACTGAGTTGGGCTTCGCGTCCTGAACACTTAAAACGTCCTCATTTCCATGATATTTTTGAAGTGAAATACCAGGTACATTTTCCAAAACTTTTTCTAAAAATATATACTTAGGTTGGTACAAAGTCTTTGAATAAACATAAACATTTTGAAATTTTAATCCATTTTCGTGTATAAGGAGACCAATGAGTAAATTTGTTTTTCCACAGTTTGATGGACCGCAAATGATGCATCGTACTATGTTAGGTAATAATTCGCTATGACGAACTCCAGTCTTAGGAGAATCATCGCAGATTGTGTTTAAATGCAACGACTGTGGTTGTTTGACAAATTTCATGATAAATCCGTGATATGGTTGAATCACAAATGAAAGAATACATATACAGCATTAACATTTATATGTTAAAACTAAACGGCTATCGATTTTATCGGTAACAATTTGCTTATGTATTATTGGGGATTCTGGCCCACCGTTTGGAGCGAGGCGAGCCGTGATCACCGAGCGACAGGTGGGCCAGAATGCCCAATAATATACTACTAATGGAGACAGGCAATGGATGAGGAGTACAACTCGTTGATAAAGAACCACACATGGAGTATGAAAAATCTGCCTCCTAACAGAAAGGCTTTACCAAGCAAGTGGGTATACAAAACGAAAACTGATCAAAGTGGTAACATCATACGCTTTAAGGCCAGACTTGTAGTTAAAGGATATCCGCAGAGGAAGGGAACTTACTACGAGGTTGTGTTTTCACCAGTGGTAAAGTATAGTACCATTCGCTATCTATTATCTCTAGTTGCAAGATTAGGTCTCCAGATTGATCAACTAGATGCAGTGTCAGCATTCCTTCGGGGAGACATTGATGTAGACATCTACATGCAACAACCAGAGATGTATGAACAAGGCCCTCAGGTCTCTTTATATGGCCTAAAACAGGCAAGCCGATTGTGGAATACAAAACTAACTGCTGTGCTGGAGGACATTGGTATGCAAAGGTCAAAGTCTGACCCTTGTGTCTATTTCAACATTAACAAAAATACTTACATTGCTGTGTGGGTCGACGACCTTATTCTGTTTACCCTTCATGAGGGTGAAAGGGACATGATTAAAAACAAGCTCATGCAACATTTGGAGATGAAGGACCTAGGAGAGGCCAGTCAGTGTGTCGGCCTTAACATAACAAGGGACGGAGATACCATTATGATAGATCAGGAGAAATACATAAAAGATGTACTAACTAAGTTTGGGATGTCTGAATGCAAGTCATGTAAGACACCAATAGAAGTTGGTCTGAAGTTTAGTCAAGATACTGATGACAAGGAAATGAGTTACCCATATCAACAAGCTATTGGCTGCCTACTCTACATTGCCCAAGGTACAAGGCCTGATATTTCCTTTGCTGTCAATACTCTTAGTAGGTTCAATAAGGAGCCAAGAGCCGAGCACTGGACAGCAGTCAAAAGGGTACTACGATACTTGCAAGGAACCAAGGACATGAAGCTCACTTATAAAAGAGTCTGTGAACCAAACATAAATGGCTTCTGCGATGCTGACTGGGCCAGCGATATTTTCGATCACAAGTCCTGCACGGGTTACGTTTTTATTTCGCAGGGAGGTGCAGTTTCTTGGTCCTCACGAAAACAGCAAACAGTGGCTCTGTCAACAGCTGCGGCTGACTGAATACATGGCGATGGCGTCGGCGGCGCAGGAGGCCCTGTGGCTGCGACAGCTACACTACGAGTTTGGTCAGCCCTTAGATGGACCGCTTCAAATATTTTGTGACAATCAAAGTGCAATAAAATTGTCCACCAATGATGGCTATTTACCTCGTTCTAAACATATTGATATTAGATATCATTTTTTAAGAGAGCATGTGAATAATCTAGAGATAAAGTTTAGTTATTGTAGAGGCGATAAAATGATTGCAGATATACTTACTAAGGGGACAACTGTGTATAAAAATGTATATTGTATTGTAAGAATGGGGTTGCGTTCCGGGGAGGTTGTTGGGAATGGAACGCAACCTTGTAACGTAAAAAAGACCTTTCAGGTGTCCACTGTTACGTTATCCCTACTAGGGTGTGTTTAAAAGAGAAACGTGGTTAAATGTTACAATAAAAATTGATTTAATTCTCAATTAATTTTAGACATCATTTAGCAAGCGAAAAAATTAGGAATTAATAAAAAATTACACAGGGTCGCGTGATTCGGCGATGGGAGAGATTGATGTTGAGAATCCCGCTGCCGGTTCGTCCAGGAGAGTTCACTTAACTCGTCTCGCCGCCCGATGAAAAGGGGCCGAATACAGCCAGCGCTTCAATATTTATAGGAGCTCGCGGTGCGGTGGGGGCGGCGAGGTGGTGTCCTCTCGACGTCACAGCGACGTCACAACCTAGTGTGTAGTTTTGCCGCTAGGCGGCGCCTTTTTTCCTTTTTCTCTCTGCTCTGCTCACCATTGTACGGATTGTAACGGTGTATTTCAACAATAAAACTAAAATACTGCAAAATACTTGTGCTTATTCAAAATACTCCTACAGGAGACTGCTAAACGCAGCCGGTCTCCATCCGTACGATTACCAGCCGGTACAACATCTTCAGGAAGTAGACCAAGTACCTACTACGACGAGTCTTGTGTGAATGGCTTATTAATCGTGCCGAAGCGAACATCCTATGGACTGATGAAGCACGGTAGGTACGTGAATAACAATAATTTTGAAGCTAGAACACAGTATCAGATCGGAGTAGGTAGCATAGTAGGTATAGGTAGGAAGCGCGGCCGCGCGCTTTATTGTGTCGCGTGCGTTGACCTCACAGCTGACAGATAAGCCATCGGGTGACCATAAACATCTGTTTCAAGTAGATATTCTTTAATAAGCGATAACTTTGTTATTTTTTGGTTGAAACAAAAAAATAAAAAATACGTGTTTATTAATTTTCGTAAATGTATAACATACTAAAATATCCGAACTACATAAAAAATTACCCTGTATATAAAATTCTCGTGTCACACTGTTAGTTAAAATACTCCTTCGAAACGGTTGGACCGATTAGTATGAAATTTTGCATGTATATTCGGTAGACCTGAGAATCGGTCGTAATCAATTATTCTAATTAAAAATTATATTTGCGGTTTTCGCACATGTGATGTTGCTCAAAAACTGCTGAGTACATACATCATTCAAACCAATTTTCGTCCGACTTTTTATTACGATCTACAGCATGTATTTTTAGATTTGCCACCCTCTTGCTTAAAAAGTTAGAGAGCGGAGAAGCGGTGGTGCACTCATTTTAACACTTTGGAAGCGTCTATCTTTTAAATGATTGACCTTGCGAAACTAAGGTTTTAGGAACCTGAAAATCATTTCAAAGATCTATCATTACTCATGGAAAAAATATTTTTCACCTCAGCAGCTCAAACATGCCGCTTTTGCTGCGAGATAACAGTGAACAAAACGCGATTTTGATTCGAGCGTGAGTAAAAGTAGCTTTTTAATTTTTCAATCTTCAGTGCCACGAATTGACATTGTTCAGCCATAAATTTGAAAACATTCGAATTTTACTGTGTTCTGTCTCTTTCACATGCATATAAAAAAACGAGTGAAAAAGACAAACCCCTTCAAAATTCGATTTTGGAATACAACCTCAAAGAAAACATGTTCGGAAACGCGTAATACTTTAAAATTTAAAGATATTTGTAAAAAAGAAATTAGGTTTTTTTTTAATGTTATTGTTTATATGTTTTATTTATTATTGGATTTATTTTAAATAAGTCCAATTAATAGTATAAAATTTATATTTAACCAATACATTTTTATTTGGAATTTCAACAATGATAAATTTGAAAAATAAACATCAGGGACGTGGTATCAAAACGCGATTTAAAAAAATAGCGGGAATAAAAATTTCGCTGATGCTGATAGCGTATAGCGTAACGTGTTAAATTATATTAATATATAAAATAATCTAAAAAGATGAGCGAAACTAGCGATGATGACTGTCCTGTATCACCAGAAGACTTAAAACAACAAGTAATTAATGCAGAATCAAGTGTTCAATCTATTCCTGTTCATTTCTATGTCTCCTAAGTAAATGTGTTCTCACTGCTGAGGTGAAAATTTATGTGTGCTACACGAGAGCAAAGGGCATCTCGTGCTGTTGAGTCCCTCACTACGCTTTCACTCGCTACGCTCGTGAATCAATCATAGAATCCTTCGCTTGCTCGGGGCTCAAAATCAACACTCGAAACAAAAAACAACTTTGCTATCTTGTTGCACAAACAACTATTTCACGTCAGTTCCATGTAGGGATAGCCCCCCTTAATTTTCATTTCTTTTTTATCTTTGTGTAAAAATCATACCTACCTACGAATTTTCAAAGGCGTAGTTACAATAATTTCGCAATAAAACGGCTGTGACAATACGGACAGACATGGTGAATCTATAAGGGTTCCGATTTTTAAATTTTTAGGGCTCCGTACCTCACAAGGTAAAAAAAGGAACCCTTATAAGATCACTTTCTTGTCTGTCTGTCTGTCTGTCCGTGTGTCACCACCGATGTTCTCAGGAATGGGTGGACCTAGCAAATTGAAATTTATACCCGATACTGAGGTCTATGGTTCCTATTGGGTGTATAAAAATCAGGGTCCTGGATTAACCCGATAAAAAGATATGGTCAAAATTAGATTTATGCGAAAATTTGTAAGTACCGAAATTAGCCTTCATTTTCAACTTTTTTTAATTTTCGGAATTTTCCCTTTACTTGTGCTGTAAGACCTTGGTTTTAACCAAAATTGACAATTCTAGGTCAACCGTAAGTACCCTATAGGTTTTGGGTCGAAAACCTATATGGTAGTTCCCGTTGAACTATAATCTAAATCTATCTTTCCGCCTACACCTGGATGTTCTGCAGTCTAGAGTGAGAAAGTTGATTTATATTTTCAAGTCTCTCCGTCACATAGCCACGGGCCGTATTGTTAAGCAAGTATATTATGCTCTTTGTCAAACCTTGCTCTCATATTGTATATCTTCGTGGGGTGGTGCGCCCAAAACTCATTTATTAAATGTTGAAAGAGCACAGAGGGCCATTCTTAAAGTAAGTACCTTTCGACCCTACACTTTCTCCACCGATGAACTTTATAAGAGTTGCGAGGTTCTGACCGTGCGACAACTATTCGTTTTGCAAACGGTACTTATACAACACGCTATAACTCCCTTCCAACCTATCACGAAAAGGCGCAGGGATAGAATCTGTCCAATAATAAAAAGTAACTTCACACACTCCAAAAGATTTAACTTCTTCCTAGCACCAACACTTTATAATAAAGTAAGTAAGTGTCTCCCAATCTATTATCTCTCATACAACGAATGCAAAAAAGCTGTTTATACGTGGCTTTCAAAACTTACGTACCAGGAAACAGAAGATCTTATTTACTCACATATTTAGAACTCTGGCATTTTTCACATACATTTACGCACAAGATTCACTTATACCCATACATACATGCGTAAACACATGCAGCTACGCTCGCTTACACAAATACATACACATACCACAAAAACAAACACACTCCACACATATTTACATAAATACACACACATTCACAGGCATGCTTACTGTAATTTTATTATAACCTATGTCATACTATATGTGAACTGTATTGTTGCCTTTTACAACGATTATTATTTGTATTTGCTACTTTTGCTTTATACTACTTGGTTTTATTTTTTATTTTTTTGAATATATAAGTAGTATATATATAAGTAGTATATAATAGAATAATGAAGGTAACGTAATAACGTTACCTTCATTATCGTGCGGTACTAATAATTTGAAATGTTCAAATAAATTAAATGGTTTTACTGTATATCTCGAGGATAAAAACTGGTATCTTTAGTACAGACTATTTTATAGTCTAGTTAAGATATCAGTTGCGATTTCGACTTTGTGACTTAACAAAACCAACAAAATGTAACTGTGTAATTGTGTACCTGTTTAACCTTTTGTATTTGTTTATGTTTGAATAAAGATTATTATTATTATTATTATAATCACGAAATTTAGCCAAAAGCAGGGTCTTACAGCACAAATAAAGGAAAAATTACAAAAAATAAAAAAAGTGGAATATTTAAGGGTGTCCCCATACATACATAGTAGACTGATAGTCCTATAAGTTGTATGGGCGCTCATACAGATTTAGAGGACTAGCCTAATTAGCACCAACTTCAAATAAGGTAAAATACGTACGGAACCCTCGGTGCGCGAGTCAGACTCGCACTTGCCCGAATTTTTTTTACTACGGAACCTTCCGTTTTTATACTCTTATAACCTCTAAAACTCCGAATTTTAGATTTTAAGCCCTGATGGCTGTGGTAACTTTGTACAGAATTTCCTGGAAAAGCGGTTTGGAGAAATAAGTAATAAGAAAAAAGACCTCAAAAAGGCGATATGGAGTTCGCCGGGTCAGTTAGTTTTTTAATAAAAAGTAGGAACTGGGGTAAAAAGTGTAAAAAAATAAAAAAACGTTAGAAACATACTAAACATTTTCTGTATCAGAGAATCCTTCTTCAGGAAGATAATCTGGACCTTCTTTGTCAGGTTAATTATTGTTACGGACGGGGTAACGGGATTGGAAGGAAACACCGAGTAGCACTGATGTCACTTTATTCGACTTCACACACACGACGCGTCGTTCAATTTCGACGAGGACAGCACCAACACTAGCGTCTTTTGCACTGCACTTCACTGCACTTATACTTTCACTTCATTTTAGTTCACTACTACTTCTTTATCCGCTTGAGTGAATAGCGACGTTATCTTAATTTGCCGCCACGTGCACCCACTTGAGTCGGCGGCGTCGCGCCGGATGACCTTGCTAACATAAACATTTTTTGTTGATACGTTCGACACATGAGTCGTCAGAAGTGATGTTTTTATTAAAGCTCATGAATGTCTCTTTCATTTCGTATACAATGTTTATTAATATCTACTTCTTAATTTGTTATAGTTAGTAGCGAACATTGACTATAGTTGAAAAAAGCTTTATGTGTACTTTAACCTAGATTATTTTTAAAAGTAAATCGGTAACATATGTATTTTATGACTTTTAATGGTGGAAAGGTTCTATCTACATAAAATAAAATAAAAAAATCACACTTCACAGTGAAAAATATTTATTTATAGGCGTAATATTACCACAAGACATTTGCAGATGGTGAGTAAATTTTTACGCAAATTATATGATTTATTACCACTACACGCTATCGCGTAGATTAAAAATATTTATACCATCTAGAAGCTAGTTTAGTATAGTAACTTATAAGTAAATTTTATGTTGCTAGGTTTATGTAATAAAGAAAAATATCGAATTTATTGGAGGAACTCCCACTTACGTAAAAACATACTTAACATTTAATTTCAATAAAAATATACTTACTCACAGCTTAAACTGGGTTCGCACACAAATAGATTATGTTATTAATTAATCAATAAAACAGTTATTTACTCAAAATTACTCACCAACACTCGAAAATAACTTAATTTCCGTGAATCAATTGCACAAGTTTCACGAAACACACCAAGTAACGCGCGCGAATCGACAACTGACATTTTGATATTATTTTCTCGTTCCGAATCAACCGTTTTAAAACTTTTAGCGTATTTTTAGCATGAAGAAATGTATAAAGATTCAAGTAGAAGAGAGACAAATCATCTTAAACATATCGTGATAGAAAGAAATAAAGATATTTAGACGATATATTAGTGTTGCTAGAAAAGTGACAAAAGTCACTTGGGTTCACTCAACGGATTTTGATATACAGTGACAAAAGTCACTGAGGTTCATCTGAGCGGTTATTCCTTTTATTTCTTCCTTTTCTTCTCCGCTTTACCACTTCTCAACTTAAACTGGCGCTCAGCGCGTCTACACCGCCTCATATACCCCTAGGAATGTTCTAGATCCGCTAATTTCGACTGTCATTTCATTATTCAATTGTTTTTCCATCTCCTGTCACTTTTTAAACTTCCCATTCCTTTCTGAACTTTCTAGAATTTTCTAATTTTTACTCGAAATATTTAAATATTCATAAACATTTTCCAAATTTCATAATCCACATAATGGGATGTTACGACTGGGATTTGAACCCGAACCAGAACGTGTGCGGGGTGCAGAGTGTATACGTCATCGACTAAAAACTGTCATTTCCAAATAATAAAATAGTCTTCAAACCTCTTTGCTAATTATTGTGTTTCGTGACGCAATTGGACATGACACCGGCCGTCACATTATTTTACCAATGGTGTAGTTTCGCACGTATAATTCTTTCGTTGCACTTTTTTACTAAATCTTTTTCTTTGATATTGTAATTGGATATTTCCTGGTATATGCTTTTTAGGGGAATAGCTATTGTAGTCAAATACACTTTCAGTATCGTCAGTCTTGCGGTTTCGCAGGATTTTAGTATTAGGGTAGGTTGGTGTAAGATGACGCACTTTTGAAACAATCGATCATAATAAAATAAAAATGCAACGTTTCGAAATCACACTTATATATTCTAAATCTTTGACTAATTCGTAACAATGGAATACATAAATCAAAATCATATCTATTATCTTTGGACAAATATTCATATGAACTTAAAAAATCTGAAATGCGCACTTTTACACAACCCATCCGGTAAGTTTTCGCAGTAAAGTCGATAAAATGGCGCAGTTAATGCGAGGTCATCTAAGGGAGACAAATGTCGCATTTAAATACACCAAATCCAAGATATCCCGTACATTTATCATGCCACCATTCTTGACACACTGAGCATTCTATCCAGTCTTCTTTTAAGGATTCCTTATAAATTTCCTGACACCCAGGACATGTCCAGACCTTTTCTACAGCAGGTGCTTAAGATTTTTGTTTAGGCTTTTTAGGTTTTGGTTCAGCTTTTTGCTTTCTTGTTGCCTCTAATTGCTGTTTGTAAGGTGAGAGGCTGCATCTTGTGGCTGCTATGTGGTGGGAAAGTGACTGCATCAATATTATTTACCCGGAAAAAATCCACAGCTGTAATCGAACAGTGTGAGGAGTGATTGTCTCACGCGAGGCCTATTCTCCTCTTGTTAAACAGTCACTCCTCAAACTGCTGAGAATGAAAAGAAAGTCCAATTCTCAAATTAAAAAATTGGATTTGTTAGATGGCGCGCGCCACCTTGTAAACCCGCCCGTTGCGCACTCTTACAAACTTCCCCAAAATGCAGAAATCATTGCACTAACGCCATCTCCTATGAAATACCAGAATTATTACCTTTCTTAGGTCGATATAAAGTATTTGTTTAGTCAACGACTCATTCAAAACACGTAATATATGCATTGTTTTATTCTGACTCAACTTCCAAATGAGAATAAAATTAGATTAAAAGTGTTCAAAATTTTAAAACTTACCTGGATCAATCGTTTTCTGAGCAAATCGAATATTTTTAAGCACGTACCGGCACTAATAGTAAACAAGCACGACTGAAGTTCGCTGCTTACGACACACCAGAATCCACCAATCGCGAGTACGCCAACTTATCTCCTGCGCCATCTTACACCAACCTACCCTAGACACAATCGATGTTTCTTTTTTCGATACGTCCATTTATTTAGTATCGGAAACGTAATCATACCTATATTGGACAGTATTAGGACGATTCTTCAAACTTGAAGCATTTAACCTTCAGCCACTGCATCTTTTTTCCTTGAGAGTCAATTGACCTATTGACCATTAAATTGTTTCTTAGCTCTTTTAGGTCCAAGATATCAGAGTTCCTAATTACAATAGGTTCATAAGGCTTGTTTGCTATTTTTTTCTTGTTTAGTTTTCTGGTCCATCTAGCTAATCTTATAACTTATAACATTACAGAGGTCTATCATAGAAAAAATTGGCATAAGACGCATCTGATCGATAGCGCTATGCATACTATCGACCTCCATATGCGTGTGACACGAATTTAAATACTTATGTTTAATCACTTCTAGGTGGGTAACTTGAACTACGTGTAGCATTAAGCATAACAGAAACTGGTTACGATTTTGACCTCCGCATAGTCCGCATGTATCAGGTAATATATATATATTTCGGTAACTGTTGGAAAAAAACATTGGATCCAAAGATATAGTGCTGTTCCCACTTCGTCACTTCCTTTTTTTCCATCTACTTCAGACCATAAGTAACAAAAACCATAATTTGGAGAACATCATCATCATCAGCTCTTTACACTGTTCCACTGCTGGCTACGGGCCTTTTCTCCCTATGAGAGGGGTAAGGCCATAGTCCATCACGCTGGCCAAGTGCGGGTTGGCAGACTTCACATATCTTTCGAGACCATTATGGAGAACTCTCAGATATGCAGGTTTCCTCACGATGTTTTCTTTCACCGATTAACAAGCGATAATTAACAATTGAATACGCATTTTACTCCGAAATGTCATTGGTGCGTGCCGAGGATTCGAACCCGAGATCCTCTGCGTAGCAGTCTGTCGGTCTCTCCCCTCAGAAAGAAAAAGAAAAACAAAAAAGAAAAACACATTTATTCTATTTATGAAGGCACATACAACATATAACGGGATTAATACCGGAACTAACTTAATTATGTACTAACTTAACCTAACATAAACAGAATCGGATCCCAACTCAGCATAATGCCATCTTACAACACAAGATGGCGCTGGTATTCTGTTGGGACCGTTTTTATATATAAATAAATAAATAAAATAATTAATGATATATAATGGACATCAGTCAATAAAAATCGACAAACCTCCACCATGGTCACCCGTCTATGACGCGTACGCGCACGACTATTTTTTACTGTGCACGCGCTGATCGCGCGGAGTTAAAATGTTTAAAATAGACGCCAAGCCAATGTCAGATCACCATGGTGGAAAATTGGAAACTGAAGAAGGAAATTTGGAATAAAAATTGGAGACAATTCTTTACGCGGGAAGCTTGTATTGCGAACCATAACAATATAAATCGGATCGTTTGTGCTACGTTTTTGGTGTTAATTGTACATCAGAACATGATAATTTTAATGAAGTGCATAACACAGTTTGACTCATAACACAACACAAATAATTTTGCTCAGAAAATCCAATAACTCACAAACTAGGTCTTTAGAGATAATGTATCAAACACTAAACACGTCTCTGGCCGGTTGAATGGCTAGACAGTGGGACTGGATTGTTTTGCTTAGTCGTGTTAAGTGTCTAAATCTGTAGTTGTTGATTTAGCAGATGTAGTTTGTAATGTCTACTGAAACTGTAACTTGATTTCAGGTTTCTTATAGGTGGTGGCAGGTCGTTCCAACAATGTGTTGCAGTAATTTTAAAACTACCACGAAAAGCAGCTGTTATGTGTCTAGGTGTAACTAGTAAGTAAGAAGACCCTCCAGTATTATGTTTATTTAGGTCACTGGACCATGTTAGTTTTTTATGGAGTTAAGTGGGCCTGCCTCTAGAGACAACACCGAAAAGAAGTGAGGCCAAGTGAAGTTTTCTACGCGATGTCATTCTCAAAATTCTGTTTTTATTGAGAAAGGGTGTAATATGAGAGTGAGGTGGGACGTTGAAACAGAATCGAGCACAGGCATTTTGCACCCGTTGTATGAGCCTTTCCGTTCTGCTTAGTAGACATACACTGTATCTGCATAGTTGAGATTGGACAAGATCAGGCTCCCACACAACATAATACGCATGTCTTCACTGATATAATATAGGGTCGAACCCGATAAAGAAGCTTCAACCTGTAAAATCAGTTTTGTACTGCCTCCGCAATATGTGTCCCGAAGTGTAAGCATTGGTCAAATACAACACCTAGATTGCGAACTTCAAGTACCTGCTCTATTTGACCCCTTGATCTTCACATCCAGCACACACCTCTGTACCCTGCTTACCATCTCCCTAGTGCCAATAAACAAAAACTTAGATTTGTTGGGGTTAAGTATCAGAGAATTTCTGCTCGCCCAATCTGATATATTATCTAAATCTTGATTTATTTCATTTACAGATTCAGAGCAGCTGTCTGGCCTACAGGACACATACAACTGTATATCGTCAGCATAAAGGTGAAACCTAGAGTGTGCTATAGTTCTACTTATGTCAGCTGTATATGTTATAAACAGACGTGGCCCCAAAATTGATCCCTGAGGGACCCCTTTCACAACTTAACCAAGTGAAGATGATGACTTGCTACCATCACTATTCATCACCTGCACCAGCTGGTATCGGTTACTCAAGTAACTAGCAAACCAACATACTGATTTGTGATCACATCCGTAATATGCAAGCTTAGAAAGAAGAAGAGGAATACTGATGGTATCGAATGCTCAGCTCTCGTTGCTTTTTATTATTATCTTTTTATTTGGGAAACGAGCTTCATAAATTTCATTGTAAACGTTTAATTTACGCAGGTAGTAAAGTAGAGAAACGTTACTAGTCGGCAAGCGCTAAACTTTTTGTAAGTCGATCGTAATAGAGTTAAAGCTGTTGTTTTCATTTGCCCGAACTTTATACAACTTTTTAGCTTTGCACTTTGCTCTTTTAAAGACATGTGCTCATCATACCTTTGCTGCAAAACAGCGTGATCGAGTGCGTTTTCAGCTTTGGTTCCGTCATATTTATGGCACATTAAACATTGGCCCTTGTTGGGTTTGTGAAAATCTAAATTGTGCTAAGTACAAAAAATGATCGATGTATTCTTTGACATTTATTTTAATTCTCCATCTCTTCTTTTGTTTTACTGACTAGTACATGCTTACCACGTTACTCCTGACCTTTAAAGAGCCTGATGTTCCTACTTCTGAAAATTAATGGGGACATTCGATATACAAAGAGTGTTTTTAAAAAACAATTCACAAACCCTGATCTTTCGGTCGTCCTTATTAAACTTATAATAACGAGATACAGTCTTCTTTCTGGTTGCATTTACGAAACGTCTTTGTAGCGCCTGTACCATAACATTTATTAGTATAAAATTATTCTGTCGACAGTAATCAGATAGGCCCAGTAAAACTTAAAGATTTCCTTTCGATCTTCAAGAAAATTTAATTAGCAATTTAATTTACATTTGCACTCTCCGGATTAAGGTGCTTTGGGAGGCTGCGTCTCTTTTTTGTAGCTTTTGTAAGGTAAACTTTGTGAACGATTTCTTTTTTGCGGATTTCGGTCATAGGTATCTATTATTTTCTTGTGCCACCTTGCCGTCTTCATTTTTTTAGACAGATTGGATAAGGAAACCAGGTAAGGTTTCTAATACGGTATGTAAATAGCTACTAACCAATCAACATACATAGTGTTACGAATAGCGATAATTGAAAATAACGCCATCTATCGGTGAATGAGAGAACTAGAAGAGATTGGACGTATCGGTGGTTTAAAGGCATTTCATCTACTCTCTACTAGATGGCGACTGTTCCAGACTATCACGGGAATATTTCAGAATGAACTAGTCTGTTATCCGGCCGTTATAAATACCGCACGGACGAGCGAGTTCACTCAGTTTTAGTTGAATATACAGCGATAAACATCGAGCGAAATATCTGAAGAGGAAGTGTGTTTATTAAGTGTGTTTAGTAGTGTGAAATAGTGTTTTTAATTGTGTTTAAAATTAAGTGTGTTAGGCCCACTTGCACAACGATTCTTAAATTGAATTAAGATGTATTTAACGAGAAAAAAAATATTAAACACCACTAGCGTCTTGCACAACGAAAAATTTGTCGAGTAATATGATTTAAGAACTGTCAAAATTAATCACCGAAAATCGGCTGTTTAGTGGCTAATTTCATTTAAGAACTGTCACACTGATGTTGGCATCTTGTCATTAGCGACGAAAATTATCAATAATTATATAACTGGACCGGACGACGCAGCAGGGGGAGGCCTATGTCCAGCAGTGGACGTTCCTAGGCTGACATGATGATGATGATGATATAACTGATAACAATGTACCTACTTGCGTTATTGTTAACCCTAGAATTCTACACTATTTGGCACACATGTTTTTCCTACACTGGGGTGCTGGAACACCCCATATTAAAATTACTGTAATCCTTAAAATAAAAAAAACGATTCATGAAAATACGTTTTACTAAACAGAATCGGTAACTTGAGATCACAAATCAGCCTTATTACACAGAGTTAAATGTAGTTTGAGCAACAGCGCTGGTAGGATTTGGTCCTTTTTTGAGGATCACTGCAATGGACTAAGTTGGCATCCGGTGACGGTCCTCCAAATGTTCATGTATCAGTTCCAAACCTAATTTCAAAACTGTCTGCTGAAACTTTATATTTGGCTTATTATTTGATCTTGAACACTTGTAAAGAACCCAGGAATTACAACTGGTCCCAACTTCTATTTCTTCCTCGCCAGATTTGTGGTCTAGAATAGAGCTTATTTCTTCGTAATTCAAACCTCTGACAGCCATCCGAAACAAAATAAATAAACTTCATTGAATTTTACCTTCATAATATCTAAAAATATCTGTATTTAATTCATATATGACTATTATTTTAGTAAATAATCAAATTTAATAACTTATTACATATAAATGCATCAATCGTAATAAATAAATAATCTTACGATTTTACTACACTGGGGTACTGGCGTACCCCACAGCACTTATACAGGCGACCACACAACGCGGTCCCTCGTCACGGTATTGACGTAACGCGAGCGGTTGACACCAAACTAAAATCGTACCCCCAGTGGAAAAAAGGCATAAGACGAAAATGGTGATTTTTCAGTATGGCGAAAAAATTGAATTTATGGGCATATTTACTTTATTTTCAAACGAAGAAGAATTATTCTTGTATCAAAAAAAGGAGAAAAAAAAGTTGCACTGCGTGTTGTATTTAAGTTAGTACTAATGTTTATAGTTTATTAGGAATTGTAAAAAAAAAATATTATGCTATTTTTCAAAATGTAATGAAATACAGGATTCTGAGTATCAAAATGTATGCCAGACTTTGCCAGAAAAGAAAAAATATTTCAAAAAGTATGTTGTATTAAAGCAGTAATGAACTTGTAAATACAAACATTTATGCTAGTATAAGTAAGATTACTACATTATTTCCTTTATTACAATTATGTTTGAAATGTATTAGCAATACTTACCCCATTTTTCAATTTAGGGGCTTGCTAAGGTAACTTAAATAAACAAAGATAATTACTTATTCCATTATTATGTTAAAGAAAAGTTAGCTGCATATTAACACATATTACTTAGAGTTAATATTTATGACTAAAGGGAAAAAAAGGAAATGCATTTTTTGTGTTCATTATTTTTTTATTTCAGGCAAATTATAATTATAGTTTTGGCTACAATTAAAGTTCGTACTATCAACAATAAAATTTGACAGTAATAATTCAGCAATGTGGAGTTTCGGTGAAGATTACTACCACTAATGACTTTTTTTTAAATGATTAACTAATCAGTAGATCATTTGTTAAGATTTGTAACATTTAACGAAATAACTTCTTTCTTGGCTCCGTACAACAAAATATTATGTTCTCTCAATAAAAATCTAAGATAACAAGCAAAAATTATTAACAAATCAAGGTACTTTACACATTGCCAGTACCTTTTGTTTTAAAATAATCAACAAATAAAAATACAAAAAAAAACCTTCTTTAAGCAATAAATCAAAAAATTCTTGTTCCCTTCTACGTTATCTTCGTTCTACGAATTCCTTCATTACCAAACATTCTAGGCTATAGAATGTTTGGTAATGAAGGGATATAAATGTAACAAAATATTATTATTTTCTCAACACAAATCTATGGTAACATGACATGCATAATTTGTTAACAAAATAAGACCTTTGATACTTTCACAGTACCTTTTGTTTTAAAATTATTAATAATCAATATGTTTATACGTATGAATATAAAAATTCAACAAAATTCAAATTAAAATAATAATAAGATCAAAAATACGGGAACTAGTAAAGTTATTCTTCTTCAGATGAATCAAATACCTCCAAATTTGGAGATTCAGTCGCTGGTAACAAATTTCTATAGAATGTTTGGTAATGTAGAGGTATAGCATTTGTATTACACAGGCTAATTAAGTCTTTGAACAACGCGTCAGAAATAGGTAACAATTGAGCATATGCAAGTGGAAGTTCATTAACATCTACAGCATTGGCATTATTTGATTTGCGTGTGCGCGTCGTCGTCGTACGATTTGTAGTGTCTAGTACCAAATATTCACTTTCGAAATCATATTTAAATAATAATTTATTTGGTGCATCGGGACTTGTTTTGATTTCTTTAATTTTTGAGAAAAATACTTTATGCCCGTTTGTGTCTTGTGACCAATTCTTGCTTGTCGTGACTTGACTTTTTAGGTTGTAAAAGTCATTTTGATTCATTTCTTTAATTACAAACTTATTTTGTACTTTTGAATTCATGATTACTTCGTACAGTTGGTCAGGCGAGTACAATGTCTTATTTTTCATATTTTTCTCGATGCAGGCATGCATTGAGTCGCCTTCGTTCTGAGTGTGGCCAGTTTGTAAAAACCTGTGTGTAACTTCTACGTTCAATACACGTGATACATAAATATACATCGCGAATATGAACCGATTTCTGTTCTGGCCCGAACAATTATCTGAATACAGTGAAATTGACTTTATACCCCTGTTAACTTCAGATTTAATGAAGTGTAATAAGCAACTAGCGATTTCATTCGCACCCCTTTTTGCAATTTGTGCATGCCATAGATAACAAAACCCTTGACGGGATATTAAATTGTACACAGTGAAATTGTATGCGGGGTATTTCCTTTTATAATGGAAAATATTCACATTTGATTGCGGTAAACTAAGAACCTTTTCCAAGTCAAAAACAGCTACAGTTTTCACATTAGGATCTGCTGATTCTTTTTCACTATCCTTCATATTTCGTATGATGTTTTTATTTTTTATATGACTGTCATAATCCTCTTTCAGTTGTAATTTACCTTCTTCAGTTGAATTGTCGTATTTGCTACATAAATTGCACAAATCCTTCTTCGGCCGGAAAAAAGAAAGGTTAAAATGTGTATTAAATATTTGATTATATTGATATTCGCTTGCCACTTTAGTATTACGAAAGTTTTCATTTTCTGATATCCAATCTTTGTACAAACGATGCATTTTTGAGATATTTAAGTCTTGTGACAAATATTGACGGCTGGAATTTTGTCTAAGATAGTGAGATTCGATACAAGGAAAGGACTGAATATGTTGAATTGCACTCTGTTCTGTTTCGCTGGCTGTTCTATGAGGTCTATTGGTATGTTTTCCTCGAAGGTCTGTTATTTGGTCCCCATTAGCATATTTATCAATGGCAGTGTAAACTGTTCTTTCTTTAATACCTAGCGTATTAAGAAACATAGTTTTGCACACTTTCAAATTAGTCACAAGGCATACATCGTTTTTTGACGGCAAATAATAAACCAGTGTACGATTTCGTTCACGCTTACGCTGAATTTTCATAACTTTAGGTTCTATAATCTCAGTGTTTTTCAAAATGAATTGCCATTGAGTTTCATGGTTACCACAAGCCCAAAATTGCTTAAATATTACCAACCTCCTGTCGCTGGGTATTTTTTCAAAGCATTTAAGCTTACACTTGCAAGGCTCTTGCATCTGTTTTTGAGGCTGTTGACCTGTATTTAATTTGATTTTTTTTTGTGTTTGAGACCGTTTTTCGGGATTACGCTTTCTTTTTCTAGGATTTGTATTAGCTTCAGTTACTAACACTGGACGAGAATTCGTTGCTTCAGGTTCTGTGGTGGAATTATATCCAGCTGGTAGAGTTTCAACGTGGCAGGCTATGATTGGAGGGTCTGAGTGAGGAACTATAGCTGTGGCAATTGAAGAGACCGGTGGAGTTCTATCAGGGCTTGTAGATATAGGTTCTGTTTCAGGTTCTGTGAGAGTATTATGTCCAACTGGAAGAGTTTCGTCGTTATAACATGTTATGGATGTAGGTTCTGCTTCAGGTAGTATAGCCGGGGTATTTTCAAGAGTCTGTGGAGTTTTTGCAAGACTTGTAGATGTAAGTTCTTTTTCAGGTTCTGTGGCAGTATTATGTTCAACTAACGGAAATTCGTCGCGACATGCTATGGATGCAGGCTCTGCTTCACGAAGCATGACCGTAGTACTTTCAAGAGTCAGCAGAGTTCTTGTAGGGCTAGTAAATGTAGGTTCTGTTTCAGGTTCTGCGGCAGTTATGCTCTTTTCAGGAAGTGGTGCATTATACCAGAACGTGGATACGGGTTCAAGATCGGCATCATTCGGCAAAGGATTAACTCCTTCTATGTAATTTCCTGATGATACCGCTAAATTTTCATAACTGTCTTTGTTACCCATAGAAATTGTTTTTTGAGGATTAGATATAAAAACGACAGTAGGTGACGCTATAAAAATTAAATTATTATGAGTGGTGGAAATTGGAGAAGAGAAAAGTGTAGAATTACCTAAGCAATCTCTCAAACTAAAATCGAAGTCATTCAATATTGAAGATGGTAAAGTATTGCCTAAGTCTGCTATCGGACTAGGACTCGAACTTGGTAAATATTCAGATACCGGTGGTGAAAATGGCTCTTCATTCGAAGACTCACTAATTCTGTAATTTACTGTAGATTGTCGTCTGCTACTTCGACTTGTTGACGGCGCGGTGTACATAATATCACCACGACTGACTTCATAATTTCCAGATGTTTGTTCTGCTTCTGTGTCGTCGTCTGTAAATAAATTATTTTATTATAAAATGTAATATAAATAATATCATATTAAGTTGTTACTAAAGACGTCTTGCTCACAAAATAAGGTAAGTTAAGGTAAGACATTATTCTTTGTCTGACATCCTCGATGCCACAATTATTAGTGTCTATAGGACGAAAGGCTCCGGGTTCGATTCCCGGTCGGACAAACAAACAAACTTTACTAAACTGACTTGGGTCTGAGTGTACGTACCCCTTGCCAAATCCTTTACAGAATCCTTAGTTTAAGACCAGGTAATTAAAGTGATATGGCTGAGATTTTTAGATGTAAGTATATAAATATAACGCCTCGTTAGTTTAGTGGTATAAGTCCTGGGTTCAATTCCCGGGTTGAACAAACTTTGTGTCGGTTTTTTCGGACACAGATCGATTACTTTTATATAAATATACTAGCTTCCGCCCGCGGCTCCGCCCGCGTGGTACCTACTTACGGGGATAAAAAGTAGCTTATGTTACTCGTGGATAACGTAGCTTTCGAATGGTGAAAGAACTTTTAAAATCGGTCCTGTAGTTTCGGAGCCTATTTATTACAAACAAACAAACAAAAAAATATTACCTCTCTATAATATTAGTATAGATTAAACAATAATACCTAGTTAACGATTTTGAAAGTATCATGTACCTAATATAAATATTTACAAATACACATTTTGTTATAACATCTATGGTATGTCTTTACAAATTAGAAATAAAATTACACGTTAGTAACAGAAATTAATTTTATAATAATAGACAGCGAATCATTCATATAGGTTCCCCTAGTTTGAGACCAGACGATTGCTGTAATTGTCTAGCGCACTTACATACTACTTGAACCACTAGCTGGCGGTAAGATAAAACATCGTGAGGAAACTGCACCTTCATTCATTCAGAATGTGTAACCACGATATTGTTTTGGTTCCGGTTACAAAGGTCGGACGACAGTCGCTCAATGTTATTGATTATACAGTAAACACGTCATTGTGGAATAATTTATTTTTAGCTTTTATAAGAATTAAATCTAAATGTACTTACCTATTAACTTCAAAATTCTTCTCGCCCTACTGTGCTGTGTCCGGTTATACATTTTCAGGTCACTTTACTTTAAAATAAGAAGAAAAACCACTCAATTGTTGTTGTTTTGTTTTCGCAAATGCGTAAACGCAGCTATTACCTTGACCTAGAAACGGGCACTGACTGTCAAGCGCGTGGATACGCACCGCCCCCTCCCCCCTGCATCGACGTATTCACGCTTATGTTCCCGCTGTCTACTCCCGCGCCGCTGTATCAAATCTTACGTCCCGGTGCAATGAAAATATTCTAGTGGAAGAAAGAAGTAATAATTCTTATGTTACAGCCGTGCTGCAGTTTGTAGTCTTATGTTTCGACGTAAAGGAAAGTTTTTAGTGGAAAAAAGCAGTAATTGTTATTATTGTAATTTATTTTAAGTTCATAAGAAGTAAACAGTCATACTGCTGTTTTTATTTTTTAAGTTTATCTTTTTGGTTAAGTAAGCGCATTTAAGATAATTTCCTTACCTAGTTAATATAACGAATAAAAAGATAATCGTGTATACAAGACTAGCGATGTAAAAAAAGCAAACGCATTTAAATCATAATATTTGTTACTATTTATTTTCTACATTAAATTTTAGGTATAAACATATTATTAATTAATATGTCATATTTTTTAATTTATTATTTGCGTTATATCACATAATCTACTAATCCTTAAGAAAAAAAGTGATGGAATATAAATTCTCAAAACTATTTTCTTGAATTAATTCGTCAAATTAAACAAGAAAAATATGAAAAAAAAATTGCGTATGTATCTTTAAACGTACTTTTCAAATATGATAAAATCGATGATTCAATGTAAATTCACTTATGCCTATTTTCCACTGAGGGTACGAAATACTCCGACGCGCGAATTCATGGATATTAAAGAAATTGAGATATTTAGAAAACAAATCGGTGTGGGGTGCACCTGCACCCCATGTAGGGTTCTAGGGTTAATGCTTAAGAGTTTCTAGTTATTATTTGTCAATTGTCATTTCGTTGCTAGGCGACGACAATGCGTTTTATTTATGCTCAAAGTATATATAGTTAAGGTTTTATGCGAAACCATACGCATAACATCGTTAAAATCGTAACAAAAAGGCTTCATGCCATGAAACAAAACGTAGAAACTACTTTACCGACCTCATAAAATGTTTAACTAAATCTAAGCGTTGTTGTCGTTGTGCAAGAGGACGCTAAATACTTTTAAGTTAAATTATTTTATGCTGTTAATTCTGTTCAAAAAATTTAAATTAAGGAGTGACTTAAATCAAACGTTACGCAAGTGGGCCTTAGTAAATAAAGTACAGTTTAGTGGCATAGTGCATTTAATTTATCACCGAACCCCAGCTCGTAACAATAGTTTAGTAAAATACACCACTAAAACAGTCATTTATATGAAGGAACTAACTGATAAATACGAGTCATTTTTTTTTTTTTTTTTATTTATTAAACTTTTTGCACAATAAAAATCATGTACATAGGCGGACTTAATGCCGATGGCATTCTCTAACAGTCAACCTAGGGTGATGCAGAGAAGTCAGTTAGTAGGTGCGTTCCGAATTTTAGTAGTAACAAATATAGTTTACTTAATTAAAAGATATCGATACAGTATATAAATATAATAAAATATATAAATGTATGTATGTATATATACATAATATATATAATTAGATGAATATATAAATAAATATGATAAATAAATGTAAAAATACATAAATACAATGTCTCAAAGTGTTGAAGATATTGCCAATTGACCCATAAATAGCTCACGAACTTTTGCCTTAAATGAAATCCGATTTTTACTCATCCTGATCTCAGGAGGAAGCGAATTCCAGAGGTGAACAGACTGAACAAAAAAGGAGGTGTTCACAAAGCTGGTTGAATGGGAAGGACATAGAAGAAGTCGATTATTAGCGGAGCGAAGATCTTTGTTGTGGTTTGAGCACAGGTACTTTAGATAGGAAGATAAATAAGTGGGAGGCGTAGGAGAGTTAAGGAAAGAGAATAGAGTAGAGAGAGCACGCAAGCTACGGCATCTTCAAGGGATACAACTACATCCTTGTAATTTTTATGTGGTGGGCTGATATTTTTAGAAACATTGTCTATCTGGAAGAGAGAAGATACATGACGTTCCACTTAGTTCTATTAATCAATTGTACATCATAATTAGTTATATAATGGCATATATCGTCGCTTACGTTCTAACACCGCAGATGTCATAATTCGCAACTTTTCAGGAGAGCAAAATAACGAATTATTACAACATTGAACAGCAGCTTAATCTTCAAAAAAAATCATAATTTAAAAATTTTACATGAAAAGGTTGTTTAGGTCTTGCTTCTTTAGAAATTAGTGCGTATTGTGAGGGCAAATAAATTTCCTTGTTTTTATTTTGCATTCTTTTCACTGTGGCTAGAGTCACACTCCATTTGAGTGTAACCTTTTTCTCGGAACTTCTGAGGTATTACGACTTTGTATTCCATAGCTAGTTCCAACAGAGCATTAGATAGTATAGCATTTCTATATTGTGCCGTACAGCCATCAGAAAATAAAATAATCGGTAAAAGTTTTTTTTGAAGAGTTATCTTCAGACAATCAATGATACACGGCACAAATACCGAAGCCAAACCTGCATTGTGTTCATCAAACCAGTAGCAATAAACGTCCTTTGTAGCCAGATTAAACACAGTAAAATTGTGTACAAACAGTTTAGTTTTGTAATATAGTGCGCTAGCATTTAACTTAGAACACAACTTTACAGACTGGAGATCATGGGTAAACAGATGCACTTCTGCCAGGACTTGTGTCTTGTCTTTGGTTTTCTCATCTCTAGCACATTCCTTAAGTGAAATGTGGTTCAGATCTCAGGTATCTTCATTTAAGTTTCCCGCTTTAAAAGCGCAACATGAATCGCACTGATCTTTTTTCGGTTGGAATAAACTTAGATTTTATTTATCAAACGACACGCGACTAAGAGGTTTCTTATTATTTTCAGTTCAGTTTTTGCAATATACCTAGGTTGTTATTGTCTCGGGTTCGATTACCGGGTCGGGCAAAGTGATATTGGGTTTTTCCGTTAGAAAATTGTCAATAGCAGCTCGGAGTCTGGTAATGTGGGTCATGCTATATACTTACCTTTTCTTTGTGTTTTTCTAGTATGTTTTTGATGTATTTGTTTGTTGATCTTTGATTTTATTCGTCCGATATTTACATTATAATAGCTATCTGTATATCAAATTTTAACCACATTCTGTGAGTCTGAGATTTCTGTGAGTTAAAAGAAAGCAAAATGAGGTAAACATTTTCCTTTTATTTAGACTTTTTTAATAAAATACATTATTATGTTGTTTCGGCTTTGTGATGGTGACCGCAAAATCCTAGCAATATGTGCACGATTTGGTTGTTTGAGCTCATGACAGTTTTGTTTGGAGCTCTAGGGGCATAAGCTCTTATCTAGGAGAAGAGCACAACAATAGCCAAATCGGCTGGCTTCTGGGAGATTCTGGTTATCCACAAAGACCGTGGCTGATGACACCTGTGTTGCATGCAGCTGAAAATTCTCCAGAAGCTCATTATACAAATATGCATGTTCATACACGGGTCTGTGTTGAACAATGCATAGGGCTTCTTAAAGCTCGATGGCAATGTTAATTGCGCCACCGAGTTTTACACTATAAGCCTACAAAATGTTCGAAAATTATAAACGATTGTTGTGTCTTGCATAATTTAGGCCTAAATTATGGTTTTTCCATTGATGAAATAACCACTGACAGTGATTATAATGATCCTGTTAGTTCAGACTCATTCATTGTTGGTCAGAATGCAAGACAGCAATTGATTAATATGCTATGGCAAAATAGAAATCTTAATAAATAAAATCCTTGCGTTACTGACTGACTGACAGACACGCTACAGCCGAAACTATTAGGCGCAGGAAGCTGAAATTTGGCATGTATGTTCCTTGGGTACCGTAGGGGTGCACTAAGAAGGGATTTTCCGAAATTCCCACGGGATCGACCAAAACGGGTAAATTAAAAAAAATGCAGGCGTAGCTGCTGGCGTCCTCTAGTATTTTATAATTATTTTTATTTATAGTCTCACGCCTGTATCCCCGAAGACGTAGGCAGAAGTGTAATTATTGCACCCACATTTCGCCATGTATTTTTAGGTCCCATGTAATAGGGGGCGAGCCTTTTGCCGTTACCGTGCACATCACGAGACTCCGGGCTGCTACTGAGTATTCGGCAAAACCCAGTAACACTTTAGCCCGACCTGGGAATCGAACTAGGAATCTCCGATCAGCAGTCGCATACGCTATCCACTGGACCACGGAGGCAGTAATTACAGATTTTATAAGTACTAATTAACTACTGTTATAAATTGGAATGTTTGTAAGCATGAATGGACGGATGGATGTTTGTTACTCTTTCACACTAAAATCTACTAAACTAATTTTGATGAAAATTTGCAAGAATATAGCTTATAAGATAATTTAGTTTGTAAGCATGGGTGGATACATGGATGAATCGGTGGATGTTTATTACTCTTTCACTCTCAAAACTACTGAATAGATTTTGATTAAAATTTGCATAATATATAGCAAATATGTAGCCCTTAAATAGACGTACAGAAAAGTTGGCGACACCCTATCTATATATATATATATATATACCTATCTAATGTAGCCGTTAGATATATGGCGTCGCCAACTTTTTTTTTTATCATGGGTAGCACCCGTATTAACTGTTTCTATGTTGTAAAATTTGATTAAATAAATACTGTATACTATTTTTATACTATAATAATAAAAATTGTTATTTAAATAAATAATTCCATCATCAAGAGCATTTTATTTATATAATCTTTACGTAATAGTATGGCAAGTCTATTGGTGTAGGTACCGGGCACATTTCCAGACTCGGTGCTGTTGCTGAGAATTTCTTAACGGTAAATCCCAATAACACTCTGGTCGACCCGGAAATCAAACCTGAGACCTTCAATCCCACGCGCACATTTATGCCGCGAGAACAACGAGGCACCATACCTTGTCTTAGCAGTCGTATTGACAGTGCCGCGCGAAGGCCTATACAGTATTTATTATTCTTTCACACTGGGAGTTGATTATCACTAAATTTAAATAATTTGAAATAAAACTACTATGTATAATAATATGTGTATAATCAAATATTAAGTATTTTTATATACGATTAAGACCATGTTCTGGCGGCTGGTTTGAAAATATTTATTTATTTAATTTATTAGATACATCTATTAATACATCTAGTAACCTGTATAAAATAAAACATTAGTTATTAAATCGGTAAATACTAGTTTAGTCCCCAAAATAGCAGGCTAAAAATGACTGCTAATACATATGTTATAATTTTGATGAAATAATTTTGATTCAGTACTTTTATAGTGTGGTTTGTAACTGTGGATTTAGACTAAAGAGAGTATTCACAGCACACATCATAAAAATAAAAGTGTCACACACATGCAATAATATTGATTGAATATTTTTGTTTTTTGCTTAGTGACCGTGGATTACACTATAGAGATAATTCTTAGCACACATCACACAAATAACATTGCTTCACATGCAGATGCAATGCAAACTGTAGGTATGCAGTGCTAGACACACTAGTATGTAGTTACAAAGCTATAAGCATTTAGCACCCATAACCACGCAAATGAGAAGAATTATAGAATCCATAGTAATGTGATATATATGCAAGCTCCAGTTCTAAGAATAAACCATGCTCCCCCATCCTCTTTTATAGCAAGCAAGACATAATATGATCAAATCCTGTTTTCATTGATGGTGACTCTTGTGAATTGTCACTCTTTCTGAGTTCTGTTTTCTTGAAGTTTGAGGCAGAGATCTTGCTGGCCGGTACTATAGATATCAACCAATAGATATCTTAATTAGGTACTATAGATGTCTGCTAAATACTACTACTTATATGCTATATAATGTACTTTAATAAATATAGTCTGAAAACAAACAGTAATAGGCAGTTGTAAAATACAATTTAAGGTATATTGGAGTATAAATTTGTGTTTCGTATAAGTATGTGTGTTAATTACCACTAATGTGTAATAATTCAAACTTGTATAAAATTTTAAATAAAATTCTAGTTTCTCAGTTCTTACAAAACTCCTATAAAACCTTGAAATTCAGTCACATGTTCACTAGTAAAACCTAGTTGAACTATTTAAATATAAATGTGGGTAATGTTACCTTTTTTTCTTTTTTTTTTGTGTCGGGTTGGAAAATCCTCATGGAGTCCCTCCGCCCTGGGGGATGGGCGAAGGGCACTGTCAGACTCTTACTGACTAAAAACCAACCCGTGTGCCTCATGTACCCGTGTGTCGAAGGGTCGGGTTTCGCCCAAGCATACGTCGCAACCCCCCGACGGGTATTGGCCCCGAACAAAACCCCCTTGGCGGCGGATGAGGGTGTTGGGCTCCGCCGCCAAAACACCAAGCGGCCGCAGAGGATAGGGAGGACGGCAACGCAACACCGCATCTCCTCTTCCTCTGCGGCCCCACCGCGACGCATCGAATGGTGCGGCCCCATTTGGTCGCGGGAGATAGGGCGCGCGGCAACGCAACACCGAAACGCCTCTCCTCCCGCGACCGCGCCTGACTGCGAGGGACAGACAGAACTGTCCCCCGCACCCGCACCGTTGGACGCATCCTGCGCAGGCCCCGTCAAGCCCACGCGGAGCGTCCCCTCCTGGATCCCTCTTAGCTTCACCGCGGGTTACCAATCCACGGTTACTGAGCCCCCCCACCACGACAAGGTGGAGATCCCACGGGGGGGGGGGGGTGTAATGTTACCTAATTAGTACATCAGACGCCCCCTTTTAGCTTGCAGCTTCTCTGTTTCCACTTGTAACCTCTGCTTTTTCATCTCTAATTTTTCCTCCTCCAGCTTTAATAGCTCGTTGTCAAAACTGTCTGAAAAATGTAAATGATTTTCAAATAAATAATGTAGTAAATACTAATAAGACAATAACCAATAAGGTGTAATAAAATTCATTTCAATTAACTAATTAACATGTTTGATCATCAGAACCATCATTATAACCTTTCACAGTCCACTGCAGGACATAGGCCTCACCTAATTTGCGTCATAATAACATTGTGAGCAAAATAGGAAGATTTGGCCTATTATACCACACTGGCCAGCTGGGTTTGTTAGGGTTTAATGTAGACTTTTCTCACAAAGATTTTGTAATTTATTTTTAAATCCATCTACATGAAATATGTTTTATATGCATTTGAAAGTATCTTGTTCCTAAGATGTAAGTAACTACTTATATACTTGCAGCTGCACGACTGTTAGTAAAATGTACATAATGTCTCTGTGAATAGAGCATTAGGTATATCTAATAACTTACCAACACCTTTAGTGATGCGCTTGCCTTTTCTATTTGAAGCTTGTCGTTTGTAGCTGCCTGAGGTTCTGCACCACCAGATGGTGCTGCTGCAGGTGGTGGATCTATGCTAGAGGATGGTGCTGCTGCAGGTGGTGGATCTGTGCTAGTTGACGGTACTGCCTGATGTTGGCAGAGAAGCTGTGCAGTTGGTAAAGTCTGGGCTCTTTGGACAGGTGACGCTTACGGTTGGAATCACCTTTCAAAAATAAATATTTGTAAGTTTTGATCTTAAGCATGCATAATTCACACTTATTTGTTGCATAACACCTTAGTAATGTTGAAATATATGAAATATTAAACACCTATTTCAGTTGACATAATGTCTTCCATGCCATAAACTGCCGGTGTCAGTGACATAATGGTCGATGGACCATTGCCAGTACTACAAGGCCCATATCCCCGGTATTCGGACCTGTTATGAGCAGCCTTCTTCTTAACATTGCTCCTCATATCTCGCCTCATATCTCGTCATGCCTGAAATTAAATAATAACAAAATGATTAACAGTCTCATATTAAAATTATTATGATATAAACTAAAGATGTTGCATGAAGCACAAACAACATGCTTATGTCATTAATTAGCTTGAGTTGAATATTACAATGTTAATATTTTATATTATATCATGCAAGTTTACATTTTACACAGTTATATAACAGATGTTAATTAAGCTTATAGTCGACAAACAATATGGTACAATTGTTACTAGCCTTCCATTGTACATCAATTTAACTTAATTAATTGCTCAAGCTAGTTACAACAATATATGTCGTCTGTCGTTTAACTGGACCTCCCAAAGCATTGAGCTCCGCTGCTAATTTTGTCCAAGCTTTTTCGTGCTCTACCCACCCCTGTAATGTTTGGTCATCCAGAAGCCAATGATGGATGATTCTTCATGAACTCAGCCAAATGATTGAGCTGCTCCGAAGTAGCTTTGTAACGACTTGGGTTTAAAACTCCCGATAATGATACATCCATGACTACTGAAATTAGTGAAAAGAAATGAAAAGATACTCATTTATTTAACTATGTAAACTTACCTATCCATAGAATTAATAAAAGTATCTCTGATTACAAAAAAACAATAGTATTTACCTTATTGATGATTAAAACAACTTTTACACGGACACTGCACACAGGTTAGATTTCAATCATTTCCGCGGTCAAAAGGTACTTTTCGAAAGTTATCTGTCAGTCAAAACAATGACGCTGAGGGTTAATTGATAGGTCCAGGTACCTGAAGTCACCCGCACTATTTCCTTATAACGAGTCAAAGCCTACATACCAGGTAGTCGGATCTTGGTTGTCGCTCGCATTGCACGTATCAGTTCTCGACGCTCAAAAACTATCATCTCTTAAAAAGGCAATATTATTTTCCTTAGTTGTGTTTACCCAGTGATTGTGATGGATTCTGATAATGAAGGTAAGAGACATGTTATTTAAATCAAATTTTCAAATGAATCTTGGTAACAAGGAACCTTTGAGATTCCAATAGAATCACCGAGCTCACAAGGCCGACCAAGTAAGCTATTTGAAGAATTAAGTGAGCGTAGTAAAAGAAGGAAAAAATGCAATTTAGATATATCGACACCAGCAATTTATACTAAGCTAACTTATAAAAGTGTACTTTACAGTAGAAGCTTAGAAAGTGAAATACGTGATAACATTTATATTAATTAACCCTCTGCGACTGACGTGCCTTTTACATGTTTGCTGACGTGGTAGTACACGAGACACCATTTCAACAGCAAATACTTTTATAGCCTTAAATTATGCGACTATTTTATTCATATTTATTAGACCGATAGCCTATATTTATAAGGAATGCACATTAAAAGAAAGTAACAATTCGTATTTTCGTTATTAAACAGTGTTTGAAATAGAATTAGTTTTTATTATAAGTCAAATCGATAGACAAACAGCCTTTATTAACTTTACACAAATCAGTCTATGAATATCTATGTAAGTACTAGAGGACGCCAGCAGCTACGCCTGCAATATTTTTAAATTTACCCGCTTTGGCCGATCCCGTGGGCATTTCGGGAACACCCTTCTTAGTGCACCCCTATGGTCCCCAAGGAACATGTATGCCAAATTTCAGCTTCCTGCGCCCAATAGTTTCGGCTGTAGCGTGTCTGTCAGTCAGTCAGTAACGCAAGGATTTTATATATTAAGATTAATGTCATAGCAAAAACATAAAATCAACTTTTTTACAATCTTGACTTTACACATTTTAAAAATTAACAATTATTTTATTCAGTCTAGGCATTATGAGATACATTCATTGGTTCAATAAGAATTAGACAGGTTCAAAATCACAGCTTTGTTTTACCTCCAAAAAATCCATCAGACGTGCTCTTAGGGGTAGAAGACGCAGAAAGAGTGCTTGACCTAGTTGTTACTTGAGTCAGCCATCTGAAAAACAAATATCTATGTTACTCAGTAATCATTAGCATTATACTAGCTTTTGCCCGCGACTCCCATCTGCGTGGAACTTGAATCCGCGATAACTCGACTTCCAGCTTACGTATCGGGATAAAACATACACCAAAATAAAAAATAATGTTTTGAATACTATTAAAGTTATAAAGATCCTTCACAATTAATTTATTATATAATTATAATTGAATATGTATATTAATTAATTATTAAAATTTCTTAAATATCTTCTTTGTACAGACATCAACAATTTTATTACATGTAGGTATGGATAAGTAGTTTTTAAAATCATCCTAATATTTTGCTGTGTCTTTATTACAATCAGAAATGCAAAAATGTCTTCATTTTCTAATATTCTTATACAAATATAGATATCTAATCTAATACTAATAATATATATGAAGCTAAATATAGTTTGTTTGCTTGAACGCCCTAATCTCAGGCACTAACGGTCCGATATGAAATTTTTTTTCAGTGTTAGATGGCCCATGTATTGAGGAAGGCTATATGCTATATAACATTACGCTATGAGCCTCGAGAGCGGAACAACACTCTTAAATAAAGCGGGTCTAACCGAATTTGAGGGCAACTAAACTTATCTTCTGATGTGGTTGTATAGGAGACACTATGAAAATATAACCATTTTACTGAGGTAGTAGTATAGTAGACACTTACCTTAACACTGATGTAGTAGTCTCGTGGACACCTTTTTGCCGCCACGCACATGTGTGCTGGCTAATACTGCTCCTGGTGCAATAACCGATGCGCGACCTCACCACAGTAAGGTACTGAGAGTGGCGGTGCTCAAATTTGAATATTAGCGCAAATAAACGAATTTTATACTTTTCGGTGTCTGCTGGACTACCACGTCAGTCGCAGAAGGTTAAGATACTTATTTCAAATTTTGTACCCTTCATAGTTCATTTATTCATTGAAATTTCTCATATTTACTTTTTCTTAATTATTTATATTTTTTAATTTAGAGCAACTTAGCCGCATTATACGCCTAATTCCTCATTATGATTCCACATATTACACACGTCTAACTAATGTTAGCGTAGTGTATTACGGGAGATCAGATTGCTAGTTTAGTTTTTTTTATTTTTTATTTATTTAGTTAGTTTAGTTTAGTTTTTCGTGGGTTTTCCGCACTTAGCCACTTATTTGGGCCATTGTGCGTAAGTGGCGACTTGATTGACGCCGACTACTCATACCACCTTAGCTCCTTCCAGAAAGCCATTAGTTGGCTGGTGTAGTTCAAAGCCTCACACATGGTTCTGGGGTTGTTCAGCAGCTTTGCCCGTTGATCGCTCACACTTGTGCAGTGCAGAATGACGTGAGCGGGTGTTTCTTCGGTTTCCATGCAGGCCCTGCACAGTGGGCTGTCCGTAACGCCTATGTTGAATAGGTGCTTGTTGAGTGGACAGTGGCCGGTTATTATGCCTGTTAGATGCTTAAGAGTTTTTCTATTAGAATGCAGCAGCTTGTGCGAGAGTCGCTTGTTCAAGCTGGGGATAGCATCTTTTGTTTATCTGCATTCTTTTATGTCTGCCCACTGTTTTTCGTGTTCATGTGCAGTTCTCTCGCGTAGCCACGTTTTGAGTTGGCTTGCCGGTATCGGTACAATCGGCTCGGGTCCCATTATCATTGTGTCCGATCCTTGCCGTGCCAGTTGGTCTGCGGCGTCATTGCCTGCGGAGTTGCTGTAGCCTTTAATCCATTGCAGCGTAACCCGATTCTTATCTGCAATCTTTTGCAGCTCTAGGTGGCATTCCATGATGAGGCCGCTGTTAAAGCAGTTGCTGCCGAGAGCTTGCAGTACAGAGACACTGTCCGTGATAATGCGTATAGACAGGTCACTTTCGTTCCTAGACGCGATTGCTGTTGCGGCTCTTGTTATCCCAACACACTCGGCTTGGAATATGGTGTTAAGAGTGCCAAGGGATGTTGAGATGTTGATATTTAAGTCATGGGATAATACGCCCGCACCTGTCCCATGCTTCGTTTTTGAGCCGTCTGTGTATACTCCGACTTCGTGTATACCAGTGTTGTCTTTGTGTTCCTCCTGTAATTGGATGCGATATTTTTTGTCAAAGACAAAGGTTTTAGGGATGAGATCGCAAGCGGCCTCTAGCATCGGGATCTCTTTGGTTAAGGTCCCTTTTAGGCGTGCGTGGGTTATTCGATCATCCTTTCTCCACAGCCCGAGCTTGTCTAGACGGATTGCTGCAGCGCCAGATCAGAGTGCTAAAGAAGTGTTATTTTTATTGCGTTGTAATAATAATTTTAAAATATATTATGCTTTAAATATAACCTTAGGTTTTTATCTATATACACAAGGTATACTATTGTGAATTCTTATTTTAAATAACAAGTTATTAGAGTTAGCCTTATTTAACCGGTACGACGTCATTGGCGGATATCGTATTAAAAGCCGTCAAATTGTAGATAGCATACTATACATCGACCTGTGTCATAAGTTAGCGTATCATTTAACTTTCCGTTGAGCTATAATATATATAATTGATTTTTAAGAATTTTGTATAAAATTGTGAAAATAGTTGAACAAACTGATAAATATATAAATAAAACAAAAATAGCATAGTCATCAACTGTTTACTGAAATTTTAGGTAAGTACTTACTTTTTCTCCTTCTATTTTAAAATAAACTTATGAAGGAAATTTCTGAAGAGACCAATTTATATCAGGTGCAGAAAGATCCTAATAGCACTTTTCGGATGTCTGAGGAGGATGTCAGGCAATTTATAGGTGTGGCATATCTAATGTCTCTCGTCCAATTACCTAGAGTCACTAACCACTGGAGTCCCATACTTGGAACACCTCTTATACAGGAAACCTAGTCGTTGAACAAATTTGAAAAAATCCGTCTTACTTTGCATTTTAACTATAATAGCGAAGATCTTCCTAGGAGGAACCTTGATTGTGATCGAATTTTCAAAATACGTCTGGTAGTGGACTCCTTGAATGAGGCATACGGTAAAGTTCCAATGGAAGAGCACCTTTGTGTTGATGAGCAAATGTGCTCTACCAAAGCACGGAATACATTGAAGAGATGTAATCCAAATAAACCACACAAGTGCAGCTATAAAATTTTTGTGTTGAGTGGCGTTTCTGGCTTTGCCTAAATCGAAACAGGCAAAGAAAATACGGTCTTAAGCAGCGATCAGACGGCACGATTCATCGGACCGATGAGTAGGGCTCGATAGATTGGGCGTTCTGATCACACTACACGATATCGCCACCCTAACTCACTTGGCAGCCGAACGCCGAGCAGTGAAGATGGCGGCAAAGTATCAGAAACTTGGAATCGCTCTTGCAGTAACAGCGGGTGTAGTAAAACAAAAAAAGAAAAGAAGATGTTGGGTGAAGGAATATTTACTCTGGAGAAATAAATTGTGTAACGTGAACATTTTGTGTGTGTTAGAGCCGGAGGACTTTAGAAATTACGTCCGAATGAATTCTGGACAATTTAATCATCTTTTTATAAACTTCCAGTACGTTAAGTATTATCTCTCTTTGGCGTTCCGTAGCCATTTTCACTCCACACGTCCTTTAACGCCGAACGCCGCGCCGGCACTGAGGGCCCATAGTTGCTATTGTTAAGAATGCTGAAATCTTCTTAAACAGCCTTAAAATAAAAATACGCAAGCGTTATTTAGTTATTTATTATTCTTATAATGTCTGTGCTTATTAAAATATTGTTGGGCATATAATTTCATTTCATCATCACCATCATATGTGAGCTTGCCAGCTAAAATTCGGTTAATCGATCTGCACCAACTGTAAATTATTATATTTGATGTAACATCTGTGAAATACTGCTTTACTTTTTCTTTATGAGTTTCACATTTAAATGGAAATTCCACGAACATTTCGACATGAATTTTTATAGATTTTTTCAAACCAGTTTTAGGTACATCCTTTTTTAAATGTGAAACACATATATTTTGAATATCTACAAAGCAATTATGTAACTTGCACTGAGGGGTAGTACAGCATTTTTTTGTCCGAATAATATTCTTTTGCTCTAATGTAAGAGTTTTTGTCGATTTCTTTTGAAGACACCGCACATCTTCTGCATGCTTTGCAATCTTTTATAATATTTTTTAGGCATTTTCTCAGGACCCAGCCACATACGTAATCTCTTTGCCCAAGGTCAGTTAAATCTTCATTGTTTATAAAATCCAGTCTTATATTAATATTAACTTCCTCAGCAACATTATCGCTAGCCGTCTGGGTCTGCAATTCTGTGGAAATATCAGTTTTGGGGCCAGATTTAGGAACAAAAAATCCAAGGTTTGAAGGAAACTATTATTGTCATTTTCGCAGTTTGCGTTTGATGAATATGGCGTATTTAAATTATTTAATAAAAGTGTCTTAAAAGCGCCGTCGAATGCCACACAATTCGGTGCCGTGTTTCGCACTGGGTCCTGATTTAAATTCCTCGTAAACATAGAGTCAAAAGAATATTTTTGAGACAAAATTTTCCACAATTCTTGAATGCCTTCAATAGTTTTAATAAAGTTTGTTACAGATGGTACCACCGATTCGGAAATTTGAATTTTATTGCCTACTTTTCGGCATGTCTGGAATTTTACACTTTTTAAATATTTTATAGCTTTTTGCCACAGTTGATGGTGAGGAGTATTTCTTCTTACAGGCCCTTTATAAATTTTCCCATTCGGGATTTTAAAGGTATTACAGTTTAAGGAATCAAATAAATTGTCAATCAACAAGGTAATGGGAATAAGATCCCGACATTTTGTGGGTAAATTACCCCTAGCCGTTAAATGCTCTGTTGCAACTGCAACACTGTGGCTAAAAATCTGCGCCGCAGTCTTCACACGCATTTTCTTAATTTTCTCGGGGATTATGTAGACACCTTGGCTCACCGAAGGATTTGTCTGCAGCATACAATTGTTGTATGTAGTCCCACTTCACAACCTTCATTTTATTATTATCTTCATAATCAATGTATATCATGTTTTTATTTAAAAGATTATTTCTGTGTCCTTTTAGAAGATGGGGAACGTCATATAAGGGAATTATTTTCTTCTTATTAACTTCAAAGAAGCTATGAGGTATGGCCTTTCCTTTTCGTAAATTGTTGGCTTTGGTCTCTTTCACCAGCTCCTCTATTGCCCCTACGTTTACTGTGCTCTGGTCACAAATAGTACTTAATATAGTTAGCCCACTTTGTTGCACACTTCTTATGACCTCCTTAACAGTAGATTTTAGGTCGAACCTGTTGAGGGAATTAGTGAAATAGTAGGCCACAGGTTGTTTAAAAGGCCTTATACCGGTTACCATAAAAACAAGAGCATGGTTTGCCACTTGATTGGTACCATGACTGGCAAATCCTCTCAGTTCATCTTTGGATGCCTCATAATGTATTTGTGGCATTATGGATATTTCGTCGAAAATTAATGACCATAATTTGTCTTCCGGTTCAAATTTTGCAACTCTCTCTTGTAATTTTTCAAAAATTACTTTATTAATGCCAACATTTAATGTAATTTTGGCAAGCAGTTGCTTTAAGGCCTTCGTTGAGGGCAATATAAAATATTTTGACATTAAGCCATAACATTTGGGACTTCCTTTAAATAATGCTAGGGATAGAACCTTCTCTTTGGTGTTGAACCGCCTTCCAGTTGGTTTTTTCTGGGCCTGATAGTATTGCATATGTGAAAAAATTTTGGCAGCTGGTATCATATGTTGGATAACTTTTTGAAAATCAGATTTCTTAAATAATTTTTCTGCATTTTCAAGTGGTGACTGCAAGTCCTTGCCCCGACTTCTCAGGCGGTATACCTGTCTTCTTAAATTCTTTATATTGCGTTGGTAGACCCTGCATTTTGAAGATGTCTCCACAGAAGGCATACTTTTCCAACCTGAAAATATTGCAGTAATTAAAGCACAAATATACCAAACACTATTTAGAGGTAATTATGTTTTTACTTGGTCTTAAGTTCTGGCTTGGTTACATGTGGTATCATTATTACAGCCTTTTAGACGTCCACCGCTGAACTTAGATCTCCCTCAATTGACCTGATTTTGCCGTAATCGCCACGCTTGGCAGGCGGATTGGTGATAGCAGCGGCGGAAGTCTTTGATACTAGGCGCTACTGCCATCTAGCATCTTTTTATTTGCGTCTGCTTGGTTTTGGATGAGTTGACCGCATCTTGCGGTTGACATTTTGAACTGCAGGAGATACTCCAACGAGTATCTCGTTAGAGTATCCCCTACAGATCTTGTTATATGTGGTATAGGTTGTATAATATACCAACGTAAATTTTGCTATATTATAATTTTGGTATATCTATCTATAATATTACAAATCACAGACAATATTGATATTGTCTGTGACATCCTATGTGCTCATTTCAGACATACACAAACCAAGCACAGGCTACACAGAAACACACTATACAGAAATAATGCTTTTTCTTTAAGTGATTGAGTATCAGACATCCCTAACAAACTAGGGAAAGGTCATGAATTGCTTAACCCTTAATCGGGCACAGGGAAGTATTTTCCCACCCCGACGGCCGAGTCATAAACAGTCGTATATTTTTAGAATGGCAACTCCTCAGTCTATTTTTTGCCCAAATATATTCTTGATTAGTTACATACAGACTTATTTTATTGACAACCCCACTCTTTCAAATGTCTAATGTCAACTTCAGAATCAAACTAACGTCACTTTTGAAAAAAATGCGCGTTTTTCATGTAGCGGAGACATAATTCTGATAAGTTTGCTCAAGAAAGACTCTGGTAAGTAGATATTTGATCCGTTATTGACTAGTATATTATATTCTGTGTAACATTGTTATGATATCCAATACAAAAATATTATATTTGAGTGGAATATATTCGTTTGAAATATTGTCTTGCAAGTGGGAAAATAGTTGCGATTGCCCGTTCCTGAACTCCATATTGCGTCAATATATATAAAATGTAGGGATTTATTTCTGTCGACATTTTATTTTTGTTTTTGTAATTTCGTTTATTACCCTGACTGTCTCCTTGGTCTCGCAGAATAAATGTACGCGAGGGATTGGGAGGTCTCGGGTTTGATTCCCGGGTCGAGCAAAGTTTTTTCTGTTAGGAAATCCTCAGTAGTAGCACGGAGTGTGGTAATTTATTTGAGGAACATAAATTCAAAATAACTTAATTTAATTATATTGTTATAGTTGGATTTTCCATATTCTGGACAATTTAAAAGTAAAGTCAGGGTAAGTTACTAGTCTATTAAAATTTATAGACGTAATCGGGCAAAGGGAAATAATTTCCCACTGGGGTTATTCTTAAACGGGCAAAGGGAAATAATTTCCCACACGAAAATAACCTTTTTTTCAGTTTCAGTAATTTATATTGCTTTTTATGTACACTGCTATATAACATGAATAACATGATACAAGAACTTACACTTAAACCATGAAAAGTTATTTTTTTTGTTCAGCCCGATTAAGGGTTAAGGACAAAATAAATACTTACTTTTTATTTTATGAACTGTAGACAGTTTGTAATAATTATGCTCCAACAAAATGCTGCAGGAAACTTCAGGTTCGACTGAAAAAGAAATAAGTTGTGTTATATTTAATTCTGGATCAGGTCGGAAATTGAGATCAAATTGTGGGATTTAAAACACGGTAAACAAAATGTAAGCTGTATTTCGTTCTGCAAACCTCTACAAAATTCCTTTACTTAGATGACATACTAATTCTAGTTAAAAAAAAAAATATATATATATATATATATATATATATATATATCCCCTTCATCACAATGTTGATCAAGCGTGCCATATAAGTAGTTATTGTTTGATCCGTTTTCACTTGTTGATCCGGCCATGATTTCTTGATCCATTGCGAGCGCCCAATTCTCATGTGGCTCCCTTCGGATCAACTAATGCCAACGTCGTTGCTAATAATAATTACGCCATTTTTATACAAATCCACACTTTAGGTATTTTAGATTTACTTGATCCGATTCAAATGGGCCAATCGCAGCGCTGTATTTTTCACGGAGAACAGTCATTGGTTCTTGGTCACTTTTATGTATTATTATTCTGTATTTCTTATCTATTCTCATAACTTGTGGAATTTCTTACATTAACTTGGTTTCTATGTCCATTTTTCCAGCAGTTTTTTTTTACCTCGGAGTTTTTGGTAAATATTTGTAGTAGGTAGGTACATTACCTACCAGAGGGGCCCGTGACAAAGTGGCGACCACTCGAATCTTCCGAAAATTCGTGAGGTAAAACACGTTCGTCACCGTCTGGTTTATAGATGGGTCATCATCATCACCCTCCGAGCGTTATCCCGGTTGCATCCAAGCCTATGCCTTGAAGCCCGGGCTCCGCTTTCTAGCCTAACCAGATTTGACTGAATATTAGTTTTCCACAGAGCGACTTTTTTCTTACTATAACATGTATTACCATTTCATTTAGGGCACGGAGGGTGTGACTTTTTATGGCTGGTCAGCCATCTATAAACCAGACGGTGAAGAACGCGCTCAACCTTGCGAATCGATAGATTCGAGCGGTCGCCACTTTGCCACGGGCCGCTCACTTTATACGCCACATGTCCGTACTTATTTGAATCCAAAAATTTATAATATACACCTGCTGGTCAATATTATGTGGCTCCAGGATTATGTTACTTGAGTATTTTTGTTTGAATAATTTATCTTACTATTTAACGCATAGTTGTATACCTGCCTCGTTTGTCTCGCGGCATAAATGTGCGCGTGGGATTGGGAGGTCTCGTGTTCGATTCCTGGGTCGGGCAAAGTGTTATTGGGTTTTTCTGTTAGGAAATTCTCAGTAGCAGCTCGGAGTCTGGTAATGTGCCTGGTACGGCAATAAACTCACCCCCTATTACGTGGGACCTAAAAATTCATGGCAAAATGCAGTTGTTATATCACACCTCTGCCTACCCCTTCGGGGATACAGGCGTGAGTCTATAAATAAATAAATAAAATTGTATACCATAATCTGTATATTTATTTGGCTCCTTCAAGACATATATATACCCATCAATCTATACTTAATGGTTTCACATTACAATTATTTAAATTTTAGTTTGCCATACATAGGATGATCCAGTGAATTTATATTCATTATGTCCATGCATTGTCAAATCAGAAGGCATACTATATTAATCCGCTTTAAATATGAACTGATACTGATAATCTTATGCACAATAGCTTATATGAATATTATGTGGCTTCATTACGTATGTACGCCACGCCATATATTCGTACTTATATGAATTTGGGTCGTTTGGCTGATATGACATATCATCATCATATCAGCCAAACGACGTCCACTGCTGGACATAGGGTGACCGGCCACAAAAGATCACATCCCTTCGTTCCTCGTAAAGCACGTAAAACCATCGGTGTCGGTTATCATCTTTGACAGTCGTTAGGATAATCAGAGCCCTCAACTATCTGGTCTAAACCATAAAATATGCCTACGCCTTCGGGTTGTTGAAGTCAGACGGCAGTCGCTCTGTGAAAAAGCTAATATTTTGTCAAGTCTAAGCATCTATTATAAAAATGTTTCTGAAATTTCTTTCGAAACACAATACCCACGATGGAGTTCCTTCGGACATCTTTTTTTATTAATGTGAAACATTTACAGAATAGAAAATAATAGTTTATTTGTTTGGAATACTGTTTACAAAGTTGTTTACTGTTTTTAAATCCATAGTATTTTGCCGTCACCGGCGTACAAATGTTCTTTTTACATTAAATATAATCTTAAATACGACGACATAAGTCTTACTGTTCATCACACTGTATGACACATTTTAAATTAAAGGTCAACATGAATACAATTTGCACGTCATAAATTCTTTTGAATAATATAGATAAAGTACTAATAATATCATTTAAAAGTGATAGGAATTAAGTATTTGGTAGAAAATTGTGACTGGCAGAACTTGTAGCTTTGGTAGAAAATTTGGCAGAATCTGTGGTAGAAAATGGTTACTTTGAAATAAATGGTAGTTTTGGAAGATATGGTTGTTTTTGTATGAATAGTAGTTTTGGTAGAAGTGATAGTTTTGGTAGAAATTGTAGTTTTGGTAGCAATAGTTGTTATCGCACAAATGGCTGGTTTGAGATAATTGTAGATTTGGTAGAAATTTTAGAAATGACACAAATAGTAGAAATGGTAGGTTTGGTAATTTTGAAAGAAATTGTTTTTTTTTTTGTAGAAAACGGTAATAGTAGTCAGCTAAAAGTACTATATTACCGGAATAACGTTCTGAGAATGATGATTGCTAGTAGGTGCTTTATTATTTTTACAATGCCTGCTATTGTATATAAACTTCTTTGGTGTCTAAATGTTGATCTGATAGTGTAGGCAGGTGGTCACAATAAATTGATGATGCCTTTTGCAGTCCACTACAGGACTTAAGCCTCTCCATATGGTGGTTTTGGTAGTAGGACAGTAGTAGATAAAACAACGCGCTTATAATGTCTAGTTGGTATTATTAGTATTACATAGCTATGATTAGCTGCTTACTATCAGGCGGGCGCTTTTGCCACCCTTGTAGTATAAAAATGAATACTTCATTCATATTGTTCTAGAGCTGCATAGTTCTCATGAGCAAATGTATTGTATGACCTATTACTGGAGCCAATTAGGTAAACAGAATGTGGCATATAATTTAGAGTACGATTGTAATAATAGTTTTAAATAGAAAATAGTTTACCATACTACTAATAATCATGCAATTAATGAACTTAATCCTGGAGCTTCATAGTATTGATCGGTTGGTTAGCTGGTAGTAATTGACTGGATTTAAATAAGTATAAAGATATGGCATGTAAAGTATAATATGGAGCCACATCACATTGATTTGTTTTTATATAAGTTTACTGGATTCAAATAAGTACGTACGATGCAGCATGTAATCAGAGTTAAATAATACGTAAATCAGCAAAATAATGCTAGCAAATAACTCCATGGCTGCTATAATTTCACTCGTGGATCTAACAATGCATGGTTATAATAAATATAAATCCTCTGGATCAACTTATGTATGGAAATTAGATAAGGATTTCATCTAATGATATTAAATATCTATGGGCCTTATCCGAAGGCGCAAGGTCACTTAGAGGGCGATGGAGAGAGCTATTCTTGGAGGTTTCCTGTGCGAGATCGAATCAGAAATGAGGAGGAGAACCAAAGACATAGCTCTCCGGATAGTCAAGCTGAAGTGGCAGTGGTCAGGGCATATATCTCGAAGTTGAGGCCGTGGAGGCAGAAAGGTTCTGAAGTGGTGGCCACATACCGGATGACGCCGCAGAGGAAATCCCCCCGCAAGGTGGATCGACGATCTCGTTAAGAACGCGGGAAGCGGTTGGATGCGGGCGGCTCAAGACCGGTATGTGTGGAAAACCTTGGGGAAGGCCTATGCCTAGCAGTGGACGTCGTTTGGCTGATATGATGATGAATTGATGATATTTCATCATACCAGCCAAACGACCCAAATTTATACAAGCACGCAGATATGGCGCGGCGTGTATAGTAATGTAGCCACATAATATCCATTAACTTGTGTGCATAAGATTATCAGTATCAGTTTATAATATTTAAAGCGGATCAAAATAGTATGCTTTCGGATTTGACAATGTATGGACCTAATGAATATATATTCAATGGATCATCTTATGAATGGCAAACTAAAATTTGAATAATTGTAATGTGAAACCATTAAGTATTGATTGACGGGTATATGTATGTCTTAAATAGTAAACTAAAGTATGCGTTAAATAGTAAACTAAAATATTCAAACAAAAATACTCAACTAACATAATCCTGGAGCCACATAATATTAACCAGCAGGTCTAATATAATATATAGTTTTGGATTCAAGTAAGTACGCACACGTGGCGTATAAAGTGAGCGGCTCGTGGCAAAGTGGTGACCGCTCGAATCTATCGATTCGCAAGGTTAAGTGGGTTCGTCACCGTCTGGTTTATAGATGGGTGGCCGGCCACAAAAAGTCACATCCTCCGTGCTTCGAAGAGCACGTTAAGCCATCGAACCCAGCTTTCATCAAAAAGATCGTTACGAGGAATTAATACCCGCGAACATCCTGACTCTGGTCTAAACCATAGAATATGGCTATCCCTTCGGGTTGCCGAGGTCAGACGGCAGTCGCTCTGTGGAAAAGCTAATATTCTGTTTAATCTGGTTAGACTAGAAAGCGGAGCCCGGGCTCCAAGGCGAAGGCCTGGATGCAACTGGCATAACGCTCGGAGGATGGTGATGATTTGGCATAATTATTATACAGTATATATTAATGGAGCCAAATAGTATACAAGAAATGGAAAATATCGGACTTAAATAGTATTTAAATTATCCAATAGAAATAGGATCATTATAGTGCTGGTAAGAATATATAAAATCGTTGTATCATATATTACTATTATTACACGGAGCAAGTACTGAAGTAACTTGTCCCTGGAACCACATATTTATAATTGTCACGTCTGGATTCAAATAAGGACGCACGCATGGCATATAATTCGGAGCCAATAAGTTGACGTCGGTCTGAGATATATGGCCGTTACGGATCCAGTTTTGTTCGAAACTTCAGCCAAATTCACCACGAATACATCTGAATTTTATTGAATATGTTTGGCAACGTCTTGCCATGAATGGCAACATTGTGAAAAAATCAAAAATATATTCCATAGAGCAAATGGTATTCGAGTGCAAAGGTGGATCAAGTAAGGAACGGCAATACCGCATGATCAACCAAGTCCGCAAACAGTCGTTTATATATATATATATATATATATATATATATATATATATATGGGACAAATCTGAAAGCATACCCTAGCAAATAAAACACGAATTTTCCAAATCAGTACATATTATGACGGCGTTTTTTTTTTTTATTATTATTTATTTTTAAATTGTACAAAACAAATTACAATCTTATTATAAATTAAAAACAATCAAAGCTTATGTTCAGATCTAGATTGCAACTCAACACATGTGCATACAGTGAAACAATTAAACATCAAGTTAACAGACAGAAGAGATGTACAAACATACACGTGTTACGAAATTAAACATATAAGAAAATATAGGTTTAATTTCGCAACACAACAACAACAATACTATATCTTAAGAAATATTTAACTATTTTACTTCTATTTGGGATAGAGGATATCCTTTAGAATATTTAAAAATGTGTAAAATCTAGGATGAAAAATGTCTAACTGTAAATTAGTTGTAACTAATTCATTATATTGTCTAGCCATTCTTACCAGCGGATTGTAATAAGAAATATTGTTTTTATACATTTGCAAGGCAAAGAGATTAACACGGTTCGAGAAATATGCGAAAGCAATTCGGGTGAATCAATAATTGAATGAATTATTTTATATAAATAAACCAGCCAACCAGGAGTTATGATGTAGCATACATAAAAAAACATACAAGCAAATTGAGAAGCTCCTCTTTTTTGAACACAATATACACCGCTCAAAGGTATTTGGCCACTTTGATTTGAGGATGTTTGAAGAAAATGATTTTCTTTTAATTGTACTAATTTTATTATGACAATTCAGTGTCGTATGTTATTAAATCTCATATAATGTTCTTATGAATTTTTTACTAAATTATTGTGAACGCAATATTCATTGAACGTCGCTCTAATTTGGTATGTAGGTAATATAAATATTTTTCTTTATTTTTGTGTTAAGTATTGATTAATGTAATTGGTTTTGTAAACCGTTTTATTCAAATAAATAAATGATTGGACAAATTATTGGACAAATAAAGACAGTTTCCCTATCATGATTGAACTAAAAAAACTTAAATAACCAAAAACAGGCAGCGATAACCTAGTGGATATACCAACAGAATGCCGTGCGGGGAGTTCGAATCCACGGCGCGCAACACTGACTTTTCGAAGTTATGTGGTATTTAATTGTTAATTATCGCTCGCCTCGTGTCGAATAGTTGTTGTCGGTCTCCGCTTAATACCCTATTGACCTCCGCAACCCAAAGGGATAGCGGTATTGCATGGTTTAGACCAGTATCAGTTTATTTAAGATAATAACAGCGATAATTAACAATTAAATAGCACACAACTTAGAAAAGTCAGTGGTGCGCGCCGTGGATTCGAACTCCCTGCACGGCAGTCTGTTGGTATATCCACTAGGCTATCGCTGCCTGTTTTTTGGTTATTTAAGTTTTTTTAGTTCAATCATGATAGGGAAACTGTCTTTATTGGATTTAATAACATACGGCATTGAATTGTCATAATAAAATTAGTACAATTAGAAGAACATCATTTTCTTCAAACATCCTCAAATCAAAGTGGGCAAATACTTTTGAGCGGTACTGTATTTTACTGCACGATTGGTACTTCGCCAATGCCACACGACGGCATTATTTTTAGTGCGGCAGTTGTCATTGAGAAGGAAGAGGAATATTTGATTTTCCAATTAATACTTAAAATTAGAAAAAGACAATAGAAAACATACCTGATGTTACCTGACGATTGTTCAACACTTCAGAGTTGTTCACGCCAGAAGGTTGTTCACGCACAGCGCTTGTTGAAGCACATGGTTCACATAGCATTTGCACATCAGCAACATTGTCTGAAATAAAAAATATTTTTATTAAAGTAAGAAAAATAGCAATAGGTCAAAAATCAGATCAATGTTTAGGCAAACATAAAAATTTGTCCATGGCAAAATGGGGCAGTCAACCACCACTACATCGGCTGGATGCTCTGATTGAGCGTGGGCTTTTTATTAGAAAACTGTTTATATTTTTGTTATCCTTTATAGTTAGTTCTATTAGTCCTTAAGCCTTCTTTAAAATGAAATAAATATTTATTCATTTTATGCATACTTTATATAGTCAAGAACACACAAATATAATATGTGTGTACTTGACTACTGAAATACATAAGTACATTTAATGTAGGAAGAAATAGTCTATTCTGTTTTCACCTAACGTAAATGATGTGAAGACTATAATTATAAAATAAATTACAAAATAGTATCAACATAAAGTAACTTAGATCTAATTACTGTTTTCACACTCTACTAATACAAGGCAGGCAAGTTTGATTTTTAGGGTTCCGTACCTAAAAGGTAAAAAACGGGACCCTATTACTAAGCCTCCGCTGTCTGTCTGTCCGTCTGTCTGGTCTGTCTATCACCAGGCTGTATCTCATAAACCGTGATAGCTAGAAAGCTGAAATTTGCACAAATTATGTATTTTGGCTGCCGCTATAACAACAAATACTAAAAATAGAAAATGAAAATATTAAGAGGGGTCCTATACAAAAAACGTGTTTTTTTTTCGTATTTTTTGCTCAAAATTACTAACTGTAACAGGTACACGCTTAAAATTTTCACAGAATATGTAGTTGTATATTACCTTTCAAAATAAATAATTAAATTAAAAAAATAATAATAAAGTGGGGCTCCCATACAACAAACGTAATTTTTAAGCATTTTGTTACTTGATCTTAATAAACAGGTAGAAACTTAAAAAGTATTTAAGTATACATACAACGAACGTGATTTTCTTTTATACATGATGGTACGGAACCCTTCGTGCGCGAGTACGATTCGCACTTGCCCAATTTTATTCATCTTTGTATGGTTATTACTTTATTACAAATACATATTTTAAATAGACCATAAGCTACTAGAGGTATCAGTGGGTAAAATATTGTAATTTATGATTAGCCACCTACTACTATTCCTGCTATGAACTATCAAGATTGAACAATATTTTGTATGAGATCCCATTTTTCTTAACTCTAAATGTCACCATAGTGGAGTGACGTATGGTGCTGATCTGCCTGATATATAATGTGGATATGCAAGCAATATTCATTATGATACCTTAAGAACATATAAAAAAATGCAAACATACCTGAAACAACAGGATAATTTTCTAACACTTCTGAGTGACCCATAGGTTGTTCATGCACTGCGCTTGCACTTGGAGTCAGATCGCGTTTCAGACAAAGCTTTGTCTGAAACGCGAAAAAAATGTATGTAATGTAAATCAAAACCTAATTGGTCCGGTAGCATGGGTGAGTCCTTTTTGGATATTGGTTTGATTCCCAGTTTTTAATGTCAGTAAAGTGTTCTTGGATGTTTTAATGTAATTTTCAGTAGCAACACAGAGTTTGCCCAATTTAAAACAATACGTTCACCCTGTTACATAAGACCTAAATTCAAAGCTGACGTAATTTATAATAGCACTAGAGGAAGCCCGCGGTTACACCCACGTTATTTATAGTTGTTGTATTTCGACCGGTAGTTCCTGAGATTAGCGCGTTCAAACAAACAAACTCTTCCGCTTTATTATATTAGTATAATAATAATATCCCCGTGTAAGCCTTCCAACGGTCCCGTTATTCTTTTAACCCATATGGTAGAAGAATAACCGTGTAAAAGAGAAACATAATAATAATATTCTACCATATTCACACAACACCGTCTAGTCCCAAACTAAGCAGAGCTTGTACTATGGGTGCTAGATAATGGATAAACATACAGTACTCGCCAATCTTTATGGCCGCTCTGAATGTAGCCATCGGTACGAACGGCATGGTACAGTCAGGTGGACATTTCATAAGCAAGAAAAAATATTTGTAATTAATGAAAATTAAAATCTTCAGTTACGTTGTTAGATTAGCTAGTTTAATGACATATTAAATCAAATTCGATAAATGTAAATTCAGTTAGGTGAAGGGACTTTTAAGCTTAGACTTCTTTCCTTTTTAAATTTTTTTGTACATATACACTTTTTTGTGTAAATAAGTACTTACTTTACTTACTTTGCACATATTATATATATTTTTTTGTAAATACATACTTATTATACATAGAAACACCCAGACCAAGACAAACATCCATGTTCATGCACACAAATGTTCGAATTGAGCGGGAATCGAACCCGCGACCTTCAGCGTAGCAGTCGCTTACACTCCCACTGCACCAACCGGTCGTCAAGATAAGATTATACTTCTTCTTTCTCTTAGCGTTATCCCAGTTTCAATCTGGGGTCTGCTTTCTAGTCTAACCGGGTTTGGCTGAATGTTAGCTTTTACACGGAGCGACTGCCTGTCTGACCTCCGCAACCCGAAGGGATAGCGATATTCCATGGTTTAGACCAGTGTCAGTTTATTTAGAAGGTAATGACGCCCTGTAACGACTGTCAAAGATCTTCATGACAACCGGGGCCGACGGCTTAACATGCTCTCCAAGGCACGGTACAAGCGATAATTAACAATTCAATAAGCACATAACTCCGAAAAGTCATTGGTGCGCGCCGTGGATTCGAACCCCCTCTGCATAGCAGTTTGTTGGTATATCCAGTCGGCTATCGCTGCCTAAGATTATACATGATTACATAATATTTTAACTTACCAAGCAGAAAAAGTGATGGAACTGCTAGTGCATTCAGACGGTTGTTGCGATTCCGATCCCTTTCAGTAAAATGTCTGTCACATACTCTCATCTTCTTGTTATTTCTTGTTATCAAAATCGCATTCATCTTTACCACTAACAACTCAAACCCAGGCTTTGAATTGTTCTGGGAACTTGTTAGGGTTTGGAAATGTGTGAAGTACACCTCCTGAAAAATTCAAGTGGAATTAAAAACTTATGTTGGACATACCTAATCTTCTTAATATATAAAATCCTTGCGTTACTGACTGACTGACAGACACGCTACAGCCGAAACTATTGGGCGCAGGAAGCTGAAATTCGTCATGTATGTTCCTTGGGGACCATAAGGGTGCACTAAGAAGGGATTTGCCGAAATTCCCACGGGATCGGCCAAAACGGGTAAATTAAAAAAAAATGCAGGTGTAGCTGCTGGCGTCCTCTAGTACTTTTATAAAATGCATTAAGTGTGTTGATTGCAATAATAATAATATCATTTATTGCGAATATAGGTGTTAACAAAGGTGTAATGTAACATAATATTCAGAGCTTCTATATTCTGCTATTTAGCATGCAACAATGTTCTAATAAAATGTAGGTAGTATTTTACTTAAATTTATAAATTTGTAATACATCTTAAATAATTTTTTTTATAATCATTTCATTGTAAATTGCCATTTAAACAGGAATAATTATCTCAATGTCAAAACAAAATAGAGAAATGTCCTGTACGTATGATTAGAATTAGAGAAAGATCAAGTAAAGTTATTATTTGTCAAAGTATTTTATTTAGTCAAAGAAAATTAATTAGGATAATTATGTCAATATTATAACTGTACGAATTCATTATGTTTTGTCATTTAGATACTCTGTCACATTATAATCGGTATGCCTTTTTAATAAGAAATTGTTTAAGTAAAATCTTTAATTTATCTACATTGTTACATTTCAATATTTCTTTAGGTAAGTGCAAATATAAGAAACAAGCTGTTTCCCGCGATTTCACCCGCGTCCTGAGGGAACTACTTCGGGTACCTGGTTAATTTATAGCCTAAGTTACTCCTTGGTACATCAGCTGTCCGCCAGTGAAAGTCTCGTGAAAATCGGTCAAGCCGTTCCAGAGATTAGCGAGAACAGACAGACATACAAAGATTGTAATAAATGTCATTTCGGTATATGTACCGTGTATACATACATAATTACGCATTAAGTAAAAAGCCGTTATTTTAATATTACAAACAGACACTCTAATTTTATTTATGTGTATAGAGTATGTATAGATTGATTTCGCCTTGACTTTCAAACCAAATGTCCAATATTAATGAATTAAAGACTAAATATTATCTACATAAACAGTACTTTGTGACAAAATAGTTCATTTTGATAAGAAGTAATGACATGTGTAAAATAAATGCGTTTAAATAAAGTCCTAAAAAAATTTCCAGATTTTAAAATAAAATATGGTTGTTGTGCTTAACTCTTAATAGATACTTAGGTATTTGGTATAGTGTGTTGCGACCATCTTTGTAGATATTTTTAAGATCTTTAATTAATTAGAACATTTTATGGTTCTATCTTTTATAGTTTAGTCGGCGTATGCCAAATAATGAACTTTTTTGGATGATTTTTTACACCTTGGGTCCGAAAACCCCAAATATCTTACAGAACCCTATTTTTTCTACAATAAAATATAGCCTATGTTACTCGCAGATAATGTGGCTTTCTAATTCTATGGTAATAATATTTCTAATGTTGAAAGATTTTTTAAAATCGGTTTAGTCATTTTTGAGTTTTTCCTCTTTATAATATTATTATATACTGTAGATGTAGATTCCAATTGGTTTTAAGGTATGACTTTGCTTTAATCTGCAAAATATTTTATAGCGGTATTTTTTATAGGCAAGGTAGAACCATGTGTTTTTATAAATAACTTTTGAGGGAAATACATTGAGAAAAATATTAATTCATCTTGTGAATTAGGTAAGAACCATTACAGATGGAGCCCCAATATATTTAAACAAGAAAGGTAAGAGTTATTTTTACAAATCTTAATCAAAAAGGCTTCCTACAAAAAAAATTTGAGCCCTTAAATCGACACGGGTAAATCTGGAGTCCTGCCGGTTTTATTAGGAAAACATCATCATTTTCATAGTTTCCTCTTTTTGGCAGACATTTTATGGATGACAATTTTCTAAGTGGCGAAGTGTTGGCGATTTACCCTCACTATTTTTAAATGAACAAATAAAACTAAATAATAAGCATATTTGAAAAGTGAAAACAACATGTGATAAGTAAGTGATAAATTTTTATTTCAAGCGTAAGTACTTAATAATAAATTGAATCGGTCGAGATACCTACATATTATCATATCTGATGGAGTTATCTAGATCTAGTAGGTATATATACTGTGCCTAGCCTACATAAAAAGTCCCTACCTACCAAACATTAGATATGGACATAATTGTAAGTACATTGAAAATCATCGTTAGCAAATAAAGCTTGCATTTATAAGCTTTCTTCGCTAACTGCTGTGCCACACGCATATAATCCAGCCCCCAACAAACAGGACGCAGCTACAGATGAGAGTACGAGTGAGACCCAACTACCCCGTTGGCTTGCCCCTGTTTGTTATATTATAATATAAGTTAACAGCAAAAACGAAAACAAAATGTTTTGTCGAGTAATTTTTCCTTTTTATATAAATAAGGATACCTAAAGTAGAGTCGTAGCAAATAAGAAGAGACTACTTATTTTAATTAGGTACCTATTGAACATGTGATCTCTTGAACATGATAAAAATTTAATTGAAGGATACCTTACAAGTCCTTTTTTCCTAAATAATAAGAAAATGTACAGTTGTATAATTTTTATAACTTTGCACAACAATCTGAGATCAATTTTGACCCCCTATACAGTGGTATAGGGGATCGTTACGTTGCCTTGCCTTAAACATCTGCTCTAAAAAGGACGAGGCAAGCGAAAATCCACAATGTAATACGCACATTACTTCAAATGTTCCTAAGAAGTAAGAATCCCCTACGTGGCAGTCTGATGGAGTCTCCACTAAGCTAATGGTACCGTAATGGCCGGCGCCGACTGACGGCACGGCATGCCGCGGGACGCCGCGGCATACTTCGGGACGCCGCAACGTGCCGCGGCATGCCGCGTCATACCGAGGCGTCCAATTGACTGGAATTTAGTATCAATAGCACTTCTTGCTGAAGATGAAGAACGACAAATACAAACTGATATGTCGAAGAGAAAACAATTCTGGATACCTACATTATTTATGAGAACAAGATTTACTAATAGTGAATTCAGGAACTTATTTACCTACTGATTACGTCGTGGCACACTGCGGGACGCCGTGGCATGCCGCAGCGTCCCGAAGTATGCCGTGGCGCGTCGCGGCGGGCTGCGGTACGATTGTATCGAAACAAAGTAATATGAATCCTAAACTCATTGAAATAAGAATAAAAATGACTTGATCAGTAATAAAATCCTTTGCCATGCCGCGACGTCAGTGCGCGCCGGCCTTACGTCGTGGCACACTGCGGGACGCCGTGGCATGCCGCGGCGTCCCGAAGTATGCCGCGGCATGCCGTGTGCTCCGCACACTTTGGGAATGGCTGACCTAGAAACCAACTAGGTAGATGTACCTACCTATCTACCTAATCAACGAACAGAGTAGGTAATATTAACATACAAAAAGCTTATAAAAATCACGGCAGTGCAGTAACGATATGTAAAGACTAGATTGAAGGTAGGTAACGATGCCGTGCGTGGCCCGACTCGCACTTGATCAATCAATCAAATCAGTTTATTTCGCAGAATACAGTAAATTAAGATGTCAACAAGTTTGGTACCTACATTTGTATTCAGCATTTGCATGCGAGCGTGCAAATTACTTATTAAAATTATTTTATAATTCAATACGATGAATCATAATAAAAATTATTACGTACCTACATAAGTAGGTAGGTAGGTACTCTTTCAAATAGTTCTATAATAATTATCAAATCCCCAATGCCATTGTCAAAACGATAAAGGTACGAAGTCAAATACCTTACCTAATACATTCCAAATAACCCTTAACAGTAGGTATAATAACTCACAGAGTTGTAACATTTGCGAGTTAGCCAAATTTTATTATCTTTACAAAATTGTTCAAATACCTACTCGCGAGACTATCACATTAAATTTAATAATGAGTAGGTAATCATAACATTTTAGTTTTTCATGTCCTTTATACAAATTATTTTAATATCAGCCCTAGTACGCTTGATATTAAAATAATTAGGTACATCGTAACGAACGAAATAGGAAAATGCATTTAAAGTTACGCATGATTCAAAGAATCGCATGAATCGCATCGCACCAGTACTGAGTAGTCGCACGAATTTCACCCCGTCCAAGGCCTCTCTGCAAGGTCACAGATGCAAGGTCAAGTGATCAAGTCATTCACCTCTAGCACAGATAATACTATACTACAACCTCTAGCGCAGCATTGTTTTTGTTTTAAGCGCCATCTCCCGGTACTTTGCGTAGCACCTATCGAATTGTCGGCGTTCGTTTGGATTTCGATTGCATCCCCCCTTAATTCTATATATCCCAAACAAATTTTCAATCACATCTTGATTTAATCGATTCGTTAATAGAAATTTGACCTCAGTGCCTCTTGAAAACTCCTCATCGGAGAGCTGAAGTACAGCATTAATTGATTGAATCATTCCTTCAAAGCAAGGTGGTGATTTCAATTGTTTTTGATTGTTTTTATCGATCGTATTTTTTATTAATTCATGCATAATTTCCTTACCTTTTTTAACGCTTTGTGAACTTCAGAATTTTTATTTTTTGTGATTGCACATTTAAATGGATTTTTATCAAATTTATTTTTAGAATTCATTGAATCAAATAAATCATTCATATTTTGCACAAAATCAGCCGTATGTTTCGCTGCATTACTCTTCAGCTCTCCGCTGGCAATTGCTGTCTCTATAGCTGCGGCTACAGAGTGGCTAAAAACCTGAGTAGCCAACTTTACTTTCATTTTTTTTAAATTATTGGGTTTTAGGTGCACTGGGGTCAACTTGTTTAGTGATTTACTTTTATCACTTTTATCAATATTATAAACATTTATGATATCATTAAAAGAAATTTCATTGCCACGAAAAATGAAGTTATTATCCAGTAAATTATTTCTAATATTTTTAATCAAATGAGGCACATCAAATATTGCGAATATTTTATGATCGTCAATAATAAAAAACGGATCATTTTTTGTTGCCCCCAAGGATTTGATTGATTTTTGATTGGTTGTGGCTTGATCACAAATAATCACCTTTGGCAACAAACCACACGCAAATAATTTTCTTATCACTTCTTTGATAATTAAAATCAACTTATCAGCATTCACATTTGTGTTCGATAGAAAGTAAGCAAGGGGTATTTTCCAATTACTGTAAATACCCCTTGCTACAAAAATCAAAGCATACTTGGCTTCCTTGGGAGCACGCTCACCACCACCAAAATCTTCGAAACCCACCAAATCATACTTTTTCGTATATTCTAAATCAACTTTAATGCTCATTTCATCTAGACATACCGCACAAGCTTTGTCTTTGATTGGTTGATCAGTAAATTTTATTTCAATATTTTGAAAAATATCTTCATTAAAACCTGCCAAACAATCAGTTGCTTGAAGCCAATTCTGCAATGTAGTTGGCGCAGCTAGCACTACGCCTGTGCTCAGAAGAAATTTGTAAGCAGCAGGGGACTTATAATATAATGACAAACAGAACTTTTTTTCGGCATCCGTCCACTGCGTTTTTGGTTTCTTGAGTTGCATGACAGTGATGAGTTTTGAGGTTTCACTTTTAAATTTATGTTTATCGATATCTATCATTTTGTCTTTTTTATATTTTTTTAGCCTCTGATATTTAGCTTTCTGATTTTTTATTTTTTTGTTACATGTCTGTATAGAAGCTTTTAGCCTTTTACATTTTGGGGTGTCATCATTGTCAATCCTCTTCCTTCTTCGGGGTGTTTCGAAATTGATCTTATTTTCAGGACTATCTTCCTCAATAACTTGTTGAGTCTCAATCATCGTCGTTCGTCGACTATATGTTTTTTTTGGAGTAGTTACTTTCAACAGCGGTGATCTTGTTTGTTGATCTTCATTTGCTAAAACACAACCAATCAGACATAAAGACATATTTATTTCTGCATTTTGGTTGTTTACAACACTTATACATGTCAAAACCCTATTCTAGATGAAGCCGGCTTTTCCTAGCTAAATGACTTCTTGAGAAGAAAGGCCGAAACAAACTCAGAGTCATTGCTTTTTTTGTCATTTCATCTCTTCGTTTATATTTTTTTGAAGTCCAGACATAATAGGTTTAGATGCGGGTACAATGCAGGATATCATCTGACGCTTATAACTGACTCAGCCCGCTGATGGCCCGCATTCAACAGCCATCGTACGGCTCAACCTTGATTGAGGGAGCCAGCACGACCTGAATCATTATGCCTCCACGCCATCAGTAGGTGTATGCATAAGCATGCCAGCCTAAGCCACCAGACAGGTTGCCACTAATATTAGTTGAAAAGTTTACTAATTCCCGCATTGTACTTGCTCCTTACATTTTATCATAAGGTTGAGTACATGTTGTAAACAATAATATTAAAAATTATACAATAAAATGTCATCTAATTAAAATGTCACTAAATAAATAATAATAATTAAATGTCAATTTGAAAATGTCCAAAAAAAAGAAATTATAATTATATAAAATTATTAAATGTCACTTGAGTTATTGGAAATGTCAAACATAAATAAAATAATTGAATGTCAATTTGGAAATGTCAAAAGCATAATACAATAATTACTATAAAAGTAAATAAAAATAATCTGATGTCATTTTAGAATGTCAGAATATAAATAATAACAAAATAGTTAAATTACAAATGTCAAATATTCATAATTTTATACTATTTACATGTCATTTTAGCTTGCGTGTAAATTGGAGAAACTCAACCCCAGGCATTCTTGTCTTCTAAGTAATCTTTTACTGAGTAGTACGCTTTGGAACACAAACTCTGCTTAACAAATACTTTGAACTTATTTAAACTTAATGCCTGAATACTGCCTGGAATTTTGTTGTAGAAGCGTATACTTTGACACTTATACGAGTTACTGATTTTTTGCAGTCTAGTTAAAGGTAGCACTAGTTTATTTTTATTTCGTGTATTTATACTATGCATGTCGCTTATTTTCGAAAACTTATTTATATTTTTCCTAACGTATATCAAGTTTTCATAAATATATTGAGATGCGACAGTCATTATTTTAATTTCCTTAAATTTTTCCCTCAGAGAATGCCTTGATCCAAGACCGTAAATTGCACGAATAGCTCGCTTCTGCAGTACAAACACTGTTTGAATGTCAGCTGCATTGCCCCATAATAAAATGCCGTATGACATTATACTGTGAAAATAACTGAAATATACTATTCTGGCTGTATCTATATCAGCTAACTGACGAATCTTCTAAACCGCGTATGCTGCAGAGCTAAGTCTATTCGACAACTTACTTATGTGTGGGCCCCACTGTAACTTAGAATCTAAAGTTATGCCTAAGAAAACGGTGTTATCTATAAGATCCAACTCTTCTCCATTCATCCGTATATTCGTTTCAACTTGTTTTACGTTAGGTGTGGAAAATCTAATACATTTTGTTTTTCTTTCGTTTAAAAGTAAATTATTAGCACTAAACCAATTAACTACTTCAGAGAGAGCGTCATTTACATCGTCATTAGTTGATTGCTGTCGTCTTAGCTTAAATATAAGTGATGTATCATCAGCAAATAACACTATCTCTTCATTGTTTTTCATAATATATGGCAGATCATTAATATATATAAGAAAAAGGAATGGACCAAGAATTGAACCTTGCGGCACTCCCATTGTGACCACTGAACCCATAGAACGTTTTCCATTAACATCTACTCTCTGTATCCTGTTACTTAAATACGAAATTAAAAGATCTAAAGCAGTGTTCTTAACTCCATAGTGATGTAGTTTCCTGATCAATGTTTCATGAAAAACACAATCAAATGCCTTAGATAAGTCGCAAAAAACTCCTAGAGCATCATGCGACTCCTCCCAAGCATCGAAAATACTATTTAAAAGCTCAACACCAGCATCGGTAGTTGAGCGACCCCTAGTAAAACCAAATTGTTTACTATGAAGCAGTTTATTATTATTAAAATGAATTTGGAGCTGGTCTAGAATTAACTTTTCAAAAATTTTACTAAAAGTGGGTAGCACAGATATTGGCCGATAATTAGTGGGGTCAGATGTGCTACCTGATTTAAATAATGGAATTATTTTACTAATTTTCATTAGATCAGGAAACACACCACAGTCAATGCATCTATTGAAAATTATTGCAAGTTCAGGTGCTACTGAATTGATTATGGATTTCGTAATCACAACAGAGTTACCCCAAAAATCACTTGTTTTCTTAAAATTAAGTGTGTTAAAAGTTTTAACAATATCTCTTTCGGTAATATAAGTAAAACTAAATCCTATGGTACACATTTTGACATTTTGTTTTAATAGAAGTTCGGCATCATTAGGAGACGAGTTCAGGGACTTTGTAATTGAGACTGGAATGTCTGTAAAGAAATTTTCGAATGCTGTGGCAACCTCAAAATCTGATTTGAATACTTTGTTATCAAAGTGAAGAATGTAGTCCTTATTTTTATTCTTGACTCTTCCAGTCTCATTGTTAATAATGTCCCATGTTGCTTTTATTTTATTTTCACTATTTTTAATTTTAGATTTTAAATAAAGAGTCTTTGCTTCTCGACAAATCTTTTTGAATAATTTAGAATAATTACTTACATATTTACAAAATCGTTCATCATTTTTCTTAATAACTTTCTGTTCATACAACTCATAAAGCCTATTTCTACTTTTATAAATTCCAGTGGTTGCCCATTCACTGAAGGTTGAAGTACCAACAACTGAGATCTTTTTAGGGATAAAGATAGAGTTGAAAATAGTACAGTACATGTTAAAGAAAGAATTGTACAACTCATTAGGATCTTCATTATAGCACAAATATGGTAGTGTGTCTGTGAGTCTATCTTTAAGTCCCTCGAGACGACGCAAAGTTTTTGGCACCACAGTCAATTCTTTACTACCTACTTTTTTAGACTGCGTAGCGAATGTTATTGATTGTCCACAATGATCAGATGTCAATTTGTTAATTATTTGTTTGCTCATTGGTATTATATCTGTAAATATATTATCTATACAAGTAGAGGTGGTAGAAGTTATCCTGGTGGGTTCCAAAAATAAGCAATCTAGATTATATGATTTGAACAAATTTTTAATTTTTTGGGTATTCAAAGACTGTTCTAGTAAATTAATATTAAAATCACCACACACAAGTACTGATTTATTATGTTGACATAGCTTCCGTAGTACATCATCCATGATAGTTTCAAAATTATCATAAATGGAAGATGGTGGTCTATACACACTTAATACTACAAGTTGCTCCAACTCCACACAGGCTATTTCAACTGTCCGTTCAACAGAAAAATTCACAATGTCACAACGATTCTTAAATTTAAGTTCTTTATTAACTAAAATCAACGATCCACCATGTATTGCATTTTGTCTGCTGAACGAACTACCAACTAAGTGGTTATTGAAGTTGCACATGAACTGGTAATCTTTAAGCCAATGTTCTGTTAAACACAAAATGTCAATGTATTCACCGTTCATGAACAATTCAATTTCTAAATCTTTATTCAACATTCCTTGAATATTTTGATGAACTAGTTTTATAACTCGTGAATGCCCAGACTTATAATTATTTGAATTAGTCTTATTCGTACTTTCTGGTTTATTATTCATTAAAGTGTCTGAATTGCAAGAGGTACTACTCTACTCTCTATTGTCGTACTATTTAATTTAAATTAATTGACATGTCAAGTTGTGTAGCCAAAATATTGGCTGAATTATTATGAATGTCATTTAGTTGCTGTATAGGAGCAACAGGTTTATTAGCCAAATTCTATCATTTCATAAATCAAGGCAGATTGCATTTAAACTTGTCTATAACTAAGAAAATATTTACACGATATAAAAATCGTTTCCCTCGCATTTTTTTCTTAAGCCAAATAACAAATAAAAACGTTCTAAGAAATAAATTAACCGCCGACAAAACTGAGAAGCAAAAAAATCTACTTTATTTAACCTTCATAACCAATTTCTTTAACCAATGTAAGTATACCTAATAGCTAGGGAGCAGGCGACCAAAAAATCTACGTAATTATATGATTTGCTCATGTGGCAGTCTTTATTAATAGCTATAATTATACAAAAAATCATGGCGAAATGTGGGTATAATATTACACCTCTGCCTACCCCTTCGAGGATACAGACTGAGTCTATTAAAAATAAATAAATAATAAATTATTATACAATAAGAAATTTTAGAACCGCGTCTGCCTCTTAAAAATGTTTTAAAAACTGTGTGATTAAGTATACTAATTATGATTCTGCCTCTAAGACTGATGTTGAGAAACCTTGTCAAAATGAAAAAAAGAAACATGAAAAGGCGGACATTTAGGACTCTTGACTTTTGAAGTTATTATTTTTTACAGTTTTATGATTTAAAACAATGAAATGCACGCTTGGGAGACCTACAGTCTTCGTTTAAAAACCTTGTGAACAACCGCAGTAAAATCTCTGCCACCATCGTAACGCTGCGTTTTTAATTAACAGCGCTTCAAAAATGTCGCCGAAAAATATGTGCTATATATCATTCGCTCGTGTCTGCCGACTGTTGTTCATAGTCAATTATGTACAGTACACCACGCACGCACACGCGCGACATGTTGGTAACACTTTTAAATATCTTATTTATTTTATTTTTTTACCTTTTCCTGTTTTTTTGTTGATCGTATTTCATTTTATCTTTTCAGGCCAATAAAATTTTAAAACAAAAACATACTACGAATAATAGCATTAATTATACCCTGTACAAGTTAGCTTGATCGTTTTGACAGACGGGCTAGTGATGGGAAACAGAATATATCTAGTAGACCAAAAAATAACGTTTTAAAATACTGGTAACTGTGACGAGATGGTGTGGGTGTATTATGTGTGAAATTCTTTACTGCGCTAGACGTAATATGTACTTTTTTAAATATTTGACCAATTTATTAAATCATTAAATTAATAAAATAATATGTTCGTCATTGCAAAGTTATGGCGATCTGAAAAATTTACATGTGTCAAAAAGATCATGCTAACTTGTTCAGACTATAGCCGTCATGCCCCCCTCAGATACGCAGACTTCAACAATCTGTCAGCCAATTTTTTTTTGTATTCAGGTGGTTCTAATAAATCAAATTAACCTAATTAATGCAATGAGCAAATAATTTAGTACTTAAAGCTTTTTTTCTTACATTTTTACATCTAGCTCTTGTGATAGAAAAAGACCTTGGGCGGATAAGGGTTTAACAATTATGTCCTATGAGAAGGACATTCGGGCCATAGTCCAGAACGTGTTATAATAGCTCTGGGCGCCACGAGGCTATTGCAGAGCCCTGGATGTCTGCCTCATAGATTTTGTTTGTTATCATAATGGTATTGACCATTAATCCCAGTGCCAGACACGAGCAAACGATTTGATACTGATATATTATTTTACAGTCTTAAAGGCCTGTAGCTAAAAACGCAACAACATACGACCTTAATTCATTATGAAAATTTTGTCGTATTGATCCGAACTTTAATGCCTTATGAGCAAATCATATAATGCTCGCCAGCTATAAGTAATTCTGAGTCCTAGATATTATACATTTCATCGAATTTTCCTTTCATATTAAAGGTTTTCTCAGAAGAAATACGTTTTGTGATATTGAAAAAATCTAACCTAACATTAATGGCTTCTATTATGTAAGTGACTCAAAAAAAATGTGAAAAATAAGTAATAGATTCAGAAACCGATTTTTGTGAAATGAAGGTTCGGTGAAACTAATTCAAATTTGCCATCCATTAATGAAACTCCTTGAATGAATTGTAGAAATACATGTACCAAATTTCAATGCTTATTAATCTAGTATACTTAATAGGGATGAAAATACAACACTGAATGAATCACCTAAAGCTAACTTTGACAATCTCTTCCTTTGGCCACTTGCATTTTGAATAAATTTGCTGTCAAAATGCATAATGCACAAGTACTTATTGTACAGTTCTTCTCTGGATAAATGAGCAATGGTCTCATTACCTGAAATAAAATCATGTTTATTTTTTAATTATAACTTCAACAGATTGCTAAGTGAATAAAAAGGAAATAAAAAGTCTGAAGCATAGAATATTTTAATGATCTGTCACCAAATTTTAAAAATCCAAGTGTGATGATCTTTCAAATTCCTAGGTGGAATTGTTAAAATATGACAATAAGTACTTAAAGCAAATCTGTCCTGTGTGGATATTGGGGCGCTATAAAAATGCAACAAGCTTCTTCAAAAATTAATACATTATGCTATTTGTGTCAATGCAAAATATCATATGTAGGCAAGGTTCTTATAATATCTTTTTAATTAAACTTTGTGTGATTAGCATGAAAGCTTTTTCCTGAGTCATGATTGCTTAAAATATATTTTTTCTCTATATAAATATTTATATTGTTGTCTAGTACCCATAGTACAAGCTTTGCTTAGTTTGGGCACAGACAAGGGTTATGTCAATACGTATGTGTAGTATCCCAAGATATCTATTTATTATTAATTATATAAAACTAGCTGACCCGGCAAACGTTGTTTTGCAAACGTTTTTTTTTGAAAAATAGATGTTGGCCGATTCTCATAGATACCGGATAAGCACAAAAAATTTCATCAAAATCGGTCAAGCCGTTTCGGAGGAGTATGGGAACGAAAACTGTGACACGAGAATTTTATATATTAGATTAATACAAAATAGTAGATATGTAGGTACATAAGGTCATGTTAAAATTATAATTTTTCTTGGTGCAAATTAGTTTTATCGTTATGTATTTACTCAAACCACAATGCGTGATGCGTTTTTTGTTAAAAAATAACTGCGAACTACTACAAAATAATTTGGCAACATACCACATTTATTCAGCCAAATTTCCAGGCGACGTGGATCTCCACTCGGAAAACGAAACATTGACACATCTTTGGTAGTATTGTTGCACTTCACATACGAGCATTTAGTAATTTTGTGTAGTTTTAACAGTTCAATTATTATACCGCAATACGAAACTAACCGAAAGTCCAAAAACGAGATGCGAAAACAAGTCCATTAATCAAGCCAAATAATCATATGAGGAATATTTATCGGAGTCCGGGTAACGCGATCAGTCTTACAAATATAAACGTCGTCTTCAGAAAAGTCCGTATAACAATGCCAAGTCGGATTTTCAAAACAAATATAAAAAAACAACAGTAAACAAGAACACAACCCAGACAGCGAACAGCGCGAAGAGAAAATATACGTACAGTCGCGGTCTGAAAGTGTTTACCACCTTAAGGCTTATAATTGCATGAACACATCAATGACACAAGGACGACGATATTGTACTAGGCAACCAATCTATGATAACATGCGTTGCGTAGCAACTGGTGTCAATGACGATTTATTATTCCACATTTATAATATACGTTCATTTAATTACAAGCGTGATATTTACACTGAAACTAAAATATTTGTAGTCTTCAAACATGTTATTTTAAACTTGCTATTTACGATTTTGGTATTTGTAATTAATAAGTTTATCAAATGACTTTTACATTGACAGATTATAATTGGATTTTAATGAAAGAGATGGCGAAATTACGACATCCTGAATATAAAACCTTTTTGAAAAAAATACAATATTTATATCTTCGATATATAATATTATATCGTCTAGCGTAAGACTGCCTCGTTGGTCTAGCGGAGTTCATACGACAGCTGATCATGAGGTCTCGGGTTCGATTCGCGGGTCAGGCTCGGAAAATATTGCTAAGGTTTTCTGTTAAGAATTTCTTAGTCACAAATTATTAGGCATTTCTGTCAAGAAATTTTTAAAAATTAGCCCGAAGTTGGCGGTGTTTCACCCCCGTGCATCAGAAAGCACGTTATGCAGTCCCGGCTGTCATGATCTATGGCAGTCATTAGTGGGAAGTCAGTGACCTCAAATATACCTACTGACTACTGGTCTAACCTTAGAATGATGTTAGATGGCAGTCGCTCCGTGTAAAAACTGATATTCAGTCAAATCTCGGTAGACCAGTAATAGCAGGCCCTGGGCTCCGAAGCGCAAGCTTGGGATGCAACTAAGAAAATGCTAGGGTGATGATGATGATGACATTGTCTAGCAAAAATCAGGGCGCGGTCAGACTGTGAGCTATAATGATAGTGGATGGTATGCTAGTCACGTTAAAGCGCATGCTGATCACATAAGTAAGCTTTTGTTTAAATAGTGTGCGCCATTAAACAGGCAAATCGTGCTTTATAAAAAAATAGGCAGAAATAATCACAAACAAATTCAACACATATTTTTTTCTAAATAAAAGTTTTAATAACGAATAAAGCCTCCCTCAACAGTGTGCTCAACAGCCACAGCATAAATTCAATTCTGTCATTATGACAAATTATTTCATCGACTTAAAAATATTCATACTCTTTTTGTTTGAATCGATGCCTTACCAATGATTGAAAAGTAATAAGTACTCAGATATAGCATTTTAGACCTTGCTGAACCCAGCGTGACAAAGAATGTAATTTGAAAAGTGGTAAACATTTTTAGACCGCGACCGTACGTCAAAACAAACTTCAATTCAAAACAAGCTCGTCTCCATAGAGTCTCGTCTCGTAATAGTTGAAGTAGTATATTATCTGTGCATGTGTCAAAATTTATCGTTCTTATTTATCTACAAAATACAACAGTCCAAAATACCACACTTTTATCTTAGGGTATAATAAGACCAAAAACATAAAAATTTCCAAATTAGTTTTCAATACTAATTAAATAAATTAAGTTTCAGTCGAATTTAATTGTCAATAGTGCCATCTAGTGTTCAATAATTTGTTTAATGGAAAGCTAAATGGCGAATCATTGTAGTCGTAGTTGGCGCTGCTGAGCATGTAAAATCTGGACCACTTCAAAATATCTATTAATGCAATGAAACAGTGTTAAATGTTATTAACGTGCCCAAAATTAGTTATGTTTCATTTTGTTTGCTTAAATTTTACTCAAATCTTATGTTCATTGACCATCGATTTTAATTCATAACCCGTAGATTCAGATTCAGATTCTTTATTTGCTTTAAATGTTGTTACAATAGTTGTTACAGTAATTTGTGTCTCAAACATTTAGTCATTGATGACATACAAAAATATAACAAAATTACAAACTATGCGAAATACTATGAATGTCCAATTATAATCATTACAAATCTCACAGCAAATCTAATCCGGTCAAATTATAAAAAAATAAAGAAATAATCAAATAAGTAAATGTCAAAAATATCATAAACTATGAATGTCTAATAATCATGTCAAAGCTAACAAAAAAAAAATACATATAGGTAGATGTCAAAATAAATGAATGTACTTATTAGATCTTCATAATTTCATTTCAATAAATTCTTTAACAGAGTAGAAACACTTATCACATAACCAATTATATAATTTACGTCGGAAGATATTTATAGGTAGTGCAGTTATACACGCTGATTTTTTATTGGTTTAGGAAAAAAAATCCTCACGTTGGAAAAAATATCTGCTATTCATATTCAAAATCAAAATTTACCTACCACGTAAAATAAAAAAGTTATAAAAGTCTATAACTTTAGAAACTACGTAGTAACACACGACTCGATCAAGCGCGTCGGCGCACCGTACCTGAAACAGCTGGTGAACTCAAGCGGCGAGGTCAACAGCTGTTTTATACAGCGCGTGTAACAATAAGCAACTAGGCACCTACACATAAAACACGTATCAGTCAGCACAGCACTAAGAAGCACGGATGGATAGTGATATCTAATTTACGTACTTAGAAAACACAAATTAATTACGATGACAAGACGTCACGAGTTGTACACTAGTTGCTAAGGGTCGGACGTTTGAGTGCTGGTAAGTGATGACGTCATAGTCAGTGTTTTGCATCACTTATTCGTCTATCGTGGAAGGATTATGATCCATGTGGCGACGGATTGAGAATACAAAATAAAATAAAATAATCTTTATTTTGGATAAGTAACATCCATATGGGTTAGTAAACAAAAAGATTACATATAGCTATGTTAGTAAAAACTTAATATCTATCAACTTATTTGGAGACCAGGTTCTTGTTCAGAATGCACCTTTGAACAACATCACCTAACAAAGGAGAGTCATACCTCCCCGAAATGGTCTTCAGGATGGAGTTGGAGCTCCCCCGCACTCTGCAGAGCAAGGAAGCTGATTTCTGTCTGACGATGGCGTGGAAGCAATCGACGTGTGCTTGTGTCAACATCCTGAACCCGTTATTATATTGGACCCATAGGGCGCTAATAGCCCGCTGAGTATAGTTGGTCCACAGGCTGCACGTATAAAACAGTTGGCAATAAGCTTTAAAAAGCGTTATTTTGACTGCCCTACTACAGCGTGAAAACCTGCGAGCCAACATGTTACATCGGACTGCCAGCGCCCTACGTTCCCTCTCAATATCCACTTGGTCAGCAAGGCCGTCGGTTACATAATGCCCTAAGTACTTGAACCGGTACACTCGCGAAATGTCGTTCCCGTTGAGTTTAATCGGGGGTACAAACTCAAGACATTTGGCACCTTCAGCCCTAAAGACCAAGAGCTCGGTTTATTTGGCATTGAAGACTAGGCCATTCTCTCGGGCATAGCCCTCACAACAACCAAGTAGCTCCCTAAGCGCCCTAATCGTAGGGCTCAGAAGCACCATATCGTCAGCATAGCTAATATTGTTGACACTAACGTTGGTTCGGCGATACACCGAAACCGTAGGTTCTAGGCTATTTGGAGAAGGAAAATCAACTGTATTAGGGCGAGTTCTGCTCGCCTAGAAAGGATAAGGGAAGAGGATGTGGAAAAGGATTGGAATGGGAGAGATGATTGTGAGTGGGTATAGGTTATTCCAAGGATGGGGGGCACTTACCTTGTACGGCAATCTTCTTCGTCTCAGAAGGGCAGTCTCCTGGTGGTTTCGGGATGAAGCTGCTTGATTCACTTCACTACACAAATCACCTTCACTTGCGAGCCGTTTTGTATAAGCGGTAATAATTACAGCGGGAGCGGCGCGGTGCGATACGGTATGGTGGACGCGTATTTAGCGAATCCAATGTTCTCGAAAGTTCTGGATTGTCTCTCGCGTCCACGCTCGCGGCGACCAATCCGCGAAAGGCGTGCCCCTTCTTGGGAATGGGAGACAGGGATGGAAACATGATATAGCTCGCACTAGACAAGCGTGGAACGATTGACGTTGATGCGATTAGTTATAGATAGGAAGGTAGATGGCGCTACCATATCCCCCCGGCCCTAAAGTTTTGCCTTTAAAAAAAATAGAATTGAACTTAGCTATGATGGGTGTACTACCGCATAACCCATCAATAGGCTAAGACAGACGGTTGTTGCGATTCCGATCCCTTTCAGTAAAATGTCTGTCACATACTCTCATCTTCTTGTTATTTCTTGTTATCAAAATCGCATTCATCTTTACCACTAACAACTCAAACCCAGGCTTTGAATTGTTCTGGGAACTTGTTAGGGTTTGGAAATGTGTGAAGTACACCTCCTGAAAAATTCAAGTGGAATTAAAAACTTATGTTGGACATACCTAATCTTCTTAATATATAAAATCCTTGCGTTACTGACTGACTGACAGACACGCTACAGCCGAAACTATTGGGCGCAGGAAGCTGAAATTCGTCATGTATGTTCCTTGGGGACCATAAGGGTGCACTAAGAAGGGATTTGCCGAAATTCCCACGGGATCGGCCAAAACGGGTAAATTAAAAAAAAATGCAGGTGTAGCTGCTGGCGTCCTCTAGTACTTTTATAAAATGCATTAAGTGTGTTGATTGCAATAATAATAATATCATTTATTGCGAATATAGGTGTTAACAAAGGTGTAATGTAACATAATATTCAGAGCTTCTATATTCTGCTATTTAGCATGCAACAATGTTCTAATAAAATGTAGGTAGTATTTTACTTAAATTTATAAATTTGTAATACATCTTAAATAATTTTTTTTATAATCATTTCATTGTAAATTGCCATTTAAACAGGAATAATTATCTCAATGTCAAAACAAAATAGAGAAATGTCCTGTACGTATGATTAGAATTAGAGAAAGATCAAGTAAAGTTATTATTTGTCAAAGTATTTTATTTAGTCAAAGAAAATTAATTAGGATAATTATGTCAATATTATAACTGTACGAATTCATTATGTTTTGTCATTTAGATACTCTGTCACATTATAATCGGTATGCCTTTTTAATAAGAAATTGTTTAAGTAAAATCTTTAATTTATCTACATTGTTACATTTCAATATTTCTTTAGGTAAGTGCAAATATAAGAAACAAGCTGTTTCCCGCGATTTCACCCGCGTCCTGAGGGAACTACTTCGGGTACCTGGTTAATTTATAGCCTAAGTTACTCCTTGGTACATCAGCTGTCCGCCAGTGAAAGTCTCGTGAAAATCGGTCAAGCCGTTCCAGAGATTAGCGAGAACAGACAGACATACAAAGATTGTAATAAATGTCATTTCGGTATATGTACCGTGTATACATACATAATTACGCATTAAGTAAAAAGCCGTTATTTTAATATTACAAACAGACACTCTAATTTTATTTATGTGTATAGAGTATGTATAGATTGATTTCGCCTTGACTTTCAAACCAAATGTCCAATATTAATGAATTAAAGACTAAATATTATCTACATAAACAGTACTTTGTGACAAAATAGTTCATTTTGATAAGAAGTAATGACATGTGTAAAATAAATGCGTTTAAATAAAGTCCTAAAAAAATTTCCAGATTTTAAAATAAAATATGGTTGTTGTGCTTAACTCTTAATAGATACTTAGGTATTTGGTATAGTGTGTTGCGACCATCTTTGTAGATATTTTTAAGATCTTTAATTAATTAGAACATTTTATGGTTCTATCTTTTATAGTTTAGTCGGCGTATGCCAAATAATGAACTTTTTTGGATGATTTTTTACACCTTGGGTCCGAAAACCCCAAATATCTTACAGAACCCTATTTTTTCTACAATAAAATATAGCCTATGTTACTCGCAGATAATGTGGCTTTCTAATTCTATGGTAATAATATTTCTAATGTTGAAAGATTTTTTAAAATCGGTTTAGTCATTTTTGAGTTTTTCCTCTTTATAATATTATTATATACTGTAGATGTAGATTCCAATTGGTTTTAAGGTATGACTTTGCTTTAATCTGCAAAATATTTTATAGCGGTATTTTTTATAGGCAAGGTAGAACCATGTGTTTTTATAAATAACTTTTGAGGGAAATACATTGAGAAAAATATTAATTCATCTTGTGAATTAGGTAAGAACCATTACAGATGGAGCCCCAATATATTTAAACAAGAAAGGTAAGAGTTATTTTTACAAATCTTAATCAAAAAGGCTTCCTACAAAAAAAATTTGAGCCCTTAAATCGACACGGGTAAATCTGGAGTCCTGCCGGTTTTATTAGGAAAACATCATCATTTTCATAGTTTCCTCTTTTTGGCAGACATTTTATGGATGACAATTTTCTAAGTGGCGAAGTGTTGGCGATTTACCCTCACTATTTTTAAATGAACAAATAAAACTAAATAATAAGCATATTTGAAAAGTGAAAACAACATGTGATAAGTAAGTGATAAATTTTTATTTCAAGCGTAAGTACTTAATAATAAATTGAATCGGTCGAGATACCTACATATTATCATATCTGATGGAGTTATCTAGATCTAGTAGGTATATATACTGTGCCTAGCCTACATAAAAAGTCCCTACCTACCAAACATTAGATATGGACATAATTGTAAGTACATTGAAAATCATCGTTAGCAAATAAAGCTTGCATTTATAAGCTTTCTTCGCTAACTGCTGTGCCACACGCATATAATCCAGCCCCCAACAAACAGGACGCAGCTACAGATGAGAGTACGAGTGAGACCCAACTACCCCGTTGGCTTGCCCCTGTTTGTTATATTATAATATAAGTTAACAGCAAAAACGAAAACAAAATGTTTTGTCGAGTAATTTTTCCTTTTTATATAAATAAGGATACCTAAAGTAGAGTCGTAGCAAATAAGAAGAGACTACTTATTTTAATTAGGTACCTATTGAACATGTGATCTCTTGAACATGATAAAAATTTAATTGAAGGATACCTTACAAGTCCTTTTTTCCTAAATAATAAGAAAATGTACAGTTGTATAATTTTTATAACTTTGCACAACAATCTGAGATCAATTTTGACCCCCTATACAGTGGTATAGGGGATCGTTACGTTGCCTTGCCTTAAACATCTGCTCTAAAAAGGACGAGGCAAGCGAAAATCCACAATGTAATACGCACATTACTTCAAATGTTCCTAAGAAGTAAGAATCCCCTACGTGGCAGTCTGATGGAGTCTCCACTAAGCTAATGGTACCGTAATGGCCGGCGCCGACTGACGGCACGGCATGCCGCGGGACGCCGCGGCATACTTCGGGACGCCGCAACGTGCCGCGGCATGCCGCGTCATACCGAGGCGTCCAATTGACTGGAATTTAGTATCAATAGCACTTCTTGCTGAAGATGAAGGACGACAAATACAAACTGATATGTCGAAGAGAAAACAATTCTGGATACCTACATTATTTATGAGAACAAGATTTACTAATAGTGAATTCAGGAACTTATTTACCTACTGATTACGTCGTGGCACACTGCGGGACGCCGTGGCATGCCGCAGCGTCCCGAAGTATGCCGTGGCGCGTCGCGGCGGGCTGCGGTACGATTGTATCGAAACAAAGTAATATGAATCCTAAACTCATTGAAATAAGAATAAAAATGACTTGATCAGTAATAAAATCCTTTGCCATGCCGCGACGTCAGTGCGCGCCGGCCTTACGTCGTGGCACACTGCGGGACGCCGTGGCATGCCGCGGCGTCCCGAAGTATGCCGCGGCATGCCGTGTGCTCCGCACACTTTGGGAATGGCTGACCTAGAAACCAACTAGGTAGATGTACCTACCTATCTACCTAATCAACGAACAGAGTAGGTAATATTAACATACAAAAAGCTTATAAAAATCACGGCAGTGCAGTAACGATATGTAAAGACTAGATTGAAGGTAGGTAACGATGCCGTGCGTGGCCCGACTCGCACTTGATCAATCAATCAAATCAGTTTATTTCGCAGAATACAGTAAATTAAGATGTCAACAAGTTTGGTACCTACATTTGTATTCAGCATTTGCATGCGAGCGTGCAAATTACTTATTAAAATTATTTTATAATTCAATACGATGAATCATAATAAAAATTATTACGTACCTACATAAGTAGGTAGGTAGGTACTCTTTCAAATAGTTCTATAATAATTATCAAATCCCCAATGCCATTGTCAAAACGATAAAGGTACGAAGTCAAATACCTTACCTAATACATTCCAAATAACCCTTAACAGTAGGTATAATAACTCACAGAGTTGTAACATTTGCGAGTTAGCCAAATTTTATTATCTTTACAAAATTGTTCAAATACCTACTCGCGAGACTATCACATTAAATTTAATAATGAGTAGGTAATCATAACATTTTAGTTTTTCATGTCCTTTATACAAATTATTTTAATATCAGCCCTAGTACGCTTGATATTAAAATAATTAGGTACATCGTAACGAACGAAATAGGAAAATGCATTTAAAGTTACGCATGATTCAAAGAATCGCATGAATCGCATCGCACCAGTACTGAGTAGTCGCACGAATTTCACCCCGTCCAAGGCCTCTCTGCAAGGTCACAGATGCAAGGTCAAGTGATCAAGTCATTCACCTCTAGCACAGATAATACTATACTACAACCTCTAGCGCAGCATTGTTTTTGTTTTAAGCGCCATCTCCCGGTACTTTGCGTAGCACCTATCGAATTGTCGGCGTTCGTTTGGATTTCGATTGCATCCCCCCTTAATTCTATATATCCCAAACAAATTTTCAATCACATCTTGATTTAATCGATTCGTTAATAGAAATTTGACCTCAGTGCCTCTTGAAAACTCCTCATCGGAGAGCTGAAGTACAGCATTAATTGATTGAATCATTCCTTCAAAGCAAGGTGGTGATTTCAATTGTTTTTGATTGTTTTTATCGATCGTATTTTTTATTAATTCATGCATAATTTCCTTACCTTTTTTAACGCTTTGTGAACTTCAGAATTTTTATTTTTTGTGATTGCACATTTAAATGGATTTTTATCAAATTTATTTTTAGAATTCATTGAATCAAATAAATCATTCATATTTTGCACAAAATCAGCCGTATGTTTCGCTGCATTACTCTTCAGCTCTCCGCTGGCAATTGCTGTCTCTATAGCTGCGGCTACAGAGTGGCTAAAAACCTGAGTAGCCAACTTTACTTTCATTTTTTTTAAATTATTGGGTTTTAGGTGCACTGGGGTCAACTTGTTTAGTGATTTACTTTTATCACTTTTATCAATATTATAAACATTTATGATATCATTAAAAGAAATTTCATTGCCACGAAAAATGAAGTTATTATCCAGTAAATTATTTCTAATATTTTTAATCAAATGAGGCACATCAAATATTGCGAATATTTTATGATCGTCAATAATAAAAAACGGATCATTTTTTGTTGCCCCCAAGGATTTGATTGATTTTTGATTGGTTGTGGCTTGATCACAAATAATCACCTTTGGCAACAAACCACACGCAAATAATTTTCTTATCACTTCTTTGATAATTAAAATCAACTTATCAGCATTCACATTTGTGTTCGATAGAAAGTAAGCAAGGGGTATTTTCCAATTACTGTAAATACCCCTTGCTACAAAAATCAAAGCATACTTGGCTTCCTTGGGAGCACGCTCACCACCACCAAAATCTTCGAAACCCACCAAATCATACTTTTTCGTATATTCTAAATCAACTTTAATGCTCATTTCATCTAGACATACCGCACAAGCTTTGTCTTTGATTGGTTGATCAGTAAATTTTATTTCAATATTTTGAAAAATATCTTCATTAAAACCTGCCAAACAATCAGTTGCTTGAAGCCAATTCTGCAATGTAGTTGGCGCAGCTAGCACTACGCCTGTGCTCAGAAGAAATTTGTAAGCAGCAGGGGACTTATAATATAATGACAAACAGAACTTTTTTTCGGCATCCGTCCACTGCGTTTTTGGTTTCTTGAGTTGCATGACAGTGATGAGTTTTGAGGTTTCACTTTTAAATTTATGTTTATCGATATCTATCATTTTGTCTTTTTTATATTTTTTTAGCCTCTGATATTTAGCTTTCTGATTTTTTATTTTTTTGTTACATGTCTGTATAGAAGCTTTTAGCCTTTTACATTTTGGGGTGTCATCATTGTCAATCCTCTTCCTTCTTCGGGGTGTTTCGAAATTGATCTTATTTTCAGGACTATCTTCCTCAATAACTTGTTGAGTCTCAATCATCGTCGTTCGTCGACTATATGTTTTTTTTGGAGTAGTTACTTTCAACAGTGGTGATCTTGTTTGTTGATCTTCATTTGCTAAAACACAACCAATCAGACATAAAGACATAAAGACATATTTATTTCTGCATTTTGGTTGTTTACAACACTTATACATGTCAAAACCCTATTCTAGATGAAGCCGGCTTTTCCTAGCTAAATGACTTCTTGAGAAGAAAGGCCGAAACAAACTCAGAGTCATTGCTTTTTTTGTCATTTCATCTCTTCGTTTATATTTTTTTGAAGTCCAGACATAATAGGTTTAGATGCGGGTACAATGCAGGATATCATCTGACGCTTATAACTGACTCAGCCCGCTGATGGCCCGCATTCAACAGCCATCGTACGGCTCAACCTTGATTGAGGGAGCCAGCACGACCTGAATCATTATGCCTCCACGCCATCAGTAGGTGTATGCATAAGCATGCCAGCCTAAGCCACCAGACAGGTTGCCACTAATATTAGTTGAAAAGTTTACTAATTCCCGCATTGTACTTGCTCCTTACATTTTATCATAAGGTTGAGTACATGTTGTAAACAATAATATTAAAAATTATACAATAAAATGTCATCTAATTAAAATGTCACTAAATAAATAATAATAATTAAATGTCAATTTGAAAATGTCCAAAAAAAAGAAATTATAATTATATAAAATTATTAAATGTCACTTGAGTTATTGGAAATGTCAAACATAAATAAAATAATTGAATGTCAATTTGGAAATGTCAAAAGCATAATACAATAATTACTATAAAAGTAAATAAAAATAATCTGATGTCATTTTAGAATGTCAGAATATAAATAATAACAAAATAGTTAAATTACAAATGTCAAATATTCATAATTTTATACTATTTACATGTCATTTTAGCTTGCGTGTAAATTGGAGAAACTCAACCCCAGGCATTCTTGTCTTCTAAGTAATCTTTTACTGAGTAGTACGCTTTGGAACACAAACTCTGCTTAACAAATACTTTGAACTTATTTAAACTTAATGCCTGAATACTGCCTGGAATTTTGTTGTAGAAGCGTATACTTTGACACTTATACGAGTTACTGATTTTTTGCAGTCTAGTTAAAGGTAGCACTAGTTTATTTTTATTTCGTGTATTTATACTATGCATGTCGCTTATTTTCGAAAACTTATTTATATTTTTCCTAACGTATATCAAGTTTTCATAAATATATTGAGATGCGACAGTCATTATTTTAATTTCCTTAAATTTTTCCCTCAGAGAATGCCTTGATCCAAGACTGTAAATTGCACGAATAGCTCGCTTCTGCAGTACAAACACTGTTTGAATGTCAGCTGCATTGCCCCATAATAAAATGCCGTATGACATTATACTGTGAAAATAACTGAAATATACTATTCTGGCTGTATCTATATCAGCTAACTGACGAATCTTCTAAACCGCGTATGCTGCAGAGCTAAGTCTATTCGACAACTTACTTATGTGTGGGCCCCACTGTAACTTAGAATCTAAAGTTATGCCTAAGAAAACGGTGTTATCTATAAGATCCAACTCTTCTCCATTCATCCGTATATTCGTTTCAACTTGTTTTACGTTAGGTGTGGAAAATCTAATACATTTTGTTTTTCTTTCGTTTAAAAGTAAATTATTAGCACTAAACCAATTAACTACTTCAGAGAGAGCGTCATTTACATCGTCATTAGTTGATTGCTGTCGTCTTAGCTTAAATATAAGTGATGTATCATCAGCAAATAACACTATCTCTTCATTGTTTTTCATAATATATGGCAGATCATTAATATATATAAGAAAAAGGAATGGACCAAGAATTGAACCTTGCGGCACTCCCATTGTGACCACTGAACCCATAGAACGTTTTCCATTAACATCTACTCTCTGTATCCTGTTACTTAAATACGAAATTAAAAGATCTAAAGCAGTGTTCTTAACTCCATAGTGATGTAGTTTCCTGATCAATGTTTCATGAAAAACACAATCAAATGCCTTAGATAAGTCGCAAAAAACTCCTAGAGCATCATGCGACTCCTCCCAAGCATCGAAAATACTATTTAAAAGCTCAACACCAGCATCGGTAGTTGAGCGACCCCTAGTAAAACCAAATTGTTTACTATGAAGCAGTTTATTATTATTAAAATGAATTTGGAGCTGGTCTAGAATTAACTTTTCAAAAATTTTACTAAAAGTGGGTAGCACAGATATTGGCCGATAATTAGTGGGGTCAGATGTGCTACCTGATTTAAATAATGGAATTATTTTACTAATTTTCATTAGATCAGGAAACACACCACAGTCAATGCATCTATTGAAAATTATTGCAAGTTCAGGTGCTACTGAATTGATTATGGATTTCGTAATCACAACAGAGTTACCCCAAAAATCACTTGTTTTCTTAAAATTAAGTGTATTAAAAGTTTTAACAATATCTCTTTCGGTAATATAAGTAAAACTAAATCCTATGGTACACATTTTGACATTTTGTTTTAATAGAAGTTCGGCATCATTAGGAGACGAGTTCAGGGACTTTGTAATTGAGACTGGAATGTCTGTAAAGAAATTTTCGAATGCTGTGGCAACCTCAAAATCTGATTTGAATACTTTGTTATCAAAGTGAAGAATGTAGTCCTTATTTTTATTCTTGACTCTTCCAGTCTCATTGTTAATAATGTCCCATGTTGCTTTTATTTTATTTTCACTATTTTTAATTTTAGATTTTAAATAAAGAGTCTTTGCTTCTCGACAAATCTTTTTGAATAATTTAGAATAATTACTTACATATTTACAAAATCGTTCATCATTTTTCTTAATAACTTTCTGTTCATACAACTCATAAAGCCTATTTCTACTTTTATAAATTCCAGTGGTTGCCCATTCACTGAAGGTTGAAGTACCAACAACTGAGATCTTCTTAGGGATAAAGATAGAGTTGAAAATAGTACAGTACATGTTAAAGAAAGAATTGTACAACTCATTAGGATCTTCATTATAGCACAAATATGGTAATGTGTCTGTGAGTCTATCTTTAAGTCCCTCGAGACGACGCAAAGTTTTTGGCACCACAGTCAATTCTTTACTACCTACTTTTTTAGACTGCGTAGCGAATGTTATTGATTGTCCACAATGATCAGATGTCAATTTGTTAATTATTTGTTTGCTCATTGGTATTATATCTGTAAATATATTATCTATACAAGTAGAGGTGGTAGAAGTTATCCTGGTGGGTTCCAAAAATAAGCAATCTAGATTATATGATTTGAACAAATTTTTAATTTTTTGGGTATTCAAAGACTGTTCTAGTAAATTAATATTAAAATCACCACACACAAGTACTGATTTATTATGTTGACATAGCTTCCGTAGTACATCATCCATGATAGTTTCAAAATTATCATAAATGGAAGATGGTGGTCTATACACACTTAATACTACAAGTTGCTCCAACTCCACACAGGCTATTTCAACTGTCCGTTCAACAGAAAAATTCACAATGTCACAACGATTCTTAAATTTAAGTTCTTTATTAACTAAAATCAACGATCCACCATGTATTGCATTTTGTCTGCTGAACGAACTACCAACTAAGTGGTTATTGAAGTTGCACATGAACTGGTAATCTTTAAGCCAATGTTCTGTTAAACACAAAATGTCAATGTATTCACCGTTCATGAACAATTCAATTTCTAAATCTTTATTCAACATTCCTTGAATATTTTGATGAACTAGTTTTATAACTCGTGAATGCCCAGACTTATAATTATTTGAATTAGTCTTATTCGTACTTTCTGGTTTATTATTCATTAAAGTGTCTGAATTGCAAGAGGTACTACTCTACTCTCTATTGTCGTACTATTTAATTTAAATTAATTGACATGTCAAGTTGTGTAGCCAAAATATTGGCTGAATTATTATGAATGTCATTTAGTTGCTGTATAGGAGCAACAGGTTTATTAGCCAAATTCTATCATTTCATAAATCAAGGCAGATTGCATTTAAACTTGTCTATAACTAAGAAAATATTTACACGATATAAAAATCGTTTCCCTCGCATTTTTTTCTTAAGCCAAATAACAAATAAAAACGTTCTAAGAAATAAATTAACCGCCGACAAAACTGAGAAGCAAAAAAATCTACTTTATTTAACCTTCATAACCAATTTCTTTAACCAATGTAAGTATACCTAATAGCTAGGGAGCAGGCGACCAAAAAATCTACGTAATTATATGATTTGCTCATGTGGCAGTCTTTATTAATAGCTATAATTATACAAAAAATCATGGCGAAATGTGGGTATAATATTACACCTCTGCCTACCCCTTCGAGGATACAGACTGAGTCTATTAAAAATAAATAAATAATAAATTATTATACAATAAGAAATTTTAGAACCGCGTCTGCCTCTTAAAAATGTTTTAAAAACTGTGTGATTAAGTATACTAATTATGATTCTGCCTCTAAGACTGATGTTGAGAAACCTTGTCAAAATGAAAAAAAGAAACATGAAAAGGCGGACATTTAGGACTCTTGACTTTTGAAGTTATTATTTTTTACAGTTTTATGATTTAAAACAATGAAATGCACGCTTGGGAGACCTACAGTCTTCGTTTAAAAACCTTGTGAACAACCGCAGTAAAATCTCTGCCACCATCGTAACGCTGCGTTTTTAATTAACAGCGCTTCAAAAATGTCGCCGAAAAATATGTGCTATATATCATTCGCTCGTGTCTGCCGACTGTTGTTCATAGTCAATTATGTACAGTACACCACGCACGCACACGCGCGACATGTTGGTAACACTTTTAAATATCTTATTTATTTTATTTTTTTACCTTTTCCTGTTTTTTTGTTGATCGTATTTCATTTTATCTTTTCAGGCCAATAAAATTTTAAAACAAAAACATACTACGAATAATAGCATTAATTATACCCTGTACAAGTTAGCTTGATCGTTTTGACAGACGGGCTAGTGATGGGAAACAGAATATATCTAGTAGACCAAAAAATAACGTTTTAAAATACTGGTAACTGTGACGAGATGGTGTGGGTGTATTATGTGTGAAATTCTTTACTGCGCTAGACGTAATATGTACTTTTTTAAATATTTGACCAATTTATTAAATCATTAAATTAATAAAATAATATGTTCGTCATTGCAAAGTTATGGCGATCTGAAAAATTTACATGTGTCAAAAAGATCATGCTAACTTGTTCAGACTATAGCCGTCATGCCCCCCTCAGATACGCAGACTTCAACAATCTGTCAGCCAATTTTTTTTTGTATTCAGGTGGTTCTAATAAATCAAATTAACCTAATTAATGCAATGAGCAAATAATTTAGTACTTAAAGCTTTTTTTCTTACATTTTTACATCTAGCTCTTGTGATAGAAAAAGACCTTGGGCGGATAAGGGTTTAACAATTATGTCCTATGAGAAGGACATTCGGGCCATAGTCCAGAACGTGTTATAATAGCTCTGGGCGCCACGAGGCTATTGCAGAGCCCTGGATGTCTGCCTCATAGATTTTGTTTGTTATCATAATGGTATTGACCATTAATCCCAGTGCCAGACACGAGCAAACGATTTGATACTGATATATTATTTTACAGTCTTAAAGGCCTGTAGCTAAAAACGCAACAACATACGACCTTAATTCATTATGAAAATTTTGTCGTATTGATCCGAACTTTAATGCCTTATGAGCAAATCATATAATGCTCGCCAGCTATAAGTAATTCTGAGTCCTAGATATTATACATTTCATCGAATTTTCCTTTCATATTAAAGGTTTTCTCAGAAGAAATACGTTTTGTGATATTGAAAAAATCTAACCTAACATTAATGGCTTCTATTATGTAAGTGACTCAAAAAAATGTGAAAAATAAGTAATAGATTCAGAAACAGATTTTTGTGAAATGAAGGTTCGGTGAAACTAATTCAAATTTGCCATCCATTAATGAAACTCCTTGAATGAATTGTAGAAATACATGTACCAAATTTCAATGCTTATTAATCTAGTATACTTAATAGGGATGAAAATACAACACTGAATGAATCACCTAAAGCTAACTTTGACAATCTCTTCCTTTGGCCACTTGCATTTTGAATAAATTTGCTGTCAAAATGCATAATGCACAAGTACTTATTGTACAGTTCTTCTCTGGATAAATGAGCAATGGTCTCATTACCTGAAATAAAATCATGTTTATTTTTTAATTATAACTTCAACAGATTGCTAAGTGAATAAAAAGGAAATAAAAAGTCTGAAGCATAGAATATTTTAATGATCTGTCACCAAATTTTAAAAATCCAAGTGTGATGATCTTTCAAATTCCTAGGTGGAATTGTTAAAATATGACAATAAGTACTTAAAGCAAATCTGTCCTGTGTGGATATTGGGGCGCTATAAAAATGCAACAAGCTTCTTCAAAAATTAATACATTATGCTATTTGTGTCAATGCAAAATATCATATGTAGGCAAGGTTCTTATAATATCTTTTTAATTAAACTTTGTGTGATTAGCATGAAAGCTTTTTCCTGAGTCATGATTGCTTAAAATATATTTTTTCTCTATATAAATATTTATATTGTTGTCTAGTACCCATAGTACAAGCTTTGCTTAGTTTGGGCACAGACAAGGGTTATGTCAATACGTATGTGTAGTATCCCAAGATATCTATTTATTATTAATTATATAAAACTAGCTGACCCGGCAAACGTTGTTTTGCAAACGTTTTTTTTTGAAAAATAGATGTTGGCCGATTCTCATAGATACCGGATAAGCACAAAAAATTTCATCAAAATCGGTCAAGCCGTTTCGGAGGAGTATGGGAACGAAAACTGTGACACGAGAATTTTATATATTAGATTAATACAAAATAGTAGATATGTAGGTACATAAGGTCATGTTAAAATTATAATTTTTCTTGGTGCAAATTAGTTTTATCGTTATGTATTTACTCAAACCACAATGCGTGATGCGTTTTTTGTTAAAAAATAACTGCGAACTACTACAAAATATTTGGCAACATACCACATTTATTCAGCCAAATTTCCAGGCGACGTGGATCTCCACTCGGAAAACGAAACATTGACACATCTTTGGTAGTATTGTTGCACTTCACATACGAGCATTTAGTAATTTTGTGTAGTTTTAACAGTTCAATTATTATACCGCAATACGAAACTAACCGAAAGTCCAAAAACGAGATGCGAAAACAAGTCCATTAATCAAGCCAAATAATCATATGAGGAATATTTATCGGAGTCCGGGTAACGCGATCAGTCTTACAAATATAAACGTCGTCTTCAGAAAAGTCCGTATAACAATGCCAAGTCGGATTTTCAAAACAAATATAAAAAACAACAGTAAACAAGAACACAACCCAGACAGCGAACAGCGCGAAGAGAAAATATACGTACAGTCGCGGTCTGAAAGTGTTTACCACCTTAAGGCTTATAATTGCATGAACACATCAATGACACAAGGACGACGATATTGTACTAGGCAACCAATCTATGATAACATGCGTTGCGTAGCAACTGGTGTCAATGACGATTTATTATTCCACATTTATAATATACGTTCATTTAATTACAAGCGTGATATTTACACTGAAACTAAAATATTTGTAGTCTTCAAACATGTTATTTTAAACTTGCTATTTACGATTTTGGTATTTGTAATTAATAAGTTTATCAAATGACTTTTACATTGACAGATTATAATTGGATTTTAATGAAAGAGATGGCGAAATTACGACATCCTGAATATAAAACCTTTTTGAAAAAAATACAATATTTATATCTTCGATATATAATATTATATCGTCTAGCGTAAGACTGCCTCGTTGGTCTAGCGGAGTTCATACGACAGCTGATCATGAGGTCTCGGGTTCGATTCGCGGGTCAGGCTCGGAAAATATTGCTAAGGTTTTCTGTTAAGAATTTCTTAGTCACAAATTATTAGGCATTTCTGTCAAGAAATTTTTAAAAATTAGCCCGAAGTTGGCGGTGTTTCACCCCCGTGCATCAGAAAGCACGTTATGCAGTCCCGGCTGTCATGATCTACGGCAGTCATTAGTGGGAAGTCAGTGACCTCAAATATACCTACTGACTACTGGTCTAACCTTAGAATGATGTTAGATGGCAGTCGCTCCGTGTAAAAACTGATATTCAGTCAAATCTCGGTAGACCAGTAATAGCAGGCCCTGGGCTCCGAAGCGCAAGCTTGGGATGCAACTAAGAAAATGCTAGGGTGATGATGATGATGACATTGTCTAGCAAAAATCAGGGCGCGGTCAGACTGTGAGCTATAATGATAGTGGATGGTATGCTAGTCACGTTAAAGCGCATGCTGATCACATAAGTAAGCTTTTGTTTAAATAGTGTGCGCCATTAAACAGGCAAATCGTGCTTTATAAAAAAATAGGCAGAAATAATCACAAACAAATTCAACACATATTTTTTTCTAAATAAAAGTTTTAATAACGAATAAAGCCTCCCTCAACAGTGTGCTCAACAGCCACAGCATAAATTCAATTCTGTCATTATGACAAATTATTTCATCGACTTAAAAATATTCATACTCTTTTTGTTTGAATCGATGCCTTACCAATGATTGAAAAGTAATAAGTACTCAGATATAGCATTTTAGACCTTGCTGAACCCAGCGTGACAAAGAATGTAATTTGAAAAGTGGTAAACATTTTTAGACCGCGACCGTACGTCAAAACAAACTTCAATTCAAAACAAGCTCGTCTCCATAGAGTCTCGTCTCGTAATAGTTGAAGTAGTATATTATCTGTGCATGTGTCAAAATTTATCGTTCTTATTTATCTACAAAATACAACAGTCCAAAATACCACACTTTTATCTTAGGGTATAATAAGACCAAAAACATAAAAATTTCCAAATTAGTTTTCAATACTAATTAAATAAATTAAGTTTCAGTCGAATTTAATTGTCAATAGTGCCATCTAGTGTTCAATAATTTGTTTAATGGAAAGCTAAATGGCGAATCATTGTAGTCGTAGTTGGCGCTGCTGAGCATGTAAAATCTGGACCACTTCAAAATATCTATTAATGCAATGAAACAGTGTTAAATGTTATTAACGTGCCCAAAATTAGTTATGTTTCATTTTGTTTGCTTAAATTTTACTCAAATCTTATGTTCATTGACCATCGATTTTAATTCATAACCCGTAGATTCAGATTCAGATTCTTTATTTGCTTTAAATGTTGTTACAATAGTTGTTACAGTAATTTGTGTCTCAAACATTTAGTCATTGATGACATACAAAAATATAACAAAATTACAAACTATGCGAAATACTATGAATGTCCAATTATAATCATTACAAATCTCACAGCAAATCTAATCCGGTCAAATTATAAAAAAATAAAGAAATAATCAAATAAGTAAATGTCAAAAATATCATAAACTATGAATGTCTAATAATCATGTCAAAGCTAACAAAAAAAAAATACATATAGGTAGATGTCAAAATAAATGAATGTACTTATTAGATCTTCATAATTTCATTTCAATAAATTCTTTAACAGAGTAGAAACACTTATCACATAACCAATTATATAATTTACGTCGGAAGATATTTATAGGTAGTGCAGTTATACACGCTGATTTTTTATTGGTTTAGGAAAAAAAATCCTCACGTTGGAAAAAATATCTGCTATTCATATTCAAAATCAAAATTTACCTACCACGTAAAATAAAAAAGTTATAAAAGTCTATAACTTTAGAAACTACGTAGTAACACACGACTCGATCAAGCGCGTCGGCGCACCGTACCTGAAACAGCTGGTGAACTCAAGCGGCGAGGTCAACAGCTGTTTTATACAGCGCGTGTAACAATAAGCAACTAGGCACCTACACATAAAACACGTATCAGTCAGCACAGCACTAAGAAGCACGGATGGATAGTGATATCTAATTTACGTACTTAGAAAACACAAATTAATTACGATGACAACTTCAATTTTAAGCACATAATATTATGATAATAATGATTAAAGTAATAAACACATGTAACTAAATAGCTGTACCTATTCCTTCGTAAGTCAATAGAAATAAGCTGTGGGTTCACGCAATCATAATAAACTAGTAGGAGAAAGAACGAAGAACTTATTATTAGTTACGTATTAGTCGTAGGTACATAATCATTTTCAATAACTAGTAAAAGCCGAATTTAGGTATTTACTTATTTCTGGCGTGTTTTAAACATGTTATCACAACAATTAATAAATCAAATCATTTACCTTTCCAGTCTTCTGCTTACATCACAATAAATTTACACATTCCGCACTCGGAATACCTACAGCGCATGTTTCTCGCGTTCTCGCTACTCCGTTTCTTCTTTGTACACAAATCTTAAAACCTCGATCCACTAATAAAACCCTATGGAGTCATGTCAGGTTGCGGCCTATCAATCCACTAGCGAACACATCAGTAAGGATCCACGATTGTAGTTTTATTACGTAACACGGACACAGAGTGACGGGCGCGTGATATACGACTGTCCCATTGACCTAATTTCTTAAGACTGAAGGTCAACTTGCGCCCGCGCCGCAGGGCCGTACCCCGCCGCGCCCCCGCGCCCTGCTGGCGCCCTGCGGAGGGTGGCGCGCGTTCAGTGACTAATGCCAGTGTGTGTGTGACACGATCGCATGTACTTCGCCAGTGTGCGGCAAAGTGATACTTCGTGTTCTTGTACTCTTAAATTAGTGAATTTCTCAAGATTTTTTTAGCTTATATTTCAAATATTATTAGCTGGTTAGGTTCTATTAACGATAAGTAATAAGATGGCTTTCGCTCCAAAACCAATAAAAAATCAGCGTGTATTTTCTGGCAACTTATTATAAATTCTCACAGTCATTTGGTTGCAGCTTTTGCTGTTTAGGGCAGTTTTTGAGTGGGGCATACATAACCTGTCTGGGAACCTAGTGTTAAAATTATATTTGTCTTTAAAATTTTCAAATAAGTGCATATGGTTTTTTACGAAACAACTAATTTCAAATATGTACATGCAAGGGAGTGATAGCAACTTTAACTCTTGAAACAAAGGTTTACATGATGATAATGGTTCTGCTCCGCAGATGGCTCGTATACATCGTTTTTGTATAACAAATACTCTACTCACATCCCTTGAGTTACCCCATAACATTAGACCATAACGTAAGATGGATGCTACATGTCCGTGATAAGCCAACAGTGCAGTTTTTCTATCACTTATATTCTTAATTCTGTATAAAGCATATACGAAACTATTGATTCGTTTACACACGTGTTCTATATGAGCAGTCCATGTACATAAGTTATCAAGTTTGATCCCAAGAAATGTAGCAACAGGTACTTCATCTACAGATTCGTTATTTAGAATGATATGGGTTTGTGGTATCATCATTTTTTTATTTCTGAAGAGAGTATATTTAGTCTTTTTAATGTTTATTTGTAGATTATTATACTGCATCCATTCATTTATTTTATTTATTGTATAATTAATGTCACTTTCAAATGTGTTTTTGTCCTTACAATCTATTATTACAGATATATCGTCTGCGAAAAGTACGCACTTGTGATTGGTTATTTCAGGTAAATCATTAATGTATGCTAAAAATAATAGAGGTCCGAGAATGCTTCCTTGCGGCACCCCGTATGTATTTCTTTGATACGTAGATCTATACTGTATCAGATCTTTTTTAGTGTTAAGTTTACAGATTTCTACACATTGTGTTCGATTGTTCAAGTATGATTCAATCCAATCTTTAGCAATACCCCGTATGCCTAAATTTTCGCATTTATCTAAAAGTTTAGAGTGACAAACGAAATCGAACGCCTTAGACATATCAAAATAAACTACTGCAGCTGGTCAACCTAGATCTAGAATACTAACTATGTCTTTCATTAATAAAAACGCTGCTAATGTTGTCGATTTCCTTTTTGAAAGCCATTTTGCTCTGTTTTTATGAGATTATTTTTTGATAAGTAGAGATCTAAGCGTCTGTGGAAAGCTTTTTCAAAAATTTTTGAAAGGATTGGTATGAGTGCAATCGGCCTGTAATTATTTCTGTCAGTTTTTGAACCCTGCTTAAATAAAGGTTTTATTACAGTTTTTTTTAAGATAATCTGGAAATTTGCCTTCTGAGAACGACATGTTTATCAGAAATGATAACACAGATGCTAATTCTATTTTACATTTCTTTAAAATACTTGTTGAAATCTCATCGTAACCTACAGCATTTGTATTTTAAAAGGCAGGTATTATAGATGCAACTTCTTTCTCGTCTACAGGTGTTAGAAACATTGAGTCACAGATAAGTTCCTTTGGTTTAATTTTAGTATTATTGTTACATGAAATATTAGAATTATTAATGTTAGATTTTGTTGTAATGTCCAAAAATTTATTATTAAATTCTTCAACTATTATAATTGGATCTGTAATATGATTTTGATTTATAATTATTTTATCAAAGAGTTCAATATGTTGCGATACTTTAGATTCATTAATTAAGTTCCATGCCGCTTTGCACTTATTCCTAGAATTATACATGTAATTGTGATTTGAGATTTGCTGCGTAGCGCCATCTATGATCACTTTTGAAAACTAAAAGTAAAATGTTCGTATTGGGACCCCATTTATATTGTCTGTGGTCCGGTTAAACATGTAAGAACTATTGTACTTGATATATTATAACATCTCTGTATTATCATCATCATTATTATTATGGTCTAATGTCGATTGTTGACTAAAGCATGTGATTGTTTCATGCCGAATTCAGAAATTATAAATATTTTGAAAGTCGAGACAGTCAATAAAACAGACCACAGTAGTGTCACGTTACACACAACAATAAATATAAATGAACATTTACTGCAATTATCATGGATTTGAGACAAATGCATAATTATTGTTATACTCACTATAGTATTTTCCAAGGAGTAAAATATATACTAAGGAAAAAGAGTGCCCTCTTGAGGCATATTGTAGCAAACATTTTTGACATTGACAGGCGACAATGCGCCATCTGGTTTTTGGGGTAAACATCACTGTGTACCTACACATACCTATACATTTATAAGTACTTCTCTTCTGTGTCAATAACAACGCAAATAAATATGAGCAATTTCTTCAGGAGAAATATTTTATAACGTGATTTTTTAAATCAGACTAAAATATTCCCCCTGGAGTAAATGCTCACATTTATTTGCGTCGTTATTGAACAGAAGAGCAATATTATTACAGAGCAAAATATATATTTATAATCACTGATCATAAGTATATATTTGCCTTTATAAAACTAGTTTTGCGAAACATGTAATTGTTGTAATTGCGAAGAATGTTTAAAGAAATAAGACTGAAAATGAGTTATTAAAAATAATTAATATGCTTTGTACTTTGTCTTTTTTAACATGGTACTTTGTAAATATTTTACTTTTTAACATATAATAATATGTTAAAAAGTAATATATTTACTTAAAATTATTTGAGATATAATACACACATCAACAAAGTCTAGGGATATTTTATATTTCATCAAATATCTAAAAATCTATGAAGAATTTTCTGATACAGTAAATAGAAGAATCATAGATTATTTTAAGGTCTTTAATAAAAATAAAAAACATTTCGTGTTTTTTTTTGTTTTAAATAAAAAAAATATTTTTTTTAATCATCATGGAAAATTAGTATGATAACAACAAACATTTCTTCTTAAAAAACTATTAATTTTAATAAAAATGGAAAAAATCTTGTAAAATCTAATCATTAATAATCAGTGTTGCCACCTCTTACATTGATTACACATCGACATCGATTGTTAATACTTAAAATGAAATTGTCAATGTCTTGCTGCGGTATGAGGTCCCATGTCCTTTGCAAGTGTTCGTAAAGTTGTTGTTCAGTCGTCAAATTTGGTGGAAAATCTCTCAAAGCTTTTCGTTGTAACATGTCCCAGGCATGCTCGATAGGATTTAAGTCGGGCGACTGTGCAGGCCAATCCAAAACTTGAATATCGTGCTCTCGGAGAGCGGTCGATACCAGCCGCGCCGTATGGCAAGGAGCATTATCGTGCATGAGTAAAAATTCATGGCCTATTTGAGTTCTGTGTGGGACAATAACGGGCTCTACTACCTCCTCGTGGTATTTTTGTGCAGTCATGCTGCCTTGGATCCAAACGAGTTGGGTTCGTCCGCCAAGACGAATTCCTGCCCACACCATGATTGTCCCGCCTTGGTATGGGTGGACCTCCTGAGGGTGCCGTAGACGGCTAACTCTCCCTGGAGCTCTCCAAACGCGTGTTCTTCGTGAATCCGGGTGAAACCCAAACCGGGACTCATCGGTGAACAGCACCAAAGACCATTGTTCGTCACTCCATGGTAAATGCTCCCGAGCCCACGAAAGCCGCCGACCGCGATTGCCACGTCGCAATGCTGGAACACGCAATGGTCTTCGAGCATGAAGATCAACTTCATGTAACCTTCTTCGCACGGTTTGGTCGCTTACCAGCAGCTGGTGGTCCTCCTGGAGCCTTTGCACTAGTTGCAGCGCTGTGATATTGGGTTGTCTTCTGGCGGTCATTTGGAGAAATCGATCCTGTCTCTGCGTAGTAACACGATATCTACCTGTGTGCTGTTCGGCCACATCTCCAGTACTGCGATAACGTGACCACAACCTTGATATCACATTTTGACTGGTATGTAGGGCCTCAGCAACGACGCGTTGAATTGCACCATTTTCTAACATGCCCACGGCTCGTAACATTTCATCTCGACTTAAATGACGACGTGACATGACTTTTAAAGTTCGTACGTCACGTTAAATTAAAAAAGAAAAACAATTAAGTAAGTAAGTAAGTAAGTAAGTAAGTAAGTAACTCCTTTATTGTCACACCATAAACAACGTACAATCATCATGTTACATACATAGGTAAATAGGTAGGTACATTTATATAAGTATAACTCGTTTTAAGTAAGTTGATGATAGCATAGTAAATGATAGGCACGTAGCAATAATACTTAATACGGGTACACATTACACAGCTTCACATACATTTTATAACAGTACATTAAAAAAATATTACAACTACTGTACGCCGCCGATGTGACAACGAGGCAGGCATTCAGCGTTGCGTCGTTCTCGACGTAAGCCGTGACACGACTTGCTGGTTTTCAATGCCTGCCCCAAGTGACGTAACGAACGTACCTAACGTTGCAAATGAACCTAATAACTAATAATTTAAAATAAAAATAAAAAATAAAATAAAATTGGTTACTACACGATACACAATAAACAAATATAAGTACAAATATATTAGTTAGTACTAGTTGTGTGTTATTAAAAAGTGCCAGTGATTTGTTTACAACTAAAGCCGACCACTTGGTTACTTGTGTTGGCCGGTGGTGGCGCTGCGAAAGCGGCGCGCGCCAGCGAGCGTCACATAAACAAGTATTTAGCTCAGAGTGGTTACGTGATGTAAATATTGCATCATTTATATCAATCACACACCCGAAGTTCGCTAATTAATATCATTGGTTGATACCTAACGGGTTATATTATGTGTATTTGAGAAGAACTGCATGCGGATCATCATTACAGGTAGGTAATTATATACAATATCATAAATATTCTGTAGAACAATAGGTAAAATTACATTTTGATACAAATTATCAATTTACTTTATAAATTCTATGCTCAAATCTACGATCAGATATTACAAATAGGTAAAAAATAATAATAATAATTAAAAAGTAAGTAATTAAAAATAATTAAAAATAATTACATATACAGCACCGATCTTAATTAGTTATTAATATTTCTCTCACAGCTCGTCTGACTCAAGTTATTGTGGATTGTGGACACTTATCAGATATTCAGAACAATACCCAGAACCTAAAACCAATCAGCTGATGAATCGGTATACCTATTTTGACTAAAGGTCATAACCATTGCGTAAGTAATGTTCTTGAACGTTAATTTATTATAATATATTTTTCTGTTCCTCCAAAAGATAATTTTTGAAGGCGAATTTAAAACTTATTTTTGTTTTTAGTGATCTAATGGGAGGCGGTATATCGTTCCAGCAGTGAGTGGCGGCATACCTAAAACACCCCCGGAAGGCTGTGGTTTTATATTTGGGTACTGAGAGCGGCCTCGCCGATGAGCGAGCAGGATACCGGTAATGATCCTGCCTCCAGCTCAGTTTCTGAAATAGGTAATCTGGCTTTTCTGTATTTATGACACCAAACAACAAATTTCCCAAGTGGAGTCTTCTCCTGGCTGCCATTTTTCCTACAGCATTCCTAGCACCTCCACTAACCCATATTTTTAAAATATGTTTGTCTGACGGTATATTTCCGAAGTCCTTGAAAAAGGCTATAGTTATCCCAATACACAAGAATGGAGATACAAGTTGTGTAAACAACTACAGGCCCATTTCAATCTTGCCAGCATTGTCTAAGGTTTTAGAAAAACTAATAAATAATCGATTAGTAAAATACCTGGAATCGAACAATATACTCTCAGACAGGCAGTTTGGTTTTAGAGCGCAAAAGTCAACAAACCAGGCCGTTCACATGGTTACTGATCACATTGTGGCTAACCTGGATAAAGGGATGCATACTATTGGGATCTTTCTAGACCTTGCCAAAGCTTTTGACTCTGTTTCAGTTCCAGGTCTATTAAGGAAACTTGAGTATGTGGGAATAAGAGGCACACAATTGAAACTACTTACTGACTATCTTAGCGACAGATGTCAGTGTGTAAAACTAGGTACAAACCTCAGCGCGGATATCCCTAATGCCCCTTTCGGGGTGCCTCAAGGGAGCATTTTAGGAGTAACTCTGTTCTTAATATATATTAATGACCTATGTAACCTAAGTCTTCATAATGGTGTCATTGTGTCTTATGCAGATGATACGGTACTATTATTTACAGGAAATACTCGTACTGAGGTATATACACATGCTCAACTAGGTTTCAATACTGTAAATAACTGGCTTTTTGACAATATACTAACTTTAAACACCCAGAAAACAAAATATATCCACTTCTCAATACGTAACAATAACATTCATGAATCACCTAACAACACTATATTCGCTCACGACAATAAATGTCATTCATCTGCTGACGCTGCATGCACCTGCCCTACTTTAGAATCTACACAATGTATCAAGTACCTTGGAATAACACTTGACAATAATCTTAATTTCCGCATTCACATAGATCTCTTATGTAAACGGGTGCGCAAATTAATATTTATTTTCAAAACAATGCGTAGCGCTGCAAATTTTAAATTAATTAAACAAATCTACCTGTCGTTGTGTCAGTCCATCATATCCTATTGCATTACTTCATGGGGAGGGGCATCCAAAACTGTCCTATTGCCACTAGAACGCGCTCAAAGAGCTATTCTAAAAGTGGCGACGTTTCGACCTTATATGTTTCCTACCTATGATTTGTATCAGTCCACTAATGTCCTAACTGTACGTCAATTGTTCATACTGCACATCATACTTAAACAACACGCACTAACTCCATTCAAACCACTGCCCCCCGGACAAGAGACGAAAAGATCTAGTCTGTACTAAGTTTCATGGTAAACATGTCTTTATAAATAGATTTTTCTTATTCATAGGCCCTTTTTTATACAATAGGTTAAATAAGTTACTAGATATATATAATTATAGTTATAAGCAATGTAAAATAATCATAACTAGATACTTACAAACAATGACCTACTCCGATACTGAGAATTTGCTTACTGTCATAAAATAATTACCTACCATTGAATAGCTTCGATTTTAATTATTATTGCGTCAATGTTAAATTTAAGAGTATGCACATTTGTTATATTTTGCACAATTATATTACGTAAGAACAAAACAGCCTGAAACACAGGTGAAAACCTAGTTCAGGCAATTAATTTTAAACCTAGATAGCAAAGTAAAAATAACCTATACCGGCCTTAAACTATATGTTAAGTATTTATTGTTTATTAGATTATAAAGTATTATAGTATAAGATTATCCAGACATAATGTATCCATCCACTGAAATGTAAACATTTTTGAATAAAGATTATTATTATATTATTATTATTATTATTTTTAGTACATTATTTTGGTTTAAGCATGGTGTTATGCGACTTCTGCGAGCAATGTTAAAGCAGTATCGAGCGCATGCATTTTGGACTCGTTGCACTAAGCGGGCCGTGCGAGACAACAAGCATGGACCATACACCGCATCACAATAATTTAGCTTTGAAAGGACTAGGCTTTCAACTAACCTCTTTCTTATGTCTACGTTGAGGAAGTTTCTAATGCGATATATAACTTTTAGCCTATAAAAGCAATTTCTTACGACATTGCTTATGTGGTTTTCGAACCGCAGTTCCGGGTCCATGAGTAAACCAAGGTTATTTGTTGCTTCCACCCTTTCTATATTCACACCCATTATCCGAACCGACGGAAGTGCGGACACAATTGTCCGAATTTGATTTTTACTCCCCATAATTAAAAATTTGGTTTTCGAGGGATTCAGTACAAGTGAGTTCTCTAAGGACCATGCAGCCACCCTATCAAGTTCCTCATTAATTGTTTGTACGGCCGCTATTGTGTCATGTGGCTTAAAGGAATAGTACAACTGGGTATCATCTGCGTACATATGGAATTTGCAGTCACTGATACAGGTGGTTACGTCGGCACTGTATAGGATGTAAAGAAGTGGTCCTAACAGGGATCCCTGAGGAATTCCCCTAGGTACCTTTTGGGGTGTGGATGACACCGTAGAACCATCTTTCTTTCGTATTTCTACCGTCTGTAGCCTATTCGTGAGATAACTATCAAACCACTGTATAGTACTTGTATCAAAACCATAGTAGGCAAGCTTCGACAGTAGTAGGTTTCCATTGATGCTGTCAAAAGCGCGGGAATAGTCCAGTAGCGTCAAAATGGTACCTTCTCCACGATCACGTGCTTGTAAAATGTTGTCTATGACATCCGCCAAGGCTGTAACCGTCCCTCTACCCTTTCTAAAACCTGACTGTAAATCTGGAAGGATACCGTTTGTTTCCAAAAAGCCTGTAATCTGCAAATACACAACCCTCTCTAGCACCTTAGATAAGCACGGTAAGATGCTTATTGGACGCAGATCCTTAAAAGTTTGCGGGTTATTATTTTTTGGTAGAGGTCTTACTACAGCCCTGCGCCACAATTCTGGAAACTTATTAGTAATTATTGATGTGTTTATTATATCTGTAATAGCCTTAAGAGATTGTGGGAGGGTAAGCAATATCATCTCCTTTGATATTCCATCATTCCCCGTAGCGTTAGTGGCTATATTCTTAATTATACTAAGTATGGTTTTAGGATCAGTAGGGGTCAATGAAAACTTTACGGAATTGTGTCGATGAAGCTCAAAATACGTTAATTGTGAGATGGAAACAATTGGATTGCCGGGAACATCTAAAAAAGCCGTGTTTATTTTCTCCGGATCGTCAAGATGGCCTGGAAGCATAATATCTTTGTCTCTGAGAGGCAGAACGTGTTTTTTTAAATTGTTCCATAACGCTTTCGAGTCACTTGCATTGTCGTTTATGTATTTAGCGAAATAGGATTTCTTTTCTTGATACAGTGCCATTGCTGCTTGGTGTTTTAAATCTAAATAATATTGTTTATGTGCTCCGTTTGCAGTCTTACGGGCACGGTGACGAGCATCATCGCGCAACTTAAACATCAACTTTATATTGTCCGTTATCCAAGGAGTGGGCTTATCCCGAAAGATTTTAGTTTTAATCGGCGCATGCGTATCGAAAAGACCAAGGATATAGAAGTTAAACAGGGAAACCATATCGTTAACGTCCGATAGGGCCGATATTTCATGCCACGGGACCCTCTCTAAGTCGTTCGTGAAATAATCAAGTAATATATCCCTAAAGGGTCGATAAATAACCACTCTCCTCTCTGGCTTATTTTTTTTAAAGTATAACTCACAAGAAATGAATGCGTGATGACCCAGTTCCGCTATACAATCCACCAACACACATCTGTATTTAGCGTCCGTACAGATCAAATCAATTAATGTCGCACTATCACCTACATAGTGAGTGGGCTCGGAGACTATTTGGTCAATACTGCTGTAATTCAAAAAGTCTGCGAATTGTTTCGTTTTATTATTAACCTCAAGCATATTGACGTTGAAGTCGCCAAGTAAAATGATGTTGTCATACGGCGACAGTGCGCACATACTGTCTGTTACTGCATCAAGGAATGTGTCTAAATCAAGCCAAGGCGGGCGATACGCGGTTCCTATCAACAATGTTTTTGCGTTAATTGACAGACTCATCCACATTTGTTCCACTGAGGGGCTGTGGGGATGCGCTCTTACCCGTGCGTTGATACCGGTCCTAACATAAAATGCGACCCCCTCTCCACGGCCGCGACGCGTTGTGTTCGGGCGCGGTATGTGACACAACTTGTAGCCGGGCACAGTCGGCGCGCGACCCTCCTCCCCCTCGCGAAGCCACGTCTCATTGATAGCCATAATGTCAACAGCGTGTTTATTAATGGCTATAAGGAACTCGTCATGGTTTGTTGCTAGGGAACCAGCGTTAAGAAGTCCTAACTTTAGATTTTTAGCTTGCGGCATTGCAAATAAAAACCGTGTACCAGATGCAGTGCGCAAGATATGCAGCTGTGTATCAGTTGAAAATGATGCTTCGATACTGTAGTTAACACTAACAACGCTACAAAAATGCATTGTCGCGTCTGAGACCTACTAATAGTTATCTTACATTTACTAGAAATAAGCTTTACACTATCATATTTATACTTTAATAAATTATATATATTAAATGTGCAATTATTAGTTAAATACTCTATACTTATTGTAAATACTTTAATTGATAATTTGTATCTATGAAAGCTTAAAGAAATAGCCAATATTGTTTCATACAAGTAGTCAATAGGTATTTTATATAAGTAAACTATAGATATTATGATGCAACAAAGCAACATAGATATCACGACTGCGCTCCCAAGAGCGCTATACCCACCTATGTGTAGTAACCGTGCAATTCCAATAATTGTACACAATACACCTAAATTAACAAGTGCCACAAACATCATAATAATATGAAGTGTGAAAACAGGTTTTATACAACACCCATAAGTAAACTGATATACTAAAAACAAACAGTAGTGATATGATTTTGATAAATTAATGACATATTGTAAGAATGAAAAGTACAAATCACAACTAAAGATTATATGATTATTAATAATGTTCTCCCTACCATCAAATAACAATAAAATTAACGCTACTGACATGTAATAAGAGTCAATAAAATATATCATACTCAAACGGGCGCAAGACCAAAAATTTTTTGAATGTCCATTTCATTACGGATGCGATCCGCCGGTTTACCGTCATCCTTGCGAGCCAAGATTTTACCATCCCGGGTCCAGACATACTTCCACTGGTGTTGTTGCCCAGCCTGCTTCGCGATGTAGAACAAACGCTTATTAGCTGGCGTCAGGCGCTCGTTCACATATACACGACGCGGCGGGCCGGCACCGACTTGTACATCGGTCGAGTTGATAACGCGGCGCACTCGAGCCGCGCGCAGCAGGCAGTCACGCGTCGCGCGCCGCGCAAATCTTACGATAATGTTGCGCGGTCGCAGTTCTGTGGAGTCAGCAGAAGTTGTACCGGGAGAGTTCACCACTCTGTTTCGACGAGTTGAGCCCACTCTTTCTGCATGAACGATATCTCGCTCGTCAATATCTGACCCCAATTTAGCTGACAAGACCTTGACGATATGCATCACGCTCTGGTCTTTCTGCTCCGGTACTCCAGACAGCTCAACATCATTGAGTAGCAGCTCCTGGTCTCGTTCATTGAGCTGGCATTTGAGCTCATTGATGGTATCCTGGAATGATGTGACATTAATTGCCACGTCCCTCGTCTCCTGTTTTTCTAGGGCTGAAATCCTGCTGTCCAGATTACTTATGGAGTCGTTGCATGATTTCAAGGCCATGTTAAAGTCCTGTCGGCATTCACGGACTTCAGCCCTCAACGCACTTAACTCTAGGCGGAAAGCCCTTATTTCGTGTGCCAAATTTATGCTTTCACCTTTACTAAGATCCTCAGTTGTGCCAATGTCAGCTGGAGCAGGACTTGCTCGGGCCTCCGGAGTATAAAAGCCGGGTCTGCTCTTCGCAGGGGTCCGCGACAAGCAGCCAGGACAAGCCCATTCGTTCCCGACAACAGTTCCTTCGGGCAAGACACACCCGCGGTGAAATGTTGCCGTACATTTGCTGCATTTGACTCCTGCGTTGGCAGCTAGAAATTTTCCGCAACTTCCGCACTTCACCATCATGTAGAATGTCGATATAGTAAAGTTATTCACAAAGACGTATAGACTGAGGTAGTGTATATGTTAAACAACAGATGGCGCTATCCCAAATATTTATTTCGTGGGCTGTTTAACGGTGTTATTATGTACCATCAGCACCATAAAACTGTTTACTTCTGTTTGGGCACTGTTTCGCATGGATTGCACAACGCGGCACTTGTGGGATTAACACTAATTCTGTTTTTATCGTTTTTTATTAGTATATAGGGTAGATTTTAGTACAAAAAAGTTTGTGTATAGTTTTAAATTACGATTTTTATGTTGTAATGTTCACTGTAAGTCTTGTTAATAGTTGATGTTATGTAACACACTTCCTGAAAACTTTGTAAATATATTTTACGCCTTTATTTACTGTGTTTTATTTTTCCGAAACAAAAGTACACGACGGGTCAACGACCGTATTGACATCCGTGACGTCACAATTAAAAACCCTTTTCATTAATAATTATAATAAAACAGTTTTAACTTTCTTTAATGTAACGAATTACTAGCAAATTTGCCGCCATATTTTGTTTATTATTTTGTTTTTTTTCTTTCCATGTTCAAATTTTGAAAATAGAATAAAAGAGGTTTTAATCTGTATATAAACTTTTTGTGGAAACTAACAAGGTTCTAAACTATAAACTCGTAAATAATTTAGGATTAAGATATCCCTAGACTTTGTTGATGTGTGTATTTAAATAGTTTCATTCAAAGTTATACCAGTCTTAAAAAAGATGCTATTTGGATATGTTAAAATCTTAATGCCAAGCTTTCGCCTTCAGTCATATTTCTTAAAACACACATTCCTAAAAATGCAACACTAAAAAGGAAATAAAAGAAATAAGTGCATTTTTTTTATTTTTGTAATGTTTGTGTTTATCGTAATATTGTTGCGCAGCAACTTTCGTTTCATAATCCCCATTACATAATAATTTTCCTGATAAAATTCGGTTGACTGACCTACACCAGCTATATACAATATAATTTTAATTGTAATGTCAGTGAAATATATTTTAAGCTTTTCTTTATGAATATAACATTTAAAAGGATAATCGACCAACGTGTCTGCAACCATAACAATATTTCTCTTTATATCAATTTTCGGGACATTTCTTTTTAAAAATGTCTCAGTTATATTTTGTAAATCATGAAAGCAGTTTTCTAGTTCTTCGCTCGGGTAACATAGCCACTTTTTATTATTATATTCTTTAACCTTTATAAATTAATTATGAATATTTTTTTTTTCCTTATCTATCAGGTTCTGTCTACACATATTACACGATTTTACAATATTTTTTAAACATTTAGTTAAGACCCAGCCACATACATAATTACTTTGACCTGCATCAGCTTCCTTATTAAAATCACAACTGAACAGGTCATCATTACATTTTATCTCTTTATCTTTAGGAACATCAGAAGTATCATACTTTTCATTTAAAAAGAATTCTAATGTTTGCAGACATTTCTATCCGTCTTCTTCGCAATTTGCTTTACTTGAGTGGGGTGAGTTGTAGTTATTTAATAATAAAGCTTTAAATGCCCCTTCAAATGCAACTGTATTTGGAGAATTGTTCCTCACCCCGTAACTTTTGATGTTTCCAAAGAAGTTTTCAACTGGGTCTTGATTGAAATTTCTCGTTAATAGTGTATCAAAACCATACCTTTGCGATAAAACCTTCCAAATCGCTTCCACGCCCTCTATAGTTTTGATTAAATTTGTCACAGACGGAATGGTCGATTCAATCAGCCGAATTTTGTTGCCAACAATTTTATTTTGACAGAATTTTACAGTTTTTAAAATTGCCTTAGGCTTTTGCCAAAGCGCATGGTGGGGTGAACTCCTTCTGATAGGTCCTTTATACATTTTGCTGTTGGGTATGTTAAAAGTACTGACATTCAAACTATCAAAGAGATTATCTAGTAAAAGAGTAATGCCGATTAGGTTTCTACATTCGGCAGGCAGATCACCCTGGGCTGCTAAATGCTCTGTTGCAACTGCAACACTATGGCTGAAAATTTGAGTCGCTGCTTTCACCCTCATTTTATTTATTTTTTCAGGGTTGATGTGCTCTTCTGTAAGCTTATGCAGCAGTCTCAATTCCCCATATGATTTATCTGCAGCATAAACTTTCTGGAAATACTCCCATTTAACAAGTTTCTGTTCTCCATCAATTGTAAATATCATGTCTTTATTTAATAGATTATTCCTAATTCCTTTTATCAAATGGGGTGCGTCGAAAATAGGTATAATATTTTGCCCATTCACGCAAATGACGTCATGGCGCCATTCTTTGTTAAGGCGCAAATATTTTCCTCTCGTCTCATTGATCAGTTCCGTGATGGCGCCGACATTTATTGTGCTCTGATCACATACGGTATTAACGATTATTAGGCCAGAATCCTGTGCGTGCTTTACAACAGTTTTTATTAAACCCTTTAACTCATGCTTATTCAAGCAATTGGTATAATAATTCGCAATTGGTTGCTTAAAAGGCTCTTTTAGACCTTTGATCATAAAGACCAGAGCATGATCAGCAAACTTTTCCACCTGATTAGATGCGAATCCTTCAAACACATCATTCTGAGCATTGTAGTTAAGATATGGTGTCAATGACATCTCATCAAATATAAGACTGCACAGTCTATAAGGTGTCGGCTTTTCCAGAATTGATTGCTTGATCTTCTCAAAGATTACCGAGTTGATGCCGGGATGAATTTTGATGACGCTCAGAAGTCGCTTCATAGATTTTGTTGAAGGTAGTACAAAATATTTGCATAAATATGCGTAAGATTTAGGGCTTTTTTTGAAAAGCGATAATTAAAGAATGTTCTCTTCGTCTGTAAGGCGTCGTCCTTTAGGATTTTTTGATGCTTCCAGCTGCATCCGCATAAACCATTGAGATGGTTTGGCCATCCGTGCAAAATGGTGGAAAAGTCTATTTTCTGATAAAGCTTCTGCATTCCTCAATCTCGTCTTAAAGGTCTGCCCTTTCTTACGCAAACGAGATATTTCTGTTCGGAGAAGCTTGATTTTTGCATATAATGGGCCCACTGCATCTGAAAATACAATATTTGAAATATTAACTTCAAATCAATATATCGTAAATGCAGTACGTACTAATAAATGCATTAGGCTGTGTGACACTTAATCATAAACAATCAAGTTGTTTTACAGACTTTTGATAATATATTGAATACAGGCAGTTTGAATTAACAATAATCAAATAGATACTACGACAGCGTTTTCCAGTCCACTGCTAGACTTAAGCCTCGCCACATGGAGGTTTTAGCCTACTATACTACATCCACTTGCAGCAAGGATGCATTTTGATATTATTCAAAGTATAAAGTGGGGTATCTTTACTTTTTAACGACTTCAAAAAAGGAGAATATCAATTCAATGTGTATGTATGTAATATTATTGGAAGTGCGTAATTTTCACACATGATAATCAAGTAGGGCATCCAAACAAATATACAAAATTTGAAAGATGTATGTATGTTTGTCCACGGATATCTCCAAAACTACTGATCGGAATGTGACCGTTTCTTTTTTATTGACTTACATTTACTTCATCTTAGGTGTTCCCTAGGTGTCCCCGTGTTTGCAAGCTTCATCAAATTCGGTTCAGTAGTTTTCAAGATATGGACAAATACATTTAAGTGTGACAGTGTAATTAACTAATTGATTCAAAGGGAAAACCGGTTAAGTATTAATATTTAGACATTCCAGTCTATAATTATAAAAAACTGAGGGGCCCGTTGCATAGTGGCGACCGCTCGAATCAAGCTATTCGCGAGGTTAAGCGCGTTCGTCACCGTCTGGTTTTTAGATGGGTGACCAGCCACAAAGTCACACCCCTCCGTGCCTCGGAGAGCACGTTAAGCCGTCGGTCCCGGCTCTCATCAGAAGATCTTTGGCAGTCGTTAGAGGCATTAGTACCTTCATATATCTAGTCTAAACCATATCCCTTCGAGTTGCAAAGGTCAGATGGCAGTCGCTCTTTGGAAAAGCTAATACTCAGTCGAATCTGCAGGCCGATTCAGAATGTCACGACAAGTAATCGTACGATATGTCAAATTATTGTCCTCGTGTTTTAGCCGCCTATCAGATATTTTGAACAAATATTCATTGAATTCGGTTTATTTATTAATTTACTTCATACTGAATGCATAAAATTGATAGGAAATGCGATAGTTTTGACAAAAAATGAGGTAGCCCGTTCGACAATTATCGGAATCGAATGTCAAATGAGATATCGAAAGATTCTGAATCGCCCCCCTGGTTAGACTAGAAAGCGTACCCCGGGGTCCAAGACGAAAGTCCTGGATGCAACCGGGATAACCCTAATAGGATGATGAATTATAACTAAAAATGATGAAATAAAAAATAAATTAAAATATTAAATCAACTTCAAATTAGAAAAAAGATTACAGAAAATAAATTAACTCAAAAAGTATGAAATAAAGTTTTGAGGTCGGTGCCAGCAAATATAAAAAATATAGCTGGCACCGACCTAAAAAAATACTTACTTCAGTTTTTGAATTCATTTCTTTTTGAAGTAGATTTAATTTTTTAATTTGTTTTGTATTTGTGATCAAATAATGTGTATAAAAAGTTATGAACCTTTTTTAGATCTCCTTCTAGGTTTTCCGCTAATGCAGGCATAGTTATGTTCCAATATTACGTTGTTAGACACAGCAATGCCACAGGTATTGCCTAAAAGAAAAAAGATGTTAATAAAAGTACAGGAATTAGCCCTAGTGAGTCAAGAGGCTCAGTCAGTTAAGGCCTCTAAGAAAGACTCCATTTATCTCGACTTCAGGCTGGCAAAATAATATTTTCCAAGCTTAGTCATAATCTTTAAAAGGACTCGCACCTTAATAAGCAAAACAGATTAATAAACAGCTCAAGCTCTATATTTTAAATGCGATAGAAATTTGATTGAGTAGTTTGTATTTTACTTTTAATAATAAATAGTCCAAATTCAAACAAAAGTGTGGGTTTAACTGCTTTAAATTGCGAAATTTCTCGAAACACCCAAGGCGTTAAAGCGCAAGTCTTTTTAGTCTTATAAGGATTTTAGTTGTGTATGCCTTTTAACAGGGCCACGCCAACCCAATCCAGCACCAGTGTACGAAATCAATGAAGCGCCTTTTTGTCAGCCTTTTAAAAAAAATATTTTAATAATTAACGCATTTCACCCGGCGCGTGGCGCCCCTATTACCCTGGCGCCTGTGTGCGCCACACACTTTGTACATATGGGCGGCTCGGCCCTGCCTTTCAGTTATGACATTCTTTTAGACCTAAGGTTAAAGGACTTCAATCTAGTCTTCAGTTGACTTGAATCTTTTATGAGTAAATGTATGTATGTATTGTCATAGATTACACTTTGTACTGGGCTTAAATATTCTCACCAAGACAATGATTACTGTATAAATACAAACATGCATTATTTATAATGCACTTATATTGTGCCCTTCGTGTTACCAACGCCAATAGAATAGAAGACAAATCTTATAATTGGCAAACACAAACTAATAACACTTTGTCCAACCCAGGAATTGTACCTGGGACCTCATGATTAGCAATCGCTTACGCTAACGTTGGACCACTACGATAGATTTTCATTTGCCAGGATTGAAATAATTTGTTAATAATTGCATAATATGCGGAAAGCATAACTAATTTGTAGCATCTTCTTCTTCTTCTTTTTGTGTAAGTATGTGGCCAACTCTGGTGTCGGAGTTTTCAGACCGCCCGTAGGCTTCCGACATGGCCTAACGATCCTTATCCTTAGACAAGAACCGGGACCGACAGCTTTACGTGCCCTCCGAAGCACGGTAGCGGTAGCGACCTGTGCAAGCGTTGCTTAACTTTGTCGATCTGTTACGAACGACAAGCTAAGTCTCGCTATGAGCATAAATACCTGTGTTAACAGTTAGTGGTGGTAATGTGAACTTTGAGGTTGATACATGTGCCAATACTGCTTCACAGCCAAATCGTTCTGTAAATGCATATAAATTACAATAATATATTACAACAGCCTAGGAAAGATATAAGACTAAAATTGTCTTTCACATTGAATATTGCCTAAGGCCTGGAGACTCTTGACTCATTCCAAATACATAATTCGAAGTTTATAAAATATATTTGGCTTCATATTTGTAGAAATGCTTTGTTCTCTGCATATATTTCACTGTCTGTGTAATGGGCTATGTGTTAAAGAACTGTTTCCAACACTGGCTATGGTCCACTCTTTACTTTGCTAATTACTTCTAATTACAAATACCTTTTCATTATTAACTGATGTTAAAATTGATGTGTAGTTCCAGTTTATACAAATGACTATAATAATTATAGATAATGTTATAAACTGGAACAAACTATGGTTTATACATTATTATAAATGTGATCACCACCTCCTCATCAATCGTCTTACTTTATATTTAGTATTAAGCTTATAGTTATAATATTCAATAAGATTCCACATGCAGTTTATAAAATTAATGTGTATCGAAATCTTAGTTACCTGTACTAGAAATTGGTGCTATTGGAGTTTGTAGCTGCTGCGTTGAGGTTGAAGCTTGTAGAATGCCAGTTTCAAGTCGCTCTGTGAATAAAAAAATGTATTATGTAAACAAGAGTGATTTCTGTAGTACTAATGAATAATTTACTGTGCTGGGTAATAATGAATAATGCAAAACTAAAAAAGCTATGGCAGTTTGAGTTATCTCAAGTCACAGATAATGTTTCACTACTTGAAATAATTTGTATATCTTTTTTTATTAGTAATCAGAATTAGAATAAAAATTAAGCAATGTTGGCCTAGTGGTACATCAACAGACTGCAATGTAAAGGGACCTTTAACTTTAATCAGTGCCGGACCGAGGCCAGGTTTGGGTAGGAGCGAGATCAAATTTTGGATTCTGCCAAGATGACGAGCGGGAGGCGTGCGTCAATCGAGCTGTCAGAGCCCATGATTAAAGCTGACGAGCGGAGGAGCGCCCTTCGAGTGTGCGCCCCCTTTAGTCCACACTGGCGCTTGGAGTGGCCGCTCCGTTGACCATATGGTCGATCCGGCCCTGACTTTAATACACTGTATGGGTCAAACCCCTAGAGGGTGTTAAAGTGATAATTCTCTTTTTAAAAGAGTGGCCGTGAGTTTCATTGTGTCCATTCTTTCTCACGGTTCTACCGCTTGCTTTGCGAATGTGGCACTAAATATAAATGTAGAATCACAGTAATCTAACCTATAAATGACACTAGGTCACAAGGTAAAATTACATTTCACGTTCACCTTGAGACCTATGTGAAAGATTTATGATGACTTTGAGCATGTTGTTAAAGTTTTCCTCATACAATAACACATGCAGTTTAGTTTTTTGCATAATCTTAGTTACCTGTATTAGAAATTGGTGACGAAGGAGTTTGTAGCTGCTGTGTTGAGGTTGAAGCTTGTAGAATGGCAGGTTCAAGTCGTTCTATGAATAAAACGAAAATGTATGATGTAAACAACAGTTATTTCTGAAGTACTGATAAATAATTTACTGTGTAAACAAAAATATGGCAGTTTGAGATAAGTCACAGATGATTTTTCACTAAATTGAAATAAATTGTATTATTTATCAGAATTAGAATTAAAAATAAGCAATGGTGGCCTTGTGGGGACTTCAACAGGCTGCAATGTAAGGGGACTTTAATGCACCGTAAGGGTCCATTAAAATCCATAGAATGTGAAGTTTAAAGTGCTTATTAAATTGTTCATTATCATTGCTATGTGCTTCCTAAGGCATGTTGAGATGCATCATGGCATCTGGTGGGAGTGGTGGGACTGAATAGCAAACCCTGTGCTCGAAGTGAAATGCTAAGTTGCCAAAAGGGAAAGGTGATGATGATGAGTATGAGAATAAAAATAATGTACATAACTTACCAGGTAAATGAAGTGTCGGAATAGCTGAGGCATTCAGTCTGTTATTTCGATTTTTATCCTTCTCAGTAAAGTGTAAATCACAAATCCGTTTATTCTTAAATTGGTCATAATCAGACTCTGATTGTAGTGTTCCACCAACAAGAGTGACCCAAGCTTCAAACCTCTCAGGATATTTAACACGATCTGGGAACCGATGCATAGCAACGCCTGAAAATAATAAAACATTTAGTGTTTACTTTGAAATATGCATACAACACTGCTTTTCTCTAAGAGTTCTTAAGTGTGTTATACAGACAATAATCTATTTTTATATTATAAAGCTGAAGAGTTTGTTTGGGTAGAATGGGCTTATCTCAGGGATAACTGGTTTAAATGGAAAATAATTTGAGTGTTGAATAGCCCTTTTATTGAAGTTTGCTATATAAAAGCACGCTACGCTATAACAGAAGCGAAGCATCAATGAAAAATGTATAAACGGGAAAATTTATAAACAACGAGACACAGATGTAGTTCTTAATAGGTATATGTGGAATTTGTTATAGTTATTCGATAAGCAATCGTAATTCCAATTTTATATTATCATTGCTCATAGAATCTTTCGCAGCTTTGATGAGATTGCTGAATTTTATGGTTAAGATTAGATTTTTCGAAAGATCGATCTTAGCATTTACTTATCTAGAAACTGCTTACTATGATATAACAATTAATGTACTCACCACTAGGCTTACAGCCAAATGCGCAAAAATTAGGCATGATTTCCAGATTAATAACACAAAACAAAATAATTGATAGAAAAGTGTCCGTTGCACATAAAATTTAAAACATAGATTTTCAGTAGAAAGTTTCGAAAGCAAGGCGGAGGAACGTAGGGCTCAACTCGACGCACTTTTCAGAAATTTTCACAGTAGAAAATCACCAAAATGAAACTAAAATAAAATACAAATATGATGCGCAAACGCAAACTAGCTGCCGATTTGTGACAGATAAATTTGTATTTAAAATTTTGACATTTGAGGCATATAGAATCAAAAGCAGCTAAGTGCCACATTTTCAAAAAATGAACTAAGTATGGAGCCATCTAGTGTTCTTTTAGTATCATCTCTTCATAAATTTATAACAAGAAACAAACCCGGCTAAGGCCCTTAAAATTACATTCAAAAATTGAATTTAGGATCAAATACAGCTAAGTGCCCTTTATCATATTAAAAAACAGCTAAGCAGTGTTGCCAGATCCTATTTTAGAAATACGGGAGGAGTATCAATAAAAATCCGGGAGATGTATTGCGACATTATGAAAATAATCGGGAGATACATTTTTCATTAAAATTAAGTAAAAGAAGGTCTCTCAATAAATGTCTTTATTGTGCTTTTCTATCATTTTTTCTTTTACTTCAAAATCATAGCATTTCTTGTTTTTTAAAATATTTTTTGTATGCAGGACACCTGAAATAACCTGCGTTGATAGCCGGTTACGTAATTTAGTTTTCGTTATATTTATCTGAGAAAACAATCTTTCCACAGATGCACTTGAGAGTGGCAAGCACATAAAATTAAAAACGGCTGAAGTTAAATTTGGAAACATCTTGTTGCCATCACCAAGATGCATCTGTGCAATCTTTTTCCAAAAAGCTTCTGTCTCTAAGTTTTCATCGTCAGTATCTAGTTTAGTATTGCGGAGAAGCCGCCATTCGGTGTCAAGTTTTTGCATATCATTTGAAAATGAAAAAAATGAAAATGAAAATGAAATTTTTTATTACTGCACACAAATAAAATAGCAATACATCGGGTAAAGTCACTCATACAACAAAGACAAAGGGAAGTACATATTATATCAAAACACAAAAAAAAAAGAGAAAACAAAAACACAGTGTTGAAAAACAAAATTAAAAATAATAGATAATACACCTATTAACATTGTAGGGTGACTAAATATGTGTCCCACAGCTGTGCAGCAATCAGGACCTCAGTTCAGCATTTGCTAGGTCGCAAAGACCGAGCGCTGATCTTCCACTGGGCCTGCTATAAAATGCCGTACGGAAGCCAATAAGAGTAGCCAAAGTAGAAGTTTAAGTTTACTCCATGATATCTGCTTTAATCAATATATAAATATACTATTAATATACGTAAATACATAAATATAATGTGGATTTGAAGGGACAATATTTGGGAACCTTCCCAATATGTCAGCGATCGATGTTATTTTGCGGCTACACACTATTTTTGGATCCATAAATTCCATTTTTGGTAAAATTTCCATATCGCCTTCAAACGGAAATCGTTGTAGTAGTTGTTTAACTGCCTCAATGTAGAACTCCAAACACCGAAGCTTGAAAGCTTTTATTTCTTCCGCGTTTATAGCCACTGTCTGTGCTGATAATGTCGCGCCTACTTCAGCACCGAAATACCATGCATTTATATCTAAATATTTTCTGGGATTTTTATAATCAATGTTTTTGTGATCAATTTCTGAAATATATTGTTCTTTCATATAGCACCCCAAAATGGTATAGATTACGGACATTACCCTTTTGTGAATCATATGAATGTTTGTTTTCTCTGACTGCATGGTTCTGTTCAATTCGTTAAATATTCCCAAGGCATACACCATAAATTGGAGATGTAGCTTGTTGATTGGATTATCCAGCATTGTCAATATATGTTCTGCAGCTTTTATGCGATCGCTAAATATGGCATCTCGAAAATACAATTTTAAAGCTTCATATTGCTCTAACATTCTTTTAACTACCGCTTCTAAGGATAGCCATCTTGTTTGGGAAGGTTGCAGCATTTTGTGAGGTTTGACTTCCAAATAATCTTGGAATTCTTTCAATAAGCCCGCACGTTTTGGGCTGCCGTTCAAATAATTATACACATCGCGTGTTAAATCTTCAGGTTCCCTAGGCAATTTTAAGCAGGCGTTAGACGCTACAAGATGCACAGAATGGCATACACATTTCATAATGAACAGGTGCGGTATGTCTTGTTTAAACTTCGTTGCAAGAGAATTATTCTTTCCCATCATGACATTGGCACCGTCGGCGGCCAGACCAATCATGTTGATTTTATACGGAATTCTCAATTCATTGAATTTTTTGGTAATGATTTCGTACAGTTTTTCGGCGGTACCATCAAGAATTTCAAATAACTCAAAGAAATAATCTTCCACCTGAAAAATAAACGACGTTATAAAAACATTACATTAAAATCAAGATCAAAAATGTTAACCTTTAAAATAAATATTTACCGTCAAATTGTATCGCGGTATCCTCACAATTGCTGCCAAATGCTTTTTTGTACCTTTATCGGTACGTTCATCAACTGTCAATGAAAATTTATTTGTCTGCATGGCTTCAACCATAATGTCGAGGTCACTTTTCCCCAATACCTCTGAAATTAATTTAGTTGTTTTTGTACGTCCACACGTGATCTTTTTTGCGACTTCAGAATCTGGACAAACCGCTCTTATTAAATCAGGAAAATGTTCCATTACATTTATTGGAATATTATGTTCCACTACGAATGCAGCGATCCTGATTTCTGATTGTTTAACTGTTTTTTCTAATGAAGTTAATTTTTTTGTGAGCATACCATCTAGACTCTGTTGACCTCGGGTTTTCAGCTTATTGGATTCATGTTTTTTGGTCTCTCTATGTCTTTGTATATCATTTTTTCCCCCTCTCATAATATTTATATCACAACCACACACTTTACAATAAGCGCAATGTGAACCTGCAAAACAATTTGTTTTAAATTATACGTTACTTAAATATAGCAACAGAAATTCATACATTTTTCAGAACAGTTAGACAGATTTTTATTTATCGCAGTCTCATTTCAGCTATTTTGTAGGTTATTCGTAATGTCTGATTTTTTTGTCAATACTGGCAACATTTCGCTACACCGAAAAAAAGAGAAGACTATACCGTCGACACCGTCGCGTCATTGAGCGGTAAATAAAATTCAAAAAACATACGTCTGGAATGTCTGGATGCTCCTCTAAACAAAAATAGCTACTTCGAGTAGGTTTTAACAGCAACTAGCTAAGTAGCCAGTTCTATTAACAAAATTTGACGTTTACCTTTGCCACTCTTCGTTAACCATCCTTCAAAAAGTTCTTCTTTTTCCCAATCCGGCCTGTAGCTTACATTATATTTCTTTTTTTGGGGGGTGTATTTTGCACCCCTGTATCACTCTCAGAACTTTTAGACATCCTAACTTCAAAACACGATGTAGGGTAACACAAATTATAACTTTATCACTCTACTGTAAAACCTAGCGTTTTTTAAATAGTAGGTATTGGCTCAAGAAGTCGCAACGAACAGACGTGAAGTTGAAGCTGGTTGGTTGGTTGAGTCTTCTTTTAATACGATCCATTTAAAAATACTGTATCTATCCTATAAGCTACTTATTGAACTATGCGTCTTAATTGGGCCGGATAATCAAAGCAAAAACCGGTTTGTTTCGCTTTGCAATGTTGCAAAATTAGGAAACTAGAACTGTCAAAGCTTTGCTTTAGAATAATCAACTCTAATTCATTACGTTAAAGTATAGTTTGGTCTTCGCATTTTACTAAGTATTGTATTTTACATTGCATAGCATATCGTTTTGTTTCGTTTTACGCAGCTTTTTCGTAAAGAAAGTAAGCCAAGATTTTAGTTCTTAAAAAATCGGGAGATTTGAATGGGTATCCGGGACATCGGGAGATATTTACTAAGATCGGGAGATATCCCGGAAAATCGGGAGACCTGGCAACGCTGCAGCTAAGTGATACGATTTTTTTATATTTTTAAGCTTATTAGATAGCAACCATAGGAAAAGACAACCAAAACCTATTATTATTATACATCACAAGCCCTACATCCAAAGTCATTACAAATGTAAAAGTACCTACTAAACGGTTTTTTCATTTCCTGCTAATTCGATATGAAGTCACTTAGCTGCTTTTGAATCTATATGCCTCATTTATCATTATGTTTTCAGTTAAGAATGTTACCAATTAATAAATCATAATTACCACTTTTTAGGTCATAGCTCAGCTCACGGCTCGATACAGATTTTTTCTTGTTATCACTTTTCAAGTCAAAGAGCCATCATAATCAGATGAACCGTGATTTTTAAGTGGTATAATAGAAATTTGAATCATTCTGCGTTATTCAATGCCACTATTAGTCGTTATCTAATTCATGATTTGGTTTGTCTATTATTTTCTAATTATGACGTTCACGTTGAAGAAAACGATCTTGTTAGGTCACATTTAGGATCAATGCGAGTCCTCAAAATTCGATACGATGTAACAAATCTGCTTCATTTTTGTACTTCACTATCACTATCATCACATTCATCACTACATAGTATAAAATAAAGTCTGTCTGTCCTATACGTATATGCTTATTTTGATGAAATTTTAGGCGTGTATTTAAATGGGTTCCTGGTTAATAGTTTTTAAACACTATTGGACCCGATAGATGGCGTCATTATCGAAATTCAGAAATTTCGCGGGTGAAACCGATCGGTGCAGCTAGTAATTATAATATATTTATTTTTTATTTATGATGAAAATCTTAGTCAGATCTTCATCATCTCAAATTTTTTAGTTACCCATTGTTACTTATTGTTTCTATTACTGGCAACACTAAGAAGCTGTCGTAAATGTTGCCATTTTGTTTCATTTGATACCATAATAATACAACTTTAATCGTAAATAATGTAACTTGCATTTGAATATATGTAAGCTGTGCATTCAAACAATTAAAATAGGAGAATATTATGAGAATAATTTTAAAATTTTCTAATATCAATTAACAATTTGCAATAATTTCGACAATTGTAGTGCCATCTATTGGGATTTTAGAATAAACTCGTAGTAAGAAATTTCTAGTCGCCAATAAATTGATGGCTACGCTTTCTTTGTTGAAATGTCACTTTGTTCGAGGTGTCCCTCGCCTGGTATTTTCGCTGTATAATGATATGCATGACAGTTCATGACTGACAATTAAAGTGATGAAACCTAAGGAAATTTAAGCGATTATTTATAAATATTGAATTAATTGGCAAACGACATGCAATCGTTCGTAGTTACCGATTTTATATTTTCGAAATAAATTCATATTAAAAGTGTTTTGGCAAATACATTCACAAATAAAACGCAGTAGTTTTAAAATATTTTTTTTATTATTCGTCACTGTCACTCGAAATAAAACCTCAGATCTGAATCGGAATCTTCTCCGACTGAGATAATTAATTGCTGCGATCTCAAATTCGGTCCAGGTGGACATATTTATCCCAGTCAGTAAATATGGTCGGTTGTGTTATTTCTACGACTGATTAATTTTATCAATGTAGGGATTTCGTATTGCCATCACATCGAAAAAATATGTCAGTTATTGAAGCTTTACGCTCACGTTTCTTCGGAGTGGAAAGCTTCTTGTCTTCAAAACTAGTTTCTCCAAATTTTTTTTGGATATTCGAGAAACTGAAGCCTTGCCGATGTCCAGAGCTGACGCAACTCTGTACACAACACTGTCGATCCTTACCCTGTCCCCGTTTGCACGCTCTCGTTCAAAGAAGCACCCCACCCAGTCCTCAAACGAAGCACTAACTCACGGCTTTGAGAGTTTAAAACTATATTTTTTGTTGTTTTTGCATTGTACGTACCAAATAAAACACAACAAAAAAAATAAAAATAACACGCCAAGCAGGCAGAATCACAAACCGCATACAAGGCGCTCGTACTGACGTATTCGATCCTAAGATGGCCGCTCCTATTCATCGATTTCATGTCGATTCAATGGTGTCAATCTCTACTGACAGAGGGTTCGTTTCATGCATCTGACATTTTGAGGATTATATTTTATTATATTTAAATAATTTATTCACAGTTAATAATAATTATACAAATAGTGCGAGACATACTAGTATCAATTTAGTTTGTAATTTTTTATAGATATTTTTTTTATAATTGTTTTTTTTTGCCAATTTATTTTCATAAGTTGAAAGTAGTATGCGTGATACGTAAAATGAGAACTGTCATGCATATCATCATACAGCGAAAATACTATAGTTGGTGTACATCCAATAGCACAACGCCTCGGCATTTTTACAAAACAATGTTTATAGCGTCTATATCGCACAACACAACACAACACCAAAATGTGGTTGTCGGATGGAAAACTAGACAATAACAGGGAGGAGGGCGGACCTCTACTCAACCTAATTAATCGTAGCTTTAACACAACCGAAAATCCAAATCAAATTGGCAAAAGATAATGAAAACTACAGACATGCGCGAACGCCGAAAGTAGCAGCCATTATGATTATGACAGCTGAAATAAATGTTGCCAACGTGCAAATTACTAACTTGTTCAGGAAAACAACAAAATTTACAAAATAATATTCTTAAATTAAGTATCTTAAACGCTTTCAATGTGCATGTAAATATTTTTTGTTCATATTTTTTATATATTTGATAAAAAAGCATTTGGTATTAGTATTACACAAAGGCTATTGACATTAGCGCCATCTAACGAGTCTGTACGTACTACATGCTACTTAGTTTACGCGGACATTCTACTAGATGTACCTAGTATCAACGCCACAAATTGAGCGCCACAAATTGATGGAATTCATGGAATTGACATTGACTTTTTCGTAGATCTGACGCGTGATGGTGTGGCCAGAAATACATATATATTTAATCGATATCTAAAATCGATTACATTATAAGTACACTTATAATTACTTTTCAACAGTTAAAATACACTATTAAATGGCTATTTCGCTAAATACTGACCCGAAAATAATATTTAAATGATAAGTAAATGAATATTATTAAATATATTTTTAATATTAACACTTAAATATAATCAATTCATTTTCTTTAATTTAAATAGTATAGGTAAAAGCTGGCAACATTTAGATTTCGGAAGTAAAGTGAATGAATTTTTGATCGGTTAAATTCATATTTATTGCCTTCTACAATGCTAATGTATAAGAAAATATTGGTATATAAGGAATATTCATGAAAAAGTAAGACATGATTTTTTAAAAACATTTAGTTATGACACGGCGCCATAAAAGTGGGCCCGTTCGTGGGCTTTCTCCTTTTATATATTAATCGTTTAAGCACAGGATTCAAACAAATATAAACCACTAATCGCAGTCTAAACACACCTAAACTAAAGTTCTCTATAGAAGTAGAAACAGTAGATTCCTTTAAACTTAAAAAGTACTCAACTATTGATTAAATTTTTAGGTCTCCCATATTACAATCAATGTTTTTGTATTTATCTACATATATATATTTTTGCTGATTTTGGTCTTGATTTTCTTTGGTTTTAATCATTATAATTATAACATTTTCTTCTTCTGCTTTCTTTAATTATATCTTCACCTGAAATATTCTGCCTTAATGGTTCAATCAATCTTTGGATGCCTGTTGTTGATTCAAAAACTTAAGAAATTCTTGTTGATGTTGTTGCCCAAAGCCAGACGCCATTGCTTCTGTTTGAGTTACCATGAATGACTGATTTTCCCAAGTATCTTTAACTTTAGCAAGTGGTGTCACATTCTGCTCTTTGCGATTTCGAGAAGTTGGAGCTTTATTGTGCTCATTGGTGTGTTTAGTAGTGATATCGCTCAATATTTTAATCTTTGTATTATGAGGTGATTTTAAAATTACCGACTTCTGACTCTATTGCATTTTTGTAAATTTTATGCAATTGCATGTGCTTGTCGTTCTTACAAATGGTGTCAACACACTCGTAACAACTCAATTTTCTAAACTCAAGGAACGCCGATTCTATCTAATCTCATGTTCTTTACAACCCTTATCTCGACATTTTTTATATTTTCTCGCACATTACCAACAAATGTTGAGAAGTCCCCCACATCACGCCCGCATTTTACTTGGTAGTCAGCTGTCCTTTTAACCACTGCGCCAACACCATCTCGAGCACCTTTACCGTGACCGACTTCCTGATAGTTCCAAGTTATTTATTTATTTATTTATTTATTTAATCACACATGACAGAATCTAGTACATTTGTGGCAAACATATATAAGCAATAGTATTATAAACTTAACTAGGTTCCTAAATATGCGTATACATCATGATCTATAAAATAGGAGAGTGAAAATTATAATAATAAAAAAGTGTTAGTAGTCATTCAGACATAATATGTTAAACATCGTTCTTAAAAGTTAAGAATTTATTATTAAATATATCCAATTTGGAACTGTGTTTAGGTAGCAAGTCATTATATAGTCGACACATCCTTACAATGGGGTTATAAAACGACGTATTATTCAGGTGCACATTTAAAATGAAACTTTTTAAATGAGGATGTCGCGACCTAAACTTAGTATTAAAGTTAATAAGAGACACTAAAGTTGGACAGTCTATCGCACCGTGAATAATTTTGTGAAGACACAAAAGATCAGTACTTTTGCGGCGAGACTCGAGGGAAAGTATCTTATAATTATTTAACCTATCTTTATAGCTTTCTTTATTATTGATTTTAATGATGAGAAGACATTTCGCAGCTGGGTCATAATGTAAAATATATATTTGTTGCGATATTGACTCGAAGGGCTATCAGTTAGTATATGCACAGTAGTAATATTAGGAGATTTTTCAAATACAAACTCCAGTGCTTTCTGCAGATGAGTCCACACTGCTGGTGAATCGTGTCGAGTGCATTCACTAACTGTGCATAAAGAATAGTTAATGATTTCCCTTCCCTTTTTAATATAAATGACTACTGTGTGCAAAGAAACCTGGCTACGACTACCTCCAAAGTGCAAGCTTTGTACTTCTTTAGCGAATTTATAGCTATAATTTTCGGAAAAGTCCATGTGGACTAAAGTTTCGTAGTCATTCAGGGATTTTTTCAGCTCTGTTATAATTTGGTATTGGTTGATAATATTCGCAGTATGTGAGAAGAATTTAGGAAGAGAATCCTCTAGTTTTAATATCAGATTTCTTATTTGAGGTGTGCGTTTAAATTTTTTAGTGATGTTAATTTCTTTTTGACCCACTTTTTTTTATCCCTACCCCACTCAAAGTAATCTATTTCTTGATCGTTATTGAATTCATTGTATGGTATGACTTTATTTTTACAAATTTGACATGTACGAGAGACACATTTAAGATTATATTTGTCACAGCACAACATATCCAACATCTTTTGGAAGTTAGTTACATCAACTATATCTTTTTTCTTAAAACTCGAGATGAATAGATCCATATTTGTGTGAACTGTACAACCACAAGTATCTCTGTCATTTCTAGTAAGGTAAACCCAAAACGGACGTAGTCGTGCGAATGTAACATAGCTTATTCGTATGTTTGCATTTTCTTCCATAAACTTTTTGTGCAATTTTTTTACAGAGTCCAGTAAATACCGCTTTTATTTTGTAACTCCGAACTTTTTAATACATTGTTTTTTACCGGCTGTATTGCGACTATTTACATCGTCTTCATAAAAAAATGTATAATATGTATGTATTTACAAAAAAAAAGTATATATGTATGTTTATCCATTATCTAGTACCCATAGTACAAGCTTCTGCTTAGTTTGGGACTAGATGGTGTTGTGTGAATGTGGTTGAATATTATATTATATTATAAAATCGTTCCACTAATTCTTGGATACTTTTGCCTCCTTCTAAAATCTTCTTTTGTAGAAGGCTGCGTAGACACTTCCTATAGAGAAGTCCGTCCTTTAGATTATTCAAAAATAAGCGATACGTATTTTTTTATTTGTAAATTAAACCAAAAATGACCAAGATATAGCTCATGAAAGTTACGTATAACGTCACGCCGTGCTGCATTTTTTAGCACTAGATGACGTCACAGGTAACTTTAATGGGCTATATCTTTGTTATTTTTTATTTAATCGAAAAAAGAAAAAATACGTGTCCAATATTTTTTTATAATCTAAAATATGGACTAAATAAAATGTAATTATTTTGACCCAGGAAACTACCCTATTTCATCTTCGACATACGTATTCGCCCTAGTGTTATTTTCTGTAGCTTCAGTTGCGCCTGATTTGTCATTTTCTACTTTTCTTTTTCTTCATTATTTTTCATGATTTTAATTTTTCGCATTAGAACTCTGCACCTATATTGGTATTTTTTTATTAAACATGACATTTCTTTCGTTTCCAAGAGGTGTTTTCGTTTTAAAGCTTTGATTTTGTTCAACAAGATATTCTTTTTAAACTTGTTTTGTCGTTCTGTATCAGGTGCATCCAATGGGTCGCCAGTTTTATCCTCAGCTGTAGAATCTATTTCAATTCTTTGTGTGACAATCACTTCTTGTAATTTTTTCTCATTTAATTTCTTCTCATGATAACGTTTGGAATTTTCTCTCCACTTTTTCCGTTGTAATCTTTGCTCTCTTGGAGACATTTGGTTAATACTTTTCACCTTCTTACTCTCTTTTCGTTTTAGATAAGCTTTTCTTATTTTAGCTCTTTCAGCGGCATATATTTCTGGGTCGTTTTTAATTTGTTTATATTTTTCTCTCCTTGCTATTCTTCTTCTTTCTAGTTCATCTACACTCATCCTTTTCTTATTCGGCATGATGTCTTAATTTTTTTTCATAAATAACAACCATAAGCCCTAGCTAAATTACACTAACCAACACTCAAACTCAAAATACAAGGTGTAACCTCAAGGGTATATCTATGCAAAAGGATATGCTACAGACCACCAATCTGTACAACTTTTACTATGGGACCAACTCCGGAATTGCGAAAGAAATCAGCTGTTCCTTACATTTTGACGAGTCACGTGACCAAAAATGTACAGAACACAAAAGCAAAAAAAACAAAGTGTAAAAGTTGTTCAGTTTGGTGGTCTGTAGAATAACATTTTGCATAGATATCTCCTTTCGTTTACTCCCCGTATAGACACCGATAATACTTTAGAGCAAATTTCGTAGATAATCATGTAAATAATTATTTTCATCACATCACACATTAAAAAGAAGAAATGTTTAAAAAAAAACAAAGTCTTCTTTGACTTAATCAGGTGAAAAAGCCTGATTAATATTATTTTTTTGTTAATGATTCAATTTTATAATATTTCATTCGTGTTACATTCAACATCATTAGTGTTACTTTAAAAAGTGACACAAATGACAGTACCACTAATGATATTTTAGAACATACATATAATTTTTAAGGTTATGGAACTTTCTAGACAGCAATCGAATACATTACAATATCCATGTTCTTGTTAGCTATAGGAAACACTGAATAATAAAAATTCAATTACAATACCTTTTGCAATTATGGTTAAGAGATGAATGAGTCGAGTTTCGTCCACAGTACTGAAATCGGTAAAAATATGAATATCTCGCAAAAAAATATAAAACGCACCACCGCTCTGAATGAACGCTGCGAGGCCACTGAACATGTGTCGGCAGGTAGGGTGGGGCGGGAGCCGGGAGCTCCGTGGATATAATATCATGACGGTATTAACTTACACTACACTAATGATAGATAAACCAAGATCAATGTTTAAAACTCTAGGATAAGTTCACTGGTTCTCAGAGCTGTCCAGCCAGAGAGGTTGAAGCAGTCCGAGAGCGCAGTGAATACTCTGTGAGCGAAGTCGCGCAGCCTGCTTATATAGGCCTCGGTCGTGGCGGGGCGACGGCGCATGGGGAGGCTCCGCCCACTAGGACGCGTCAGGTTGCTGCGCTGTAGCGCTGTACCGCTGCGTATGCGCTGTATAATATGTGGTCGTTACAGGCTCCCCCTCTGGATCTGAAGTCGTCCCGACGATGATTCAGCAATTGGTTGTTTCCTAGGTCTGCCGCGTTTCCTTGCAGGTTTGTCGCTAACCACAAGTTCTTGATTCTGCTTACGTGGTCGTCCTCTTTTCCTCAGTGGCTTTACAGGATTTGGTAAGTCAGAATATTTTCCAACATAGGGCATCTGAGGAGTGGTAGACCCCAATAACAACATCAGGGCTCTCTGGATCAGCAATCTCATAGGATGACGGACCATGTCGTTTCTTGATAATATAAGGCCCATCACGACGTGGAGTAAACTTCGCACTAATACCTTTTGCAGCATTACTCAATGTATGGAGTGTAGCAAGTACAAGATCACCAGGACAGTAACCGGGGTCGTCTCGCCGATGTTGATCAACGTATTTCTTACGCCTTTCTTCGCTTTGTTCTTGCATTTCTCGGGCTTTTTGCAGGAAAGTGGCTATCTGAAGCAGCTTTGGCGTTATCTCTGGTATGAAATTCTCGGATTGTGTTATCTTCCGGAAGTCATGTGATGCATCATCTGGTGTCCTCAACTCCCTACCGAAGGTTAAGTAGGCGGGTGTGAAGCCAGTGGAGAGACTGCTCGCGGTATTCATGGCGAATCGTATGCTAGGAAGATGTTCGGGCCAGTCTCTGTGTCTATCTTTGACTAGTATAGCTAACAGGGGCTTCAGATCTCTATTCTTTCTTTCCACCGGGTTCGTCTCCGGATGATACACAGGTGTGAACGCATGCTTTATATTCAAGGAAAAAGCGACTTGCTGCATGATACCGCTTACAAATTGTGGTCCGTTATCACTTATCATGCGGCGTGGAAATCCATAACGGAGAAATACTTCATGGATAAGTGTCAAGGCACAAGCCTCTGCGGTAGCCTGCTGCAAGGCAAAAAGTTCCACCCAGCGCGTTGCCACATCTTCCACGATGAGTATCCAGGTTTTACCGTCTAGGGAGGCTGGCAGTGGACCAAAGAGATCAAACGATATCACCTCAAATCTTTGGTTCATGACTGTAGTTTGGAGTAGTCCTGAGGGTTTCTGATTGGAAGATTTGTAACGTTGACAGTCAAGACAATTCCTCGTATAGCTGTCGATGTACTTCCGCATACCAGTCCAATAGTATCTCTGTGAGATGCGCCTATAGGTCTTTTCGGCACCATAGTGTCCTGCTAAGGGTTCGTCGTGATATGTCGCCAGAACATTTGCCCATTCATGTTCTGGAACAACCAACTGAGAATCTGAATAAGGACTGTGTCGGTAAAGAAGTCCATTGTTTAACAGGTAACCCTTATTGCTCCAATAGATAGCTTTCTCGTCGGAACCTGTGTTCTCCAAGTCCTGTATAATATGTCGTACCTTTTCGTCTTTTAGTTGCTCTGAACGAATCTCTGCTGAACTCCGTAGGGGCATATCGACGATCACTGTACACACATCACAGTTTTCCAAAGACCTTTCATCACAGGGTGGCCGGGAGAGACAGTCAGCTACCACGTTCGTTCTACCTGGTGCATATTTTATGGTTATGTCAAACGACTGCAGCTGGAGGGCCCACCTTGCAAGTCTTCCAGTGGGCGACTTTAATGACATAAGCCAATTTCAAGGCTTGGTGATCCGTTACTATGATAACAGGAAGACCTTCAATATATCCACGAAACTTTGATACAGCCCAGACCACTGCAAGTGCCTCTCTTTCTGTAGTGGAGTAGTTTCGTTCAGCTGATGTTAGCAATCGACTAGCAAATTCAACAGGGTGTTCATTCTCTCCCTCCCCCTGGACCAATACAGCTCCAATGGCGTAAGAACTCGCATCGCTTTTTATTATGTATGGTTTGGTTTCATCAGCTTGTCCCAATATAGGAGCAGAAGTCAAACGTCGCTTCAACTCGTTGTAGGCATCCTGTTGCTCTTTCAACCATTTCCAGCTCACATTCTTTTTGGTTAGTCGTGTCAGAGGCTCAGCAACATTAGCGAAATCTTTGATGAACCGCCGATACCACGAACATGTCTGTAGGAAACTAACAAGATGTTTCAGTGTAGTCGGGGTTGGTAAATCTGTGATAGCTGCAGTTTTTTCCGGATCCACTTGAAGCCCTTTCGGAGTGATACAGTGGACTAAATACTTCATTGATGAACAGCAAAAGCGGCACTTCTCTCGGTTTGCTGTGAGTCCAAATTCCGCAAGTCTGGTAAATACTAGTTGCAGGTCTTCAATGTGACGTTCAAACGAGGGTGAGAAAATAGCTAGGTCATCTAGGTATGCTAGCAGCTTCACATCAGGTACACTGATTCGCATTCTGTCAATTAGTCGCTGGAACGTGGCTGGAGCATTGCGTAAACCAAATGGCATTCGAGTAAATTGAAATATACCAAACGGAGTAATGAATGCAGTCTTTGCTTGGTCCTCTTTGCGGACACCTATTTGCCAGTACCCAGATTTTAGATCTAATAATGACATAAAAGGCGCGGGCTTCGCCTCATGCAGGAGATCGTCAATCCTTGGAATGGGGTAAGGATCGGGTACAGTTATCGCATTCAGCCGGCGATAGTCTACACACACTCGAATGGTTCCACTGGCCTTTGGTACTAGAACCACAGGCGCGGTCCAGGGCGATGTGGATGTTTGGATAATGCCATCTGCCAACATAGCTCTGATCTCACGTTGTAGAGCTTCTCTCCGTGGAGGCGAGAATCTGTATGGTGGGACGGAGATAGGCTTGTCATCAATGGTCTTAATTGTATGCTCAATAAGCTTTGTCGGCTCTCGTTTCGCGTTGAAGACATCCTTGTTGTGCTCTAACAGCTCATCCAACTGGTGTTTCTGGGCAACTGTAATGGGAGCCACCACGTCGATTGAGTCAATGCGTATGTCCCAGCTATTGGCTTCAAAGAGACTGGCACTCTGTGGAGACAACTCGACGTCTTGTCGATGAAGGTTTATTTGGGCACCTCGCATCATGAAGTCTATGAAGCTTGGCGAGTAGCCGTCAAACAAGCGGGTCTTTTTCTTTTTCGGAGGAGTACACACTTCTAGCCGTTGTAATTTGTATTCTATGGGCCTGTGCGTCTCTACTGCTATCTTCTTAGATGCTATTGCTGGTGGAGGTGTTGATGGAGGCGTGTTCATCACTGTAGAAATGCTCGTAGTATCCTCACTATCCACAGCCAGTGCACTAAGAGGACTTGGCAATTCGATCGTTTCCTTAATAACAGTAGACTCGAAGACGGCAAACTCCTCTGAGTACAACTCGTATTGGATCTCCGGTTCGTCAATGAAATGCCAAGTGTACTGGGGCAGGTTTACTACGACACCCGCATCTTGGAGAAAACCGACACCGAGAAGTGTACGATTTTCTTTGGCTTCCGGTAAAACGATGAACGTCGTCGGTATCTTCCTTCCAACTAAATCCACCATAGCTTTGCAAACTAAGACCGTTTGCCTTTTCTATACGCCGTCGGCTAAAGTTAGGTTCACCGATTGTTCATTGAATCGACATCCACAATTTTGCAAAGTCGTGTACAGTGAATAGGATGCAACACTCATTTTTGCGCATGTGTCGATGTATGTGGTGCCTCTGATGCCTTCGACTTCAAGGAAGACGACAGGTCGCGAACGTGCATCAGATCTAATGTTTAAGGCACAAAAACTGAGGTCTTCCTTTTTGACACCAGGCGACTTCTTTTTACAGGTGCTGCAGTTGCTCCTAAATACGCCAGGTGCGCCACAACCATAACAGGAGAATCTAGGCTGCGAGGGTGAGGGTGCCTGTGTCTGAGATTCTGAAACGTCCTTTGCTGGAATCGGGATAGTTCCTTCGGCCCGTTTCTTCTTCCGACACATCTCAACTGTATGTCCTAGGTTTTTGCAAAAACTGCATCTCTGCTTGCATTTTCTCCCTTGAGCTGCATTTGAAGTAGGCTCCACAAGCTGAGCATTATGTGCGTATTCCTGGAGTGTTTCTTCTATTCCACGTGCCGTTTCCAGAAGCTTCTCGAATGTTGGCACGGAGTCTCGTGGCATGCGGTCCTTATCTCCAAGCGTATCAGTGCAAAGATCATATCAATCAGCTGCGTTTCGGTGAGTGCTGGAGGAGGCAGTAAGGAAAACAATGCCCTCTTCCTTGAAATAAATGCTTCTGTGTTCGTACTAGCATCCTGGGTTTCATGCGTAATCTGATGGTACACCATGAATGCCGGCTTCCTAGGTGCAAACGTATATCGAAGCTTACTACAGAAATCTTCCCACTTTGATACGCCATGTTTGATTCCTTGCCACCAAACTGCTGCCTCATCCCGAAGGAGTAGTGGAAGACCTTGGAGCGCATCAGGATCACTCATCTTCTCGGCTGTCTTGTAAACAGTAGCTGCGGCTAGGAAGGCTACATCTGAGTCCTTTTTCCCGTCATAGGAAAAATTACAGGACGCAAAGGTTCCCCGTTTACTCGCCATAACCGTTTCCAGAAACTGCCGGAATTGATAATTTGTCATCGCCATCTTGAATATACGATGCGGGAGAGGTCGTAATGTTTCAATCTTGATCCCTGGATTCAGCCTTACGTTGTGCCGTGTGCGCCAGAGTTGTAACAGTAGGTGCTGAGACTCGGTGATGTTCAATAAAATAGACGATGATCAAGACTAAACGCGTTACTTTATTACGGTCTGGGTACAAAATTACAGAAATAACTATTTAGCATAGTACAGGGAGCGGGACCCCGTGCGTATACTAGTTCACTGGTACTCAGAGCTGTCCAGCCAGAGAGGTTGAAACAGTCCGAGAGCGCAGTGAATACTCTGTGAGCGAATTTTTGTGTGTGTGGACTAGTTGTTGGCCGCTGATGGCCTTGACAACTTTACGCGGACTATGGGTGAGCGCAGAAGGCTCCCAACCCGTTTTCTGTGAGCGAAGTCGCGCAGCCTGCTTATATAGGCCTCGGTCGTGGCGGGGCGACGGCGCATGGGGAGGCTCCGCCCACTAGGACGCGTGAGGTTGCTGCGCTGTAGCGCTGTACCGCTGCGTATGCGCTGTATAATATGTGGTCGTTACAGTATCAAATATTAAATAAATAGAATTTCTATTAGTAACTTCGTTTTTATTCGACTTTATTTCAACATAAACGGAAAATGAGTTATATCTTCTTAAGGGACTGAATGTTATAGTTTTAGTTTCCTCGCAAATGGCACACTCTTGGGTATTGATTTGTTATGGAACGTGAAAAGGTAGATGAAGACAATAATATTTAAAAAGCACAATAAAAAAAAAAACTAAGTTATTAGAGATGACAACATTTTTAGCTCTGTTTGAAATCAACCCGGGTGTCTGATAAATATGTTGGCATTAAACAGACCATAAAAATATAGAACAAAACAACATCAATAATAATAATATAATAATAATAATAAATGTATTTATTCTCTCTTTCACAAAGGATATGTACTTACACTAAAATGTATACAAAAAAAAATAGATACAGTTTGCACCTTTGTGAGAGACTGGTATCTGAACTAGGATAGTCCTGTCAGACAGAATACCAGGCCCCCAAACAATGTATCAAAGTAAATATTGTGTATCAATATTAAACAGGTTGTGAAGCCCTCTATGAGGTCTGTAGTGGGATAATAAAAAGGTAAGAAGTGTGCAACTTTTAGTACCGCTCTTTGAGCACGTTCAAGTGGCAGTGATTGTTTTTGCTGCACCACCCCATACTGTTATGCAGTACGTCAGGGGGGACTGACACAAAGCGACATAAGTATTTTTAATGATTTTTTTGTCAGCCACGTGTCTAAGGTTTTTGAAAATATATATAATTTTGCGAATTCTCGATGTTAAAAGATTAATATGAGGTTTAAAGTTTAGATGCTCGTCTATTATTATTCCTAGATATTTTATGCAATTTTGTGATTTTAATTTGGGGCAGTTGCAAGAGACTTTAGTATCACAATGATATTGGTGGGCAATTATATTTTGATGAGTTTCATTGGGGTGACCATGAGATGATAGCGAAATCGGCATATAATTAGTTTTTTCGACATTAAGTGTCAACAGATTGTTTGAGAGCCATTTAGTCACAGTGTCAAAGCCCAGCTGGGAGTATTTGTATGTTTGTTCCCATGTGTTAGCACCAAAGAGCAAAGCTGTATCATCAGCGTAGGAAATTATACTGCCGTTCTGGAGGTGAAGTCCACACAAGTCATTAATAAAGACAAGGAATAACGTAGGACCGAGAATAATTCCTTGCGGAACTCCGTATAGAACCTCGAGATCGTCACTCACCCATTCACCAACTTTGACTCTTTGAGTACGTTCAGTAAGATAGCTATGAAAAAGCTTTAACTGGACACCTCTTATTCCTATCTTTTCCAACTTTTTTAGTAATAGTGGCGTAGAGACCGTGTCAAAGGCTTTAGTCAAGTCCAGGAATATGGCTAATACCTTATTTTTGTCCTCTATTTGGCCTATAACATAATCAGTTAGATGATGGACGGCATCGTTAGTTGATTTATTTTTCCGAAATCCGAATTGACACTTTGAGAGTAGCATTTTAGATTCTAGATATTGCAGTAGTCTATTATTAGGAATTTTCTCTAAGATCTTGGAAAACGTGGGTAAGATAGATATTGGTCTATAATTGTTGACGCGGTCTCTTTCGCCACTCTTATGAATTGGGTGTATGATGGATTGTTTAAAAGCTGTAGGAAATATGCCGGTACTTATTGAGAGATTACACACATATGTAAGAGGAGGTGTCAGTATATCAACATACTTTTTAATCATACTCCCGGGTATGTTGTCATATCCAGCTGCATGCTCATTTTTTAATTTAATATAAGTGTTCTTACTTTGGTTTCATCCGTTGGGAGTAATACGAAGGAATGTAACTGATCTGCGTTACAATATGGTATTTGATCTGCGTTAGGTGTACTGGTACTTTTTATAGATTCTGCTAATTTTTGACCTATGCCCACAAAAAATCTATTAATATTATTGACCGATTTCAAAGGGTTTCTCTCACAGATTAGTTGCATTGCAGGCTGGTTTATTTTACTAGAGCCAGTTATGCTTTTAATTACCTGCCACAGTTTTTTATTGTTATTTTGAGCATTAGCTAGCGCAGATCTGTCATACTCACGTTTAACTTTCTTTAAAAGCTCGTTGCGAAAATTGCGGTATCTTAGGTACGTAATTTTGTCGCTCTCACTATTAGGATGTTTCTTACATTTTAAATGAAGTCTGTCTCTGTTTTGAATGCACCTCAGTAGGCCAGGTGTAATCCAAGGCTTTATTATATGTTTTCGCCTAGAATACGTTTTGAGGGTGGTGCATTGTTTTAAAATACTACTTATAGAAGTAAAAAGAAAATCTGCTGCTATATTAACATCACTCATTGAGTAAATGGGTTTAAAATCAAAACTTAAAAGTGCCGAATGAAGACAATCATAGTTTATTTTGCGGACTAATTTGTTAGTCATAAAATTAGTATTTCCAGTTTTTAAACTCAAAATTATACTATAGTGGTCTGTGACAGTTGTGATGGCTACAAGAGATTTAGCAAGTTGTTTGGTTTTGATTACAAAATGGTCTAGGCAGGTCAGAGAATGGGTTGGGATATTAAATGCTGGTAACATGCGGTGTGATGCTAGTAAATTAAGATAATTTTCGGCTCTAGAGTCATTTGATGTAGGAGATATGTCTATGTTTATGTCCCCGGCTAAAATCAAAGTTTTGTATCGAGCAAGGCTAATTAATTGTCTATGAAGGGATTCTAAGAATATGTTTATGTTTTTCCCGCTTGGAGGGCGGTATATTGCGAGTATGGCTATATTATTATTTACTATGAGTAATAAACAGTTTGCATCAACAATAACGTTAGGTTCAGTAATTATGTACTTATGATTCATCTTGTAGAAGACTACGACGCCTTCGTTTTGAGTTCTATTATTAGCAGTCTGTGCAAAACTGTATCCCTCAATAGTGGGCATCAGCCTATTACTAAGTAGCCAACATTCTGTTAAAATTATTATATCCCAAGCGACCCTGGAACTAGCAAGTACTACGAGAAAATGATCGATGTTGCGTTTTATACTTCTTATGTTTTGTACTATAATGTTTAGAGATTGTTTACCTGTATATAAATAAGTTTTACATTTGTCTATTGTGCAAGTAGAGCAGTCTGCCACAGACAGACTGTCTAATTCATTAGTTGTTGTTTGAATATCAAAAGTTAAATAACAATAAGATCTAAGTAACAATAATTATAATAAGCTGAAGTTAAGTATGAAGGGCAAAAAAAATGCTCGATGGACCCACGTATTTATGAAATAAGTAGTACAACGTGTATGTGATACATCTAAAGAAATGGGTCGTATTTGGTCCAAAAAACTTTTAAACAGCATGAATAATAGCAGATAATATGTGCTATGTTTATCCAGTTGAGCGTGTTGAAACTCATTTTTGTGTGATGCACTATTATAAAATATGTAGCTAGAAAGTCCAATTATGTTGTAAGTGATTATACGAAACAGGAAACGAGATATTGAGCGTTGTGGTAGCAAATGAAGTTTGTGTATCTTTATGATGTATAAGTTTATGTATGTTAGCGTATGTGAAAGAATATCGATGTAAGTAGTATGACTATATGAGTGTTTTGAAAATGGTTTATGTTTGTGTGATGTGTATAGCGTTTGCTGTGTAAGTAATGACAAATTGCTTATAATAAGGCATGCAAGACTAATTAAATTAAAAATTATACCATACAAGAGAGAAGGTGTACTTGTACTACGATGATGCCACACGAATAATGCTCCCCAACAGTTAGTAAACATCAACTACAAACACCACTGTAGCAACTGAGCTCTCTACATTCAAGAAGTTATTTTGCCATACCTAAGAGTGTACTCATTACTCTCCGAGCAGACCAGAGAATGCCAGAGATAATACGTAGGACTTTTTTTATTGTATAAAATACCTAAGCGATATTTTACTTATATTACAATTTAGCCTTGAAGCTAATGAATAATTTTAATTTAACCTAAATAGATACATAACATTATTATCTAAGAATTGTCCAATAACATAATTTCTTACTTTACGTTAAGGCGAAGACAATTTGTTCACGTGTTCTTTTTCACAGTGCACTTATCACTACACTATTATTTTAACGTCACTATACTATACTAACTCAAATGGTTTTGTCCGTTTCTTCTCACTAATTCAGTGTTGTCGAGGAGCTGAATCGCCTCGACATTCACGTGATGATGAAGACGCCGTTCGTGTGCTTCTGCATATTTCTGTATAACTTAATCGACGTCGTTCATATTGACGTCCCGATGGAGTTCGTTATTGCGAATATACCAGGGCGCATTGACAATATCCCTCAGCACTTTATTCTGGAATCTTTGGATGATTTGCCGATTGCTCTTACTGGCACACCCCCATAACTGGATGCCGTATGTCCACACTGGCATGAGTATTTGCGTAGGTATATAATAGAATTTTAATATATACTGACAATGAAGAATATACGTAGGACTGATGGGAAGTTATAGCTTTGAACAGTATGAATATGTATCAAGTGAAGAATGAAATCCTTCTTTAAGGATATATTATAGAGAGCACTAGTTTGAGAGCATCACTACAATCGACATCTGCTGAAGCCAAAGACTTTGACGACACACAATTACTCAACAAAGCAAACCAAGCTTCTTCAATTGCTTCACAATGTGAACGCTGGACTTGGAACGATGCAAGTAACCGAAGATCTCATCAAAATCAGTCACGTGTTTATACCACAACGCCCCCTGAGGCGCTGACTAACCTGGCACTGACCCTCTATACGATATTATCGACGTAAGAATATATTTCTAAGATGTTATCACACGTTTTACTATCTAGCGCCCAAAGCACGCGCCGTGGCATGACGCTCACTGAAGGCGGTCATGCGGCCAGCATGATCGGGTGTTTGAATTAAACATTCGGTTTCGTTTTCGGAGACATTTTCACAAATACTTTCATTTTATTGTTCTACTGAGCTCTCGTTATGATGAACAAAGTCAACAAAACAGTATGAACTCAGTGACAATACTAATAATATAGACTTGGCATACCTACAAAAAAAACGTGTATACCTACACATTATTGAAAGGAAAAAATGGCGGCCAATAGAGCTGCCCATATCGATATTTGTCTACAATAACATCGATAAAAGATTATAGGAATGTTTTCATATAGTCACCACGGTACTATGCGTTTTGACTAAGAATAGGATCGACTTGGCGCCATATTGGATACGAATTATGACTTTAATCAAATATTAATATTATTTAATAAACTAATACTTATTTAACGTTTTTATTTAAATTTGATGTAAAACTTATTTGATTTGCAAATAAGCTTCTTTGCAAATCGTACTTTTCAAGTGAAATTTAACAGATAGCGGTCATTGACATTCCTATTCTTATTTGAAACGCATAGTACCTACAATATCAATGGGTAGGTATTTTAAACATAGGTACATTTCTTAGCTTCACTTATAGGTATATACTGTAAAAGTCCGAACTGCGGTCAATCTAAGAATTTACCGGTAAATCCTAATGGGAGAAAAGAATGGACATAATGTATTTTTAAATAAAATGTGTTTTTTTTACGTCATAGTCATTTATTTCATTTCATCATCATCATTATCACCATCATTCAGCCAATTGCCATCCACTGCTGAACGTAGGCGTCCCACAAAGAGCGTTAAACATCCCGGTCTTGAGCAGCCCGCATCCATCCGCTGCCAACCGCCCTCTTCAAATCGTCGGTCCATCGTGCCGCATCGTTTGCCCATACGAAGTCTCCAATCCAACACATGTCTGGCTCTATCGACCGACTATTTGTCTACAGACATGGCCGGCCCCGGGCCCACTACCATTTCAGCATGCTGATTCTACGTGCAGTGTCAGTGATTTATTTTATTTATTTATGATCGGGTGTAAAATTTAAATTTGTTAATACCTAATCAAATAGTTTTGAGTAATAAGTATGTGGTGTTGATACACTGAATAAAGTGTTTATACTCACATCAGCTGTGGCCACAAAAGTTGAATTAAATAATGTACCTTGATAAGATACATCATTTAATTCAACTTAAATATGATTAAAACCAAAGAAGTTGCCAAATATCTTTTATATTTTATTTAGCTAGTAACTACTGGAGCTCTCAAAAGCCAGGGAAGGATATGTTCTCCCCAATAAAAACTTTCCTGCTTTTTTACCTGCCTGCCAAGGAAAGGTTATGTTTTGCGCGCTTTTCCTGTATGTATGTAATATTCTTTATATTCTCATATCTCCCAGATTCGCTGAACGGATTTACATGTGTTCTTAGATAGGCGACGTTAAAAAATCAAACATGGTGGCTGTGCGATGCGAAGCCATTGTAACTAGTTAAAGAAACAATTTTTATTGTTTTTGAATACTTACTTTATTATGGGCATAAAATTAAAGGGTACAAAAGTTTAAAAAAAATTACGTAATAATAATAAAAAAATACAACGAGAAAGTTTCTTAACCGCCTCCTAGGCGACGGTCAATTTCAGGGTGTAGCCTTTCCAATAAAAAGAGAATAATCAAATTTGGACTAGGGTAAATACGCTAAATGTCGGCCACCTTACGGTTTTTCTGTTTTGGGATCGGTCTGGCACCATCAATTTGCAACAAAAGGACAGCTTCCGATGCGGTTTTGGATAGTTTGATAAATCTATTTCATGTTTATGGGCATAAAATTGACATTTCTACTACAAGGAAAAAGTTCTAATGTTTAGTTGCGTGGAGAACGAAAAAATCCTAAAGTCGGCCATTCACGGCCCATGGTCGGTCGCGTTTTTCCCAAATGTCGGCCGGGTATAGGATGTTTTAAATTAAGACTGACAAATATTATTAATATGATTTATTTTGGCAGGAGTCTCACTAAGTATACGTTATTAATCGTTATTGGTTTAATAGTAGGTAAAGTATTTTTTTATTTGCACTTAAATAATGTCCCACGTAAAGTGGGTGTAGAAATACACCTTTACCTACCTCTTCGGGGTTATAGGCGTGAGACTATGTATGTGTGTTAAATAATGTTAGGTATTACAATTTTTATCAAAGTAAACATCACAATAATTATAATTAGTTCTGGATGTCTTTTCAAAAATAATTCATACCATTTTTGACCCGGAGTATCATCATTGAATAGATTTTGCCTGATTTCGGCTTTCATTTTTTTTTACACTATTAATTAAATCTGTTTTTTTTCTTGGGAAACCGCACTTCGCGAGTTGTATTAGCCATTGAACTAGTATTTCTTCTTTGGCTGGATTCAAAACCGAAGGACGTCCCGTTTTAAATGTATGTATGTCTATGCGACCAGCCAATCTATCCTGCAACGTCGTCGTTCGCGGGACGCCAAATAGTTTAGAGGCTGCACGAATGGGCATTCCATTATTTATTGCCTCAAGTGCTTCCTTTATTTTTGTGCGATCGTAACTGCATAATTTTCTTTGTTTTCGTGAAGGCCCTGGATCTCCCTCCCTGCTGTCATTGTAGTACCTTAAATTAAAAGCATTAATTCTAAGGGCAGCTTTTTGTGACATGCAGGTTAATTAATGAATGAAATATTCACGACCAACCATTTATATTTTTTAAGCTAATTAACATGGGCTAAGGTAGCAAGTTCCAAAGAGCAATGTATATCTTATATTCCCAAACCATAATAAGCTACCATAAATGTTTTCAATAATATCAACTCCTACATTTAAACTTAACTCTTTATATTATTAATAAATAAATGTATAATAAATATTTTATTTTGAGAAAATAAGAAAAAGTAATCAGCCTGTATAGTTGGGCTCGAATTCGAGGCTGGTCGACATTACGATCTTTAATGTTTCTAAAGCCGGCCCCTATTTCGGGTACATTATTTCTCGAGATTCAACTAATATCACCCCGGCCGGTATTTGGCGATTAAACGTAAAATAGATTTATTTGCCTATATGCGTTGCAAATTCTCTTATTAAGCCAATGGAATAAATACAATTTGAATTTATAAAACAGACTGCATTTACTTTAAGTCGGCCACGGCCGAGAATCCGGTTTTAATTCAAAATTGGTATTCTATTGGCGGCCTCCTATTTTCCCTTTAAAACAATACGTAAAACATTGGAAAAATTATCTCAAAATATAGTAAAAATCACTAATCACTGATAATAAAGCTTAAAACAAAAGAAAGGAATGTCTGGCCGTTCTAATATCAATCCCCGAAGTGTGGGTATTCACAGCAAGTAAGGTACTTTTAATATAAAATTGACGCTTCGACGGCGCAATCGCTACTGACGCTCAGTGTGCGAAGAGTGAGTGGCGTAATCGGAAAGTAACGGTTTGTACATATAGAGCATGAACTAAGGTTGTAATTCGAGTGGCAAATTTGTCACTTCATTATGTTTTAAATGAACGCAAGCTAAAAATGTGCAGACGGCCGAAGTTTGGGGGGAGGGGGCCACGTTTAGCGTATTTACCCTACTCTTTAAAAAGTTATACATGGTCAAACAAAGAAAAAACATTGGTAATCAACTAAAAGTATAAAATAAAAATATTCAATAAATAAAGACATTTGTTCACATTTGTCCTTTAATTTTGCAATCATTTTAATTGCGTGTACCTGAAATCAAATGAAATAAAAGTAAGTTTTAATAGATCCATCTTACAACCCAAATAATGTGTCCTTTATCTATTATGGGAATAACCTTTGTTGAGGATTCAAAATAAACAGATATTAAAAACTAGCGAGAGATATCTCCCACCCAATCTCAATTCAGTTGATGAGTTGTTATCATGGAGATCAAATGTGCAAACAATGATGACAGGAAAAACAAAAGGTAGTCATACCGATAAATGTGGCGCAGCGGAGGTGATAGCGGTCAAATCTGGCGCAGCGGATGTGCTAGCGGCCAAATCGAGCGCAGCGGATGTGCTAGCGGCCAAATCGGGTGCAGCGTAGGTGCTAGCGACTAATCCTGGTGCAGCGTAGGTGATAGCGGCCAAATCGGGCGCAGTAGATGTGCTGGCGGAGAAATCGGGCGCATCGTAGGTGCTAGCTTCTAATCCTGGTGCATCGTAGGTTGTAGCGGCTAAATCGGGCGCAGTGGAGGGGCTGGTGACTAAATACGAGGCTTGAACTATGCCACTCCTCTTTAAAATCTCTCCAGGTTGATACTGAATGGTAAAAAACAGAAAAGTAAATACTCAAATATTTTACAAAACTTAGAAAAAAGAAGGTGATCCTACAGCATAAAAAGTAACACACACTGAAGTGCGTTACGCAAAATACTTTATTCGTTCACTAAAATACTAATTGCACACCAAATAATAATATGCCGATCGTTATACAAAATATCATTTAAAAGTCTCGTCCGCTTAGGAAACTTATCCACTCAGAAAACTTAATAGGTTTATGTTAGGTTCTCTTGTGACCCTGCACCCAAAATAGGAGCCCTGCGAAGCAGGGCTCCGTCAACTCAGCTTATTAAAGTATTTGGTTGTTGAGTAATACTAAAATATGAATTGCTTCTTATTCATTGAAAGGATTACTTTTATAATTACAGATTTTCAACGGTCAATAAACAGGTGTTCTTTATGAAATATTTTAGTGAGTATATTTTGGTGTGCAATTAGTATTTTTGGTGAAATAAAGGAATATTGTTTGGCAGACATCAGAGATATATTGAGGAAGAGTTAAATACTACCCAAAAAAATTACCTTATTATGAGCACTACATCCAGATATTGATTGTGAGCTTGTCTGATTTTGGTCATTTTCCATTAAAATGCCAGGCACATTTAATGGAGTCACGGGCTGTAAACAAGCAATAAAATTGTTAACGTTTTTTATATTTCTTGATTTTATTAATAGGTTTATAGGTCATTTGCAATTGGTGGGTTGAGAAGAATCTACCAACTGTAACCTACTGTATTAATACTTTTTCAAAGTAAACTGTAAAGTACTATTCAAAAACAAGAGTATGGGTGACATTATTTTGTTTTCAAAACATTTATAAGTTCCTTATAAAAGGAATATCATAAATGTACTATCATAAACATTTCTTTTTTGTAACTAATTAGTGTGTTCCTCTGTGGGCGGACCACAGTTTAGTACTCAGATGCTATAGTTTGAAATAATACCTACCTAAAGTCTACTTTCATCGGAATATATATGTACATATTTTGAGTACCTCAAGAGATATCTTTCAAATCAACTACTTATGTGGTCCGGCCGCCGAGCAGTGCTCTCTGGCCGAGCCACCTCAAATTAAATAGCGTATAATGAAATATTAATAAATCTATACCCCGAAAAAACTACTTAAAGAGTACCTTGCATACGACAAATATGGTCCAATACACCCCTTTAGTTAAGGAGTTATTGGTTGTAGGTTGTGGTCCGCTGGAAGGTATACTCTGCAGCAAGTCAATTTTGCAATATTTAAAATTAACTATCCATAAATCAATTTATATAATAGTACCTTTTCTCTAATCTTCGTTGATACTTGTCTCTCAAGAAACTATTCATTTTGATTAATTCATCTTAAAAGTACGTGTGTATGGCTAGGGAGGATTACTTTCAGCAAATATAACGAAATATTCTTTATTTCTTTATGCCAAGAAAAACTGCATTATAAGTACTTTATAAAATGACCTGGACTTTATCTATAAACTTTTATTTATATAGCCAACAATGATTTTGAAAAAAAAGCACTTTTTAGGTTTTGTTTACCTATCTACCTAAGAATAGGTAGTTAATTTGACGAAGTAAGTGATCACGAGTTATCTTCATCTTACAGTACAGTAAATTTTAATAAAATTAGTGAAACAACGATGCAAATGTAAATGTAGTAAACTATATATAACTATATATGCAAATGTAAATAGTACTGAAAAATGCTAAGTATCTATATAAATTCTAAATAAGTAGTAGATCATGAGTTGTCTAGTGTAAGTGACCATCTATCCTTATCACTGAAATAATCATGAACAGTATAATAACCTTTCCTAGTAAGGCAGTCTTTTATCTTACTTTTAAACATATTAAATGGTAATTCTAAAAGACTAATTGGTATTTTATTGTAAATACGAATACCTAGCCCTACAAAAGAATTTTTAACTTTATGTAAACAATGATAAGGAGCATATAACTTATGTCTGTTCCTAGTATTTATATTATGTATGTCACTTTTTGTAGTAAATAAACCTATATTTTGCCTAATATACAATATATTAGCAAATAAGAACTGCGAGGCTACTGTTAGAATTCCTATAGACTTAAAGCGTTCCCTAAGAGTATCTTTTGCACCTACCTAACATGTATATTGCTTGTACTGCTTGTTTCTGTAGAACAAAGATATTCTGAATATCCGCAGCGTTGCCCCATAACAAGTTGCCGTAGAACATGACACTATGAAAATAGCTAAAATAAACTAGACAACCTATGTCGACATCAGCAAGTTGTCTAATTTTTCTGGCAGCATACGCTGCAGAGCTGAGCTTACCTGCAAGACATGCTATATGTGCACCCCATTGTAACTTATTATCTAATATAATGCCTAGAAACACTGTGGAGTCAACTGTCTATATATATTATATATGAATATATATATTATATATAAATATATATATATTCCGATGAAAGAAATCTTTAGGTAGGTATTATTTCAAACTTTAGCATCTGAGTACTAAACTGTGGTCCGGCCACGGAGCAACACACAACCAATTAAGCACATGTTCAGTTTTATTTTGGCAATTAATCTAACCACTTTAGCCCCAGCGGCTCAAATTTGAGCCAGACACTATAACAATAAAATTCTGTTGTGTCTGCTAATTAGGTTCTCGAGTAGCTACGGACCACACTCAAACACATTCTTTTTTACATCACTATTTGTGCCCATTAGACAAAAGTTGCAATGAGGATATCACCATTATAGCAGCCAATACTCTATCATGTTGAACAAATTTATAATAAGTAATGTTACTTACCAATAAGGTCCGTGATGGTATACGCAATGTTACTTTATTTAGAGTCCGGTTGAAACAAGATTCTTCAAAGTGAAGAGAACAAATATGAATTGTTTTTGTTGACATCCTTAAATTTTCAACACCGATTGTTTCCAGCCAAATTTTCTTTTTTCCTTTGTTGGAAGGCAGCCTTGAAAGTAAAAAAATCAATAAGTAACCATAATACAGTATTATCGATAAATATAAAATATCATACATGCAGTACTCTATTCCTACAATAACAACAAAATAATTTCATAAAGTTTATCGTGGATAATAAAGGCAAAAAGGGAAAATAAGAATGCGTAACTGTTGATACTCTTAAAAAAATGCAGTATATTTTATTCATTATCTAAATCCAAAGATATTTTTCAGCTGAAATTAAGTACTTACTGGTGCAAGGTTATATTCGTGTGATTTCTGCTTCTTTTCATGCCATAACCGATTATATTGCAAATTGGGCATCTTGCAATTGAAGGTTTACCACTACCACTGTACCACTATCGCGTTAAAACCCAATAACACAGCAAAATTACTCCAAAATTCACAAAATATATGAATAGCTCAAGAGCATTTGACAGTCGACGTACCCCAACTTGTTGACAAACAGCAAGCGGATAAAATGGCGACCCGGCCGCATCTAGGTATTTCAAAGACGCTAGGAATGAAGGGTTGCCATTTTAGTAACTGTCAAAAAGCATGTTATCTCTTTTCACTTATGCAACATTATCTAAGTTAAACAGAGATTACAGTATTTTTATGACTTCGGTGTCGATATGCCTCATATTTGTATAAGTGTATTTTCTATAGTCAAACATTTCAGGTCTATAATATTAGTATTGTCACTGTTTCACCATCATACGTCACAGATTAAAAAAAGGAATACATGTCTATATTGAACATACATATTTTTAAGTGTTTGTGAGATTTATTAATAATAAGAAAAAATGCAAATAAAGGATTGTTAACTTAATAGTTAGCACAATAAGTTTAATAGTACAATGAATGCAAGAATTATTTCGTAAGTGTCACATAAACAAGACTGTTGCTGTAGTAACAAAAAAAACATAAATTGAAGAGAGGTTTTAGTCTCTTCACATCCTCCGAACTTTTAAGAATTTGATTTTTCTATGAAATTCTTATAAGCTCAATTTTTTCGCTCAGTTCTTGTAGTCTGGGATCATACAATGGCTTAGTGAGCATATCTGCACATTGTGATGCGGATGGTACTTGCTTTACCACAGCTCCTCATTTGAGACGCACTCGCGTACAAATAGATGTTTCAGATTAATATGTTTAGTACGCTTGTGATACTCATATTTTGGATTATGAGATAGTCTCACAGCCGACTCGTTATCCAAATAGAGAACAGGCTTTTCTAAGGAGTTTAAATCCTTTGTGAAGATGTATGTTCTTACTACAGGGTGGTAAATCAAAGATGTTATTCGACTTCACAATTTATTAATGTTCCTCAGACACTCAGTACAATGTACTTTTGTATAACGCGACAGTAACAACGTTGCCTTATAAAAGGTACGAAACGACTAAATCGTGAGTGAGATGAATAACGTAATAACGTCATAATAATGTAGTATCATATTGTCGCTACACTATTCCCCCCTTAATTAAAAAAATATATATATCTTAAGCTTCTATATCTATCTAATCTTTTAATATAACAAACGATAAAAAAATAAAATATTGTGCATTCCCATGTGTCGCTGGCCTAATGTGTGACGTAGCCGATTCACTTTGCGGTGATAACATATTGTTTCATGTTACATTGGAGTGCACGTAATGTTCTGGAATGTTGAAATATACACGTTAACATGATAAAACTAAGTTGACTTTCTTAAACCTATTTATTAACTATATTATCATACCTTACTTCTAGGTGATAACGACGTTGGACAGTGGAATTGGTCTCGACACTGTTTGAATACTTTCGTTAATCGGTGATGCAGCCAACATTTAAACAAATGTTGGCTGCATCACCGATTGATGGATAAATAAACATTTATCCAGTTCTTGCTTCTAGCATTACACTTCTTATAAACGAAATACAAAATGATGATACTCAAAATTCCTAAAACTGCCACTAATATCATATTGAACTGAGATAATTGCTTCTCAATATCTGATACGTTAGCCCAGGGAGTCTGGCAATGATAACTTGATCTTTACTTTGGGTTTTACCCATTGTTCCGAATGATACTAGACTGCGTACTTTTCAAAAGTAAATGAACGAAATTAATTTGCAACATGGGTTTGATGTGTATATATTGCCTAATGAACAAGTCCAAAGGCCAATTCTTGTTACCTACAATATTATAGGTAAATGCATAATCAACAACATGCATCCATAATGTTTCGACATTTCGAATACCTAGGCACCAGGTGCAGTACAATACTTATATTTTACGTGAATGAAATTTAACACCATGCCTACAAAGTTTATAATATTATTATATATTAAACCTTACTGGGCGCCTTATCGCTCGACCAAAACGTGTGGTGCGAGTGGTAGCGGTTTCAGTAGCGTTTTTATTAGGAGCGATTTCATTAACTAATATGCCCTTATAACTTATACCTGGCATGGTTGCATTTTCTGACTCTGAACTCTCTGAACTATGATTATGCTGCGATTCAGTGGACGATGACGGCGAAACTTACTTCCCCCCAGGTTGTGAAGTAACCAATGACCGTCTGTGGGACAAGTCAGACTACAGACCACCGACCCAAACAGACTGGCTGGTAGCCGAAAATGTGGTCACCACAGACCGGCTGAAATGGGCAATAGAGAGTTTCCAGGCATTCTAATCCGCAGGCCTGGATGAAATCATACCAGCATTCCTACAATGGGGATGCACAACGATTGTGCCGCACCTGCTCGACATCTACAGGGCCTCAATAGCACATAGACCCACCAGCTTGACCTCCTTCTTACTGAAAACGCTGGAGAGACTTACGGACCGATACCTCCGTGAGGGCGCATTACTGCGCAAGCCACTACACCCACATCAACACGCCTACAGAAATGGCAGGTCAACTGAATCGGCGCTGCATTCCGTTGTGGGAACCATTGAAACAGCGCTTACCAACAAGTTAATGACACTGGGGGCCTTCAATGACATAGAAATATATAATAATAGCCGGGCCCTCGAAACGTTCGGAGTTGAGCAAACCCTTAGTGGCTCGATTGATCAACTGCTGAAACAGAGGGCAATACAATTCACGGTAAACTCCACCACGAGGGGCATAGTTGCAAAAGGCTGCCCTCAGGGAGGTGTACTCTCACCCCTGTTGTGGAACATTGTGGTGGACGATCTGTTACGGAACTTAAACGACAGACGATTCTTCACGGTCGGCTATGCAGACGACATTACCATCCTGATCAAAGGTGACTCAGAAGACACGATCCGCAATCGGATGCAAGCAGCCATCAGGATCATGGAGGAATGGTGCAACCAACATGAACTGACGGTTAACCCCAACAAAACGGAGCTAGTACTTTTCACCAACAAAAGGAAAACCCATATGTGCAAAACACCAAAACTCTTTGGAACGGAGCTAGCCTATCGCTTATAGCTTTACCCTATCGAATGAAGTCAAGTACTTGGGCGTAAGACTTGACCATAAGCTAAACTGGGGAGCACATCAGCACAAAAACAACAAAAGCATGCACAATCTTCTGGCAATGTCGGAGAATCATAGGCAAAAAATGGGGTCTCAAACCATCAATCACCCTGTGGATCTACACTGCCATTATACGCCCCATGCTTACATATGGTGCAGTAGTGTGGTAGCCACGCACGCAACTAAACACAATCACAAACAAGCTACAGAGCCTTCAACGCTTCTGCTTGGTCACAACAGGCTGCATGAAGACCACCCCAACAGCCGCCTCGGAGATACTATTGGACCTAAGACCGGTGCACCTAATGATCCAGCAGGAAGCTGGCGCTGCAGCAATCCGTCTAGACAAGCTCGGGCTGTGGAGAAAGGATGATCGAATTACCCACGCACGCCTAAAAGGGACCTTAACCAAAGAGATCCCGATGCTAGAGGCCACTTGCGATCTCATCTCTAAAACTTTTGTCTTTGACAAAAAATATCGCATCCAATTTCAGGAGGAACACAAAGACAGCTCTGGTATACACGAAGTCAGAGTATACACAGACGGCTCAAAAACGAAGTATGGGTCAGGTGCGGGCGTATTCTCCCATGACTTAAATATCAACATCTCAACATCCCTTGGCACTCTTAACACCATATTCCAAGCCGAGTGTGTTGGGATAACAAGAGCCGCAACAGCAATCGCGTCTAGGAACGTAAGTGACTTGTCTATACGCATTATCACGGACAGTGTCTCTGTACTACAAGCTCTCGGCAGCAACTGCTTTAACAGCGCCCTCATGGAATGCCACCCAGAGCTGCAATAGATTGCAGAGAAGAATCGGGTTATGCTGCGTTACGCCGCAGACCAACTGGCACGGCGAGGATCGGACACAATGATAATGGGACCCGAACCGATTGTACCGATACCAGCAACATAACGCAAAGCCAAACTCAAAACGTGGCTACGCGAGAGAACCGCACATGAACACGAAAAACAGTGGGCAGACATAAAAGAATGCAGACAAACAAAAGATGCTATCCCCTGCTTGAACAAGCGACTCTCGCACAAGCTGCTGCATTCTAATAGAAAAGCTCTTAAGCATCTGACGGGCGTAATAACCGGCCACTGTCCACTCAACAAGCACCTATTCAACATAGGCGTTACGGACAGCCCACTGTGCAGGGGCTGCAAGGAAACCGAAGCAACACCCGCTCACGTCATTCTGCACTGCACAAGTGTGAGCGATCAAAGCTGCTGAACAACTCCAGAACCATGTGTGAGGCTTTGAACGACACCAGCCAACTAATGGCTTTCTGGAAGGAGCTAAGGTGGTATGAGTAGTCGGCGTCAATCAAGTCGCCACTTACGCACAATGATGGTCGATTTTCGGTTGAAGAACTCGAAGTAGTCGAAGGACCTGGCGTTGGTTCTGCTAGCGAATCGTGACGAGTTTCCTTCTCATAAGTTTGAGAAGAATGACGGGGTTGGTCATCATCAGTCCCGAAAGCCGATAAATAAACAGAAGGATGATTTCTGCGAATGACTTTTTAAATTGGCAATGGAGGAATTGTAATTTAAAACTTCTTTACACTGGTTACACGTTCCTTTGAAAAATTGACTGTCTTTTTCAAAGTGATGCCATATAGCACTACTGTTTTTACGGGCCGACATGATGAATACAAATACTTATTAGTAATTACTACCCAACAATTGTCATTGTAAATAATTATTTACAATGACAATTGTTGTCCAATCAAATCTAGTCGAAACACTCACTAAGAGAATATGTTTCTAGGTACACACATAATAGACATAATTATAAAAAAGTTTTATTTACACAGCACTCAACTTTTCAATTAGGTATTTAAAAGTATTTTCAAAACTGAAATAATTTTCACTGAAAGTTTTATTTACACAAGAATCACACAACAGTATCTACTATGAAGAGTTTTCAAATTAGCACATAGAGAAATTCAAAACAAACTAAACATTTACGTCGTAACGTAATCAAACTAAATGGAAACATTTCTTTAGTAAAGATCAATTCATTTAAATAGAGTCCAAATTCAGCCATCCGCCGTAAGTGAAGTTCGTTTTACGTTAGCACGTGCACATGCCGGGTGAAAGAGAGATAGTCATATTCAAAATTTTGCACGTGTGTAGAGGACGAGAATAGTTTGTCATCGACGCATAATTATTGCATTTTGAAAACTCTCATCGCGCCGCGCGGCGCGCCCTCGGAGGCACTTCGGGTTAGCTCGTGACTCGTGTTTATTCGGACTCGGGTCGTGCGTCGCTCGTTCGTTCGTGATCGTGACTATCGTGAGTTATGAATTGTCGTGAACGGTGAACATATTAAGTCGTTCACGAATAAACCTGTTTACCAGTAGACTATAAACTGGTTTTTTTTTTTTTATTAAGGACAACAAACAGTAGTATATTAAATATTACACTTGAATGGAGTACTAAATAATAAAATTATGGTTTATCAGTTCATGCAGAGGAAATTATAGATGATATAGTTCTCAACACTAATGTGTACTCAGTGGAATAGACCGGTCGTTCTATAAATGTTACTAAAGAAGATATCCGTGATTTCTTATCCATAAAACTCATGATAGGAATAATATCTGCCCCCTCATATTTAGACTACTGGGCTACGAGAACTAGATGTGGTTTCATAGCAGATACAATGACTCTAAAAAGATACCAACAAATACGTAGATTTCTACATTTTGCTGATAATTCAATTGTAGACTCAGATCCATATTTTAAAATAAGACCTTTTATTGAAAAGATTCGTCTGAATTGTTTGAAAGTGGAGGAAGAAAGTTGATACAGCGTCGATGAAATGACTATTCTGTATAAGGGCCGCAAAGCCGCAAGGAACATTATAATCCACAAAAGCCCCGCAAATGGGGATTTAAAAATTTTGTAAGGGCAGGCGTATCCGGTATAATATACGATATTTTTTTTTGTATTGCGGTGAAGAGAGCTTTCGCAACCTAGAATTCAGTTCTACGGAAATGACTTTTGGTTGGGGAGCTAAAGCTGTGATTGGTTTGTGTAAAACTATAAAACGAAAAGCTTGTGTTGGCTACTTTGATAACTTTATTTATTACCTATAAACATATGCTATGTAATATATATATGTATAAAGTTATAAAAATTTGTGTTCTTACAGAAAACCAAGGTGATAATTGAAGAAATGGGTGTTAAATCCTATGTCAAATAAACACCAAGAAAGCAAAAATTATATAAAAGATGCAGAAAGAATGCAATAGAAATCCTGCGACTTCGAAGAAAATTAAAAAATGTGATAATGCCAAACGGTAACATACTAAACTGTCTGCAATCTGATAGTGCAGTTAATGACATGATCAAAAGTAAATAAAATAGCTCTTTTTATTTGTTATTACAAAGCCAGTTACAAAATACCTCGAAGAAGCTAGCTGGACGGAGGTGGACACTGGATGACAAAGTTCTAGCCTTGAGCATTTATAAAAAATCCAGCTCATGCTACAGGCTACTCAGAAGGCTATTTTGTTTACCTAGTATTTGTTCTTTAAAGGTATTACTAAATAAAATACCTATGAGTTGTGGAATAAATTTCCAAATTTTACAAACCAGTAAAGATATCACAGAGAAACGAAGTGCTAATGATAATTTGTGTATAGCCTTTGACGAAATGTCTATTAGAAAGAACCTGAGCTACAACATTAAACTTGACCAGATCGATGGCTACCAAGATCATGCTGGCCAGGGTCGAACAGTTGAAATAGCTAGCAAAGCTTTAACTTTTATGGCTATTGAAGTTTCGAAAAGCTTGGAAACAACCAATAGCATTCTATTTTTCTGGCTCTAATGTCACAGCAGATAGACTTTCAGTCATTATCAAAGAGGTGAGTTTGTTTGTCATATATTAGTATTTAGACGATGGTTTGGGCACTTGGAGAGGATGGATGACGAAATACTGACTAAGACAAGTATGAATGCCACAGGACGAAGGGGAAGACCTAGGCGGACGTTCTCTAACCAGCAGGTCGATTCAGAATGTCACGATAACTCAGTTTTCGTACGTTTCGGTTTCATATCGTACGATTACGACAGTTTGTTATTCAGAACAACTGTTTCGAATGTTAACCCTTTTACTGGTGGTGGCAATATTTATGCCACCAACATTTTAATTTCTTTTTCTTGTACGGCAATACTACTACTTAAAAAGTACCAACTCTGTGTGATAATGAACGCATCACAGAATTTAAAAAAAAAATAAAGATTGACACATTTGACAATTGTAAAATATTTGCACGGAGTTATTAAAAAAAAATCATCAGTTGACGATCTGTATAAAAATCCAAGAATATCTTCATATTGCGACGTAGCCAGGGTACGATTTTATATTTATTGTAAAGTAAATTGTATTATATTTATGCTTTACTATACTTTTTCTAACAATAACTACTAATTGATCTCAAAATTGGCTCCGAACATTGTGGCAACATATATGCCATTACCAGTTAACATTACCATTGCACTTGTCCGGTTTGTTTTAGATTTGCATAGAAATGTATAAGTAATCTTTACTTTTCATATTTTCTTTGACAATGAGTAAGCGAAGACAAGTATTGGCGGACAAGCTAGTAGAAGAAGAGCTTGAAAAGCTATTCGGTATACCAGATTTCTCTTTATCTGAAGATGATGAAGAAGTGACAGATACCGAGTGCGTTGAAGATTCAGACTTGCTTTCTGTGTTATTAGGTGAAGATGCTCTGATTAGCTCAGCATCGGAACAAGTACAAGAAAGTCCCGGCCTAGCAAATTTATCTCAACCGTCTATATCTAGAGCAGATGTTCAAAATTCTCCATTGGAAACTGCAAGATTTCAGTCATCTGTGTCTGATTCAGCCGGAGAAATCCCAAATTTTCAGACTTTTCTTCTTCATCAGATGATGAATCGGATGCAGATGAGGTCGAATGGAAAAAGCAATCTTGGCAACAAAGTCCTAACTTGGAAAACTTCGATTGTCCACCTTTACGCTGTTCAAAAAAGACTATCATGCAGTGTGCCATAGCACATCTTCAGGAAAAAGTGGCCTAATAAGAAAAATTTTGGCACCAAATCCAATCCAAACTAGGGCAATAAGTCATGGGAAGATATATAGATATTAACCCATAGCAATAAAAAATTATGAAGACAATTGCTATTTAATTGTGCAGAAATGTGACATATTTATTTCTAAATAATATCCATTTCTCGCAGCATCGCCTGATGGATTAATAGGTGAAAAATCAGTTGTTGAAGTCAAATGTCCATATGTTTCGAGACATAAATAAATTAATCAGATAGTCACCTCATGTGTCCCATACATAGAAAATGTTGATGGAGAAAATCGGCTGAAAAAAGACCATCCATGTTATTACAATGTGCAACGACAGCTCTACTGCACCAATAGAAAATATTGCAATTTTATAATTTACACCTTTGAAGACATGAAGGTGTTATTTATCACATTAGATGAGGCATTCATCAATGATGTTAACATCATTAATCAATTTTTATGTGCATTACCTCGAACCGGCAGTTCTTGATAAATACATGTACAAAAATTATTTAAATTTAATAAAACCACATTATTAATAACATTTATTTGTTTTATTTTTCTTCATGATACTTTCTCTAAAGTTACAACACATGAAACATACAAAAAATATTTTACTTGCAATAGGTTTTACTTGTAACTATGGTCTAATTCAGACTTCAAAATTAATCATAGGTGAAAAATCAGTTGTTGAAGTCAAATGTCCATATGTTTCGAGACATAAATAAATTAATCAGATAGTCACCTCATGTGTCCCATACATAGAAAATGTTGATGGAGAAAATCGGCTGAAAAAAGACCATCCATGTTATTACAATGTGCAACGACAGCTCTACTGCACCAATAGAAAATATTGCAATTTTATAATTTACACCTTTGAAGACATGAAGGTGTTATTTATCACATTAGATGAGGCATTCATCAATGATGTTAACATCATTAATCAATTTTTATGTGCATTACCTCGAACCGGCAGTTCTTGATAAATACATGTACAAAAATTATTTAAATTTAATAAAACCACATTATTAATAACATTTATTTGTTTTATTTTTCTTCATGATACTTTCTCTAAAGTTACAACACATGAAACATACAAAAAATATTTTACTTGCAATAGGTTTTACTTGTAACTATGGTCTAATTCAGACTTCAAAATTTTATAAGTTTTGGTTAAACCAATGAGTCTTTCAATGTGGACACGTTTTGTTGCTAACTCTTTATCTTTAATTAAAGATAAATCTGGCAATTGTGATTTACCTTTTAAAAACGTAGGTGTTTTAAGAAATATTTTTATCAGAAAACATATCTTGTACTAAAGGACGCCAGCAGCTACGCCTGCATTTTTTAAATTTACCTGTTTTGGCCGATCCCGCGGGAATTTCGGGAAATCCCTTCTTAGTGCACCCCTACGGTCTCCAAGAAACATACATGCCAAATTTCAGCTTCCTGCACCCAATAGTTTCGGCTGTAGCGTGTCTGTCAGTCAGTCAGTAACGCAAGGATTTTATATATTACGATTGTGATCAGCTAGAATACTATCACCACTTTGGCATTTATTTATAAGATTACTACGTAGGTACATTTTTTTATTTTCGCGTTCCTTTCCTTTACTTTGCAGGAACTATGAACGTTTCCAACTACCTGGGGTTCTGGGATTTGTGGACGGAACCCATGTTAATATAAGGAATAATAAGGATACCTCCAAATGAGGAGGAAATGTACATTAAATAGAAAATTCCAGCATGCTTTGAATGTACAGATAGTAAGTTTACACAGATAAATAGGAACACAATAATTATATCCATATATAATATGTAAGAGTGTACGGGGTCCTACCAAGTTCTTCGGGACCCAGGCCAACCTCCCCTGCGAGTCGGTGCACCTGCTGAATGACGGACGAGGTTCTGGCGCAAGCTTTCCCTAGGGGTTGGGAGGTCAGACGGCAGTCGCTCCCGTAAAGGCAAAACAGTCAATAATAAAAAAAAAAAAAATAATAATGGAAAGCAACAGAATTGGAAACAGTGTGCCGGGTAGGGCACCGCCGCAAAACGGTGCGCAGGAGCCTCGCCCGACTCTTGTGACAAGTGGGCAAGGGCTACCGTGTCAGGGGTGGACACGGCCAAAGACGTTAGCCTCAACCCGGAAGATCCGTTTCGCATCGTGGAACATTGGCACGTTAACCGGACGCGTGAGAGAGCTGGCTGATGTACTCTCCAGGCGGAGGGTGGCTGTGGCGTTTCTGCAGGAGACTCGGTGGAAAGGCAGCAGATCCCGGTCCATTGGGAGTCGCTACAAGCTGATCTACACGGGTGGAACTGGCGGGGAGAGCGGGGTGGCGGTTGTGCTCGCCGAGGAGTTTCAGGACGGGATCTTGGAGGTGAAGCGTTACAGCGACCGGCTTATGCCTGTAGGGGTGCTTATTGAAGGGGTTGTGACCCATTTGATAAGTGCCTATGCACCACAAGCAGGTTGCAGCGACACCGTCAAGATGGCGTTCTGGGATCAACTTGGCGATGTTCTTCGTGCAATCCCGCTCTCTCAGGGAATCATTCTGGGTGGTGATCTGAACGGTCATGTGGGTGAAGGGTGTGAGGAGTTTGAGCGTGTTCACGGTGGCTTTGGCTACGGTGGCCGTAACGACGGAGGGGAGCATATCCTCCGAACTTGTGCGGCTGCCGACCTTGCCATTGTGAACACGTACTTCAAAAAGAAAGCCGAACACCTTGTCACCTACAAGAGTGGGAGACACGCGACCCAGATTGATTTTCTACTTACCAGGAGACACCATATCAGCAAGGTAGCCAACTGCAAGGTCATACCCGATGAGAGTCTCACGGCACAACACCGCCTCCTTGTCATGGACCTCCGCGTGAAACCCAACAAAGGCAAACACGCAGACCGCTGTCAACGTCAAATTCGGTGGTGGCTGCTCAAGGATACCAAATCCCTGGAGTTCGCCTCAGCTATCGGCGACAAGTGCGCTGCAACTGAAGGCGAACCAACTCAGAGCCAGTGGGATAGAATCCAGGCGGTCATCACTGGAGCGGCGATGGCAGTGCTGGGCATGTCTAAGGGCGGACGCAAGTGTGACAAGGAGACTTGGTGGTGGAACGACACAGTTCAGAGACAAATCTCATACAGGGCTGCCAAACGTGCCACTAAGAGGGCTGTAGCCAGAGCCAGACGAGACCACTTGGAACCGCTTTATACCAAGCTGGAATCGTCTGAGGGGCAGAAGCTCATATACAAGTTGGCACGCTCCAGGGTCAAAGCGGCACAGGACATTACTAAGTGTCGCTGTATTAAAGACCCTGAGGACAACCTATTATGCGCATCTCGCGTGGTGAAGGAGAGATGGCGCTCGTACTTCCACAAGCTGCTTAACAAGCAGCATAAAGAGGTGCAGCCACCGGATCTCCCTCCGAACCAAGGACTAGTGCCGCCGGTAACGCCTGAAGAAGTCCTCTGGACTTCTTCAGGCGTTACCGTTACCGGCCCTTCGCCACATGAAGAATCGGAAAGCTGTCGGAACTGATGGAGTCCCCATTGAGGCCTAGAAAGCAATCGGCCTGCAGGGTGTGGACACCCTTACTAATCTTTTTAACCGCATACTCCTTACCGGAAAAATCCCAAACCAATGGAGAATGAGTATCATCACTCCAGTCTTCAAAGGCAAGGGATCGGTACAGGAGTGCAGTAGCTACCGCGGTATTAAGGTGATGTCCCATACCCTAAAGCTCTTTGAGCGAATAATCGACTCCCGGATCCGACACGAGACCACAGTCTCGGAATGTCAATATGGGTTTCGCCCTGGTCACGGAACCATGGATCCAATTTTCGCCCTCAGGATCGTCATGGAGCGGTACAGGTCGAAGAACACGCCTCTGCATCTTCTGTTTCTAGACATGCAGAAGGCCTTCGACTGTGTGCTGCGACAGATGATCTGGTGGGCTCTAAGATCCAAAGGTGTACCAGAAGCATATATTGACATCATCCGAGACATGTACTCAAATTCCGATTCCGTAGTTCAGACTGCTGTTGGCGACACAAAATCCTTTCCCATCACCGTCGGAGTCCACCAGGGTTCCGTCCTCAGTCCATACCTATTCAGTGTGATATTAGACGTACTGTCAGACAGCATCAAAGACTCACATGAGCAGCCCCCGTGGCTGCTCATGTATGCTGATGTTATCGCACTGGCGGATGCGGACAGGGGACACTTGGTGCGGCGTGTGAACGCGTGGAAGGAGACGCTTGAGAACGGCGGTCTGAAAATAAACGTGGCGAAGACCGAGTACTTGGCCTGCAACAGTACAGATCCCGCGTCAATTAGTATAGGCGGAGACATTGCCAAGCGAAAGGACCTGGTCAAGTACCTGGGATCAGTACTGCACGCGTCTGGTGACATCGATTGCGACGTCAAGGCACGTATTTCGGCAGCCTGGGCCAAATGGCGTGAGGTGAGCGGTGTCATTTGTGACCCCAAAATGCCGGTTAAGCTCAAAGGACAGGTCTATAAATCCATCATTAGACCTGTCCTGTTATATGGCAGTGAGACGTGGCCTGTGCTTGAGCGACACAAGCAGAGTCTGCGTGTCACGGAGATGAACATGCTGCGCTGGATGTGTGGAGTCACGCGGAAGGACCGCATTAGGAACTCCCGCATCCGGGGTTGCCTTTATGTCCGTGACATTGCTGACAAACTGCAAGAGTGTCGTCTACGCTGGTATGGCCACGTCTTACGTCAACCGGCATCTTACGTGGGTAACAAATGTCTTACCATGCTACCTCCGCCGGGCCCCGATAAACGGGGAAGGCCAAAGAAATGCTGGCTTGACGTCGCAAGGGATGACATGCGTGCCAACCAACTAACCACCAGGGATGCTGAAGACCGTGCGAAATGGAGGAGACCCAGCCGGAAAGCGGACCCCGGGCTCCAAGGCGTGGGTTTTGGAGTGCAACCGGGACAGCGCTAGGATGATGATGATGATGATATGTAAGAGTATACCTATGTATGGATAGAAACAAAACAGATTTAACATATTCATACCTATATTTCGCAGGCATTCATATATATTCAAGATAAAAGATTCAAGCTTGTACATAATGAACAAAAAATATTTTAGCACGGTACCCTGCTAGTTCACATGACTCTTTTATTTGGCGTGACTCTGCGCTACGCTTGAAGATGATGCAGTTGCATGCAAGTGGAGAAAGTTGTTGGCTTCTTGATAAGAACCAAAGTACTATGTGTTAGCATACACGATAAATGGGTAATTAAGTATTTGAATACGGGAACACCGGTTTATAATATTTTAAGTTGTTGTTAGTGGCAACACCGACCTTAGTTCAAAGCTAGTCGGTTAAAGTTCAGGCCTATTCTTTCGGAGCTACGGACGTCGAAGGTTGCCTTGCCAAGACGAAGCTACTAGTGTCTACTGTCTAGTAAAGTAATATATTATTATATTGTGCGACGAAGCTGTAGTTTTCTTTCAAGTCAGAAGTGAGAAAAGTATCTACTAAGATTTAAGATCAGAATTTCACATTATAACTTCTCCTGACAATTTTACTTCGCACTTAACATCATGTATGTGATCCATAGCGGGAATAAAACTTTTTGAACGTTAGAACGTGCAGTGTTGCGGGTACCTACAGTGAAAATATTATCAGTGTGTATAAAGTCAAACAAACCGAAGACAGTTCTATGCACTTTTCCTTTTTCCTCGAACGAACGTGAACCAGTTATTCCAATTACCTACGTATTTTCTATATTTACAATCGGTGATATGAAACCAACATTTGTTCGTAATTACTGATATCGGATTATTACTACCTACTACCTAAATATTTTAATATGAAATCCTTGCGTTACTGACTGACTGACTGACAGACACGCTACAGCCGAAACTATTGGGCGTAGGAAGCTGAAATTTGGCATGTATGTTCCTTGGGGACCGTAGGGGTGCACTAAGAAGGGATTTCCCGAAATTCCCACGGGATCGCCCAAAACGGGTAAATTAAAAAAAATGCAGGCGTAGCTGCTGGCGTCCTCTAGTATTTTTATATGAAAAAGCGAGTTATAAATTATGTTATTTGCGACTAATAACAACGTTTATAATGATTAAGCTATGCATATAAGCATAAGGACATGAATTGTATATGTTTCACGTGATTGTTGCTGATTGAAATATTATTTCTTTTGATATAGTATTCATACAATTTTGATAAGGTATTTCTTTGAATCACTTCGTATCGTTTAACGCTACAATGGGCAAAAATAAGCGAAGACGACGCGATTTAAGTGAGAGTAGTGATTCTATAAGTTCTAGTGATACCCACCATCGAAAGTCGCGGCGTCGTCAAAACCGGCGTGATAAAAAGCGTAGTAGTGACAGTAACCATAGTAAGAGAAGTAGAGCATCAAATAGTAATCTACTGCTACGAACCTCGTCTTGCTTAATGATTTTATTACAAACACCGTGGATAATGGGGCACAAGTTGACGTAATTTACACCGACTATAGTAAGGCGTTCGACCGAATCGATCATTTAATCCTACTGCGAAAACTGTACAACATCGGTGTACACGGTAACTTGTTGAGATGGTTTGCTTCGTATCTGGAGAATAGGTCGCAAGCTGTAGCTTTATATAATTATATTTCTAGTTGGATCCCTGTCCACAGCGGTTGCCCATAGGGTTCTTTGTTGGGCCCACTTTTGTTTACTATTTATGTCAATGACATCGATTTGTACTTCATGTCATCAAATCTATTTTGTTTTGCTGACGACATGAAGATCTATGCATCAATATCATCTCTAGAGGACACTATTGCCCTCCAAACAGATCTTCAGCGATTAGAGGAATACTGTAAAAATAATATGCTAGATCTTAATCCCGATAAGTGCTCAATGATGACATACTCTCGTAAACGGACCACAATACCCTCCACATATACGTTGTGTAGTCAAGTACTACCGAGATGTAGCGTTGTTCGTGACTTAGGCGTGTATCACGACGCCAAACTTATTTTTGAATCGCACATCGATGCAATTGTATCTAAAGCATCTAGATCTCTAGGGTTTATTATGCGACTGTCGAAATGTTTCACTAAATGTAAAACATTAAAAATATTATATTGTACCTTTGTTAGACGGAGAGATAAGTCTAGAGTACACGTCTGAGATCTGGAACCCATGCTACCAAAAATACGTTGATCGCATAGAAAATATTCAAAGAAAATTTATTCGATTTCTAGCCTTTCATTAGGGGATACCGTATCAGCCAGGTGATTACTATAGCCTCTGTAGAAGGTTTCATCTGTTGCCTTTAAATTTTCAACGTCAGATTGCCGATTGTGTACTTTTGACTAAAATATTACATAGTGATATTGATAGCCCTAGTTTATTGGACAAATTGTCTCTTAATGTTCCCTCGATTACGCGTTATAATCCACCTATACGTATACCTTTTGCCACGTCAAATTACAGACAAAATTCATTTATTGTCCGTGCAAGTAGAAAGTATAATAGGTTACATAAACAGCATAACTTTGACCCATTTTGTAGTAGTGTGTCTCAGATACGGAGGTGCTTAAACCTTACTTTCTTTACAGATACCTAATAATATAGATGTGTGATTGTATTCTCAATAGTTCTGATATATATGTTACTGTTTACTTTATTTTTTCTTATATAATTATGCGTGCTACCATAGTAGAATGTTAGTTGTACCATTAACATCTAAAGCATCTAAAGCTGATCTACGCATGTTCACTAGGTACCTTCTTTATACAATTCCTATGCGCGATGACTTGTTATTGGCTTTATGTTTACCATTCTGTTTTTACATGTATATTTTAGCTGTAATTCATCCATGTTTCTTTAATAAATGAATAAAAATAAATAAATAGAAAAGGTGAAAACCGTGAACGCACTAAGACCCCTCCATTGACCTCTTTGACAAGACCAAGCGCGTCTAATCTATTAATTCATGATAGTAACTCATCAAATCTTCCGCCAATAGTGAATGAATCCATGTATGCATCAGCTACCAGAACACCTACCAACTTCTGGGCTCAAAACAACTTCCCTGTGGCTTTTAGTGTCGTACCCGAATTTGACCCTAGTGATAATAATCAAACAATAGAAAGTTGGATTATTAAGTGAGTGAATGTGCGCAGATCTATTCTTGGAACGTTCGTCAAATATGTTGTGACGTATGTCCGGTACCTACCGCGTCTACGTCACAGTACCGTCCATACGCTCGGCCAATCAGAGAAGGCCATCGTCCGCGCTCGCGAAGCCTGACCAAATATGGTCATGTAACGGACTCCAACTCTGATGGAGGGCCGGTATATAAAGGGGCCGACAGAGAGGCCGGCACCGCTACTCTACTACCTACCTACTATAATTACGCGTATCTACTGACCCTACATCTTACGTGTATCCTGATCCCAGCAGCTGGGTAAGTTACTACATTTACTGCGATAGCGTACTGCCCATCTCTCTACCTGCTGGCTGACGCCGGCTGACGCCGGCTGACGCCGGCTGACGCCGGCTGACGCCGCCTGCCTGACTCTATTGGTTGTGGCTCTCCTAATGCTGCTTTCCTTCAGGTTCCAGGTCTACCTCAAGGCTCCGGGCTACGCTACCTAGACCGCTACACTTCCTGCATCGCCTTCGCCGTCACCTCTGCCGAAGAGTCTGGCCCTGCCCTGCTCGTCGCACTCAGACCGCCGGCGCCTGCCAGCTGAGCCAACGGCCTGCGAGGATCTGCCGCTACGCGCAGCCCTTCAAGCAACCTGCCCTGCACACTACCGGAGGGAACAGAGCGGGAGACTGCAGCCCTTAGTGTTCAGGCCAGTGTCGTGTTGTTGGTCGGTCATACTCGCGCAAGGGAAGTGAGACAATACTCGGCAATAAACGCATAAGACACTCTCTGCGTTTTAATACTAGAACCCGTTACAGTGGCGCCCAACGTAGGTTATTGTCTCGCTTTCCGTGCTCGAGTTCTCTTCTAGCAGGTCTCCATCATTGTAAGCGAGGTGCGGCTACAGCGAACCGGTATGTATTGTCATACTAATTGTCTACCTTTTAGTGTAACTACCTACTATGAAATAGTTCGCAAATTTGAATTTAACGTTTCTTTCTAATTAGTCCTAACGGTCGAACTTTTCTGCCTAATCGTAGGCCATTTGTAAGGACGGAACGCTTGCGCACTAAGTGTAGTGTGTAGTATATACTTACGCAGTTTATTTATTACATACACAATGGGCTCACGCCCCATAAAATACTTTCTGTTAAATAAAAGCGAGTTAGCTTACGAGGTTGCGATTAGAGGTGAGGAGCCGGCTACCTCTATCCTAGGTCTGCGGAAGCAGCTCCCTAAATTACTGGAAGCCATTCCAAATGATGACATTTTGGAGTCGGGCCTATCACGGTGGACTTCGAGGGCGCTAGCGAGGCCGTCTCTGAGCTGGCCAAGCGAGTGAATTCATTAACTACTTCTTACGACGCGAACCTAGCTAGGAGGTCTACCGCACTGCACAACCACTTATACCACAGACTCCGTAGGATGGAACGTCCTACAGCGTATTCGAAACGGATAACCGAATTGTGCAGCCGGTTCGACAAGCTCTCAGCGGAGCTGTCCGCCATCGAGCAATCAGGTGTTCGCTCAGCTGATGCTGTGGCAGAGGTCCAACCTGCGCCGTCTACCTCGACGCAGGCGGTGTTAGCCCCAGTATTGCATTGCGAGCATTTGAAAGTTAGCGAACTGTCCAAGCTAAAATACGACGGTACGGCATGCGTCCAAGCGTTCCTACAACGCGTAACCGAATTCCAAACCGCGCGTAATCTACCTTCCACTAAAATTTTATCGTATGCCTCCGAAATATTCACCGGTAACGCACTTCACTGGTATCGCGGCCTAAAAGAATATTTCACTACATGGGAAGAACTCACCACTAAATTAATAGACGATTTCACACCGTACGATTATGACTACCGGTTATTAAATGAAATCCGCCGACGTACTCAAGGTGCTACCGAAACTATAATTATTTATCTCTCGATAATGAATCAGCTGTTCGCTAGGCTATCACCGTCAAAGCGAATTGTCCGAACGCGAAAAATTAGACATCCTATTGCATAACATACGTCCATGCCATGCGTCAATAGACAGTATAGCAACACTGCAGACGTTATGTTTAAACTACGAACGGATTTGAACTCTCAATTCTTCGAACCGTATTATAGTAACGACACGTTGGCACCAGACCTAGCTTACAGTCACAATTGGTCAGGGTCGGGGCGTGTCAAAACCTAAATTAGGTTCTACAACCTATTCAACTAATTTTGACAAAGATGATTGGAGAAATTGGCTAAACACTCTAAAAGTGTATTTCTCTATTTATTCCGTCGCCTCGATCCTGGACAATAAACCTAAAAATGACCTACGGCCCTATGTTAACGTAACGATTAACAGTTTACCTATTTGTGGACTGCTCGATTCCGGTTCAGCCATTACAATTTTAGGTAACAACTCCCATCTGGAGGTAATTACTAAAACCGGGTTAGAAATACAGCAGTTTCACAACACTAATTCCATTCGGTCCGCGGGTGGAAATATATTGTTGCCGCGCGGTTTTATCAACTTACCCACTGTTTTTATTAATCAAACCCACTTATTGAAAGCTTATATTACTCCAGAAGTTACAAGTAATTTAATTTTAGGCATCGATTTCTGGAAACTATTTAAATTACTGCCTAACCATATCGGATCCGTATGCATGTCTAAAACATTGCCGTGTAGTGTGTTAAGTGAAAATAAGCCAAGTAACACGAAAGTATTGCAATCTTTTAGTGAGTTGAGTGAGTCACAACATGGTAATGGTAATGATCGTTATGAAATAGAAGACACTCCGATAACTAGGAAAGAAGGTAGCAAACCTTATAGATCGATTTATGCTGTTGACAAATTACACCCATGGCTTGTTTATAATTATGATGCGGTATCAAGTGATGCAGAGTAAATTCTTATGTATTATATAAATTATTTATTTGAGTAAACGAGTGAACTGAGGTTATGCGCATATAACTTTTAATTTTTTCATTGTATAATGTGTATGATCAGAATGTTCGTAGTACAGTATCGTATTGGGTTTTTACCTGTAAAGATATTTGTATATGTGGAAATAAATAAATAATGTACGTGCTATGCAATAAGTGATTTTGAAAAGGTAATATATTTAGAAAGTATGAGATAAACTTAAGTAGAGATAAACTTAAGTAAATAATATGCGATTATGTGTAAAAATGTATAAGGGATGAAGTTGATAAGGGAATGTGTTTGTAAAGTAATTGTAGTACAGTAAAATAAATTTATCTGAGTAACAATGCATAACTTTATGAAAATATATTATTGGGAATGTATTTGACAAGCGAATCTGTAATTATATGAGAAATCTGTAAGAGGTGAATTTGATTAGGTAACGTGTAATTGTAATATGAATGAAATTAATAAGTGTGTACATGTATAAGCTTTAACAATGTGTAACTTTATGGGAGTATTATAAGAATGAATCAAGATCAAGAAATATATTTTATAAGTGAATCTCTACGTACATCAGAAGAGAAATAAGAGATGAATTTGATAAGACAATGAATAGTTATAAGCATTGTATTAGAGATGAATTTATGAAGAGATTTGATTAAGCAATATACTAAATGACGCTAGAATTAGAGATACATTTGAAAAGTGAATGTGTGATATTAAGCCCTGGACTGAACTTATAGTGATAGAAATCGAGTCAGAGATACAGTGATGATTATAAACTATTATTGTAAGTGAGAAATGGTTAGTGATTGTAGTTCATGTCAGTAATAAGAGTGAGTCACTGCAGGTGAGAGTGCCTGTAGTAGATGTTAGCTATAAGAGTGAGTCACTACAGGTGAGAGTGCCTGTAGTTGATGTTAGTTATAAGAGTGAGTCACTACAGGTGAGAGTGCCTGTAGTTGATGTTAGTTATAAGAGTGAGTCACTGCAGGTGAGAGTGCCTGTAGTTGATGTTAGTTATAAGAGTGAGTCACTACAGGTGAGAGTGCCTGTAGTTGATGTTAGTTATAAGAGTGAGTCACTGCAGGTGAGAGTGCCTGTAGTTGATGTTAGTTATAAGAGTGAGTCACTACAGGTGAGAGTGCCTGTAGTTGATGTTAGTTATAAGAGTGAGTCACTACAGGTGAGAGTGCCTGTAGTTGATGTTAGTTATAAGAGTGAGTCACTGCAGGTGAGAGTGCCTGTAGTTGATGTTAGTTATAAAAGAGTGACTCACTACAGGTGAGAGTGCCTGAAGTTGATGTTAGTTAAAGGAGTGAGTCACTTTAGGTGAGTGCCTGCAGTTGATATGTAGTCAAAAGTGTAAATGAGGAATTTTTGTATCATACTTTAGGTTATGTACTTATATTATATTCATTAAAAATGATCTGTTCTAGGTTAAGATCGTATTTTGTAAACGCGAGGCCGCGTTTGACGTCAGAATTAGCCGAATGTTAGCATAGACGATAAATGGGTAATTAAGCTTGCAAAGAAGCCCATAAGCCGGACATGCCCTACTAAAGACCTCGATCAAACAATATTATCAACTTCTATCTGTATATAAAATAATCACCCGAAATTGTATTACGAATATTTCAAATATCGCGCTCTTTTTCGATGTGCAGTACAATGACCCGCGCGCTGGCCGCGCCGCGCGATCGCACGAACACGACGGAACGAGACGAGATCGATTTTGGTGTTACTCTGCTACTTATAACCATCTCTTTCGCACTCGTTTGATTTACTCGTGTACAAGCCAACAAATAGTCTATGATGACGTATTACGTTCCATCGTAATAAGTAAGTTTCTATTGGGCGACAGAACTCGGAAGTAAGCCTGCTTGTTGCCTATGAAGTTGTCTAGAGGTGTATGCAATGAATGAAGTTGGTGTGCATTCGTATATTTGGGGGCGGACAGCTCGATGTTGCACCGATATTTAGGCATTTTTACCAAAAATTAAATGCCACAAGATGAAGCTTTTTTTATAATTCTTAACAAAACAAGAAAATTCTCGTTTTGAATTTTATCACTGAACTTACTAGCGACCATTTCATTACGTGATATTTTAATGTTATTAGGATACAAAGATTACTGTGTACTCAATTATCGTCATAAATGGAATAGAACCAAGCTATTTTTGTAGAAAATGTTGATATAATATTCTATTCTGTTGTAGGCTGTAGTCCTATTTTAAACAAAGTGTTTAAAATAATCATATAATAATTTTGATTTAACTCGGAAGTAAGAATCGGTATTCTTGTTACCTTAGTCAACCGATATTAAAAGGCAGTTCTACCGGTTCAGCACTGTCGTACGAGATCACTGTGTCTGGGCGCCAATCGCCATACTATTTTTTTCTGATTGAGTGAACGAAGTATTGGTTTTATTGTGAAAATTTATTTTCGTTTTCGTGTAAAAAGTTAATTTTGAGATCTTTTAGTAATTATTTTGTGTTTTGGTGACATATTACAATGGAGGTAATTGTCCCTTGTGAGGATTTAAAATGTATTCAAGTTTTGATCATCGAGGGGAAGGTAAATTCTTTAAATTATACTCAGAAAAAAGAGTTAATTTCATCGCCCAGACCAACGCCTGATTTGTGTATTTCTCAGATTAGTAAATCGCATAAACGACAATTTAGTAGATCTGTGTACAAAACGAAATGGGTTGCTGGCTGTTCTCATTCAAATAAATTATATTGTTGGTATTGTATATTTTTCTCGAACGACAAGAAGATTTAAATAATCTAAGTGGCGCTATTAAAAAGCACGCTAATTCACATAAACACTTAAGCGCTGTAATTTATTGTTCTGAATTTGGCAAACAAAGAATTGAGACATCCATATCACGGCAGTTGTGTGAGGAAATTTTGAAATATAACTCGCGGGTCGAAAATAACCGTACACGTGTATTTCAAAGATTAGTTGATATTGTTTGTCATTTAGCCCAGCAGGAACTACCTTTCAGAGGTCACGATGAGTCCAAAACTTCAGTTAGTAGAGGAAATTTTTTAGAGCTTGTATCGCTACTTGCAAAATATGATGTCGTTTTAGATAATCATTTACACAATCAACAATATGATGATGGGCGGGGCGGGAACAAAGCGGGGCCGACTTATTTGTCTAACAAAATTCAATACGATATTATTCATTCTGTAGCCGATGTGATGAAAACACGAATCCATTTCGAAGTTAAAAATACTAATTATATTTCTATAATTATTGATGAAACTCCTGATGTTAGCCACAAAGAACGATTGTGCCTGATTCTCTGATATTATTTTGGAAACGATATTCATGATCGTTTTATCGGCTTTGTTAATGTTTCTGAAAGTCGTACAGCAGACAGTGTATCAGCAATTAGTTTAGAATTACTAACATGAATGCATCGCGAAATTAGTAGCGCAAAGCTATGATGGTGCTAGTGTAATGTCCGGTATAAGAAACGGAGTGCAACAGAAAGTTAAAGATATTTGCCCACAAGCAATGTACATTTGGTTTAATGCACACATATTAGCTTTAGTGTTGTCAAAATCATGCAATAGAAATTCGGAGGTTAGCTTATTTTTTTCAGCCCTTCAGCATTTGTGTAATTTTTTTAGTAATAGTACAAAACGAGCCGCTTTCTATGATACTCATTTTTTTTTTTTTTTAAGACGACTCCCGCGCTAGGAATAAACCCTGTGTTGCGGGGGACTTTACAAACATACAACTAACGGACACAATGAACACCCAGACTCGAAACAACAAATTATGGATCACACAAAGTGTTGTCTCGTGTGTGGATCGAACCCACAACACTCGGCGCAGTGTCAAGCGGCGAGGCGACCGCTTAAACCACTACGCCAACCGTGTAGTCAATACAGTTTTTGAACAAAAAGGTAACCTAATTGGTTTATTTTCTGATCTCTGTAATAATACACAGGACTGGGACGGGAATACGATATTAGCCGCAGATAATTTCGAAAACACTTTGCGATCATTTAATTTCAATTTCTTTCTTTCAATTTTTCATCGTATATTTCAAGAAAACCGACTGCTTGTACAATATTCTACAAAAATCCCAAGTTGATGTCGGTTATTGCTGCGAAAAAATAAAGGAGTTTCAGTCATGGTTGCGTGTTGAATTTCAGTCTGATTTCAATCTTTATGAAAACACTTTGCAAAATAACTCGGCTCCACGTTTGAGACGCAACGTACCCAGCGCTAAAACCGAATATAAACGACTTTTTGTACAAGTAAGTGATAACATATATACCGAAATTAATGACCAATATGCTGAAATTTATAAAAAATTTGATAATTACAAGTCAAAATTTCCTACAGAGGCATTGATTCCTTAATTGTTTATTATTCAAATTATTTTGATAAACAAAGTTTAAAGCACCAATTGATTTGCTTATATTCCAGTCCTGAATTGAAAGATCGTGATATTTTTGGTATAATTGATTATATTAATGAGAATAGCCTGGAAGAAGCCTTCCCTGAGCTGTTAAAATTAGCGTAATTATCTTGTTATAACTATTCCGGCTACAAGTTCTTCCGCGGAGCGCGCGTTTTCGTCTCTTAAACGTATCCATACATATCTGAGAAATACACAAGGACAAGAGCGTCTTTCCGAATTGTCAATGATTGCCATTGAAAAACAGTTGTTGGTAGAATTAAAACGTTCGCCAACATTTTACGGCGATGTAATAAAATCATTTCTTAAGAAAAATAGATGTTTTGATTTAGAATATAAATTAATAAATGCTAATTTTCAAAATAAATACATACTATCCATCTAATATCAATTATATAATTCGTATAAGTTTCTGTTTTGTTTCTTTCTATCATAATGTAATTAGCTAGCCGAGTGGAGATACCAACAGACTGCAATGCAGAGGGTATCGGGTTCGAATCCACGACGCGCACCAATGACTTTTCGGAGTTATGTGCGTATTGGATTATAAATTATCGCTTGTCCCGTGGCTCGGAGAGCACGTTAAGCCGTCGGTCCCGGTTGTTATGAAGATCTTTGACAGTCGTTATAGGGAGTCAGTACCTTCTAAATAAACTGACACTAGTCTAAACCATGGAATATGGCTATCCCTTCGGGTTGCGGAGGTCAGACAGGCAGTCGCTCTGTGGAAACTGGGATAACGCTAAGAGGATGATGAATTAGCTAGGCAAGAGGGTCAACTACTTACCATGTCATCGTTCACTCAAGCAAACCAAACGGCTTTTGCCACTGTATGCAATTGCTGATGTGTTTATCGTATTCCATCTAGTAGTAGTATGCCTTCAGTGTGCTTTGGTTATACACGACATCGACGTGCAAGTTAAATTGAAGAAGAAAGATAGAACAAGATGGATGAATTTCGGATATCGCGTCATTTAGGTGCCTACTGTTTATTCTTATTTTGGTTGGTTGACTGTATGGATGGTGTAGTGGTTTAAGCGGCTGCCTCGTCCTCTGATACTACGCCAAGTGTTGTGGGTTTGATCCCTACACGGGACAACACTTGGTGTGAACCACAAATTGTTGTTTCGAGTTTGGGTGAATCCGTAGTTTGAATGTTCATGCAAGTCCTTGTGTTCCCAGTATCTCTATGAAGTGCGGAAAAGTGTGAAAAAAAAACCGGTGGGGGGGACTGTGTCTGCTTGCCCTATGTTGAAGGTCTAGGCACGTCACTGATTACGCCAGATCGCGCCCCTGGGTTGTTTTGCGGCCTCTTAGAGGACCAACCGTATAAATATATCAATAATAAGAATTCTATGTCAGTCTATGTTTGTCTTAGTTGAACGCGTTGTGGCACTTTTAAAAGTAGGATAATTACAGAATGTAATGCCTATTCAAATTGGTCGGTTAACCTAATCCATGTGCCGGAATTAAATCGTCCATTTTGCCAGCCGGGCTTTCAGCGCTCACACGTACGCAAAACTGCGAATAAAAATAGCGATCAAGTCCCACTTCAAAAGTATTTCAAGATAACGATTACTTGTGTTGAAACTTATATCAATGTGTGAATAACATCAAATACTATCGAATAGTGAAACAGTGATAAACTTTTACCGTGAAATTTAAGTACTATTTCCAAATAAAGACTAAAATTATTCCGTTAAATGTGTGCTGTGACTTTGAACTGACTTTCAAAACGAGTTAATTACCATTCAAAACTTTAATATCAAAGTAACAATAAGAACACCATTTTCACCTAAAATTGTAATGCGTGCGTGGTGCAGTGCACATGCTTTTTGCCCTATCAAGTAATTAGTCGCCGGTTCAAATCTCAGCTGCACTACCATATATTTTTGGATTTTATTTTATTTTTTTCTTGAACCTTTATTATAATTTACGCTGATTTCTAAAATGAGTAACCATAACTGTCACGATTGCAAGGCGCCATTGAAACATAGTGAAAAAATAGTTTGCTCGAACACATCATGTGGCAAGCAGTACCACTATCTGTGCGTAAATATCTCAGCTGAAAATCAGAAAAAACAGCGGAACTGGAAATGTCCATCTTGTGCTACAGTTAGTCACAAACCACAGCTTAGAGATAACAACAATGTAACTCCTACGCAGTCATGCTGTCCAACTGATGCAGTTGCGGATTGCGATAATATTACCGCCAGGCGCCATATATCTCAGAATGTGGATCTCTCAAAGTATGTCTTACGTGCGGAAATCGCTAATATTATTAGGTCAGAGATACGCAATGCACTCAATGAGGAATTTACAACAATACGACAGGAAATCAGACACTTTGAAGAATCACTAAAATTCTTGAGCTCTCAGCATGATGAAATTACTGTCACTTTAAAAACATATGCCGATGAAGCAAAAGTTTTGCGCAACGAAAACAACTCCCTCCATTTAAAAGTAAAGGATATAGAGTCGAGGCTCATGCAAATGGAACAAGATGCACGGCAAAACAACCTCGAAATAAATGGTTTACCCGAACACAAAACAGAAAATTTACCTAAAATGATACTACAGATGAGTAAAGTTGTTTCCTATGCTGTATCTGAAAGCGAAATTATTGCATGCACTCGTGTACAAAAGAAAAATCCTACATCTAAACAGCCTAAAGCAGTGATTTGCAAACTATCTAGCAAGTTAAAGCGCGACAATCTATTGGGTGCAATTTTGTTATACAACCGAGCAAACCCTAAGAACAAACTAAATACTAAGCTACTTGGCTATGGTGACAAAGAATCTCCTGTCTACGTGAGTGAGCATCTTACCCCTGCGAATAAGGCATTGCATGCTGCTACCAGGATCGCGGCTAAAGAGAAAAACTACAAATTTATATGGGTACGAAACGGCAAGATTTTTATAAGAAAAGAAGAAAGGGCACCTGCTCAGATTGTTACGAGCATGGACACTCTAAAAGCACTCAAATAGCCTTAAAAATTAGTATAGATATTTTAATTACTCTTTTTTTTTTATTCTTTGGATGATTAGTGATAATGTTTATGTATTTTTTGCTTTTTAAATTCAATAGCCTAAATATATACTACCAGAATACGAGAAGTATCCGAGGCAAATTGCAAACTGTATTTACAAATGCTCTCAATGCGACGTACCATGTTATTGCTCTAACAGAAACCTGGCTTAATGATAAAATACTGGATGGGGAGATATTTGACGACCGATACCAAATTTTTAGAAGAGATAGACAGTCAGGAACGTTTTCCGCTGGTAAGGAGGGAGGGGGTGTGCTCATTGCAATATTAAAGTCTTATAGAGCCTACCGAAACTACTCATTTGAATCTTACTGTGAGGACTTATGGGTGACAATAGACCTTACTTCGCAGTTAAATAAAACGAAAAAACTACATTTATGCTGTACCTACATGCCTCCCCCAGTCAAAGCTGATGTTCTCTCGCACTATACTAAAAAAGTAAGCAACGTAATTAGTAATTCTGATGATGTATTAATCTTGGCTGATTTTAATTTGAGTTTTATTTCTTGGACAAAACAACCATCTTCATCGTATGTTGAACCAGACTTACAGTCGAGCACCTTAGGTGCGTTGTTTTTAGATTTTTTGTGCAGCAATAATTTAAAGCAATATAATGACATAAAAAATATTCATGATAAAATTTTAGATTTGGTTATATCGAATACATCGAACCCTATACAAGTAACGGCCGCTAATGACATAATCTCTAACATTGATAGTTTCCATCCGCCTTTAGAAATTAACTTACAACTGAAACTTCCGTCTATGCTTCGTAATTTGTACAATCCAAAATACCAATATTATAAAGCTAATTATGATGAAATTCGAAAACGATTTGCAGATATTGACTGGGATCAGGAACTACCATGTACATTATCTGTTGATGAGGCTATAAATAGATTTTATGCAATAGTGAATAGTGTTATTCGTGACCTAGTTCCATTACAAAATTCAAATAAATGTGCATATCCTTGTTGGTACAGTGGGAATTTGATTAAGCTACTAAAAGAGAAAGAAAAATGTAGGCGTAATATGAAAAAATACAGTAATAAACGTGATGAATATGAATATACCATACTTAAAGAAAGGACCAGTAAAATTATTAAATTATTATACCATAAGTACATAGAGAACATCCAAAAAAATCTAACACAGGACCCCAAATACTTCTGGAAATATATCAAAGATAAGCGCAATAGTCAATCTACGATTCCCAGGCAAATGACGCTCAGTAATCAAACTGCAAACGATGGAGACAGTATTGCTAATCTATTTGCACAACACTTTGCATCAGTATACACTCCAAAATCGCATAGCAGTCTATTCTCACCCCGATACGAGTATGTTTCCTGTAATAGCAACTTACATCATTTATATATTTCCGAATGTAGTATAGAAAAAAAACTAAAACAGCTGGATATATCAAAAGGATCAGGATGTGATGGTATACCGCCTCTGTTCTTTAAGGAATGTGCCGATCAATTAACAAAGCCTCTTCATATTCTTTATAATAGATCCCTCTCTGAGGGAATATTTCCGGAATATTGGAAGGAAGCCATAGTTGTGCCCATACCCAAGTCTGGCAATAAAGCTGATATTAGTAATTATAGGCCCATAAGTAAACTACCAATAGTAGCTAAAGTTTTTGAATCGTTAGTATGTCATTATATAACCTGTCACGTCAAGAATATAATTTCGGACAATCAGCATGGTTTCATTAAAAATAAGTCCACTTTAACTAACTTAGTTGATTTTGTTGAAAATACCCTAACTGATATAAGTAATGGCAATGAGATTGATGTAATATATAGTGACTTTAGCAAAGCTTTCGACAAAGTAGATCATAATATATTACTTCATAAGCTTTCTGCGATATTCAATATTCATGGATCTCTCTGGAGTTGGTAAAAAACATATTTAATAAATCGCAGAGCTAAAGTGGTTGTAAATGGGTACTCATCAAATATATTTGTGCCTACGTCTGGTGTTCCCCAGGGATCCCATCTCGGTCCGATACTGTTTACGATGTTTATAGACGATGTAAAGTATTGTTTTGTCAATTCGTGCTTCCAAATGTATGCCGATGACTTAAAACTATTTAGATCAGTTAAATCTAGATCTGATCAGGCTCTTCTGCAAGAGGATATCGACAAACTTTGCAACTGGTGTGACGATAATGCCATGGAATTGAACGTCAGTAAATGCAATCACATTAAGTTTTCACGAAAACGACAAAAGTTCTGTACATCTTATACCATGAAAGGCAAGACTTTGAAGGTTGTCAACGACGTCAAGGATCTGGGTATTACGATTGACTCAGAAATGCAATTTTTTAAACATATAGATAACACAATCAACAAATGTAACAAAATGGCAGCATTTATAAATCGGAATACCCGACAATTCAAATGCATAAAAGCTATGAAAACTTTGTATTTCGCCTTAGTTCGCAGTAATATAGAGTACTGCTCCATTGTGTGGTACCCTATGTATCAAAACAACATCCAACGCATAGAAAGCATACAAAAAAAGTTTGTAAGAAGGTTATCTATTATATCCGGTATTCGGCGTACTATCAAGGATTATAATGACAGGCTTAATTATTTCAATATGAAACCATTATATTGGAGGAGAGACTACATAGGCTTATTGTTTCTGCACAAAATATTTAATGAAGGTGTAGATAGTACGCCATTATTATCTAAAATAAATATTAACATACCTAGACAATCTGCTAGGTTAGTAAACTATAAGCCGTTTGTTATCAAAACTAGTCGTAACAAATATGGGAGCAATACACCTCTATCCTATATCCTCGGAAAATGTAATGCTATCTTTAATAAAGTAGATATAGATATCTTTGCCGAAAAAAATGTTACATTTAAAAGAAAGATATATAGTCTAGTATAAGTATAATTTAGTTTAGCATAATATAGTTTTAACTTAGTCTTATTTATATTAAGTTATATTAGGTATATTCTGTAGTTATTTAACTTAGATGTTAACCTTAGGTACATGTATGCACACTTATAAGTAATGCTGTGCTCACCTTTAATTTAAAAGCATACACAAATTATATAGTTGTATGAATGTTTCATGAAAATGCTCAGTATGTATTTTAGTTGGTAAGCCTTATGTTAAATAAATAAATAAAAAAAATTAGTACTGTGATTGTTGTTGAGTTATCATAGTTGTTTGTTTCATGTTATTTTTCATTTGTTTTGGGAATAAGTTACTTAAATACCAGTTTTATTTGGTGGCCGTCGTAAGTTGGTATACGGCCGGGTGGCCGCGGCACTAGCTCACTGAATGAAGTAAGTTAGCTTGCTTTCTTATTATGAATGTAAATAAAGCTTCGCTTTGTGCAACATTTTTTTTATCGTCGGTATTCGTCGGGGTTGGTTTAAATGATATAGTTAGTTCATGGCCGCCAAAATACAATTTTATACGGATTTATAGCTATCATGTGGCCGCAAACTAACACATGCTAACAAAACAAATCTGGTTCGCGGCCCTCTGAAAATCATATGCAAAACAGAAGGCCGTTATCTGACTATTTGAAAATAGAGGTGTCAGTTTACGGCCACTTCTTTCACACAGACTGTTTTGATTGGTGTTTAGATATTTTTTGTTATTACAGATGTCTACAAAAAAAAACACCAAAAATACCTGTGACTTACTCTGCTGAAACTCTACAGAAGGCATTCAAAGAAATTCGCGAAGCCCAAATTACAATCAGGGAAGCATCAAGTAAATTTAGTATTCCGAGATGTAAACTTCAAGATCAATTAAGTGGCAGAAGGACGGACGAACTAAAAAAACATGGCCCCGAGCCAGTGCTGGGAGAACAAGGCGAGAAAAAAGTTGTAGATTGGCTTACAAATATAACCAAATGTGGTTTTCCAGTAAAGAAGCAAGAGCTGTTAGATACCGTTCAAAAAATTTTCAAAGATTTAAAAAGCCGAATCATTTTAAGGATAATCATCCTGGGCAGACATGGTATATAAACTTTTTAAAACGACATCCTGAGATATCAGTAAAATCAGCAGAAGGAATCAACAAAGCTCGCACTAGGGTGACCGAAGAATCGATTCGACTGTGGTTCCGCGAAATGGAAATGTTTTTAGCGCAAGAGGGGCACTTGGATATACTTGCAGAACCCGAAAGGATGTTCAATGGCGATGAAAGTGGTTTTTAATTTTGCCCAAAAACAGGAAAAGTTGTTGGGCCAAAAGGTTATCGAAATCTCTACCAAATTAAAGCCGGCAACGAAAAAGATAACCTAACAGTAATCGTAACATTCAACGCTACTGGTGAAATGTGCCCGCCATTGGTGGTTTTTCCACATATTAGACCACCAAAAAGTTAGACAACATACCACAACACTGGAGTCCAGGAGGAAGCGAATCCGGATGGATGAATGGAGATGTATTCTTCAAATACATCATTAATGATTTCAATGATTGGATAACGGAAAATAATATCAAGAAGTCCGTTCTTCTGCTAGTCGATGGACATAAGTCACATATGTCTTTAATGTTGAACTCGGTCTGTGAGGAGCTTGGTATTATTTTATATGCTCTTCCCCCGAACACTACGCACATGCTGCAGCCTGCCGATGTCAAAAGCCTCTCCATTAAAAGCCCAGTGGAAGAGACACATCAGAAAATTCCTTGCAAAACCGGAAAAATTGAACAAAGCTGTCACAAAATCATTTTTTTCTCTTCTTTTTAAAGACATTATCGAAAATCCACAAATGAAAATCAATATCGTTAATGGATTCAGGCGATGTGGTCTTTTTCCGTTTGATCCGAACGTAGTCGACTATACGAAATGTGTCCAAAACACATTGGAACAATTTAGTCGAGCGAATCATTCGCGTGAGAACTTGGGAATAACGAATGAAGACCTCATCGCTACCCTTAAAGTGATTCGTCATTTGAGACCAGTCCTAAGAGAGAAGAAAATTGACACAAAATTGATCCTAAAGGAAATCAAAAAGCTGAGAAGGTCAGAACCCAGAGAACCTTAATATATTACCGGATCCGAAGACAATACAAACTCAACACTCGACGTGTCGAGCATTCCTAATCTTTTGCCAAATATTTCGGCTCATTCATCTGCGAATGCTTCCAATCTCGCCCCGCCGCACGTTTCCAATCGAAACCCGCCGCATTTTTCTGATGTTACGTCTGCAAATGTTACCGATCTCGCGCCGTCACATATACATGATCCTGCCCCACTGCCTCTTGTAATTGCGGCTGAAGTTCCCAAGCGTACCGCTGAGAGTTTTCCAAATCATGGCTTGTCAAATTTTGTTATATCTGATTTTAGCGGCCTTGAGTTGGGAACAGTGGTTTCACTGGACGATATTGTGGTCATACCGGTCATATGCCTTTTCGAGGTCAATGAAAACCATATACAATTTTTTATGGGCCTCCCTGTATTTTTCACAAATTTGGCGAAGTGCAAAAATGGCATCCACCGTACCTCGACCAGGCATAAAAGCGAATTGGTTACGTGAAATCTCACTCTCTGCTCGCAAACGTCGCTCAATTACTCTCTCCTATATTTTCGTACTATGAGGCATTAACTTTATTCCCCGATAATTGTTGCATTCTTGGACTTAAAATTTAAAAATATTTAAAAAAATGGGCACTGGGTTACTGCTGCACCTTGGATATTGTCTCCTCACGCAACAACTTATTGAAGAATAAAGTCAGCCACACCCATCCAACCTCACCTAACGCCTTCCATGCTTCAACTGGTATTCCATCTGGTCCTAATGCTTTCCCATTCTTCGTTCCACTCACTACCCGTCTTACCTCATCCTTACTTATTATATTCACTACTCCAATAATTTTCGCCTTTTTCCACCACCAAGTATCCTTATCTTTCATACGTTTTCCTTTCGATTCTCCTAAAATATACTTTGCCACGCACTTCATACATTTACTTATCTCCTCCCAACACTCATTCACGCTGCAATCTTTCATATCGCCTACCTCGATTTCACTAATAAGGAGATAAATCCTCTCGGTAACTTTCAAATGCCGCGTTTCGTTCAACGATTGTGTTAATATATAAAATATTATTGATTTTTATCTAACTTTAAAATACTTTGTCTTTTAATTACATTTTGTATTATAATAGAGTCAGTGAACTATCAAAACTTAAAATATTATTTAATTTCATTAGTAAAAGTTAAGCATTGTTTTATAACTCTAAGTAGTAACAAAACACAGTCCTTATGTCATTTGTTTCGTGTTCGTGTATCCGTGTTGACTGTTGTTTATTATTCACGTTCTTTCGTGTTTAAATTTCAACACAGATCTCGCATTTGAAAAGTTTCAGACCGATTAATTATTTATTGTTAAAAATATCGGTGAAACGTGAAATAAGTATTAACTTTAGTCTCAAAGAAACTGATTTATGAATAAAGCTAAGTAAATAAAAATACTATCGAAAACAAAAAAGTGACGCTGTAACATGGTCACAGAAAGAGAACTGCTGGAAAGCAATCGTTTAATAGCGTTAGTGGTGTCCAATACAGAACCGCAAAAACATTTAAACTTAAATACAATGGAATTAAGAAAGACCAGAAAAAAGTCCGCGTGTATTCGGGCTGAGCTGCGACCACCTTCGGTCTTATAGAACGGAGGTGGTCTCAGCTCAGCCCCAGTACTCACAGGTCACACCGAGTGAAAAAAAAGTTAAGGACATTATCTTATGTCGGTTGATTGGATGGAAAGTGTCTTAGAGTCATATTGTGTACCAAAAGTAGGTAAGATTATGAGGATATTAAAACACCTTGACATCAAATCATAACAATTATTTTTATGAAATGTATAAAATAAATATTGTGTTACCATGAAGTGATTAAAATTGATGTTTTCTTACAGATCCCAAGGAGCCTGCTGCAGTTTCTCAAACAATCAATCACCACAGTCATTGATAGAAACTAAATTAATGGTAGAAGACTGTGAAGAAATTGACGATACTGAAAATGAGTCGATTATGAAGAATACCGAGTCCACTAAGGCCCTGATTTCATGTAATATTACTTTCTCTGTAGCAACATTAGTTATGTGCTAATATATTTAAAATATATTATATTTTTAGGTGAAAATTAACTGACACCCAAAGGTATTCAATGTAAATCCAATTTGTTCGAGGATTCTACAAGTAATAACTGGGAACAGTGGAACCCAAAAATGTTGCGCTCAAGAAAACGTCCTGCATTATGTGCCCCTAAGAAAATGGGCATTCTCCTTTGTTTTAGGGTATTATCAAGTAAAATTCAGAAATTTATTTCTACAGTTAAAAATAAAAAAGGCAATGTGACTATCATGAAGAAAGATTTTTATCTTCAAACGAAACTTGGCTCAGTCGCAATTTAGATTGGTCCCAAGTTTTAAATTTTCCAAACACATCTTCTAATATACCTTCGACATTTAGAACTCCAGAAAAAAATTTTGATGAATTAAGCGATCGACAAAAAAGACGAAGAACACAGTCTTTACAGTCATCTCCCCAAGAGCATATAAATTTCATGGCCTCAAAAGGATTAAAAGATTCAAATGCACGATTCGTTTTTGAGTTTATTCAGAATTATCCTCAACATACACCGAATATCAAAAAGTTTTGTGAAGATTTGTTATCTTATAAGTCTAATTCATTGTCCAGAGAACTCTGAGCTTATATATGAATAACGATTTGACTAAACAGCAGTATATTGATATAAGGTCAGAAGTCAATGAGATATCTCCAGACTTATTTCCTAGCTATTATCAGATACAATTAGCAAAACAATTGTGCTATCCACCTTCTGAATCAATAACAATATCTGATGTTGAAGTGAAGATCAAATTACAAAGTTTATTAGACTTAACAATGGCGAGAATATTGCAACTGGTTAATATAGACACCAACGAATTACAAATATGGAGCTTATATGTAAATGGTGATGTGACGGTGCTTCGTCGCAAGGTACTTATAAACAAAGCTTTGCTAATCCTAGTTTTGATGACTCCTACGTCTTTATATGCAGCTTAGTTCCAATTAAGTTGCAAAATATTAATACGAACGAAGTCGTGTGGCAAAATCCAGTTACATCATCATCGAGATTTTGACGACCAAAATTTTTCGATTTGAAAAAGAAAACAACACATTAACTAAGAATGTGTTAGTAATTTAAATCGAGAAATCACAACTTTACAACCTTTTTCTGCTGCCAATTTTGACTGTTGAATATAAATTACTATTCACAATGGTAGACACGAAAATATGCAATGTTTTAACTGGCAATAGATCTTCCATGAAGTGTTACATTTGTGGCGCAAATCCACTGTCCATGAATAAACTTGATATAGTTTTCAATAAAAATCAAAATGAAGAAAATCTTGGGTATCTTCACTACATGCATGGATCAGGTATTTTGGGTGCATTATTCACATTGCTTATAATTTATCGTTTAAGTGCTGGTCAGCTCGAGGGAAAAATAAGCAAATAGAAAGAAAGAAGAAAGAAAAAATAAGCATATAACACCATTACAAAACGTTGTTATTCCGAATTCATACGATGATCATTTATCTTATTTTTCTACTGGCAGTGATGAAGTATTTATATTCCAAATATACTTTCGAGGAGCTCAAGTTCAACTATTGATTTTGATAAAAAATTTATACAAGAACTAATAGATTCAGATGTTAACAACCAGCCGTCAACTAGTCGAACCCAAGAACCTTTAAATAATGCAGCAGATATTACAGACAATTTAAATAAAAATCGTAAAGTGTTTCCGCCGAAATCAAAGAAAAGGCCCACAAAATGTGAAACATGGAAGAAAAAAGCGGCAGCAATAGCGAGAGAAAGAGGATTAGAATATAGGTATTACAAAAACAGTTTGGTGCCAAACAAGTTGTGAAAGAAGGAGTTTTATGTCATGAGAAATGCAGGCTAGCTTGCTCTAACAAATTTGGCATTGAAGAAAGAGAGATTTTTACTCTCTTGATACTAATAGTAAAAATGCTCTACTTTTTAGAAGCATAGTAAGTCAGCAAGTAGCAAGACAACGTAAGAATGCTCTTAAACATAAATCGGCAACGTATAAATATTTTATCACAAATAAAGGCGTTACCACTGAAGTTTGCAAGTTGGGTTTGTGTGGGTTGTATGCTATTGGGAGGAAAAAGATAGATATTATAAAAGACCGAATTAAAACAGGCGTTGCAGCTTCACCTCCAGATCGCCGAGGCCATCACAGTAACATACCTCACAAGCTAGGTGATGATGTGAAAGAGAAAATTAAGCAACATATTTCAAGCTTTCCGGCTGACCAATCCCGCTATTCGCGTAACAAAAATATGCACAAACTATACTTGTCACCACTACTAAATGTAACTAAAATGCTCTACATGTGATTCCGGTGGCTCAACTGATGAGCACCTATCAAATTACCATGCCGCTGTTGAAGCAATGATTGCTGACAGAAAACGACCTGGTGAAAACCATAGTTTACTTTACATTACCGTAGATTTGCAACAGACAATGTCTCTACCAAAGATACCAGCTAGTAAAGCGTTTTACGTATGACAGCTTTAGTTCTATAATTTAGGAATCCATGTTGTTGATGGGATTAAAGAGAAGGCATTTTGCTGCACTTGGACAGGGGTGTAGCTGACCGTGGGAGTTGTGAGGTAGCTAGTTCCTTATTAAGATTTATAGAGGTTGATAATGCATGGCAAAATAAAGATCATTTACTAATATGGTCGGCCAGAACAAAAATTTTAACATGATTGCTTTGTATCAGTATTTGATAAAAAAACACTATTTTAAAGTAATAGTTCACAATTTTTCTGAGGTAGGCCATTCGTATCTGGATTCAGATAGAGATTTTGGGAGAATTGAGAAAGTTTTAAGAAAACACGAAGCTGTTCATCCACCTGACCAATACAGGGAAATTATTTGTAAAGCGTAGTGGAACAATGTTATTATTGATATGCCAGACCACTTTCGAAAGATTGATGATTTGCAAAATAAGCTTCATCTAATAAATCGAGAAAAGATAAGGTTTCTTAAAGAGGTTTCTTTTAGAGCTGGGTACGATGGATACGTGTAAAGGAATATGGGTCTTATCTATACAAAGAGAGCTATGACGAATATACTCCTTTCAAAAAGGTCGACATATTGAAAAAATACGTTGCTGGCGAGAATTTTGACATTGAACGCATCGGAAGAAAATATAGGCCGGTTGCGTCCGAAAAAAATCTGATATAAAGGATCAACTTCCATTTATTAAGCCTAAATACCGCTATTACTATGAAACAATACTTGCGCAATGCGATTAAACCTATGTCATACCAATAAAAAGGCACTTTGAAGGTTTTTGTGTTACTACGCTCATTCATTTTCTATTTGTTATTTTTTTCGTAAACTCACCTGTGGAAAAAGGTGTTATGTTCCTATTTATTTAAATAAAACCTATTAATTCTAACTTTGTATTATTTTTTACCGACTACATAAAAATACACAACATTATTTAGTATATAGTCCAGTATTATTAACTAAAAGTAACTCATATAAACAATTATCCACAAAATAATAATGACAACTTTGCAACTTGTTCCTGATAAATTATGAACCAGTGACATATCACCTTCATCAACTCATGTCTTCAATTATGTAAATACATCTTTGCTACGGTCGCGAATCATATTTTAATCAACGTACAACATAATACTGACCAGCAATGCAAAAACATAAGAAAATTTAAATGTCGCGGTCTACCTTAGCGCTTTTCCCTTAAATTGTTATTACAATATTTAACTTTTAAGGCAGTTGGAATTGGATACAAACTGCCTAAAAAGTTAAATATATATTAAAATATTCCTAATATCTGTGATCTTTCATTTCACCAAAAATTTGAAATGATTGATCACAGGAATGATATTTTAATTACAAATAAACACGTTTAACAAATATATGGGCGATTGTTAGTGTAAAATAAAACAAAACCAAAGTCAATGACCATCTCTTTGTATTTGATTTTTGAAAAGTTTTCTCTTAGAAGCTAAATTACTTTTCACATTGTCTAATTTTAATTTGTGGTAGTACACATACATACATACATATCGTCACGCCTTTTATCCCCGAAGGGGTAGGCAGAGGTGTATTTCTACACCCACTTTTCGCCAGATATACTTTAGTCCCACGTAATAAGGGGCGAGCCTATTGCCGTACCGGGCACATTTCTAGACTCCGTGCTGCTACTGAGAATTTCGTGACAGAAAAACCCAATAACACTGCCCGACCCAGGAAACGAGCCCGGGACCTCCCGATCCCACGCGCACATTTATGCCGCGAGACCAACGAGGCAGTCGTATAGGGTTTGATGTCGAGTTTTCCGTCTCTACGCAAAGATGGTATATGCATCGTGTTATCCCTTAGTCGCCTCTTACGACACCCACGGGAAGATAGGGGGTGGTGACACTTGTATTGTATGCCGTCAACCACACGGCCTAGTTGTGGTAGTATCTTATCGCAAAATACTTTTCCACTACCAGCCTCATTAAATTTACTTGATGTAGAACACCGCAAACATGAGCCGTTTCTAATGCAAAATAATTAACGCCACCTACAAAGTTTTTCATTACAACAGATACTATTTTGAAATAATTAGCACTTGTCATTAAAAAATCTTGTTTAATAAACTGTCGAATTTATTTCAGTTCTTTTGCATATATCGACTTGCCCGAAGAACAAAGTTACATGTAACCATGTGACGAAATAGCTTTTATTACATTTTCTACCTTATTCTACTGTTTTCTATATGTGATATTTTTTTTATAATTTTTTATACACCATTTCGGAACATTTTATTTGAAACAACGAAACACGCGCAGCACGTTCTCCCGAACAAGGTTACATTGTTACATCTGCCGCCGGCCATGTTGCAAGAGCGCGCGAGCGCCGCGTCGTATCGTCAGTCGCGCCACTGTTCATTGCAAGGCGGACGCGTGCTGCGCGATTCGCAATATTTTGCGCCGAAGGGTTATTTTAGTTTTCATTCCTGAATCTATATAAAATGTACAATACCAGATCGAGACGACTTGTAAACTTAGCATTAAGTCCTCAAAAAGTGTATAATTTCCTGCAAAATGAAACACCCACGAAGATCGCGGAGGAAGAAATTGATGCATATTGTTATAATATTAATCAGGGTAAGTACAGCAGTATTTATATTAAGTATAATATATATGAATGTGTCATAATTATACATTAAAAATTGTTGAGTTAAAGCGCCCTATATACACATGGGACGTTGTTCGTGGAAAAGTGGTATGCTTATTTGATATATTTACCAAAATGTTGAAGTTGAAATATTGAATTTAAAAATTAAATACATAAATATTTAGTAATAACAAAAGATAAAATTAATAAATCGAGGAATATGTGACGATGATTCGATGTTCATTGAAAATTCTTTTCTAAAACACAGTCCCATTATTACATGGAACGTTGTTCACGGTAGTTTTTGTTTTATTTTGTAGTGGAAAGTGCATATGTGACATTGTTCTTCGAAGATTTTACACAATGTGCCTATGTAACAACTAAAATTGACCATATTGTTTTATTTTATGCACATTTATTTATTTTAAACCCTTTTTTTAATACTTATTAACACCGTGTAACGTTGTCCCTACTTAGGTTGTGGTTAAATGAGAAACGAGGTTAAATGTTACAATTAAAAATCGATTTAATTCATCAAAGAATCTAACACATCCTTTAGCAAATGATTTTACTTAAAAAAAATACTAATAAATGCTATTTAAAGAGATATAATCAGGGTCGCGTGATTCGGCGATGGTAAGGAGTCTTGTTGGGGACTCGCCTCCGAGGTCGTCCAGGAAGAGTAGCTGGTGTACTTAGCTTCTCGGTGTTCAGTCGAATGCAGCCAAAAGAGGGCCCGCGCTCCCAGCGCCTCCGTATTTATAGTAGCGTGCAGCGACCGAGATGAGTGGGAGTGCCAGCGCGACGTCATCGCGACGTCACACACACCCCCCATTAGGCCAGAATTTTCCCAGAGGGAAAATTCTGTAGCTGGTAGGCGGCAACTGCATTCCGGGACCCTGAAGCAGATGAGTGATGGTGTCAGTAAGCTAAGAACAAGCAACTACTAACCCTGGAAGAAAAAGAAAACCAAGTATAACCCTCGGCCATTCATACGTCACCAAGCATTGAACGTTCCTAGTACCTGACATTCATCACATTCAAAAGGCCTACACACAACAACAAGCCACCATTGATTCCCGATGCGAGTCGTATTCATTATAATACAAGACGCGCGAAGAGGTATTATACGTGAGGTTTAAAGTAATTAGTTACCCAGTCTAGGTTGCTAGGCAACACCTAGCCACCCGGGCTCGATAAGTAAAATTAAATTGAAAATGTATAAGTCGTTAACTAATATTACGATCTTACTATATTACGATACTAACAATATTACGATCAGTTGGCAATATCACAAGCAAATTGCTCATTAACACGCTCGATGCGAATTGCAAGGACAAATGGTATTCATTTAAAATAAAATAAACAATTACTACGGCGATGGAAAGTTTAAGCTCTGGTAGACACGTGAGTCATCAGTGCGCGCTTGGCGCCGACCGCATTCCATTGCCGTATGTCATTATTTAGTTTCTGAACACGATACAAAGTCATTAACGGCAAATACACAATTCGGAGTAAGATGTAATGAATAATATATCACCGCAGGAGACGATCGATGATATAGTATACACTACCATAGCTAAAAAAACACAAGCGAGAATCGAACCAGAGACCGATCCGACAACAACCTTTTAACCACTGAGCCATAAGGGAAAAAATATTTTTTTACATTACGATCAGTCATTACTAAAGCTATATGTACCAAGATAATTGGGTACATGATTAAGCTGTAATTGGGAGTTAAAGAGTATATAAAATCTTTAAGTTATTTTTGTGATTAGATCATTAGTGATGAGCATTAATCATTACATTCTTAAACTTTGTAGTGAGTTAATTTAAGATCTTTTATATGGAAATCACGAAGACAAACCCCTTGGTTTGCCAAACATATCTGATATTTAGATAGTTATCAGATAGTTGGATAGTTAGTTAGATAAATAACAGATTTGTGTAACAATATTACATTTAATAAACTTCTGCGACAATTTATAACTGAAACATTTATTCAAGTTTTATGTTAGCATGTTTATATAAATCGTTAACACAACACAATGCGTTATCTTGTGAGCTCCAACTCGGAAATAATAGCACTATTGTTGGCATTTACAAATATGTAGGTAATTATAACTTTGAATAGATATGCGTCTTCTGTCATTGTTGTTAATGAAACTGTACCCAATCGTTTATAAACATGTTTTTGCTGTAATAGAATAAGGTTTAATTATTTTATTCAGCTTTAAGGTTTAAAATAGATGATGGTGAAATACGAAAGGAGATTTACTTAAACTTGTACATCAATTAATTTGCTTTAGTTATTAAAATATATAAATTATTGATTAATGTATAATTACCAACTTTAGGTATTTATGTATTGAAATCATTTATTTAATTTGTGTGTAAACAGCCACTTTAGTTATTTAATGAGGTATAAAAATTATTTATTTGATTTATATGTAAATAGCCACTTAGTTATTCAAGAATAGAAGTTATTGATTTAATTTATGTGCAAATACCCACTTTAGTTAAAGTTTGTTTCAGTTCAATTCAGTTTGATAAATTCAGTTTGATTTAATAACATATGCGTAAACACAAGAACACATTATAACCTGGTAACTGGTTTAGTAAAACCAGATGCAAAAAGGAACAAGTTACATATTGATAATTAAGTATTTTTACGGCCGTCAGCGGTTTAATTTTATCATTTATTTATTATTACATGTTTTATATATTTCAACAGAAACCAGACATTGAAAAAACAATCCTAGCAACACAAAAAATTACAAAAAAATATATAATTCAATAATTGCGACGCAGGAATTTAATGTTTGAGTTTACAATGAACAGTAAATGCATAAATAGATGCATTTGCAAATAACATAGCCATAGGCAGTAACAAGAAGATAAAATCGAAGACCAAAAACAACGATTGTAGCAAAATAAGCGTTTGACAAAACGAACAACCAATAATTCTACGATAATATTTGTATTTTATACAAAATAGACAAAGATTAAATTTGTTCATTATTGTCAGTGAGCAACCTGCATGTGACACATGTACGTTTGATTAACAAACGACCGCGGAATTCTAGCTAAATACCTAGTATGTAAAACGCTAGCATCTTTAGGTACGTTCATTCTCAGCCTGTCCAACTATAATAAGTAGACGTGGTATAACAAAGATGCATTTTTCTTAGTAAGAAAGAAAAATAATAGTTAATTTTAAAAGATAATCGCCGTAGTAGGCGGTGAAAGTATTTAATAATATCTACTAATTAGAAATATATCGCCGTACGAAATCACTAACAGAAGGTTATAGTAGAAAAATGAGAAGAAATGGAAAAGAGAAGGGTGTGAATTCGTTCCATAAGTCAGCCAAAGCAGTAATTATTAGCAATAATTACCAGTAGCAATTAATTACCGTAGTGGGCATTTAAAAAAGCTAATCGCGAAGCATACGACCAACGAAGGTGACCTTAGCACGTCTTTAGAGGACGCGAGGCCTTAAAGCGTAAGCCAAAGATTGCGATCGATGAATGTGACCATAGCGCGTCTTTAGAGGACACGTGGCCGCAGTCGAACGATTATAACTTGTCACTTATGCGGTTGATACTAAATTAATTATCACACGCGGCAACAGAAATAGTTATTATATAAAAATGCTTACCAAGCGTAGTAAGAAAAATTTTGTCTGTTGTGACCGGCGCAACCCAACCGACCTACCGTGCACAACAGAACAAAAAGAAAAAATTGTCTATTGTGACCAGCATAACACCACCGACTTACCGTGCACAATAGAGCAAGAAAAAAAAACAATATATGCCACTAAAATAATCACACACTGCTTTGGAAGGATTTCACACATACACAGTTAAAAAACATAAAATAAAAAGGACTTACCGGAGGCGGATTCCCAACAAAACCCTACCTATATATTCCCGTGGGTGCCACTATAACGTTGGATCGCCTTTGGGTTTGGTTAGAATGAAAAATGTGAGTTGAATGTAGGGTCGCGTGATTCGGCGATGGTAAGGAGTCTTGTTGGGGACTCGCCTCCGAGGTCGTCCAGGAAGAGTAGCTGGTGTACTTAGCTTCTCGGTGTTCAGTCGAATGCAGCCAAAAGAGGGCCCGCGCTCCCAGCGCCTACGTATTTATAGTAGCGTGCGGCGACCGAGATGAGTGGGAGTGCCAGCGCGACGTCATCGCGACGTCACAACCGACCATATTATTTTTGCCGTTGTAATGAAGTTATTTTTCTAATTTTTACTATACAATTTCAGATGTAATCATTTCTGATGATCGGACTGTATCGCCGGCTGCATCGTCACCGGTTCCCGTGGAAGCTGAAAGCATCGATAAAACTATGGCCGACGTGTGGAAAGACAGCTTCACAGAACCGGATGCCGCACAGCCACTCATATCTTCACCAGCTTCCTCACCCCAAGTATCTCCTTTTTTTATTGATATGCCTGAGAGTTATGAAAACTCACCTTGTATTGACTTTGGGGATTTGGCACCACTGTCTGCTTTAACAGCACCGTTATCTGTTTCAACAGCGATTTCTGAGGTTGATGTTGTAACTCCTATGGCTTCACCACTGAACAATTATTCCAACAAATGTAAAGATGATTTTTGTGCCTTGCATGACAATAATATTCATTGGGCTCAGTCTCCATCAGTGTGTTGTCCCATAGTTACAAAAAAAATACAAAAAAACGTACCCGGCGTCCTACTGAATGGTCAGACGCTAAAAGGAAATACCTGACAAACATGGGAGAAAAGTATATGTCTAAAAGAGGTAAAGTGGTTGACTGTAAAACTTTAGGGCCACCATGTACTTGTCGGTTTAAGTGTGCCAGTAGAAAAAGACACTATTGCTTCAAAAAGTTCTGGAAATTGGGAAGTCGTGAAAAACAATGGTCCTTTGTAGTGAAATATACAAATAAACACCGTAAATATAGATGCTTAAATTCTGATATTCCAAATAATCGCCAGTACACTTTTAAGTACACATTGCAATAGGGTATTACACCATTTTTTGAAAAGTGTCTCAAGATGATCCTATGACTTTAAGAAAGTAGTAGAAAATTTACAAAAAATATATTCAGTTGATAAGTAGTTTTTAAACAACTTTTAAATTTACATTTTAAATGTTCGCGGGTTATCAGACAAAAACGTTGGAAGCCATCTTGCTTACGCAAACATATTAGTAAACAACGTATAATGCTTCCATTTTTGACAGTCACGTGGTTTAGTTGTTTCAAATTCTACTAAGTTTATGACGTCATTTGACGTTAATGACATTCATCATGGCGGCTGCCGTTTTGCGTGATTAAATCACAGATACTAAAACGGAATTCTTTAAAATGGTTTTAAAATTCTATTTATTCATTTTATGAGCTGTAACTAATATATTCCGTATGTTTTCCGGTAATACTATCTTAAATATACGTTATTATATTTTTTTTCACATGGGGTAAAATACCCTATTGTGACACAAACACGCACACAAGAAATATATACAGGGGGCGCTACCATAGGGGGATTTATTTAAAAAGGACGTAGCATTGATGCCTATAAAATGTTTTATATCATTAAAAGAGACCCTGGGGCCAAAATAAAAAAATAAAAATTTCAAACAAAATAAACTATAAAATATGAGGCCTAAAATGAAACACCATTTGTAGACCAATGTCCATAAATGTCATACATTAGGTTACTGATCTTTATAAGAACGACAACGTGTGCTATGCGGCAGACGGAGCCACGGAGGTAGTTCACATTTATTGACGAATTACCTATTTCAGTACTTCTACGCATCATTCCAATGAAATTTGGTCACTCATTAGGCAAGCACAACACTGGTGTATTTTTCATATCAACAAAAACCCACTTAACACAAACCCACGTAAAAGGTAGCACTACATTTTCAAATTCTCAACATGGCCGCCATTGTTATCACGAATTACTTTTTTCAGTAATTCTACACAATTACACATTACCCTTTGTTCAGTAATTAGGAAAGCACTGGTGTCTTTTTCATATCAACAAGAACCCACGTAACACAATCATATCCGCATATTCCGACGGCCTAAATTTGTCATTATTATTACAAATAATGAAAAATGACGAATGATAAAGTTCACTAAACAACAACACAATTAGGCCTCCCTCACATTAGTCATGAGCGATCCTCGAGCGTACGGTCGGCGTCCGTTCGGTGTGCGTCCGGCGTTCACTTTGTACTACAGAGTGAACGCCGAGCGCACGCCGGGCGTACGCTCGATGAACGCTGTCGCACAATGTGAGGGAGGCCTAAAATAACACAACTAAATACAATCACTCAATTAAATAAGTACCAAAAACAACTGTCGCATAAAGTTAAGAAAAGCGCGCGCGCAATCTGATCGAATAAGTACCAAAAACAACTGTCGCATAAAGTTAAGAAAAGCGCGCGCGCAATCTGATCGACTTATTAATTCAACAATGGTTTTTGCGGCACTAAACGTTTGATGAGTCACCGATCACCGATGCGCCGCTGGCGCCGATATGTCTAGTCTACATGAAACTAGGGGTGCTCAACAGGTACTGTGAATGTCGATATTTTTGACACGTTAATACGTTAACAACAAAAGAACATAAAATGTTTTATGTACAATGAACTATGCATTCTTTATTTGAATTAACAATAACGCTATTGCTTAATAGTGTTGCTAATACGACACAGTTAAACAAGGTTATGAAATACTATGCACATACTTCAATTAGTTCAGTACATAGTTATTATAATTCATAACCGCTCAAGGTACCGCTTTAATTTTACATTTATCGCTAAAGCATCACGCGGTCGTTATCTGACCACCCGCGAAGCAAGGCCACTTGCCGTGCTACCTTAAACCTAAACTTACGACTCGTCACTCGGGTATTGATATTTGAAATGATGTTTTTATGAAAGTAGATTAAATAAGCTTTGTAGTAATGTTTGAATGGTGACTGAATGACGGAATGTTTAGTTTATGCGACCCGCCGAACTTGATCCTATTGTAAACAATGTCGTCTATCGATGACCTACTCGCCATTTTTGTTTGTCATGATAACAATATGGGTTATAAATTGCTTCCTATTATTATTTTGTATACCAGGTGGTATAAGCTTTACAAAAATATAAAATTAAAGCAATGCTTGCTTAGAAAATTATTTAAATGTCAGCATTTGAAATTTTTGTATATTTCACTGTCTTTGCATGTTGCGCGCGGGGCGTAATTATGGATACAAAACATCATTGTAAACAAATAATATAATTATATTTAATTCAAGAGGCTATATTCATTCAATTACCGAAACAACGGCATTTATTTTTTATTGAATGAAAATATATAGATAACGTTACATTTATGCTATGAATTATTGTTTTATTATGAGTATATACATAAACCTATCATGTGATATATAATATTCCTATAATTCATGAGATATAAGCTTTCGAAAAATTTGGCGGGTATGGCGGTTATTTTTTGCGGACAAAAGTAAACAATTGTGCAAAGTCCAATAAGAATAATTCTTATCAGAATCTTATCAGATATGGTTTTTTAAATTGATAATCTAGTTGAAAAGAAACTTATCTAGGTTTGAATCTGATATATAACAAAAAAATATGTTTAAAAAATAAAATACGAAAATTGGCGGCAATTAACAATCATTTATATTTTATATTTTTTTATGTTTAAAATTAAAATGTTTCTTTCCATTATATTTATTATCTCTGAAAGTAAATTAAATTACCTTTCTAACCATGTACAATACTTATATACCTCCTATAATAAAAAACGACGAGAAATATGAATATGTTAGACATATAATAGCGCGCTCGAAAATGGCGGGAAAATATTATACCGGGCGCGCTTTATATCGCTCTTGCGTGGGCTTCAAGTATATTATTTGGTGTTAATTAATATCATTCGAAAGCTTATTGAATTACGCGTCCTTTGATATACAATATTAACTTAATAAATAGAAATATCACCATTCTTTCAACGAAAATATTACGCGCCGTACTTAGCTTGAAAGCCTAGCCTCGAAAGTGGCCAAAATACTTCTACGGGTGTCCTGAGATGCCTCGATGGTGGCCAAAATGCTTTGAGGGGTTAAGTACATTGTTGAACCCATTAGACCATTTAAAAAATACCATACGGAAAGAGCTAAAATAGTCAATAATTACACTGATAGACAAAAATGACCTTAATGAAAGTTAAATGTAATTGAATGGGTTATTTTGTATCTATAACTAGTCTGTAACTAATCTGCATTTTTCGATAATTTCGATCACCCTCAGTTTTTTTGCAACAGGAATTAATATTTTTTTAAGTAAAAACGGTAAAAATATGCTAAGAATGAAGAAAAAATAACTTATATTTATGTTTATTTAGGATTTTCGGGAATATTTAGCATCAGGTACATCTCTTTTGAGTGTCCAGCAGTAGCCAGCTAACATGTTCGGACTCCACTTGCCTTGGTACCGTTTTTCCATGTTGGATATGTCCTGATGGAACCGCTCGCCGTGTTTGTCGCTAACGGCTCCCAAATTTTGAGGAAAAAATCCAAATGCGAGTGTAAAAAGTGAATCTTGAGCGACATATTGCATTCCATGTCCTTGTAAGCCGCTAAGAAGTTGTTGACTAACTCTTCATAGTTTTCGGCCCTGTGGTTTCCAAGAAAATTACGAACAATATTTCGAAAACATGTCCATGCGGATTTTTCGATCGGATTAAGATTTTTTTCAAACTCTTCATCAGTCAGCAGGTCTCTTATTTGTGGCCCTACAAATATTCCTTCTTTTATTTTGGCATCAATGATTTTTAGGAATTTTTGTTTGAAGTAACAAAAACCATCTCCATTTTTATCCATAGCTTTGACAAAATTTTTCATTAGTCCGAGTTTGATATGCAATGGAGGTAGCAATTCATCTTCAGGATTTATTAAAAGAGTGTGAAGAAAATTTCGTTGACCTGGTATAAGAGCGTCTCGCTTAGGCCACTCTTTTTTGACATAGTGATTTTTTTTTGTCTCGACTATCCCACTCACAGAGGAAACTACAAAACTTCGTATATCCAAGCTGTAGACCTAGCAAAATAGCAATTACTTTCAAATCTCCACATATTTTCCAGTAATATTGCTTATATTTAATATGTTCTAGCAGTGATTTCATATTTTATAATTATGATTCTTTCATTTCAGTAACAGTTTTAACTAATGGTGTCAAATTACGACGTTGACTTTTAACAGTAAGTTGACCGCAAATATAACAGAAGTTATCAGGATGGTTTACACACACTTTCGGCATCTTAGTATGATAACACTAATCTAAAAAAAACTGTTTCAATTTCAATATTTTTTCGTTAATTTATTCGGAAACACACGACGGTAAGCAAAATTCGCGTAATTGGGTAAGTCGATATTTTATGAAAACTGAAGGTGATTGAACAAAACTAAGTATGGGGTTTATATGCGGGTAAGTAATAGTGTTTGAAAATATGACTTGATTTCGTTAAACAAATTTACTGTTTATCAGTGTTATTAACTTATTTCAAATGATTAAATAATTGAATATCTTTACATATTTATCCTTGTTTACCTGTTAATAAAAACGTCGTCTTTATTTGTACCACATTTTGAAATTTGCGAACGTAAAGTCATTGATAAGACGATTACATTAACGTTAAATACAAACAATGTCGATACAATAAACAACAAACTTATACGGTGCGTAGTATTTTTTAACGATACTAATTACAATATTTTCATAACTGGGCAACTCTATTTGGCTCCACTCTGTTTGTCCTTGTCACACGTAGTGCATTTACTGTAAGAGTGAGTTCCTACTCACTCTTACAATAAATGCACTACCCAATTAGATTTTTTCGTGCTTGCCGGAACCGATCCATTTTATTATTATGTAACAAGTCTTATTCTGTAAAAATTAACTCGGGCGCAAAAACCTACAACGACGAGTCGTACCTACGAGGCGAAGCGACGTTGCACGACGACGACGTCAGAGTCTAAGGGTCAGCGCAGACAGAGAGGAATAATCCCCTCGCGGTCTCGGGCATTTTCTTTACGGATTACGTATGCACAAGCTTGCGCGCGACCTCGCGAGCCTGCGTGAGTAAACCGTTCCGGGTTACCACTCTACAGTAAGTATTGTCGCGAAAGTTCGTTAAACCACAGATTACTAAATAGTTACTACGTAACAGATAAATCACTCCCTACAAAAATTTCCATACCTACTGTTTTAAAGACCTACAGTTTCTGAAAAGTGACAGCTGCGTGTGAAAATGAACCTTAAAAGCTCGGACGCTCGACTGTTTTTCTAATGCGATAGCGCACACTGCCGCGACCGTGACTGAGCGTAGGGTTGCTTCTTACAATAAGGTAAATATTTAAGTAGGTAAATAAAGTTACGCTTATTTTAAGTTTGAAATGTTTTATTATGTACAATTTTAATTGTTTTTATACACTATCTATAAAATGTACTCACATATGTTTTATTTTTATGTAATGATTAATAGTAAGTATAATTATATAAAGTCCGTGTGGTGTGCTTACGGATTAAGTACACGGATTGTCATCACCCCATATCATCCCATGGGTGTCGTAAGAGCCGACAGAGGGAGCATATTATGCAGAGAACAGCACTGTAAGAGAAAGAAAACTTGATACAAACCCTATACCAATCCGTTTGACCAGCGTAGGCCAGTTCCTCCTTTCAAAGGAGAGGCCTAGTCCAGCAGGCTTATTTACTGCGGAAACGAATTTTGGACAGGAATGTTGCTTGTTGCATTTGTAAAGTAAATGTCCCGCTATATATACCAAGGCATTTTGAGTAGGTAAGTCAAATCAGTAATCTGTTTCGCCCTTTAAAGCCACAGCCGAAGGATCAACGCTAGATAAATTGAAAATAGGAAGATTTTGTTAATTTTTCTTTTATTGGATCTGCATCCATTAACAGCACATAGACGCCAGCTAGAGCACCATGTCAGACGACGTCATGTTAATTTATCTCTGATTTAAACTCAGACCAAGTCAATAATAGGTAAGTACGCGCGCGGCGCGAGAGACGGTCGACAACCCACTGCGGTAAGGGCCGCCGCCGCTCCGGTGGCCCGGCTAGCGGCAGGTAGTTAGCGCGTGCAAGTACATCGAGTGACAGAGGCCTGGTTAAACTCAGTAACAACACTGACTGAAAGTACGCGCACGACGCGGGAATCCCCGCGATTCCGATTCCCGCGTATCTTCGAGGACGCGCGAATATTTTTGTCAGGTTCAAGCATTTATGCACTTTATTGTAAAAAAAATAAAGTTTATTTTGAAGTGTGTTAATAAAATCCTCTCTACTGCGCTCCGTTCTGTCTGCGCTGAGCCCAACTTCGGATGACGTCGAGGCGTCGCGTCGTAGCGAGTCGCGGCGCGCAATGTAGGGTCGTTGACCGTTTTGTATCAGCTGTGTGGAATTCAAAGCATGTGCAAAACTTGCGGAACTTAAAATCGATATTGTGGCTAAACTACTGCACCGATTTAATAATATGTAATAAATAATGATTTTTGGTACAAGGTTTAAGAATGTTGTAAGCTATGCCTCTGTTTAAAAAGTCCCCGCTATGGTAGCGCCACCCTGTATATTAAGATCATTTTTATTGCTGTGTATGTCCAGCCGGCTGGACAGCGTCAATTTAAGGGTATCCAATAATACATCCTACAAATCAGTTGGGGTCAATTGTGAAGCCGATGACTCAGATTTGTTACATTCTTTGAAATGTTTGCTAACTCAAAAGATGCCCCAACCTGAAATAAAACGACGTATTCCCAGAGACGAGTGGCAAAGACTGACAATGTTTTATTTCAGGTTATGGGCCCAGGTTTAATATCTACACAGTATGTATTAGCACTGGCCATGTATCGTACTGGCCATCTGTCTTTTATTGTCACTAGACATATAGACAAGTATTTTAAATTATGTGTTTACTTCTATAGTTAGAAATAAAACATTGTCAGTCTTTGCCACTTGTCTCTGGGAATAAGTCGTTTTATTTCAGATTATGGGCCCAGGGAGCTCATAAAATCGCAATTGAGTCGTTTTAACAAGGATTTTGCAAGCAAGTGTTTTAACACTTGCTTGCAAAATCCTTGTTAAAACGAATACTGTATTTTAATACAGTATTCGTTTTAACAACGATTTTGCGAGCAAGTGTTAAAATCGCAATTGAGTCGTTTTAACAAGGATTTGCAAGCAAGTGTTAAAATACAGTATTCATTTTAACAAGAATTTTGCAAGCAAGTATTAAAAGACAGTATCCAGTGCGATTTAGCTGTAATTCTAACTAAAGGGACGCGATAGTTATTCGGAGTGGTGTTTCGCTGCAGAAAATTTCTTGGTTCTGGAAGGCATGAAACATTGTATAAAGGCAGAACCAGATAAAGAAATTACAAGCGCAGTCGATGGGCAAACGTGTTATTTCAGGTTATAGGCCTGAAATTGAAGCCAGAAATCAATTCTGAATGTGTGATTCAGGTGCAAGACCAGAATGTTGCTTCAGTGGGGGATTAGGTTAAACCAGAACAATCCCAGAAGGTAACAGGTTTTGGAATCAACATCTAGTCTTGAAGGTTAACAACAAGCCCAAAAGGTAACAAGTTTGGAATCTTCATATATCTAGTCTTGAAGATAACTCCAACAGTGATAATGATTATAAAGACTCAGAGAGTGTACTTCAGTGTGAAAATGAAGGGTTCATGGACAGACCCAGACGAACACGGAAACCACCAGAGAGATATGGTATGTTGAATCTTTGTTCAAGTGCTGAAAACTATGATGGGGCAGGTTTAGGCAGCAGCATGAATGTATTGTTCATAGGAGATCTAGTTGCTATGAATGTATTGTTTATAGGAGATCTAGTTGCTATGAATGTATTGTTTATAGGAGATCTAGTTGCTATGAATGTATTGTTTATAGGAGGTTGCTATGAATGTATTGTTTATAGGAGATCTAAGAAAGATCCATGTATGTATACAAAAGTAAGAAATATTTTTTTGTAGAGATTTTTATTTTTTCAAATGGTTGTAAAGAAACAGAATATTTGAAAAATGTATTAGTTAGTATTTCAAACTTAAGAAAGTCATTGGTGTCAATGTGTTAATAAATCTGAGAAATCTATCACATTGAACCAGTCTGATTATATTGATCAGGTGTTACAAAAATTTACTTGCATGCATGTAAGGGGGAAAACTATGTTGGAAAATTCCCATATCAAGCTATTGGTTGTCTAATGTACTTAGCAGTTCTAACCAGGCCTGATATTACTTATGCAGTTGGATTTTTGAGTCAATTTAACAATTGCTATTCTAGACATTTTACTTTTGTATAGAATGTATAGTAAATACAATTGTAAATGTGAATAGTATTTGCCTACAGCTGAGATGCCAGCTGATGTATTCACCAATACTTTGTGTTGTGAAACATAAATTTTTGGATATATTAGGTATTCAAAGATTGTATTTGTGTATATACATATTGTTAGGTATAGTGGGGGTGTTGAAGGTTTAATATCTACACAGTATGTATTAGCACTGGCCATGTATGGTACTGGCCATCTGTCTTTTATTGTCACTAGACATACAGACATGTATTTTAAATTATGTGTTTACTTCCATAGTTAGAAATAAAACATTGTCAGTCTTTGCCACTCGTCTCTGGGAATACGTCGTTTTATTCCACAACCAATCAATACGGATAATATAATTTTAAATAATGAGCACTTATGAATAGATGAAGTTGACGTGGAAGCTCTAAGCCCGACAAATAAAGAAAAATGTGCAGCAATAGCTTATTGGCTTATTTCTACACTACGAAAAAACATATACACAGATTGTAGAACCTGCAGAAAAGATTTAGAATCCAATGATATTCAGGACTTTCATGAATACATAACAATTAAAGAGTATAATAACTCAGAATCGTGGCTTTGTTACCCAACTCGCGAAGCACTTGCGTTCTTTTTCAATGTAGAAAATATTGTCACAGAAATTTTGAAAACCGATTGCCATAAGAACCGAATTTATGAATATATTGAAATCATTATTTTGATGCATATCGATTTAATTTTTTTTAACATGTTCCGAACATAAAGAACAATTATCCAAAATTAAAGTGCGAAAATCAATTATTTTCTTTATTAACAGCTGGTGCAAAGATGTAATCCAGGTACTCACTGGTTCTTATTTGGATTGTAATGATGCTATTAAAGTTGCAGCTCATAATTACTACTTACGACATAAACGAAAATAAAAGGAAGATCGTATATTTTACTAATTTTGTTTCTTTTTATATTCCTTGTCCTTAAAATCCATTCCGTTACCTGACAAAATATGCATGCTGTCGTGATGTTATTGTAATTTCTATGATGTCGCTATATTTGTATACATAATTTGGCTTGTATGCAAAATTATGTATCCAAATATAGCGACAGCATAGAATATTAAGGGAATAATCTATAATATAAAAATGAATTGCAAAATGTGTTGGTAAGCGCATAACTCAACAACACCTGGACCAATTTGGCCAATTCGTTTTATTTAATGTACGTTGAAGTTCAAATATGGTTTTTACGGCGAGGAAAAATCTAATAATTGCCGGAAAAACCCTAAAAACAGCCCTTTTCTTTTTCCCATATAAACGTTTTCAAACTAAAACGAAGAGTCAATTTGTAATTTATTACCGCTGCATAAAGTTCAAATTCACGTGCGCGTTGATATTCTTCTTTGTTTGATGGCAGTTTTGATAGGTTTCCGGACCTCAAGTCTCAGTGCTGCCGCCCAGCCGGCTTCATGTCAGAAGAAACCCATTGATAATCCCTACTTAATATTATAAATTCGAAATTGTGTATGTATGTTCCGTTTTCACGCTAAAATGGCTGAACCAATTTTGTTGAATTTTAATATAGAGATACATATATTGGACCATGGAGACGGATATTTTTATTAAAATTAATATTATGATTTGTCCTCAATTTTTGCTATACCTGTAAAAGGTTGCTAAGTTGTAAGCACATAATGTATACCAAGTAAGACCATAAACTGTACACTTAGTTTGCAAATAAACATCTTTGAATCTTTGAATCTATAGGCTACCATAAGTTGTAAAAATTAAACTGGGAGGGATTGTAGGGAGGGTAGAAGTTTGTACGGCACAAATTTTCCTCTTGGAAGTAAGAACGCATGCGCTGATAATTGATTGCTGCGCATGTGCTATCGCATATCTGTCAGTACTGTCACGTCATACCTACATGTCATATTGTGCACGTTGATTAAATTGTTCGCATATCTACCTATCTATACTTATATTGTCCGTGTGGTGACGGATGGATACGGAATGTCACCACCCCATATCATCCTATGGGTGTCGTAAGAGTCGACAGAGGGAGGAAAACTTGATACAACCCCTATACCAACCCGTTTGGCCAGCGTGGTATAGTAGGCCAATTCCTTCTTTCAAAGGAGAGGCGTAGTCCAGCAGTGGACTGTTAAAGGCTGATGATGATGATACTTATTTATATTATAAAGCGGAAGAGTGTGTTTGTTTGTTTGTACGCGCTAATCTCAGGAACTAGCAGTCGGATTTAAAAAATTGTTATTGCCTATGATAGCCCAATTACTCCGAAAGGCTATAGGCTATATAAAATTACGCCACAAGTCTTAGGGGCCAGAAAAAATAATAAAATGGTCAAACGAGAAGGGGGAGGGTTGGGTCAAAGGCAAATAAAGGCTAAACGAACAGGATACAATCTATATGGGCTGACGACGCTGATTAATAATATGAAATTTATTTATTGATCCAAGATGGCGGACGGGAAATCAAAGATGGCGGATGGGAAATCAAAGATAGCGGATGGGAAAATTTTAAAAAATCAATATTGGTATCGTCTGCATTGTTAAAAGGAATGGGGAATCCAAATACAACATCTATTTCGTGATTCAAGATGGCGGATGGGAAATCAAAGATGGAGGATGGGAAAAATTTTAAAAATCAATATGCGTATCGTCTTTAATGATTTAAGGGATGGTGAATCCAAATGCAACATCTATTTCGTGATCAAAGATGGCGGATAGGGAATCAAAGATGGCGGACGGGATTTTTTTTTAAGTCGATATGGGTATCGTCTCCGATATTTAAGGAATGGGGAATTCAATATTATATAAAAATCTACGTTTGTTTGTTCATCATTTATAGACTCTGAAATGATAAGAGATTAAGTGCTAAGTCAATGGTAACTTTGGAAAAGGGGCTTGGAAAAAAGGGAATTAAATAAAAACTCTTTAAAAGGCGATACGAAGTTCGCTGGGTCAGCTAGTAATGGTATAAAAATACCTATGTATAGGTAGCTACTAACTACGATTTGATTTTTTAGTTCATGATACTGCCACTTGACGACAGATCATTTACCGACCTCGAGCGAGGCTAGAGTTACCTATCTTTAAACAGTATATTAATCTATGTGGGGTGGGCTCGCCTGGTTGACACTACAGTACACCATGAATCTGTCCTCGGTTCGTTTTAAGACTTGCAAGTTAAAGTGTTAGACTATAATTTCATTGTTAAGATTATTTATTAAGACTCAGTGTATTATAGTTAGTGTGTAGTCAATGCAGAAGAACCCAGATGCGCCCACATAGTGGGAACTCTTGAGTGTTTATTGCGGCCCACAATCAAGATACCCGTCTACATCATTTGTGGGATAAAATTATGCAATGAAACCTACAGACACGACGCGAGTGAGGGCGATCGTGCTGCTGCCGTTTTGACGAATCAGTTGATCTTTCAACTGCAACCGTGTTGTGCTGTCATAGTATCACTAATGATTGGGTTAGGATAAGTATTTCGTATTAAGAATCAACCGTTAAGTTTAAACTAGCTATTACGGGCTTTGTTTGAACCCCGTGTTCTGGTGTACTTTCTGTAATAGTGAGTACGTATTGATGAATTCACCATGAGTTTATTTGACACCACAACGATCAATCGATCAGAGAATAGAGATGACATCACTATGTTCTTTATAATGTCAGGGTCATGATGGGTTAGTCGATATTAGTACCAGCTTATAGAGCGAAGAGGAGGCCGAGACGGCGGTGATTGATGTAGATGAGGACTATCCTCATAGACTCAGTAAGTGCGTAACACTATCGGCAGGCTCTAATACTATTTCAGTAGCATTTGATACAATCACGGCAGGATCAGATACCCTTTGCATCAACTCGGACCATGAGCCAATTGACCACGAAGTTCAAATTCACGCTGAACAAGACACCCCATAACTGATAGGTACGTGAAGTTAGGCTTGACGTAGTGTAGGTTTAGTTTAGCTAGGCGTAGGTTTGACCATACCTGCGGTATGCTACATTATTACTTGCTTGATCATATTACGACATGTAAAAGATTGCTTGGTTCTTTAAATTGAACTGTTGCAAAAATTTGAAATAGATAAGCTGGTCCAAAGGGCTAGTGCCGCCCGGTCCAGGCTTATGAGTTATGTAATAGTTAAGCTGTTCAAAAGGGCAGTGCCGTCCGGTCCAGTAAGGCACGTACGAAATATACCTCTGGACAAACATTTTTGGAAAATATTGGTAAGCGGTGTAATTAAGACGTGTTTCTATCTGAAAAAAGGTAGTGTTATAGTAGAAATAATAAAGCAAGTTTAAATAAGAATATTTATTTTCAGGAGCATAATGAGGACGAAGAGTAAAAAAAATTGAATTTACTTCCCATAGAAGATCATGATATACCTAGTGTATCCGGAGCATCGGATGTGTCGACCATCAGTGAGAAGAAGGGTTCGAAAAGAGTCAAGTCACCAGGGGAGAGACAAAAAGTAACGCTGTCTATATTGAAGGAAGCTCGTCACAATATGATTAAATGCCCGGCTTAAGACGAGTTTGATGAAATCGGCAAATATGTTGCTTTTGAGTTACCGGCAAAAGGATTATTTTAGAGCTGAAAAACAAATACAAGATGTAATTTATTTCACTAAACTAAATGCAATGAAATGCGACTGTAATTCTTATAATAGTTATAAAATTCATCATCGTAATTGCGTAATTCCGCATAAAGCATATGAAATTCGCCATGCTTCTCTCTGCGTGTTAACATAGGGTGAATCTAGTATTTTCTTGTAGTATTAATCTTTTTACTGTCTTTTTCTTTCTTCCATTGTTTATACATATAGAATATAATTAGAACTTTGTGTAACCTAGTCAAATCCATTTTGGTTTAAACGTGCACACGTTGTGACACCTGGAAGCCACTATGCCTAGTGAACGAAGTCCAGTCACTAGTAGTTTAAGTGGGCGCGAGGCGTGTGCGAGGCGGATGCAGCGCGTGTGCTGGTTTAAGGCGGGCACAACGCGTGCACGGGTGCTTTGCGTGATCGGCGCGTGTCATCTGAATACGCCCTTACGGGGATAGTAGGTAATCGTGTAAGTACCATAATTTATAAAATTAGGATGTTTCTCAAAAACTCTAATCAAATCAGCTCTGGATAAATACCTCTGGTCAGTGCATCAACACTCCGCATCTGCAACCTCTGGTAGAACTCGGAGCAGAACAGCGTTCACGCCACAGCACACCGCGGTGCGTGCACCCTGTCGTAGTCGCTCTGTCGCTCTCGCTCACGCGTGGCCTCACGTGAAGTGTAGACGTGCTCGCCATAACTCCAACACACCACGCGGTCTCCAATCAGGGTTGACTAGCGCCAAACACGGCTTCCAAGCGCTTGTCGCATCACTCTTCAGGTCATCATTGGTAATGGCGGCCAAGCCAAGAGACCCATCACTCTCTTGCCAACCGTAGATGCCGAAGTCTCTTAGGGGGCGTTTATCCAACCGCTGCTGTCGGCGATACGCCAGGGTTATCGTGTCCAGGAGCCGTATTACAACCTTTTATAAAACTTGACAAGTTCCAGGCAGTTCAATTACCTGCCAGGTTTTGATTCGTATTATGATGTGTAAAAAGGTGACCGTCTTCAAGCTGGCTAGTTTAACGCTGACCGGTTTGTCACTTCAACACTTGAGAGTTAGTCGTTCAAAAACATGACTAACTCGTTTATCGGTAAGTATCGGTTTTAATTGTAATGTTTTAACCTGGGAAAATAAAGTCAAACTAATATTAAATGGACAATAATGTAATTACTTTAGCTGTACGTTATTATATCATGAATTTTAGATGGTGTAACGGATTTACTTGTCAGCACATAGAAATGAGTTCCATACAATTTCAGAACGTTACTTAAATTTTCTGACAGGCTGACGCGGGCAATTTGAAGTTTGTAGCGAAGTAAACTTTAATCATCATCATCATCAGCCTGCCGTAGTCCACTGCTGGATATAGGCCTCTCCAATGGCACGCCACTGAGCCCGATTTTCGGCTCTTCAGCTTCTTTTGTCCAGCCGCTGCCAGCCACTTTGCGTATATCGTCACTCCAAACTTTCCAAACTAACTCCAAACTTGAATACAACTTAATAATTTTAATTTTATTGTATAGGTACTCAATAATTATGGCGTACGTATTTTTACGATTTTCAATGGATTACTTACTTAAGTATACTATAATAATATATTACATTATTGCGATCGTGTATTTACAGCTTAGACGATAATACTCTAAGACGACGTCGCGTAACTTTCTCACAATTAGAAGTGATGTGGGAGTTTCTAGAACGCCACAGAGAATTAGCCATGGGCTATAATAAGTCAGCCCAAGCACGTGAGCACTCTAAGCGCCTTTGGATATCAATAGCCGAAGCGCTTAACTCCGAAGGAGAAGGCGTAATAAAAGATTGGAAAGGATGGTCTAACGTAAGAACTTTTTTGTCACAAATTTACAGTAAATATATTTACTTCATAATCTATTGTATACTAATTTACCTTAATTGCATTCCATTATAGTTGTATTCTGTAAAATACCAAAATTTATTTACAGTATTGGGTAGATTACAAAGCCAAATTAAAAAGGAGAGTCGCATTGATAAGGGCTTCACAGAATCGAACTGGTGGAGGGCCATCATTTATCCCTCCACTCAATGATGTAGAAAACAAATTTATGGGCCTTCTTGGCAGTGACTTTGGTGCTGGATTGCCCAACATTCAAGTCAATCCATTTCCAATTGTAAGTACAATTTAATATAGTTTACATAAGCATAGTCTGTCTCTTTTTCATTATTTTTAAGTATGTAGTTATTTGTTCATTTAGTCCATTTAGTGATGGATTAAGGATACACTGTCACTACTCCAACTCTACCTGAGGGTGTGGTAAATGGTGACTAAGGGAAAACTCATAGCAGATAACAGCACTGCAGGACAAGGAAAATACCAACTCGTCTGGCCAGCATGGTATAGCAATGTCCCTCCATATTTCTGGAGGAGACCAGTGCCCAGCAGTGGGACGTTTATGGCTTAGATTATATAAATACCATATATAAACATTTGTTTTATATAAGTTTATGGGTTGAAGAGGACAGTTGTTCACTAATATTTAATTTCTTTGTTTTCAGTTACCACATAACTCAGCCAACACATCCAATATTACTCCACCATTGCCTTCACTCACACCACCTTTACCTCCAGCATCACCAGCGGCACTCGGACAAGACGTCACCTATGAGAAGCTTCTGGAGGCGCTGGAGGCGAGGTACGGAGACGCGCACGTCGAACATGTGTATCGTGCTCAGCTGAAGGACAGGACGCAACGCACCGGAGAAACTCTGCAGCAGTGGGCTCTTGAGGTGGAAAAGCTGGTCAGGAAGGCATACCAGTCGTCTCCTGCGCTTATTGACGGGAACCTCGTACAGGCGTTTACGGATGGGATCCGGGACCTGGAGGTAAGAGCAGCAGTGAGGCTTGGGCACTTCAAGGACCTCAAGGACGCCTTAGCCCACGCTCTGGAGGTGGAAGCAGTGCGACGCGACGACCGAGGTCACCGCATCAGGGAAGTTGTGTCGTCACCTCGGTGCTACAACTGCGGAGAAAGAGGCCATATCCGCTTGAGCTGCCTAAAGCGTAGGCAGCCTGGTGACACCTTGTCTCCACTAAAGGGGTCGCCTGATGTGCCTGCCAGGCAGCGAGAGCAGGGAAACGAGTAGAAGCCAGGACTGCGGGGCGGGTGCTGGCTGCTAATGAAAGAGCCCCAAGTAATGCGACGGGAACAGCCTGATCATCGAAGGCGAAATTAACAGAACACCATGCAAGCTGACATTGGACATGGGTGCTTCTCGCACAGTCATCGGTTTCCATCTGGCAAGACGGGTTCTTCGGGGCTGCTTCAGGAACAATGAATGTGTGAATCTGAGAACAGCTACCGGTCAGCACATAACCGTCCGAGGTGAAATGGAGGTGGATCTGAAGCTAGGCAATAAAGTTTACCGTCACAAAGTCATCGTAGCCGATATAGTGGAAGACTGCATCCTGGGCCTAGACTTCATGCGGAAGTATCGCTGCGAGATCGATGTTAACCAGGGAGTGTTGAAGTGTGGCTCGGAAGAAGTCTTCATGGAAGGTGCAACTTCAGGAAAAGTGTACTGCCTGAAGAATGTCATTCTTCACCCGCGGTCGGAAACGGTTGTACCAGTTTGTCTACCAGGGAATTCTGGTCGAGGGAACCGCTGCGTACTAATCGAAGGCCTAGAAAAGAGGCCTCGTGGAAGATTGCACGAACCTTGGTAAGGGGTACCAAAGTTTTATCAGTACGCGCACTGAATGCAAGTGACAAGGAAGTGTCGCTCAAGAAAGGGACGGAATTGGGCACCTATGAAGGAGCGGTTTGGATGCGTAGATGTCAAGAGCAACCTACCAGCGCCAGGGTTCAGGGTGCACGATTCGACGTGTCTTCACTTTTGGAGGACTGCCAAAGTATCCTGTCAGAAGAACAGAAGACTAAGGCTAAGAAGATGTTAAACCGGTTCGCCGATATTTTCTCGACCAGTGATGCCGACATAGGGAAGACAGCACTAGTCCAGCACAAAATAAACACGGGAAGTGAAGCACCGATTCGCCAGCGACCAAGACGTGTGCCAGTGGCACGGGAACGTGAAGTGGAAGCTATGATCGACGGTATGGTGAAAGAAGGCGTAATCGAGCCATCGTCCAGCCCGTGGTGCTCTCCGGTGGTGTTAGTTAAGAAGAAGGATGGCAGCATGCGCTTCTGTGTAGACTACCGCCGATTAAATGACATCACGAAGAAGGACAGCTACCCACTGCCAAGGATCGATGACACACTGGATACGCTGTTGGGGATGAAGTGGTTTTCTACATTAGATATAAAAAGTGGCTACTGGCAGGTGGAAATAGATCCTCGAGACAAAGAGAAGACGGCATTCTCCACAGGCAAAGGATTGTGGCAATTTAACGTCATGCCCTTTGGATTGTGCAACGCTCCAGCTACTTTTGAGAGACTGATGGAGCGAGTGCTTATGGGACTGATTGGAGACGCTTGCCTGGTCTACTTGGATGACATCATCATCGTGGGGCGCACCTTCCAGGATCACCTTCGAAACTTGGAGCAAGTGCTGTCAAAGATACGAGGAGCTAATTTGAAGCTGAGTCCGAAGAAATGCGTGTTATTCAGACGGCAAGTGAACTTTCTAGGACATGTGTTTATAGTTATAGTTGGTCGTGGGTTTTTCGCACTTAGCCACTTATTTGGGCCATTGGGCGTATGTGGCGACTTCATTGACGCCGACTACTCATACCACCTTAGTTCCCACTGTTGCCAGATGGGGGGGATTCCCCCCAAATTTGGGGGTATTTTCAGACCGGGTTCTGCGGGGGGAAAAAATTGCCTTGGAGGATTTTTTTGAAAAAGTTTTATAACTGAACCCGACCAAATCACTCATTACTTAATTTGAACGCACGATCGAAACGCACACAAACACACACTAACACGACAATGCTGCGGCGCACGAGCACGAACGATGAGCGATGATAGCCGAGTTCCGTTCAGTCGCGGTCGGCCGTTCGGTCAGATAAACAAGTTTTTACCGCCACCAACCGCCACTGAGACTTGAGTGTACAACTTTGATAAAAAGCAGTGAGTACTCCTATGTGAATTTATTGTTGAAGATAATGGCACCGTCAAAACCAAATTATGTAAGAAGGTATAGAAAGGAGTGGGAAGTGACCCAATATTAAAAGGTTTGTAAGTCAGTACTACGAGTAATTATATATTATAGTAGTTATAACCTAAAAGAAATCATGTCTCACAATAGTTTATGTTTGTAGTTCTGAATAAGTTACCACTTGGACCAACGATTCAAACATCATGTATGTAATAAGTATATCAAACAGATATGAATATACTAATTGTAAGTTAAGATGTTTTATCATTATAATTGGGATTGGGTTTGTTTACACTTAAATTAATTTATCGTGTGGCATGGCATGGCATTAATTCATTTCAAAATCCCTTGGTTTTGTATTTTATGCGTTTTTGATGTGTATGTGTGTATGTGCTCAGCTTTAAGCTTGTGTGAATGTTATTGGTTTTTGGAAACACACGTGCACGATTTGAATGTGTACTCAAAACCTGAGTTCCCATCTTAATTTTTTTCCCATTTTCAGGGTGGCTTACAGTTTGCATCGGCGACGATACAAAAGCGTGGTGCAAGGCCTGCAAGTGCACGCTGATCGCCCACAAGAAGGATTTGGTAGAACACTCCAAAACGAAAAAACATGACCAATCTATAAAACGATCTAATATCGTTGGTCAGTCAAGAAAAAAGCCAGATTTTTTTGAAAAGCCCTTAAAAGAGCCACGAAAGGTTGCAGAATTAAAAATTGCTGCATATGTTGCTGAGCATTCAAGTATTAAATCTGTGGATCATCTTGGTATACTCATAAAAGATTTAGACCCAGCCTCTCCAGTTTTAAAAGATCTGAAGTTACATAGGTCGAAATGCACTGCTTTGATTAGAAATGTTATTTCTCCTTGTTTCTTGGAAGAATTATTGGAAGAAGTTGGAGACAGCCATCATTCAATAATCGTCGATGAAACCACTACTGTTGACACGAAAAAAGTAATGTGTATGATTATCAGATTTTTCAGCGAAAAACAGAATAAAATAATTACTCAGTTGTACAGGTTGATCGAAATAGAATCTGCAGATGCAACTTCATTAACTGATGTATTCAAAGTACAACTGATTGCGGATGGCCTCAACCCAGACAAACTTTTGGGTATAGGAGTCGACGGTGCCAACGTCATGGTTGGTGAACACCACTCCTTTTCCTCTATTTTGAAGGAAGGAAACCCTGAACTGATAACCATAAAGTGCGTTTGTTATTCGTTGCATTTGGCAGCTGAAAATGCATTCAAAACGCTTCCCCGGTTTCTGGATTTTCTTATTAAAGAATGCCACAACTGGTTTTCAAACAGTACAAAAAGACAGATTGAATACAAGGAAATATACAAGTTGCTATATGAAGGAAAAACACCGTTAAAAATAAACAAATTAGCTGGCACTAGATGGTTGTCCAGATACGAGGCTGTCATTAAAATTTTAGAGCAATGGGAAGGATTAAAACTACATTTTGACATGGCGAAGTCTAGAGAACGCTGTTATACTGCGGACCGATTGAGCACCATGCTTAAATGTAAGGCACATTTATTATACATGACTTTTCTTGGGACTTATCTCAAACCTATTACCATGGCAAATAAATTATTTCAAGCCACTGATGCAGACCCTTTGAAGTTGCTTGAAGAAATTAATAATTTATTGCTGACCTATTTAACCATTTTAATACCTCCAGCTCAACTGGAAAAAGCGGACAAACATAGTTTGTCTATGATTTTGAAAAGTACGTCATGGAATCGTCATACATGAATTTTGGGTATGCATTCAATGAAAAGTCAGAAGGTATAACAGATCACGAATTGAAAGATGTGAGGCAACGGTGCAAAGAATTCCTAATGGAAATCTGCAAGCAAATACAGAAGCGACTACCAACTAACATGAAATCTTTAGAAAATTGCAAGCTAATGAGCCCGAAAAATGCGACGTCTCAAATGAAACCCGACATTACAAATTTAGCCAAATCTTTTAAGAACGTCTGCAATGATGTGGACTCGGTGGTACAAGAGTGGAATGCTTTACATCGTACTACATGGAAATCCACACAAAACACCGAACAGTTCTGGGTAGAAGTGTACGGATTCAAAAATGCAGTCGGTGATAGAACTTACGGACTTGTCAGCAAATTAGCATTAGCGATTTTGTCTTTGCCTTTTTCGAACGCGGTTGTGGAGAGAGCCTTCTCGCAAGTTGCGATTATTAAAGATAAACTAAGAAACAGGTTAGCAATCAACACAGCCGAATCCATTTTGCGAATAAAATATTCAATTTCGGAAGGATGTATTAATTTTAATCCTAATTTAAAGATGCTCATGAGATTTAACTCTGAGAAAATGTATGGAACTGCAGACGACGCAAGTGAAGATGATCCAGTCATGGAAGCAATTGCTGAACTATTATAAATTTTATTTTATTGTATTTAAATAAATAAATATTTTTACAATTGCGGGGGGTTTTTTCTCAAAAAACTAACATTTTGGGGGGATTTCGGGTGAGATTTGGGGAGAATGCTAGATCATCATCTGGCAACACTGTTAGTTCCTTCCAGAAAGCCATTAGTTGGCTGGTGTCGTTTAAAGCTTCACTCATGGTTCTGGGGTTGTTCAGCAGCTTTGCCCGTTGATCGCTCACACTTGCACAGTGCAGAATGACGTGAGCGGGTGTTTCTTCGGTTTCCATGCAGCCCCTGCACAGTGGGCTGTCCGTAACGCCTATGTTGAATAGGTGCTTGTTGAGTGGACAGTGGCCGGTTATTATGCCCGTCAGATGCTTTAGTGTTTTCCTATTAGAATGCAGCAGCTTGTGTGAGAGTCGCTTGTTCAAGCAGGGGATAGCATCTTTTGTTTGTCTGCATTCTTTTATGTTTGCCCACTGTTTTTCGTGTTCATGTGCGGTTCTCTCGCGTAGCCACGTTTTGATTTGGCTTGCTGGTATCGGTACAATCGGCTCGGGTCCCATTATCATTGTGTCCGATCCTTGCCGTGCCAGTTGGTCTGCGGCGTCATTGCCTGCGGAGTTGCTGGCCTTTAATCCATTGCAGCGTAACCTGATTCTTCTCTGCAATCTTTTGCAGCTCTAGGTGGCATTCCATGATGAGGCCGCTGTTAAAGCAGTTGCTGCCGAGAGCTTGTAGTACAGAGGCACTGTCCGTGATAATGCGTATAGCCAGGTCACTTACGTTCCTAGACGCGATTGCTGTTGCGGCTCTTGTTATCCCAACACACTCGGCTTAGAATATGGTGTTATGGGTGCCAAGGGATGTTGAGATGTTGATATTTAAGTCATGGGAGAATACGCCCGCACCCGTCCCATACTTAGTTTTTGAGCCGTCTGTGTATACTCTGACTTCGTGTATACCAGAGCTGTCTTTGTGCTCCTCCTACAATTGGATGCGATATTTTTTGTCAAAGACAAAAGTTTTAGGGATGAGATCGCAAGCGGCCTCTAGCATCGGGATCTCTTTGGTTAAGGTCCCTTTTAGGCGTGCGTGAGTAATTCGATCATCCTTTCTCCATAGCCCGAGCTTGTCTAGACGGATTGCTGCAGCGCCAGCTTCCTGCTGGATCATTAGGTGCAGCGGTCTTAGGTCCAGTAGTATCTCCGAGGCGGCTGTTGGGGTGCTCTTCATGCAGCCTGTTGTGGCCAAGCAGGCTAGGCGTTGAAGGCTCTGTAGCTTTTTTGTGATTGTGCTTAGTTGCGTGCGTGGCCACGACAATATTGCACCATATGTAAGCATGGGGTGTATAATGGCAGTGTAGATACAGAGGGTAATTGATGGTTTGAGACCCCATTTTTTGCCTATGATTCTCCGACATTGCCAGAAGATTGTGCATGCTTTTGTTGTTTTTGTACTGATGTGCTTGCCCCAGTTTAGCTTATGGTCAAGTATTACGCCCAAGTACTTGACTTCATTCGATAGGGTAAGCTCCGTTCCAAAGTGTTTTGGTGTTTTGCACATATGGGTTTTCCTTTTGTTGGTGAAAAGTACTAGCTTCGTTTTGTTGGGGTTAAGCGTCAGTTCATGTTGATTGCACCATTCCTCCATGATTCTGATGGCTGCTTGCATCCGATTTCGGATCGTGTCTTCCGAGTCACCTTTGATCAGGATGGTGATGTCGTCTGCATAGCCGACCGTGAAGAATCGTCTGTCCTTTAAGTTCCGTAACAGATCGTCCACCACAATGTTCCACAACAGGGCTGAGAGTACACCTCCCTGAGGGCAGCCTTTTGCAACTATGCCCCTTGTGGTGGAGTTTACCGTGAATTGTATTGCCCTCTGTTTCAGCAGTTGATCAATCCAGCCACTAAGGGTTTGCTCAACTCCGAACTTTTCGAGGGCCCGGCTGATACTGTTGAACTTAGTTTTGTCGAAGGCACCTTCTATGTCAATGAAGGCCCCCAGTGTCATTAACTTGTTGGTAAGCGCTGTTTCAATGGTTCCCACAACGGAATGCAGCGCCGATTCAGTTGACCTGCCCCTTGCCCCTTCTGTAGGCGTGTTGATGTGGGTGTAGTGGATTGCGCAGTAATGCGCCCTCACGGAGGTATCGGTCCGTAAGTCTCTCCAGCGTTTTCAATAAGAAGGAGGTCAAGCTGATAGGACATGTGGTCTCGGAGAACGGTATTCAAACTGACCCGGATAAGATCATTGCCGTGAAGGAATGGCCAGTTCCAGAGAACAAAACTCAGGTCAGAGCATTCCTCGGATTATGCTCCTACTATCGACGGTTTGTGAAGAACTTTGCTGACATTGCTCGACCTCTTCATAAGCTCACCGAAGACAGAGTGCAGTTCTGTTGGAATGAGAGCTGTGACGTTGCATTCTAGAAGCTCAAGGAACATCTGTGTACTGCACCTATTCTAGGCTACCCTGACAATGAGCATGAATTCATAGTTGACACAGATGCCAGTAACACCGGAATTGGCGGCGTGCTGTCACAGAGGAAGGGTGACCAAGAAGTTGTTATAGCATACTGTGACGGCCGGTGTCATGCCAAGCTGTCATCACTACCGTTGCCAAGGACTTCTGACGTCTACACGACAAACTATCCGGTCATCAAACACAATAATTTATTAGCAAAGAGGTTTGAAGACTATTTTATTATTTGGAAATGAGTTTTTAGTTCGATGACGTATACACTCTGTCAAGTGTTCGCCAAATTCACCAGTCATTGACAACAAGGCGATGGCCGTGCGGATAACACATTCCGTTCACGTTCTGAAGGCGTGGGTTCAAATCCCCGTCATAACTGTTATGTGGATTATGGTTTTTATGAAATTTGGAAAATGTTTATAAATATTTGGCAAATATTTAAAAGATTATTTAAATATTTCGAGTAAAAATTAGAAAATTCTAGAAACTTCAGGAAGGAATGGAAAGGTTAAAAAGAGACAGGAGATGGAAACACAAATTTAAATATTTCGAATAAAGATTAGAAAATTCTAGAAACTTCAAGAAGGAATGGAAGGGTTAAAAAGAGACAGGAGATGGAAAAACAATTGAATAACGAAAAAACAGAAATTAGTAGATCTAGAACATTCTTAGGGGTATATAAGGCGGTGTAGACGCGCTAAGCGCCAGTTTAAGTTGAAAAGTGGTAAAGTGAAGAAGAAAAGGAAGAAAGAAGAAGTAGTAAAATAAAGTAAAAGTGAAAGTATAGTGCAGTAAAGTGCAGTGAAGAAGTGCAGTGAAGTGCAGTGAAAAGTGCACTGCAAAAGACGCTTGTGTTGGTGCTGTCCGCGTCGAAATTAAACGGCGCGTCGTGTGTGAAGTCGAATAAGGTGTCATCAGTGCTACTCGGTGTTTCCTTCCAATCCCGTTACCCCGTCCGTAACAATTGGTGTCAGAAGTGGGATTGGAAGGAAACACCGAGTGGGCCGAGACTTCGATGATCATCTCACGAAGCTAGAAAGTGTACTCAATAGATTGAAAAATGCAAATCTGAAGCTCAGTCTTAACCTTTTGACCGCCAGAGCAAAATCTCTTTGCCGTGCCCTCCACACCAAGCCACAAATTCAATGAAATAACCTTGAAAATACTAGGGAGTCCAAAACTTTATCGATAAACATAAGTGAGTTATAAATTTCGTCTGAAATTTTTGAATACACATAATTTATAACACAAAAAGAGTATTTATTTAACCTCATCTCCTACTGTAATAAAATTAAGACCAAATTTATAGCAACTATCAATAAAAAATCAACCTTTTAAGATACAAAAATACATATAAAAATGCAGCAAGTTCCAGCACTATTCTCTATCAGTTGACATGTATACATGCCAATGGCGCGGGCAACCATCCTTTTTTTATAATCTCTCGCTTCTGATTAGGGATGTAGCTGTATATTATAACTTATCGAGTTTATATGAACTAGGTATCATTGTGAAGTGTTTAGTTGTAATATCAAAATAATAACTAGGTATTTACAAAAAAAAAACAAAGAAAGTATCAATAACACATGGTAAAACGACTTCTTTTTTCCAGTCTGTAACTGCTAATCTTCGGATAGATTCACAGGACTTTTCCTGTTAAATAGCCGGTGTTATAGCGGTTTAACTAAGCTACTTTTAGGTCTATTCATTTTATAATAAAAAATAATTCGTAATCAGTATTTTATTTTCATCATCCAAACAACTATTATAATTAAATAAAGGTAATGGCATTAAAACTACATATTTATTTTCCAATCATTTACTTTAATCCTTGAATTATGTTTATAAATATTAATTATATGTGGGTACCTACTTAGATCAATTACCATATTTTGATAATATGACATAGGGACACAATATAATATATAAATATATAAATTCTATGATACAAATACAATTTGTATCATAGAAATATTTTAATAAAAGCACTAATTAGACTTAGTAGGTAAATTGTAGGACATTTTGAAAACTGCGAAATAGGTACAGATTTTTAGCGATATTTATACATTTTCTTAGTCTTAAAATAGTTAAATTGTAATTGTAAAATGTCACATGAAACTTAAAAATATAAAATATCAACAATCCTACTAATATTATAAATGTGAAAGTTTGTCAGAATGTATGGATGTATGTTTGTTATTCTTTCACGCAAAAACGGCTGGACCGATTTGGTTGAAATTTGGTATGTAGATATGTGATACCCTGGATTTACACATAGGCAACTTTTAACTTTTTATCAACATACCTACCACGTGAGCGAAGCTGCGGACAGCAGCTAGTCGTAAGTATATAATTATTACGTTCATTAACAGCCTTGTATTTGTAAAATGTCACATGAAACTTAAAATATAAAAAATCAACAATTGTATATAATTATTATGTTAATTAACAGCCTTGTATTTGTAAAATGTCACAGGAAACTTAAAAATGTAAAAAATCAACATTGTATATAATCATTATGCTCATTAACAGCCTTGTATTTGAAAATGTCGCATGAAACTCGAAAATATATAAAAAATCAACAATTGTACATAATCATTATACGCATTAACAGTCTTGGAATTATAAAATTTAAATATAATATCAATAAAAAAATCTCTAATGTTAACAGTAACCTACAAAAATATTTTCTAATTATCTACTGTACTGAGCTGTGATATTTTTAAAGCAGGGCGCAGCACACAAATTTACATTACATATGCTGCACATATACCGAGTCATCTTGCGTCTTTTTTCATTTGCACATGATTTACATCTTAGGTATTTTGTCATGATTGTGGGCATATGGTCTTTTGAGTTACCTGGTAATATACGCAAGGGATTTCTCGCGCTTTCCCTATTTCTAATGGGTCTCTCTAAAACATTGCTATTGTGATAACGTTCTATTATTTGCCGAATTACACACAACTGAAACTCAGCAAATTTTAAATTTGGGGTACCGTTTATCTTTTTATAACAATAATATGCATTTAAAAGGTGCATATCGAATATATGGAAAAATAGTTTTTTGAACCATTTTATGGTTTTTCTTATGCACTGCAGGGATGATAGCATCATATCTGCAGTGTCAACACTTCCCATATTTTTTGAATAATCTAAAATGGCTTTAGGCTTGATTACTGGCAATTCCGTACTTCTACAGATTCTTGTCGATGGTTCCATGCTATTATCATGTATAGTTGTTAGCATGTATATATATTTCTTGTCCTTCCATTTACAAGCCATAAGGGGACCAGAAAACTGAGTTTCCATTTCATGTAAATTTAGTTTTCTACCTAAATTAGGCATACCTTTTCTATTTTTTTTACGGTGCCGCAAGCATAAATTTTATTATCATGTAAATATTTAAATAATAATGGGCTTGTGTACCAATTGTCCACATATAAATGACGATTTGAGCCAAAAAAATCTTTCCATAAAGTGGAAACAACAGCTCCCCCAACGCCTAAATTCGCTGGATCGTTTATGTCTGTACTTGCACCGCAATAAACTATAAAATCTATAATCACTCCGGAATCTACATCACACAAAACGAACAATTTAATTCCAAATCGATTTCTTTTTTTCGGCATGTAATGTTTTATTGATAAGCGACCCTTGAATGGCACAATGCTTTCGTCAATGCATACATTTCTATGTGGTGTAATAACATTTTTAAATTTTTCCCTCGCGTGAGTTATACATGGTTGTATTTTGGACAATACAGAATTTTCTTCCTTTGGTCGGGAAAAATGTAACATACCAAGAATTGTAGAAAATCTATTTCTTGACATCAATTTTGAAAATATAGGAGAACTCAATAATATATCCGTAGACCAGTGTTCTTCTATAGATAAATGGCGGTTTCTGGTCATCAGCATCATAATTACAAAAAATATGTACATTTCTGGGACAGTTACATCATGCCATGCATGTAGTCGTGAATGCATTCGCAAATCAACATTTAAAAGAAAATAATTGTGGAATTTGTTTGTCATTTCAACAATAAATGACACGAAATCAGAGTCCATAAAATTCTGAAACATATCTAACTCAGTAACAATTTCAGCTGGGGTGAAATGTATACCACAGGGAAACTCTTCAAAAGCAGCAACTTCGGTTGTACGTCCTTCAGCAGTCCACTCAAAAATTTGCTCTGTCTCACAATTTCTGTTATGACGAGCTTGTCCAGAAGTTGAAGGCGTATCTTCAGGCAATTCTTGATGATCAGCAATCGTCGGCTGTAAAATAATAAATTTTTTTTTTATTTTAAGTTTAAAAGAAATAAAAAAACGATTAAAAACACTCTGCGTAAAAAAATAATTATATAAGTAATAAAAACAAATTAACTAGATAATTTTATTTTAAAGAACAATTATTAAGCTCATTTTAATAATTCTTTTTTTTCGTGATTGGTTGATTGAACCTAGCTATGACCTTTCAAAGGAAAATAATCCTAATCACTGATGTCATATAAGGTTGTGTATCATCGGATGGCACTATGGTGTCATATTACAAAGCAAAGTTTGTTCTATGAAATTTTAGCTATCCTACTCGCAACGCAAGCAAAATTTATTGTTCTTTCCCTGTTCTATAATTTTTATAAAAAGAAATTATAATTTATTTAATTAAACGATTAAATAAATTATAATTTTTATTATATACTTAAAATTTATATTTAAACACATCAATCAATCAATCAATCAGAATATTAAAAAATAGTTAACTTTAATAATTTGTAAATTATAATAATTTATTAACAATTCTAATAGCCGATTGTTCTTTGAATGAATATTTATTTATATTCAGTTAATATTTAGCCCTTGAGTAATTTTACGTAAGGAATTATTTTTGAAGTCTCATAAAATCTAAGCTGGTAATACTGAAACAAAAGTGTCAGTTCACCATAATATTATCGTTTGATGTTAAGGGAAGATAGGTACATGGTATTTGTTATTTCGGATTTTAACTTTATCGGAACATAAAAAGTTACAAATATTATATAGTCGAAGTTCAACTGTTTGACCCAAGTATATTAAGTTACCTACTGACTACAATACAACAAGTAAGTATAATCTTGACTATTATCATGTATTAATTGATATTAATCTAATTAAATTAAAAAAAATATAAAAGTCAGTGAATATTTTATAAATATTATATTGTTATCATTTCCTTTATTTATTTATTTTCTAATTGTATAAAAGATTTATTATTACCTATGTTTTTCGTTTATCTTTCAATCAAAATATTAGGACTAGCCTCTAAGTTCAAAAGTATAATGTAAGACAGATACATGATAGTTTTTAACGTCAGAAAAGTAACGAACATTTGCGCGTTGGACCTAACTATTGATGTACGACAAGAATAAACACGAATTTTTTTTAAAACAAATTTGTTTTAATTACAAAGTGTTGTGTACGTCTCTCATCAATTTGTCTGATTTCAGGTGTAAAAGATGTATGCCAAACGACCAGGATCCCCGTCCATACTGAGTGGATTTTTAAAGATGCGGTGTGTAGATAAAACCGAAGACACTAAAAGAGAAGCTGCTACACAAACGTTCGTCGAGCCGTATAAAGAAAAATCTGAAGTCGGTACACAAACGCACGTCGAGCCGTATGTTGGTCGTTTGGGAAATGATATATATTATGCCTCGGAAGCATTACCGAAGTTACAATATGAAAATAAACCTTCGGATGAACGAAATAAAATTTTTTCAAGGTTAATAGCATTCGAATTAGAGAGAGTACCAGAAGAGAATCGGACCAATTTATATGCTCATATCCTAAATTTAATAAGAATTTATAGAGGGGACGCCGATTTGACGGAAAGCATAGACACAGCTAGCTATTTTTATTGTAATCTGTGAATAACGCCGTGAGTAGTATATTTGTTACTTTTATTCTGTACTGCAATATGTCTAATATTTAATATACTGCTGTTTGTTATTCCTAATAAATAAAATAAAATAAAATAAAATAAAATAATTCCGGAATGTTCGTCGGTTCCAGTACCATTAAATATAAAATACAAGAAAATTGATTAAATTATTTTTGTAACGTATTGTATCGATAAATTAATGTGATGACAAGTAGGCACAGGTTCAAATTCAAATTCAAATCTTTATTGCAAACTAAGTGTACATTCGGTGGTATACATTGATGATGAACTTTAGACTTAGTGCCTTTGTCAGGCGTAGCAATGTGATATATTACCTAAATCATAAAGAATTTTGTTGTATTTACATTTACATATTTGTGAGCAAATTATATTATATTATTAAAGATTGTTTACATACTTATAGATATCTATATTACTTTTCAATTAAATACATTATAATATCAAACTAATTCTGTATTTGAATTCCATAGTTTTATATAATTTAAAATAGTTAGAGGAGAGTTTTTGGCATAATAATGTAGGTATCAGTAGGTATATATAATAATTGTATAATATAAGAAATAGATTAAAAATAGTATGGTTACCAAATAGAAATAATTATATTATAGTAGGTATCAGCAAATTATTTGAATTGAATAGTAATATATATCTAGTCCAGAATAGATATTGTCACAGTATATTTGATTAAACGGAATAATTATTTGGAAATAATATTATATCATTCACAATTATAAACATTCAACATTAAATTTTAACAATAAGTAATAAGTACACTTAGACTCAAAACAATATAAAATTTTCATAAACATGTCAAAATAATATTATAAGAATGTAAATTATTTCAATGTTTTTTTATTATTATTAATCTATCTATGAATGGATATCGTCATTTATTTAAAAAAAAATATACTACACTAGATACATTTTAATTTTTAAATGTCCAATTTTCAAATTATAATTTATTGGTTAGATAGGTATTCTGAAACGGAATAGTAACATTTTTCGTTTAATAACTGTTTTAGATTTTTTATAAATAACCTTTCTATTTTTTCATTTCTTATGTTCGGGGGTAATTTATTGAATAATTTAATTCCCATAAAGTATGGATTTTGGTTTAGCATTTTAGTTTTAGAGCACGGCAAATACAGTCTATCTTTATGACGTGTATTTATGTTGTGTATGTCTTTTATTTTCATAAACAGTTCAGTATGCTTGTGAACAAATGTGCATATATCTAATATGTATATGGACGGTAATGTTAATATATTAAACTTTTTAAAATAAGGTTTACAACTTTGTGTATTGTCTACTTGTGCTAAAATCCGGATACATTTTTTTTGTATTATAAAAAGTTCCTCAACATTGACACTATTGCCCCAAAGCATGATACCATACCTTAGCCAAGAGAATGCATAAGCGTAATATGCTGATAGCGCTGTTTGTGTGTCTGTGCTTTGTTTAATTTGGAAGAGTGCGTAAATGAATTTCGATAATTTGGATTTGACTTGTTCTATGTGAGTTTTCCAATTTATGTGCGTGTCTATGTTTATACCTAATAATTTAAATGTGTTAACTTCTTCAAGTTGTGTGTTCTGATAAGTTATGTGTAGATCTAAGGGTGACTTCTTGTACGATCTGAATTGCATGATCTTGGTTTTAGTCGCGTTTATTTCCATGTTGTGCTCTTGAAGCCATTGGGTAATAGTTTGGAGAGTATTTTGTAGTTGGTTGTTATAGTTTAAGTTGTCACATTGGATGAGAATTGAGACATCGTCAGCAAATAGAACTGGTAGGTTGATATCTGGGTCTAAACATTTTGGCAAGTCATTAATGTATATCAGGAATAGTATACATCCCAAAACGCTGCCCTGAGGGATGGAGCATGAAAGATGTTTTACTTGAGACCTAACTGATTTTATTTCTGTCATTTCTTCATTTATATGTTCTATTTGGACTATTTGCGTTCTGTTGCTTAAGTATGACTTAAACCATGAGTAGGCAGGCCCTCTGACTCCACAGCCATTCAGTTTCATTAAAAGTATGTCATAATGTCATATAGTACTTTGTCATACGCTTTAGACATATCAAGTAACAATCCTATGGCGTGATTTTTATCATTTAAGTATTGGAGCGCTCTTTGTATGTACTTATACACCGCTAGAGTGGTTAATCTAAATTTTCTGAACCCATTTTGGCTATCGTCTAATATGTGATATTTTTCTAAAAATGCGTAAAGTCGGTTAAACATTGCTTTTTCAAATATTTTTGAAAACGTGGGTAATAGCGCAATAGGTCTATAGTTACTAGGCACTAAGGTATCCACTTTTTTATGTATGGGCTTAATCAGTGAAATTTTTAATAAATCTGGAAAGTGTCCGTCTTGGAAACTTTGGTTAATTAATACGGTCAATGGAGTAGAAAGTTCAGTTGTGCATTTTTTCAGTAATATAGGCGGTATTTCATCTATACCGTAGCTGTGTTTGTTTTTGGTTAAATTTATGATCCTTACGATTTCCTTTTGGCTTACTGGCGGCAGGTACATGGAACATACTGGCGGGTTTACAACACTTCGGCCAATGGGTTTATTTGAATATGTATGATTAGGGTTGTGACCTACTGTGGCAAAATAATCATTAAATGTGTTAGCTACCTTTTTCGGGCATTTGATGATGCTGTTATTAATTTTTAAAGATATGTTTTCCTGCTTTTTATTTTTTAGCTTGCCTGTTTTTGTGTTAATGACTTTCCACATAGTTTTTATTTTATTATCTGAGTTTTTCATTTGCCTTATGTATTCGTTTTTTTTTGCAATTTTAACTGATCGTTTTAGAATATTTGTATATGTTGTGTAGTATTTCTTTATAGTAATGTCTTTAGTTTCATTTAGGATAGTTTTTAAAATTCTTTTGTGTTTGCATGATTTCTTTAGACCACTTGTGAGCCATCCCTTTTTGGGTTTATTTGATTCCTACATTACAGGCCGCTGGCCAGCAAGCCGGAAAACTTATTGGTCACAGTAGGTTAGTTGTGTATGTTGTCTATTGTCTCAACACATGAGCTTCGACGCAAGTTTGCCGGCTCGCTGGCATGAGCTTCGACGCGAGTTTGCCAGCTTGCTGGCCAGCGGCCTGCATATGTAGGAACCTGTGCCTACTAATCGTCATCACATTAATTTATCGATATCAATATAATTAATTACTTATTTATGATTATTTTGTGTAAGATTAGGTGCCTTTATTATTGTATTAAGTACATTTGTTGATTATTGAATAGGTATGTTAATTATTAAATTACTTGACTATTATTTAGGTTAATTTTTATACATACATACATACATATCGTCACGCCTTTTATCCCCGAAGGGGTAGGCAGAGGTGTATTTCTACACCCACTTTTCGCCAGATATACTTTAGTCCCACGTAATAAGGGGCGAGCCTATTGCCGTACCGGGCACATTTCCAGACTCCGTGCTGCTACTGAGAATTTCGTGACAGAAAAACCCAATAACACTGCCCGACCCAGGAATCGAACCCGGGACCTCCCGATCCAACGCGCACATTTATGCCGCGAGACCAACGAGGCAGTCGTATAGGGTTTGATGTCGAGTTTTCCGTCTCTACGCAAATATGGTATTTGCATCGTGTTATCCCTTAGTCGCCTTTTACGACACCCACGGGAAGATATTTTATTTGTATTCTATGCCGTCAACCACACGGCTCAAATTTATTTATTAATTTTTATATTTGTTGATTATTAATTACCTATGTAAATTATTATATTTGTTGATTAGATACGTAATATTTAAATAGGCACCGGTACATTAGGTACATAGGCCGGCGTGCCAGTTAACTTGTTATTGGTACCTAGGTGTTGATTATGTCAACGTATGTCGGTATGTACAAAAGTTTACAATTAAAATAATAATACAATGTAGTGTGTGTTTCTTTTATTTAATCCTATAATGACAACTAAATCCTACTAAGTAATATTATATACATATAAACGCGAAAGTTTGTTACCTACTCTTCCACGCGAAAACTACCGAACGGATTTTAATTTTTTTTTTTTTTTTTAAGGTTAACCAACGATTGTTTACACTATACATATCGTTTTACTTGCTAAAAACATTAACATGTGTAACAACCACTTACAGGCTAACACGACATGCTCAAAAAACGGTTATTGATTATAAGTATTATAACATATTATTTAAATAATGAATTATATAATATAACAACATATGATTACTTAAATGAAAATTAATATTAAATAAAATCTTATCAAATAAACAATAAATTGAACAACAATAATCTACCCACACACTAAACAATAAATAAATTAGAAATTTTAGAAATGATTACAAATAACAGTTTATTTTTTAAATATCATTTTGCATTTTATATACAATACATTTTATACAATACACACTATTAATTCATTTAATTTAAATTTTGCAGTCATTTGTATATTATAAAAGTTTTTGGCCTTGGAATAATTTTACAAATTTACCAATGCTGTCTTGGTGTATATCTACTAAGTCGCTGTATTCATTGACTATCCTACAAAACCTTGGTACTGGTGAGTTTGCACCAAGCACAGATCTGCGCAATGGTGGACATAATGGTGTTATGGCATGCCTGGGATATCTAGAGGGCACTCGAAACCTTATTAGTTGCAACAAGCCTGGGCAGTCTATTTTATTTTGAACCAGTTTGACCAAAAATAGAGCATCAGCGAGATCTCTGCGGGTAGACAAAGGGTGTACTTTGAAATGCTGCAGCCGAGTTCTATAAGATGGTAATTTTTTACATTTGCCTTCAGAGAACGCTAAGTGCCACACAAAACGTTTCTGTACACGTTCTAGCCGTAACATGTGAGTAGCGTAGTGAGGCCTCCATACAACGCTGCAATACTCCAACACACTTCGCACCAGACTGTTGTATAGCAGTATCTTAGTGCTGCTATTTCGAAAACCTTTCGTATTCCTAAGTATAAACCCTAGCATTCTTGAGGCCTTTTTGATGACATGATCTATATGAGGTACAAAGGTAATTTTCCTATCAAACAGTACCCCTAAATCTCTTATTATTTCCTCTTCCTGAATCTTGCTTTGATTTATAAAATATTCGGTATTAATATACTTAGTTTTTCTGGTGAATTTAACATGATAACATTTCTTATTATTAAGTTGCATTTTGTTATTATTGCACCATCTAATCAGCTGGTTAAGATCGTCTTGTAAGAGGTCGCTGTCTTTAGGTGATTCAATTGTTCGGGCAAACTTTAAATCATCCGCATATAAATAGGTTTCTGAAAAATTAAAACATTGCGGGAGGTCGTTAATAAATATGTTGAACAAAATTGGCGCCAAGTGTGAACCTTGGGGGGCACCAGACATAATTCTCTGTGTCGCAGAACGGAAGCCATTTACAACGACGTAGAACTCGCGTTCACTTAGGTACGACTTGAACCACTCCAGAAAAGGCCCTGTTATGCCGTAAGCTGCCAGTTTATGCAAAAGTATAGAGTGCGGCATTTTGTCAAAAGCCTTGCTGATGTCGGTGTATATGACGTCATATTGTTTTCCCCTGTCCACAGCCTGTATAAGAGCCTCAGTAAATGTTACTAAATTGGTAGATGTTGATCGTGACGCTACAAAACCATGTTGGCTAACACTAATGTACATTTTAAAATATTGTTAAATGAAACGTAATTAAGCAGTAATATAGCTTAGTTAACAGAATTACACTATAAATCTACATATCAAAGTTGTGGTCAACAGCTAGTACTTAAGTAAGTATAACCATTGAAACTCATCGTATAACCAATCCGTGGTCGCTCTGTATTTACACGAACCGAATTGTCAACTTCTTTGTTTTGAAATAACATTTAAATAAATATTATTCGGAATACTTTAAAGGTACTTAATCTATTAGTAGTAACTAAGTTAATTTATCTAGTAGGCGTTAAGTACCTACTTACTATTTAGAACGTTATAAAAGAATCGTAAATACTTTGGTACATTTTAAAGTTTGTACGTTACAAAATAAGTATCACAATAATGTACTTACTATTAAAACACATGACATTAAATTAAAATTAACTTACCTCAAGATCGTTTTCATTTACTGATTCCGAATCAGAAAACTCATCATCTTCAGTGCCTTCTAGAATGCGCAAGAGTTCTTCTGTACTAAATACTTCTGCACTCGCCATTTTTCCAATTATAATATACTAAGTAAGTAGATCAAATATTATAAGCATAAATAATATTTTAAAGTATTTTTTTTAAATACCCCCGCACTAAAAACACAGCACGCGCTCACGACGTCACGAGTCCAACATCAATACATGTCAATGGCGCAGAAGGGATTGCAAATCAGTACTGTGCTAGGGATGCGCATGATCGGCGAAAAAGGAATTTCGACAATACTGAAAATATGCTATTATATTAAAGAAATTTCAGTTTAAAATATAGTATATTTACCATTTTTCTCACTGACTAAGCTTATATATATTTTTTAATAGCTATTACAAAAATTAAGCGAATTTGAGTCATTGATCTAAAAATTTAATTAAATTACTGAAATATTACACTACATCACTAGCAGGCATGTATACATGCCATTGGCGCGAGCATATGCTTTTTTAGCCAATATTTAAGATGTTTTTATCAATTAAATATTTGAATAACTATTTTGCAATTTTGTTCACTGTGTACAATTATGTAATAATTGGGAATTCAGTTCTTAAGATATATCAATAAAACACGTTAAAGTAATGATTTAATATGTTTATTTTGTATTTTTCTATGATCTGTTTCTTGGCATCTATAGATGTCGGTGGCGCACAGGGCACGCTTGCGTATGACATCAATACATGCCATTGGCGTTCAAAAGGTTAAAAAATGTTCATTTTTCAAGCGACAAGTGAACTACTTGGGTCATCTCGTCTCTGAAAATGGCATCGAGAAGGACCCTGCCAAAATTTCGGCGGTTAAAGATTGGCCCATGCCTAAGGACAAGACGCAAGTGCGCTCATTTATGGGGCTTTGCTCTTATTACAGGCGTTTTGTGAAGAATTTCTCGAGCATCGCAAAACACTTACATGAGCTGTCGGAGCAAAAACGACCATTTAATTGGGATGAAAAAAGTCAAACTGCTTTCGAAGAGTTGAAGACGCGTCTATGTGAAGCGCCAATTCTTGCATATCCCGACGTCAATGGAGAATTCATTGTTGACACAGACGCAAGCAATGTGGGTATTGGTGGAACTCTTTCCCAGAGACAAGGAGATCAGGAGGAGGCTGTTATTGCCTACTTTAGAAAATCGCTGTCTAAACCTGAAAGGAACTACTGTACCACTCGAAAAGAACTTCTAGCAGTAGTGAAAACTCTCCAGCATTTTAAAAAGTACTTGATCGGAAGAAAATTCCGGATCCGGACGGACCACGCAGCGCCTAAATGGCTTTTACAGTTTAAAAATTGTGAGGGTCAGGTAGCTCGATGGATAGAACAACTTCAAGAATACGATTTCGAAGTTGAGCATCGTGGCGGAAAATCTCACGGTAATGCTGATGCCTTATCAAGACGTCCCTGTGATAAGAGCTGCAAACATTGCGTGCGACAAGAAGGAAAAGAAGAAGCTGCCGTCAAGGTCATTAGAACGGATACCATCGACGGGCGATGTAACAAGGAGTTGATTATTAAATTGCAGGAAGAAGATAAAGATTTGAAACCGATAGTGGAGCGGCTAAAAAATAACTCTCTTCGGCCAGAATGGAGTGAGGTGGCTGATACTAGTACCGTGACGAAAAGTACTTCACGAAGTGGCCTGAAGTGTTTGCAATCCCAAATCAAGAAGCTATCACAGTGGCCGACCTTTTTGTCGATTCGGGGTACCCTTGGAAATCCACAGCGATCAAGGCCGGAACTTCGAATCCGAGGTGTTCAAGGAGACTTGTCGCGTGATGGGTGCACATAAAACCAGAACCACGGCTTATCACCCGCAATCAGATGGCATGGTTGAACGATTTAACCAATCACTGAAAAGGTACCTGGCGAAGGTCGTGGAGAGCAAACAAAGACATTGGGACAAGCACATCCAACCATTCCTTCTGTCATATCGCAGTGCGGTCCACGAAACCACAGGAGTAACACCAGCTTTTGCCAATTTCGGCAGAGAATTACGTTTACCAGCAGACTTAATCACCGGTATTCCGCCAGAATCTCCACGTAATATAACGGATTACGCGACCGAGCTACGCAACAAGATGAACGATGTATATGAGCTCATCAGGGAGTCAGGACAACAGATGTCTGAGAAGATGAAGACTCGCTACGATCGGAAGGCGAACAACAAAGGCATCGATGAGGGATCATTGGTGTGGCTTCATAACCCAGTACGAAGCAAAGGTAAATCGCCTAAGTTACAAGCCAGATGGGACGGGCCATATCGCATAATTACCAGGATGAACGACGTCACCTATCGAATCCAGAAGGGACCGCGAGGTGCACCGAAGATAGTTCATGTGGACCGGTTGGCTCGTTACTATGGGTCCAACGATGTTCGAGACGAACACGTTTAAGAGGGAGGCCGTGTTACGAATGGCGATTTAATTGAAAACAACGCCATCTATCCGAGACGGATAGAACTAGAAGAGATTTGGCGTATCGGTGGTTTAAGGGTAATTCATCTACTCTGTGTAATAGATGGCGTTGCCGTTGATTACTAGAATAATGCCAGAACTGTAGAATGTTTCGATTGTTGCCAGAACATTGTCGTTATGTGTTCCGGCTGGTATAAATACCGCGCAAGCGCGCGAGACAGACACAGTTACAATTGAATATCGGAGCGATAATCATCAAGCGAAGGAAGTAAGTCGGAAGTGTTTAGTGGTGTTTCTAGTGGTGTGAATAGTGAGTTTTATTAGTGTTGAAAAATTAAGTGTATGTATCTAGTATTATTATGTTAGTGAATGTTAGTGCAGTTTTTCTGGCATAGTGTTTATAATTTATCACCAAAACCCAGCTCGTATCAATATTATAATAAATGTAGAATCAATTTTCCTTCCCATTACATCAGATATAGAAAGAAATACATACCAAGTAACCATATAGACTCAGTTTCACAAATTTGCTCTAAATGTTGCTTGAGCGGATGGTTCAACCAAATAAATGAATCATGGGTACTGCCTCCATAACCAGCATCAACACTTATTATTTCCATGTCTGCATTACTAATCTAAAAAAAAATATTTTTGTTTCAGATTATTGTCACAGTCAATACTTACTAAGTTTTTGAAGATTAGTTTATATTTTGTTAAGTTTAATTGTGTAGTTTTAAAACAAGTTTATATTTTTGTTAATAAAACAATTAATACTCACTAGTTGTACATTATTGAATGGTAATGCTTCCTACAAAAGTATCTTTCTTCATGTTCAGTTGGTCTAATTATTGCTACATGTGTGCAGTTTATGCATCCCAGCGTGCCGGGCATACCAAAGTTACTGAAAAAGCTAAAAATTTAATTGGCATTTAATTACACTAAGATATGCAGTAAGATACCTAGGTAGGTACTAATGTTAGTTTTTATATAGATTTTAATAAGTATAATACTTAATTCAACTTTTATACCTCACAACATTTGCTCTGCACTCTTGAGGTGTTTGAGGGAATTTGATGTACTTTGACTGTATTTCAGGCAGATTCAATACTTTATTGGGTTATTTGTTTACTGTTGAAACAGTAGGTTGGAATATAGAATGTGATTAAATATCCCCAGCTGGCCGCTGGTATGAGCCTGTAGCATAAAATGATTATGCTACCAACATATAAAATAGAAACATCTTAAATTAAAACACTGCATATGTATCAGTATTGTGCCAATGAGTTACCAAATAGCGACAGATGAGCGTTGTTATGATTTTAAGATATATTTCTACTAACCTTTGTTTCTACGGACAAATCCGTAGCTTTTGTTGGTTCAGACATATGAGGCCTTATTCTTCATATTTCTTACTAATGCCTTAGTAAGGCGATATCTTGCAATGAATTCTTGTTCGGACATAATTATTAAAAGGATCGCTCTCGTCACGAACGTCGTCTTTGCTTGTTTTCATTTTCAGCATTTTGCTGAGCAGCGTCAGCTTCCAAAAACTCAAATAACACTAATTCGTCGTCACACATATTAAATATTATCTAAAAATGTTCTTAAATTCACAAATAGAGATGATAAATATAGTAGCAATTCAGAAAAAGTTACTCCGACTCAGCGTAAACTGAATGATTTGTATTGTTTACAAAATGGCGTCCCAAACATGAAACGAAATGTCATATGAAAGCTCGTAATACGGCATTTGCCAGACAATATACGGTCAGATGTCACGTGACCACTGACTGGCTGGCGTTTGTATGTTCGTAATACGAAATCGCAAGGCAGCTCTCTTTACGGCGTAAATTGGCTGGAATTAAGAGATTGTAATACGGCCCCAGACTCCATTATAATAAAAACACGTAATATTACTTGGTTTATTTTCAGACGATTTCTAGCACAGAATTGAATTAAAATGCGAGCTACAGTCCTTTTTATAAACTCACCGTCATTACACTTAATGTTTAACAACTGCCACTTCCTTTTCAACATATAATTGAAATTACTGTACAATTAATTATAAACTAATAAAAAATCGACATTAATATTGTAATGAATTTTGCACAACACCAAATGATTTATTTTACACGAATAACAAATTTATTTTACTAACCAAACGCTGCTTTACAACATTGTCAACAGATGGCGCTATGAACAGGATGCAAATATAAACGCATGTTATTTATTACCGTAAAAATAAGTGTCAGAATAATGTTTTTTAATACTAATTGATTTTACTTTGAAAGTTTCTGGAGTTATCTTAATAACTAAGAGATAAATTAAATACCCAATCTTTATAAAACAGTTAAGCAGCCAATACAGTGTCTAATATTGTAAAGTAGTGAAGTTCTGTGTTCACAAATAGTTATTTAAATATAAATCTTAAATATTATTAATATTTTCGTAACAATATAATCATTATATATTAATTTGCGCCCATATACATGTATACTGCCCTCATGAAGTAAAGTTCTTCAGCATCTTGTGTTCATTGTCAATTTTCTTTTAAAATATAAAACTACTGCTTGAATTTGTCTCGAATTCTACAAGTTTAGCTGCAACAAAAACGTGAGATCATAAACATGGAGACAACGACAAGTTCAACCAATAAGTTTCATACAAGTTTTTAACACGTATTTACAACAAGTTCCACACAAGTTTTGTATAGGTACAACTAATTCTATTCATGTGTATAGTTGCATCAAGTTCTGTATACAACGTGTTTTATACATATATGTGAGAAAACATTGACAAAAATGGTTAAATACATATACAATACCTTGGTGAAAACGAAGGGTTACTGGCGAATGTTAGCTCTTACCTCTTCTATTTTTGAGAAAAATAGGAAAATATCAGTATCGCATTTGAGGTAATAAAACTTCTGTTTCTCAAGCTGGAAAGAAGTTGACTATTTTTTTTCGTACATATTATTTAATATCGTCCACATCTCGGCAGTCTTAGTGGCAGTAAGTAGATGTGTCATTATACTTTGTTCAATATGGTAAACAATCCAACCTTGCGCCTTACTATCTTTTGAAATCCAATCCTGGTACTCCGCCGGTTTATCTTTGCCGGGTTTGAGTATGGAACCATCCACGATCTCAAATAGGCCTTTGGCCTTTAGAATAACCATCATCTGAAATATCCAGGTGCACCAGGATATTTCAGATGATGGTTATTGAGGTTAGATGGTTATTGAGGTGGAGTAAGATATATCCAGGTGCACCAGGATATTTCAGATGATGGTTATTGAGGTTAGATGGTTATTGAGGTGGAGTAAGATAGGGGAGAGCCCCGTGGGATCTCCACCTTGTCGTGGTGACGGGGCTCAGTAACCGTGGGTTTGAGGTACACCCACGGTGAAGCTAAGCGGGATCCCGGGAGGGGACGCTCCACGTGGGCTTGGATGAGGCCTGCGTAGGATGCATAGATTATACACTTATACTGGTATAGATAAGCCACTCACAGTTCGAAATTGAAGTTCTATAGGCATCCTCGACCACTAGATGGCGTACAAATCAATTTTATTTTACTCCGATCGTATAGTCCGGCGTTAGTAGTGGATTGATTTTTCAAAATGAAATAAATGTTTAATTTCAGTGTTAAAAAATAAGTAAATGACAACTATTATGTAAAATATGCAATTTAAAAGTAAAAAGAATATAAAAATCACAAAAAGTAATTTCTATCTAAGCGTGGTTTCGAACCACGAACTTCTAAGATACGGGCCCAGCACTATTCCACTGCGCCACGCAGATTTTATCTAAGATGGCGAAATTACCGTTCAGTTATCGCTACAGATATTTCTAGATATAAAAAAAAGCTAAAATGACATTCCCCCGGCGCTAGATGGCGTTTGTTGGTATGTATAATTTTTTATTACGGGACTGTAGGGAAGTTTCATAGGCCTGGTAGGATGCGTCCAAAGTGCGGGTGCGGGGGACAGTTCTGTCTGTCCCTGGCAGTCGAGTGCGGTCGCAGGAGGAGAGGCATGTCGGTGTATCGTTGCCGTGCGCCCTATTTCTCGCGACCAAATGGGGGCGCACCATTGTTGCGTTGCGGTGGGGCCGCAGAGGAAGAGGAGATGCGGTGTTGCGTTGCCGTCCTCCCTATCCTCTGCGGCCGCTTGGTGTTATGGCGGCGTAGCCCAACACCTTCATCCGCCGACAAGGGAGTTTCGTTCGGGGCCCGCCTGACCATCTGGCGGGCCAATACCCGTCGGGGGGTAGCGAGGAATGCTTCGGTGAAACCCTACCCCCTCCGACACATGGGTACATGAGAAGCACGGGTTGGTTTTTAGTCAGTAAGAGTCTGACAGTCCCCTTCGTACTTCCTCCCCAGGGCGGAGGGACTCCATGAGGATTTGTCAACACGAAAACAAAAAAAAAAAATAGGCTATTTCCACCTCAAAAATTATGCTGGCTAGTGTAGTTACTAAAAAAAATCTTTATCAACTTTCTTCTATAGCCTCTCCACACCCCTGGTGATACTACAATAATATTATTTACACTAAAATTATCAATAAAATCATCAACATAATTTGTCAACTTTGCAAATCATTACTTTTTTGATATACGAGTAACTCCACATTTTTTCTAGCTGGCAATTTCTTAACATTGTAATGTTGGTAACACATATTATATCTAATTTGTGGTTGGTGCGATTGATTGAGTGCTCTTTCTTCCTCGAGCATTGTTAAGATTAAAATGCCAAAAATGTTGCTAACGGGGTTTTCAATCTGGGTTGCGGAAAAATTTAAATTATTTTTTCCCTGACATTGCTGCAGAAATAATAGCGAAAGCTAGCATCAAATAATAGCGAATTTTTGTGTTTAGGGCGATTCTGTCTATCCCAACGAGTGTTAGCTCCTAATACCGATATTGAATGCGGAAGAACGAACCCCCGAAGCCTTATACACCACGCCATATAAAAGCACGTAATTGTTCAGAACGGTGCATCGTCATTTTGAAAGGACGATTTGGATGCATGTCAAAAAAACGTACTTTAGAGTGCATTTCCGAAAAGGCAGGTAAAATTGTAAATGCCTGCGCCGTTCTACGCAATATGTGCACGGTCGCCAATGTTGAGCTACTGCACTTTACAATAGATGAAGATACAACGACTACAAATGAAATTACGTATCCAGTAGCCTCGGCGGATTAAACAAGGGCATGAGAAATGCGCAGTAATGTCATTCAAAGAATATCAATGTAATCTTACCCATTTAAACCTACCTTATAACATTATTTTTTTTTTATAATTTAAATACTATCCGTGTGGTGATAGAATAAGAATACAGAGTGTCACCACCCCATTTAATCCATGAGGCAACTAAGGGAACACACCAAATTTTATAACAACTCGTCTAGTAAGCGTGGTATAGTAGGCCAAAACCTCCGTAAGGAGAAGCTAAAGTCGAGCAGTGGACCGGAAAACGTTGTTGATGTAAATTAGAAAATAATAGTTTCAGGTCTAAATGTGTTAATACATTTATTGAATAAGTAATTACAAAGAAAAATAAAAATTATATAAAAAACAAGCAATGCTTCTATTCTTTATTTTGCATTGTAGCCCATGTGTCGAAAAATATAAGCGCGACGTCGGCAAGCCTACCAATTTGGCGGGCAAGCTCAGCTTGAGCATCCGCCTGTCGCTCCAATGCCACTATCATTTTTTCTTCGGCGGTGTCTACAAGAAAAAGTATAACATAATTATATGATCACAAGTTTGATTAATATCATCATGCAAAGAGACTTGTATAGACCAGACTACTTTTGTTATAGGATAACTTTATAAGATGTTCTTCTCTTTGAGATGCCAAGGTAAGATAGCAATCGATCCGTGAAAAACTGGTATTCAGCCAAATGTGAATGGATTAGTGAAAAAAATGATCTCACCATTATGAGCCTTCAGCCTTTTCGGTGGTGGCGCTTCGGCGGCAGGTGTAGGAGTGGCAGGATTGGGTTCCTCCTTAAGCACTGGAGATGAATGTGCGAGAAGGTCCAGTTAAGAGTCGCGGCCAGCCTCATGGCCTTCAATTACGACAATGATATCCTCTGCAGGCTGACTTCCCTCTACGCTCCCGTCCTCGAGTGGGTCTAGGACATTAAGCTCGCTTATAGTTGTGGCTCCCATTAATTCTATCAGGTCCTTCTCCGTTTCGTTTAATATAATCCCGATAGGAGACCCTCTTTCAGTGCCACAAGTATGGCGGGCAATATTGGCTGCCTTGTTTTTCACATCGGATTTCCAATCCTGCCACGACTGAAAAACATAATATAATTTTAGTTTGTTAGATAGGTATGTTAACATCCAAACTCTTACAAAACTGGATGTATGTAGGTATGGTATACTAAGCTTTTTAACTTACTCTTAGCCATTTACTGGGGCTTTTAGTAGCTACCGATCCTTGGCTATTTAGTAAATTCGCCATCTCTTGCAAGAGCCTGTTCCGGCTCCTGGATGCATCAGGCCCATTAAATCTACCGGACGCAATTCATGCATTTTGTTTGATAAAATCCAGCATAAATTTTCGTTGCGCCGGGGTGATGCGGTTATGATTGCTTCCGGACTGCAACCGATTATCATTTTATACCTTTAATCTATAAAAGCCGAAAGTTTAAAAAATATATTGTGTCAAATCAATCTCTCTCCTGTCGTTCCCTCATGACTGAGGATCGTGGTCATCACTGGATGGCTTAAACTTGGAGTGAATGTTTTGCCTCCATCGAGTCCTGTCCATTGCTTCCTTTACAACCGAGTAAAACTTGGAGGAATATGTGTCTTTTACTTGATCGGTCCATCTGGTTGGGGAACGGCCACGAGCTCGCTTACCTTCTGTAATGCCAACTATGATCAGTTTTTCGAGACTCTCATTTCGTCTTCTCACTATGTGGCCGAAATACGAAAGAATTCGCTGGTGGCATATTGTGGACAGGCAGTTTTGATCTTAAGCTGCGCGAGAATCGATATATTGGTGCGCTTGGCTGTCCAGGGTATCCTCATCATGCGCCTCCAGCACCACATTTCCAAAGTATCAATCCTCTGCCTCTCTCGAGCTCGTATAGTTCATGTTTCAGCTCCATATAGAAAAATGGGGAATATTAGGGCTCGTACCAAACGGATCTTAGTATTAATAGAAATTCCCCTCTTCTTCCATATGTTGTTTAGGCGGGTCATTCAAATGATTATTCATAAATATTCTTTTTTTAAGTATTGTTCATGGGTGGGGTATTCCTGAAAGCGCAACTATTTTTGAGCGCAACTAAAAAAGCGCAACTACTTTATTCCACAAAGCGCAACCGCGTCGAAAAATAGTGCAGGGACACAACAGATTCTTAAAGGACTATTTACTATCGACGTCGGCTCCCGCGCGCCGAGCGCCGTCGCTGCTCACGGACCTTGCCGAGTGCCTCCGACGACGCACGACGGGCCGCCCGGCCGCCTATATAAGCCGTCCACACCGCCAGTACGGGGAGTCTGTCTCGGCTCGCGTTGCTTCCGCATCGGAACAACAACAGCTCTAGATGCGCTAAGGAGCCGGCGCTACGTATCGTACACCGTTTCGGACTGCCTTATATTTTCTAAGTTAAATTGTAGAGTGTTTACTGCAAATATATATTGAAGTCCTGGTTGCCGAGCGTCGTTTTATTTACTTTTCCGCTACAAACTGGCGCACACCGTTAAGGCCTACAATCTACGACCGCTACCGAGAAGAATAATGTCGGTTAACATGACGGAAGACCAACTGCACCGCCTGGTGTCTGCTGTGGGGAGCCAAGGACAGAGGCAGGGATCGTTTGCGTCCTTCACTGGGAAGTACGATGGTACCAGAGATACTGAGGAGGTGGAGTCGTTTCTTGCTGCGGCCGAGGTGTTCAAATCCATCGAGAACATTACGGAGGCGAATGCAATAAGGAGCTTACCCTTGATTTTAACGGATGAGGCTGGTGCTTGGTGGACTGGCATCAAGAACAAAGTTACGACTTGGGCTGAGTTTGAGCGACGTCTTCGCGATGCATTTGCTCCAAAGCGACCAGCGTACCTCATCTATGAGGATATTGCGGGCATTAAGCAGGCGGAAAATGAGCTCACCGAGACTTTCATTGCTAAGAAGAGGGTTCTTTTCTCACAGCTTCCTCAGCCTGAGCATAGCGAGTCACAGCAGATCGATATGCTGTACACTACGCTTCGTTTCAAGATTCGAGAGCGAGTACCTAGAGAAGTTGTAACCACATTCGACGATCTGTTGACGGCCGCAAGAGGAGTCGAACGCATGTTCAACGAGATGTCTTCATCTAGCCTGGATCGTCCTGGGGGGAAACTAGGAGCCAGACCTCGCTGCCACTTCTGCAGACACTTCGGGCACACTATCGAAATGTGTAGAAAGAAGGCCAAGGCTGACGTGGCCAGCAGTGCAGAACATAAGCCCGTTAGTCCCAAATCTAAGAGCGAGACTGCCGTAGCTGAGACGCAAGCTCCATCACCGTCGCAGCCGAGGTTTAGCTGTTATGGTTGTGGCAAGCCTGGTGTGGTCAGGAGCAAATGCCCAACTGCACTGTAGTAAAAGCTGAGAAAATGAGCTTCTGGGCCGTCGGAGTGCGGGTTGACTCTCGCAAGCGACCAATAGTGGGCATAGGCATCGAAAATACGACAGGGACAGCATACATTGACACATGTGCCAAGTCAAGTATAGCCTCTTACGAATTATATGCCTTCCTACAACGCATGGGCTACTTTTTCAATGAAAGGCAAGCAACAGTGACCCTGGCTGACGGCGTTGCGAGAACACAAAGAGTGCTTTCGGTCGACGTAAAGGTGAAGCTTTGCGACCGCGTAATACCGACGAATTTCATTGTGTTACCGGAGTCCCGAGAAAATCGCACGTTGTTCGGTGTTGGATTCATACAGGATGCCAACATGATTTTGGACATACCACAGATGACGTGGCACTTCATCGATCAACCGGAGTTAATCTATGACCTAAAGGAAGAAGATGACTCGGAGGATACGGTGCTACACATCGACAACATGGCAACCCTGGAAACATACATCGAAAACGTGCCTCGAGTTACGAATATTCTGGAGGAGATGCGGATGCAGACACAAGTGTCGCCTATGGGTGTCACCCCAATCACGGACCGTAGCCCCTGCATAATGGAACCATCACTGCCCGAAGGAATCCAAGAAGGGGGAGTCCAATCGGAGCCGGCAACACCAACCAGTTCAAGCACCGGGAAAGCCCCAAGCCCAGCCTTGCCTACAACGAGCGCTGCCCAACCATATCGTCTGATCCCCATCGACTTGTCATCACCGGCCAAGCGAGCGCGACCCCTGTTCGATGGCTACTCGCCTAGCTTCATCGACTTCATTTACAGGGACGCGCGCAACAACATACTCGATGCGGATACATAGTGGATCTGTCTCCTCACTCCAGAGCATTATTTCGGAGTGACAGCAGCGGTGACAACATAAAACTAAACGCAGTATCCGTTGATGATATACAATCTCAAATGTTGGATGAGCAACAGATGATGCAGTTAAAAGATATGCTTACTAAGAATGCGAGTGTGTTTGAATCTAGCCACAAGCCAACGACACTGACTGAGCATTGCATCGACACTGGAAAAAACAATCCAATTGCCGTTCCTCCCTATCGCTTGTCACCTCCACGTCGTGCTGTTCTTCAACAAGAAATTGCCAAGATGCTGGAAGAAGGCATTATTAGAGCATTCTTCTTCACCATGGGCAGCTCCTGTAGTAATGATTCCCAAAAAGGATGGTGGATTTCGGGTGTGTATAGATTATCGTAAGCTCAATGCGATCACTGTACCCGACGTGTACCCTATACCACGGATCGATGACCTCTTACACGCAGCCAAACCTAGTCCTTACATGTCTGCCTTAGACCTGCGTGCTGGCTACTGGCAAGTGAAGGTTCGGGAAAACGATCGAGACAAGACAGCCTTTATCACACCATTTGGAATTTACAGATTTAAACGAATGCCGTACGTAATTACGAAACGCGCCATCTACATTCCAACGGATGATCGATAGAGTTCGAGTGAGCTTGGGCGATGTCCAGATGCTGGCCTATCTCGATGACCTCATCCTATTTTCCACCAGCTTTGAAAAGCACCTGAGCGATCTAGACAGAGTCCTAAATAAGCTGAAAGAAAGCAACCTGTGTGTCAACTTTAAGAAATGCCGTTTCTGTTGTTCTAAGATTAAATACCTAGGCCACTTGATCACCCCAGCAGGATTGCAAGTAGATCCAGAGAAGATTACCGCCATCACGCAAATACCGACTCCGAAGAACATCAAACAACTGATGTCTTTCTTGCAAACTTGTTTGTAGTATAGACGCTTCATATGTAATTTCTCCATGGTATCTGAGCCACTTACGCGCCTTACGAAGAAGAACGTTTCTTGGGTGTGGACTGAGGAACAAGAAAAGGCATTTAAAGACCTTAAAAATTACCTGACCACAGCGCCTGTTCTCCAACAAGCTGATGACACGAAGCCTTTCATCATTAAGACAGACGCAAGTAGCTTTGCTTTGGGAGCAGTTTTGGTCCAGGGGGAGAAAGACGATGAGCATCCCGTCGAATACGCCAGCAGACTAATAATACCGGCTAAAAGGAATTATACGACTACGGAAAGGGAAGCCTTGGCCGTCGTATGGGCCCTTAACAAGTTTAGAGGCTATATAGAAGGCGTACCGGTAACCGTAATAACTGATCATCAAGCTCTGAAATGGCTTATGACTCTGAAAACTCCCACAGGACGCCTAGCACGATGGGCTCTTCAGTTACAGGGCTATGATCTCACCATCAAGTACGCACCGGGCAGAACTAATAAGTCGCGGATGCCTTGTCACGACCTCCATGTAGCAAGTGTGATGAAACCGGAGATATACCTGATTGCACAGTCTGCAGTACTGTGATTGATATGCCGACTCGCAGCACTGCTGAGACGCGAGTGGAACAAATGAATGACGAAGAATTAGCCAAAATTATTCAAGCTCTTGAGACCTCTGAACGCAACGAAGATACCGTATATTGGAGTAGCAAGGGATACATTATGAATAATGGGCTATTGTACCGATATGACCCGGCTGGAGATAACGAAGAAGCACAGTTGGTTGTACCCCAACACGAATGGTCTAATGTTCTCGCTGCATACCATGATCATCCACTTGCTGGACACTACGGTTCAGATAAAACCTACCAAAGGATCGCAAGAAGGTACTATTGGAAAGGTATGCGACGTTATATCGAGGCATACATACGAAATTGTCTTCCATGTCAGCGGTACAAACCCTCGAACCTGAAGCCAGCTGGCCTGCTACAAACATCTGCGACAAATCAACGATTTGAAATAGTAGCCTTCGACCTATTTGGACCTCTACCTACTTCAAACAACGGCATGAATTGGATTTTGGTCGCCGAGGATGTTGCTACTGGATGGGTGGAATTATTTGGCCTGCAAAGCGCTAATGCTGAAACCTGCGCCAAAATTCTAATAGATGCAGTTTTCCTGCGCTATGGAATACCCAGGCGTCTCATCAGTGACAATGGTCCGCAATTTGTTAGCGCAGTCATGCAGCAAGTCACTCACTGTTTAGGCATCATGCATAAATTCACTCCCGTGTATCATCCTGCTGCCAATCCTGTCGAAAGGAAGAACCGCGATCTAAAGACACAACTTGCGATATTTGTCGAAGAGGATCATCGAGCATGGGATATGAGGCTATCGTGTATTAGATTTGCCATGAACACAGCAAATAGTATTACTACCGGATATATGCCCAGTTACCTAACTTTCGGACGTGAACTTAGGACACCGCACGATAACTACAATGACCTACGTCAAATCATATCTGCGGAAAACTTCATTCCAGAAATAACGCCCAAATTGGTTTCCTTAGCAACAACTTTGGCCAGAGCACAAGAAATACAGAAGAGCAAAGAAGAGCGCAGAAAAGAATACGCAGATCGTTTTCGTCGAGCAGATCCGGGTTACAAACCCGGAGATTTCGTTATGCTCACTTCACACACTCTTAGTAACGCTTCACAAGGTGTCAGCTCTAAATTCTCACCCCGTCGTGATGGGCCTTACGTAATCCTCCTGCAGCAGGGGGCTTCTTCTTATGTGATTGCAGATCCTAACAAATGCTTAGATGCGTCTATTTTTCCTGAACAGCTAAAAATTGCTTAAATTGTTCCATTACTTAAGAAAGGTTCTCGAACAGATCCAAAAAATTATAGACCAATATCAGTACTTCCTACACTTGCAAAAATATTTGAGAAATTAATAAAATGTCGTCTCATCAGCCACCTAAATAGAAATAGAGTAATCAATATTAGGCAATTTGGCTATCAAAAAAACTTAAGTGCCGTAGATGCAATAAATGTTCTTATAAATGATGTAGTTGAGGGACTAAATAATAAAATGAAAGTAGCTGCAGTTTTCTTGGATCTCAGCTCTGCTTTCGATACTGTTGATCATGACATACTGCTGATGAAAATGGCACATTATGGTGTTCGCGATCAGGCTCTGAATTTTTTTAAGTCATATCTAAAAAACAGAAAAATGTTTGTGGAGATAAAAAGTATCGGTAAGTATAACTGCCAACAAACATACAGATCTCAAATAATTACAGTTACGACTGGCGTGCCGCAGGGATCAATACTTGGTCCCATCCTATTCCTAATGTTCACAAATGACCTAATTAATTATATTAATGAATTATATTCTGACATTAACCTCGTCGTGTTTGCAGATGATACTAACGCCGTAATAAGTGCAAATAATACACAGCTGCTGAACACTAAAGTTAATTTAATACTTGAGTGCTTTCAAGAGTGGTTTAGCGCAAATAGATTACAAATAAATACAAAAAAGACTAATATAATCTTCTTTAAATCCACATGTAGATGTAATGAAAACTTAGACGTAGTTTTAAATACAGACAGAATTGAGTTAGTCAACACAGTTAAGTTTCTAGGCGTACATATAGACTCCTTACTTAATTGGAAACAAGAATTAAAGGCTATCGATGGAACAATTTCATCTGCGTGCTACGCACTGAGGAGCCTAAGAGATGAAGTTGATGTTAGCAACCTGATTACAGTATATTACGCTTTAGTGGAGTCGCAGCTGAGGTATAGTATACAGCTTTGGGGCAATAGCTACAAATATAACGGTTACAGGGCATTTGTGTTATAGAAAAGGGCAATTAGAACCATTGTTCGCATACCGCAATGGGAGTCCTGTAGGGAATACTTCAAAAGTCTTTCTTTGTTAACGGTGCCATGTCTTTACTTATTGGTAGTTTTGAGTGACTTAGCTAAAAATATACACAATTATGAGACAGAAAATGAAAGACAGCTGAGAGAAGATACTAGGACAAAACATTTAAAATACAAATCAAAACCAAAACTGGATATTGTCAAACACAGTATGCAATACCAAGCGTTGAAGTTATTCAATTGTTTACCAGACTATCTTAAGGATGAAATATATAATCTGCACACTTAATTTTAATTAATTTTATTTTGACTATATTGACATGTATTAAGTATTATATTAGAATTAATTGGACTGTTTTTATATTGACATTATTGTAATAATTATAATTTATAGCTACTGACATTTTTTTTTAATAGTTGTTTGAAACTGATTTTTTTTTATATAATTGTTTGAATGCGTTTTTATCAATCTAATATTTTATTTTTTGTATTATTGTGACTTGTGTACTTTTAATGAACCAATTTACTTATATATTTTTCTTTAATTTTGATGAATGTATGTTATTTTTATGTCACATTCAAACACAATTGTATATTGTTATTGAATAAATGAAATGAAAATGAATTTTTTTTTATAGACTCACGCCTGTATCCCCGAAGGGGTAGGCAGAGGTGTAATAATACACCCACATTTCGCCATGAATTTTTAGGTCCCACGTAATAGGGGGCGAGCCTATTGCCGTACCGGGCACATTACCAGACTCCGAGCTGCTACTGAGAATTTCCTAACGGAAAAACCCAATAACACTTTGCCCGACCCGGGAATCGAACCCGAGACCTCCCAATCACACGCGCACAATTATGCCGCGACACCAACGAGGCAGTCCTAAAAAAAAAGGTAATTATATTTGAATAATTGTACTTTCGTGCGTACATTTATCTTTACAAGCATACTCAGTAAACGCACCATAATATGTTATCGGAATCAAATTGACTTATCGAAAATTCAACCGAATCCGAAGTCGGATGATTCTGAATAACATTGACAAAGCGCATACGATTGGATTAAGGCACCAATGACATACGATTCGATTAGTTGTCGTGAGAATCTGAATAGGCCTACAGATGTGACAGAGAATATTCGCTTTTCCACGGAGCGACTGCCATCTGACCTCCGCAACCCAAAGAGATAACTATTTTCCATGGTTTGGACCGGATTTGAGTGTACTTACTCCCCATAACGACTGTCAAAGATCTTCATGATAGCAAGGACCCACAGCTTAACGTGCCTTCCAAAGCATGGGGCAAGCGATAACTAACTAATTAATACACACATAACTTCAAAAAGTCATTGGTGCGTGCCCGTGGATTCGAACCCAAGACCCTCTGCGTGGCAGTCTGTTGGTCTCTCCACTAGGCTATTGTTGCCTGATTGGTAAATACATGTTATTTACCTATGGGTAATTCTTACATTCTTTTTTGTTTTCAGGTGTGCCAACACTTGAAACTGAGCAAAATAGGGATACTAAAGCAGCTAAGAGAACCCAAGTGCAAATACTGACGACAGACAAGTCAGTCCAGGTGCAAGTACCACAGGAAAGGAAATTAGTACAAGCAAATATATTACCACAATACAGAAGTAAATCTACTCAGGTCAAAATTAAAATAAGAGACCAAGCTCTTTCCCCTATAAAATCTAGTGTGTCTATTGCAATATCACCACATATCAAAGGAAGCCCAATAGATAAACCAAGTATATCTGGAGTCACCAAGTCTGCTAAACGGAAATTATCAGTTATACGAGGGTCAAACTGAAAGTTCTTAGAAAATCAAAAACTGATTACATTAGCCAGTTATTAGTTTTATTATATCTTTTCAAAATATTGTCCATTGACGTCAATACACCGCTGCATGCGATGGAACCACTGGGAAAAGCACTTTGCCCACTCGTCCTTAGGGGTCTCTTCAATGGCATCGCGATACGCAGCCACCGCTTCTTCAGCATTCATAAACCGCTTTCCTTTAAGTTTTTCTTTAATTTTTGGAAATAAATAAAAATCACAAGGCGCGAGGTCGGGGCTATACGGCGGGTGACCCAGTAATTCAACGTTTGATGTCGCCAAATAGTCGATCGTTCGCTTGGCGGTGTGCGACGAGGCGTTGTCGTGGTGAAGGAGGATCCTACTGCGAGGTCGTTTCTCTCGAACTTTTTCCAAGACAAGTGGCAAACAATTGGTAGTGTACCATTCTGCAGAAACTGTTTTTTGATCCTCTAACACAATTGTTGCGAAATGACCTATCCTTCCAAAGAACGAGGCCACCATTTTTTTTCCCGCACTTCGATCTCTCTTCACTTTAGTTGGCAACTCCTCGAAAGGAAACACCCACTGAGCAGATTGTCTTTTGGTTTCAGGATCATAACAGTAAATCCAGCTTTCGTCACCTGTTAGTATGTCGAACACAGCATTTGAGTCACCTCCGTTAAATCTTTCAATCATTTTACGGCACAAATCCACACGATGGAGTTTTTGAGCCTTAGTCAAATTATGAGGTATCCACCGGGCGCAAAGCTTCCTGACCGCTAAATATTCGTGGAGGATTTTGTGCACTTGACTCATACCGATGCCTAAGCTTGTCCGAATCTGCTGATAGGTCACTCTTTTGTCAGTCTCTATCATACGCCGCACAACACAGATGTTATTTTCAGTCGTCGCCGTAGAAGGCCGTCCCTCACGTACATCATCAGTGAGATTAGTGCGACCACGTTTAAACTCATTAAACCAGTTGTAAACAGTCGCACGAGATGGGGCTTCATCGTGAAAGGCCAATCGTAGTCTATCATAACTTTCTTGTTGACTTAAATGACATCGAAAGTCATAAAAAATCATTGCACGAAAATTTTCTCGTGTTAAATTCATGTTGACGTGACACAGACAATTTTCAATTTGCCGCCAAATCGTAAAACAAATGACAAATGAATGAAATATATACTCAGTAATATTGGCAAAGAGTTCTATTTTCAAATTTTAGAATATTTTTTTTAATATATTGTTTATAAGTGGCCAGTTCTAAGAACTTTCAGTTTGACCCTCGTATTCGAAGAAAAATCTGATAGTGAACTGTCACTTACACCATCGATTTCAAGTGAATAGCCTTCACCATGTAAAACTAAGAGTACTTCTGACAGTAGCTTACCAGAAAAATTAAAACTAGAAGAGCAAAAGTTGTATTACCGTAACACTGTCAAAAATTAAGAAAAACAGCAGATTGTATCTGGGGATCCCTAAGGATCTGTATTTTTTTGGAAAAAATTATAAGGAAGCATACAAATACAACCGAGAAAGAAATTTTATTGTGTTTGACAAAAATAAGACTGAATAGAACATTTTCACAATTAGCTGATGATTTTGGTTTATCTCTTTCACAAACTAGTAAGATATTTCTAACTAAATTACCACTGATTAGCAAGGCACTATCTCCTTTTATAAAACCTTTAGGGCTGAATCAATAAAACTAAACTTACCTAGTGCTTTCCGGCATAAATTTCACAAAGTTACATGTATTATAGATTGCTTTGAAATTGAAATTCAGAAGCCAACCAAGGCTGTACGTCAAGCACTGACCTGCAGGCCTATTGCGTATCTCAGTTGACAACTGAATGTGATGACCACTTGGCAAAGTGTACATCAAATAACTGTCAAATAGCAAAAGTCGTACCGGCTAACATCAGTGGCTAACTGAGATGACGTCATAGGCACCCGGTGTCGCTGATAGCCACTGAACTTTATTTTGACAGATGATTGTGTATCGATAATTTAATATTGCGATTGTCTAAGCTTAGTGGGCATCAAATCGTTAGTCACTTCGGTTGAACTTGTCTTCGTGAAAGACACCACTCAAAGGAAGTGTTTTTCGAGTTGTAGTGATTATCACTGAAGCCTATGAGCGCTTGTAGACGTCCGTTTTTTTCACCGGATAACGGACCGTGTTTTTTGCCGGATTCGCGGTGGTGTATGAATTATAATGAATGTGTGTACATGCACCGGACATCGGTCCGGCGAACAATTTACGCCGTATGCACCACCGCTTCCCCTCGGCGCGACGGACACCGGTCCGGTGTAAGAAAGGGCGGTCATCCACGCCAGTGTATTGGTGCGTGTTGACGCTGCCGGATGTATTGCCTGTTTTCTGTTAATTGAGTGCCGTCTACCTGCGTTCTTTTAAAAATGGGTGATATTGACATGGAATTGTTAATAAGTTTGGTTGAAAATAGGCCTGTACTGTGGGACAAAACCCAAGAGTGCTATAAAAATAGACAGTCGAGTTTTGCCGCTTGGAGAGATATTTGTCTTGCGTTAAATGAAGGTTTTGAAACGATGTCCGAGAAAGAAAAAAATGATTTTGGCAAATAACATTTTATTTTCATTATTTTTATGCATATTGATTTTGCCATGGTACACGCCCTACTGGTGACATGAAATACTCTGCATATTTGTTACGAATCATATTTGCTGTTATATTACCTCGTGTTGAATGGGAACGAGGCAAATGGCATAGAGAAGACATCATGTGTGAACTAGCATTGTCAGTAGCATTATTAGCAATACCCTCTACTTTATGAATCATGTTTTGTAAAATGCAGCATGTTTTTACAATGTTAACAGCAGTATCTGTTGAAACATGTAATGGTCTATGCAAAATCCTCCATGTATTGCATAAAATACCAAATTCGACGTAGTGTCGCGCTCTTGTGAGACGATAATTGATTATTTTTTTATTGAGTCAAGTTGATGCCCACCGTAGTAAGGACGAAGTACGTATTGATGTAAAGCGAAAGCTTCATCAGCAACAAATACATAAGGTAACTCACTGCCTGCACCTGGCAACTGCTTAGGTCGAGGAATATTTAATTTATCGCCTACTATTCTTTTCCAAAATTCGGTTTCTTTAAATACTGCTGAATCGCATTCTTTGCCGTAGGCTCCAACATCAATAAAAACAAAATTATAGTTTGTGTCTACCACAGCCATTAACACTATTGAGAAATAGTGCTTGTAGTTGAAACACATTGATCCACTTTCTTCTGGCTTGATGATTCGAATATGTTTGCCGTCAATGGCTCCCAAGAAATGAGAAAATTTGCATTCGTCTCGAAATTGTTTGTTATTGTTAACCATTCGTCTTCCAATGGTAGTTTGATATAAATTGAAGAAAGGGTTTCCCACAATGCTTCAAATACTTCTTGTACAATACAGCTGATAGTTTTTATACCCATTCTGAAACTCATACATCGGACTACCTTACGATACAGTCGCGCATAATTCAGCTCGTACTAAGAAATGTTTTTGTGTAGTTAAAAGTGATCATTTCTACTCAAATAAACTTTAATCAATCAGTGTATGTGCCCATCGTTCACATAGTGTTTGTGATTAGTGCTAAATAACTACGATATAAGTACATTTCAAACTTATAATCAATAGTTGTGTTATACAAATACCTGCGTTAACTAATTGTGAATTGTTTGAACAGTACGCGTAAGCGCCGCCAATTTCACGGCGCTTAAGGCCTTTTTCTCGCGGGCTCACGCTCGCCGCGCCGCACGAAGCAATCCGTGGGCCTTTTTTAGTGTGCACCCAACACAATATTATTTTATCTTTTCTTCGGGGCCTTTAATAATGTGCTCAATAATATTTTAATACTGTATTTATTTTTTCATCATGAATTGCGCTGGATGTGATAATCGCTTATCAGACAATAACCACTTAAAATGTAATAGTTGTACATCTAGTTACTGCCTAGCGTGTCTGAATATTAACCAAGGCACAGCCTTAGAAATAGACCATAAAAAATTGGCAAAACTGAAGTGCCCCTCCTGCAGTAATGTCACCAGGCGTTTAAATGACGACAGCTCGCCTGCGCGTCCCGGACAAACGGCCGGGATGTTAAAGCCTAATATCGCAGTTACATCAAATAAGAAAAACTCTTCCCCATTACTGCCTACTCAGGGAAACTGCGATGTAAGCCAGTTGGCGATCTTGGAGGAAATACGTCAATTAAGATGTGACATGAACCGGCAATTTGAAACACAACAAGCAAATGTGGATAAAACGAATACAATTTTATCAAATATGCAGAGGGAAGTTGGAGAACTTAGTACCAAGATGCGCTCCCTTCGTACTGATCTGGATGAGGCAATTGGATCGTTACAGTTTTTGTCCGATTACCACGACAATCAAATTACAATCAACAATGAAACCAAATCTATTGTCTCTAAACTGGTAAATGACAACAACACACTTCGTTCTGAAGTCTCTGATCTAACCGCTAAATTATCACAAATGGAACAGCAATCGAGAGAGTGTAACGTGGAACTGCAATGTATACCCGAATTTAACAACGAGAATCTACTAACTACTTTTCAACAACTTCTGAAAACTGTATCCTGTGATTTGCCCAGTACTGACATAGTAACATGCCACCGTGTAGCAAAGCTTAACTCAGAAACACAACGTCCTCGTAATGTAATTGTGAAACTCGCAAGTACACGCGCACGTGATAATATCCTGGCCGCAGTTAAAGTTTTTAATAAGCAGAACAAAGACGGCAAGCTCAACACTGCTCATCTTGGTATAGGGTCTGACCGACAGCCAATTTATGTGTCTGAGCATTTGTCACCACTGAATAAGCAACTTCATGCTGCTGCTAGGGCTTTTGCCAAGGAAAAGCAATACGAATTCGTGTGGATTAGAAACGGACGGATTTTTATACGCAAGGACAAGAACGAGTCGGCTAAAATTGTAAAATCTTTAGAATTTTTAAAATCTTTGTAAATTTATTATTTTTAATAGTTGATATTAATTGGATGATTATTATATTTTTTTTTTAAACTAAAATTCAATCTCAAGATATTTTACCAAAATGTAAGAGGCCTAAGAACAAAAACTGAAAATCTTTTCTTATCTATATTATCTACTGATTATGATATTATAGTAATGACAGAGTCTTGGCTTAATGATACAGTGTACGACCGCGAATTGTTCGACGACCGATACGACATCTTCAGGAGAGACCGATCAACTACATCTTCTTCCAAAAGGGACGGTGGAGGTACATTAATTGCTGTTTATAAAAAATATAAAGCAGTTCGCATTACTAAATGGGAGTCTGCATGTGAAGACTTATGGATCAGCATAAAATGCGAAAATGGTCGTGACCTACATATTTGTTCGGCATATGTTCCACCCCCTCCTAAACCAGATTACTTTAACAGTCTTATACATAACATAAGTCAAGTTATTAGTAACAACATATCTCAACTATCAGTAACTTTAGTTGTAGGTGACTTCAATCTCAGTAAAATAGTTTGGTCAAGAAATAAAGACTTAGGAAACTGCTTTCTATCCCCTTTGCCGACATGTAATTATATGGAGAACGTTCTAATTGATGCTATGTCTTTTAACAATTTATATCAATGTAATCCTATTACTAATACTAATCTACGTACATTAGACCTGATTCTGTGCAATCATCCTGAATATTTAACTGTTTCTGCAGCTGACGAACTTTTGCTAGATAAAACAGATGCACACCACCCGCCCCTGCTTATTGATTTAAAAATGATTAGTCATCGATTTTTAAAACCAAAACGCACTACTAGATTAAATTTCACAGCTAGTAACTATGAGTCAATTAACTACGAGTTAGGTTTGATTAACTGGTCTTCAATCTGGGATAAAGGAGCCGATGTAGATATCATGGTTCAGAGATTTTACGACAGTATCCTTCCAATTATACATAAATACACACCATTTAAGGCTCAGCGTGACGCTAAATATTCGATATGGTATAACAGGTCTACTATAAAAGCTTTGAAAGAAAAAGCTAAATATCATTCGAGATACAAAAAATATCATAATCCAATGGATAAGTATACCTACAACATTTTAAGAGAGCGTTGTGACGCCTTAATCAGGGCATGTTATTCTAAATTTAAGGAACAGGCTAAAGTTCACTTGCGCCATAGTCCAAAATATTTCTGGGAATTTATTAATGCTAGGAAGACTCATCGTTCCTCTATACCAAACGACATGTTCCTTGACGAAACGACAGCAAGTGGTGGTCAGCAGATCTGTGATCTGTTCTCTGAATATTTTCAGGCTGTTTATAATACGTATAATTTACCAGTACCCCCTTGCTGTCGCAACTCGAGCAGTACCAACAGGAACATCTTCCCACTAAATGATATTTCAATAACTGAAAAAGAAACACTAGAATATCTTCAAACATTAGATTGCAATAAAGGCCCCGGGCATGACTTATTACCACCATTGTTTTTTAAAAATTGTGCGAAGTATCTGTGTAAACCGCTTAATCAAATATACAACACTTCCTTAAAAGCGGGTGTATTTCCGTCATTATGGAAAATTGCCTTTTTAACTCCAATTCATAAAACCGGTGACCTAAATGATATTGCGAACTACCGTCCTATTTCGATTCTTTCTACAGCTGGTAAAATTCTGGAATCAATTGTACAGAGAAAAATATATACACATGTTAAAAATTGCATCCATATTGAACAGCATGGATTTCTACCTAAACGATCAACAACTTCCAATCTGGTGAATTATGTTACTGATATATACAAGACATTAGATAAACAGGGGGAAGTTCACGCTATATACACCGATTTCAGGAAAGCATTTGATCTAGTAAATCATGATCTATTACTTCGTAAATTGGATGGTGTCGGCATCCATGGTTCACTGCTTCGTTGGTGCGAATCATATTTAAGTAAAAGATCACAACTAGTTTCATTATTCGGCTACCAGTCTGCTGCTAGAAATGTGCCCTCTGGTGTTCCTCAGGGGTCCCATTTAGGGCCTTTATTTTTTATAATATTCATTAATGACATATCTTTATCAATTAACTCTAAATTTGGATTATATGCTGATGATTTAAAAATTTATCGCAGAATAAACAGTACTGAGGATGCAAGTGCTCTTCAATCAGATATAAATAGGTTCCAAGATTGGTGTAACGACAACAGCATGGTGGTCAACGCAAATAAATGTTACCACATTAAATTTACAAGGAAGTTATATCCTACTAACGCTACTTACTATATTGGTAATTCTTCCATAACCGAAGTTTCTAGCATACGCGATCTGGGTGTAATCATAGACAGTTCTCTTAGTTTTAGGCAACATATTGATGCAATTATAAAACAATCATCGAAATTAAGTGGTTTTATCACGCGGCAAATGAAAATTTTGAAAGATCCTGAACTTACTATTCTTATTTTTAATAGTATTGTACGCAGTATCTTGGAGTACTGTAGCGTGGTATGGAATCCAGGCTATCAAGTTCACTCAAACAGACTAGAGCGAGTACAAAAACGTTTTCTATACCACCTCAGTTATTCTGACAATAAGTGTCAACTTCTTCAATCATATCAGTCGCGGATATCTCATTACGAAGTAACACCATTACATAGCCGTAGAAAGGAGTCTGACATCCTATTTCTTTTTAAACTAGTGAACGGTCATATTGATTCCCCTAATCTTTTAGAGCAGTTACAATTCACAGTTCCACGCATTGGCAGCCGTCTACATAATAGAATGACTTTCGCACTTCCTTCATGCAGGTCCCGTCTCGGTTGTCACTCTCCATTATATCGCATGTGTTCTGTTTATAATTCCATACGTTTCGATTTTGACATCTTTCACGGTTCTTTGGCCTCAGCTAAGCGTCAGGTTAAATCGATTATTTCCGCAAAAGCAGTTACCAATATTTAATTTTAATTTTAAAATTGATTCGGGTTTTTAATATGTAAAACAGTTACAGTAAAATATTGTTCTGATTCGTTTGAATCAATTTCATTATATTTAATTTTAAGTTAGGATTATGTTCAAGAGGACTAAGGTAGTCCAAAACACATTTTTATAATTTATTTTTTAAAAAGCATGCTGTGCTTACATCTAGTAGGGACAATTTAGTGTAAGTCCTGCAAACTATGTTTTTATTTTGTACTTTAAAATGATTGTACCCAGTTTTGTAAGCCAAAATAAAAAGAAACTGTAATGTAGATCACTAAATGTGTTCCCTGCAGCTAAAAATCTATAACAATATATTCTTTTTTAGGCAAAGATTGAAAGATATCATAAAAAAAATGGAACAATGCAAGAGATAACTGGATGAAATATCACCAAAAAGGAATGTAAATCCGGCTCTGGTGCAAAAAGTCTACGAAAATATAAATTCTACGATCAAATGCTCTTTTTGTCTAAAATTGTGACTCGCCGAACAACGGAAGCAAGTATTACATCAGAAAAAAACATCACACAATCGCACAACAAAGAAACTGACTCACAAACCAATAATGACCCTACCGCACCAGCCAATACTACCGATAGAACAAAAACAAGCAAGAAGAGAAAGACAGACTGTAGCGAAGTTGATCGACAAATGCTTACTTTAATTAAATCAGTTGAAGATGAAGACAAGAGTAAGAGTATGTATTTTTTCAAAGGTATTGATCCGATTGTAGACAAGTATAGTGACGACGATTATGTTGAATTTCAATATGAAGTCATTAAAATTATGAGAAATTTAACTCGGAGAAATCAAGCGTCCATGCAGCAGCAAAATTACAATTACAATATTAATCGAGGCTACACTACGGCTACACTCGACTACAGGATACACGAATATCAACCAACACAACCCATTCCATCGACATCCAGGATGCTCTATGAATTTCAGCCAACACAACTCATTCCATCCACATCCAGGAACTCATGCAGCAAGATGATCCTCAATCTTCAATTATTACTGAATTAAGTTCAATCACATCGCCTGATTACGATTTCGATTTTTCTAAAACTCCTTAATTTCTTTTTTGAGTATAATAAAACTATAACTACCTACTAAATTTTGTTTTAATTAATACAGGTAATCCCCTTTTCTATAATTTGAAATTGAACATCTCTTTAACATACCTTAGCGTAACGGCTAATCTCTCTGCCGGGGAAATAGATTTACGCATGTCAGTATCCTCGTGTCTTCTTTTATCATATATGGCTGTTAATAATAGTTGAAAGGTTTCTTTCTTCATCCGAAAATAATTGTAAAATTTCGTTTCATCTTCTTCTAACTGCGTAAAAAGAGTTTGAAATGCACCATATTTTTCCCTTTCTAATAATAAAGGATGCACCCACGATGACCTTTTACGTTTTTCTATTTCTTTTTGTTTCTTCTTGTACAAATAGTAGGCCAATACGAGTTTTTTTTCTTATTATTCGACATTTCACACGTGTGTAATCTCTGACTACCAGTTCAAAACAAACGCATATAGACGGCAGTCCATCCATCCGGTAAAAAAAATATGTGTACAAGGATAGCCGTTTATTGACGGTTCGTTATCCGGTGAAAAAAAACGGACGTCTACAAGCGCTCTATAGGTATTGCACGGAAACATTTAAAACTTACTTTGTTTGATTTATATACTTAGTGTCCTATGTAAACTTTGTAGATATGTCACGACTTTTATTGCTCTATTTTGCTGAAGAACAACGGAAAAAGAAGCGAGTTCGCATCCAACGACGCCGTCTACGGGACCCACTGCAGTTGCCAGAAGGCGAATTTATTGCCAATTTTCGCTTGAGCAAAGTTGGTTTCCAGCAAGTGTTGGAGAAAATTAATCCGCTCATGCCACAAGCTCAACGGTAAACAGATGTGCGCAATGAATTATAAGTAAGCACTAATTTAATTTGTAAATATATGGTTTACTTATAGGTATTTATATTTAAAACAATAATGTATAACATGCCCGACTTGTTTGAGTAAGTAACTTACCAATTGAAATGTTTGTATTTACTCGTAGTAGATTTTGGCTGCATTAAACTTTTACGCCAATGGGTCGTATCAGAGGAATATCGGCGCCTCATATTTAAGCAATATGTCCCAAGCTACATTTAGCAAGTGCCTACATGAGGTCACTGAAGCACTGAATACTCCTCAAATTCTTAGTGACTTTATAAAATTTCCTTTTACTCAAGACAAGAGAGAGAAATTATTATGAGAGAGTAAGTATATTACATAATAATATATTGCAGTCACATGTCTGTTTCTCCAAATGAATAGGCAGATTCTTTTCATTGTTATTTTATTTTATTATAGAAAATAATAAAAGCCTGAATTTTGTTGGTTAGTAGTAGGTACATACAGCTATCACATTAAATAAAATATATTTTTTTATGAAGGATATAAAAACCACTATAGAACATAAAATTGTTAATGAAGTATGACTCAAACTTTACATTTACTGCCATGTTTATAAAGCAATGGTGAAGAACTGATAAGAAACTCCCGGCCACTTCTATTAATAACTAGCCTCAATGTTTAAAGGACTGTGTATTAAAGCCAACGGAGAACATTTTGAATGAGGTTCATATATTATGTTTAATGTTATCATTGTTATCAATCATTATATACACACATTCCACTAACAACTGTTTTAAGTAATAGAAAAGAAAGTTTTTGCTTTGTAAAACTAGGATCCAAAGTAGCACCCATTCATTAGAATGAAGCATTTGCCAACCATTGTCTCCCTCTCCATTTAATTATTAATATATTTCAACTTATGATTCATTTTAGATTTATGGAAAATTCAGCTTCCCAGGCATTATTGTTTTAATAGTATGTACCTACTTATTAAAAATATACCATGTTTGATAGGTACTTACTATATGAAATGAGTAACTTAAAATATAATATATTGTTTCAGATTTGTGATGGCCATTTGAATATATTTTATGCTGATGCATCATTTAGTGGAGCCTCTCATGACTCCTATGTATGGAACCAATGTCCTTTAAAACCTTACTTGGCAGGACTGCAAGGCAATGGGGAGCGTTGTTGGTTGCTAGGTATAACATATTGTAATTGATTTGCATATTAGTTGTGATTATTAACAAGATGTTTATTGACAATCAGATACTTGGGAATCATGGGGATTTAATTTAATATGTATATTATTGTTTTAGGTGATTCCGGATATGCACAGCGACCCTGGATGATGACACCTATCTTGGGCGCGGTTCCAGATTCTCCAGAGGAGCATTATACTAGAATGCATTGCAAAGTTCGGCACACTGTTAAGCGTTGCATTGGCGTTCTAAAAGCACGTTGGCGATGTTTATTAGCACACAGGGTCCTACACTATGACCCAGTCACAGCAGCCAAAATTACAAATCCTTGTGTAGTGCTACATAACATTGCCAATGCGCGGAATGTTCCAATGCCTGAGCTTGACGATGGTGACCATGACCAACAGCCCAGCCAAGTCCATACAGAGGAGTCGGATCATTTAATCCCCGATACCTCAAGAAACATTTTAGTTCAAAGGCTATGGAATGCCAGAATTTATGAATTTGTAGCTTCTGAGTGCATTTTTTTATTATTATTTTGATAATTTATAAGCTGTGTTATCGGAGCGAGAGTTGACGGAGCCCTATTTTTGGGTTAAGGGTTAAAAGAGACCAGTGGCGGCTCGTTCGGAGGAGCACTGGAGCAGTGAACTCCCAAAATAATAAAATAAGTATATGTATTTAAATCAAATAAACTTTTTCTATAAACACACTCAATATTGTATTACACACCTAGTCTCTTTTCTATAATGCATATCCACAAATAAGTATTCAACTACTAAGCTGTTTATCATAATTTTGTCAACACTCTTGAAATATACATAGGTATAATTGGAGTGTGGAGCGCGCATAACAGCGCTCTTGATTGACCAAGCTTAGTACAACGCTTAATACTGAAACGTAATGAGTGCGAAAGAGAGAGCGTTCTATGCGCCTGGCGCGTAAGACAAAAGATTTGTATGAGAAATAAGCCAAATACGGAGCGGCGCTCCTGGCTAGCTTGACGAGGTGCGCATGCGCGAATATATTACCCGACTAAATGATATGACCATTTGTTACGAAGAAATAATAGAACGTACGCGCCTTTTTTTAATAGTATTTTGCCGGTATCATTTAATTGAATGTAAACAAAAGCAAAACATTGAAAACATTTCTCTGCAAATGCGTTGATAATTTGTAAAGGATTAGTGTTTAAAATACAGATTGTGTGTGAGTGATTGTGTAACTAATATGGAACAATATAGCGTAAATTTTATAAAAAACTGTGAAAAGACTTTGGAAATGAGAATTTTAATAAAAAGCAAGGGACCACCTCGGCCACAAATTTCAATCACACAAAAATGTGTGACTAAATCAAAAACATACACCCGCAGTTTTAAAAACGACCAATATGACAAAACACCTTGGTTATGTGGTTGTGAAGAAACTAACAAGCTGTTTTGTTTTCCATGTACTTATTTTGTTTAGTGGCGCCGGAGTTGATACTGCGTGGACGGATACAGGTATCGATGACTTGGCGCATCTCACTATTAAAATAAAAAAGCATTCACAATCTCGACTGCACATGTTGAATGAAGTTCAGTTGGCATCGATTGGTCGCATAGACATTCGCAAAACACTTGATTCCGCATATCGAAAAATCGATAAGAGAGTTCAACGAACGTGTTGATCAGAATCGTTATATTTTAAGATGCCTCATAGATTGTGTAGTGTTTTGTGGAGCATTCCAAATTGCGTTACGAGGGCATGACGAGTCTACGGATTCCCTCAATCCTGGAATATATAGAGGATTGGTTGATTTTGTCGCAGAGCTAGATTTAGCAATGAAACAACATTTATCGGGTAGCTCAGTTTTCAAAGGTACATCTAAATCGATTCAAAATGATATTTTAGGTGCTATTTACAAAATTTTGTAGAAATGAAATTGAAAATTAGATAAAACAGTCCGAGTATATATCGCAATTCAAACAGACGAAACCACAGATTGTTCCACTATTCAACAGCTGGTGTTCATCGTGAGATATATAGGTACATGATGGTAAAATCTACGAAAGATTTTTTTAATCTTTTGCAGCCTAAAGGGCATACAGCAGACATAATCGCAGCTGAATTGTTACATGAATTAGATACATTGAAGATTGAGAAAAACAAATTGATAGGCCAAAGCTACGACGGCGCATCTGTCATGAGTCATGAGTGGCAATGTAAATAGCGTACAAAAAATAATTAGAAATGCTTACCCATATGCATTCTATGTGCACAACAGTATGCACATCAATTAAATTTGATTTTGGAAAGAAGCGCATCAATTAACCACATTATAAGAGGATTTTTTTGCAATTTACATGCTTATCCAACATTTTTTACGCGTTCGCCAAAACGTACCGAATTATTGAAAAACATTGTGCATAAAAAAATATCTGCGGCTCCGCATACTATATGGAATTATAATACTCGCACGGTAAAAGTAATTCACGATAACCTAGATCCTCTAAGGGATTGTATGCAGGTTATAATTGACAATTATTACAGTGATCATAATACATATAATCAAGCCCAAACACTTCTGTCATATTTAAATAACAATGACTTTTTATATTGGCTCAATTTTTTTGCTAATCTTATGCCTCATTGCGAAATTTTGTTAAAGTGCTTACAACAAAGGTCTATAGACTCTATTCAAATTATGAAAGAATTTAGTTAATTTGAAACAGTCGTAAACGAGATGCGAAATGCTGACCCTCCACCATCTTCTACAAAAAAACGCAGGCCTGGCAATGTTAAACACTCAGTTATGAGAAAGGAAGTGTTTGACGTAATAAGATTGCAAGTCAAGGACCGTTTTGCTTACACTGATCATTTATTAGCTTCAAAATTATTTTATACGGATAAATTAGCTGAGTACCATAAATCGTTTCCAGAGGAAGACTTCAAGAAAGTGATAAATACAAACAATTATTTAGAGAAAACTAAACTGAAAAATGAATTATCAGTTATATATAGCAGAGAGGATTTTCATAATGCAGATGGAGCCCTTGCATTACTTCAACATTTTACCGAGTTTTCGTTAGTCTGTATTCGAAGAAAGTGTAAAATTGTTAAAAATTGCATATAATATACCTACCTATGACATCAGTGGAAAGTGAACGCTGCTTTTCCACATTAAACAAAGTGAAAACGTTTACCCGCAATATAATGACTCAAGATCGTTTAATCGCTTTATGCATGATAGCATTCAAAAAGGACTTATCAACTCAATATCGGATTTTCAAAGGAAAGTGATAGATGTTTTTTCGCAGCAGAAGGATCGCCGAATGGAATTTATTTACAAATAAATGGTAAGCATTTTCACCTTTTTTTTTAGTGAACAACCAACACAATCTTTCACGAGCTGCCTCTGAAAGAGACCCTAACATAACCTATTTAGTTACTTGAATTACATACAGTCGCACCTAACCAACCAAAACTAGGCACTAGGCACATTGTGGTCCTAAATTATATGATATGGTCCTTTTTATATTTCAATGAAATTCGAATTCGTGAACTTAAAGGTATTATTGAAGTTAACGATCGGTATCAAATTGAATAGCATTTGTCGCTGCAATGTTAGAATGAATTTAACTTAAAAAGTCTACGCGATTTTGGTTAATTTCTGTACTAGAATAGACTAGGGTTTCGTCAAGTTTTTGTTAAACAAAAGCTAAGCCAGTTCAGTATGCACGTCCAGACTGGTTGTGCAAATATCACTTCGGAAGTGCGAGTCACCGTGCAACTGGAACACCGCTAAGGAAAACTGAAACCGGAACATTCAGGTGCGATTTGAGAGTGTATCGAGTTAAGTGAGACTACAAGAACGGTATGACTTTTTTAATAGACACGGGCGCAAACGTCTCAGTAGTCCCCGTATCTATGTTTAGCCCTAAGTATTATAGTAATAAGTGTACGCATACATTCTTCGCAGCGAACGGTACCGAGATAAAAACATACGGTGTTGTTACGTTAGATCTTACAATAGGAATAAGACGCAGTTACAAGTGGTCTTTTATAATATGTGACGTCAGTAAACCGATTATAGGTGCTGATTTTTTAAAGACACATAGATCAAGTGACTTCGTTATGCGTGATAGGGACCATCAGAAGTTATAAGGGACCATCAGTCACGACTATTCATATAGATAACCCATACCGTGACCTATTGGAACAGTTTTCAGAAATTACCAGACCCACGTCTTTTAAGGACAGCCCGAAACGACGGGCCCACCCGTGCACGCGCGAGCGAGACCCCTGCCGCCAGACAAGTACACAAAGGTAAGAAATGAATTTCGTTTCATGCAAGAAATGGGTATATGTAGGCCGTCCAGTAGTCAATGGGCCAGCCCCTTGCATGTAGTACCCAAAAAAGATGGACAGATTCGACCGTGCGGTGACTATCGCCGTTTGAATGCCATAACAAAACCCGACCGATATCCAGTGCCCAGATTGCATGATTTCACTTTCGGTTTAGAAGGAAAGACAGTGTTTACAAAATTAGATATCCAACGTGCATATCATTGTATCGAGATAGCGCCAAGTGACGTAGATAAAACCACCATTATTACACCTTTCGGTCTTTTTGAATTTACTCGCATGACATTCGGATTACGGAATGCCGCTCAGACCTTCCAGAGATTCATGGATAACACAGTGTTGAAAGGAATAGAAAACATTTCAATATTAGACCCTAATACGCAGGAGAAACGGTATTTACATAGCTCATTGTTCTGTTACATTGATGACATCATAATCGCGTCAGAAAATGACGTCATAAACAGAGAACACGTAAGACAAGTTTTTAAACGGTTCAGTGAAATCGGGATAACAATAAACACCTCTAAATGTCAATTTGCTGCAAATGAAATTGAATTTTTAGGGTATTAAGTTTCACAAGAAGGTATTAGCCCGCTGTCAGACAGAGTAAAAGCTATTTGTGACTATCCTAAACCGGAAACTGTGGAAAGTCTGAGAAGGTTCTTAGACATGGTGAATTTTTATAGGGCACATCTACCGAACGCAGCCGAATGTCATGCTCATCTGAATAAATTTTTGCATAACTCAAAGAAAAAGGACAAGACTAAAATCGATTGGGATAAAGAATCTGAGTTAGCATTCGAGCAGAGTAAGGTTAGCCTACAAAGCGCCGCTACACTCGCTCATCCGAAACCTAATGTTCCGTTATCTTTGATGACAGACGCGTCCAATACAATATGTATAGGTGCAGTTTAACAGCAACGGATTGACGGTGTGTGGCAACCCTTAGGTTATTTTTCCAAAAGGCTGTCATCCACTCAGCAGAATTACAGCACATACGATCGCGAATTGCTTGCTATATATTCATCTATTATGCATTTTAGAAACATGATTGAAGGACGAGAGTTAATAGTATTCACCGACCACAAGCCCCTTATTCATGCGTTAACAAAGGTTAATTCAGAGAAAGAAACGCCTAGACGTATCCGGCAGTTACTATACATAAGCGAGTACACTAATAATATTCAACACGTAAGCGGTAGCGAAAACTCAGTAGCGGACGCCTTATCGCGTGTTGAGACTATTGCGTGTCCGACTGCGATAGATTACGAAGAACTCGCCTCGCAGCAGGAAGGCGACGATCAGATTACCGAATTTCTTACCGATAACAGTCTTTCACAGGTTAAATTAAAAAAGTTTAAGTTGCCTAACATTAGCAATAGTATATACTGTGACACATCGACAGGTAACATAAGGCCGTATATACCAAGGAATTTCAGAAAACATATTTTTACTTTGGTACATAATATTAGTCATCCCGGCATTAGAACAACGTTGAAAATGGTAACATCGCGATATTTTTGACCCGGTATGAATAAAGATATAAGAACATGGACAAATAGCTGTATTCAATATCAAAAAACTAAAGTCAATCGCCATGTGTTTTCAGGTTTGGGGACGTTCGCACCAAGTGACAGATTCGAGCACATACAGGTAGATATCGTCGGACCGTGGCAAACTACGCAGAGAGGTAACAAATACTGTATATCTATAATAGACAGGTTCACAAACTGGCCGGAATTAGTGCTCACCGCCGACATAACTGCAGAAACAGTGGCAAAGGCTATATACGAAAATTGGGTTTGCCGATTCGGATACCTAAACAGGTTAACTAGCGATCAAGGAAGACAGTTTGAAAACGAATTGTTCAATAGTTTGTTAAAGTTACTAGGGGTAAAGAGGATAAGAACCACGCCATACCACCCTCAAAGCAATGGCAAAATAGAAAGGTGGCATCGTTCTCTTAAAGTAGCCCTCACGTGTAGATTGTCAGAAAAAAACGTCATGGGATGATGAGTTGCCCACAGTATTGTTTGGACTCCGCGCTGCTAGTCGGTGTGAAACAGGCTTTAGCGCGGCAGAGTTAGTTCTAGGGCAACCTTTACGCTTGCTAGGCGATTTTTACAGTGACGTAAGTAGATCACGTAGCTTAGATCAATATACATACGTAGAGAAATTACGAGAAATGATTAACAATATAAAGCCCAAGCCACGAGCGGATAGCGATTCGCGAAAATTATTTGTGTACAAAGATTTGAAGTCGTGTTCGCATGTTTTTATAAGAAACGATACTGTTAAGAAACCATTAACCCCTACTTATGATGGCCCTTATCGCGTTATAAGTAGATCAAATAAGGTATATAAGGTAGAGTTGATCAATAGAAACATAGACATATCAATAGATAGGTTAAAACCAGCGTACATCTTAAGAGAACCAGAAAACATAGACAGCAACGTATATCATAGAGATATATCAAATAGTAGCGATATTACAAACGACAAACAGACTGACACGGACTTAAGCAATAGCGATAAGCTAGTAACTCGTACCACACGCAGCGGTAGAAATGTTAAGTTACCAGTTCGCTTTAGATTGTGAAATGTGTACATAGCAAATTATCTAGGTCATAAGAATTCTTCATTATTAGTATTTAGTATAAATGTGTTAGTACTTAAGATATATCTGTACGAAGTACATGGCTATTTTTGTCAATATGGGCAGTTACCAGGCTAAAAACGACCAAGTTGTCATCGCGCAGACAGGCTCAGATTATACAGCTAGAGCCGAACTAGAAAGAAAGCTAGAAGTGTACGGCATACTTATGTTAATAGTTGTTGTAATAGTTTCAGTGTTTGTCTATACATAATAACGAAAAAGTGCGGTAGACATGTAAGAGGACGAATTGTGAATGACTTGGTATCCAGGGTCGAGCAAGGGCGTGCGCCTGTGACCAATCAAGTCACTGCGCAGTCCCCAACGGTAGCCTCATCCTCTATATATTGAACCTTGTAATAAAATGTGTGTTTAAACTTCAGTGGATAATTATGGAACAATATTTCGAGTAAATACATTCAGCGTCAAAAGTATCGGTATATATTTTTTGCATTATATACTATAAAGCTTCACGTTCATAGCAATCATAAATGGAAACAGTGTAACAGTACAGTAGCCTAAGTTAGTTTATAAGTTTATAAATGATGTCATCGCGACCTACTGCCTATGATACGATGTCAGCACATTCTTTATAAGCACACAGATACTGTAGTAGCCAAGAGTGAATAAATGATAGGGTGACAATAAATAGTGTATAATATTTGTATGTTTGTTGATATATTTTTTTTGTTTTATTAGTCTCATTTTTGTTTTAAAAAAGGGGGAGAATATTGTAGGCACCAAGTGCTGACACAACATTTAGTAAAATGTACGGCGTCACCCCCGCGCCGCCTATAGACTGTGAGTTCAAGTAAAAAAAAAAAAAAAGAGTAAACCTAAATTTAGGTTTTTTAAACCTAAATTTAGTAAACCTAAATTTAGGTTTACTCAAATGTCTCTAGTATGTGTTCAGCTGTGTGTAGGGTTTCTTGGGAGAATAATTGAAAGTCACTTTTACTTGAACTCCCAGTTAGATATCACTCACTTGCGAGAAGAGTGACATAACTACAAAATCTGCAATTTTGACTTAAGTATATAGGCGAATCCGGCATATTTTATTCCTTTTGCTGCAAAAACGCCACAACGCTATTCTTTAAAATGAGAGAACGAGAGAGATAGTGGCTTTATTCTCCGTCGTACACTCACCGCCGCTTTGTTTCGACATCGTTGCATCTCAGTTACACCGGGGCCGTTTTGGAGTGTGTACGCGGTTGCTTTCAGCGACGACGATATATTTAGTGTTACGACGTTCTTTTTGCAAAGGTAAGTCGACAATCTCACACAATCCTTTAATAGAAGAATGACATAACTATATTTATGACGGCCTTATAATAGAAATACGTTTAAAAACCCACCGTCAAATTTTGCGTTATGACATTCTTTCTGGAAACACTTATAACTACCAACAGTCATATTTCGTCATCAATTTTCGTTTTTGATAGCAACTAAAAACAAAATATACTATTTCGGTAATGTCTCATTTTAGATTAAGTTGTTGTTGTTGTTAAAACTACAGTATATTCGTGATTTTATTTGTATTATTCTATATCATGTCATTATTAATAAAAACAATGTTCTGTTTAAGGTACCTACTTCTTTTATAGTGGTCTACGATGGATTCGCATAATAATAGTAGAGGGAGAAAAATGTTGGCATTAATTAATCAAAATGTGGAAGAACCTTTGGAATCCATATCACATGAAAATGGTAAAATAATAGTTACTTATTTTATACGTTAGAACCCCAGTTCCTAATTTATTTTGTGTACGGTACTGATTTAATTTCCTTGTTTACTTGATTTTTAGAAAACGACAATAATGCCGATAAAACCGAGGTCAATGTTTGTTCAAATGAATATAGTGAAAATACTCAACGCAGTCGTTTGAACAGCTCCTCTTCCTCGAGTTCTTCCAATAGCAGCACATCAGGTTCTTCATCATCTACTTCATTCATTGAAGGTATTTTTCAGCCCTATTCCAATAGTAAAATTACGCATATTTTTCGTTTTTATTTAGTCAAGGCGTACTTTTAGCTGCGTTGTTGGTTTGATTTTTGGCTGCTAAGAAGACTCATTACTTTTTAGAGCACAGCTTAAAAGGTTCCGCTTTTGATTCCCAGGGGCATTGATACAGGCAACCTAAATGTATAGCTTTGACTTACAACTTCCTGAGATAAAATAAGAGATTAATTCTTAGTAATACTACTATTCGTCCATTTTTTTTTCTTTTGCAGATAGTGATAATTCTGTCAAGGATCCTCCATACCAAACACCTGAAAATCAAGCTCATGTGTTTCCAATAATTTTTGATGAAGCTTATGATGACCAATTCAGACAGTCACCGGTACAATCAGGTTCGCTTATTACTAGTGATGTCAATAATGGACCAGAACAAGAAAATACAGAAAATGCTACAAGCATGCACAAGCGAATACACAAAATCAAAACAAATATTTTCAACTTTTGATTAAACAATGGATGCTGGCATATTTTCCAACAATTCGCGCCAAATTCATATCTCAGAAGCGAATTTTATTGCTAAATTAAGAAGTCTTACAATTATAGAGATATAAAGCTTACAATCATAAAGTTTTAATGGTCCAATGGGTACTTTTAAATCAGTCGCATAGTGTCGATAAAAAATAGAGCGGCTAAATGAAGTGGTAACAATAATTTGATAGGCACTGACAATATGTGTCATTCGCAATACCAAATGAACATACCTCTTGCGTTGCGAAACTCCTTACGTCACTTTTTATGACGTTGATGTTTACTACCGGGTGTTTATAAACATGGCTCGTGTTATCGCGCACTTATGACTCACTTCAGATAAAAATTCATAAAAAACAAATGAGACCACTTATCGTTGTTCTGTAAGCTGTGTTGTTTTTATGAATAGTTTTTTTAATTTCAAATACCAATAACACGACAAGTGGATCGGCATAAGTTTCTTATAAGATCTTATAAGATTTCGTAAATGTGTTTTCAGTACCCCTAGCACGAACATTTTGTACTAATATCGTATAGTTTCCGTAATAGAATAGTTATAGTAAAAAATGTATGGAAATTTGTACAGTGCCCCGTGGCCGTTTTAGGAACTAAAATTTGCGAGCATAAGCGTCTAGAGTTGCGCGTCGTATAGTCATAGTATACTCATCGTGTAGTCAAGGCTGTAGCTAGATAAACAAATGTATGAAAAGTGGGAGCACGAACATTGTTTTGACATATAGTATCGCCAATTTACTATAGTAAGGTATCGAGAATCACGAAAGTCTACTCACCGGCATTTTTACAGTGAGAAGACTATTGAAAAAAGTTTGGCTGGTTTTTCATTGTATTAAAATATTCAATTATTAACAAAATGTTTTTATTGGCACCATATAGAACGCATTCTGTGGCATTTCGGGATCTAAGGTTCGTAAAGTTGTGTTTAGAATTACCTATATTTTTATTATAAGTACTTGTATACGATCTAATCTGCATTTTAAATAAGTAATGATATCTATATAGCATTATTAAATTAGGTATTAAAAAAGAATTTAATGCCCTAAAACATAATTACAGGGACATAATTGAACGGACGAATTTGCGTAAAATTTAAAATCCCTTAATTATTTCGGAATCCGAATTTAGAAAAAGATATAGGCTAAGCAAGCAAGCGTTTAGATTCCTGTGTCAGGAACTTCACAGCAAAACTAATTTAGAACCAAGTAAAAGAATTAGTTTAGAGCATAAGGTTGATATGGAAAAAAATGATAAAAAATTGGTACCTACATAGTTTATCATTATGAAGTTCATATTAAAATATTATTTATGTTACAGGTTCTTTGTGCGTTGTCATTTTACGCCACAGGATTGTATCAACGCTTAGTAGGCATGGCTAAGCACTTGGGACAAACAAGTATTAGCAAACACGTGACCGAGGTAACAGAGGCACTTAATAATCCAGCTATCACTAGCACATTTGTTAAGTTCCCCACTTCGAGAGCTGAGAGAGATCTCATAAAGCAAAAGTGCCTTTAAGTTATATTTTGATAACTTATGACTTATTATTATGTTATATGGGTACTAATTGATTGTTACTATTTTATAGGTTTTTTTAGAAAATATAGGATACCGGGCGTTTGAGGTTGTATAGATGGATCACACTTCCATATATTTACACCTAATAAAAAAGATGTTGAACATTTGTTTTATTGTAGAAAATATTTCCATTCAATTAATGTTCAAATTGTAACAACATAACACATATCTTCACGCCTTTTATCCCCGAAGGGGTAGGCAGAGGTGTATTACACACCCACACTTCGCCAGATATGTTTCGGTCCCAATGTTCAAATTGTAAGTATTTTGATATTCTTATACATACATATATCTATACATACATAGTCTCACGCCTGTATCCCTGAAGAGGTAGGCAGAGGAACCTACCACACCCACCTTTCGCCAAATTTATTTTAGTCCTACGTAATAGGGGGTGAGCCTAATGCCGAACCGAGCACATTTCTAAACTTTGTGCTGCTACTAAGATTTCCTATCGGAAACACCCAATAGGTAACACCGCCCGACCCGAGACCTGCCGATTCCATGGGCACATTTATGCCGCGAGACCAACGAGGCAGTCATATTCTTATATGCTTAATATCTAATATTTAATTAATTATTTGAAATAAATTATGGTGATTATATTTCGCAGGTATGTGATAGTGAATGCCGTATTTTAAATGTAAATGAGAAATATGGAGGTGCCACCCATGACGCATTTATTTGGGAGAACAGCCAAGTAAACCAATATATGCAAGACTTGCACAACTTGCATAACGAACATGTTTGGTTGTTAGGTAATAATCACAAATAACAAATAATTTGCAAAATAAATATATAAATTTATTATTCTAAACATTATTATTAATTTTGATGTTTATCTTATTGCAGGTGACTCGGGATATCCTCAAAGGCCTTGGCTAATGACACCTATTCCTGATGCTGCTGAAGGAAGCCCTGGAGCAAATTATACCTTGCTTCATGTAAAGGCCCGGGTGGTCATCGAAAATACCTTTGGGCGATTAAAAAACAGATGGAGATGTTTAAACAAAGACAGGACACTTCATTATTTACCTGAGAAGTGTGGTAAAATAATAATAGCATGTTGTGTTTTACATAACATTGCTATTAAATTTGGTGTACCAGACCCAGAGACCCCAGAAGGAGATATACAAGATAATCCTTTAGAATTCTCAGTCGGGGCTGTAAATCAGGCTGATTTAATAAGGGGCCGTGCGATAAGAAGTTCTCTCGTAGATAGAGTTAACGCATTACAATAAATTTCATATATTGCGTTCACAGCCATAGCCCATTGGTGAAAAGAGTCCGCCGGCGATCGACAGGCAGGCTCGAATTCCGCTCATTGCACTACGTGAATCTACTCTTAGCACAAGCTTTAACTTTCAAAAAGTTGACAACAATACAAGTATTTTGTGATTTGTAATTGGAATAATTAGATAATTGTTTAAAGTTATTTAAAAAAACCGACTTCAAATCTATACCTACCTCATATACACAATGTAAAAGTTTAAACTAACACTAAAGAATTGAAAATTCTATTTGGAATGTATCTATTATGTATCTCGTGGGGGGAGCCTCCCCCCGCGAGGTCTAGAGGCCCCTACTCCGGCTAGTCCTCCACTTGGTATATGCCAATGAAAGAAGTGCAAGGTCTAAGGTTGAAAAACACTATCAATGTCCATAAATTTTTAAGGTTTCTCTCGATTCCCTGGGATCCCATCATCAGATTCTGACTTGGTGGTAATGGGACATGGGACCACCTCGGATGTATAGGCTTTTAAATAAAATAAAAATTGTTAATCCATCCACAAACGACGGAGTAATCGCGTAACTTACACACAAAAAAAAACATACAGGCGAATTAAGAACCTCCTTCTTTTTGAAGTCGGTTGAGAAAGTAATTAAAATCTATTTTGTGTTTAATTTCATGGTTAAATTAAAGGAATCTTTTTGAAACTGGTGTCTCTGGAATGTGTAACTGGTAGAAAGCTGATTCCTTAATCTTAATTTATTTTGTGTTTCACTATGTACACTAAATTTTTATGTCTTCTTTATATTATTATAATACTACTATGTAATTATCCGTGTGGTGACGGATTAAGAATACGGAATGTCACCACCCCATATCATCCCATGGGTGTCGTAAGAGCCGACAGAGGGAGTATATTATGCAGAGAACAGCACTGTAAGAGAAGGAAAACTTGATACAAACCCTAAGCCAACCCGTTTGGCCAGCATGGTATAGTAGGCCAATTCCTCCTTTCAAAGGAGAGGCCTAGTCCAGCAGTGGACTGTTAAAGGCTGATGATGATGATGATGATGATGACTATGTAATTTGCTAGTAAAGCATACAATTTGTTATTAATTCTTATATAATACATTTTGATGTAAATTATTCTAAGCTAGTAGTGTGATTTAGTTGGTGTAAGTTTTTATACAAAATAAAATGCTCTTTTTAAAAATAATACCTAAATATTTTATTATTATTGGATGAATCATAATCATATCAATTTTTTAAAGTTATTTATTAAACCACAAAAATAACAAAAATAAAACAATGTATATACAGATTGACTAATTATTAGTTAACAGGCGTGAGTCTATTCACGCTTACTACTTCGTCAATCTTCCATCGTCGAATCTTTCCACATGTTCAAACCACCTTAGTTCATACACACCACCTTTGGTAATCATTGTCATTATATCTTCTTTCTAACAACAACACTCTCGTATATCACTGTTTCTCACTCTATCTTTTAAAAATAAACCACACATACTTCTTAGTGCTCTAACTTACATACATACATTCATAACTTAGAAAATTTTAATGATTGTTAAATATTTAAATGAGAAAATGTTAATCATTTTTTCTCATTTAAAAATTTATCTAGCATTTTAAATCCCTCTCTTACTAGTTCCAACCACTGAGCTTGCAACAGAAAGTGTTTGTCCCTCTGTTGAAGCTCAATCTCTCTCAAACGAAGCCTCTCTCGTTCTAATTCTATGAAGTTCATCTCTCTCTCTCTATTATCCTCTCTATTCCTCATCTCACATCCTATCAAATATTCCTCGATATTGTCTATGTTCCGCTTATTCCTTCGTCTCTCTTGCTGAGGTGGCGGTGTTGGTGGAGGCAGAGCTATGCTAGGCCTTGGAGGGATTTTGGGTGACTTAGGAGGGGTTGTACATTGTGTAGGTGTTGCCCTTGGAGGTGTTACTGCCCTTGGTGGTGTTACTGCCCTTGGTGGTGAGTTGGCTGGCTGCGTGGGTGGCAAGGGTGTTATACCATGGCTACAGCCAGGCATATTCCAATCCTCATCACCTGAATAAATAGAAAATCATTTGTTTTAAAGTTATTTTAAGATATTATAATAAGTACTACTAGTTAGTTTTTTCAATTTACAATAGTAGTTAAATACATATAGAAACAACAAAACCATAGAAACTTAGTTGATTACATATTATCATATTCAATTTTAAATATATGCAGCCTAGAAACTTACCAATATGTTTCATCGTAACAACTTCCTCCATAATGTTTTTGTCCGGTTTGGTTTGAACTTCATACTCTTCGACCTAAAATGTTTGATATTATTAGTTTAAGATTGGCTTTTATTGAAATTTATTATTTAGTTTATACATTATTATAAAATATTAAGACTATTACAATTAAAATTACCAGTTATTAATTATTTCATTGTTAATTGTAAGAATATAAATTCTTAACTATTATAATAATTAATTTTGACTACAGTATAATGTAAATCATGTCCACTCATAATGTGGCTTTTAATTAATGGGTTTATATGATCATAACTATCATTATAACCTACTTTAAACTATAATCCTAAAATGTTTTTATTTAAAAATATACATTTAATAAGTTTTAATGTGGTAATTGTGTATACTAATACAATATTGAACACAATTTCCAACATTCAACTGAAAATTAATTATATCATTATTTTATAATAATACAAAAACAAAGGTAGATTTAATGTATGTATATGTGTAAGTATTTAAATGTTATTGTTTTTATTTAATAATATATGGTAATATAAACAGCATTGTTATTGATAAAACAGTATACAAAATCAATATAATAATACAAATATACTTATATGCTTATGCACATATTTCCTTTATAACAACAGTGGTAAAACAGACTCTGGTAAGACCACAACACTCAAAACATATTTTTAAAAGCTACAGAAATATATTTTTGGTAAACTGTAGTTGATAATAAATCTCCACATATTACTGGATATTGAACATCACTGACTTCACACACTGTTATAAGTTCTTATGAGAATAAAGTATCTGTAAATCGCTTAACTAATGTATGGCTTTAAAAATACACATACCGTGATGAACCCAATTTCAGGTATCGGCATACCCACCGCTGCTTGGACACCGATTATGGCCATCACCCGGTTCTCTATATCACTCAGATTCATTTTGAGTGCTGGCCCGCCACCTGTACCATGCACCGACCTATTCATTTTCGCCCAATTTTCTCTTCGTGTTATTTTTTAAATCGCGCCACACCTATAACAGCAAAGCAATATTATTCTAAATATATTTATTATAAAATGGTAAATAAGTCATGCAGTGAACCATGCGATAATACGTGTTATTCTGTACGACTGTAAGCATTTCAAATTAAATAAAGCAACAGCTATACTTACTTTACGCCACTTTTCCTCGCTACGACACTCACCGAGCCCTTCGCTATTAAGTAACTCGCGAGTTCTTTCCATTTTGTCAAGCACCACTGACGCCCATTTGGCAGATGCTGTGGCTTCGATAAATCTCCGTGCCTTAAAAATAAATTATTACCACGATTAGTAGGTAAAACTACGACAAGTGTATGATATTTACCAATAATAACTATTATTAACATAATGAAGTACTTAGCAACTTACTTTTCCATGAAATCCACCATAATTGAAAATTGCGCGTAGCTTGTTCTAGCTGACATTTTTCTTTAAAGTTAAATATTATAATTATTAAAACTTTAGAAGTACCTAAATAAAATGTTTATTTTAAAATGAGGCGCCAAAACTGACAAGTAACACAAAAGGTACGTTTAGAAATCGCAAAGGGAACGGGCACTTTTTAGTAACTATTTTATAAAAAAAGCACGTCGGAATATGGTTATAATTGTTACTTTTTAAGTTTATAATTTATATGTATAACATTAATTGTTTATATAATTGATTATAAACCACTTTAAATAATTTAACGAATGCTATCGTAACAGTATTTGAACGTATCATTCATTTACATTCATTCTTTGTCATTCACAGAGTACATTTAACCCTTAGCTGGTATCGGTAAAAAAGGCAACGTAAGAATACAAAACAGATTACACAATACAAAACAGATTACAACTACTTCAGACACCCAGTCCCCAGCTTGATGACAGACAGATCAAAAACCAAACATCAGACGAAAGCTCAGGAGTCGACGATACAGAAGACACTAATATTTTACTCCAGGTCCCCTGTGGTTGATCTCGGTCTATTACCTCCAGTGAAGAGGCACAAGGCACATCCCCCTAGTGGAAGAGGAGGCCTCCAAGCCACTCCCATAGGACACCCCGCCCCAGACTCGGCCAACAACCACCCCCCTAAGGTTGAGTGCATCACTCCATCTAAAAAAGGAGCCATCATGAGCGCACCCTCCAAAAGCAGCTGGGCCCGCCAGATCGATCTGGAATTACCCGCCCTTCTAGACGACATCCCGGCAGAAGGCCTGCCTTACGACAGGGATCTGGTTACTGCAATGGAACTTCCCTCCTCCTGTGTGCCAGTAGTTCCCACTGAGCCCCTTCCAGGAACAAATAAATCCACTCCCAAAGCGAAGGGGGAGATCAAGGAGGTGGAAAGAACCCCATTAGAAAATGTCAACATCTTCAAGGCAATGTGGGGGGGATTAAGGAAGCAATGCATTGAACCGAAAACCACAAAGACCGTCATCCGGACCATGAGGAAGGAGACTCTTGTCTGCCTAAGGGATTCCAAGGTGATACAACTACCAGAGGTAGATCTACTGGACAACGAGTGGGACACACTGGGGGTCGACCGGATCGCGTTATTCATTAGTCTCTTCTTGGAGAAACATCCTAACCACTCCCTTGTCTTCAGTCCAGGACCTCTAGCATATTTGACAGGGATGATTGACTCTATGAAGGTCATCCATAATGACCTCTTCTCTTCATTCCTCGAGGCTCAGGCGAATATCTCCGCAGACATGAGTCTAGCTGCGAAATCTGTCGAGTCATTTCGGACATCAATGGAGGAGGCTGAAGGAATCTGGAGGGAACAGTCATCCATTTGCTCTAAATATTTGTCCACCCTAGAGAGCCAATTAAAGTTGATCAAGATTGCTGCTGATGTCCCTAGACCTGACATCACCTCGACATCGACCGTCAGAGACCACCCTCAACCCCCGACCCCTCCATCCCACCTGCCATATGTCTACTACCAGCGTGGGAATCAGTTGCAGGTTAAGTACATCGAGCCCATGGATAAGAGGACACAGAAAATCGTGACACAAGTAAACTATATATTGGAAGGCGTCGAGAACCCCAGATGCTTTCTGTCTTTACACCCAGAGCTCATCTTCACCAAATTCGTAGAGGCCTACAAAAGAACCCAAAACTCGAAGACAGCACTGAGGGAGTTGATATCCACACTTGATGAATTGCAGATTCATTGAATCCCAATCATCCGCAACTCAACATGTTCAAAGTTATGTGCCAAAACCCAAGACATCCATCAAGAGACCAAAGATCAGATCCCTCCCACACTCCTCCAAGGCCTTCCCCCGCCACTCCCTGAGGTCCCTTTCCTTCATCTCCCAAAGATCCATATTTGATCATCCCCACACAACAACCATTGACCCAACTGGCCAACTCCCCACCATTCTAAGACTAAGCAAACCCTCCCTCACGTATCAAAGACTAAGGGTTTTACCTCACCCGGCCATCAGTCATGACTGCAAGAGGGACCAATTCAACCAAACGGATTACCTCATCTATAATTTAGGTTTATAATCGCATTTACTCTCTAGGCTACGAATTGTAATCCTCAACTATAGGTATAAACCTAGCGTATTGTGTAAGATCTTAGACACATTGGTTGGACGTTCCAGTGTGAAGCGGAGTGTTCTTTTAACTTCGAAGCTTGGAATCCCAGTCAAGTGTGTCTATATTTTGACATAGGTGCTAAACAAAGACTTGAATTAAGGTAGACTTTAAGGAAGCTAGAAAGCACAGATAGATGTAAGATTAGATGTAAGTATTATAGTAACTATGATTAAGAAAAAAAAAAAAAAAAAAAAAAAAAAAGACTTGGCTAGAGGGCGCTGCGATCGAATATGGTCGTCTTATAGATCGATCAGTAAATAAATTGCAAGTTTTTTATTTAAAAGTGTTAATTAGGTCTTTTGTGAGTGTAATCTGAGTATATAAACTGTATAGTGTGCACATAAATGTTAGCAAAGTGAAGTGAGACTGATTAAATAAAATAAAATAAACGAACTGTGAAAACAATTAAACATTTACTTAACGCCCGTAGACTTTCTAAACAATAAAAATATTAAATCCAATAATCGTATTAAAGTTTTAACTGTAAATGAAGTGACAAATTGATGGTAAAAACATTATAAAAAAGACTTAATAACATATGCATACAGTGATTAACTATATTCGCGGGTGTGTGAATATTGTTCATAAGTTGTTTACCTACATGAACAGCTGTTGTTGATCAGCTGACTAACCATTGATCTGACATTGTTTATAAGAACCAAAAGTTGCTGTGGGACAAGCGATAAGTGAACTTTTATCGTATTGCTGTATCTTACGCCGATAAACCATCACAATGCATAACTGTGGAGCCTGTGGTCGCTTCATGAATAAAACAGATGGCGCCACCTGTTCGAAATGCCCCACGAGCTACCACTTTCAATGTTTAGGTAAGGCTAAAGCAGCAGCAAAATTACCGAATTGGATATGTCCTGAATGCTCCAAAAATAAACCCCGGAATAATCGATCGGAGACACCGGCCAAGGGTGTGCCGGATATAGAAACAATTGATGACAGGGAATCTTTTACCTCACCTGGTAATGAAAACATGACCGGGTTGAACAGTACTGATATTGAGCATACTGACTTGGCTCGCGAGCTCCACATGTTTCGTAAACAAATGTGCAGCATGCAGGAGTCGATTACGTTGCTCCGGCAGGAATTTCAAGACTTGCGCGTCGCGCTGGACGGCAATACCACACGACTCGAGACTTTAGAAGAGAAAGTTGAGGTGCTGGAGAGGGAGCTTTCCACTAAAGTCAACATAGTCAACGACAATGAAGCCGTTATAGATCAGCTGCGAAAAGAGCTTAATGAAAGGGATCAAGACCTCCTTGCGAATGACCTTGAAATAACAAATGTACCTGAGACTGCCGGTGAGAATCCAGGACACTTAGTCAGCTTAATTGGCGCTAAGTTGGGCGTTCCTGTAGATGAACGAGATTTAGTATTTGCTGAGCGGACCGGCACAAGACAGCCTCGCGGTAGTATCTCGAGCTCGACCTCTGCTCGCCCACGCCCGTTGGTGATTCGGCTCGCGCAGCGCTCGGTGCGCGATAAGATGTTACAGAGTATGCGAGTTAGACGTGGGGCCGATACCGCAGACTTCGGCCTGTCCTCAGAGTCTCGTCCATTTTACATAAATGAGAGGCTTACTAAAATCAACCGTGGTCTCCTCTACAAGACACGTGAAGCTCGAGCTCGCCTGCAGTGGAAGTACGTCTGGACTAAACGTGGAAGGATTTATGTAAAACAGGCAGACGGTAAACCTGCTTTTATAATCGCGACGGAAAACGACATAAGTCGTGTTTTTGGAAACAACCCAGTTTGACGAAATATTATACAAATGTACTGCATGTTTAATTTTTATATTATTTACAATTAATCATTTAATAATGCAATCTAAAATTTATAAATTCTTATTACTATTTACAATTTTCCAATTACTTAATTCCAGATATCATATACATTTTTGTCGTATTTGTTTTCTTGCATTCTTGTATGTCGACTTACTATTCAAAATGTTTTTACAGTTGGCTCGGTTTAGGTATTTAATTGTGGTGGTTATGTACAAAGGCGTCTGTTCTCAGCTGAGGCTTCACTACTTTTACTCGTCTAACGATAGCAATCAACCTACTTTGATGATAATATTTATCATTTGTAGTAATGGTTTATAAAAATAAATACTTAAAAGTCGGACTTTTTAATGCCGGGTCACTGGGGACAAAACATGATGATTTCATAGCTGCAATATTACGCCACCAATTTGATTTAGTAGCTGTAAATGAAACTTGGTTAAGGCCAGGAGAAGAGGGCAGAGCCCCGTCTATACCGAATTATCGCCTTAAACACGTGCCTCGCCCTTCTCATATTCGAGGCGGTCGTGGCGGAGGTGTAGGTTTCTACGTAAGAAGTGGCCTAAGCATACAGTTGTGTGCTCATCCAGACCATCCAACTACAGAGCAAATGTGGATTAAATTGAGAGTGAATAGTAACGTAATAATAATTGGCACAGCTTATCGTCCTCCCTGGTCAGAAGCACAAACTTTTCTAGATTCGATTATGGACACCATAGCGGCATTTTCGAAATATGATCACATTATGTTTTTGGGTGACCTTAATATCAATTTGCTTAACCCCTCCAATGCTAATATTGGCATATTTCATACTTTTTTATCATGTACAGGCCTCAAACAGGTAGTAAATTCTCCTACTCATTTTACTGAGAATTCTTGTTCTCTCATTGATGTGGTTTGCACCGACGCTGTGGTTCGATCTGTGGATGTGGAGGGCATGGGGACTGTCAATGGACACGCATTTATAGCTTGTGAGTTGTCATTTGGAAAACCTAAGGTGAAACCTAAAACTATTAGTTTCAGAGCACTGGCTGACATAGATTCTGAGCGGTTTAATAAAGACATTGAGCGCATAAATTGGGACCAATTTAAAAAACATACGGATCTTGATGACATTGTACTAGATTACACTACTTCGCTAACATATTTGTTTGATCTACACGCGCCATTAAGAACAAGAATTATAAGGGAATTACCTGCTCCATGGATCACTAGCAATGTGAGACTCATGATGCGTCTACGTGACGTCGCACTAAATAAATACAGGCGCACTAAGTGTAATGTACATAAAGATTATTACAAATTATTAAAAAAACAAGTAGACATAGCTCTGTTCAATGAAAAGAAGTGCTATTTTCAACAAAACATTAATAACAATATAAAAAACCCGAAAACTTTATGGAAAAGTCTTAAAACAAATATACTACCGCAGAGGGGTTTCGAACTGCCGATGCATCTTAACGATCCAAATGCCATTAATACTCACTTCTTAAATGTACCTGGGGACCCATCAATATCTATATCAAGCCTAACATTCTACGAGTTCAATAGGTTTGGGCCGGCCGTTTTTAGCTTAAAGCCCGTTGAATCAACAGTAATAGCTAAGATCATAAAGGAACTTCACTCTAATGCTGCGGGTACTGATGGAATTACTCTTGATATGATCTCTCTGCTTGCTCCACATACCTTAGACATAATCACATTAATTGTGAATAAATCCATTAGCGACTGCAAATTTCCAACAAGCTGGAAGACAGCGATTGTTAGACCTATTCCTAAAAATGCAAATGTTACTGAAGTCAAAGAACTTAGGCCAATCAGCATCCTGCCCTGCCTATCTAAAATCCTGGAAAAAGTAGTAGCAGCACAACTCCGTGAATTTCTGGAGTCTAATAACATCCTGCCAGATACTCAGTCAGGTTTCAGAAAGCATCGCAGCACCACGACAGCTATTATGGATGTTTTGGACAACGTATTGGCTGCACAGGACCAAAGGAAGGGCACAGTTTTGGTCTTACTCGACTTTTCCAGGGCATTCGACTGTATAAATATTCCTCTGCTATTATCAAAATTGAAATACTATGGTTTTGACACAAATTCAGTCAGATGGTTTCATTCCTATCTGAGTAACCGCTCACAGTTTGTTGAACTACGTAGTTCTGATGGTACGGCATCGCGATCCTGTCTCTCGAATATTGTCAGAGGAGTTCCCCAGGGTTCAGTAATCGGACCTCTTTTATTCATTTTATATAGCGCAGATATGGTTAACTACATAAAACACTGCAAGTACCACACATACGCTGATGATGTGCAGGTGTACCACACTTTCCACCCTGGTAATACTCAGGCAGCAGTGGAAGAAATAAACCAGGACTTGACAAGTATTTTCGAATGGGCCAGGCGTAACTCACTCGTGCTAAACGCTAATAAAACAAAGTATTTGATCCTGGGGTCAACTAAACAGCGAAAGGTTATTGCGAGTAAAAAACCGCAAATATGTGTAGACAATGAAGTCATTGAACGTGTACAAATGGCACGGAATCTCGGTCTGATGATGGACGAGGAGTTACGATTCGAGAAGCACATTTCTGACGTAGTCAGAAACTGCTTTTATCGTCTTAAAGTTCTATACAGGGTTCGTGACTATTTAAGCATCACACTACGGGAACAGTTGGTGGACTCGCTAGTTTTATCCAAATTTAATTACTTGGATACTGCTTACGGGCCGAGAATTTTAGTCAAGACAGCAGGTCAGATTCAACGTGTGCAGAACGCGTGCGCTCGTTTTTGCTACTGTATACCACCTAGACATCATGTTACACCCTTTTTAAACTCACACAAAATCCTCAAGATGTCTTTCAGAAGACAATATCATATGGCTACCTTGCTGTTTGGAGTTATTAAAAATAAAATGCCAAGCTACTTATACAATAAAATTGATTGGATTAGTGAATATAGTAAATTTCCCAAACGAGCACTCTCGGGTCCCTTACGCGTGCCTGCTCATATCAGCGCGGCGTTTCGAGGCAGTTTTAGGTATTGCGCAACAAAGTGCTGGAATAATCTGCCACCACCAATACGTAGTTTAAAAGGCGCACAGAATTTTAAATTAAAACTAAAAGCAATGCTTTTAAATGAACAAATAAACAGCACTTGGCCGCAATATACTTAAACATGTGCACAACTCAATAAATAAAAGGCAAAATAGTTATAATGAGTAATTACATGCCTAATAACCTTTTATAATACGTAATATATTTACTATACTTTTATAATATGTCTAATTATCCTTTTTATTTGCTTGTTAATATGTATTAATTTTATCTCATTGCCCTCTTTACAGGCCTATTTTAATTTTATTATTTTAATCATATCTGTTGACCTATTTTATTTTGAAATTTTATTACTGACATATTTGCTTAATATCATTATATCCTTTTGTACTTATGATTTTCAATATTATGCCATACTTTGCTGCCTATTTTACTGCCCTTTTTATGTTATTCGACATAGCTTCCATTGACTTTTATACGAGTGTCAAAAAAAAATATATATATATATAACCTATATATATGTTTTTTTTTTTTTGTTGTTGAAATGTTTCTAGCAGTATTTTTTGGTTTTATTGACTGCATATTTGACTTATAACTGGAACCTAATTTATCCATCTGATTGCATAAATAAGTAACATCTGACTGTAGAAATAGTAAGCCCACTAGCCCTTCAGAGGCCTCAGCTGAAAAGCAGGGTTGCAAATTTTTATTTTTGCAACATAATACTGAGCTGATGGCCTATTTGCCACACAATATTATACCGAACCAAGCCGAGCTCTCTTTCTTTTATGAGTAGTTTTTTTTTTTGACAAGCTTCTGTATTCCTCTGTGTTGGCGGCACGATGCTTTCGCAATTTATCTGAAGGAAGCCCAAAAACTGAAAAGAAATGAAAAGGAATAGCCTGCTTATCTGAGGACAGCCTACATAATTACAAAAATACATTATTTTAATAATTAAATACTGCTTACCCATTGTTCATAGTTTGCTCATAAAAAAATATAGATCTTATTGTGTCATGGCATTTGTGCCGCTAGCCGCCAGCAGGATCGGTAGGTAGCTGATATATAATAGCTGCGAATTATGCTGACAACTCTGGACGCGTCGCTCGCTACATATCTTTGTGTACTAGCTGATTCTGCTTTTTCCATGAATTCTAAAATAATAAACGAGATCCGTTTCAGTCATAGCATAACAATAACATAATTATTATATAATTTACCTGTACATAAGCATAGTTTGTTTATAGTGTAGAACACGTACCTTTATGCTGATCCTATTGTTATTGTTATTTATAATGTAAGTAAGGTGCGTGTAAATATGCGTTATTTATGAGACTGACGTTGCAAGCGCTTGGCGCCTATGACAACATAATAATTTGTGTTATATAATGCTGCGACGCGTTAACTTATCGGTCGGCATGGCTGGCGCTGTGCTTGCGGCGCGTGCGCGTGCGTCGAGCAGCGCTGTTCAAGCGGCACTGGTCGCCGGTCGGTCCGCCGGCCGTCGCGTGTCGGCGTGAGCGATTGTCGCGAACGCGATGCTGCCTACCTAATGCAAGCTATAGATTGTTGTTGCACATATAATGTTATGTATGTACTTATCTGCTTACTTTAATTCTTATAATTCATGTTATTGTTATTGTGTGCAAATAAATGAATTCTAAATGAATTCTTATCTTAAGTGGTATGGGGGGTCAGAAATGACCCCAGTATAGAAATTAAAGGGGAAAAACCGGTAAATTCAAAATATTTGTTTTATTTATGAAAGAAGTACTTATATTGTAAACATTAGTCAAATTTTTAACAAGAGAGAGCAAATATTAACATGAGATCACGTTTTTATTTAAAAAAAAACGAACACCTACTTATTTTCTTAGACTTAACTTTAGATATTATTATTTATATAAAAATTTAAAAACAACATTCTAAAATATCTTGAGATCCTTTTCTTATATAATTAAATTAACAAAAATCAGGAACTTCCTTTATAATCAGCTTAATTTAAAAAAATGGCAACTTAAATTAAAACAAAAAAAATTCTACTTTAATCTAAAAACTAGGTGGATTTATAGACCATTTGAATCTATTTTTACCCGTGTAAAAGCCGGAAGTTTGCGGGATTTCCTCATCATCTTGTTCTGCACTGCCTGAACTCGAAGAATTGGATTCCTCAGCTATTACACTGTCTTCAGAACAGCTAAGTATTTCAGCTTCCTCGCAGTCACTGATCATTTCTTGGTCACAGGCAGCTGTTGCGGCATCACGAGTAATTTCGGAGTCAGATTCTTGGTCTTCATCTTCTAAAAGATGTGCGATTTCATCATTACGTAGATAACCCGCCATTTCGATGATTGCGTTCTAAAAAAATATTAAAATGTTACATAACAACTCTTATAATAAAATACACACTTCTGGTATCGGGGTCAATTCTGACCCCATCAATGTACATACCTCTGTTCCTACTATCAGGTAAATCACGCGCGTCCGTCACCCGCCGCACCCCGCGACGTAATGAGATTACCTTGATGCGCGTGAGTGTAGGGACATAAACTGCAAAGTTATGGTTATAAATATGAGCGCGTGGGGTCAATTTTGACCCCAATACCAGTTAAGGGTTAATATAGGGAGATTGTCATTGTAATCTTCGTTCTAGATAACTATAGTTAAGTATTCGTATAGAGTTCACGAAAGTAAGATTTAGGCTTCCGTGAATAGTTCCGTATCTGTTATCGAATAGTTGTCTCTCTACTATTCTATGAAGAAATTGTTAAATGTTCGTGCTAAGGGTACAGATCTCTAAACGGATAGGATGATATAAATGAATGTTCCATCCATTAATGTCGTAACTACTTATTATAACACCATGAATAAGGCCCATTCTTCAATAAACAATAACAACAAAGTACGTTCAGTCTCACAGTTTCTATAAACAGACCTTGAAATACGATACCGAGATAAGCCGACGCGATGGCTGTGTACAGTCGCGGTCTGAAAGTGTTAACCACCTTAAGGCTTATAATTGCATGAACACATCAATGTTTTCATTAGTCATGTACTTATTATATAATGTAAAACTAAATATAAGACATTAGGCTAGTTATACCAATGGATTTAATTTAAGACGAATTGTAGTGTACGTACCTTTTGTATTTTTGTGAATAAATAAATTATTATTATTATTATTATTAATTACACAAGGGCGACGATATTGTACTATAGTCGTATTTTTAATTAGACGAAGCCAGCTGACAGTAGCTAATGTCATTTTGTAAAATAATGTTTAGTGTTTAGTTATTGTTTTTGTTAAGTTTTCCGTTACGTTGTGATTGTGGTAATTGTTGTGTTTATTTGTTGCTATATTGTTTCGTACAAACGATATGGATCCTCAACTAAGCACGTCAAACGTTACGAAAAAACGTTACACGTTACCGAAAAACTTATGATACAAAACGTCTACAAATACGTATTTTAGGAGAAAGCTGCTTCATTATTGCCTATTGAGGCTCTCGAAAAAAAAATATGTTTCGAAAACAGCTGACATTTTGGGAATCGGTGTGACCTCAGTTTACAGTGTTTTAAAAGAATACAAAGAAAATGAACAATTTAAGTCTTACGAGAAACGTGGAAAGAAACACAGTTTCAAAGATAAATTAGACGATTTTACTTTTGCCGCTATAAGCTATAATCATCAAGATTATCAAGCTGCCGCTATAATCATCAAGCTTATCAAGGAATCTGAACCAGGCCTTCCTAGATGGCTTGACCACTGGCTTAAAACAGCCTTCAGGAAAGGGCAAACGATTAATTATCGGCCATATAGGCGGAGAAGGATTCGTAGAAGACAGCTTATTAGACAGCTATAAAGAAGATCATCAAGAGATGAATGCCGATTCCTTTGAAAATTGGTTTAGGTCTTGCCAAAAAACCAAATTCCGTAGTAGTGATGGATAATGCCCCCTACCACTTCAGGAAACTAGAATCGCTGCCTACAATGTCTTGGACTAAACCTAGAATACAAGAGTGGCTAACGAGCAAAAATATTTCATTCGAAGCAACAATGGTTAAAGTTACTCTTATAGACATTGTATGGCAGCACAAAAAAGAACATTGCGATAAGGATGTTGTGGACGAGATGGCAGCGCAGCATGGGATAATTGTTTGACGTCTGCCCCCATACCACTGTGAGCTCAATCACATTGAGTTGGTATGGGCGCAGGCTAAAGGATATGTTGCAAGAAATAACAAAACCTTCAAAATGACAGAAGTAAAAACACTTTTTGAAAAAGGACTTCATCATATCACTCCTGAAAAATGGAGTAGCTGCGTGTACAAGTTTCCTCGCAATGTTTTCCTTAATGTTAAAAACTCTCGGTATTCAGTATAGGTACATACTATAGGAACATAGTCTTCGAAAACTCGTTGGTATGTACAAAGCACGCCTAAAATTCGAACACTGTACCCGATATCGGCCGTTCGGCACACTAACTATTTACTAGACAATCGAGGCAATTTCATTCATTCAAGAGTTTTTTCAATCATTCACTTTGTCACAACACTATTTTTATTTCATCATAAACTGACAACACAGTAAACGTCAGTTGACTTCGTCTAATTAAAAATACGACTATAGGCAACCAATCTATGATAACATGCGTTGCGTAGCAACTGGTGTCAATAACGATTTATTATTCCACATTTATAGTATACGTTCATTTTATTACAAGCGTGATATTTACAATAAAACTAAAATATTTGCAGTCTTCAAATAATGTTATTTTAAACTTGCTTTTTACGATTTTGGTATTTGTAATTAATAAGTTTATCAAATGACTTTTACATTGACAGATTATAATGAAAGGGATGGCGAAATTACGACATCCGGAATATAAAAACTTTTTGAAAAAAATACAATATTATTTATATCGTCTAGCGTAAGACTGCCTCGTTGGTCTAGCGGTAGTGCATACGACAGCTGATCATGAGGTCTCGGGTTCATTTCGCGAGTCAGGCTCGGAAAATGTTGCTAAGGTTTTCTGTTAAGAATTTCTTAGTGACAATTTATTAGGAATTTCAGTCAAGAAATTCTTAAAAATTAGCCCGAAGTTGGCGGTGTTTCACCCCCGTGCATCAGAAAGCACGTGAAGCAGTCCCGGCTGTCATGATCTATGGCAGTCATTAGTGGGAAGTCAATGCCCTCAATTATACCTACTGACTACTGGTCTAACCTTAGAATGATGTTGGATGGCAGTCGCTCCGTGTAAAAACTGATATCCAGTCAAATCTCGGTAGACCAGAAATAGCAGACCCTGGGCTCCGAAGTGCAAGCTTGGGATGCAACTAAGAAAATGCTAGGGTGATGATGATGATGATATCATCTAGCGAAAATCAGGGCGCGGTCAGACTGTGAGCTATAATGATAGTGGATGGTATACTAGTCACGTTAAAGCTCATGGTGATCACATAAGTGAGCTTTTGTTTAGATAGTTTGTGCCCTTAACCAGGCGAATCGTGCTTTATAAAAAAATAGGCAGAAATAATCAAAAATAAATTCAACACATATTTTTTTGTTAATAAAAGTTTTAATAACGAATATAGCCTCCTTCAGCAGCCACAGCATAAATGCAATTCTGTCATTATGTCAAATTATTTCATCGACCTAAAAATATTCATACTCTTTTTGTTTGAATCTATGCCTTACCAATGATTGAAAAGTAATAAGTACTCCGATATAGCATTTTAGACCTTGCTGAAACCAGCTTGACAAAGAATGTAATTTGAAAAGTGGTAAACATTTTTAGACCGCGACCGTACACGTCGCAAGTTAAAAGCCATGAAAATAATTTTGACATGGCTTACGACATACAGAATTGCTATGAAAGACTAGGTAAAATATTACTTTTTTCATTTCAAATACCTTCTTTGATAATAAATGAACGAAATTTATATATATATAAATTTCTCGTGACACAGTGTTAGTTAAAATACTCCTCCGAAACGGCTGGACCGATTTTTATGAAATTTTGTATGTATATTTGGTAGGCCTGAGAATCGGTCGTAATTTATTTTTCAAACCTCCAAGTCATAAGGGTGGCCAACCCAAAAAAAAGTATTTTTATTTATTGGACATTATTTTTTATTTTAATTTTTTTATTATGTGGCATTAAAAAGTACATACAACTATTAATTTTCAGCCTTTTAGCATGAACCTCTATTTTTAATAGCCATATAAGTAATTTATTCATATCACTTGATCAATTCTGTTGTCCACGCCATGCGCATACGTACCTTGGGAAGATTTGATTGGTAAAATTTGAATGGGCCCCGACTGTGAGTCGTTCTGTTCTGCATATTACTTCTAAACTTCTGAGCTTGTTTCTTTCTTTTTAGTTTTTATTTAAGTTAATATTTTCACGTATTTTTTAAAATTAGTTTTTATGCAGTCGGGTTTTTGTTTTTCTTTAAATTATTTTTTTATATTTTATACCTTTTAGTTACGATTCATTGACTTCGTTATAAGATGGTAAATTTCGCAATCGAGTGTTTGTATATCGTTTATACTTGAAATAAAATCTTAAATCAATAAGTATGAAAATTAGCGAGAATTTTTTTTTGTTAAACATCTTTAAATCGTTATATATCCTAAACTATTATTTAAAATGAAAAATGATAAAAGAAACCTAAAGATAATTTTAAAATACCTATTCAACGACACCCCACTTGACATAGCTCATCGACTTTATTTTTTTTCATTTTGACAATATGGCGTCTGGCTGTCGCTGTGGTGAATTTTGATTACTGTCATGTCTTTAGTGACACTCGCAAGGTTGAAACGAATCGATTGACGTAAGAATTATCAAAATCGGCCTACGCATTTGGTCTCTAGAACGCCACATAGAAACAAACATACATACATACATACATACATACATACATACATACATACATACATACATACATAGACTGATAAACACATTACCCTCCTTTGCGTCGCGCAGTCGGGTAAAAAATATTAGAGTGAAATTTTACGATGCACATGTGTGCTTAAGGCATCAAAAAAACATTCAACATTTTTGGGCAATTTTCAACAGGCCGTAACTTCAAGAGAAGAGGTCGTACAGGAAATAAAAAAAAGGAAATTGTAGCTCCAAGTGTCTTGTTTTTGGGTAAGAACTTAATTTTTTTTTTCAATAAAAATAAAAAGTGAATATTTTTAATGATGTCAAAGAAGCACAGAACAGATAAAAGAAGTTAGAAAGGAAATAGTTACTGATTTGTATTAGAACGCGTGTCGCCGATTGTCTCCCACTCTCTATCTCCACTACAAGCAATACACTAATACGTACGCGCATTACGCACACAAATCAACCGCACTTAATTAGATCGCGAGTTTGCCATTGGTTGTCACACTAGCGAAAACACTGCGCTTAACATGGAACTATCGCGCTTGACGTACACTCACACACACTCATTAACGTTACGGCGACCAAAAGGTCGATTATTTATATCGATAAAATACTGTAGTTTTGTTACTTTAAGTTTTGCAATTGTTTGCTTTTATTTTGGGATGGCGGGATAGGATACAAATAGTGTGGCCTTTCTAAATATATATAAATAGTGATATAAAATTAAAGAGGAAGATACAATATGGCTTTTATCATATCCGAATACCAAGAGTTAAAAATCATGTCTACCTAGGATGTCAGTGTCCGTGATAAACCATTCATTTGTACAACCACATAAGCTAAAGTTTGTAAAGAAATAAATGACACAAGTATATAATACAATAATATTTTAATGTTGAACATTAATTTAAATTCAATTTCAATCCAGATTCTATTATTGTCCCTGAAATAAGACGTATTTATTAAGAAGCTCACACTTGCTATCTTTTAAATTCGAATTTTTCAAAATAAAATGCAATCTTACACTGATATATTTTTCTAATATAGCTTTAGATAGGTCTGTAACATGGCTCGCACTAGGATATAATCCAACCTGGTGATTACTAATGTTGCTAAATAATTAGTTCCGACAAAGCTGCGCAAGATCTTCGTTGTCAACATATTGTTACGAGCTGGGGTTCGGTGATAAATTAAATACACTATGCAACTAAACTGTACTTTATTTATTACAACACAATTTATACACACTTATTAAAACACTATTTCACACCACTAAACACTTCCGACTCTTCAGATCCTTCGCTCGATGTTGATCGGTTCGCTTCTTCAATTTTAACTGAGTGAACTCGCTCGTCCGCGTGGTATTTATACCGGCCGGATAACAAACTAGTTCATTCTAAACGCTTCCAGAAATTTGTCGTAATAGTCGGGAACAGTGGGAGAGCCATGCTTCGGCACGAATGGGTCAGGCTCGACCGGAGTGATGCCACGGCCTCACAGAGAACCGGCGTGAAACAACGCTTGCGTTGTGTTTCGCCGAGTGAGTGAGGATACCGGAGGCCCAATCCCCCAACCCTCTCTATGATGGTGCAGTTGAAAAACTTTTTGCTACCCCAGGAGGGTACCAACTGCGCTAGCGTTGCAGACTCCCTCTCTGGACGTCCGCGTTCAGGACACAAAACATCTAAGCGTGGACGCCCAGACCGCCCGTCGTACTCTGGAGGGGGCAAAACTGCGCTCGAAAATTCCCTTAAAAGGAGCAAAAATATCCTGGCACCCCCTGCCACATTGGCCGTGGACTTCTGCAATATCAGGGGATTACACACCAACCTTAATGCTGTCCACCACCACCTCGAGGCAACAAAGCCGGCCTTGCTTTTCTTGACTGAGACGCAGATATCGCCTCCAGCAGACACTTCCTACCTTACTTACCCTGGGTATGGACTTGAACACTCCTTTCTGTCCAAGGCCGGAGTGTGCTTGTATGTTAGAGTAGCGATGGGCGACTCGAGTTATTTAACTCGATTAACTCGAGTTAGCCCCTGAGCGAGTCAACTCGATCTGCTTTTATGTTAACTCGAGCTAACTCGGTAGGCGTCGTTCAAAATATGGCAACTCGTCAACTCGTCGCGTCGGCGTCGTCACCCAAAGTAACGTAACGAGTAAGGGTGAGATCGAACATAACCATCCCGTAACTCGTCAATGATTCGACTCAACTCGCTGTTAGCGAGTTGACCGAGTTGTAGTCTTGACCTAACTCGGTAGTGGCATTGTCGCTTCGTTGATAACTCGGCTAACTCGCAACTCGTTGACTCGTCGCCGCGTCGACTCAACTCGTCAAGGTCGCGGAGTGATCCGTTGAATATAATATTTGTTTGTAATATGATTGTTAATTTGTAATAATGTTATTGATTTGTGAGTTACATTCACGGGATATATTTTCTCAAAATTAACCAGTGAACTGTGTATTATATCACGTTTTATTCATTTAGTGTACCTACCTAGTACCTACCAAGCGTATGAAATATTAACGAAAGAAATAAGCCGACGATCCTCCCTCTGCATTACTACTTCCGAGTTGGCCAGTGTTAACTTGGCAGCTTGGCTTGCCTGCCTGATTCGGTCGACAGGTTTTATTTGCTTTGTACAAGTTAGAGCCAGCGAGTTGACGCCAACTCGGTGACTCGGTAATTCGCTCGGCAGCTCGGAGGTTATACACAACGGTTATCGAGTTGGCACGGAGTCGACGCCAACTCCGTGACTCGGTAACTCGCTCCGCAGCTCGGAGGTTAGCACTGTTATCGAGTGGGCACCGAGTCGAGTCAAATCGAGTTGTAACTTGAGTTATTCAATAACTCAACTCGAGTAGGTCGAGTTGGAAAATTGACGACTCGTCCCATCGCTATGTTAGAGGCGATATCAGTTCTCGTCGCCTTAGGAATCTTGAAGGTAGGGACCTCTCAACCTTATGGCTATGTATAGATAGCGACGACCACCCCCGCGTCTATGCTTGCCTTTATAGGTCCCATAGCGGTGATACCGAAACTGACCGACTTATTGAGCACATCCAAATGGCTTCAGACCTTGTGCAGCAGCAGATTCCGTCAGCAAAGATCATCTTACTTGGTGATTTTAACGCCCATCACGCCGACTGGCTCAGTTCCAGTAAAACTGATCATGCGGGGAGATCTGTTCACGACTTCGCCCTGGCTTATGGCCTGACACAACTGGTTACCACGCCCACGCGAATCCCAGACGTTGTAAGCCAGAATCCTTCACTGCTGGACCTTCTGCTGACCTCTCATCCGGACGGCTACAAGGTATCCGTAAGCGCCCCACTTGGCTCCTCAGACCATTGCCTTGTACAGAGTGTGGTGCCTCTCACGTGCTCGCTGCGATCGCGGGCTGCACGAAGTCGTCGTGTGTGGCACTACAAGTCAGCAGATTGGGATGGGATGCGGAACTTCCTTGCGTCCTATCCTTGGGGACAAGTATGCTTCTCGCCGGATGATCCCAGCGTCGCCGCTGGTTCTGTTGCTGATGTGGTGCTACAGGGCATGGAACTTTTCATTCCATCCTCTGTGGCCCCATTGGTGGCAAATTTCGGCCTTGGTTTGGTTCATCTTCCAAAAAGGCTTCTCGCAGGAAGCAGGAAGCTTACCAAGCCTGGGCTGATGCGGTGGCGGCAGGGGATGAAAATACCAGCGCATTAAAAAAGGAGTATAACTTTGCCTCCAGGTCCCTCAAAAGAGACATAGCTAGTGCGAAGTCAAAGCACATCGATAGAATTGGCGAGAGGCTTGAGCGCCTTCCTTCGGGAACTCGTGCATTCTGGTCTCTTGTCAAAGCTATCGAAGGGAACTTCTGTAAGCCATCCTTTCCACCGCTACACATGTGAAATGACTCCTTGGCCCACGACGCAAAGGAGAAAGCCGATCTCCTGGGCAAACTCTTTGCGTCCAACTCGACCTTGGATGACGGGGGACAGAAACCGCCTACTATACCGCTGTTCAAGGGCTGTATGCCGGATATTCGGTTCCACCAACGCGCAGTCCGTACGGCACTTCTGTCCCTCGATATCCATAAGTCGAGTGGGCCTGATGGAATTCCTCCTATTGTGTTGAAGATCTGCACTCCAGAGTTGGCACCAGTTTTAACACGCCTTTTTCGTCTATCTTACTCTTTTGGCGTAGTCCCAACATCGTGGAAGACAGCATTGGTCCACCCGATCCCTTAAAAAGACGATCGCTCTAACCCGTCCAACTACAGACCGACAGCTATAACCTCCCTCTTCTCGAAGATAATGGAGTTCATTATTAACTGCCAGCTCTTTCTAGAGGATAATCAGATGCTTAGTGACCAGCAATACGGCTTTCGTAAGGGTCGGTCGGCTGGTGATCTTCTAGTATACCTGACACATCGTTGGGCACAGGCGATCGAGACAAAGGGGGAGGCTTTGGCGGTCAGTTTGGACATAGCGAAGGCCTTCGATCGGGTCTGGCACAAAGCGCTTCTTTCGAAGCTCCCTTCCTATGGGCTGCCCGAGAAATTATGCGAATGGGTCACCAGCTTTCTTACAGACAGAAGCATGAGGTCGTAGTTGACGGTGAATGCTCTGACGCCTTGTCTGTAAATGCTGGTGTCCCTCAAGGCTGCGTGCTTATCGCCTACTCTGTTCCTCCTGCATATCAATGATATGTTGCTAGACAGTGGCATTCATTGTTATGCACATGACAGCACGGGCGATGCTTTATATACCGACCGAGCCAACATTTCTCGGGAAAAAGTCATCGAGAGCCGAAATAAACTTGTGTTTGAAATTGAGACCTCCTTGGAGATGGTCTCAGATTGGGTAAGACTTAATTTGGTCCAATTTAACCCCACAAAGACACAAGTTTGCGTGTTCACCGCAAAAAAACTGCCGTTGGTCGTATATCCTCGTTTTGAGAGCACTCCCTTAACTGCCTCCGCCAGTATTTGGAATACTTGGTATCGACATATCGAGCGAAGTCCAGTTCCGCGGTCACTTAGAGGCTAAGGCTAAGTTAGCCTCGAAGAAGCTTGGCGTGCTCAATAGATCGAGACGGTATTTCACTCCGGCCCACCGCTTGCTCCTTTATAAGGCGCAGTTCCGGCCACATATGGAATACTGTTCTCACCCCAGTACCAGCTTCTCCCTCTGGACCGCATTCAACGGAGAGCCGCTCGAATTGTCGATTGCCAAAATATTTGCAACCGGTTAGACCCCTTGGCGCTGCGTAGAGATGTAGCCTCGCTATGCATCTTTTATCGCTACTACTATGGGCAGTGCTCCGAAGAGTTGTTCGGATTAATCCCTGCCGCCTTTTTCCGCCATCGTTCTACGCGACAGAATTTCCATCCTCATCATTTAAATGGTTGGCAAGCCACAACGGTGCGTTTTTCTAGAAACTTTCTGCCTCGCACCTGTAAACTGTGGAATGATCTGTCGCCTGCGGTTTTTCCGAACCAATACGACCTTCAAACCTTCAAAAAAAGAGCGTATTCCTTTTTAAAAGGCCGGCAACGCACTTGTGACTCCTCTGGTGTTGCGGGTGTCCATGGGCGGCGCACAGACAGGTATTAGGCCCTAAAAGTCGGGCGAAATCCATTTTTTTTGTTTTAGTTAGACGCCGTTTTTTATTATTCCTCGAAATACAATGGTATCTCCTCTTACCAATAGCGTGAACCCGACGCGCTAGAGCCTTTCCCCCGCTCCATGCGCTCAATCGGAAATTACCGTTCGCTTGCCGTAGTCGTGTAATTATTCGATACGCTCAAATTTCATTGTTTTCAAATATAAAATTTATGGTGAAAAAGTCAATTTCTTTTGAATTTCTACTATGGATCTTACACAACCAGGTATGTACTTATTATTTTATTTAGTTTTGTTATGAAAAGAGGGAGTTTTCGTACCTTTAGCTCCATTAGTAACTAATTCTTAAAAAGTCCTATAAAATACGCATTTAAAAAAATCTTCAAGCGTTTTAAAGTATTTCTGAACATTTCTAAGTAAAAATTTATATGGTTTGTTTTAGAATAGACTCTATAGTATTCTAAAATACGTAAAACAGCCACCCTAATGCTCCCCTCCATTTTTGGCATTTTTTTTTGCATAGACTCAAAAAACCACGTGTTGTTTTTTTTTTTAAATTAGTTTATTTTGTTTCCAGGCTCTTCTGGGATGCGGGTATTAACTAGAAACGATTTACTAACTATCATGGAACGCTCCAATGCTTCAAATTTCAATGAAAAGTTGGAATTTATGGAGTTGGAACTTCTCCGTCAATACTCTGAAGATGACCCAAACATTGCCGATGCAAAGCACAAGTTGTCAATTATACGTCACCAATTCAAGCAGAAATGGTCAGCTGCCCGCAATACCAAAGCCAGATTCCTAGAAGCGAACAAAGAATGGCTCAAGGGCACCATATCGCTACCAAAAGCAGGTACTTACGTTAACAATTCTTTTGTTTCGAACATTATTATATTTCATGGAATTTTATCAGTGACTAAAGGTATATTTGTTATAGGATTAAGTCCAGGTAGACCTCAAAAGTCGTTTTCAGACTTATGTGAAAGGAATAAAAGGCGAAAAACTGAAAATCTTCGAACATCTGACTTAGATGTGCTGCCATACGCAACACAAATGAAATTGCGAGAAACTGGCGAAGTCGAAGCATCAAAAATCGTAAAGGTCCTTACCAGAAGCCCCCGGAAAGCAAAAAAATATGCAGCAGCGATAAAAGAACACGCAGCTGAACAAGAAAAAGAAGTTTCAACGAAATTGGCACACCTTCGTTCCCTGTTTATGTTTGTTGAAGCTGGGCTTACCCAGGCCCAATACGAAGTGGTTCGAGACACGAATCCAGGCTTTTACCCATGCTATTCGATTCTAAAGAAGTTGAAGAAAAAATGTTACCCCGAAATCCACAGCATAACTGAGACCTGTGCCGAAGTAAGGGTACAAAGCTTAATGGATCACACCATCAAGCGATTATTATTGCATCTTGGTGAGGAGGTCTTGGAGCAAATGACTGAATCTGAAAAGCAGTCCTTTCTGCTCATCAGCAAATGGGGCTGTGACGGATCTCAGCAGATTCAATATAAAATGAAATTTGCAAATGAGACTGATTTCGACGCCAACATTTTACAAAGTTCTGTCGTTCCTCTCCAACTAGTCTATGGAACGGAAAAAAAAATTATATGGCAAAACCCAACTCCGTCATCACCACGATATTGAAGACCAATACGCTTACGATTTGTGAAAGAAAACACTGACGTGACTAATGAGGAAATTGAGTACGTAGAAAATCAAATGAAAGAACTGAGCAAGACCAAGATCGACGACATATCCGTCAAACATAAAATAATTTTTTTCATATAGACTTTCCAAGGACAATCGAGTTAGACGACATTAATCGACATTTTACCTCCACATGCTCCCTAGATCATATAACCAAGCGTCAAACCCTTAACTATATGACCGGATTAATGCGGCCAAACATTAATTATTTTAAGTTTTCTCCAGTCACGTCAGATGAAGTCAAAAAGGTAATCCTATCTATCAAGTCCAGAGCGGTGGGATGTGACAACCTCAGTCGTCATATGATCACCGTTATTCTGGACTTTCTCCTCTCTCCCTTAACCCATATCCTTAACTTTTCTCTTGAAACCGGCCAGTTTCCTTCATTGTGGGGCAAAGCTTTCGTCCGCCCACTACCAAAGGTTTCTAATCCTTCCCTTCCTTCCCATTTCCGTCCTATCTCCATCCTCCCATTTCTGTCTAAGGTGCTTGAAGCATGCGTCTATAAACAACTGTCCGGGTTTGTATTCGAAAACAATATTTTATCTCCTCTACAATCAGGATTCAGACCCGGACATAGCACAGTCTCAGCGTTACTTAAAGTAACTGGCGATGTGAGGGCGGGTATGGAAGACACTAAGATCACAGTGCTGGTCTTAGTGGATTTTTCAAACGCTTTTGGCACCGTCAACCACAACCTCCTTATTTCCGTCCTCTTCTACTATATGATTTCATCGGACGCGCTGGAATGGTTCTCATCTTATCTTCGAGGACGCCAGCAGTCTGTTCGTGTTGATGAAACTTCGTCAACTTGGCGAGATTTGGACTCTGGCGTTCCTCAAGGCGGTATAATATCTCCTCTTCTGTTTTCATTGTTTATAAATCTTCTCACACATGATCTTCGCTGTACGTATCATCTTTACGCCGATGACCTGCAGATTTACACCCAGGCAAGGGCAGAAAGTCTTATTGCAGCCATCGATAACATCAACTGGGATCTAAATGCGATCAAAAACTGGTCAGATAGATTTGGTCTGTCAGTTAATCCTGATAAATGCCAGGCAATCTTAATTGGTAGCCCACGTATTATGTGCCGAGTGGATGTCAAATCGCTTCCACCTATTAATTTTAATGGGTCTGTCATCCCCGTCAGCCCCAGTGTCAATGATCTTGGCCTACACATCGACGCTGCCCTTGACTGGAGAACACAGATTGCAAATACCAGTCGCAAAGTCACAGGAACCCTGCGGACTCTATATCGCTTGAAGAACTTTCTCCCAACCAAAATTAAAACCATGCTTGTGCAGACGTTAGTTTTTCCTATAATCGACTATGGTGATGTATGTTATCTCGACCTGAATGCAGATCTGCTCAATAAACTTGACCGCCTTCTCAACAATTGCATTCGATTCATTTTCAATCTCCGTAAGTATGATCATATATCTGCTCACCGTTCCCAATTACGATGGCTGCCTATTCGTCAACGTCGCAAATTGCGTACACTGACGACTCTTTTTTCTTTCTTGAACTCTTCTCATACTCCTGCTTATCTGTCTACTCAATTTCAACATTTATGTAATAATCATGACAGAAATCTCCGCTCAACTAACAATCTTCTTCTTCTCTGCCCTTCTCATAGTTCCAGCCTTGTTCATTCTTCTTTCTATATACAGGCTGTCCATCTTTGGAATGCACTCCCTCTCGAAATCAGGAAGTCTACATCTCGTGAACTGTTTAAAATAAGAGTACGCCAGCATAATATGGCTGAATTGGTAGAATCATAATGAACTCTGTAAAGGATGCTTGTATATGTATATGTGTGTGTATATATATATATATATATATATATATATATATATATATATATATATATATATATATAATTATCTATTATACTTGTATGTGTATATATGTATTATATTTTGTATGTATATATTTATAATAATATGTTACTGTTAGTATGCCTATTATTACATATTTATTTAGTGTGATATCTATTAATTATGTTGTTTTAAATTAATATTATTTGTTAAATTACTTTCTGTTTACGCACCTACTTCAATCATCTCTGCATCACCCAAAGGTTGGCTGGTAGAGAATGCCTCTGGCATTAAGCCCGCCTTTGTGCATTACTTTTTTGTAATTGTGCAAGAAGTTTAAAATAAAAAAAAAAAAAAAAATTTGTACCATGGTGGACGGCAAGGTATGTAACGCAGCAACCCATACCAAGTCAACCATTAGATGTTACATATGTGGCGCCACATCCTCCGATTTCAACGACCTTAAAAAAGAAAGGCCCTGCAATACGGAAAACATGCGATTTGGTCTATCTTTGCTGCACGCTCGAATAAGATTTTTTGAGAGCATACTGCATGTAGCTTATAAATTACCAATCATGAAGTCGAGGGCTCGCCTGACTGCCGAAGAGAAGAAACTAGTGGAGACACGAAAAAATGAAATCCAAACCAAGTTTCGTGAACAACTAGGATTACTAGTAGATATTCCAAAGGCTAACTTTGGAAACACGAATGATGGGAATACCAGCAGGTGATTTTTCGATGAATACGAGAAAGCTGCAGAAATAACTGGGATTGACCAAAATTTAATCTACCGATTAAAAGTCATCCTAGAGACCATGTGCTGCGGGATAAAAATTAACATCCAAAAATTCGAAATTTACTGCAAAGAAACTGCTGAATTGTACGTTTCTTTGTACAAGTTTCATCCAATGTTGCCGACATTACATAAGGTGTTGAGTCATAGGGCAGCCGTGATAAAGGAGGCGATTCTGCCAATCGGACAACTGTCTGAAGAAGCTGCAGAAGCCCGCAACAAGCACATCCGAGCGTTTCGGCTAAACTACGCCCGAAAATTTTCGAGAGTAGCCTGCAACACAGACATTTTAAATAGGTTGCTCTTGACATCAGATCCCTTGCTGACGGGAATGAGGAACGCTAAACATAAAAGAAAGAGTCCTCTTTCAGCGGATACCATGAATCTTTTGGAGGAAAATGATATATGCAATATTAGTATTGAAAATGACTCTGAAGATGATGAAAATTAGAAATAAAATTTGTTAAGAATAATGTATGGCTTTTTTTTACTCTATTATGCCTCAAAATAAAACGAAATACTTTAATAATACTATAAAACGCAAAAAATATTTTTGTCCGACTTTTAGGGCCAAATACCTCTCTGTGCGGCGGTAATCACTCACAAACTGTACTCTGTCTTCGGTGAGCTTATGAAGAGGTCGAGCAATGTCAGCAAAGTTCTTCACAAACCGTCGATAGTAGGTGCATAAACTGTGGAATGCTCTGACCAGCGTTTTGTTCTCTGGAACTGGCCATTCCTTCACGGCAATGATTTTATCCGAGTCGGTTTAAATACCGTTCTCCGATACCTCATGTCCTAGGAAGTTCACTTGCCGTCTGAATAACGCGCATTACTTCGGACTCAGCTTCAAATTAGCTCCTCGTATCTTTGACAGCACTTGGTCCAAGTTTTGAAGGTGATCCTGGAAGGTGCGCCCCACGATGATGATGTCATCCAAGTAGACCAGGCAGGCGTCTCCAATCAGTCCCATAAGCACTCGCTCCATCAGTCTCTCAAAAGTAGCCAGAGCGTTGCACAATCCAAACGGCCTGACGTTAAATTGCCATAATCCTTTGCCTGCGGAGAATGCCGTCTTCTCCTAGTCTCGGGGATCTATTTCCTCCTGCCAGTAGCCACTTTTTAGGTCTAAGGTAGAAAACCACTTCATCCCCGTCAGCATATCCAGTCAAAGTCAAAGTCAAAATCATTTATTCATTTGTTCATTCATTCAGTGTGTCATCGATCCTTGGCAGCGGGTAGCTGTCCTTCTTCGTGATGTCATTTAATCGGCGGTAGTCTACACAGAAGCGCAGGCCGCCATCTTTCTTCTTAACTAGCACAACTGGAGAGCACCACGGGCTGGACGAAGGCTCAATTACGCCTTCATTCACCATACCGTCGATCATAGCTTCCACTACACGTTCCCGTGCCACTGGCACACGTCTTGGTCGCTGGCAAATCAGTGCTTCACTTCCCGTGTTTATTTTGTGCTGGACTAGGGTTGTTTTCCCTATGTCGGCATCACTCGGTCAACCGGTTCAACATCTTCTAAGCCTCGGTCTTCTCTTCCTCCGCCAGGGTACTTTGGCAGTCCTCTAAAAGTGTAGACATGTCGAATCGTGCACCTTGAACCTTGGCGCTGGTAGGTTGCTCTTGACATCTACGCATCCAAGCCGCTCCTTCATAGGTGCCCAATTCCGACCCTTTCTTGATCGACACTGCCATGTCACTTGCATTCAGTGCGCGTAATTATGAAATTTTGGTACCCCTTACCAAGGTTCGTGCAATCTTCCACGAGGCCTCTTTCTCTAGATAAGTACGCAGCGGTTCCGTCGACCAGAAGTCCCTGGTAAACAAACTGGTACAACCGTTTCCGACCGCGGGTGAAGAAGACAGTACACTTTTCCTGAAGTTACACCTTCCATGAAGACTTCTTCCGAGCCACACTTCAACACTCCCTGGTTAACATCGATCTCGCCGCTGCGAGATCGAGTATCGCTATACTTCCGCATTAAGTCTACGCCTAAGATGCAGTCGTCCACTATATCGGCCACGATGACTTTGTGACGGTAAACTTTGTTGCCTAGCTTCAGATCCACCTCCATTTCACCTCGGACGGTTATGTGCTGACCGGTAGCTGTTCTCAGATTCACACATTCATTGTTCATGAAGCAGCCCCAAAGAACCCGTCTTGCCAGATGGAAACCGACGACTGTCCGAGAAGCACCCGTGTCCAATGTCAGCTTGCATGGTGTTCTGTTAATTTCGCCTTCGATGATCAGGCTGTTCCTGTCACATGATTGTGAGATCGAGATACTTGGGGCTCTTCCATTACCAGCCAGCACCCGCCCCGCAGTCCTGGCTTCTACTCGTTTCCCTGCTCTCGCTGCCTGGCAGGCACATCAGGCGACCCCTTAGGTGGAGACAGGGTGTCACGAGGCTGCCTACGCTTTGGGCAGCTCAAGCGGATATGGCCTCTTTCTCCGCAGTTGTAGCACCGAGGTGACGACACAACTTCCCTGATGCGGGGACCTCGATCGTCACGTCGCACTGCTTCCACCTCCAGAGCGTGGGCTAAGGCGTCCTTGAGGTCCTTGAAGTGCCCAAGTCTTACCGCTGCTCTAACCTCCAGGACGCGCATTCCATCCGTAAATGCCTGTACGAGGTTCCCATCTATCAGCGCAGGCGAGGACTGGTATGCCTTCCTAACCAGCTTTCCACCTCCAGAGCCCACTGTTGCAGAGTTTCTCCGGTGCGTTGTGTCCTTCAGCTGAGCACGATACACATGTTCAAGGTGCGCGTCACCGTATCTTGCCTCTAGCGCCTCCAGGAGCTTTTCGTAGGTGACGTCTTGCCCGAGTGCCTCCAACACTGTCAAGGCCTGGTCGCGAAGGCCCAAGGTTAGGGCAGTTAAAGCTTGTTCTTTGGCCCACCCATTCGATCGCGTCACAGCCTCAAACTGGATATTGTATGCAGACCATGATGACGAGCCATCGAATGGTGGAATCTTAAACCCACGAGGTGAGGGCGCTGCAGCCGCTTGTGTCACTTCGAGCCCACGCAATTTCTTCTCCATTTCAGCAACACAGGTCTCGTGATGGTCAGGTACACGCTTCTCTATAGAGGCGACGTGAGTCTCAAGCCTGTTGTGTACGAGCATCTCTACGTCGCTGATACGGGCCTCGTGCTGCTGAAGTTCCTCCTTGACCGCCTTAAGTCCTTCCCCACTGCGGCGCTGAGGTCCTTCATGAGCACCAATTGTTCCTCCAGACGTCGGGCGTGCTCCTCCTTGTCGCGCTGCAGCTGTTCCTCTAGGCGGCGCGCGTGCTCCTCTTGATGTCGAGCCTGCTCCCGCTGACGGCGGTCTTGCTCCTCTTGACGGTGGTCTTGCTCCTCTTGACGGCGGTCCTGCTCGTCTTGTCGGCGAGCCTGCTCCTCCTTGTCGCGCTGTTGCTCCTGCATGAACGCCATCAGAGTCACGGAGTGTGCCGCGCTTGCAGGCTCTACTGCAGCCGCGGAGTCGCCTGATCTGCCAGACGATGGAGAAGGAACGTCTCCGAAGCATCTCTGGTCTAGGTCTGCTGGCGCTGGTTCCTGGTACGCACTCCTTCAGTTTCGTCCGTCTGCATAACCGGCATAATTTATCCCTTTCTTCTGACACCAATTTGTTACGAGCTGGGGTTTGGTGATAAATTAAATGCACTATGCCACTAAACTGTACTTTATTTATTACAACACAATTTATACACACTTATTAAAACACTATTTCACACCACTAAACACTTCCGACTCTTGGGATCATTTGCTCGATGATGATCGCTTCGCTTCTTCAAATGTAACTGAGTGAACTCGCTCGTCCGCGCGGTATTTATACAGGCCGGATAAATAACTAGTTCATTCTCCATTTCAGCAACACAGGTCTCGTGATGGTCAGGTACACGCTTCTCTAAGAGGCCAGAAAATTGTCGTAATAGTCGGGAACAGTCGATACAACAACGCCATCTAGTATATAGTAGACGAAATACCTTTAAAACACCGATACATCCAATCTCTTCTAGTTCTCTCATTCACCGATAGATGGCATTATTTTCAATTATCGCCATTCGTAACAATGTTTATTAATTTGCCGAAGATTGTCGGTGTAAATCCTGATAACTGCTTCGGACGTTTTACAGATTAGTATCAGTTCTTTTGAAGGATACAGGAGACCACCTCTATCTTTTGCTACGATAAATTTATGGTCCGAATTTATTTCATTTGACAGCAGTGCTCCAACGCAAATGTCACAATCAATTTTCCTAATTAAAATATGTGCTATGTAACCCGCGAAATGACTAATAACCTGTATGCTAAAATCGGAAACATATTGCAAAAAAAAATCTATATCTTCACTAGAGGACGCCAGCAGCTACGCCTGCATTTTTTTAAATTTACCCGTTTTGGCCGATCCCGTGGGTATTTCGGGAAATCCCTTCTTCGTGCACCCCTACGGTACCCAAGGAACATACATGCCAAATTTCAGCTTCCTGCGCCCAATAGTTTCGGCTGTAGTGGGTCTGTCAGTCAGTCAGTAACGCAAGAATTTTATATATTGAGATTATCATAATTTCGGAAACTATTTGATTACTGTCTTCGACTAAACCATTATTTATGACGACCGGTTGGCGCAGTGGGAGTGTAAGCGACTGCTACGCCGAGGGTCGCGGGTTCGATTCCCGCTCAAGTCAAACATTTGTGTGCATGAGCATGGATGTTTGTCTTGGTCTGGGTATTTTTATGTATAATATGTATGTATTTACAAAAAAATATATATATATGTATGTTTATCCATTATCTAGTACCCATAGTACAAGCTTCTGCTTAGTTTGGGACTAGATGGTGTTGTATGAATGTGGTAGAATATTAGAATATTATTATTATTAGTCGACTTAGAGTAGATTGCACCACATCTCTGGTTAAAGTAAAAGCTAAAGTCAAATTTTACATTAACTTTAACAGTAAACTTACCGGCTGCTGCTGGGTGTCACGAGGCTGCCTACGCTTTGGGCAGCTCAAGCGGATATGGCCTCTTTCTCCGCAGTTGTAGCACCGAGGTGACGACACAACTTCCCTGATGCGGGGACCTCGATCGTCACGTCGCACTGCTTCCACCTCCAGAGCGTGGGCTAAGGCGTCCTTGAGGTCCTTGAAGTGCCCAAGTCTTACCGCTGCTCTAACCTCCAGGACGCGCATTCCATCCGTAAATGCCTGTACGAGGTTCCCATCTATCAGCGCAGGCGAGGACTGGTATGCCTTCCTAACCAGCTTTCCACCTCCAGAGCCCACTGTTGCAGAGTTTCTCCGGTGCGTTGTGTCCTTCAGCTGAGCACGATACACATGTTCAAGGTGCGCGTCACCGTATCTTGCCTCTAGCGCCTCCAGGAGCTTTTCGTAGGTGACGTCTTGCCCGAGTGCCTCCAACACTGTCAAGGCCTGGTCGCGAAGGCCCAAGGTTAGGGCAGTTAAAGCTTGTTCTTTGGCCCACCCATTCGATCGCGTCACAGCCTCAAACTGGATATTGTATGCAGACCATGATGACGAGCCATCGAATGGTGGAATCTTAAACCCACGAGGTGAGGGCGCTGCAGCCGCTTGTGTCACTTCGAGCCCACGCAATTTCTTCTCCATTTCAGCAACACAGGTCTCGTGATGGTCAGGTACACGCTTCTCTATAGAGGCGACGTGAGTCTCAAGCCTGTTGTGTACGAGCATCTCTACGTCGCTGATACGGGCCTCGTGCTGCTGAAGTTCCTCCTTGACCGCCTTAAGTCCTTCCCCACTGCGGCGCTGAGGTCCTTCATGAGCACCAATTGTTCCTCCAGACGTCGGGCGTGCTCCTCCTTGTCGCGCTGCAGCTGTTCCTCTAGGCGGCGCGCGTGCTCCTCTTGATGTCGAGCCTGCTCCCGCTGACGGCGGTCTTGCTCCTCTTGACGGTGGTCTTGCTCCTCTTGACGGCGGTCCTGCTCGTCTTGTCGGCGAGCCTGCTCCTCCTTGTCGCGCTGTTGCTCCTGCATGAACGCCATCAGAGTCACGGAGTGTGCCGCGCTTGCAGGCTCTACTGCAGCCGCGGAGTCGCCTGATCTGCCAGACGATGGAGAAGGAACGTCTCCGAAGCATCTCTGGTCTAGGTCTGCTGGCGCTGGTTCCTGGTACGCACTCCTTCAGTTTCGTCCGTCTGCATAACCGGCATAATTTATCCCTTTCTTCTGACACCAATTTGTTACGAGCTGGGGTTTGGTGATAAATTAAATGCACTATGCCACTAAACTGTACTTTATTTATTACAACACAATTTATACACACTTATTAAAACACTATTTCACACCACTAAACACTTCCGACTCTTGGGATCATTTGCTCGATGATGATCGCTTCGCTTCTTCAAATGTAACTGAGTGAACTCGCTCGTCCGCGCGGTATTTATACAGGCCGGATAAATAACTAGTTCATTCTCCATTTCAGCAACACAGGTCTCGTGATGGTCAGGTACACGCTTCTCTAAGAGGCCAGAAAATTGTCGTAATAGTCGGGAACAGTCGATACAACAACGCCATCTAGTATATAGTAGACGAAATACCTTTAAAACACCGATACATCCAATCTCTTCTAGTTCTCTCATTCACCGATAGATGGCATTATTTTCAATTATCGCCATTCGTAACAATGTTTATTAATTTGCCGAAGATTGTCGGTGTAAATCCTGATAACTGCTTCGGACGTTTTACAGATTAGTATCAGTTCTTTTGAAGGATACAGGAGACCACCTCTATCTTTTGCTACGATAAATTTATGGTCCGAATTTATTTCATTTGACAGCAGTGCTCCAACGCAAATGTCACAATCAATTTTCCTAATTAAAATATGTGCTATGTAACCCGCGAAATGACTAATAACCTGTATGCTAAAATCGGAAACATATTGCAAAAAAAAATCTATATCTTCACTAGAGGACGCCAGCAGCTACGCCTGCATTTTTTTAAATTTACCCGTTTTGGCCGATCCCGTGGGTATTTCGGGAAATCCCTTCTTCGTGCACCCCTACGGTACCCAAGGAACATACATGCCAAATTTCAGCTTCCTGCGCCCAATAGTTTCGGCTGTAGTGTGTCTGTCAGTCAGTCAGTAACGCAAGAATTTTATATATTGAGATTATCATAATTTCGGAAACTATTTGATTACTGTCTTCGACTAAACCATTATTTATGACGACCGGTTGGCGCAGTGGGAGTGTAAGCGACTGCTACGCCGAGGGTCGCGGGTTCGATTCCCGCTCAAGTCAAACATTTGTGTGCATGAGCATGGATGTTTGTCTTGGTCTGGGTATTTTTATGTATAATATGTATGTATTTACAAAAAAATATATATATATGTATGTTTATCCATTATCTAGTACCCATAGTACAAGCTTCTGCTTAGTTTGGGACTAGATGGTGTTGTATGAATGTGGTAGAATATTAGAATATTATTATTATTAGTCGACTTAGAGTAGATTGCACCACATCTCTGGTTAAAGTAAAAGCTAAAGTCAAATTTTACATTAACTTTAACAGTAAACTTACCGGCTGCTGCAAAATGTGTTGCACCAACGTTTTCATTGCTAATGTTAACGTTAACAGGGTTGCTAGAGAAATGAGGCGTAATTTACCCCGTTTCGCTGCGGGAACTATTTTTAAGTCTGACAATACTAGAGCTTCGATGTTATTGCTAATGTCAAATATTATGTCAAACGCTCCAAACAAACGTGAAATGAATAAAACGCGCATAATTTAAAAGATTTTGTTGATCTTTCTTATTTAAACTATACTTACCTATTTCGAGTTAAAGTTTTACTAAGTGTAGAAGAAGATGATGATATCAAATACAAAAAGCTTGTTCGTAAACAGCCAAACAACGTAAGTATGCACAACTTATTACTTGCGTGTTATTTTTTTACAGCACACAAAAATATGCCTATCTTTATGTTAAATTCTGTATATTTCAGGGAAAGAAGCGTAAACTTTACTCGAGCTGAAATCGATAGACTTCAATCGTTAATAACTAAACATCAAAACGAATTATTTTGTAAGAAAACCGATGCTATAAGTAGTAAGCAAAAGGATAGCGCGTGGACTTTAATAGAAAGCGAATTTAATGCCCTTGGAGAGATCCCGCGCACTGTAAAGCAGCTCAAATACAAATTTGAGAATATGAAGAGAGTGGCAAAAAAGGTACATAAATAGATACAATGATAAATATATTGAAGGGCTGGTGCTTAAAATTTCATACTTATTTATTAACCACAAAATCTTTTCAACTGTTATTATTTTAATTTCTACCTAATAAAATTTCAGGTAGCTAGCACAGAGCGCCAAGAGATGCGCCGCACTGGACGAGGTCCGCCACCGACGCCCCCTGGACCGAGCGATGCTGAGACGACAGATTGGCTTAATTCTGTGATGTCCACTGCTATTCATGAACAGGAGGCAACATTTGATGATGATGTCATAAGCAATAGTTCCAAGACAGTCTTTGTGAGTAAGTACCTAATATTACTTCTAATATTTTGTATTTAAGACATTCCATTTTAAATACAACATATTCATTTTTCCAAATGCTCGCTATTAAGTTAAATTTATAATCCCTTTCTTATAAAAAAAACCCTGCTCTACATCAGAAATCTAGACTAGATGGGTTAGGCTGGGCATTGGCAGATCAGATCAGTCAGTCAGTCATGTATTTACGTGTCTACACCCAGCGGGATCCCCTATCTGAGAGACTTATGAATGATGCAGAGAATTAGACCTGGATATGTTCTACTGAATTATGCAGAAAACAGAATTTGTTCCGTATAATAAACGGAAATATAAACTTTTCTAAACGACCTCCAGCCAGCGGGATACTTACTAAAATTAAGTTTGGGGAGGTATAAATTGGTACTAACTTTTAGTTCTGTATTTATTCTGTTTAGCAGAACAAAAAAACATACTTCTAACGTCCTTACTTCAGCCACAATCAAGCGGAAATGAAACCTCCAGTCAGCGGACTTTTTCTCTCAGTGACATTTTCCTGTAACTTTTGCACTAGTTTGATAACATTTAAATTATTTACGACTATAATTTTAATTAAATTACCTTTTCGTACATCTAGTATAAAAATTAAAAGTATAGAATTTGAAAGCTAGTAAGTGGGTAGAATACAAAATAATCTACCTACAAAGGTACAAATTAAAGTTGTTTGGGTGTAGGGTAGTTTATTAGCAATACAAATCTCGGTTAGTGATATTGTGTGAATCACAATTGCGTAAAGAATATTTGCATTTCCTATATTGATAAGAATATAGAATTGTACGGTTTTAAATATAGTATAAATGTGCATTAATTAAACTTATTGCACATTCAATAAGTAAAAATTAGTTCGTGTGATGCTAATTAAAGTGATGTGATGACAATGTCGGGGAGAAAAAGTTTAGTAAGCCTACAGGAACAAAAAATTATCTTGCAAAGATAACACCACTATTTTGAAGATGCAGGTAGGTTATACAAATGCTGTTTATTTTTAATATAAAAAAAATTATATTGATTTTTGTTCACACTCGAAATTCATGGTAGGCTAGAACTGTACTGTACATGCTTTATCGATGGGAGGAATTTGCATGCCCCTCACGCTGATCGGGTTCGATTCCCAGATATTATGTTACCTACTTATACGTATAGGCTGGCTTTTTATTTTCTTGATATTCGTTTTAGTGTTAAGTTTACAGTGTTGTTCCTCAGTTTTTAATTGTTGTTCCTACCCAGTTGCAATTATCGTCCAGATTATAATATTTGCTGTAGTATATTGGTGTAAATATAAACGTAATTCTCTTACAGACCATTTACCAACTCCAAAGGATAATGTTTATGCTATAATATCACAAGAGTTGAACAGAAAAATGTCTCCAAAAGCATTGTATGTCTCAATAAGACGAAATTATACTTTTTTTTCTTGACGAAACATGAAACAAACATATATATAGATATAGATAAGAAAACTGAATTTAGTAGTTCTTCGGATACAGAGGATTCTGATTGTGATACGATGTTTAAGCAATACGACTTTTTAATAGACTGCCATACATGGAAAGAAATCGAACCACAATTTTTCTACACACAAAGAAATCTGTCCAACAAACCAAACTTAATATTCACAAAGAAACTTAAATTACCTACAAATACTACAACTACTTAGCACAAGTGGAGCTACATTTTTTCATTAGAAATATGGAAGCAGACAAAATTACCTTGCACGTGGTGCATGAAATCACATTTCTGTTACAAAGACGGTGAAGTAGTATGTATTAGATATTGTAATCAGTGTTCAGCTGATTTAAAAGTGTGTATTACTCCCAAGGCCAACACAGATGCTTTTCTTGATGTCCACTGCACTATTAAATTTAAAAATAATAATATAAAACATAATCCAAAAGCAAAATTGCGAATGACAACATATCAGCGAAGAGAAATTGCAGAAAGACTTAAATATAAATCTGCTATTGTAGTAAGAAATGAATTAGCTGAAGAACTTTTACCCGTTCAAAATTCTAACAGTACGATCTCACAAACCACCTTGATTCTACCTGCAGCCGAGCCTCCATATCTTCCAAAGCTCGAACAATTACACCACATTAAAAATGAAAGTAAGAAAGAAGACGTGCTTCATAATAACCCTTTATTAAGTTTGTGCAAAATGACAACAATGCCACCTTTTTCTACTTTAATTCAACAAGTTTCGGCTTGACCGTTTTATTTATATTACTGGTCGCCACAACAAATTGAATATTATAAAAACTGTTTAAAGAGTCAAACGCATATTTGCGTTTGTATTGATGCAACCGGCTCAATATGCAAAAATATTGCTAAAGGTGACAAAAGTGATGATATTTACTTAGGGCCAAGTAATTCTAAACACATATTACTATATGTTGCAGTTGCTTATGCGCAGAATGGTGCTAGCGTACCATTGTCGCAGATGTTATCTGAGTCGCAAACAGCTGACACTATATCTCAGTGGCTGTCGCAATGGAAAGACTCAATGGCTTCGCCAAATGAAGCCATCATAGACGATTCAGCGGCACTTATTAGCGCCACAATAAAAGCGTTCACCGGTTTCGACTCCATCAAATCATATGCAGACAACGGCTTCAAGATTTTAGAAAAAGAATCATCCATTGTACCATCTTGTTTTGTGCGACTGGATACGTCTCACTTCTTGAGAACACTTTGGAGACTTGCTTGTTTTGATAAAATTGACTATCATATTAAATATTTTTATGTAGGATGCTTAACATTGATTAAAAAATGTCAAGATTACGAAACTATAAAGTTGATTGCACTTGACATGGTAATAGTATCACTGTATAAAAATGATATATGCACTCAAAATGTAACAGAAACCATTTGTAATCTGTCCAAAAGTCGTTTATATGACTTCCTAAACAAATATAAAAATTTGCCAGAGGAACCTATCGTGTTACCTAATATCACTGATCTTACAATTGGTGGCATCCATTACAGAAACATATTTGTCGAAACTAACAATAGTAGTTCTAAAACAGATTACGAACCAATAGCTTGGCTTACAAAATTCATTGACAGACAAAATTTGATGTTAACACTGATTGAGGTCGATGGTGATCGAATTAATTCACTATATTTGCCTGATATTTGTACTGTTATAATACGAATTTTGTCCAGGTTACCATTATTTTCAAATGTTATGTGCCCAATATTTCATAACACAAACTATTCTCCAATTAGCAGCAATGTAGAAAGTCATTTTAAGACTTTGAAAACCCTAGTACTAAAAAATGAAAGTAATCTGAGAGTCGATAATTTCTTAGTGAAACATCATGATTATTTACAGGGAGAAATAAACATGGCCATAAATAATCAAAAAGTTGAATTTTTAAATAGCCACAGGGTAAAACTACGCCCTAAAAAGAGTATTGCACTGCGGTCTAAAAGGAGTATAAAAAAGAAAACAGATGATTTTCTCGAAGAGTCAGTTTTTTCAGACAAGCTTTTAAAATCCACCGAAATTACCGAAAATTGGTGAGGTTTAACAAAAAAACGAAAACTGAAATCAAAAGATAGTAATTTAACAAAAAGAACCAAGATATCTGTCTTACAAAATGGTAGTTTGAACCAAAATATTCAAGTAGTAAACACTTGCGCCTTTGACTCAGTTGCGCAATATTTTGCCGTAGCATATCACGAATCGTTTGTCAGGAATTCTGTTGAAAATAATACAGACAGTTTTTCGAAGCTTGTTGAATCTATGGTCAAAAGTGTTAATATGTATGATATTTACGCCAATAGGTCACTTGTTCTAGAAACGCGTTTTCCAATTAATAACAATTTAATGAACTGTCACTGTAATGTTACATTTATTTACGAAAAAATTCTCATTGACAGTTTTCCTAGTGCAAAATTTCAGAGTACGTGCAGTTTTGTGAGTTGCAGTAACAAACACATTAAGCGTAATATTGCTATTTTATCACTTGATTTTAACATCATAAAAATGAAAGGTATTGCTTTTCTAAATGAATCTGCACTAAACGGAATTACTGAAAAAGATTCATCCTGTCGTCGTAATAATTGTGAAGGCACACGAAATAACTCGTACGAGTTATTAGACATAATAACTTTCGAAGTTATAGGTATACGCAAAATTTCATTAACAGAGGCACCCATAACTTTGTTGTTAAACAACAAAACATACCGATTACTTTCGGTTATTGAGTATTGTCCTGCCGCTATACCTAGCGGAATTGGACACTACAAATCACACTGTATAAGAAAAGGTACTTGGCATTGTTATGATGACCTAGTCGGTAAAGCAACGAAGAGTAAAGGTAAAATTTTGCCCCATGTTGTAATGTATATGATTCAATAATTTTTATAAATTGTAAATTAATTAAAGTTTTAAAACTATTAATATTTTATTTAACCTACTTATTGCTCTGTTCACTTCTGTCTACAGTTATATATTTTTAAAATAAAATGGGTTCGGTGACACATAATATCACCCATAGAATTATGGCAATATAATTAACTACCTAGCTTTTTCCAGCGGCTTCCAACGCCTAATTGTAGCCTATGTGTTATTCTGATGTATAGGCAATATATTATAATATATTACTGTAATTTCATCGAAATCGATTCAGTAGAGTTTTTGCATGAAAAAGTAACCAACATACATACTTACGTAAGTACATGCATACATATTATACTAATATCCATCCTTACAAATATTCGTATTTATAATATTAATTAATGGAAGATAATGCAGACTGGTGAGATTATTTTGTATTCTACCCACTTACTAGCTTTCAAATTCTATACTTTTAATTTTTATACTAGATGTACGAAAAGGTAATTTAATTAAAATTACAGTCGTAAATAATTTAAATGTTATCAAACTAGTGCAAAAGTTACAAGAAAATGTCACTGAGAGAAAAAGTCCGCTGACTGGAGGTTTCATTTCCGCTTGATTGTGGCTGAAGTAAGGACGTTAGAAGTATGTTTTTTGTTTTGCTAAACAGAATAAATACAGAACTAAAAGTTAGTACCAATTTATACCTCCCCAAACTTAATTTTAGTAAGTATCCCGCTGGCTGGAGGTCGTTTAGAAAAGTTTATATTTCCGTTTATTATACGGAACAAATTCTGTTTTCAGCATAATTCAGTAGAACATATCCAGATCTAATTCTCTGCATCATTCATAAGTCTCTCAGATAGGGGATCCCGCTGGGTGTAGACACGTCATGTATTTAGATAAAAATTATAATATAATATTTTATAACATTTTGTCGACAGCCTGCGAACCATCAAGAGAATCAAGAAATAACTATACAAATTATTGATTATGATGACACTGTGGAGTCTCATCTTGGAAACAAGGTATCATGCTAATATCTTTATCTATTAAAAGTAAATCACAAACAGGGATTCCATTTTATTGCTGCAAAAGGGCAGTGTATCATATTGTGTTGGCTATTTTAATTTTCGAAACATATCTATTGTATACATATATAATGTAACATAATGATTTGATGTTATTAGTTTGTTTTACAGACTCCTGCAAATGAACTAACCCCAAGCGGGGATAACAAGGCCTCTGAAACCACCACTTTGACGCCAGCACACCTTACACCTCCCTCAAGAGACCCGTGTCATCACCACTAAAACGTAATGTAGATTTATATGTAGTGATACAAACTGTATCTTGTCTATATTTGCAAATAGGTCTAGAGTGATTTAATTTATCATTCCACTGTGTTGCAGGTCGGTTAAAAAAACTGAAAGCTGCAGAAAACTGCAACATAGTCCGACAGACATTACGAGAGAAAAAGATAGCTCTATTAGATATTAGATAGTCTGCAGGACCTGGAGCTGCAAAAAATTTGGGACTCCATCAGGCACGGCCAGGAGCTTCATGAGCAAGAGCTGCGCCATAAAGAAGAACGCCATAAAGAAGAACGCCATAAATTAGAAAAAGAAAAACTTAGCTTAGAAATAATGATTCTGAAAAAAAAATCTTTAGAATAAGCCAGGATTATTGTTTTCATTTTAAATAATAAAAGCTATCATTATATAATTAAAATATTTTTATTTACCTATTGCAGTCTACTAAAATAATTGTTTATTAATGACATTCTATTAGAATTATCACTCCCGGAAACACTATACAACACATCTTCCTCGTCAGAAGAGTCGCTATCCACATTCGTTAAGCTTGAATCTGGTGGAGGCATAGGATCCCGCGTCTTTTTGCATATATTGTGCAGTACGGCAGTAGCCACTATAATAGGTTGTACTCTATCAATTTTATTTCTTATTTTCATAGAAAGGGCAGGAAATCTTCTTTTCCAGCACCCAAACATCCTTTCAATGACATTCCTTGTACGGATTTGACTTTCATTATAAAGTCTCTCTGCATCACTAATAGGATCACGCAAAGGTGTCATCAAATAGGGTTTTACGTCATACCCTTTGTCACCAACCAGCCAGTATCCGTCAAAATCACCATCTTCTAGGCTGCCCTGTAAAATAACAAAAATAACATATCTTATACTAATATATAAAGCTGAAGAGTTTGTTTGTTTGTTAGTTTGTTTGGTTGAACGCGCTAATCTAAGGAACTACTTGTCCGATTTGAAAAATTATTTCATTGTTAGATAGCCAATTTATAGAGGAAGGCTATGGGCTTTATATCATCACGCTATGAGCGACGGGAGCAGAGCAGCAGCCTTAAATAACACGGGTGTAACCGCGGGCATCGTCTAGTTTAACTAAGTAGGTATGTACCTTAATGACACTGCTGTTAAAAATGTGGCTATCATGGCTACTGCCTGGCCAACGTGTTACAATATTTGTAATATACATGTTGGCATCACAGATAGCTTGTACATTCATTGAGAAATACAATTTTCTATTTCTATAATTTCTGCATCTGGTCCACCTGGAAATAAAAGAAAAATATTATGAATATATACATACACTCACACATGAACTTCATGATGAAGTAACAGTAGTACATGTACTTAATTAAATTAAGATGGCAATTTTTGTCCTATGTAAAAATTGTTAAATAGTTTTTAATTAATTCAATACACACCTGGAGACTTAATTGGTATGTGAGTACAATCAATCGCCCCAATTACCTTTGGAAAGGCATACAATTCTGTTGCCGTTCTCTCCATATCTTCAAAGTTCGCGGGCATAGATATCCATTCTGCTCGCATGTTTGCAATGGCTCGGCTCACTTTATTAATTATGCGTGATACACTTGACTTATATACACCAGCTGTATCGCCAATACATCTTTGAAAAGACCCACATGCATAGTACTCTAATGCGATTAGTACTTGCTGCAACGGAGTCACTGCTTTATTTCTGTAAAAATAATTGGATTAAATGTATAGGTATTTATTACTTTGCAAAAGAAAGTAAAGCATCTAAGCTCCGGTATTATTATTATGAACGAAAAAAGATAAACAGCTCGGTGACTAAGCAATAAGTTTTCTTTCCATGTACGTAGATAAGAATTACAGGAACCTAGGCTAGGTAGGGATCTAGCAAATAAAATTTGGCACCTTTAGTTGAGGTAGGTATATGGGTAGATAATTTTATTTATATAACTTGCCTCGTCGTTGGAGGCTGCAAATCGTGTTCCGACCGTTTAGCTAACCACTGCGCTACATTTTTGGAGACTCGAAATCTAGCCAAGAATGATTCGTTGTCCCATTTTGAAAATCGATCAGTTCTGGAGAAATACACTTTTCTTTTCCTAGGCCTTAGCTTATCTGGTCTAAATCACCTTCGTCTTCAGAAGAACTAGTTTCTGCGAGTATTTCTCGAAGCAGTGACATGTTTGGAGACTTTGGAGGTTATATTCAATGCGTATCAACAATAAAACAGAAGAACTGACTTTAACAATAACATTAACCGGCCGACATCGGGCGGTTACAGTTAACGTAAAATTATGACATCATTTAAACTATTGTCAAGTGGTGCAAGTTGGGCAATCCACCCACCCAGGTTTAAGCCCAGGTGGGTTTAAACCGGGTGTTTTGCGATAAACACCCGATTTCCACCCAAAATTCGGGTGTAAATGATTTTTATACATAAATGACATTGAGTTTTTAATTATTATTCTTTCATTGAATTATAAATAATTAGGTGAAATAAAAAGACTTTTTCCTGATACTTATCAAAAACAAATGACCTACTTAACAATTAATCACTATCGGATTCTCCACTAACATTGTTATAGACGACAAAATGGAAAGGCTGTCGGGCTTCCCCTGACGTTGAAGGGGTAGGTTCGTTGTCCGACATTATTGGGTCTATAGAACTCTCTATTCCGGTTTCATTTTCTTCGTTTAACTGGAAGCTCTCATTAAGTTTATCTATAAAACTCTCTATTATGTTTTCGTCTTCATTTTCTTCATCTAACTGAATCTTCTCATAATTAAATTTATGTTTAAGATTCCAGTTGTAACAAATATATGAAATTTTTGCGGCTCTTTCCGTTGAAAGTCGATTTCTTTTGTTATTATGTATATATCCTTGAATACTGAAGGAACGCTCGGTTGCTGCTGATGTACACGGAGCTGACAGGATGCGTACCGCTACTTTGCTTAGCTCAGTCGAACTACAGATTCCTTTCCACCACACAATGGGCTCAATGCTACGCACTGAATTCCAAATAAATTGTCTGGCCCAAAAGTTTTCTTTAGCTTTGTAACAAGCCAGTTCGGCCATTACATTATGTAAATTTAGTTGCTGGCCTAAATCGTGGATGAACTCCATAGCCTGAAGTTCTTCATCTTGAGTAAGTTCAACACCCTGAGCTGAAGGATCCAGCATATACACTGCCAAATGTATTGGTCTAATGGACATTTTGCGCCTTTCAGCGACTGAAGTCAGAATTTGCTGTTTGTCTTCTTCGTTCAACATTGAAGTATAAGGCAGTGCGAAACGTATTTTAGCCAGTATATCTTTAAACATGATGTATATTTTGTGGATACCAAACTGATCTCCCTCCAAGTTAAATATGCTTTCAGTGATAGGTTCCAGAATACTTATACATTCATCGGTCTTCCTCCAGAAATCGTCATTTAAAATTAGATTTTTAATATCCCTTGCAATCTGCACATCTTCACTTAACTGCCATTCTTTGCGAGGCTATCTTGTTTGTTTTTAAACTTTTAATGAAATAACGTAACTTCCCCATCTAGTAACACAAGGCAGTTTTAATGTTCGTGCAGAATCCTAGTTTTGACTCAATTTTGTCAGTAGCGAATTTAGTCGTTGGCTCTTTTTAATAGTTTTTATTAGATTTAAGGCTTCCATTACAAAAATTTTAATGTCTTTTACCTTTAAGCAATCTTGGCATAATGTTTTGTTTTTATACACTTTTTTACTATTTCTGGACTTTTTAGACAAATACTAAGATGTTGAAGCATTTTGGCGGCATTACTAAATTTATAGATCTTTTCACAAAACTTGCAAGAAACAGATTTTTTTGGTAAAATACGGTAATGCTGCCATATGCGGTGATCCTTAGACCGCCCCATTGAATCTAAAATAAAAAAGAAATAATTAAAATAATATTAATTGCTTTTGGTCTAGCTCAGTTAGGTTATTTAAAACGAAACATTTTAAAGTAAGATTATAGTAAAAATTCCACAATTTTACACCAAAAGCGAGTACTTTGTGTCAGCAAAGTTGATTTTGTATAGGTATTTACTGTGACCAACAAAGCTGTACTAAAAAAAAATTTGTTAATTTGCTCTTAAAATTTAACGACGCTTCGAACAATTTCAAGGCAAAATTAAAAAAAAATAAAAACAATGCACTTACCGACTAACACTTTTTAAATATAATACAATATTTTATGGATTCTAGTAAAACCAAACGAAGTAGATTCTTTCTTCACACGTTTACGCACTAAATGAATTGCAATTATACCTCTGTAGTCTACTTTTATCTGTCAGCAGAGTCGGGAAATCCCCGATCATAGATTGCGCGTTATTTGCTTTTTTACTACATTTTAGGTCACTTGTATTTTGAGCCCACGTAAAATTAAAATGTTCTGCTATTTTTATATAGCTAGTGGATAATAAAAAAAAATGTAAATCAATTGTTGATTGAGCGCAACCTTAGCTTTTTCGTATGATTATAATTCACTTTAATTCTTGTAGTTTGTGCAGACATTTTAAAATTAATTAAAAATTAAAATCGAATATTAAAACCGATCACAGAAATTACAACAGTTGAAAGTGAATAGTCATTTAAAACAAGCTAGGATTTGTGCAAATTACTAATGATATAATGTTGTTATCATTTGGAGCTGCAAACTGTCGCTAAATGGAAACACAGATTTCGGGGATTTACCTAGCAGAATGAACAAATGAATGTCAGTCGTCTGATGTAAAAAGACGGCTAGAGCTAGATAGTTTCGTCTTCATTTATTATAACATGCACTTAGCTGTTGTGCAGATGTAAGTGTCAGCTTAAAGTTAAACGTAAAAGGAATACGATCAACGTGCTAAGCGTTTAATTTGTTGCTAAGCAGAATGGAAGGCAACCGAAGTGATGATAAAAATGTTGCATTAAAACAGACTATTCAAACAAAACTACGTGAATATTATAAATAAATTAGATACATAGTTATAATTCTTCTACAATATTATGTAGGTATTATGGCCCATCTAATTTCATTTTTTTTATGTTATCGTAGGAGAGAAAAAGAACGACTTTGCTATCAGAACCGGTCGCCAAACATTTTAGATAGTGAGACACAATGTTCAGATGATTTACCGTCACCAACAAAGCTAACTAGACCAAGTTCTCCATCTATTCTTTCTGTCGCCACGGGTATAAAAAGAAGGAAAGAATTAAAAGATAACGCAGTTAAGAAATCTAATTGTTCAGAATGTGCTTTATATGGAGAGGGAGAAGACAAAAGAAATGAGCTATTCGGAAAATTAGTGGCGGACGAATTTAAGTACATTTAGCCATGTGTGCTCACCAAATGCTATGAACAAATCTTAAAGTATTTACAGGAAGCTAAGGGGTATCATGTAAATCAACTTACTAATGAAGAATATGACAACTAATACAACGCTAATTACACACTACAACATAAAATAAGTAATTCAAAAGTAAAATGTGATTTTTCAAATTTCGTTTTTATCTCGTATCATTTTATTTTACCCTCCCTGATCTGACTAATGGTGCCTACAAAGATATGAAATGAATGAAAATCACTTTTAAAACACATTTTTTAACATAACAAATGTAATTTCGTCAAATCATGTAAACACCCAATTTTCTGGGTGTTTATAGGGTTTTTATCAAAGCACCGGGTTTAAACCCGGTGGATTGCCCATCTCGTGCAACGAATTTTTTGATTAATCAGTACTTTGACAGATGTTGCAATCTTTGTCATTGTTAAAGTAAGATGGTGCAACCCAGTCTTACTTATGCGTTCTATAGGCGATGATGCGCAATTGAGAATGAAAATATGTTCAAGAGCCATGCAATTCCCACTTTCGACAGCCTTTAACTCGATATGCACCAGTAGTTTCTTGTAAGCTGCTTTAAATTGGCGTGCCGTAGGGTTATTGTTGGCTCCGCCATGTGATCTTATATTCCCAAAGAGCATCTCGAGGTGGTCTTGGCTAATTTTGTACATCGGCATATATACAAGTACTTGAGTACGTATTACGTTATTATAAATATGTCTTACTGCTTCAGCGCAACCAATGAAGCCAATAAACCCTGTTTTTCGTGGGCTTTCTATTAAAAGTCTGCCATCCTAACATTTTAATTGGGATAAGTAGACTAGTTTCTTTATGATATGGCATCAAAATACAAACAACTCTTAATTTTCAAACTTTTAACACCAACCCCTATTTTAATAGCCATCTTAGTAAGTTAATCATATCACTAGGTCAGTCATACGCGCCAGACGCATACTGCTGGCAAAAAATCGTTTCACAGCGTTAGGGAAACAATTCAGCAATTTCAGTGTTAGAAGAACGGTTTCGGAGGAGTATTGTATCAACAATACTCCTCCGAAACCGTTGTACCGATTTGTATGAAATTTTATATATATTTCGTAGATCTGAAAATCGGTCGTAATCTATTTTTCAAACCCCTAAGTCATGGTCAAACCCAAACACTTTTTTTGTTTTGACGGCATACTTTTTTATTTCCATTTCTTTATGATGTGGCATTAATAATAAAAACAACCCTTAATTTTAAGACTAACCCCCTTTTTAATAGGCGTATTAATAGTTTAATCATAACACTAGATCAGTTGTTCACGAAATCACGACAGGTGCAAACTGGATAAAAAAAATCGTTTCACAGCGTTAGTCACAATACTCCTTTGAAACGGCTGGACCGATTTGTATGAAATTTTATATGTATATTCTTTAAGTCTGAGTATTGAACGTAATCTATTTTCAAACCCCTAAGTCATAAGGGTGGTCCAACCTAAATATTTACTTGCTTTTTTATTTTTTTGGTCAATTTCTGAAGCCCTGATGGATGGATGGATGGGTGGAAAAAAACGGAATGAGAAAAAAGACCTTAAAAGGGCGATACGGAGTTCGCCGGGTCAGCTAGTTAGTATAATAAATAAATAAACTAAGCAATGGATCAAATTACAAAGCTCTTCTACGTTCACCATATTATGACCCAATATTGCCATAGAGGTAACGATCATAACTGCATCACTGCACTAGACGCGACACTCCTCATACGCAAATGAAATATTGTGACATTTCATAATGTTTTTTGGGCGTAAAAAGGTGACAGTACTTATATTCGTTTTATAACACAAGCAAAATTGAGGCGTTGAGAACACAAGTGGGCCAACCCACAAAAAAACGATGGTTAGATTATTTGCTTAAATGTTTCGAAATCGCATCTACTTCAATAGAAAAATGGATCAACCCACCTTCACACTTATTCCCCGAGATGGCGCCGCCACAAACTAATTATGCACCATTGATAATTTTTAATCCGTTCAAAAGAAAAATGGGCCAAGTGGGTTAGCCCACTTTTCTAATAGAAAGCGCGCCATTTCAATGTTATAACCTCAATGGTGTTGTTTTGTTTATGAGTTATTCTTAACAGTTTCGCTTTAATAATAGTTGATATAATTAAAATATAATAAATTAACAATGGATCTCAGTGATAAGTATGCTGAACTTGTGCAAGCTAAGATTGTATTACAATTAATTATGTTTTTGTTTAAATGTAGGTATTTCGTCCCAATGATAAAATTGTTTAAACACTTGTAACAGTAGGTGAATGATGATGATAGTAGAAGTAATTATAATATGTTATTGATAACTAAATTATTTTGTCAATATGGACAATAAGTACACTATAATCATACTAAATTAAGGACAATAATTAAGTACCTAAACTTACTTTTGAGGGTTCCATACCCAAGGGGTAAAAACGGGCCCTATTAGTCCACTGTCTGTCTGTCACCAGGCTGTATCTCATGAACCATGATAGCTAAATATGAATGCTGTCTAGTACGTCAACATTATTTGTTTTCTTTTCAGAATGTCTTCTAAATGATTCGAATGACACATCAGACAATACTTATTGCGATTCTGAATCAGTATACTTGCCTAGTGACGGAAGCAATCGCCATTCCCCCGCCAGGTTTTCTTTACAAGAGTCAGAACAGCGATAGTTTGAACACCCAGAGCCGGAACAACCAGAAGCGGGACAGCCAGAGACAACAGTTGCTAAAAGATCAGATTTTAGACGAAACGACTGGGCAATTTCGAAATGTTACCCCAGATACAAACAGACAAGAAAATTAAAATATAAAAACTCGAAAAAGACTGAGGGATGAAGAAAAATGGGCAAGAAATGAGAGAAAAACTAAAAGAGCAAAGAGCGAAGAATACAAAAGCTACAAAGGGATTTTGGTGCCACAGAAACAAATGACACCTGGCCCTTGTCCTTGCCCTTTAAAGTGTCACGAGGTAATTAACATGGAGAGACAAGTTAACATTTTAAAGATTTTTATGCACTAGGAAGTTTTGATTTACAGTCAGCATTCCTGTTTTCTTCAATAAAAGTAGTGCCTAAAAACAGAAGCTATGCCGGTGAATCGCAAAAACGCACAAACACACAACTTTACCATCGTATAAATGATGCTGCTGCTGATGCTGTCTATGCAAATTATTTTACCTAAAAACACTTCAAGTCTCTAATGGAAGAGTGGATAGGGTTCTGAAGAACAAAGGTAATCTGTCGATGCCACCTAAAGATAAGAGAGGCAAGTTTCCCCCAGCTAATAAAATTCCGGCTGAGAAAATCAATGAAGTAATGGAATTTATTTCAAAGTTGCCTGCTAACCAATCCCACGTACCACCACCACGTACTCACGTAAAAAAACTGAATGAAAGTACCTCTCTCCTAATTTGAAATTAAGAATAATGTTTAACCTATACAAAGAATCTGTAGAACAACCACTGTCAGAGTCCATATTTCGTAAAGTTTTTAACGAAAAATTTAATCTTAGTTTCCACCCACTCGTAACGGACTCTTGTAAAAAATGTGACGGATTTAATATTAAAATAGCAGCAGCCAGTAATGAGGAGGATAAAAAACAGTTGGAAACTGAGAGAGAATTACACCAACCTAAAGCGGATTCAAAGGTTTGCAGGAAGACACACTGTTAGCGAAGTCTGATCCAAATGTCACCTGTATAACATTTGACCTAATGAAAACTCTCCCCACTCCCGTTTTGAGTACCGGTATTTGTTATTATAAACGCCAACTATGGACATATTGGATGGGTATTTATAATGTAGTAACTGATGAGGCATACATGCACCTATGGGATGAGACTGTTGCATCCCGGCGGCCGCAGGAAGTGGGCTCATGTCTATTGCACTACATCAAGACCAATTTAAGAACAAAAAGGCTTCTAATGTATTCTGATGATGAATGTGGCGGGCAAAATAGAAATATCAAAATGGCAGTATTGTGTAACTACATAGTATCATCTCCAGACTTTACTGTAACAGAAATACACCACAAATTTCTTGTCAGTGCTCACTCTTACCTCCCATGTGATCAGGATTTTGGTTTAATCGAAAAAGATTTTTACAGATCGAGTGCATGTTCCGAGCCACTGGAAAGATGTCATAAAAAGTGCCAAGAAGAGACAACCATTTCATGTAATTGAAATGACATCAAATTTATTTTTCTCCACTAAATTGCTGGAGAAAAATATCACGCACAGAAAAATTTCTGAAGATAACACAAAAGTAGAATGGCTTAAAATATAGTATCTGAAATTTGACAAAAATAAGGCAGACAAAATAAGTTACTCGTATTCGAATTATGATATCCTTGAGAACTTCTATGTGTTGGATATCCACAAGCGAAATTCAGGTGTTGTTTCTCACCTTGATCTTCTGTATCGATCTCGTAATACAATAACTGATTAAAAAAAGAAAGATTTGATCAGTCTCTTAAACTACATACCTCCATATTATCATAGTTTTTACAATGATCCTAAGACCAATTAATTAGATTATAAGTTTGATATTGATTTTATTTTGCGCTATGTATATAGTGAATGCTTTTTTATTAATTACATATAGTTTTATTTACAAAAAATCTCTGTAATTAAGTAAATGATATTAATATTTTTTTAGTCAAAGTATATACCCACTAAAAAGAAAAAAACCAAAGTGGTCCAACCTACAAAAAAAAATTATGACTAATGTGAAAATATACAATAATCTCGGTTGACATCAAACTTCGGTGTACATCGAAGTGGCGATGGTAACTGTAACTGTCAAAATTACGCAATAGGCCTGCTGGAAGTGCTAGACAGGTATAAATACTGGGCGACGCGAAACATTTTTTGTCGGAAAGCTAGTGAGCAAAAGTGGAATTAATATTAAGTCGTTTTTCATTCCAAACAGCGCTTCGAATCCGTGTTTAGCCAGCTTGTATTAAGAAATTTAGGAGTGATCGAAATTTTTCACCGCAATACTTCAGAACACCTCCGAAATTTGCTGGTGTACAAGCTTCAACGGTTCCGTATTGACACGGAAATTAATAAAATAATTTATTGCAACTGACAACGGCGCTTACATGATCAAAATGAGCAAACTCCTTAACGAGATGGACTGTGTTACCCTTGACAGGAATTGCCCACTCATTTTTAAGGGTCAAGGAATGAGAATATTTGGCGTATAATTTAATAAATTATTGCATTGCTCAGTATTTTAACACAGTCCTTTTTAAAATAGTGATAAAGTTCATAGTAACGGAGATCTGTAATGTTGGCAAAGTCACCGAATGTCTTTGAATTACTACCTACAGAAAGTCAGTATTCAAACAACGCTTGCTCAGAAGCTAAGCCAAAAATTCGCTATGTGTGCGAAACTGTCCTGTGTTTACTTGCTGCATCACGCACACAGACGCCATTATAGAGTTGCCAGTAACAACGTCTTTCCCCTAAAAATAGGGTAAACTCATAATTTTTTGCATGAATATACTTCGTGAATCGGAGAAGTGCACTTTTTACTATCATCTTTAGTTTTAATCGCGGGTAAAACCTCGAGGCACTCCTAAATTGTATATTATAAATTGTAAAGTCAGTCTGTCTGCTTTTTAAGTTATTACGACTGAATGGCTAAATCAATATTGATCCAACTTTGTGCGCTCAAACGTAAGCACTAACAGGTGCCGAGTGATTTCCTAGTTAAATGCTCTTTACAGTAAGTACATGAAAGTATTTATACAGGGTGTAAAAAGACTCTTAACGAAAACTGAAATCCCATGTTATACTAATCACTAAGAACATTTTTTACTTGGGCACCATACCTGGGAAATTATTGGTTCAGGAGATATTGAGGCTCAAAGATAGTATGGAATTGTTCTAAATAGGAACAAAATCGATGCATTTACCCCGCCAATATGGTCTTTAGATGCCCTATGACCCCATGGATAAGTAGGTATTTCGATCATTGCACGCGTGCGCTTTTAATTGCAGTTTAAAACATTGAAAAACTTAAAAAAATCGTTTCCCAGGTATTATTTTTGGTTAGTATGACTTGGCATGATGTCCACAACGAGTAGACTTCGGCTTGGTGATGGGTCTTGTGACACCCTGTATCTGTCTGTGAGAAAAAAATTAAAACAATCAACAGCGAGTACTATGTGTGAGCCGTTGCGCTATGGTGACTAAGAAAAGGCGCCAAGTTTAAAAATGATAATGTAATTAGGTCGGTAAGGTCATTCGTTCAACAACGAATTTAGTTACGCGTACATTACAAGACAATACAAGACTTTAAATACAAGATTTTCAATACAAAAACGGAATAATCGAGTGCTTTGAGATGATGTCGTCTCAGCCGAGCTTGACGTGGCAAACTTGTCGTAACCGATTGGCATGTAGGCCAGCGGTGTTTGAAAGGTTAAGTTTATATATACATGTACTACCTTAATTCCTTTTTTTTATTATTACTGTCTGTTCGCGACAGACATTAAAACTATGACAGTGAATAGTGTATTCGAAACCGCGAGTGAAAATCGTATAAAATCAGTGTTATCTAATCGTGCGGTACACCGGGTTCGGTTCCCGGACGTGTCAAAAAATAGCTAAAATAGTGTAAATGGTAAGATCGTTAATATAAAACAACTATGTAATACATGAACATTAGTCTTAAACTCGTGCTAACTGTAGGGACCTTAGATATCGAATCATAAATGGCGTTATCAGTAGTGACAGATAAGAGTTAATACTTGATAAAACAGCTGTTTGTTTACATAGTCGTTTTATAGTTTTATAAGTGTTTTTTGGCTTCATATAGACTAGATACCTTTACCTTAAACCATGTCTAGATACCTTTTTATTGCTAGTTATTAACTTATATAGTTAAAATAAGCATAATAACAAATATTCGTATGTTTATCATAAATTTTGTTTACTTACGATAGTATTTACTTAAGAAATTCTGTAATTTTCTTATGATTCATAAGTTATCATGTAATAGGTTCGAATTGAATAAAGATATTTTCATGGTGTTTGTTTTAATAGATGCCCCATATGGTTGCACACAACGGCCTACCAAAATTATATATATAAATTTAGTATACAATAGTTTTTCAATAGAAAATATAGTGGGCGGGCCCTTGTGTGACAGGATTTTTTGGGAGTTTTTATGGAATAACTTAGTGACGCTAGTAGATAGGTTTAGGTATTGTATACCAATAGATAGAACTTAATGAGACCTATCTAACGATGTATAGAACATGTATGTATGTATAATAGGAACGAATCATACGTAACATTTGTACTGTATTTGAAATAAAAATAAACGAATGATTTTCTGTGCACGTGTTCGGTGCGATGGTCGTCGATAAGGTAAAGTTTCGAGGTACTTAAGCGACCATGTATTCGGCCAGTTGTTGGCGTCCCAACCACCATCTTGTGACCTATGTAACCATCAAGCACCGCACACCTGAACAGCATCGCTCTCAACGTATGAAGATGTTTCATTTCTGAAGCCCTTACACATCGAAGCCATACAGTCCACACACATAGAAGAACACGCATCGTCGTAGGCACACGTCGGCAGCACACTACCAGCGCACTGTAGCGGACTAGCAAAGGTTCGATTCCTGGCATCCGTTACACTGTCAATAAATTAAACTGGGACAATTTCACACCCAACTGGCAACACTCCGCTTATACTTAGATTTAGTTATTATGATTCACTGTATTTGTATTATTAGACAATCTACGTTATAAAATTTATATCTGATCGATGCAGTGATACTCAACCTTGTTATCTCTTTCTGATGCATTGTGGCACAAAAGCACTGTACAATATGTCATAATTTCGATTATTTTGCGGGAGATGCTTACGCTACCGTGCGACTCAGACCACAGACAACGCGGGCGACGATTGGGTCATCAGATTCTGCGAATTATTTGCAAAAAATTTAAGAAAATGAATGCGGGGAAAAAGCCAGTAATATTTTTGGATGAGACTTATATTCATACATCTCATACAACTGGACGCTGTTGGCAAAGTGATGACGTTAATGATGTGCTTAATCCAGTTTCAAAAGGCAACCGATCAGTAATTGTTCATGCAGGAGGACAAAATGGCTTAGTGGAGAATGCCTTATTAGTTTTATAGTCAAATACAAAAAGCGGCGATTACCACGAGATGAATAATACAAATTTCAAAAAATGGGTTACAGATAAACCCGTTCCAAATTTACATCGGCCAACATTAATTATAATGGACAACGGTCCATATCCATAGCATTTGCACAAATAGATCTAACTCAAATTATAAAAAGGTTTATATGCAAAAATGGCTATCAGATAATAATGTGGAATTCAGTGAAAATTTTGCAAAACCGCAGCTCTACGAATTAATTAAAAGACACAAACCAAAACCTACATACGAAATTGATGAAATCTTGAAGAGTAATGGACTAGCGAAGTGAATGGGAATAGCGTATTAAGATTACCGCCATACCATTGCGATTTATGCGCAATCGAAATGATTTGGAGCTCGGTGAAAAGAAATGTAGCAGATCACAATATTTATTTTATTTTGTTTTGTTTTATTAGGAAAACTTACAGCTAACATATACAATAAGAACAAAAATACATACAAGAAGGCCATTTAAAAGTTTCCACAGATAGAAAGCATTAAAAATATAGTTTTATAGAAAGTAACTGTCGGTAGACAGTTCAATATATTATACTAATAAATTACATACATAAACATGCATTAAGGCACAAAGGGTAAAAAAAGGATAAACTATATTAAATTGAAATAGCACAATAGTTCTGTTATGAAAAGATAACTTTATGAAAATGAAACATTATTTATTATTATACATATTCATTATTTTCTTAGCTTCGAAACACTGGTATCGAATAAGTCGACATCTATCTGCCGCGAGATCTCGTTAAAAGACCTGCGGGCACGTATAAGAAATGAATTCTGCCTGTATGTAGTCCCAGCAGAGGGAATATGCAAAAGAGTAGGCCTTCGCAATCGAGTCGAATGGGTTACTAAACCTAACTTACTCAATAGCTCGGGACAGTCGACTGCTCCCTGAGCAACTTTTGTGAGGTATGATATATCAGCAATGCGCCTGCGCTCTTCCAATGGTAAAATATGGAACTTTGTACGCCGTGTAATATAATCGGGAATATGTTTTAGTTTTAAATTGTAGGAATCTCAGAAAACGTTTTTGGATCATTTCAATTCTATTTATATAAACCTTGTAACTCGGATTCCACACCTGGGAGCGCATAGCGATGTCGTTGGGCCGTTTCCTGAGAGCCAGGACGGAAACAAATACTTCTTGGTTGTGATGGATTACTTCACGAAGTGGCCTGAAGTGTTTGCAATCCCAAATCAAGAAGCTACCACAGTGGCCGATAAGCTGGTGCATGAAGTCTTTTGTCGGTTCGGGGTGCCTTTGAAAATCCACAGCGATCAAGGCCGGAACTTCGAATCTGAGGTGTTCAAGGAGACTTATCGCGTAATGGACTGCACGGTTGGTGTAGTGGTTTAAGCGGCCGCCTCACCGCTTGACACTGCGCCGAAGTCTTGTGGGTTCGATCCCCACACGAGACAACACTTTGTGTGATTCATAAATTGTTGTTTCGAGTCTGGGTGTTCATTGTGTCCGTTAGTTGTATGTCTGTAAAGTCCCCCGCGACACAGGATTTAGTCCTAATGCGGGGAGTTGTCCTTAAAAAAAAAATGGGTGCACATAAAACCAGGACCACGGCGTATCATCCGCAATCAGATGGCATGGTTGAGCGATTTAACCAATCACTAGAAAGGTACCTGGCGAAGGTCGTGGAGAGCAAACAAAGAGATTGAGACAAGCACACCCATTTCTCCTGTCATATCGCAGTGCGGTCCACGAAACTACAGGAGTAACACCAGCTTTTGCCAATTTTGGAAGAGAACTCCGTTTACCAGCAGACTTAATCACCGGTGTTCCACCAGAATCTTCACGCAATATAACAGATTACGCGACCGAGCTACGCAACAGGATGAACGACGTGTACGAGCACATCAGGGAATCTGGACAAGGCTTCGATGAAGGATCATTGGTGTGGCTTCATAACCCAGTACGAAGCAAAGGTAAATCGCCTAAGTTACAAGCCAGATGGGACGGGCCATATCGCATAATTACCAGGATGAACGACGTCACCTATCGAATCCAGAAGGGGTCGCGAGGTGCACCGAAGATAGTTCATGTGGACCGGTTGGCTCGTTACTATGGGTCCAACGATGTTCGAGACGAACACGTTTAAGAGGGGGCAGTGTTACGCCATCTATCGGTGAATGGGGGTACTAGAAGAGATTGAATGTATCTGTGGTTTGAAGGTAATTCAGCTACTCTGTACTAGATGGCGTTGGACTATGTCGACTGTTCCCGACTTACTAGAATGTTTCGTCTGTAGCGGGAATATGCTAGAAAGATCTCGTTGCCTGTCCGGCCAGTATAAATAGAGCGCGAGCGCGCGAGACACAGTTACAATTGAATATCGGAGCGAAATACAAGAAGCGAAGGAAGTAAGTCGGAAGAGTTTAGTGTTGTTCTAATGGTGTGAATAGTGTGTTATTAGTGTTGAAGAATTAAGTGTGTGTATCTAGTGTTATTGTGTTAGTGAATAAAGTGCAGTTTTTCTGGCATAGTGTTTATAATTTATCACGAACCCCAGCTCGTAACAATATTTATTTTTTTATCATCGTACATTTTGTTGCAATCAGGGTGCCAATTCTCCTTCAAATCTGTTTCTTTATTTGGATTTCGCCCGTTTTATTTTCTGGATCAACCAAGCAATGGGAAGTGATATCCAAGTTTGCGAAACTCGCTGGGAGAGTATAGTTTTTAGTCTTGCCGCTGTTCGCTTTAACTACACTTCAGTCCGTGATTCCCTTCAAAATCTGCACGAAGAAACTAACGACTCACTTACAGCATCAGAGACGTTGTCACTGATTCAGAAAATGCAGCAATTCGAGTTCATAGTTACGATGGTAGCTTGGTATAATTATATCGTTTCAAGTAAACATTGTAAGTAAAGCTATGCAGTCTGAAACTATGGATCTACCAAACGCATCACAATTACTGAAAAACTGTACGGAATTCGTGAAACAGTACCGTCGTAGCTCTTCGTCAGCTACTTATAATTACAGCTAAAGAAATAGCATCTCTAGCCGAAATAAATCCAGTTTTTAAAGCAGTCCGATCTCGAAGAAAGAAACGGTTATTTGAATACGAAGCCGTAGAAGAAACACTAACTGATCCGGAGAAATTATATAAAATGAACGTTTTTTACCCGATACTATTGACAATACATTAGTTACACGTTTTCAACAACAGCTGTCAATATTCAATTGTACATGGTCTTTTTTATACAACATACAAATTATTCCAGAAAAATCCATGTTGGAAAAAGCTTGTGCTGACTTACAAATCACTTTAACCGATGAAGCAAAATGTGACACATCTGGACAAGAATTGGTTGAAGAACTTGCGAGCCTAAAGCCATTACTAAATGATCTTCGATCAGGAGAGCCATTAAAAGTTCTTCAACTTACCTATAAAAAAAATATTGGCACGATATTTTCCTGTAACTGTTGCCAAATGAGAACGAAGTTTCAGTAAATTGAAACTGAAAAACTAACCCACGCAGCTACGGTCTACTATGGGTCAGGAAAGACGATCCGATCTCGGAATTTTGTCTATAGAAAATGCTATTGCCGGTGCCAGGTTAAATTATTCCGACTTTATAAAAAAAAAGTGCTAAAGCTAGAAAAGTTATATAGGGTTATTTTTATATTTTTGCTAAATATTCATTAGATTTGATTAATGTTATGTTTGAACAGAATAAATAAAAGTTGACAATCATTAAAATAAATTTTCAGTTGTCCACCACTTCACATATAGGTATTCGCACAATCTGGTTAAACGAGCTAAATATGCCCAGAAACCATGTAAAAAAGAAGGAACTGCCCCGGCATACTGTAGAAGATATTAGAAGAGCAGTGGAAGATGTCACAAATAAACGGAAGACATTTAGACAAGCTAGCGAATACTATGGAATACCCACTGCTGTTATTTATCACCGTATTAAAGGCCGAAAAGTGTCTCTAGACAGAATGGGTGGAGGAGTCTCCAAAGCATTACCGGATCGTGTGGAACAACATCTCGTTAATTGCCTGAAAACAAGAGCGAGAATGAATCACCCGTGCCATAAAGAAGAATTTTTGATGTGGGTGGGAGAATATGTGAAAGCACATAAAATAATAACGCCCTTTAAGGATAACATTCCTGGAGATTGTTGGTACCAATCCTTCATGAAAAGAAACCCTAGTCTTTCACTAAAAAAGCCTGAAATTTTACAAAAGGCCCGCACTGATGCAAGGAGACCTCACGTTGCTTACGATTTTTACGATATGTTATCAAAAGAAGTAACCGAAAACAATCTCAAAGACAAGCCAAGGTATATTTTTAACGCCGACGAGAGTGGTTTTCATAGCAATCCCAGCAAACTTCGAGCAATAGGAGAAAAAGGAACAGCTCTCTCCCGCGTAACTGGCGGCTCAGGTCGAGAATCAACCAGCGTCTTAGCATGTGTAGCTGCAGATGGTAATTTTTTGCCCCCTTGTATAGTATTTAAAGGAGTCGCTGTACAAGCAAGATGGGTTTCTGATAAGGCTTATCCTGGAACATTATTCGGAGCGACAAAAAACGGCTGGATGGAGGAACCTACTTTTCACAATTGGCTCATAAACGGATTTATACCTTATGTAGATAACATCCGGAAAGAAAATAACAAACCCAATCATAAGGTTATTCTGATTTATGATGGTCATTCTAGCCACATTAGCGTGAGAATCGTAGAAGATGCTATAAATGCAAATATAATTCTAGTCAAGTTTCCTAGCCATTTGACAGACCACATCCAGCCTCTGGACAAATGTGTATTTGGACCAGTGAAACGTCATTGGGAAAAAACATTAGTAGAATATGGCATAAAACAAATGGGAAAAGGTACTGGCCATCTGTCCAAAGAAAAATTCACGGAACTCCTAGGGGAGGTATAGGCACAGGCCTTTACAACCAAGAACATTGTGTCTGGATTCAACACAACAGGTATTTTTCCAGTAGATGCTACATAATTCACCAAAAAAATATTCAATCCTATCGAACTAAAAATATACTACAACCTGATAAATGCACTAAACGAAAAAGAGACAGATTTTGATGCCAATTGTGACAATAGTATGTCTACAGAAGAACTACCAAATTTTCCAGGTGAATTTGTTCCAATATATAATGGTTCTACATCAACAGCATGCACCGACCAGAGACGAACCTGCACCAGAGGATATACTCACTTCAGACTTAGAAAATGCTATCGATAATAATTCTTCAACAAAGGGTTGTATTGAGGAACATGCTAATCCTGACTGCTCTGGATTTGAAATGTTCTACTAGCAATCAAAATTGCTCAAATTTTGATGAACATACATTGACTGTTCAAGATAATGTCATTCTCAGTTGCTCGGTATTTCAACAGCCCACCACTAGTATTCATGCTGACTTTGGCTGTGAACAACCTTTGGATGATATAACTAGTGAATCAGCAATACCGGATTGTAGTACCTTTGAAGGCCATGCTATAAACGATTCCGTCGTATTAAACAAAAATGAAAATTCATCTCCATTGGTAAATAAAATATTAAAATTGATATCATTGGATACAACCGCAAATGACGGTATTAAAGCAAAAATTCTAAAAGCTATATCACCTACTAATTATGATGACGACAAGTCTGATGATATTATGTCGCCAAATAAAGAAACTCTAGAGAAGTTGTTTAAATTACAGAAAAATAGCCCTGAAAAGAAAAGGAAAATATTAGTAACAAAGCTAAAGGTAGCGACATATGGAGAAGTTCTTACTATAGACGCCGTTAAAGAAAGATTAAAACAAGCGGAGGAAGCCAAGAATGGTAAAAGACTTAAGAAAAGAGTAAAGACAGAAAATAACCCAAAGAATAAGGGTCAAGGGAAACGAATAAAAAGTGAGAACTTAAATAAAAAAGACGACAAGGAGAATAGTGATAGTAAGAAAGCCAAACTTGACGAAGCTAACAGTAAAAAAAAGCATTTTGGCCACCATCGAGGCATCTCAGGACACCCGTAGAAGTATTTTGGCCACTTTCGAGGCTAGGCTTTCAAGCTAAGTACGGCGCGTAATATTTTCATTGAAAGAATGGTGATATTTCTATTTATTAAGTTAAAATTGTATATCAAAAGACGTGTAATTAAATAAGCTTTCAAATTATATTAATTAACACCAAATAATATACTTGAAGCCCACGCCAGAGCGGTATAAAACGCGCCCGGTATAATATTTTCCCGCCATTTTCGAGCGCACTATTATATTTCTAACATATTCATATTTCTCGTCGTTTTTATTATGGGAGGTATATAAGTATTGTACACGGTTAGAAAGGTAATTTAATTTACTTTCAGAGATAATAAATATAATGCAAAGAAACATTTTAATTTTAAACATAAAAAAATATAAAATATAAATGATTGTTAATTGCCGCCAATTTTCGTATTTTATTTTTTTTACATATTTTTTGTTATACATCAGATTCAAACCTAAATAAGTTTCTTTTCAACTAGATTTCCAATTTAAAAAGCCATATCTGATAAAGTTCCGATAAGAATTATTCTTATAGGACTTTGCACAATTGTTTACTTTTTCCCGCAAAAAATAACCGCCATACCCGCCAAAATTTTCGAAAGCCTTTCTCATGAATTGTAGGAGTATTATATATCACATGATAGGTTCATTTATATACTCATAATAAAACAATAATTCATAGCATAAATGTAACGTTATCTATATATTTTCATTCAATAAAAAAGTAATGTCGTTGTTTCGGTAATTGAATGAATATAGCCTCTTGAATTAAATTATTACACAATATTTGTTTATTTTTTTGCTGTTATTTTATAACTTATTAGTTCATTCACAATTAAAACATAAAAATATCAAATATAATTATATTATTTTTTTACAATGATGTTTTGAATCCATAATTACGCCCCGCGCACAACATGCAAAGACAGTGAAATATACAAAAAATTCAAATGCTGACATGTGAATAATTTTCTAAGCAAGCATTGCTTTAATTTTATATTTTTTTTCTAAAGCTTATACCACCAGGTATACAAAATAATAAAAGTAAGCAATTTATAACCCATATTGTTATCATGACAAACAAAAATGGCGAGTAGGTCATCGATAGACGACATTGTTTACAATAGGATCAAGTCCGGCGGGTCGCATAAACTAAACATTCCGTCATTTAGTTACCATTCAAACATTACTACAAAGCTTATTTAATCTTCTTTCATAAAAACATCATTTCAAATATCAATACCCGAGTGACGAGTCGTAAGTTTAGGTTTAAGGTAGCACGGCAAGTGGCATTGTTTGCGGGTGGTCAGATAACGACCGCGTGATGCTTTAGCGATAAATGTCAAATTGAAGCGGTACCTTGAGCGGGTAATCAGAAAGAAAAAGTTGAAAAATCTAGTAAGGATCTAGATAATCGAATTCCACTACTCAATATGTGCCAAAGAAATAAAGTATACGACAGTGACATAGAAGAGTCTGAGGAAGAAGATATAACAGTACCATATGCAGAAAGTGATTACAACGCTACATGTGAAACTGTTACTGAGGAGTGTGAATTTCTTGAGACGACTTCAGTAATTGATAAATGAACAAAAGGAAATTTTGTTTTGGTAAAGTTTAAGGGAGGAAAAAGACTAACTATTACCTTTCGCTACTTGTGTATGGTAGATAGCATTGACGAAGAGGACTCAAGCGAAATACTAGTAACCTCATTAAAAAGTATTGATTCATCTAAGCAAGTCTTTGCCCTCAATGAAAACGATATGAGTTCAGTGTCCATTAAAGACATTATTGGTGTCTTACCAGAACTTATCTTATCTCCTAAAGGGGAAAAAATATTTTATAAATTCCCAAAACCGATAGACATTTCTGAAAAAATGTGATTTAGATTATAATAAAAAATTAAAATACAATTTGTTTAATATTACCTCGGTGTTTTATTATTGATGTTATACAGATACTAGCCTTTAGTTTACAATTACCCTATTATAAGTATAATTTTTACATTTACCCCAGATGTTACCACAAGGAGGAACTAAGGACATTTTAGTTTGTTTCCTTTTACCTCCTATATAAGATATAGAGATTTTGAAATATAATACATGTCAGAGAATCCTCATTGTTATTATACTAGGTGGTATTTCATCAATATTTAGCAAGTTAGTCAGAATATTGTGTTTACAATTTCCTCAAAATGGCATATTTAAAAAAAAAATACTGAGGCAAATGTAAACTTGTAATAAAACATGAAATAAAGCACTTACTTGTTTATATTTAATCTGCATCTCTGACTTGGTTATCTATTAACTGTATAGACCAAAAAAAACCTTTACTACAATTAATTTACAAGTTATTGTTCAAATTTAAAAAAGCGGGAATATTATTTTCATATCCGTTTACATTTACCCACATTGACCCTACAATATGAAGGTGAACATCCTGCAAAGAAAATAAAATACTGTGCCTCCATGCACATGCCTATCCTCCTGACTGTGTGTCCATGGAAATTAAGAAGAAAATACAGGCAGAGTGCAATAAATGTAAAAAACCTATCTGTGGAGAGCATAAAATATTAACTTGCTCAGACTGCAAATAGTTCCTATTTTGAGACTGTATACTTAATATTTCTACTTTTATGGTTTGTTTTAATTTAATTATTGGAAAATTTATAATTCGTTACTAAATAAGTGTTTTCTGCCCTAAGACAAAAGAATACTCGATTTATTTTTTCAATACTTAATTTTAATATTTGTTTGAGTTTAACGAAAATAAAAATAGTGTAAGAACAATAATATAAAACAAAATTCATTAGAATATTAAATAACAAATCAGTCACATTGACCTCACATTATGCTCTCTGGGGTATCTAGGAATGTTATGTAGCTAGGGTTAAGCACATAAGTAATTAATATATATAAATTATAAGACCAGCGCCGTTTATCAGAGCAAAGTAAGGATCCTAGTTTAATTAAGCCAGTTATGCAGAAAGATAAGACTGAGTGTACCCAATAGAAATGATATGGGTTCGAAGGCCATGTTGTAGAAAAAATAAATCATACATAATGAATGAGGTCACAATGCTGTTAAGTGAGGTATTTGATTCAGTAACCCCTGCAGCGTGGCAAAAGTGTATACAACACATAATAAGTGAAAAAAATGATGAAGAGCCTGGATTTCATAACAGACAATTTAACTGATTATCATCCAAGTCATTTATTCATATAAGTTACAAAGCAATACTTATGAACTTCAAGTCTTTTTGCAACTAGGTTCGGGATGGCAGGGCTATGATAAGAGTCTGGAAGAAACTCATGCCACTCCTGTCAAATCAGAATCTTAAATTATTAACAATTTGTGGGACCATGATTTCTGGCACAGTCAAAACATATGGATACACAGATTTGAAAAAAAAATAAGGAGAATACACATGCAAATAGTACAACAACAAATTTCCATAGTGGCTGTATTAAAGATGTATCAGCAACCAATAGTTAAAAATGTTTGATAAAGGTGACAAGTGAACAATGCTTTGGTAGGGATTAGAATATGCTACATATAACAAATATTAAACATATCAAACTGCAAACATTGTGTTCATAGGGCCGTTGTGGTTGTTAGTGTCTCATATTATCCTAGAATGTAAAACCTTTTTAAAAAGTAACCCAAGTTTAGTAACCCAAATATATGATGTGAACATTCATAATAGTTTTGACAATAATAATAAACTGTGCCTAACATCAGCAAAAACGTAATGAATTCATAAAAGCATATTTTGTATGGTACAAAAAATATTTTACATACCTAAACAATGATGAGAACAATTTTTAATTGATAAAAAAATATTGTTTAATCTCATAAGCAACAAACAAGCAGACAGATCACCTGACAGTAAGCAATTACCGTCGCCCATGGACACAAGCAACACCAGAGGAATCACAAGGAGTTACAGGAGACTGACACTGAGGTTAGCAGATACTGTTCAGGTACTCCACAACAGTCAGGCTGAGTATTGTTGCAAACCTGCCAAAGATTAAACACCAAAACAGCTATGACTTAAATATTTATTCAATAATTTTCTATACATTTAAGTTAAACTATTGTTCAATAATTTTCTATACATTAAAGTTAAACTAAGAAAACAAAAATTTCAATAAAAAACATATATATAGACAAAACCCCTTGAAGCAATGTCAAAATTAGACGCAGAACATTCAAAGTACTTAGTTGGATCATATATGTTTATAACATCATACATCACTTAAAAATAATTGAAATGTCCATGAAACTGTCATACACATTGATTCTTCTAGAACTATAATTAAAAGTGTATTGAGGAAGCTAAGTATTTCCAATTTGGAGGGACAGCAAAAGTTGTTATTGTCAAATCAAACTCAATCCATTTGTGTTTATGAACATACAAACAGCCAAAGAGATAAATTATACAGACAGGACATGAAGATTTTATAGTTTGATTTCAATCATTTTCATACTGCACATTAAAACGGTAACTGGTTGATTAACCAGGAGAACCATTTCCCATTTGACAACTGGCCAAAGAAATCTACAAAATAACATCAACACATACTTAAAAGTAAGTAAATACTACAACTGAAAACAATACTTCAACATCCGAGTTCTCTTCATTCAAAAAGTTCAAGTAAGTTATTCTTGTTCACTCATATGTGAGACAGATGGAAAAATATGCAGTTTCAGCAAAGTATGACTGAATTAAGACATGCACAAGTGCAGAATACAAAACCTTCCCTCAGGATATATTATACAGAACACTAGCTTGTGAGCATCACAACAATTGACATCAGCAGATATCGAAAAACTTACATTGCAGACAACACCGTAAGCAAAGCCTCCTCATGTGCTTCAGAACGTCATGTTTGACTTGAATACCTATTACAAGTAACAGGGACTGAAGTTCGTATCAGAGACAGACACGTGGTAATATGCGACGTAAACATATGACCTGAGAATTGAGATGCAAGCACACCTATTATGCGACCAAAGCACGCGCCGTTGCATGATGCCTACTGAAGGCAGTTACGTGGCCATCACGAACATTACTTGTTTTACAGATGTTTGGAATCAAACATTCAGTTTCTATGCAGCTACAAGAAGAACTCATCAAATTTAATATGTAGTTCATTAATTTATTGCTCTACTGTGCAATCGTATTATTCAACAAGCAATAGAATTCACAAATCTGACGAATTCTGACTGAATTTTCAATTTAGTCATGTTGACATCGTTGACAACTTAACATGACATTGTCAGTTGTCACTATCATCACGTTACAGATTAAAAAGATCTATTCAATGTTTATAATTGTATGGTCAAACCCGCCGCGTTCCAGTTTCCGATGGTGATGTAATAATCAATGTTGAACATACATATAGATAGGTTATATTAAAAATATTATTTAAAGTTATTTATGTTTATTCCAAAGAAATATAACCTTATTAAGTCATAGAAGTAACACTAAAATAACAACAGCGGTTGCTATGATTGATATCTTCTTTCTAATGACACATGCAGTATGATAGAAAGAGCTATCGATAGGTAGGTATAGCAGCACGATCTTAAAGCAAGGTAAAAGGTAAAGCAGTCTTGTGGTAGCTAGATGGTAGACAAAACATTTATGTTTTGTCTACCATCAATTTTTATGTCCCACGTAATAAGGGGCGAGCCTATTGCCGTACCGGGCACATTTCCAGACTCCGTGCGGCTACTGAGAATTTCGTGACAGAAAAACCAATAACACTGCCCGACCCAGGAATCGAACCTGGGACCGCCCGATCCCACGCGCACATTTATGCCGCGAGACCAACGAGGCAGTCGTATGGGGTTTTAAAGCGTAGAGACGGAAAACCCGACATTAAACTTTAATGTCGGGCTTTCCGTCTCTACGCAAAGATGGTATTTGCATCGTGTTATCCCTTAGTCGCCTCTTACGACACCCCTGGGAAGATAGGGGGTGGTGACACTTGTATTCTATGCCATCAACCAGACGGCAATACGATTTCTACTCTTTTTGAAATGCTCTCTCCATATAATAATTGCTTTCCTTGATCACAATATACCACAGTAATGTTAATAATTTAGAAATAAAAAGCGATGGAAACGTTTTTTATGTACAGGGTATTTGGTAATTCCACAGATCTGATGTTCTATATATAGCGCACTTTAATTTTATGCTCCTTTGTTTGATACCTATCGGCCGGTTTCTGAATTGAGAATTTCGCGTTGAGTACAATATAAACATTAATTATCTCATACTTAATCAATTTTCTGTTTCACAAAAAATAGTTGACCACATTTGGAGTATTTGTGCTTGAAAAATCTTAAATTTAACATAACATATGATCAACACCATCTCAATTCTATATTCGCCTTTCTGAAAACATTTGACATTTGTCAAACCTTAATTAGCACTGATAAATTGAGAAATATTTAATCATACAACTTTGGCCTTTTAACCCGTGTTCACGTCAAAGTGTCCACACAACGGTTGTCAAGCAGCGGGTACGGCATACTGACGTCTATAACACAAGAAGGTCGTAAAACAGAATATAAGGAAAAAAGATTCAAAGACTTCTAAATATTTGGAACTACGATTAAAATTCTTGTCATTTCCGTTCAGGAACAAATAGAAGGAATAGGAATTAGGAGTTTCTACAATTGATTGTAGAAAACTCTTCTTAATTTTATTTTTAATTTTATGTCATCGTTTAGCTTTGCATCCGGTCTGATATGATAATTTATTGATACGATCTGGTGATCAGTATCAGAAAGTGTAGGATATAAATGAACATCCACCAGCTTTTTTAATTTTTCGGTTTCTCATCTTTAGTATTATTGGAAGATTTCTTCATTATAAATATAAATAAGAGCTTTTGATTTTTTCCATTATAAATATAAATAAGAGATTAAATCAATCCAAATAATCGGCGGCGATAGCCCAGTGGAGTACGTAACGGACTGCCGAGACGATGGTCTCAGGTTCGATCCCCAGTTACCCCGGGCACACACCTATGACTTTTCGAAGTTATGTGTGTATTAAAAATATTAATTATCGCTCGCTTAACAATGTGCCCGGTAGATGGCAATAGGCTCGCCCCCTATTACATTGGGACCGAAACATATCTGGCGAAGTGTGGGTGTGTAATACACCTCTGCCTACCCCTTCGGGGATAAAAGGCGTGAAGATATGTTATGTTATGTAAATAATCTCGCTTTCTCCTCCATGGAGGAGGCTCACGCTTACTTTGAACCATATTCAAGTTAGATTTAACAAATAATAACAGTTCATAAATATACAGACACTGTACCGTTAAAATCTTGAGATTTTTAAAATAAGGTTTACAGCTATCGATGATATATTGGTCGAAGTTTGAACATAGCTATTATACACTTTTTCTGTGCTTTAAACACATGTTCATTTTCTGCACAATTACCCCAAAACAAGATTCCGTATCTCAAAACGGATCCTACGTATCCATGATATGCAGTTAGTAGTGCGTTTTGGTTTGTTTGTTTAGAGAGCATGTAGAGCGCATATGACTGATTATTCAGTTTCGAGCAAAGATTCTCGGCATGCGTTTTCCAATGTAAATTAGTGTCAATATTTAATCCTAAGAATTTAGTAGTTTCTATGTCACGAATTAAGTTCCCTTTATACATAATGTCAAAATTAGTTAATAATGGAATTCTATTTTTAAATGTCATAATGTGTGTCTTACTTAAATTTATTTTTAAATTATTCAATGTCAACCATTTTATTACGTTTTCTAAGGTTTTGGATATGTCAGATTTGAGAAGTAATACATTTTTACCAGAAAATATAATTATGCTGTCATCAGCAAACAAAATGGTGGCATATTTTCTTATTTTTGGAAGGTCATTGATATACACGTTAAACAAAAGTGGTCCCAGAACACTTCCCTGGGGAACTCCTAACTGAATTTCCCTGTATTCTGACAAATAATTAACTTCTCTTTTTATTTCAGGATACAGGCGTTTTATCTGAGTACACTTCTTCCTGTTGGAAAGATAGGACGCAGTTAAGTTTAATACATTGCCTCTTACCCCATATGTATTCAATTTCTGTAAGAGTATTTCATGGTCCACACAGTCAAATGCTTTTGAAAGATCCATGTAAAGAGCACAGACTGGTATCTTTTTATCGACGTTTTGCGTTACTTTAAAAAAAATTATAAATCTCCATATTGATGCATTTATTTTTTCTAAATCCAGCTTGTTCTTTTGCAAAATTATGTTTTTCAAAAAATGTGTAAATTCTGTCATGTATTACCTTTTCAAAGATCTTAGAAATGATTGGTATTAGAGCAATAGGTCGATAACAGCTCATAGAATGCAGATCATTCTTTTTGAACAGAGGTTTAATTAATGTCTTTTTTAGTTTATCAGGGAATTCACCGTGAAGTATGCACATATTAAAAATATATAATTGTATATAGTTATAATTTAATCAGCTACTATCATAATACGTACATTATGAACTGTTTTTATCTCTAAAAATGTTGAGACGTGGTACATACACGTTTCGTTTTCACTATTACGAATTGAAAAAAATCAACAAACTATTCTTTAAAACTTAAACAATCGTGGAAATAATTTTAAATACAATTTTATTTCGCATTTTTATTTATTTCTGCATAAAAATAATTATTTGACAAGTGTGCTTCTTTTTTAAATGTTAATTTATAGGAATTTATGGTTAGTACCTTGTTTGGTTTTTTACTTGTATCGGAACGTACTAGTGTTTTAGGGTTTGAGTTATTCATGATTTGAAGAATGCTCAGTTGAAAGTGCTTTGAAAAATCTCACTATGATCTGTGAAACAGAAAAAACTTAAGTTGACTTCAACTAGTTTAGACATTTTGTTACGGCTTAACAACTTGTTTAACAAATAAAGAGGAATTTGATTAAAAAAAAAAATGAAAATTTTGCTAAGCAGTATACGTGGGACACTCAGAAAGTTTTGTGACACTAAAAAATCTTTTATAAGTAAATATATTTTTATTACATCTTTTTAAGTACTCTCCACCAGCCTCTATACAAAGTTTCATGCGTCTGAACCAGTTTTCGGAACACTTTTTCCATTCCGCTTCAGACACCTTGTTGCAGGTGATGATCAGCAGATGATGCGATCTCAGATCGCATCATCTGGCGATGAAAATGGTATGCCTTTGAGCTATTATTTTTATTTTTAGGAATAAGAAGAAGTCACACGGTGCTAGGTTAGGGCTGTAAGGAGGGTGACCCAGGAGTTTAACCTGTGTGCTGTCTAGGATGTCCCTCGTTTTAATTGCGGTGTGAACGAGCGCATCATCGTGGTGGAGCGGTAGCCCTCCCGTAACAGATAAAACTTCTGCCAAGCATTTGGTAGTATACTATTTGGCGTTAATGCTTCTTTGGTTTCGTAAAGGAATTGACACCAAGTAGCCAGTCAAATTGAAAAAGCTCGCGATTAAAATCTTCCCTCGCTTCTAGGTCGCTTTACTTTGGTAGGCGTTGATTCGTTTTGAAACACCTTAACCGTCAACTGGCGCTTTGTTGCTGGATTGTATTGATAAATCCAGGATTAATCACCTGTAACGATGTCGCAAACAGGCCGAGACGAGCCTGCTTCAAATTTGTCTATCATATCATGGCACCATTCCACCATTGCCTGCATCTGAACATCGGTGAGGTTATGCGGCACCCAGCGTGAAACTACGTGTAGAATATCGTGAAGGTTTTCAGATCCAATATGTAGTATATGCTGAATCTCTTGTTGTGTAACTCGTCTATTGTCTTGGATCAATTTTTTCACAGCTAGCACGTTTTCTTCCGTAACAGCCGTCAAAGGGCGACCACTTCTTTCTTCATCCCCCAAAGTTAGTCGACCGCGCTTAAATTCATTATACCGACGATACACGGTTGCCTTAGAAGGGTCTTCATCTATGAATGCCATTTGAAGCCCGATTCGTCCCGTTCCAGGCGACACTTAAAATCGTAAATAAAAATGTGCGAAAATGTTCTCGGCGCAAATCCATTTTTCAATGAGACACGGTAATTTTCATTAGCTCACAAAAAATTTGAAGGGATGTTTTGAATTTGAAACGTACCTATTTTAATTTATATTAATATGTAATCATATTTTTAAATAAATTATAACTGGCCAGTCTCACATACATGAAAACTTATTCTCACAATACTTTCTGAGTGACTTGGTATCTATCTATAAATTCATATAAGAATTTATTATAATATCATCTCAGAACAATCTGAGAATAATATTATATAACTCACATTTTTTTAGATTGATGTCCAATAATGATTATTCTCTTTTGGTGGTAACTGGAACGCAAGATTAACCATAGATAAAAACACAGTCATAGAAGCCAGTAGTGGTGTGCCGATACTATTATTTGATTAATCAATAAAACAAGCAACATGTTATCGATTTTCAATTGATTTATTTTAATTATCAGTCATAAATAAAAAAAAAAACCCTAAGAGGTAATAAAGGCTTTTTTTCACATAATGATAAAAAAAAAACAAGCATGAAAGTACTTCATTACTGAATTTATAAAAAAAATCGTCATAAGTGTAGTGTATTTTGTCGAAGTACCGACAGTGCGGATAGAATCAAAAATATAAAACAATTGAGGGTAGCTGCCGAAACCCGTGCGCTGACATCATTCCCTCCGCGACCACGACCGTTGCAAGCCGGTAGAAACATAGGCGAATAACAGATGTATTTATGGCTTGAAATAAGTAATTTATCCCTACTAAGACCCGCTTAATAATATTGTATGATCTTCCAGTACAGTATGAGTAGAGGTGTAGGTAGTTGTCGTTGGAAGTATAGCTAATTCTAGAAATAGGGTTTTTTACCCCATGTGAAAATAATATAATAACGTATATTTAACATAGTATTACCGGAAAACATACGGAATATATTACTTACAGCTCATAAAATGAATAAATAGAATTTGAATACCATTTTAAAGAATTCCGTTTTAGTATCTGTGATTTATCACGCAAAACGGCAGCCGCCATGACGAATGTCATTAACGTCAAATGACGTCATAAACTTAGTAGAATTTTAAACAACTAAACCACGTGACTGTCAAAAATGCAAGCAATAAACGTTGTTTACTAATTATGTTGCGTAAGCAAGATGGCTTCCAACGTTTTTGTCTGATAAACCGCGAACATTTAAAATGTAAATTTAAAAGTTGTTTAAAAACTACTTATCAACTGAATATATTTTTTGTAATTTTTCTACTACTTTCTTAAAGTCATAGGATCATCTTGAGACATACATACATGCATACATAGACTCAAGCCTGTTTCCCGGAGGGGTAGGCAGAGACTACGGAGCGCCATTTGCAACGATCTTGACATATCTCTTTTGCTTCATTCACTCCCATCAGATTCCTCATGCATGCTCTTCTGTTCAGGGTGCTTCTAACCTGTCCTGTTTTTAGGATGTCTCCAATCTGGTCAGAGAACGTCCGCCTAGGTCTTCCTCTTCGTCCTGTCCCTTCCACACTTGCCTTATATATCTGCTTGGTCAGTCTTTCGTCATCCATCCTCTCCACGTGTCCAAACCATCTTAGCATACCCTTCTCGATGCTTGTCACTACATCTTCTTTTACCCCACAACACTCTCTTATCACACAATTCTTTACTCTGTCAGTCAAAGAAACACCACACATACTTCGCAGTGCTCTCATTTCTACAGCATTTATTCTACTTTCATGACTCTTCTGCCATACCCAACTATCACTACCATACATAAGAGTAGGTACTAACACCCCTCTATGGACAGCCAAACGTGCCTTTTTGGACACGTTTTGGCTATTCATAAACGCCTTCAGGGGGCTTATTCACTATGACCATTGAAATACCATGTTCAAGACGTGTGTCGTCGTGACGTGCACTAGACGTTAACGTGTTTCAGTAACGTGACGTACCACGACAATCAAAATATTGTATTCAGTATGCCATACGACAGCTTGTCTATGCCTAGTTATCAATTTCACAACATTCGTTCATAAATCTTAATGCCGGTTTGCCGGCTCAATTTCGATTTTATAAATATTATTTTTCTAAGTTGTAATGTTCACTAAAAGCTACAGTACAAATAGAAAAGGTTAATAAAACTTAAATTATATAATTTTAGTTCAATTTCGCCAGGAACAATCTCAAAATAAAAAATTGATCTTCAAAGTTTAGTTAATCTTTTGTACTTAAGTCAATTTTTGAACGAAAACATAATGATGACATTGATGACAGACATGACAGTTGCAGTCGCGTTACAATATAAAAAAATATAAGTGCGGTTAGTGCAGCAAATAGCCCAATTCTAACAGAATCTAATAAATCATAATGGATTTATTATTTATCCGAAGACGAGTGATACGCTGGCGCCAGTGACAGGCGTCAATTTTCACAAAACATAATATTAAATTAAATAACTTTGACACGGACACTGGTAAATAAAAAAGCAAATAAACTTAGCATTTAACCACTAACGGACACTGAAAATAATATAAAACAAAAAAACTTAGTACTTATTTATCCTCAATCGTTTTACAATAAACGCGTTACGTGCATGTTACGTGACCTCTTAGCTCACGGAATTTTGACAACTAAAACCGTGTCCGAAACGTGCGCTACCGTGCTTGTCAAACTTGAAGTTGGCATAGTGAATACCGTTTAAGCCAATAACGTGCCGATGTGGGTAATTAGCACGTTAAAACACGTTAAGACTTCAAATGGGCATAGTGAATAAGCCCCCAGTGCTCCATTCACTCTGTTACCTGCATTAACTCTTCTTTCAATATCTTCTACATTCTTACCATCTCTTGTAAACAGCGTACCTAAATATACAAACTCATTCACTTGCTCCACTCGCTGTCCATCGATCATAACATTACAAGCCGTAACGCATTCCTCCTTTTCAAAAACCATAACTTACGTTTTACTTACATTTACTTTCATTCCTTTCCTCTCTAACGCACCATGCATGATTGTTACCATCTCCTGCAACTCCTCCGCTGAAGGCGCAAGTATAACCTGATCATCAGCATAAAGGAGGCATTTGACAATTAACTCATTCATCCTTAATCCACAGTCACTATTTTTCAAATCTTGCAAACAACTGTCCATGAAGAGGTTGAACAGCCACGGCAACGCTACATATCCCTGTCTAACACCTGTTTCGATGATAAACCAATCCGTGTACGACCCATTTATCCTCACACAAGCTCTAGAATCTTCATAAAGGGATTTCAGAGCTCGTATGAGGCTGCTGTTCACCCCATACATCGACAGTACCGACCACATTTCATTCCTCACCACTTTATGGTAAGCCTTTTCCAAATCCACGAATGCGCAATAGACCTTTTGACCTTTGGCCAAGAATTTTTCGGCTACGCACCGCAAGGAAAAGACTTGATTCGTGCACCCCATACCCTTTCGGAATCCTGCTTGTACATCCCATATTTTCTTGTCGGTTACTTCCATAACTCTTTCAATCAGTACCTTCGCATACAATTTGCCAACAATGCTGAGAAGGCTAATGCCTCTATAGTTCTTGCAGTCTTGTTGCGAGCCTTTTCCCTTATAAAGAGGCACAAACAACAAATCTTGAGACACTTTTCAAAAAATGGTGTAATACTCTATTGTCGAAAGGTGAATATATTTTCAGTATATCTACTGAGAATATAGGTAGTCACATTTTGATATTGTAGATGTTGGGATAAAATTTGATTTCTTCTGCTCAAAATAATCTCAAATCGATGGTTTTACAGTTTCTTGCTGAGGCTGTTGTGTCTGTGAAACCATAAGTTTTAACTAGTGACGGCGATTCCCTTAATAAATACGATTGCCATAACTTAACTGATTATAATTTTTCACCAAATATTAATCAATCGAAAACGCTGATTTTATATAGGTAATCAATTAATCGTTTATTAATAATCGACTCCGCACACCACTAGACGCCATTGTGATTGTGATACTCGGTGACAGTGTATAATCTATGCGGTGACACTTACGAGAACTTGAGAAGTTTCAGGTTAGCCAAATAGTAAAGTAATATAATTATATGGAAAGGTTAGGATATTAAGTTAATTGTTATTGTTGTATTTGTTGTAATATCTAGAAACTTTGCAGTATTGTAGTAATTTCTGGTCATCCAACGATAAGTGAAAATGTCGGTCAATAAAACAGCAAGTACGGTTGGGTTAAAACTGACCAATTGAACGTGATGTGCAGAGATAAGTTCACTCGAACTGAAACAAATAATGGATAACTACTAACTATATCTATTACGGCACATGTTTACGTCTCGGCTGCTGTGTTAGTCACGTCGCGTCGCCTGAAAACTATGAAAACGCCTCTATTTGCAACCTTCCGTTTCAGACAGGAGTATTTACTTGGAACATTTCTAGCTAATACATAAACATGCGCCTTTTCGTGAGCTTGATGGTTGGAGTTCGGACACTGTCAGATGTACAAATAAAGGATACCCTTATTGTGAGGAAACTAGGTACCTTAGAAGAGATATCTTTATCCTTCAAATTCAATAATTGACATCAAGATAAAACAGACCAGGTTTTATTTTGAAGTGTGCTGTCCCTGGTTTTGTCATTGGCAAGTGTTGTTTTAACGGACAATGATGGTTGACAGTTGTCATTGTGAGATATTTACTTTTTGTACTTTGTTGGGTTTTCTCGTAGCCACAGAATGCTACAATCATTCTGCCTTTCATGTCTTTGCTTTGTAGTATGCCTGTGGGATGATTTGTATGGCATCAATAAACTTTTTTAAGGGAATCAAAATAGCTGAAGCTTCTGCAGTATGGTGTGTATTATATATTCTTGTAGGTGATGTATTACTTCACTTAGTATTTGTTGGGTTTGTTGAAGTATTTGAATATAATATTTATTAAGTATAAAATAGACTGTTTTAACATTATTGTGGTGTCTGAAAGATGTCTAGTTATTAGGCCATAGTTCATCATGCTGGCCAAGTGCTGGTTGGCACTTGCCCAGCATGATGAACTATAGCATATTGGCAAAATATTAATAATATAAGTTTCAACGACAAACTGTTTATTTCAAATTATATGATAATGACATTAGGTTATCAGAATACCGCTTCTGAGTCAATTCAAAATATAATTTCAATGTCATTTAAAAATACGAGAATTAGGCCCCTAATGTTTCGGCAAGAGTCTTTGTCCTAAAGTTCAATAAATTTCGATATTATGATATCAGTGTAATACGTCAAAAAATCATGTTTTTCTAAATTATCTGATATTGTAATGAAATTATAACGAAATCGTATGTGTCAACGACAAACTGTTTATTTCAAATGAAGGGCACAGGGAAAGAAGGAGCTCATTAACATTCTCATTGTTTCAAGTAATCAAAGAATTAAACCTAAAATTTCAATTTCTACAATTACAATTCTACTAGAATATGATTTGTACCCATATAAAAAAGGAACAGTATATATTTAACATAAAAATAATATAAATATTCTAAAAGATTGGGTTGGTAAATAAATAATGTTTGAAATTTAATTACCTAACTCCCAAATGTAATTGGCAAGAAGGGGCTCATTGTTACAATGATCTCCTTTTTACATTTTATACCTTACCTAATTGGTGATCATAAACAATGTCTAACTATATAAACTAACTAATGAAATAAAATACATGTTTATTAGCATGAAATGTATTTATGGGGTAAATTCGAGTAATATATAATACTTTCAGGGGAACAAAACTTTTTTAACAGCTTCGCTGCCACCAAGGAAAGTAGAAAATTGCCCCTGGGGCCAAAGGTGTTTTTTTTTTAATTGACTTATAAAGTGATTGGTTAGGATTATTATTATATTTATTTAATATATTTAGGTGTTTTACTGTATTTTGAAGGAGGTGAAAAACTGCCCCGCACCGGTGCGTGCTTGGCACTGGGAATGGAATGGACATTCCCAGTGCCGAACAACGCATGGGTGCGTTGTCAGTTTTTGTCATGGTTTATAGTTTATTAGGAATAAAACACAGTTATTTGTTATATTCATCAAATATAATAAAAACTAGCACTGCTATTAGAAAATAAACTACAAAAAGAAACATTTTGAAAAAGGAAATATAAAACTAAAACACTTTCGAAAGGAAACAAAACTAAATTCTTTCTAATTGAACATTACCTAGACATTATGGCATTACACTTTGGTATTGATATAAATCCAATAGTTATAATAAAAACTTTCATTATTCTTAGGATATAAACAATAAAATAAAAATTTTCAAAAAGGAAACAAAACTAAATTCTATCTAATTGAACCTTACCTAGACATGGCATTACACTTTGGTATTGATATAAATCAAATATTACTCTTAGGATATAAACAATAAAATAAACATTTTCAAAAAGGAAACAAAACTAAATTCTTTCTAATTGAACCTTACCTAGACATGGCATTACACTTTGGTATTGATATAAATCGAATATAATAAAAACTTGCAAACTATAAAATAAACATTTTCAAAAAGGAATACAGTTTATTTCAGTTCACGTTAGTTCATGTTACAGTTATACTCAGTACACTTTTTAGTTATGCACCAAGTTCTAAGTGATAATTGTCAAAACGTGACACACAAGTCCAGGTTTGTCAGGACATGTGTCACAAAACCACGGAGAGTCAGTACGTTTTTTATTTTTAGTGCACTGGCGGCATGTTTTACGTTTGAGTCGCCCATTGGTAGTTTCAGTGCCTTTTTTTATTTGATGACGGAGTAAACGCCGACTTCTATCAGGTGGTAAATTTTCAGGGAGAAGAGCATTTATTACACTCAATCGGTAATCGTATAGAGACATTTTACGTTGCCCTGAATATTTGTTGAACATCTTCATAGAGTTCAAGAGAAGTAATTGAAAAGTGTGGATGGCTACCTTTAGATACCACCGTAAAGTTTTTCGTTCGCAAGGATAATATGCCAAAAGTTGGTCTTGCCTGTCCACTCCTGACATATAATCATTGTATTTTGAAATAGCCTCTGGCTTTTGTGTGACTTGGCCACGTTTATTTGCAACTGGAACCATTCTGTTTTCATATTGTGTAGTAATGTAGGGCACAATACGTTTGTCTTTCCATACGCCAACGTGAACTCCTTCTCTAAACATCGAATAATGTTCTCCTCTTTTCAATTTTTTATTCATTAGTTCACGAGGATTTTCTTTCAGATCTTGCGTAGAGTACCCGTGCAATACGTGTTATTATCAAGTAACTTCTTTGCTAAACCGAAACTATTATAAAAATTGTCCATGTATAACTCATGACCACTATTTAGTTTTTCACGAAGTAGTTCCATGACTACTTTTTCAGCATGGCCCTTCCCTGCTACTTCTGAGTCTTTCCCACCTGCATACACTCGAAATTTTAAAATCAAGCCATCTGGTTCTGTCACCATGTAAAGTTTGATGCCGTATTTATGGCGTTTTTTTTATAAATTGACGAAAGCTCAGTCGCCCTTGTCGCACGAGTGATTGATTTCCACGGTGTAGCCGGGATCGATCACTCGCCGAGCAATTAAAGAGAGATAATTAGGTTGACTTACGGGAAATAAATAAAAAATATCACCAGGAAAGTTTAAACTCGCGTTATAATTCCAGTTATACACATACAACAAAAGAGACTATTATCCAGGGCGTGAGCGACGTTGTTGGCACTTCACAGGTCTTCAGATGGTGTACTCAGCTTTGGTGGTGTTGACTGGAGCAAAGAAGGGCTAAACCTCGTGTGTCCCTGGTATATATAGGACCGACGTGGAGGGGCGCGAAGGAACGGCCCACTGCTGTGCGTCACTCGTAGCGAGGCTCGCGGCGCCGGAGCGCGATGACGTTACGCGCTCCGCAGCACCATACTTTCATCTAGAGATAATTGTGCTGCCGGATAATAGCATTCAACCATTATATTGTTGAAATAATCAATGAGACTTCTTATCTTGAATAACGGGTCCTCACTTTCCATCTCCGACGTAAAATGTAGACACCTCATTATGAGAAGAAATCTGTTTCTGCTCATTTGCTGAGCAAAAATCGGTATAGAAAACAGTCTATCTGTTTTCCAATAATCATTAAGACGACTCAGAGGTATAGTCCCCATGTGGAATAAGAGGCCGAGAAAAATTCTCATCACAGAGACAGTCACATCTTTCCAAGAGGTTATTCTCAAATAATCTCTATCTCTGTTTGGTTCCTCCTCGTTTCGTGGCCGTTTATGAGCATCTAATAATCTTTGAGCCTGGGCATATGTTTCACTACAAATCAGCGTGAACAAATTGTCATTGAAAAAAAATTAAAGTAATCAATAGGCTCGACTCCCATTACTTCGCCATAAAATTCATTAGATTTCCTAAAATCAAATTTAGTTAGTTCTCCCGTAGTTGTCCATACCGAAGTTGAGCCTGAAGTAGAGGCCTGAAATGCCTGATCTTGACTTTGATTGTCTAGTGTAGGTCTTGATCTTGAGCTATGGGCGAGGATGTTCGAGGTCCCGGAAGGCGTAATTCTATATTGTTAAGTTGCACCTCATCTTCACTTTCAGACGCTGACTCCTCCTCACTAGGCTGGTAGTCGTCCTCCAAATGATCACCGAACAATTCCTCCTCTATATCACTGTCGTCTAAAATCGTAAACAATTGTTTTCGCTTTCTATTAGAACCAGAAGTTCCCTCATCGGGATCCATTTTTATTGTTTTTTATTTAGTCCACACAAACACAACCGTACAACTTATCAAAAAACCAAAACCACGTTACGAAAGTTCGGAATTTCAAGCACAGTACCACTACAAAAACAAAGTCTCTCGCCCGATGCCGACAGCGCACTGAGTGTAGGAAATTTCCAAGACACTAGCCCGCACCGGTGCGTGGCCGGCACCCCGCGCAACACTCCCTTCCCCGCCCCGGTGCGTGCTTGGCAGCGAAGATGTTAAGTCCTGAAGGTCACTATATTTTTCAGCAGAAATTGGCAATTTGTGTGTATACAACTTTCCAGGCAAAATGAATTCATTTTGTTGTACAGTTTTTGCCTGACTGGTTGTCTTCCTTCTACCACTGATGGAAGCAGATTCCCAGGGCCCATTAGTAGAGCGGAAGCCTATTTTAGTACTTGACTTGTCAATTTTGAGAACTTTTATAGGGCGTGAAGGAAATGATGATTTTTTAGCATATATTGTGTCCAAATGACTAGTCCATGATCTAAAATAAGATATGTCCACCTCTATGACTTCAAATGGACTTGGCTTACAGCGGGCATTTTGAAATAATTCTGTCCAATCCGATGGAAGTTCTGCTCTTGTCTTAGATTTCACCAAACCCATGTTTTTATCACACTCCATATATGAGTGACCTCTCACTGGAAACGTCACTGTTATTTTTTCAAGCTTTTTCTCAATATGTACTAAATGATGCAAGAAACGAAACATGGTAAAATTTTTATTCTGCACCCCGCAAGAGTCACAAAATATTTGAAGGTGAGTTGTAGTAGGCTTCATGTAGTTATAGACAAAGTGATGGACAAGCGAGCATACATCATCGCTTCCTTTTTTACCTTCCGTTTCTGGATACAGATAAAAGATTCTTTGTGATGAAGATAATACATGCACATTGAAAGCATACACTGATAGCTGTTGTTTATAATATAAGTATCGTTTGTTTGTATGTTAGGAGCACAAAGATTTTTACCATAGTCAAAACAAATTGCCTCCATTGTGCTGCCGGCTTCTCTACTTTGCAATTTTGCCTTCCGTTTTCTATAGTAAAAAGTGCTTGCTTGTAGCTTATGTAATTTGTTTTGATTAAAAAGATTCAAAATTTCTCGATCCAATGTAGACTTGGCAATTGTATCAGTGCATGTCTTCTTCTTAGCCTCCAATGCTTTTGTTTTTGCCATGAATTCATCTCAAATGCTGCATGTATCTGTACGAGGATAGCCTAAAGCAATGTTAAAATCGGTGCAAAATATATTTCTATAAGTTTCATAAGACACAGATACACCTTGATTATCTTGAAGGAACATTGCATGCATTTTTTTACATTTAATTCTTCAGGCAAATAAGTTTTACTTGAATCATGTAGACTGTAATGACTGGAACGACCTAGAACAAAAGGTAAAAAAAATGTATTATCATGATTATAAAAAAAATATAACATAGTAATTAGGTACTATAAATCGATATCCTACCTTTAAATGAATTAATATGCTCTCTGATTAAACTTTGACATTATCGTTAAGTTTTACATGACTATTGTTTTCCTCTCTTATCAACCGGAGCACATCCAGTTTTCTTTAAACTTGCTACTAAATATTCAATTTTTTTTCTTGATATTCCATGTATTGACATAAAAGTACTAACTAAACTAAAAGTTATCGTAATGTAATACTCCTTCTTTCTTGGAATGTCTATTAACCGGGAGAACAGAGATCAATCCACTTAAATAGCTAGTTTGGGCATCATGTGATGTTAGTAAATTAAAATTCTGGAGAATTTGGGTTCTTGCTTCAATAGGAATCCTGTCGAAACATCCCAATCTGCAACCACAGGCTGGACCGGCTTCATTACTCGATAATTTTAACTTTTCAACACTTCAGACAAACGACCGTGTGACTTCCTCTTTTTTGTAGTCTTATAAACATAATATTCATCACAACCACTACTATTTTTGTCCATTTTAAGACAAATAAGCAAAAACTTTTAAAAACACAACGTAAGGTCGAGTCTTGTAATTGCAACTAAAAATATTGGAGGCCTTACGTCTCCGGTTGGTTCATAAGCAAAATATTTTTTTTTAAAGATTCGTTATTAAGTACATTTTATGTAGATTTATATCATCGTCATAATAAAGGAAAGCTGTAAATAAAAAGAATCTATTAAATAAATTTCTGACACAGGCACAAATAGTTGCAATTACCCGTCCTGGCGGGTAATTGCAACTAATTACTTTTTTTACTTTTTTTCTGTGGGTACTGCAACCGTTATATTGAAAAAATATACCTTGTTCAATATTTCATAATATTTTGATATCTATGCCCTAGTAATAACGTTCGATTTTGTTCAAAATCACTTTTTAGACATGGGTCCGGTAATTGCAACTATTTACCTACAAATAGTGTTGAGAAGCTTGTTGTGGTTTTATCGACTGGCATGGTAACAAAATTAAAAGTCAAAAAGTAAACATCGATAAAACTGTATTCCTAGTTTTATCGATGTTTATATTGAGCTTAATCAAAGGATGACATCGTACATTAATAATTATTTAAATTGAAGTAATTTAAAATACTTCTAAGGTGTAATTATAATAGGTAATCTAGTTAGAGTAAATTATAATAGGTAATTTAGTTATCAAACAGCCATTTTTACTTATCTTTGAAAAAAAACAGTCTTATCTCATAGACCTTTTTAAATACTATCTGAAATATTTGCATATTAAAAAAGTAGTAAAATAAAATAGGAAATCATTTACATTCAAATACCTCTACTTTAAAAGGAAATATGACTGTATCTTTTTGTTTATCTAACACGGCGTTGGGCAAATATGAAATCACATCTTCTATATCTATTATGGAAATGTCGTTTTCAATGAACTTGAATTCTCTATTATCTTTTTTTAGATTTGAGTCCTTTGACTACAATTTTTGCTTGGTTAAAATCCTCAATAAGACAAACGTATTTATACGTCCTTTTGCCTTTAGTCCACCGAAATCCAGCCAAAATGAAGTCACCCACGTCGAGATCTTTTTTAGGGTTCCGTACCTAAAAGGTAAAAAACGGAACCCTATTACTAAGCCTCCGCTGTCTGTCTGTCTGTCTGTCTATCCGTCTGTCTGTCACCAGGCTGTATCTCATAAACCGTGATAGCTAGAAAGCAGAAATTTTCACAACAAATAGTAAAAATAAAAATAAATAAAAGAATTAAGGGGGGCCCCATACAAAAAACGTGTTTTTTTTTCGTATTTTTTGCTCAAAATTACTAACTGTTACAGGTAGACGCTTTAAATTTTTACAGAATATGTAGTTGTATATTACCTTTCAAAATAAATGATTAAATTTAAAAAAAAGTAAATAATAAAGGGGACCTCCCGTACAACAAACGTAATTTTTAAGCAATTTGTTACTCGATCTTAATAAACAGGTAGAAACTTATAAAGTATTTAAGTATACATACAACGAACGTGATTTTCTTTTATAGATGTACGGAACCCTTTGTGCGCGAGTCCGACTCGCACTTGCCCAATTTTTTTTTTTACCTCTGATGCTTGTGGTTGTGGCATTTTATTCTGAAAATAAAATCAAATTGTTATCCTTCCTGTACTACTATATTATAACTTAGAAAGTTTATGATATGTGTACTCTTACTTCCTTTTGTGCAAATATCTTCTTCTTGGCAGTGTAAGTCTTTCTTTCCTTCACTCTTTCGCTTTTTATTTTAAGTGTATTTTCTTTTTGTCCTTTAGAAGTTGATGGTAACGGATCATCAAAATCTTCGTCAAACCTTTCTTCCAAAACAGTAGAATGTTCATATAAACTACCCGCCTTCTGAAAATTTGTTCTTATTTTATTAACATAGAACATAGATTTCCCACGATCTTATGCCCCGGGTGTACCTATATCACTTAATAATATTAATAACTACCCTGAATCACTTACTTCATTCTGCCTTAATGTTTTTTTCTGCCCTTTATTCAATCTTTCACTTTTTATTTTAGTTCTATTTTCTTCTTGTCTATAGATAATGGTAATGGCTCCTGCAAATCTTCATCAATGCTTTCTTCCAAAATATTTTCAAAAAAATCTTCAGGGTCTTCATCTTCTGAAGAATTCATTGAAGTATATGAACAATCACTGTCACTGTCTGAGTCTTAGGTCTTTTTCCTTTTATTTTTCTTTGCTTTGGACTTATTTATCAGTGGTTTTTTGTTCTCATTATAACTTGCTCTTTTCAGTTTTTAGTCGTTTAGTTTCTTCTACTTTTTCCTTTTTTTCTTTCTCATTTTTCAGACGCTGAAGTGCATCTTTGTAAGTTAGTATTTCGCTTCCTTGACTTATCCGTTTCTTTGAAGTTTTAGGTATGTCGTTACGTGAAATAGTTTTTAATAGTAGCTCTTCGAATGAAACTCGTTCTTCTTCTTTGATTTTATTTATTGTTGAGCTGACTACTACATTATCCAATATTTTAACTTTACAAGAATAACTGTTGGCATTGGTATTGGCATTATTAGGACGTGAAAGTATGGAAGTTTTAGGGTCCTTTACAGTCTCCCACTTTTGAAACGTAACCCGAGTACCTGAGTACTTGTTCATATCAGCTTTGTACCATTTTCTGTCGGTAGCTTTTTCTTCATATCCCGTGTAATGTTTGCAATAGCTTTAACAATTTCGTCTGGCAATCGTCGTATCTCACTGTTAATTGTTTTAAGGCATACACTTATTAGTGTTGGTACTTTATGTTCTTTCTGACTGTTATCTTTCTTGGTGTGACTTCCTTCAACATTTTCTTCACCATTGTGATCAGTATCATTACGAAGCTGTTTTTTTTGCTGCTGGTATTCTTCCCATATTGACCATGCCAGACTGTCGAATTTTCCTTTTGGGATTGCATCTTTGTTCAATGGGCATATGCCCGCTTTCCTGAAGCCATTTTGAATGATAACAGGATTTAAATCATCCCATATATTAGTTATTATTCTGGCAAATGCTTGTTTTGGGAGTTTTGCTCCCACATGGAGTCTTTGCCATTTCACAAGTTCGCGTTCGTGTCCCATTTGTCTTTCATAGGTTTCATTGTACTACAATCTAATGGCTGCAGTATGTGGGATGAGTGAGCCGGCAGTTTAAGAACCGTAATATTTTCGGCAACTAGAAGGTCTATGACATTCAAGTCTACATGTTTCTTATGACCATCATAGACCAATAAGACTGGTCGTTCTGCTCCGATAGCTGGCAAAAAAACGGCTTTGATGTATTGTTCGAAAATGGTGGTCTCCATCCACCCTTTTTTACTGACAGCGTAAGCCGTATGAAATTATGAATGTTATCATTTTTAAACAGCCACTCCACAGATGTTTCCCTTGAAATATTATTAAGGGGGGGATCTTTTTGCCAAGTGCCTTCGTAGCTAAGAGCACAGTGGTGTTATTCCTCCCAGGAGAGCCTGTCGTTCTAGTAGAGGGAAACCTCATCAGACCCACAACTTTAGTTTTGGTGGGGTCACTACAAAAGCTGGTTTCATCTAAATTATATTTGTGGTTTGTCAGCCAAACTACACTCTTGTATTGTTCGTTGTAACATATCGAAATAATCGTTAACTATGAAAGGACCACATGCTTTTTTTCGAGCTATTTCTACAGACTGCGGCTTTTTCAAACTTAATTTGTTTCGTTTTTTAAATCCTCTAAACCATTCCTGCCCAGGATAGTTATCTTTAAATCTCGTAACAATTCCGTTCCTTCGAATATAATCAGATATCAATATTTTTACTTCCTTGGAGGTTAATGGATACCCACATTTTTCCATCACATGGAGATTAGAAGCTACTTTAGTTTCCCATTATTTTGACAATTCAGTAGGTCTGCCAGGCGTTGGCTGTTTGGCACCGCGTGTTCCGTATAAACGGTGAATAATGGGTGACCTTGGTATTCCGTATTTTACGGGGGCTTGGTAGCTATTAATTTATTTTTGTCGTACGTTTTCGACAGCTTCTATTAGATCAGCTAATGAATACTTCGTCTCTTTTATTTGTTTATATTTTGGCATCTACAAAATAAAATAAAAAGATACTCAAAACTAGAAAACGGGTCATAGAGGTAAAACGATATTGTTTGGTAGTACAGTAGTACAGACGCCAGCACATTAAGCTACTACAATCTGTCAGATTTCTTTGATAGATTTTCGACTTTATTTCTAGTTCAAGGTTCATTGGGCAAATTTGACAGTTTCGGGTAGCTTGACCTGCTGGCGTCTGTACATCAAATAAAATAAGTTGACCTAAACGCCAGGATTCCACTTATCAAATACTGAGATAAACTGAAAATAAATCATTTATTATTCACTACTACCTAGTGAATCAGAATTTTAATATTTGACTCAAAGAGCGACACTAGCGCCAATAGTTTCAAATATATAAACGAACTAGTCAACTACTGCTTATTATGCTTATTATGAATAGTATCCCTTTCGATAAAATATTTTTATCGTAGAAGTTATTTTCACTGTCGCATCACTAGCATTATCATACTTCATATAAAAGCGGTCAGATAAATGCAACTAACCTAAAAATTTAAAAATAGTTGCAATAACCTGACTTTTGATTTTTAGTCTGGTAAATGTAACTGAACCCATAAGTTGCGCTAGATTTATCGTGGAATGAAATAAATACGTAAAAAAACAACTTACCGTAGTAGATAATCACTTCCTTTATAAAGAAACCTACCAAAAACCACAAAAAACAGAATTAAATAACTATTGCGCTCCGCGTTTACGCCGCGTCACTCCGAACAAAATGGCGGTTTGACAAAAAGTCATGTCATTTACACAGTTCGATAGCTATCAGCGCCATCTTAATCTTTTCATTGGAACTTAGGCTAGAAGAACAATATTACGCCTGTCGTTGTTCGAAATAGTGATGATAGATGGAGTAAATTAAATTAGTTGCAATAATCATATAGTTGCAATTACAAGACTCGAACTTACATTAAACGAGTCGTAAAAGTTTTGCAAGGACGCTTATCTGACAGCTGACACTTGTATGACAAAATATTAAAGATGGCCGACTATGGGCGCGTTCTCTGTTACAATCGCTGCGATCAGCCCGTTCTAGCGTGGTTTCATAGACAATGGGCACCTTTTTACTCGGTATGGAATGCAATGAGCGCGTTTTATCCTAAAGTAGATTTTTTTTAAATGATTTTTCCGCAAAATCAGCGCCTTTTATCGTGTTTCAGAAAACGTGCTCTGATTGGCCATAGAAAAACGAAGTAAATGGCATAGTTCATTCAAAAAACGTAAAATTGTCGATGAGCTCCTTTTTTCCCTGTGCCCTTTAAATTATATGATAATTACATTAGGTTATCAGAATACCGCTTCTGAGTCAATTCAAAATATAATTTCAATGTCAAATAAAAATACGAGAATTAGGCCCCTGCGGTCTTATTAATAAAAAATGCTTATTCTTCTCTTACTCCAAAGTAACACCGGGGGTAGTTAATTCTAGATTAGTTATGGAATAGCTACGTGTTAATAACGGTATTAATAAATACGAAGTAAGTTCGGAGTAACAATACTATTTTTACCCTGAGATTAAGGTATACGTTATGGCAACCCACTGATATTAAAAGTAAAAAGAATGAACAAAATGACCTGGTCGAATAAAAACTTTTTATTAAACACTTTTATTTGACAACTAGCTTTTGCCCGCGGCTTCGCGCGCGTATTATTCTTAAGACTTCAGAAACTATTGGGTACAAAGTAGCTCGGTCAGTAGGTATTCATGACACTATATACCTAGTATTATATCTACATAATAACATCGCCTTGCATACAGGCAAATGTCAAAGTCAAAGCCATGGTCCAATACATGTCTAATATAATATCTAATAAATAATATCTATAAACACTTTCGCGTTTATAATATTAGTAGAGAAAACTGTTTCAGCCGTTTAAGCGTAGTACTTATATAATTATTAGTTTATATATCCGAATAATGTAATCACCGTGCACAATATGACATTATATTGTATGATGTGTCAGTACTGACAGATATACGCACAGCGCGCTCAATTAGCGCATGCGTTCTTACTTCCAAGAGGTAAATTTGTGCCGTACAAACTTTTACCCTTTGCAAGGGCAAGCGTTTGTGTTGGTTGGCAATCTTCAATCTCAATTAATTTTAACCCACAATAATAAAATTACAAAGTCAGATACTAGTAAGTACTCTAACGAACACCAAACAAATGTGAAAATATATTTGGGTTATGTATATAAATCTCAATTAAAGTTGGAAATACAATATAAATCTACGAGCTTTTGGCCGCGGCTTCGCTCGCGTAAATTTGAAGAACACAATTCTCTCATAATAGACGGATGGTTTAATAATCATTGTCGTTTAAACAAACTGTTTATACCGATAAGAAATATATCTAACTGCAAGAAGTATTTACACATGGTATACAAACTACATAGTAGATACGCAACATTACTGTTATTCGGTGACAGTGACTTTTCTGTCTTTTTTTATTATTATAATTTCTAATACTGTCAGAAGCATTAGAAATTAACAAAATACTCGACAATCCGAATTTTGCGGATATATGTTGTCGACTCGAAATCTTTATTTTTAATGTTTTAGTATTCAGGTAAAGTTTCGATCTAGTCTACCGTACCCCGTGACAAATAGATGCTCACTCCTTGCTTACTCCAGCGTTAAACCATGGGTCTCCGGGGAGTAACTTTTATTCCCGGAGTAAATTATGAATAGTTAACTCCGTCCTTACTCCTAGTTTATTAATACCATAATTGCCTAATCTTGGCTTAAGTCTTGGAGTAAAGTTGTTCTGACGCTAATCCTAGTTTATTAATAAGACTGCTGATGTTTAGGCAAAAGAGTTTTTGTCCTAAAGTTTGATAATTTGTTTTTATTTCCTTATAAACATTGTACTGTGCTGAATTTTCTGCCACTGGTAAAAATCTATGTAAAAATCAAATGTTTTGCAGTAAGAAGTTGGAGTTGTTCTAAATTCTGTTTTATTTTCGGATTGGGGTTTATTATAGACAGATCTGCATAGCTTTTTCTGCCATTTTGTATTGTAAAAGGTAAACATGGTGGCATAAAATAGTTTTTTTCAGAAAAATAATTTTCGAACTTCGAAATAACACTTTTTTGATCTTCTATCGATACTGTTAATTGTCTACCTTGTTTCATCGTGAAAGCCCACTCTTTCATTTATTAAGATTTTTGATAGATTATTGTTATAACACGTCACAAACAACAAATGTAACCATTTGGTTTCATCTCCTGCACGATTTGAAGCTTATACGGGTGCAGTTTGAGGTCTAGATGCAAAATCCGCCGTAGACTGGTTCTCGGTAATGCCAGAATCGCCGAACGCTTACGCGTAGATAATTCTGGGTCGTTCCGAACGGAAATTTCAACCTCTCATGTTCTCATCGCTTCTTCTTGAACGTGGCCGGCCTGTTTGTTTAATATTCGTTGTCGATCCTGTTTGCTCGAACTTCACGACCCAAGCTTTGATTAAATTAACACTTGGACACTCGCTTACACGGCGTAATCCATATTCGATTCGAAACAGTCGTCGTACAGTAACGTAGGAATCGTTGTTTTTGTAAAATTGTTTAACACAAAAAGCACGCTGTTGTCCCGTGAAGCGCTCCATCGTGACTAAAATTGCATGTACTGTGCTGAATTTTCTGCCACTGGTAAAAATCTATGTAAAAATCAAATGTTTTGCAGTAAGAAGTTGGAGTTGTTCTAAATTCTGTTTTATTTTCGGATTGGGGTTTATTATAGACAGATCTGCATAGCTTTTTCTGCCATTTTGTATTGTAAAAGGTAAACATGGTGGCATAAAATAGTTTTTTTCAGAAAAATAATTTTCGAACTTCGAAATAACACTTTTTTGATCTTCTATCGATACTGTTAATTGTCTACCTTGTTTCATCGTGAAAGCCCACTCTTTCATTTATTAAGATTTTTGATAGATTATTGTTATAACACGTCACAAACAACAAAAGTAAACTTTAACACAATAATTTATTATCACTGTTGTGTGTCGGTTTGGCAAGTACTTACATAGAGGTTGGTTAAATATTCAATTATTCACATAGAGGTTGGTTATTATTTACTCTTTCTATGTGGCTCATTTTAAATTCATTAAATCGCGAGAAATCGCGACACTCCCGCCGGGCAAGATTATAAGACTACATACAAATCGCGAGAAATCGCGACACTCCCGCCGGGTACGATTACAAGAAAACATACAAATCGCGACAACTACGGCGTCAAAAACTCTCGCAACATCTTGACGTATTCCGCTGAATTCACAGTTACATTATTTCCTTGATTATTTTCAAAGAAATACGGACCAATTATGCCCTTTGCTGATATGGCAGCCCATACTGTCGTTTTAGGTGAATGAAGTGGCTTTTGGTGTTTAAGGCGAGGGTTTTCCCTGCTCCAATATCGACAATTGTGCTTATTCACGTGCCCGTTGATGTGAAAGTGGGCTTCGTCCGTAAACAATACATTCTCCAGGCTAGAGAATTGCTCCAGCATTGTGTCAGCCAATAACTTACGTTGAATGTAATCATTTGGTTTCATCTCCTGCACGATTTGAAGCTTATACGGGTGCAGTTTGAGGTCTAGATGCAAAATCCGCCGTAGACTGGTTCTCGGTAATGCCAGAATCGCCGAACGCTTACGCGTAGATAATTCTGGGTCGTTCCGAACGGAAATTTCAACCTCTCATGTTCTCATCGCTTCTTCTTGAACGTGGCCGGCCTGTTTGTTTAATATTCGTTGTCGATCCTGTTTGCTCGAACTTCACGACCCAAGCTTTGATTAAATTAACACTTGGACACTCGCTTACACGGCGTAATCCATATTCGATTCGAAACAGTCGTCGTACAGTAACGTAGGAATCGTTGTTTTTGTAAAATTGTTTAACACAAAAAGCACGCTGTTGTCCCGTGAAGCGCTCCATCGTGACTAAAATTGCATGAAGCGACGCATAGTTTCCCGCCACCCGCGCGCCCCTTTCTCCAACGGTATTCGAGATATTTTGTGTTGCTATTTGCAAAAATTATTGGCCCACCCTGTATTTGCAAACCGTTTCTGGCACTCGCCGGCCGCTGCCGCGGCACCGCTCGCTTCGCTCGCTCGGCTCGTGCGTAGGAGGTCACAGTTCTAACATAACCTAACCTTTTTGTTAATAATTCACCTACTTTAACTACTTCCATAAATAAACTAATATCACCAAACGTTTATTGTCTGAAGATTGTTTGCTGTAATAAATCATTTGATTAAAGACCAAATGCCACAATGACATTATACTTAGTAATATTTTGCCAAGTAAAAATTTGACCAAATAAAAATATGCGTACTAAAATCATTTGAAATGTTGCAATGGTATAAAAAAAGTTGCTAAAATTTGTTTGGGTAATGAAATTTTGTCAAAATCTTTTCGGCAAAACGGCAGGATCCCGTAGTACAAGCTCTCTGCCAAATTTCAGTTCAATAAAATGAAAATTGAGAATCTATTTTTTTCGAATAAATTAAATCAATATAATACGCAAACACCATTTATAAACATTTACGCTAACCTTGGGTAGTACATTCTTTCATTTCGCCGACGCGATGCAATGTAGGTATTTAACTACTTAGGCCTCTGCCTCGAATTTTGTGTGTAGCGGGCCGGCGGCGGCGGCGGCGCGGCAGTGGGGCGGGCAACGCCGACCCGTTCTCGAAACCAGCGGGCAGATCGACGATCTGAGATCGTGCGGCAATATAGCGGCGTGGTGTTGTGTTCGTGGTTGTGTCGTCGAGATAATTGTTTTTATTTGCGAACGAAATATCTGAACAACGGCGGCGCGGCGGATGGTGGCACCGATGTTTAATATTTACTTCACATTGTATTATCAAGGTTTTTGACATAACTGATAACGACGTACGAGATTGTTTTGTAGTTTTATTGCAAACTCACCGTCCGCTTTATTAAATGCTAAAATAATTGTGCCATCAGCCATGTACAGAACAAAATGCTCTTTTTACTTGTTTAGCCTTGAATTGTATTCAGTCGACTTCCAAAATCGAACGTAAACAGTCAGTTACTTTGTGTTAAGTGGTTTTGAACTGATTGTATAAGTGTTTCACTGAAAATGGATGGTAAGTGACTTTTTTATTAAGATGTTGTAAACCTTTTGTATTGTTTTATGATTTACATAGATATCATACTGGGATTGTAGGTTATAATAAAGATTCTAATTTCTGTTTTCATTATTTAACCTTTTCACCGCCAACAACATCTATAGAAGTTCAGGATTTTCGTGCCGTCCAGGCCACGACTTCTATAGAAGTTCAATAAAAAAACCTCTTTACGACACATAAACACTTTTGTTTCTTTTGTAATTGTGTAGATGGACACGTATGAAGCCCTATTTATTTTTTTCTCAGGCAAAACAGGCTTTTTTCTGTGTTAAAATAGATAGAAACATAAAAGGCCCCAAATCTTTTTATGTCCCGCACGCCAACGACTTCATATCAAGTAGGCTAGTGATGTGACGCGAAAGTTGCATTCATTAGAATCTTTTAGATTTATTTGTCTTTTTCCTTCTAATCGTTCTTAGATTCTGTGATTAAAAAGTAATTCCGGTCAGTAAATAACGTATTACATAATACGTTTTAAAATTGATGTACGTATCAAATCACTTCATTAAAATTAATTAAATGTACCGAGGGTTTTCGATATTGCTACACCCATCTCTACGTAATGGCAAGATGTCAGTGTCACTAGCGCCGACAACTTCAATAGAAGTAAACCTGTGACGTCGTAAGCGCATAGGTGTCAAGGTCATTGTGTCATAGTGCCGGGTGACGCGCACACCTTTATCTTTTGACACGACTGCCCAAAAATGGAGTGTTATGTTTTTGATTTTGATTTGATACTGGCAATAATATAGAATAGCATATAATAATAATTTTGAATAGCTAAGTTTAATTTTTTTTTTTGGTATTCGAATATCCTTAATCAAACTAGCCAGTTTTTCATTTGCATTAAATAAAAAATAAGCTGAAAAGGTTTACCACATCAGTATTAAAAAGTCACTTACTATCCCTTTCCGAAACTACACTTACTTTGCCACTTCAAACAATGTTCCTGAGTATCCTGACTGACCATTCATGTTAGATTTCAAATAGGTATAAACTAAAAACATTCAAGCGTTTTTAGTATAGACTAACAAAAATCTATACACAGAAAGAAAACAATAGACAACCCTATTTCTTATGAAATTTATCGTGCTACGAACGCCAACGACTTGATATAAAGTAAACGGACTACGTTTTGAAATGTATAGTGATGTGCCTATTATATTATTATCTCTAGCAAGTCTATGCATGAATCTTTGTCTCCGATAACGGATAACCATTTTTCTTACTATAAATGCTCATAAACTAAAACAAATTACCATTATAATTTAACAGTGTGTATTTTTAATTGTAAATTTGAGTAAAAATTTAAATTTACACATTGTTTTTTTCATTATCGATATGACGTTACCGCCATCCTTGCTTTCGTACTATATAATTGTTATACATTTATATATTTCTAAGTCTAACCTCCTTTTCTGGTTGAACTGACTCAGCAATATCTTTCATCTCACTCACAGGTATACTATCATAAAACTCATCTGAAGAGCTTTGGGTAATGTCTACCTCTTCTATGTAAGTGTTATCATTTTCACATATCACTGTATTCTCAGATTGGTCCAAGTCTGAGCAATCAGAGTCAGCGTGATGATCTGTGTGGCCTAATGATGACTCTTGTTGATCAGTCATTACTGCTTGCATCACTTCTGGGTCACCCTTGGGCTCCATAATGGTAACATCCCTACTCGTAATCACTTTCTTTGTTATTGGGTTATGTAGTCGGTAACCCTTCACATTGTCAGTATACCCAACTAGGTGAAGTTTTTCTGCCTTCTTATCCCACTTGCATCGCTTTTTCTTTGGGATATTACTCATCACAACACTACCAAAAATCCTTATATGGCTCACATTTGGCTTTCGTCCTGTCCAAAGTTCATATGGAGTCTTCTTGTCTAATCCTGAAGCGATAGTTATATTTTTTATATAGACAGCTGTGTGAACTGCTTTTGACCAGAACTTTTTCTCAAACTTAGCATCGAAGAGTAGACACCTGGCTCTCTCTACTATGGTGCGATTAAATCTTTCGCACATACCGTTTTGTTCTGGGCTACAGGGATTTGTTCTCTGGTGTATTATTCCACACTGTTTTAGAAAACTTTTCATTTCGTTTGAACAAAATTCTGTGCCATTATCTGTTGTAAATGCTTTAATACTGGTACTCATTTGCTTTTCCACCATGTGTTTGAACTCCTTAAAGCAATTAATAACTTCACTTTTGTTCTTTAGAAAATAAACAAACGACATTCTGCTATAATCATCCACGAATAGCAAAAAATATCTGGACATACCAATTGATGCATTCTCCATCGGGCCGAACACGTCAGCATGGACTAAATAAACCAAGGACTTTTTCACTTCTGTGACTGCTATGTGGAAAAGGCAACCTGGTTTGTTTGCCTTCACAGCACACTGTACAATTAAATTTGCTGACCTTAGCTTTGTTGTTGTACTTCAAGCCTTCTGCTGCCCCACTCCTCATGGTATCCAAATCCTTGCTGTTGATATGACCGAGTCTTCTGTGCCAAAATACATCAGTGGTCGCTGCGGCAGCTAACAGAACATCTGACTTGATGACTAATTTGTACACTCCATTCACCAACTCTCCTAAACCAATCAGCACACCCTGCCGATTTCTAATGTAACAATATTCGTCTTTGAAATTCACTTTGTTACCATTACTTATCGGCTGACGGACAATAAGTTCGTCGTAAGATTAGGAACGCAAAGCACGTCTTTGACAACAATATTATGATATACATTGTCAACAACCGTCGTGATATGTGTATCTCCTGAACACAATACAGGCATAGTTGTTTTGTTTGCAACTATAATCTCCTTTGTTTTCAAGTTTTGTGACTCGTTTATTATTTTATCCTGGCTGATCATCATGTGAGTGCTGGCTCCAGAATCAATGTACCATTCGGTTCTGCCGAAACTGCCATTTAGAAATACTGCACTAAACGCATTTACTGTTTTTTCTTTCGTTTGTGGACACTGATTTTTAAAATGGCCGATCTGTTTACATTTGTAACACTTAATCACTTTGGCAGGTTGAGTTGATGTTTCACCAATCCTGCCATGTTTTATTTGCTTTTTTGTTTCGAACCTTTCGTCAAAAATGCACTCTCTGGTTCATTGCTGCCAACACTATCACTCATATCCATAAGCTTCGTTTTAATGACGTCAGCAGTTATGACGATTCCAGAGTGTTCTATGGCCAACAACATCGGCGAAAATTTGTCGGGCAGACCCGCCAACAATAATGATCCTAGCCACTCATAATTTATCTCGAAGCCGGTTCCTCTTAATTTATGTGCTGTATCGATGATCTGAGTTACGTATGCTGTCATCGATTCACAGCTTACCAGACGGATTGATATTAAATGCCGCAACAAACTAATCCTGCGTGTAAATCCTGAGTCATCGAAAAGCGATTTAAGATTTTTCCACATTCCATGCACTGTAGATTCGCATTTTATATGCACGTACTAGCTTGGATCAATCGTCATCACTAATTTCGTCTTGCTTGTTGATATCGACGCCTTCCAAAATTAAGAAATTTTGCACAGCAAACGCCCTCTCGTCGTAATTTTCACGTACCTTGAGTTTAGGAACATTAACAATATAACTTGCAGCCATTTCTAATCACAAAACTTATTTATTTTTACAAAAATCTGGGACTGGGCCCATAATCTAATAAAACGACGGAGGTGTTTTTGCACAGACTAAAACATATATTTTATTCTTTTTCAACATAACAGATAATGACCATAGTGAACATTGCTTGAGGGCGCATAAAGTATTATTTTGATACAATTAGAACAAAACACGACTCATGAGTCGTGTTTGAAGGCAAACAATCGAGTACAATATCATGGGCATCAGCTGCGTCAACGATAACATGGGCCCGAGGCCCCATAAAAATTAGTAGGTATTTTCCTGAATATTTATTCTGTCCTATGTGGTGTATGAAATTATCAAAAAGTTCGGTCATACTGCCCTTTGGAACCATTTTGACTAAACTACCAGGTGGTAAATTGTGACAAAATTCTGGTCTTAACCTTTTGCCCTTAAATAGAATCATTGGTGGCACAGTGTTGCCTGTTGCACTTACACATATTGCGACTGTGACATTTTCTGCATGTTCTTGACTGACAAAGTGCGCTCTCTTGGTCCCTTTTGTTGCAAAATTCTTCTGTTGGTGGTGTAGTGTTAGAAGACATCCCTTTTCGTCCCATTTTATAAAGACGTTCCGGGTGAGTTTAACTCATCAGTCATCGTAAATGTCTTTCAGGGCCTCAAAATGTTTTGATACTATCGTCTATGGCTTGTTGAGTTTTTGTGCTCTGGCAGAATTCAACAACTGAGCCCTTCGAAGCGATATTTCTGAATTGCGTTTCACAAAATTTGTGAGCCATTTTTTGCCAGCAATATTCTTTTTATCACTAAAAAGATTCGGTTCATTATTCGCCTTACAAAATTCGTAAGCCTGCTTCCGAACAATTTTAGGAGTTAATGGCATTCCTACCTGAGACAGTCTAATTATCCTTTTGTATAAATCCTTATTTTTGTGATTTATTAAGAGTAGGGACACGACCAGTTATTTGCTTCATAGAACCAGATCCTATGTGGTTTCTTAAGGTGAACGCAGACTTGGCCACTCCGCAGTCTCCGCAGTCCCCGCAGTCATCGCTTTTTGTTAATGGCCTCGCACATCTAACCGCACGGCAGTCGTTCCCGTCGCCGCACGGATCGCACTTGATTTCTTTCATTCAGTTTGTAATATAAATGGGATATTTTTAAAAGTGCATCAAAAATCTTAAGTAACACACACTGAAGTGCGTTACGCTAATTACTATATATATATATATATATATATAATTAAAAACTATTCTTTCACTAAAATACTAATTGCACACCAAATATGCCGATCGTTCTAAAAATATCATTTAATATGAAAAGTCTCGTCCGCTTAGGAAACTTATCCACTCAGAAAACTTAATAGGTTATGTTAGGTTCTCTTGTGACCCTGCACCCAAAATAGGAGCCCTGCGAAGCAGGGCGCCGTCAACTCAGATTATTGAAGTATTTGGTTGTTGAGTAATACTAAAATATGAATTGCTTCTTATTCATTGAAAGTATTACTTTTATAATTAGAGATTTGCAACGGTCAATAAACAGGTGTTCCTTATGAAATATTTTAGTGAGTATATTTTGGTGTGCAATTAGTATTTTTGGTGAAATAAAGGAATATTGTTTGGCAGACATCAGAGATATATTGAGGAAGAGTTAAATACTACCCAATATAAATTAAGAGTGGGCGTGTATGGCTCTTGACGAACAATTTGTGGTCAGTTGGTTATTATTAGAGGAAGAAGAAAATTAAATACCAAGAGTTAAAAAAAATGTGGATTCATAGCATCAACTTAAAACGGCCGCTATTTGGAGAATTTCGTACATTATTTCCCGATTTATTGAATGAGGATAAGCGGTTTTTCAAATATTTACATATGACTAGAACTAAGTTTATGCAGCTGTTAAATTTAATGAACCATAAATAACAAGACAAAACACAAGGTCCAGAAGACCGATTGGACCAAAGGTGTTTTCTCGTCTTTGCTGGTTCATATAATTTTGATTCTGTACATTATACAGCTCATTGTATTTTTGAACCAACGTAATTAAAGTCCATTCTTGTACGATTCTTCTAGGTACATAAATCAATAGCAGAAACACAAAATAAACTTTTCAATTGTGCATGCACAATGCACGTCCTCTAGCTCGGGTTCGGCTCGCGCCGTGGATGCGAAATGCGAATGACGTCTTCCGTGCCGCGCTAGCCGCAGCGTCCGCTGCGTGCGGGCCGGCGTTAGTGACGTCGTCAGCTGCGGCTTGAGGAGTTCGGTCGTTTCAGGGACTGCGGCGACTGCGACGCGGGTGGGTGTGCGAGGTTGCATAGAACTTCATATAAAGAATTCGAACGCGAATACTGCGGCGCGTGCGGTGCAGCCAAGTCTGCGTTCACCTTTAATGTTCGCCTTGGTATACCATATGTTTCAGCAGCTTTCGCTGTGACATTTGGCAGCTCCAACTGCTTGAAAGGTGGATTTCAACTGTGTTTCTGTCCATTCCCCGCACCGTTTTTAGTAGAAGGCTCCAATTTAATCTGCAATAAAAAATAGAATAAAACAAAAAAAAATATTGTTACTAAGAAGTAATTTAAAAAAACATTGCTGACTTCAAATTTAATAAGGTGCGTTGGGGTAAGTTCGGATGGTTTTTCGTTGTGTTTGACAGTAGTGTTCGATATTTTTTTTCCTAGAGGCGTATTACGGTTAACATATCGTCCCCTTAGTAACACAAAAACTTATCTCAATTTTGTCGAATTTGTGAAAATGATAAAAAACCACGCGACACGACACATTAATGAAAATATAATTACTGCTTTTAAAGATATTACTTCAAAACCTATAATAAACTTAAGGTATTATTTAGGGTCACAAAGCGAGTAGTTTATTATTTATAATAAGTTTATTTATATGTTTAAAAGTAAATAGTTTGAATGGAGGTGTTAGTTACGTTTTTGTGTTACTAAGTTTTTCATATAATATTATAGTTTTAAATGAGATACGTCAGATTTAGTTTAATAATATTTATTTATTTCTTCAAAAAACAATTGTTTTTATAGGAAAATTAAAGAAAAACACAAAATAAAAAAGTAAACTTAAGACAGACAGACTTACAGAGTACAGAGCTGTGTCAACAGAAAATAAAAAAAAAAACTGATCAAGTGCGAGTTGGGCTCGCGGCAAGAAACTTTGGAATGATTACTAAGTAGGTAACCTTTTTATTCAGAAGATTCTGAATCGGTTTCTTGGTTCCTGCCATTGTTCAACTGCTCATAAAAAGTATGGTACTGTGATGGTATAATACCTTGTTCACATAGGCTTTTCAAATCGTGAAACTTCTCAGGCGATATTTTCATCGGCGAATCATAAGCTCTAATCAATGTAATTGAATCATAGTTTGTGGCACCCCTTGTCGCTCGACGTATAACTTTAAATTTCTTAAAATCAGTGTCACTTTTGTTATATTTAAAATAAATATGATCACAATCGCCTTTAACGTATTTATATAAAGTAATCTTAAGCCAATTAATGTTGTCACCATCTGTGTCTATTTTTCTATTTTTTATTATGTGTTCTCTTAACTTAACAGCATTAAAAAACATTTCTTGGCCCATTTCTATGACGTCGTATTTAGATGATTTCGATGCCATTCTAACAGCAGTGTACCATCCGGAAGGGTGGTATATATTTATGTTTTTAGACGAAGTCTCAATGTGTGCGTGCACAGAATCTACTTCCATCATGGAATGGCCAGGTTCAAAATAGCCCTGTTCTATTTCAGGAATATCTAAGATTTGCACAGTATAAAGGAGAACCGCAGCTAAATTGACTTTCCTATTCTGACCTCCACAAGTATCACTAATTATAATGATTTTTTTCCATTAGCATGGTCTTTCAAATATTTAAAGAGACATGACGACAACTCGTTGGAACCTCTGGATGCAATACCTTCATGCCACATAAAATTTGATGCCTGTCTCGACTCAACATCATAGACTGTAGCATTATACACAGCAAGGCGACGTTTGTAGAAAATAGCCTTGGCTGATACTTTTGGACAATATCGAAGACGGCTTCCAAGTCAATCTCAATAAAGTTAATATTTTTATTAAGTGCTAGGACCTTGTTATCATAATGGTATTAACGTGCCTCTACCTTCCGGCGAATGTGCTGCATATGTAATGGAAATAGATCTGGTTTGTCTTCTACACTACAATTTTTGTATTTTACGCATGAATCACACATATCCTTACGTGGTTTATGAAATTTAAGGTTTTGATGATTAAAGATTTGCCTATACAGCCAAAACTTTACAGAAACAATATTTTGCTCCGTGCAATGCTCAATGTAAAGATTATACATATCTCTCAAACACAAATCATCTGGCAAGTACTTATAATTTGTTTTTTTCCGGCAATAATGGGATGGCACAGTCGGGAATGACACGATATGCTGCTCTATTATTTCTTTGTTTTCTCTCGGTCTGGTAACACCGGGTTGGTGCTTACCCCGCATGCTTGGGGCAACAATGCGTGTTTCATCCCTTTTCTTTAACACATTCCTTAAGAATCCTTCTGATATATCAAGCGTTGTAAGAAAAAAACCTTGACATACTTGGACTTTTCTACCGTCTTTGTAAAAGAAAAACTGTCGCGTCTTATTTCGCCTGGAATTTTCACCAGAAGTTTTAACTTTTGTTTCCACTTCATCCACCAACGTAGAGACATACTGTTTTTGTTTTTCTGAATCTTGTAAGTTCCAGTAGGCTTTATGAATAATACTCCTTGCATCTTCGTTAAATGATTGATTACACTTTCTGGGGCAACTACTGCAATCTTTAGGTCTTACTTTTCCAGCATCCACTCTCTTACCTCTCATAGAAATATATTCTTTTCCAGATTGCTTTAACGACTTTCGCACATTTTGTTTCCAGGTCTCAGGAGCTGATCTTTTACTACGAATTCTACGTTGGTTTGTTTCTGGCTCTTCAATCACGTCAATAGCTTCTGGCTGTTCAATCGAAACATTTTCGGGCATGTTGGGTTGGTCTAAGATGCTAGGAGAATGATGTGGAGGAGTAGGATTTAAAATGGGTGGGTGTGACGAAATATCTTCTAATATATTGGTTGGTGAAGGTGACTCAGGAATAAAAATATTATTGTTGTTAGTAACAAGAACTAGTGAAGCTCTTCTCAAAAGAGGAGAATACTTTTCCATTATTCGGCGAGCTTCTGGCTGTTCAATCGAAACATTTTCGGGCATGTTGGGTTGGTCTAAGATGCTAGGAGAATGATGTGGAGGAGTAGGATTTAAAATGGGTGGTTGTGACGAAATATCTTCTAATATATTGGTTGGTGAAGGTGACTCAGGATTAAAAATATTATTGTTGTTAGTAACAAGAACTGGTGAAGCTCTTCTCAAAAGGGGAGAATACTTTTCCATTATTCGGCGAATCTGTGTTGCAAATATATGATTCTGATGAATCATCATCCAATTGTTCAAAAGGATCTGAAATTTAAAAAAAAAACATTAAAAGCAAAATTAAAAGTTTAGCATTTAGCAAATTCAAACATTTCACATTTAATGCAGCTACAAAGATTGATACGAGAGTAACATTTAGCGTTTAGCCAATTTAACATTCTTATTTTTATATAAATAAACATTGTTCATATAAATAAATATTTCATCTCTATATATTTTATATTATTATTTGTATATTTTACAGCTAAATTTGATTCAACTTAATCGTAATAGCTGACGCACGTTGCAGCTAAAAGGTGGCATCCATGGAAATTTGTTTAGATGCAACAAACCTTCCCTATCGGCAACTAGTTGTCTCGCAGTATTGGAGACAGCATCATACAGGTCTAAGACCTGGGCATAGTCTTCGCTGACCTTATTTCGCTGGTCAGCGGTGAAATCATTGATTGACACTTCAAGACAGCAAGTGCTGAAAGTGCGGAATTGCTGTTCCACACTTGCCAGGCGATCGTCAATCCGCTCGTACCTCTGAAGTAAGGCCTGCTGGCGATCAGGCCGGTTCACTAAAGCATTGGCCGAGGCAAACCAGCGCAAATCTGATGCAATAGCACCAGCAGCCGCACGCAAGTCCTTGATAGCTGACATAATCAAAATTCAAAAGAGCCCGGACAAGCGCTAAATAAAATTAACAATCAAAACTTAATTTTTTTTAATTCTTTGAAACCAACAAAGTATTAGCCTGTTTACTGCAAGTGAAGGCAAGTGACAGGTATTTACTGCCCAACAAAATTTAAGGTTTCAGTATATTGAAACAAACACAAAAGTTATCAAAGTTATAACTTATAACAAATTAATAAAGTTGAAACTTCAACTTAATTAATTAATTATTTGCAACAGACAGGCTAACTGTGTTATTTATGATATACAATAGGAAGTAAGCACAGAATATGTGTTACCTAACAATATTATCTTTATATTATAACAAAACAAAGTTTATTAATGTGACCCGCCCAAGTGGCAAGGTCAAGTTGGTTGTTATGTTTATGAATATATGCAATAAACTAAATTTACTAAATTTATTGATACATACAGCTGTTATGTATCCAAACAAACTGACTTATTAATGCAACAACAAATTTAAGTTAGATTTTTCAACAATACAAATCAACAATTACTGATTGAGGTTATGTGACAATGTGTTTCAAATTATCTAGGTCAACTTATACAATTAAATATTATGTATTTTAGACAATAACTGACCTGACAAACACTACAATACTGTCTACAAGGTGATAAGATACAAGCTCATACCAATCTGAGTTCAGATACAATCAACGGCTAAGATACAAATTTACAATATAGGCAGTTAACTACGCTCTGCTACCAAAATTATGTCTAGAATTACCGTAGCCAGGCAGGAAGGTGTATCAGGAGTGCGCAGTGGAAGGTGTAATACATCTACCTGACCACGATAGACAATATATCCAGACACAATGCACTGCGTTGCACAGTGAGTAAAGTATTGAGTAGGTACATGAAAATTTTACCTTATATATCCTGGTGATGTTCTTGAGTGGAGTCCTGGAGGCAAGCTAGACATACACGAGACTTAATTGGCCAATATTAGCAAGTGAATTATCTTTACTTTACCAGACTCCAACGCGGCGTCTTCAATGCACGATGCAAGTTCACAAGATTTTTCACAAATGTTCAATATGTCACAAACCGTGCCGGGAGTAAAAAAAGCGGCAATTTAATAGATTTCACAACTATTCGCGTAGCTACAAGGATGTGCTTTTCAAAAGGCGATCAATTATTTTACGTACGAGTCGACAACGTGGTAATTTCTCAAAGGGGCGAACGGAAGTGACAGTTCAGTGTGACCATTGTCAGAAATTTTCAATAGACTAAAACAAAATGTTACTCAATCGATCTAATCGATTTGACTTATAATAAAAACTAATTCTATTTCAAACACAGACGTATCTTCAGATAAGTTTCTGTGTTTCGTTTTGTTATTCGCATAATACAGATACGTGAATCTGCATTATAGAAATAAAGTGTCTTAGAGATACGAGTCTTTGTGACTAAGTAGAACCTGTAATTTTAAGATAGGTGGTATACTTAACTCAATATTGATAAAAGTCGAGTTACGTTTTTGTGTTACTAAGGGGACGATATTAAGTTATGGTCAAAATCGTTAATAGAAAACGAAATTATCAGATCAATATTTTTACATTTAACTATGCTAAACGACTGATGTATAAGGAATGTTTAAAGTACAAACATTTATTTAAAAACCACGTGTAAGTTCGGACGTTGCTGGCGAAAGTTCGGAAGCGTTTTAAAATCGGTCCTGTGGCTCAGAACACATAGTGTATAAAAAAAATATCCGATCTTATACCTCTTGTAATACTTTTGTGGAATATATAATTTGAGCACCCGATCTTACCCCATCAGAGTGAATTACAAATTACTGAGGTTCTCAAATTTTTGTGCTCCAAATGCTCCGCCTGGTTTGTTAATATTGGTCTCAATAATTTATGGGAGAATGGATGCAAGAAATATTCTATCTATATCTATATATAACGTCACGCCTGTCTCCCATTGGGGTTGGCAGAGACTTATTATATTTTTAATATGTATTGTACTAATGTCATACATTGAAAAACATAAACTGACGGACTCATAAACTGCATCAAAGTTCAGGATTACTTTGAAATGATTGTTTGAATAAGTATGCAAACTTTTTAGATTAAATTATATAAATATGGAGAGACTGGCTCTTAATCTTAAAAAAATGCAATATTTAAAAATAGAAGTGCAGTAAAACAAATGAATATAGCCGGGAAAAGTTTTTTTACTCGTAGTATCAGATTTGCGTGTTATTTAAAGCAAAGTTTTAAATTGATTCGCTTTTGTCAATTGAATTATTGTTACCAGCAGAATTGTTGGGTTATTTTTTTAACTCATCGAGAGTTTTTGAACCATAACATGGATACTTCGTCCGAACAAGTGGCTCAAATTGTAGCACTGGTTCGGGAAGGCTTGGATCAACGAACGATTGGTGGAAATTTAAATTTAAACCAGTCTACGGTTTCTAGAATATACAAAAGGTTTGTGGAGACATTACACTCTCCGTGTGGTGACGGATTAAGAATACGGAATGTCACCACCCCATGTCATCCCATGGGTGTCGTAAGAGCCGACAGAGGGAGCATATTATGCAGAGAACAGCACTGTAAGAGAAGGAAAACTTGATACAAACCCTATACCAACCCGTTTGGCCAGCGTGGAATAGTTGGCCAATTCCTACTTTCAAAGGAGAGGCCTAGTCCAGCAGTGGACTGTTAAAGGCTGATGATGATGATTGTGGAGACTGATTCTTACAGAAGGAGACGTGGTACAGGTAGGACTCGAGCAACCACCGATCGTGATGACCGATTTATTGTTACAACTTCCCTGCGAAATCGTTTCCTCACGTCAGTTAACATCAAAACAGAGCTTAATGAAGTTCGTGGAGTAAATGTGAGTGCACGAACTATAAGAAGGAGGTAAAAGGAAGCGGATATCACCCCTTTTAGATCAGCAAAAGGTCCAAAGTTGTCTGTAGCTCACAGACAAGCTCGCTTAAGATTTGCGCGTGATCACCTAAATTGGACAGAAGTGCAGATGGTTGCAGAAGAGGAGCGATATGCTCAAAATTGCATTGAGCGTGTTCCTTTTGGAGGCGGTTCGTGTATGGTCGTGTGCGTTTCGATGGCGCGGCCATGACGTTTTTTTTTTTTAAATGATGCCAAGATTTTGTAAAAAATTGTAAAAGTAGACTCATAAAACCATAAATTTGTCAAAGCTATGGTTAAAAAATTATAAGGGTTTGAACGTGGCCGCGCCATTGAAACGCTCCGAACCGCGCGGCCATGGAGATCTTGTGAAAACTAAGCATCGCAAAGACCTGAAATTTGGGTAAGTAACAGATTGAATTTGTAAAAAATTTGTAAAAATATAGAAAAAAATCTTGAGCTTATATTTTACGAGCTGTTAGACTAAATAAGCCATGGCCGCGCCATTGAAACGTGAAAAACACATTTTCGCCGATATCTCACTGAAAAAGCAACGCAGACGTCTGAAGCTTTTTGTAAAACCCAGATTTGAATTTGTCAAAACCAGTAAAAATAAATAATTAAATCCTAGGCTTATATTTCTGGAGCTATAAGACTAATACGCCATGGCCGCGACATTGAAACGGTGAAAAACACGTTTTCGCCGATATCTCACTGAAAAAGCAACGCAGACGTCTGAAGTTTTTTGTAAAATCTGGATTTGAATTTGTCAAAACTACTAAAAATAAAACAAAACATTCTAGGTTCCTATTTCAGGCGCTGTAAGTCTAAAACCTTATGGCCGCGCCATTGAAACGGTGTTATACATTTAGGTATTTCAAAGTCGTCTATTACTTTGATGCAGTTTATGAGTCCGTCAGTGTAGTATGAATAAAACTTCTTTTATGTCATCGTGTATGTTTTCGTTCATATATTTAAATACTAACATAGAATTAAGTATGTGTATCTTTCTTTGTAGCGCTCGTAGCGAGACTTGGCTTGCCGTTCGTAACAGATCGGCAAAGTTAAGCAACGCTTGCACAGGTTACCACTTGGATGGGTGACCGTGTGTGGCATTTACATCTGAGCGCTACCGTGCTTCGGAGGGCACGTAAAGCTGTCGGTCCCGGTTCTTGTCCAAGGATAAGGATCGTTAGGCCATGTCGGAGGCCTTCGGGCGGTCTGAAAACTCCGACACTAGAGTTGGCCACACGCTCACACGAAAAAACAAAAACAAAGTATGTGTATGTATTATTCTAAGTCTACGCGTATATCAGTCTTACCTTCTTACAGAGTATTAGCTTATTTGAATTAAGTATTATTATAGTATTTGAATTTAACTTTATCTTAAAATTCAGTATTTAAGGGTTACGGAATAAATTATCTTAATGGAATCCAATTTAGTTTTTGCCATTAAAAAATATATTTAAAACAATCAAATAAAGATGATATATTTTATAATTAAATAATCAACACGTTATTTTTAAAAGGAACATTGTACCTTGGTAAGGTTTATCAAATTATTAAAACTTTTAATCAAATCTTTTAACTACTTAATCATCACATAAACACGTTATTCTTAAAAGGAACATGTAACTTGATAAGGTTTAACAAATTATTAAAATCTTGTAATCAAATCTTTTAACTTTTAATAACGTGTTTATATGATGATTAATCATCATATAAACACGTTATTATTAAAAGGAACATTGTACCTTGATAAGGTTAAGCAAATTATTAAAATCTTTTAATCACTTAATAGTACCTCATCATCAGCCTTTAACAGTCCACTGCTGGACTGAGCCTCTCCTTTGAAAGAAGGAATTGGCCTATTATACCACGCTGGCCAAACGGGTTGGTATAGGGTTTGTACCAAGTTCTCCTTCTTTTGCAGTGCTATTCTTTGCATAGTATGCTCCCTTTGTCGGCTTTTACGACACCCATATGATGATATGGGGTGGTGATATTTAGTATTCTTAATCCGTCACCACACGGACTTCACTTAATAGTGCCTACCAAAAACAAAAGATATATTAATCCTGCAAAATCACAATATTCACTTAACTACAAAATAATAATAGGCAGCGTACGCAGCTAAAAGATTAAAATACAGTGGTCGTCACATAGTTAAGGACACCAGTCGATTTTCATACAAAGGAAGTAAAGAAGAATGGCCATTTTTGACCTAAACATGTATAGAGATAAAACTTATTTTAAAATTAAGGTAAGTTTTTTGTGTTATGATTTCACTAACAATTATATTTTGTAGAAGTCTAAGTAAAAAGAAAAGTTTTGGGTTGTAAAGATGTTCTTGAACTCGTGAACGCATCCTTATCAAAATATGTTTTATTCGCTGCATTGTTATATTATCTGTGCCCGATAATACTTCCTTGTTTAGCTACGTTCCACGTTAACACATACCACATCTTTCGCAACTGGTTTTGTCAAAACCTCGAAAATCTTAATTTTATATATAAATTGAATCAAGTTGTTAAAAGTTGATATTAAATTAATGTATTTTTTATGATAAAAGATATAAAAAGATAAATATAAATTAATGTATTTCTGCCGTTGAAAACATTGGATAAGGATGCAATGCAACAAATGTAACGGAACGTTTTTGACGTAAAGACGCCGCCGGTGTAGAGATGGGCGGGTGGATAAAAATTGGAAGGAAAGGGTAAAAAAGGTAAAAATGAATAAATACCCTTTTTTACCGGGTATTCATAATAAATAACGGGTAAAAATTAGTTATATCTTTATATTATTTAAATGGCTTCGCCATGAAATGAAAACTGTTTTTACACAATGTAATTGGCTTTGTCATCAATACTACGATCTACCTTATTAGTTTTGACCTTGACCCTGTAAAGGTAATACATTGATTTTAAATAAAACGAAGTCAAATATCTTTTAAATCTTCAATCAACATAGATTTTCAATTAAAATAATCTGCCTAGAATAGAAACAAATATAAAAGATTGCACATGATATAAAGTTAACTAAATGCTGCACACTAACTTTAAGAATATATAAATAAGGAACATAATAATACACGTATATCGTGAAAACATTTTAAAACAAATAAATGAGTAACAATTACTCCAATTTTTCGTTTCAGTTCAATTATTACAATGCAACCTAGATAATAAAAATAAAATATTAAAACACAATTAGTTTGATTATCGTATAGCGTAAATATCCAGCCTTCATAATTCCGATAATTCTAGAAATATCTACTCATGAAAGTCACCTTGTCTAAACCCTTTTTATTACCTAACATATCACAATTACTTTTTTATTCAGTTTGTTGGATTAGTGTTAGTCATCATAATTAAGTTATCAAACTACACTTTATTATAATCAACACAATAATACTAAAATTGACTAAACCTCTCCTTTAATTTAGTAGGTACTTAGGGCACTGTGTGAGGTTAGTTTTAATTTCCAATATTACACAAAACAAAAATTATAATTAGTAAAACATCAGAGTCGTATTTTTTCTCTTAATATTAATTTCAATCAGGTTAATTAATTTCAGTCCTCATTACTGCTACAATTACCACCGCAGTCCAAAAATTCTACGTCATGCCCTGGTGATCTTCTTGCTAAGATATTTTCCTCTGTAGTAAGGTTGTTTCCATCATCGTCCTGACTTTCATCTTCACTAGATTGGTTTTCTGCAGTCATCCTCTCTTCAGGTGATTCACTATCTTCAGATCCTACAATTTGATTGTACTTGTGGAGTAGGTCCCAATTATAAGACGCAAAAGTAAGTTTAGCTGCCCTTTACGATGTCAAACGGTTTCGTTTCTTTGAATGTGTGTGGCCATGTTTGCTGAACGATCGCTCTGTTGCCGCAGATGTGCACGGGGCAGTTAAAATGCGTACTGCTATTTTGCTCAGGTTTTTAGTTGAGCAAAGTCCCTTCCACCATGTTACCGGACTTATATCTTCAACTTCTTCCCAAATGAAGCGCTTCCTTCAAAATCTATCCCTGGCTTTGTAATTAGCTAAATCGGTGACTACATCAGAATTGTGATATTGAGCCATTATTTCAATAAATTCTATTGCCTCCAGATCTTCATTTTCGTTTAATGTCAATCCTTGTGTTTTGGGGTCTAGAAGGTAGGCCGCTAAATGTATTGGTTTTATACAGTCTTTTGTTCGTTTTTCCACTAAATTCAAAATTGTTTGTTTGTCCTCATTGCTTATGATTGTTATGTTGGGTAAAATGAACTCCAATTTTGACTTCACGTCTTTGAATATGGGGAAGACCGTATGTATATTACATTCATTTGCTTCTAGTTTGAAAATAGGCTCAGTAGCTGGTTCCAAAATAGCAATACAATCTTCTATCATACACCAAAAACTATCATCTAGAAGAGTAGATTTAGTCTCTGAAGGAATCACTGCGGCTTCGTGAATGGCCAGAGCCAGTAGTGCTGCTTTTGTTTTGTTTAAACTTCTTAAGGAAGCTAAGTGACTACCCCATCGTGTTTAACTCGTAATTTTAAGGTCTCTCCGGTTTTCTTATCTTTTATAATTTTATTTAGCAGTGAGTTGGAAAGCTGGCTCTTTTTTATGGTTTTTATAACATCTGTAGCTAATTCAATAAATCTTTTAATTACTTCACATTTAATGATGATGTCGTGAGTTAGTAAGCGCAATGTATGAGCTGCACAATTAAGAGGCACTACTTGTGGAATGTTGTTTTTTACTAATTGGAAAGCTTTTTGAAGATTTCTGGCATTATCTCCAATTATAACTACAAATTTTGATTCACCATAAGCACGCATTACTTTTATAATTTCTTCGCTTAAGTACAAACTGGTATGCCTGTTATCTTCTGTGGATAGACTTTTTACAAAATAAGGCTCAGGATTTGAAATAATAAAGTTTATTACTCCTTCGTTATTGACATTGGTCCATCCGTCACACTGCAAATGCAAATAACTTGTAGTTTTTAAACATTCAATCACCTCTTTTTAAATTTCAGTGTACACTTTATCTAAAAGCGTAGTTGATAAGTTCTTCCGTGATGGTAATTGAAATAATGGTTGCAGGTCTTTAACCCTAGAAGGATAACCTTATTTTATAGTACATAAAAGATAACCATACGCTTCAGAGGCGCACGATATATTTATGATATTTTTTCATTAAATACTTACCAATTGTATTTATTTATCTAATTAACTTTAATGTCTGGTTAATGAACTAATAATAAAAGACAGTTTTACTTAAAATATTTATATATTAAAAAAAAAACAAACAAAATAATCCTCTATAAAAAAAACAAAGAATCAACAGTCTTTTGTTTATAGGCACATGTTATCACATAATAGTAACTTTTTTATTAAAAACTAATTAAATTATGTTTTATATACTAATCAACTATGAAAAAATCAGTCTGGACTATAATTATTTGCCACAGAATTTGGTTTACAGGCAATCAACGCAAATATCTTTTTTATGTTCGCCGCAAACAGTTTTGTTACAATTGGCGCAAGTCATCTTCGACATTCTCTTTTTTTTAGTCGAGCAAAAGTTGCAATATCGCCTCTTCTTGTTTGGAGGTCCATCCTCATCCTCTGTAGGTATCTGCACAGCCGGTTTTGAAATGATACTAGTAATATTATCTCGCAGACGCTTCGTCAAAGTCGGCGCCTCTAGTCGACACTGGTCTGATGCCCACCATGTTCGTCCTCTTCGTCTTCAGCCATTAATCTGCATATTGCATTATCGGACAACATTCTTCGACTTGTCATGATGAAGCTGTAATATATAATAATATATAATATAATAAAAAATAATTTCATGCTAAAACAAACAAAAAAACACTTAGAAAAAACATATTATGCAAATATAAACAAATAACTATATTACTAAAAGTTACACAAAAGATAACCTTGCGCCTCTGGAGCGCATCACCTAATCGTAACAGTAAAACTATGGTACTTACCGCGTAACAACGGCCGTCCCGCGACGCTCTGCACCGGCGACTGAGCTGACAAAAAAGGACGGCTAAATATGCGTACTCATTAGAAAGAGACAGCGCTTTCATTCAATCGCGGGCGTCTCTGGGCGTAGGTTATCTTTCTAGGGTTAAAAAAGTCTATCCACAAGGTATGTTCTACCAGGCTCAAAGGTGATCCAGAAATGAATATTGCTTTTGCTAATTTTACTGTCAGCATTTCCATGCTATCCTCTTCCGTTGTTTGCCTTTGTGATGACGACGATGGCTGATTCAGACTTTGATTACTATTTTCTGAATCCAGCAAGTAAATATGGGGCGCTGGGTGCGAGGATGTCGTTGATATAGCAGGAGCGTCAGTATTTTTGGTGATATTTACGTCAGTTTGATTCTTCAGCTCATTTTTAACAACAGCTGGACACTTATCACATTTGACTAAATGACTTCCCATTTTGTTGACGTTTGCTATTTTATATTTATGATCACAATACTTGCAGATAACTGATTTATCAGGGCCCACACTATAGTGTTTCCAAATGTCATCTCGTTTCTTTTTGCCTTTCCCCATTATCTAAACAAAAAATGTTGAATTTAATGAAGGAATAAAATAAAACACATTTAACATAATACAGTTTGTTTCATAACCCTCCGTCCGATCAATAAAGGGCTGTAGAGTAGTGTAAAACGATGAGGTATTTGTCATTATTTCACGGAAATGCAAGATAAAATTTTGCCTGGTATATTTTATTAACTTTAAATAATATTAAATCAGATTTCCCATGGCAACATTGAAGACTCATCAATCGTAATATCTAGGTATGTATCTACCTAAAGTTCATAAAAGTCCTTTGAATACATCGGCCAGCGGCCTGTCTTTACCTAATCCTTTGACAAAAGCCGAACGTCGCCTTTACACGTGCCATTATTTTAGGAAGGTAGGTATAGCCATTTTATTTATGAGTTTGTTGCAACAGCTGACTTACTGCCTTAGGTAAATATTAGTTTATAATATGTGTATTTAGTAAATAATATTTTTGTATTTTTGACGGTAAAATTCAAATCATATTTTGATTTGACCTTTACCGTCAACGTTCGAAAATACCACATGGGCCAAGTTTATGTAGACTTAAGTTCAAAAATTATTATGTTATTAAGTAAAGTGATAAAATACACTATTCCGTAATTGTCGAAACGTGATTCTATTTGAATATCATAGCAGGCAGTATGCGATCTATATTTTATTTGTATATGTATCTACAATATAATATTTTACTATGAATTAAAATTGGCTTACCTTCTTTTATAGTATGTAGTGAACAAAACTTCACACTAATTCACGTTCACAATTCCGTCGACAATAAAGAGATTATAAATCGTAAAAGTATGACACAGACGTTAGACACACGAAAACAGAAACGAAGCGTGACTGGTGCGACAGCCGGCGCGTGCACAACAAAATGGCGGAGCTTAGAACTTTATCCACTGGACGAAATGCACCCTCCCCTCCACGTCATCCCTCATTGGACAGTTATAGTGCTATACTCTTCTTTTGTTCTAATGAGAAAACAATGTCGGCGTATGTTGCGTTGACGACGGTTTCAAATAAAATAAATTATAAAATTTTGGGTCAGTTTTAAAAAAAAAATACAACAATTGGGCTCAGTTCACACCGAAATGGCAGCGGCCGGAAGCGAAGCGGAGAGCAGTTTCAGTGTCATATAATTTTAGTCTTTATCACCATGACTATAATACATAGAATCACTTGACAATCCACACCGCGTCGGCGCGCGACCGCTCTGGCGGGCGCGAGCGGCCGCGAGCATGCGCGGGAAGGCGCGGGCAGCCGCGAGCATGCGCGGGAAGGCGCGGGCAGCCGCGAGCATGCGCGGGAAGGCGCGGGCGGCCGCGAGCATGCGCGGGAGGGCGCGGGCGGCCGTGTACCCAAGAATCCGCGTTTCCTCTTCTTCTTCAATTATACGTGCAATAACTATTAAATCCAAAATACTAATTTTCACAGCTAATTACACACGTGTTTCCTCGTTATATGTAGAATATAAACTGAGCATAGGAATAGCGTGAGCCTGAGCCGTGACATGAGCTGCGCGCGGTCGCGAGCAGTCGCGGGCGGGCGCGAGCAGTCGCGGGCGGGCGCGAGCAGTCGCGCGCATGCGCGAGCAGTCGCTGGCAGCCGCAAGCCTTCTCTTCGATGCCGGCCGCTGCGCGTCGATTCCAGCCGCTGCCATTTCGGTGTGAACTGAGCCTTATTTTAAATTCAACTGATTTTAATTTTTACCCGGTATAAATTAAAAATGGGAAGGTAAAAATGGGTATAAATGGGTATTTACCCAAAGTCTGGGTTTTTACCGGGTATATGCCCATCTCTACGCCGCGCCCGGTGACATTGGACATGGGAGAATCTGTCAAATTAGTACGAACTAATTTCGGTGTATTATGTATGTAAATTTTAATTCATAGTAAAATATTATATTGTAGATACTACAATATAATATTATATTGTAGATACTACAATATAATATTTTACTATGAATTAAAATTGGCTTACCTTCTTTTATAGTATGTAGTGAACAAAACTTCACACTAATTCACGTTCACAATTCCGTCGACAAAAAAGAGATTATAAATCGTAAAAGTATGACACAGACGTTAGACACACGAAAACAGAAACGAAGCGTGACTGGTGCGACAGCCGGCGCGTGCACAACAAAATGGCGGAGCTTAGAACTTTATCCACTGGACGAAATGCACCCTCCCCTCCACGTCATCCCTCATTGGACAGTTATAGTGCTATACTCTTCTTTTGTTCTAATGAGAAAACAATGTCGGCGTATGTTGCGTTGACGACGGTCTCAAATAAAATAAATTATAAAATGTTGTGTCAGTTTTTTTTTAAAAATACAACAATTATTTTAAATTCAACTGATTTTAATTTTTACCCGGTATAAATAAAAAATGGGAAGGTAAAAATGGGTATAAATGGGTATTTACCCAAAGTCTGGGTTTTTATCGGGTATATGCCCATCTCTACGCCGCGCCCGGTGACATTGGACATGGGAGAATCTGTCAAATTAGTACGAACTAATTTCGGTGTATTATGTAATTTCTAACGCTCGCTTTACCTTAAGTTATTCACCAGCACACTCGAGGACATGTTCAAGACTCTGGCAACATCTTGGAATACAAAGGGAATTTCTCTCAGCGACATAAGACTTACAGATCTCCGATTCGCAGATGATATTATAGTTCGTTTTGCTTCCACAGCTGTGGAACTTCAGACCATGCTCCAAAATCTGAGCACAGCAGGCCTCAGGGTGGGACTAGCGATGAACCGGTCGAAAACCAAAATATTGACAAACAGCACCAAATATAGAGTCAAGGTAGATGGGCAGGAGTTACACTACGTCGATGAGTACATCTATTTGGGCCAGATAGTTTCTTTCGGAAACAGGCTAGACACTAGACAGGGAAATTGATCGTCGTATCGAAAATGCCTGGAAAAGCTTCTGGTCCATGAAGACGCTAATGAAGGGTGATTTGCCGATTTCTCTGAAGCGAAAACTAAGTGTCCGTCAGAATGGCTTGTTGCCTGCCTCATTTAGCATCAAGACAGTGATTAAAAATTGCTACCTAATTGCTACTATTTGCTACCTACAATTTGTTAAATTTTAGCTGCTATCTGAAATGGGACGGCACAAGGCTAACCCTTGAAAACAATTATGGGTTGGTAATAATATGGGAGAAGTACAGTAAGAGTAGAGGTTAGTTAAGAGGGGAATTCTACATAAGCTAAACAAAAAGGTATTATAGTTTTATTTTGTTAGTACTAATAAATTTATAAACTTAAAGATTTTTAGTCAAAAGTATTATCGACTGGTTAAAAGTTTTGACTGCAACATATAACACACAGTACAGGTTAGAAGTACCCTGAACAGAAGAGCTTGCATGAGGAATCTGATGGGAGTGAATGAAGCAAGAGAGATATGTCAGGATCGTTGCAAATGGCGTTCCGTAGTCTCTGCCTACCCCTCCGGGAAACAGGCGTGAGTCGATGTATGTATGTATATAATACACATACAAATTTTGCTACTGAACAATATTAAATTACGATGATCAATTTCTTCATCAACCTGGTAAAAATATAAAACGGTCACTATTAAAACGTGTTGATCTATTAACCTTGAACCTGCTATTAATTACCGTAATACTTTGGCTAATAATATCCTGAAAGATATAAATACCGAACCATCCCATCTCCTTTCACTCGGGTGTTTAAGACAAATTAAACACGAAGTTTAAAAAAGCTCGTATTATGATGCAAATCAGATCTTATCATTGTGGAAAATGACCCAAGTAATGCCTTATCAGGAAGCTATACTGGTTATACTACTAATTGGACTCCTAGTCAAGAAACTTATTGCAAAGAATTCCGTAAAAGTAATAGAATAAAACTCAATATTGATGCAACCGGAAGTATTTTTAAGAAGTTTGGTCCAACACATAAAATTATTTTATACAGTGTTAGTAACGAAAATCAATAAAAACGAAAGTTCTGTGCCTTTGTGTCAGATGATCTCCGAGAACCATACGATGGATACAATTTATAAATGGCTGCAAACTTGGACCAATTGCAATCCTGCTTCAAACCAAGTTAATTTAGATTAATTTTGGGGCTTTTAAAAATCACAGTTCAACTGCAAAAGGGGCAGCAAGTGACGATTGCTATATACGTATCGGTACAAGTCATTTTGTAAAAAAAATATTCAATCATTCCTGATTTAAACACACGGACAACAGAGTGAAATTTTGCGACATCAAATGTCTCCTAGAATTAAAAAAATGTAATGATTATGATAAAGCCAAAGATATCCTGTCTTATATAATTATTGTAAGCTTAAATTATCGTGACGGTGTTACCTAAAGAAGCAATCCTACGCGGTGCGAAAATGTTAATGTAAGTTTTTTTTTGCTAACTGTAGCAAACCACACAAGTACGTAGCAAATAAATAATCATAACTTTTCAACTGATATAGTTATAAGGCTGAAATTGATAGGTGAGTAGGTAGCAATTATTGAAGCAAAAACAATAGCTCAACTCTGTTTAGTTTACTCAAACTGATGTTGACATTGTTATTCCTTATATTGTCAAAATTATTGAGGTAGCAATTATTTAATTGTAGGTAGCAAATAGTAGCAATTAGGTAGCAAGTTTTAATCACTGTCTTGATGCTAAATGAGGCAGGCAACCAGCCATTCTGACGGACAGAAAACTAATGGATATGTGTATTCTGCCCATTCTAACGTACGGTTCTCAAAACTGGTCACCTACGCAGTTTCAAAAGTCACGCCTTGGGGTCTGCCAAAGGGCTATGGAGCGCAGCATCCTGGGTGTTAAACTTAAAGACAGGATACGGAACACCGAGCTGCGTTCTAGAACTGGCATCAAAGATGTGGGAAGAAAGGTTGCCAGTCTGAAATGGAACTGGGCTGGTCACGTCAGCCGCATGCACGAGGGTCGTTGGGCAAAAATATCAACTCTGTGGGTGCCCGCAGATACAAGACGTCGCCGAGGCCGGCCACGAAAAAGGTGGCGGGATGTCTTAGACGCCTACCACAAGAACTGGACTGAGATTGTGTGCGACAAGCAAGCCTGGAAAGATTTGGGGGAGACCTTTGCCCAACGGTGGGACAAAGTAGGCTGCTAAAGAAATGTAATTTCTAGACCGTTATAAGAAAAACTGTCTTTACAGTATAATTTCTTGATCATAGAGCTACTTGTTTTCGTACATTTTATCTATATACGCAATAATTCATTATCAGGTCATTCAATGTATGGGAAGTGGCCATTGTTTTTTGAAACTTTGATTCTCTGCTAAGGAGTAACCGAGCTATTATTTGATGGTAGTCATCTATGGAGAGAATGGAGTAGATCTAGATCGCCATACACACCTAAAAATTTGATCAGCATTTTAAAAGATTGTTTGAAAATCAACTGGTGTCCTTAATTATATGACTACCACGGCATGACATGAAAATTCTTGTGAAGTCAGTCTCATAACAAAATTGTATAAAACTTAAAAATCTATTATCATAGTAAGCAATGGTTTTTTAATCATATAAAACCATTTAACAATCATAATTATACATTTTATAATCAAACGACAATAACAATCACAATACCAAGATATTTAAAAAGAAAATAATGTTATAACATCATTAAAAAAGTTTAAAATACACAGTCGACGTTATTTATTTTTAACTTTTTTGAACATAACATTCATGAAAATGAATTCTTCCGGATCTTCCTTTATAATTCGATTTGGTTTACAATCAGATTTTCAGGTACCCAGTCTTCGTCTTTTCGCTTCGGTACTACTAATTTTACACTTTCTTTCTTACCAATAGTTTTGTAATAGTATACAAAATACTTCATCGTTTCAAAATTTATTTGTTTAATCACACCAACGTAATATTTCCAGCTCTTAGTGTGGTAACGCTTCAGAACTGTATATACAATATCGTATGTATTACCTACCTTCTGTAACTTTATCTCCTTTAAATTATGATTGCATTTTTCTTTTTTAATCTTTGTCACTGACTGTTTTATATCTTTATGTGATATTTTGTTATTCTTTTTTCTAGATTCTTCTTCAAAGTTTTTATTGAGATTTATTTGATTAGTTTTTCTCTTCTTTTTCGGGATTGTAGTTGCTTTATTTTCTTTATCTGCAATACTGTCTTGTGTGTATTAACGTTTGTTATGTCTTAATAAGTCAAAGCTTAAGTTAATACTTTTACATTCCAAGGATGCACACTTTCCGATAAAAGCAGTATTTTATTTTCAGGTTTATAACAAACGGAGGATAAAATAGTGACTTTCTTTTTTTAATTTGATGTATTTTATTCGTTAATAGCGAAGATATGTCTAGTGCCAGATTGTTTTACTCATGATTAGTATTAATAATCGTTTCCGTTTCAAAATGTTGTACGTTTTCTATTGAGTTGTTTATGTCGACACTATCCTGATAATTCCCTACCTGAAAAGATTCAACTCATTTATCATATTTGTTTCTATTCCACCATATGTCTGATCTGACTGCAATTCTGTCACTTTTTCATTTTGTTGCGACTCTCCTATTCTGTTATCTATCTGAAAAAGTAATTGACTATATTTTTGTGGTTTGGATAGTTTTCGATTAGTTATTTTCTTCAGAATTCTCTTTTGGCCAAATTTCGTGATTCTAGTTCAACGGGAACTACCATATACAGCCTTGGCCAAAAGTATTGAGCACCCATGTCACCATTCAGTTTTTTTAACAGGGTCAAACCGAAATGAAATGAAACAATTTTTATATGTTTATATCATTATTAATTAATAAATAATCAATATTTTGTGGGTCCACCTTTTGCTTTAATTACGGCAGAGATTCTTTTTGGCATCGAGTGTACTAGTTTTCTACAGTCTTCAGCCGTTATCGCGTTCCACTCCAGACGCAAGCAGCGTTTTAGCTCTTGTTTGTTGTTAATAGTGTGGCGCCGGACTCTGCGCTTTAATAAGCCCTATAAATGCTCTATGGGATTAAGGTCCGGGGACTAGGCAGGCCAGTCCAGAAGTTCAATTGAATTTTCATGAAACCATGTCATCGAGCGAGCAGACTTGTGGCACGGGGCGTTATCCTGCTGGAATTTAACGCCATCCATATTTGTGTCTCCAAAAAGTGTGGTGAATGAAGGCAATAACGCAGATTCTAGTACATTTATGTACTTTTCAGAGTTCATGCGGCCCTCACACACGAACAATTCGCCAACTCCACAATCAGTCATGCAGCCCCAAACCATTATGCTGCCGCCACCGTGTTTTACAGTTGGTACTACACACTCTGGTTTAAATTCTTCACCTACCCGGCGACGCACAAAAGTCACACCAGGTGTCCCAAAAATCTGCAACAACGAGAAAAATATTGAGTCCCGAGAAAAATATTAAATTAAAGTAAAGAGGATTTTTTTCAAAATGTTTATTAAATATTGTAAGGACATTAAATTAACTAACTTACCTCAAAGTTTGATTCGTCTGACCACACGACATTTGACCAATCTTCTGCAGCCCAACTTCGGTGTTTTAAAGCCCATTCATATCGAGCTTTCTTGTTGTCATCCGAGAGCCATGGCTTCTTTCTGGCTTTACACCCTCTCAAACCGGCTTCCTGAAGTCGTCTGCGAATTGTGCGAGCAGAAATTGATTTCCTAATTTCTACTGACAATTCAGCAGCAAACTCGGAAGAAGTTTTTTTCCTATTTTTTAATGACTCTCTCATTAACTGACGATCTTGACGGCCTGTAGTGATGCGTTTGCGCCCGGTTCTAGGCCTATTCCGATGAGATCCGGTAGCGGAGAATCGCTCAATAGCATATTGCACGGATCGGCGCGAACATTTCACAGTTCTGGAAATCTCTACTTGTGATTTCCCTTGCTCATGCAGAACCTGTATCTGCACACGTTTTTCTAACGAAAGTTCGTTTCTTTTTGGCATATTATAACGATATCACTCCAATCTTCCGCAAACAATCACCAAAAGCAAACTAAACCACTGGATGTGTCCACAACGAAGGGCAGTAGCGAACTGATATATAAAGTCAAAAATTGCAAAAATACCAAACTTTATGGCACCCAGGTGTTTTGTTGCTTATTGCGGCACAAGTAATTATCTTTAATCCTTTTTAGATGCCGACAAAATAATCCTTAAACAATAGCTTTGTTCTTTCCAACACTTGCTGTGCACCTGCGAAATTTTTAGAGTGCTCAATACTTTTGGCCAAGGCTAGGTTTTCGACCCAAAACCTATAGGGTAGGTACTTACGGTTGACCTAGAATTGTCAATTTTAAAACCAAGGTCTTACAGCACAAGTAAAGGAAAAGTTCCGAAAATTAAAAAAAGTTGTAAATTAAGGTTAATTTTGGTACTCACAAGTTTTCGCAAAAATCTAATTTTGACCATATCTTTATATCGGGTTGACCCAGGACCCTGATTTTTATACACCTAATAGGAAGCATAGACCTCAGTATCAGGTATAAATTTGCTAGGTCCACCAGTTCCTGAGAAAATCGGTGATGACACACGGACAGACAGACAGACAGACGGACAAGAAAGTCATCTTATAAAGGATTCCTTTTTTTTACCTTGTGACACTCTAGATAGATCAGAGTGTCAGCTTCGTCTGTTATCGAGACATCATTTTCTAATTTCTAGTGTTCGAAAACAGTTTTGCTTTTCTTGTGAAACTTGAATCCCAAAACTACAAGTTTAGTCTGAGATTAACCGTCGATCATACATACACACTGATATGTTTTTTCTCTTGGCTGTGTGAAATTTAAAGTAAATTTGACCGATTCAGAACCTGGTCTGACATTGTCAGAAATTGTGGTTTGGTCATTTGACTCGAAATCTATTGTCTGTGTATTATATGCAACATAAGTTGTCGTCAATTTCAGGTTCAATAAATGCAAAGAGCATCAAAACCCTAGGTTAGGCAAATGTAGAAGGCCCAGGTTTATCTTAAGTGCCACCCGCTGCCCGCCTCCCTGCTCGCGTTCTTTGATCATGCTCGCACGGTCGGATCGCTTATCTATACAAAATATATAGAAAGCGACAATGTTGTTTATACATAGTGTGGGCAGCGTTCATCTTGACCTGATCGCAGACCACAGACCAAATCCAGTGTGCCAAATCCTTAAGATTCGAAGTAACAGGTACTAAGAGGTTATTCATAGTAATAAATTAGTGTTTTCCATCAAGAATTAACCTGTACTAAATATAACAAGAATAAGATTCGAAGCAACAGCTACTATGAGGTTGTTCATAGTAATAAATTAGTATTTTGCATCAACATTTTAACTTTTACTAAATATAACACGAATAAGATTCCAAGTAACAGCTACTAAGAGGTTGTTTATAGTAATAAATTATTATTTTGCATCAAGAATTTAACTTATACTAAATATAACACGAATAAGATTCGAAGTAACAGCTACTAAGAGGTTGTTTATAGTAAAACGTTTGCTGTCCGCTGAGCAGCACAGGAATATGTGCGTCCGGGGACATAAACTTCTCAAGTGCATTATTCTACTGGATGTGCTGGTATAATCATAAAGTAAAGAAAAATGCCGGGATATACGAAAAATTTTCTAAGAAAAAGATTACCAAATTATTTCTTATTATGTTGGTTTTGGAAACAGCATAAACTTAACGATTTTTTGCATTGCAAACACTCAGTTTTTTTTTCTTGCCGAACAAATTGACTCCATGCTGCCTGATGTTAAGCAGTCAGTGAACTCCCATAGTGATGGCCATCATCCCAGCAGCCAGCATGTTCTTATGGCATGATGGCCCTCACCTTGACGGCCTTGAGTAAAGCTTTTTCACGCTCCGCTTAAAGGATCCGGGATCATAAGTGGAGGGAAACACGTGGACTGGTAAAGATTTCCACATCTTAATGGTACGGCAGAGATAAGAGGCGCCGGACCATTTGGTGCGTGACAGTATCTGTTCTACCGTGTAAGAGTGGCACCTCAACCCAGCACGTGTCGTTCAGGATAGGAAAGGAGAGGGTGGGATTAGTTGAAAGAGCTCTTCGGAGCACTCACCGTGATAGATGCAGTAAAAGACAGCCATTGAGGCCACGTCTCAGCGTAATGGCAGTGACTCAAGAGTCTTAGTGGCCTCTGGATCCCCGATGATACGGACAGCACGCCGCTGCAACCTATCGCGGGCGTCCATTAAGTACTAAGCGGAGCCATTCCAAAGGTGAGAGCAGTATTCCACGCAGGAGCGAACCTGGGTCTTGTATAACAGCCACAACTGTTCCGGCGTGGCACCTCACCTTGTTCAGGACTCCGAGTTTCCGAGGTGCGGATTTGATGACACCCTCGATGTAGTTCTTCTGGTTAAGATTTCTGCGTATGTCCATACCCAGGATATTGAGGCTGTTTTGAATCGGTAGTGGAGTGTCCAGAAGAGAGGGATGGGGAAGGAATGGAGATACCTTGGCTGAGAATGCGCACACCTGTGTTTTCTTGGCGTTGAACTCGACCAGGTTCTCATCACCCCAATGCGAGATGCAATTCAGAACCCGGTCTATCTCAGCAACAAATGTTCGCCTATACTCCTCAGTATCGGCTTGCATAGCCGCAGGGTGTACGAGATATCGCCCATGTACATTACTGTCATCTGCATAGCAATGTATGCCCCCAAAAGTGAGCATATTGTTACGAGCTGGGGTTCGGTGATAAATTAAATGCACTATGCCACGAAACTGTACTTTATTTACTAACACAAACACTATACACACTTAATTCTCAACACTAATAAAAACACACTTATTTCAGACTACTAGAAACACCACTAAACACTTCCGACTTCCTTAATCTTCACACTCTTTCACTTGTTGATCGCTGTGATTATTCAACTGTAACTGTCTCTACTCGCCCGTCCGCGCGGTATTCATACCGGCCGGATAACAAACTAGTTCATTCTTAACGCTTCCAGAAAATTGCCGTAATAGTCGAAGTCGAAGGCTACGTGGAAGCTAATTAATGAACGTCAACTTTTACCGCCTCAAAGCGTGGAGCAAATCAAATTAAATAATAAAATCTTAACAGATCCGCGTGAAATTGCTGAGGCTTTCAACAACTTTTTCGTAGAACAAGTACAGACAGTTGGTAAACATAATATAAGGCGGAATTATTGTTGTCATGGTCCATCATCGTCAATGACATCAATAATATAATAATGTCCCTAAAAAACTCCAACAGTACTGGCATTGATAGCATTTCCACTAAGGTTGTGAAATCAGTGTCACAAATTATTTCGCCCGTATTAAGCCATGTAATTAGCTTATGTATTGCTGAAGGTACATTTTCCGATAAACTTAAAATTACAATTGTAAAACCTCTATTTAAAAAAGATGATAAAGAGAATATGTCAAACTACAGGCCCAACGCTTTGACTTCAGTAATCGCAAAAATTTTTGAAAAAGTTATTTATAATCATTTATATACATATTTAGAAAACAATAACCTACTTGTTGACAACCAAAAGGGATTTCGTAAAAATAAATCAATAAATTTATGATTTCTTAAAGATGATAATTAGTAGAGTTGATAGACGTTTACCAGTACTTGCTCTATATATGGACATGTCAAAAGCGTTTGACCATGTAGACCATACTATATTAATTAATAAATTGAATTCATTTGGCATAAGAGGCAACATCGCAAATTTAATCGAAAATTATCTTCATAACAGACAGCAAATAACAGTGATTAGTAAAATTGTTAAGAAAACGGAAGTTCTGTACAAGTCTACCCAAAGAGCTATCAAATACGGCGTGCCTCAAGGTAGCGTCCTCGGACCCTTACTTTTTATCATGTACATTAATGATTTACCATCGGCTGCAACATGTCCAATGATAATGTCTGCAGATGACAGTACATTGGTTTTTAATAATTATGATGATGTAACTGAGATACAATATGACATAACTAAGAATATCAATTCTGTAATAAAATGGCTTGACAACAATAATTTAAAGGTTAATTTAGATAAAACGTTATTAATGCAATTTGGGCAATCAATTAATACAAATTATAACATAGACTACAGAGGTAAGAGTATTAGTCTTACTAAAAATACAAAGTTTTTTGGACTTCACATAGAGAACTCATTAAAATGGAATGAGCAAATTGACTACGTGTGCAATAAATTACATCAGCACTCTTGTGCCCTGTATATGCTCAGGAAAAAGGTAAACGAAACCGTTTTACTTACAGCTTACCATGGCCTTGTATACTCTATCCTAAGATATGGCATAATATTTTGGGGAAATGCCACGGGGAAGGAAAGGGTTTTTTTAGCACAGAAGAGGTGAATAAGAGCAATTGCAAATTTATGTAAAACGGATAGCTGTAAACCGCATTTTAAAAGATTTAAAATACTAACCATGCCGTCACTATACATACTGGAGACTGCTTTATTTGTAAGATGTAATATGCATTATTTTACACAAATAAGTAGCGCGCGAAGAGCTGATAAATTGAAATTAGTCGCATGTAGAACATCTTTGCATCACAAAAGTATTTCATCAATGGCTCCAAAAATTTACAATCAAATTCCAAAGTATATAAAACTCGCAAAAAATTATCATGTTTTAAAAAGGAACTGTCTGCATTTCTTAGTGAAAAGGCGTGTTACTCCGTCATGGATTTTATTAATGATAAACTTTGTACAGACTAAACCATGCTTTATTATTGTTATTTTATGAAATGCTATACCTATATCTGTGTGTATTTTATTTTAATGGTGTTCGTGATGATAATAATAATATTTCAAGGAATTGACATACAATTATATTGCAGATTTTGATTTGATTATTATTAATTTGACATTATTTAATTTTGTATTCAGTATTTTTATTTGTTTTATTATGTTTAATACTGTTATTATTATTGTTTAAATTGTTTTTTTCATGATTTCCTTAGGTGCAATTTATTGGTTTGTAATTATTTCTTTAAATATTATAATTTATTAGTATTATTATAATTATTTGTACGCCAATACCAGGCAGAACATAGAGATCTTTATTATGTACCTATGCTCACAAATAAATCATTTGAATTTGAATTTAGTCGGGAACAGTCGATACAGCAACGCCATCTTGTAGACAGTAAATAAAATATCTTTAAACCACCGATACATCCAATCTCTTCTAGTTCACTCATTCACCGATAGATGGCGTTATTTTCAATTATCGCCATTCGTTACAATATCATTGATATGCAGACGAAAAAGCGTGGGCGTTCACCAGCATTCACCTGGAGAAACTTCGATGACTCACCGTCACAAAGGACTCGTATACGGCGCTCATGCAGGAAGCTGGCAACCCAGTTGCACAATCGAGGCGGCAAGCCGTAGGCTGGGAGCTTGGAAAGAAGCGCACGATGCCAGACTCGTAGTAGTATCCATATCTACTCGTTTTACCCTTCTTGCAGCAATTTTCCAGTTTGTACCTATTTTTCGTAAGTCTTTGTAGCATCCATGGCATCATTTTCGGTAAATTTTATTGTCCTCTTTCCTTGGAATTTTAGACAGAAAGTGCTTACTTATGATCGAAAGTGCTGACTAGTACACAGTCACTACTTTTAAACTACCACAATATGCACACATACTAAAGATTATGTAACGGGTCTGAATCGTGTTAATGAACGAAAAGAAAGTTTAAATACCTTTCTATTTTTCTCGACGTTTCGGCATGGGTTAGGTTACACCAGCCGTCACGGGATGACCGATGAGTCATCCCGTATGTAGTACACAGTCAATGTATTTGCACTCGCATTGGATGCATTGGTCAATTAAAGAACTCCCTAATAATTGCTTGCTGCATCTGTAGTACGGATTTTCGTAATTTTCTATTAGCAGTTGAATGTAGTTTCTGATAAAAAAGCGTGGCGTTTGTTATCGATGCACAAATGAAAACATCTTAAGCGGCCATTTTGTACCATGCAAGAGTCTTTCTTATAGGATCATAATAACTTGAAAGCTTTTCAGATATGTACGTCTACGACCTGTTTTCGGTAATTGTAATAGAGCACGGCTTCTTGCTTCAATATTTACCGATATACCGAAGACATTTAGGGTGGAATGGTAGCCATTGAACCACAAAATGTTTGAAGAGCTCTAGTGCGGTTGTTATGGCAGTCCATGAAAATATTTATAACTGTTCAGAGTCTGGCTAGGAGGACTGGGAAATTGTTTGCAGAGGGCAATGGAAGCGTGATTATATTCATCAGTCCTTGTAGCCACAACAATTCTCTGTCATATATGTACTGTGTTTTCACAGCGGTTAAAATAATATGTAAATTTACCTGAGATCTTCTTGTGATGTTCCGGAGTAGACCTATAAGATTAGACTCATAATTTCGGCCAAAATAATAGGAAATCGTTATAGTTATTCAGCCGGTCCTCCAAACGATGTTTTCGGCCACGATACACGTGGACGGATTCACACATACATATATACATACATAGACTACGCCTGTTTCCCCGAAGGGGTAGGCAGAGGCATATTAAACGCCCACTTTTCGCCAGTGTTTTGATCCCACGTAATAGGTGGCGAGCCTATTGCCGCTTATTGGGACATTTTGTTTGCCAGAGCTTCGTCCGTTGATCGGCAGGTGCACCACTTGCAGGTGAGGTTGGCTTGGGACCCTAAGTTCTTGGTGGGAACCCTATGCACCTATGGATTCACACAAGTTTTACAAATGTTCAATATATCACAAATTTTATCAATCGCTCACAAACTTTGTTGGGCAAACTTCAATAGCGGCAGTTGCAAGATTATGAACCATAATACAAAGTCAAAACGCGTTCACAAACGGGAATTTTCCAGAACGACAAGAGAGAGTTTTTTGCGGACACGACAATGAGAGAATGAGTGATTTGACAGTTTATAGTGTGACCATAGTCAAAATTTACAATGGACAAAGTAACATGCTACTAAACTGATATAATCGATTTAACTTATCATAAACAACATTTCTATTTCAAACATCCACCCGCCCCGGACCGGCCTACCGGTCTGCTAATCAGTTGGTAGACGTGACAACGTTGCAACCGCTCTCCTCAGAATCGAACCGTCCACCAAGACCTCAGCAAATCAGGGAGCTCCATCAGCCCTAGTTAACAAACGAAGAATGCGCTCCTTGCGCCATCTGAGTGGCGGAAGGTTAGCCTCTTTGATCAAATCAAGGTCACCAATCCTGGGTGGATCGGTCTTGTCGGTCCACTTAACGCGTTGCTGGAGTATGTGCAAATATTCCAAAGTCCAGCGTTTCCAAAAGCTCTAAGTAATCTGGCGAACCAATTCAAAACGCGAGAGAGGATTTGGTCGAAAAGCTCATATCAATGTTGAGCTTTGCAATTCTGTAAAATCAATTAAGTACATTTGTAAATATGTAAACGAAGGCAGTGATTTGACCATATTTGAAGTACAAAATATAAATAAAAATGACGAAATAGCACGATACCAAATGGGTAGATACATTAGTAGCAACGAAGCTATTTGGCATATTCTTAGCTTTCCCATACACGAAAGAGATCCTTCTGTCCAGCATCTAGCAATACATCTTGAAAACGGTCAACGTGTATACTTCACTGAAGAAGATATTCTCCAAAGAGCGTTCGAGGCCCCAAAAAGTGACACTAACTGAATTTTTTACATTATGTCAAAGATCTCATATTTTTGGCCGATTCGCAAAGACATTGCTATATGGTGATGTTCCGCGTTATTTCACATGGAACAAATCCAGTAAAAAATTGGAACCACGAAAACAAGGAAAACGACATCCTTCCATTCCAGGCATATTCAAAACTAAGACATTGGGGCGACTTTACACAGTACATCCAAAGCAACGTGAGTGCTTCTATTTACGTTTGTTTGGTGAATGTGCCTGGACCAACGTCTTTTGAATTTCTGCGAACAGTTAATGGTCGAGTATTTAATACATACCAAGATGCATGTCGTGAAATGCAATTGCTAGAAGACGATAACCATTGGGACTCAGCGCTTGCTGATGTTGCGTTGACATCAATGCCCAATAACGTTCGTCAGTTGTTTGCAATTATTTTGACGACGTGTTATCCATCGTTGTGGGAAAAATATAAAAATTGCATGACAGAAGACATATTGCACCGTCTTAGACAAACAGATCAATGCCAAAACATAGGATATACGCCAGAGATGTATAATCAAGCATTGGTGTTGATCGAGGATTTATGTGTTCTAATTTCAAATTTACCACTTAATCATTATGGTATGCCATCACCTAATCGCCCAGCTATTGACTTAGTCAATACCGATTTACAACGAGAACAACAATATGACCATGGAAATTTAGCCACGATTATCACGAACAGTGAGCCATTACTGACGGCAGAACAAAAAAATATTTATGATCGGATTATGCTGGCTGCTGCTGCTGAGCTGAACAAGGCGGTTTTTTTTTTCTTGGACGCACCAGGTGGAACCGGTAAGACATTTTTAATATCGTTGATTCTTGCCAAAATACGGTCCCAACAGAAAATCGCATTGGCAGTTGCATCGTCAGGCATTGCGGCTACTTTACTGGATGGTGGGCGAACGGCACATTCAACATTCAAGCTGCCATTGGATATTCATCATAAACCAGATGCAATGTGTAACATCAAAAAGAATAGTGGAATAGCTGCAGTGTCGCGGAAGAGTTCTATAATAATTTGGGATGAGTGCACAATGGCGCACAAATATTCACTTGAACGATTGCATAGAACTATGCAGGATTTAAAAAGCAATAATAAACTTTTCGGTGGTACTACCTTACTTTTGTCTGGTGATTTCCGTCAGACCTTACCAGTTATACCTCGCTCAACTTTCGCGGATGAGATTAATGCATGTGTTTCGGCGAACCGAATGTTCTAGGCGATTTGGAGAAGGATTAATACTGTGGACTGTATTAGGGCGAATTCTGCTCGCCTAGAAAGGATAAGGGAAGAGGATTGTGAGTGGGTATAGGATATTCTAAGGACACGGAAGGATGAGGGCATACCTACCTTGCACATCAGTCTTCTTCTTCTCAAATGGTGTCTTCGAGAATCCTGAAGCTGCGTTGAATCACTCCACTACACTCGCGCGTGGTTTAGTTCTCGTTATATCCCGGGAGCGGTAAAAATATGGCGGTGCGGTTTTGCGGGACGCGTATGCTATACACACCCGTCAGCTGAGTCGTTCTTTCTAGACTGTTCTGTAGGCGTGCCTTGGGAGGGGAGCGAAAGAGACAAAAAGATCGCTCGCATTGGACGAGCAAGCGTGGAACGATTGACGTTGATGTAATTAGTTATCGATAGGAAGGTAGATGGCGCTACCATATCCCCCCGGCCCTAAAAGGTTGCCTTTAAAAAAATAGAATTGAACTTAGCTATGTTGGGTGTACTACCGCATAACCCATCAATAGGCTAAGACAGCGATATGATAATAAAATTAATCTAAATTAACTTTAGCGAAAATTGCAAACGCAATTATAGCGAAAACTACGAACTAAATACTAAACTAAGAGGTAGATCCAACTTCAGGCTAGATCTCACTGAGTTGGAAGCGGACAGAGACGTAGAACAGGGCGCACGTAGCTCCCCTTCGCGGTTTTCACGGTAACAACGCGGGTTGTATCGTCCTTGGAAGTATGCAGTTTCTCTACGATGGCTAACGGCCATGAAAGCAGCGGTTCATTATCATGTATTATGACGACCAACGTACCCTCCTGTATAGGGGATGCAGGACTTTTCCACTTGGATCTAGCCTGAAGCTGGTGTAGATATTCCGCACGCCAGCGCCGCCAGAACGACTGCACGAGTTTATCCAGCAGAGTATGTCTCTGGAGCAAACTTGAAGAGTCTGCTTCAGGAGCCGGAAATGACGATAATGGCACTGTGTTCAGAAAATGTGCAGGGCTTAACGCGGATGGTTCTGCAGGTCACTACTCAATGCCGTGAGCGGACGCGAGTTGATTAGGGCCTCGACTTGTGCAAGGACAGTTAAAAGCTCTTCGTAAGAGAGGATCTGTTGACCTATAACTTTGAAGAGATGCGTTTTAATTACTTTGACCATGCTTTCCCAACATCCACCGAAATGTGGTGATGCTGGTATGGTGTATGTAAGACAAAGAATTAATAGTCATGTGATGATGATGTCAGTTATCCTAGATTAAGACTATATATTCAATGTACTAATTATAATTAAATGAGTATTAAATCATACTTGAAGTGATCACGTTGTTTCTCTTGACTCACCGGAATCGAACCCTTGTATGGCGACCCTGCCAGCGCGACGCGATGTGCCGTTAAGGCGAAATGGGTCTCAAAAAACACATTCTCATGCATTTCGACAGCTCGCAAAATCAATTTTTGGCCTCATAGACTACATCTTTTTTTTATTTTTTTTCGTTATATTGAAACTTAAAGATGTTCCTTAGTGAATTATGAGGGTCAAAGCACGATTGAGACAATTTGGCTCGATACAAAAAAATCGCAAAGTTCTCCTAAAATTAGCATTTTTATACTTGTCCATGATGAGAAAAACCAGTTTTATTCGATTGTAATTAGCCCAATTTTAATACAATTTCGTCTACATGTTCACTATTAAATACATTAGTGCTTTATGGTTTCTTTTTTATTTAACAGAGCTTTTAGAATTATAAAAAGAAATGATTTGTAAAAGCATACAATAAATTTGTGCGCGGGCCGGTCATATCAGCGCTTCCGTACCTCATCAGTCGTCCGCAGCGCGTCTTAGAGAGCACTCGTGTACAACTTTATTGCGCTCGCTGTCGCCGACTACCAAAGAGAATATTGAAGTGTCAAGAATGGTAAATAAACGTAATAAAATTAAAAAGTTAACACGACTTCAGCTCAAGAAATTGAAATTGATGAACCTGAATAGGTAAGTTAAAATCTATCTATCTCAAAAATTCTAAGTACGTGCACTAAATTTTAACGAGCTAATTTGATCGTAGTCAGCACGAGTTTCCATCATTCATTTTACTGTGTATTTACAGAACTCGTATCAACACTGAGTCTCACATTGCGGAGTTGCCAACTGATTCACAAGGAATGAGTGAAACTGACACTCCACCACAATTTTCAGAAACATCTGATGGAACACTAGTAGAACTTCAACCAGTATCAGCCAAGATTTTTGAGTAAGCTCGATTACATACCAACTTTTTGTTTATCGTGGTAAAATCATCAAATGAGTCCTCCCACCCATACTGTCAGACTTGTACTGACTAAAATCCACTAGTCTTTTACGTTCCAGGGTCACAGTAATTCGGTAAATCCCGTGACCCCGGCAGGCTTCGGCCCTTTAGAGCTCGGCCCCGTCATTATGCTGACACTATTTGAGGCGCGCGTGGAACACAATGCGCCATCGACTCCGATATGGGTGTATATCGTTTGTATATATATAATTATGTGCCGTGTGGTTGACGGCATAGAATACAAGTGTCATCACCTCCGACAGCATCTTCCCGTGGGTGTCCTAAGAGGCGACTAAGGGATAACACGATGCAAATACCATCTTTGCGTAGAGACGGAAAACTCGACATCAAACCCTATACGATTGCCTCGTTGGTCTCGCGGCATAATTAATGTGCGCGTGGGATCGGGAGGTCCCAGGTTCGATTCCTGGGTCGGGCAGTGTTATTGGGTTTTTCTGTCACGAAATTATCAGTAGCAGCATGGAGTCTGGAAATGTGCCCGGTACGGCAATAGGCTCGCCCCCTATTGCGTGGGACTGGGGTATGTTCGGCGAAGAGTGGGTGTAGAGATACACCTCTGCCTACCCCTTCGGGGATGGAGGGCGTGACGATATGTATGTATGTATGTATGTTTTTTTTGTTTTTTTTTTTTTTTTTCCACATTCACACAACACCATCTAGTCCCAAACTAAGCAGAAGCTTGTACTATGGGTACTAGATAATGGATAAACATACATATATATACTTTTTTTTTTGTAAATACATACATATTATACATAGAAACACCCAGACCAAGACAAACATCCATGTTCATGCACACAAATGTTTGACTTGAGCGGGAATCGAACCCGCGACCTTCGGCGTAGCAGTCGCTTACACTACCGCGGCGCCAACCGGTCGTCTGTGTAATTATGTGCATTGTGTTTCATCATAATAAATCTGTGGGTTAGATAGCCATCTCATTTCACTTGACCCTGTTTTTCAGGTAAAACCTTTGAAAATATTTTTTTTATGTACGAGGTCATGAATAGGGTACTAATCTATATATATAAAAGAATTTATGATAAAAACCGGTATGTGAATACCGGTTTTTACCAAAAATCGGTATTTTATTTTTAACCGGTACCAGTTTAAACCGGATTATTTCAATGTTTCTAAAATCCGCGAACGACGCCCAGTTGAAAAAAAATCATCCTGTACATATTCATTATATTTTAAATTATTTCCTTTTTTCAGTACCCCTGAAAACTGTTGGATATTACTGAAACAGAAGAAGTCTCACAAAACCTACCAGAATTATCTCATGGAGCAAATATAGAATTACCGTCAATGCCAAACACACCACCGCCATGTGGTGTAGCTGCGTAAGTTTATCCTCTAGTAAAATTTTAGTTTTGCATATTATAAGCTTTGAGATGCATATATTTTTGAGTTTATCAAAATGATTTTTTATTTGGTGGACTAAGTACATACATACATACATACATACATAGACTCACGCCTGTTTCCCCGAAGGGGTAGGCAGAGGCATATTAAACGCCCACTTTTCGTCAGTGTTTTGATCCCACGTAATAGGTGGCGAGCCTATTGCCGCTTATTGGGACATTTTGTTTGCCAGAGCCTCGTCCGTTGATCGGCAGGTGCACCATTGCAGGTGAGGTTGGCTTGGGACCCTAAGTTCTTGGTGGGAACCCTATGCACCCAAGAGGTGGACTAAGTATGGACTATAAATAATCATACACTGATATGCCAGTTTTTCCTAGTTTCCCAGATTTGTTAAGGTCATCACATTTACTCGCTTTTTTTTTCAATGTTTCAGCGATCAAGAAGACCTGCCTTATCTTGTGGAACATGAGCGTGAGACAAAGATTACGAAAGAAATCACCGGCCGTAGAATTGTTCATATAGTTTATTTTTTTAATCAACTGCAACAGCAAAAACACGAACCTCTCTTTCAATGTGATTTTAGCTGCTTAGTTTTAGAAACAGAAAAGCGTGTCGGTCTGGTTTCATATTTTAATTTTAAATGCAGGATATGCCTGAAAAAAATTCAAGTGTGTACTGACGACTTGGGCTGTGATAATAGAGTAGATATAAATACTGCAGCAGTCTCGGGTATAGTATCGTCTGGGATTGGATACTCTCAATTCGAGGAAACTATGAGTGCCATGGACATCCCTATTTTTCGTGAAAAATATTACGCGAACATTCAGGATAGCATGTTTAGTGAATGGGAGGCTACAGCACTGGAGACTATGGAGAGAGCTGCTGCTACTGAACGTGAAGCAGCAATTCAAGAAGGGTGTGTGGTTAATGGCATACCCGTCATTGACGTATTTGCGGATGGTGCATGGTGCAAACGTTCTTATGGGAACAACTATAAAGCAATGTCTGGTGTTGCTGCGATTGCGGGCCGAAAATTTGGAGAAGTTCTTTTCATTGGTGTCAAAAATAAATATTGTTTAATATGTGCAACGGCAGAGAAACGTCAGGAAAACCCCAAAAACCACAAATGCTATAAAAATTATGAAGGGTCCTCCAGCGGAATGGAAGCGACGATTATATGCGAAGGTTTCAAGGAATCCATCAACATGTATGGACTTATTTATGTCAACATTGTGGCTGATGGTAATTCTTCAACCTATGCCAAAATATTGTCGTCAAATCCCTATTCAGACTACGTAGTGTCTAAAATAGAATGCCGAAACCACGTTCTGCGAAATATGTGCAACAAGCTGCGTGCACTAAGCAAAGATACAAAATATCCAAAAGCTCACAGAAAATATATGACCGATGAAAAAGTGATGAGCATGAGAAAAGCTGTCACGACTTCAATCAAACATAATAAAAGTAATCCCAGAGACATTGCCATAAAATAAATTCATGGAGACATAACAAATTCTCTGAACCACGCATACGGGGACCACAGACGTTGCAAAGATTATTGTTGTACGAAAGATAAAGGAATTTTGTCTTCAACTGTGGCAGAGCTTGAAAATTCGACATTTTGGTTCCGGCTAAAAGTTATTTTAAATTCGGTGGCAGCAAAATCGAGAAGTCTTATTGAATACGTTGATACTAATGCAGTTGAGAGATTCAACAGCATAATTGCGAAATTTGTTGGGGGCAAAAAAATCAATTTTGCTTCTCGTCGTTCCTATCAAGCGAGATGCTTGGCTGCTGTTGTTTCTTACAATAAAAAAAGACCTCTTTACATTGTGCACAAAAAAATATTGGGTAAGAGCCCAAGAGGCAACTTAAAAAAACCAGAAGCAAGAAGAGAACAGCAGAGAAAACGAGCCAATGCCGTGAAAAGAAAAAAAAATAGATCTAAGCTATTTGTAAAGCAGAATGATTATGGCAAACAAGTGGCTGCACCAGACTTGTCTGCCGATGAGGACATCGCAGCGTCTACAGATTTTATGAAAAATTTGGAGACGCTGGTAAAAGACCAGGAGGGCATACAAAACAGAACCACAAAGCAACGCGAAAGCACTGAATGGTTGCAAATCAGAAGGTTGATGATAACAGCATCAAACTTTGGAACAATAATAAAGAGGCAAAAAAATTTTTCTGCTCTAGTGAACAACATATTATATAAATCGAATATTTCATCCGTTGCATCGGTAGCCCATGGGCTCAAAAACGAAAAATTTGCTCTCCAACAATTGAGCAGCCAAGAAAACTTACTCATCGAAGACTGTGGACTATTTGTAGACCAAGAATTTCCTTATATTGGTGCCACACCGGACGGTGTGGTAGGAGACGATACCATAATTGAGGTCAAATGTCCAGTAGCTGCTTATAAAAACGGCATAGAAAATGCTATCAAAAATAATAAGGTCCAAATTCTAAAATATAACAAAAAAGGAACGAGGTTACCATAAATAAAAACAGCAACTAGTACTATCAGGCGCAAGGACAGCTTCGGGTGACGGGCAAGCAGTGATGTATTTTTGGTATATGGGGAGGAGAACAAACAAAAATGGAAATTCTATACATCCAGAAAGATGACGAATTCTGGAAAAATAAAATGGAATCGAAACTCGTCAACTTTTACAACTCGCACATTCTGCCTGAGTTAGTAGATTCCAGAAGAAATCGTGGGATGCCTCTTAGAGGTTCAGAAAAAAATTGAATAAGCCTTATTGTATTGTTGATTGAATATACATATTTTACAAAACCTAATACACCAGTCATTTCTTTCTTGTCATTTCTGGAAATACCGGTTTTTTGGTAAAACCGGTTTTGTCGATATAATAACTTGTAGGCACCCCTTTCAAACAGCGATCTGGTAAATAGGTGATTCCAACAATAATGAAAACACTAATGAATGCCCTTAATGTATGTAAGTACCAAGTACAAGTAATTCACATAAACAAAAAGATCCTTTTTTTTATCGTGGTAAAATCATCAAATGAGTCCTCAACCCAGCGCAGGGTGGAATACTGTCAGACTCGTACTGACTAAAATCCACGGTGTCCTTAAATAACCCTTGACGTTCCAGGGTCACGTTAATGCGATAAGTCCCGCGACCCCGGCAAGCTTTGGCTCTCTAACGGCAAAGCCTGCCGGGGTCGCGGGACTGCGACCCCGTCATCATGCTGCCGGGCCATTTCTTTTTATTTATTCTAAGGGGCATTCTTAGTCGTAGGTACGGTTAATTTATTTATTGCACTATACATATTATGTAATTCGTAGAAACTATTACTATGGTAAATAGGACATTTACCATATTTATTATTTATTTGGTGTTTCCGTTATTTCGTACAAATTGTGAAAAAATAAATTAATATATCGCTATAAACACTTGCTACAAACACAACTTGCACAAACTAGCGTATTAGAATTTTGCATTCGCCTACTTATTCTGCGCCGGCCGGCGAGCGCGGCGCGGCGGCGGAGCGCGGCAGGGTGGGGCGCCCCGCGCGCCGCTTTCCTCGGCGCGTCTGCTTCACCCCCTGCCAAACTACGCGACCACGATACCATTTCGTCTTAAAGGAATCGTTAATGTAAACATTGAGTGGTTTGTGAAGTTTTAAGACTAATAATGATTTCAATACATTGGAACGATTTCTTACTACTTGGCGTAACTTTCGTACGTTTGAACTATTTTTCGCGAGTTTTTCGTCTTACAAAGAGACAGTATGTGCAAGCAACAGTCTAAAGAGCAAGAAGTGATAATAGCGCAAAACGGCGCTGGAAATTCCGCTGCTACGGAACAGTTGTTGCAGCATGCAAGTAGCTTAAACTATATTCTGATAACAATTTGTATTGTTTTTGCTGTTGGAGGAGCGGTATTGTTGTTGTGTTTGTATAGAAAATGTCATGGCAAATGGATCGAGAGAGGCATCAATGAGTGCGAGTTGCGAAGATCGTTGAGCTTGTTCCGTAGACAGGCCACTGGTGTCCCGGCTGCTGGGACTTCTCCGGCGTGAGTACAAAGTGGGTGATTTGTGCCAAAATAAGTGCGTACGGTAATAAGTGCGTGAGGTAACAAGTGCGGTTAGTGTAGTCAAAAATCAATTATTCATAAAATGTGTATCGTTAAAACATTTTACACCTATTTTACTCATATATCTTAGATACTTATTTTCTTTTTAATTTGACCTTGTATGTGGTCTATATTTTGTTTTTCTTATTAACGCCTAATGTCATGATATCGTGACGATTATATTATTAATAAGTATCTAGACTTAAGTCATATGTTATGGCAAATGAGGCTAAGGAGGTATTTGATAAATTGAAGTATATTAAAGATTACCTCACCAAACTAGGCCCGAGTCGAAAGTCATCTACTATAAGAGAAATTAAATTACATGAGACAAACGATATATATACACAGTTTTGTTCTTTACAAAAGATAATTAGTTTAAAGATAAAGAGTAAGGAAATCGAGAGTGATGAAATCAATATTGTGACAGACTTATGTACAAAAATAATTAAATTATATTAAAAAATTGTTCAGCTTTGTTCGGATAGTACAGAGGTTACGATAAACACCATGGAGAAACTTGATCTGAAAACTGCCAATGCATTGTTGCCCGTAATGACAGGTGATATTGATACAACCAAACGAAACGTTTAATCTCAAGTATCTTAATGTATGACTCTATGATTGATGATAGTGGCAAAAAGCGACTGATCCAATTTGTTTTAATGTCCCGTATATCAAAAAGCGCCAAGCTGCGCATGCGTAATGATTATTCATCTGTTACAGATTTAATTAGTGACATGCGTAACATATTGTTGCCCAAAAAATCAGACACAGCGATCCAGAATAAGCTGCACCATGCGAGACAAAATAACAAGAGTATTGAGGAGTACTGTAAGGAGCTGGAGCAGTTATTCGTGGATTTGACTATTACACAGGCTAACGGCGATTCCGGAGCATATAAAACATTGAGGCCAATAAATGAGCGTATTGCGATTAAAAGATTTGCCGAGGGCCTGCGTAACAGTCGAGTCAGTACGATTATTGCAGCACGAAACTATAGCACTTTAAAGGATGCTATCCAAGGTACATTGGACGAGATGGCGCCGAATGCAGAAGGCGAACGAGTGATGAGCTTCCATCAAAACCGAGGTAGGTCAAACCGTTATCAACGTGGTAATTTTCAGAATAGTTTTATTAGAGGTACGCTTAGAGTATTTTCAAATTCACAGAATTATAATAATCGTGGTCGTGGTAATAAATGTGGTCAAAGTGGAATTCGTAACTTTGATAATTCATCTAATTATCGCGGTCGTGGTGGTTTTCGTGGCCACACAACATTTCGTCACCCGGCCCGACAATATCAGATTAACTTAGCTGATTCGAGTAACAGCAGTAATAGTTCTCAGTCCATACAAAATTCTGAAGTAAAGACTGAAACTGAGAGTAAAAATTTGTTTTTTCGTGCATGAACATTTTTATTGTCAAAATATTAATTCAATAAAGGACATTGGGCGTATTCCGACCCGGTCACGGACATTGACGAACTTGGTATAAAATGAAAGAATGCTCTTACCAGTAAATACGAGATTTTATTTTTAAATCCATGGGAGAACAAAGTTTGAGCTAGAAATATATTTATAAAAAAAGCAAAAATCTCATACTCTATTTAAGTAATATAAATTGTGGTACTGTTAAAAATAGCTACAAATCGGGTCAATCGGGTCGACTGTCGAGTGCATGCATGTGCCTACCGAGTGATCATTCATGCCATTAGATGGAAACAAACCAGATTTTAGAGATTTCCCACAGTTGCCATACGAAGAACTGATAATTTTATAATCATCAAAGATTGGACAAGTCCTACTGTCATGGGCATATGAGACTAAGATTTTATAAACAATAAAATATTGATCATCATCATCACCCTAGCGTTATCCTAGTTGCATCCAAGACTTACACGTCTTGGAGCCCGAGGGCCGCTTACTGGTCTAACAAGCTATGACAGAATATCAACTTTTCCACCGAGCGACTGTCGTCTGACCTCCGCAACCCAAAGGCATAGCGATATTCCATGGTTTGGACCAGTATCTGTTATTACAATAACAATATAAATACACACTTAACTTCGAAAGTCATTGGTGTGCGCCGTGGATTCGAAACCCTCAGCATGGCAGTCCGTTGGTATCTCCACTAGGCTATCGCTGCCTTAAACAACCATTAAAATATTCTAACATTCTAATTCTAATAATATTCTACCACATACACACATCACCATATAGTCCCAAACTAATCAAGGCTTGTACTATGGGTACTAGATAATGGATAAACATACATATATACTTTGTTTTTGTAGATACATACATATTATACATAGAAACACCCAGACCATGACAAACATCCATGTTCATGCACACAAATGTTTGACTTGAGCGGGAATCAAACCCGCGACCATCAGCGTGGCAGTCGCGTACACTCCCGCTGCGCCAACCGGTCGTTATGTCAGAATGCGAAAATACTACGTACGAAGATATTTTGATAAACCAGGCGAGACAATGAAGACAAACAGTTGAAGATTATTACTGCTCGTGTATACATGGCCTCCGTACCATATGCAGTTGCGCGCATAGTGCATTAGTATCATTTATTTTTTATCCTCGGCTAGACACCAACAAGAAATCAAAATGTTTGCGGTATTTTTAGATAAAATCACAATAGACATTGATTACGCCGAATAAATAATGTTAAAAATATGTTTTTTTTTAATTCCCACAACTCACAAGAAAGCGACCCTTACCATGCTTAACTAGAGATATTTACTGATATATACTCACAATTTCATGTCTGTCCGCCGTGGGTTTTTCTCCCATACTATTTGCCCAATGACCTTTAAATGTTTTTCAAGTGTCCCGTAGTTGGTTACTTGACACCGGCGCGTCATTGTCTATAGTTAGGCAACATGTATTAGAAAACTGTAATGTTCCATTCCATATAGAACGGATTAAAATAAATGGTATAGGAGGTCACGTATATTGCGATGGCTTTGTTTATCTTACATTAAGTTATGGTAATGTTGAGTATGAGCATAAAACGTTTTATGTACTTAAAAACTTTTCTTGTAGAACCGATGGCATTTTGGGACAAGAATTTTTGAGTAAATTTAATTGTATTTTAGATTTTGAACAAAATGTTCTGACTATTAACCATAAGGTACCCGTTAGTATTCCGTTACAAATGGGACAACTAGGCAAAAATATAATTACATGACAATACCGGCCAGGTGTGAAGTTACATATTTAGTTCAGACACACTTACAAGATGAATGTGTTATTATGCCTAAGCAATTATGCGAAGGTTTATTTTTAGCTTCATTCTTAGTGAAGCCTAAGGACGGTAAAATACCTCTTAACAACTTGTTCCAGCAGTCCATTCATTTAATAGATTAATACTTGCCCGGTATATACCAAACCATACAGACTTCCTAAAAGTTAAAAAGCTGAAATTGATAGACAAATTGGCGAAATGTTGCGTAATGACATTATAGAAGAAAGTATTAGTGAGTGGTCCAGCCCTGTGTTATTGGTTCCTAAGAAAACTGATAGCAGTGGTAATAAAAAATGGCGTGTTGTTATTGATTATAGAAAATTAAACGACAGCCTTCAAGATGATAAATTTCCTTTGCCTAACATCTCTGATATCCTCGACTCTTTATCAGGGGCAATATATTTTAGCCATTTAGATCTTAGCCAAGGTTATTTTCAATTAGAATTAAGCCCTGAAAGCAGAAAGTACGCAGCATTTACTACAAGTAAACAATATCAGATGAAACGACTGCCAATGGGTTTAAAAATCAGCCCTAGTGCTTTCAGTCGCCTAATGACAGTAGCAATGTCTGGTTTGAACCATGAAAAGTGCCTTATTTATTTAGACGATTTAATCTGTATAGGACGAAGTTTAGAAAATCATAATAAACATTTAATTGACATTTTTGAAAGACTTAGGAGCGTAAATTTAAAAATTAACCCCGAAAAATGCCAATTTTTAAAGAAAGAATTGCTGTATTTGGGGCATGTTGTTTCTGCTAGTGGAATGTCACCTGACCCTGAAAAGACGCGAGTAATACAGAGCTATCCTATCCCAAAAAATAGTGACGAAGTCAGGCGTTTTGTCGCTTGTTAAAACGATAAAAAATCCGTTGAAATCTACGGTCAGACTCGCAAACGCCGTTATTGAGGAACATTTCGCGGCAATCAGCTGACAGAGCGATTTGGAAAAGACGAAACTTTATTATGATGTTAAATAAATCAGCCTGTAGATTAGGGCCGGCATGCAATATGTCATTAATCGACTGACCCGATATAGTCTTACAACTAGCATCTAAAACCACACGAAGTTTAGTAGAGGTTTTATCTTCGCGAACTACGCCGTGATGCGGAATATAATATGAGGGAAGAGAATTACCCTCGTCGTTTACAACTACACTCAAAAAACCTTTATCTATGTAGTCACGAATGACGTCATTATAGGCGCTGCGTAACTTAGGTGATGCATCAAGTTTACGTTCCAAACAATGGAAACGTCTAAGCGCAGCAGCGTACGAGTCGCCTAACGAATAAGGGTCACCACAGAATGGCAACGCCACAACGTATCTGCCACTGTCGTCACGAACAGGGGTAGCGCGGCAATGTTCTTCACACTCGAGATCCTTACGGCTCATCGAGGGCGGTGCGGTAACCTCTTCAAGCCCCAAAATCGCTTGAGAAGAGAATCAATATTATTTTCTTGAAGAACAGAACAACAGCAAGACGTAATATATTGAGAAGTATGTAACGTAGGTACGGTACCCATAATCACATACCCAAATACCGTCTCAATAGCGGGCGGTAAGTTAAATTGCTCACTACGTACCACTTTAGTTAGTAGCAAATTCGGAAATATTGCAGCTCCGATCAAAACATCAATGAGTGCCGGATTCGCAAACTCCGAGTCTGCCAGCGACAATGACTCGAGGTGAGTGCGTAATGCTACGTCTACATTAGCATTCGGCAATGCGTCCGTGATACGCACCACGATAAGCGACGAAATGTTAAAATTAATATCCCTATCAAAACGCGAATGTATTTTAACATCTACGGAACCCTTGCAATGTTTTTCTGAACCGCCGATCCCTTTGACTACAGAGTTAGTATTTTTAAAGTTATTCCACAATCCGAGGCGTTCGAAACACTCAAAAGTTATGAAATTGCTCTGAGATGCGCTATCGAGTAGACGACGTACCACGTGCGGCGATCCATTAATATCATAAACGATAACTTGCGCTGTCGGTAACAGTACCGTCTTGGACGCCATACACTGCGGCTTGGCCCCGCGCGGATCATTATAGATGCGCGAGGGCCGTCCGCGCGTGCGCGTCGCCCGCGCGATGGATGTCATACACAACGATATTTCATTCTGAGTCGTGGGGGGCGCAGTTATCGTGGCCTGCACTTGCGACGTAAGTGTGTCAAGGTTAGCGGCTTGGCTTGACAACGGACTACCTTTATCGAAGTGCAACAATGAGTGGTGTCGCTGATTACATGAACGACATCTCGTCCTACTAGAACAATCGCTCGTTTTATGCTTTATACTTAAGTAATTAATGCTTGCTTTGTTATCTTTTACGCACTTGATACGAGCAGTCGGATTTAAACCATTAAAGGCGGGAAACTTATAGAAATGGTCGTGCACTATATTACTGCACAGACACTTCTGTGAATTATTATTATTAGATTCCGAGCATGTTACGTAAGATTGTGGATTAGGGACCGAGTTATTATTACTATTTCGCGCTCTATTCGACCTTTGTTTGCTGTTGTTAGTATTAAACGGGCTAGATGAACTAGACTGCGTATTTTAGAATATTCGACACTGATCTTTGATGAACGAAATAAAACTATCTAGTGTAGGTATTTTATTATTGCGTTCTGTCATTTCGAAAGCACGAATTGTATCAGTGTCAAACTTTTTTAAAGCGAGTTGAAGCAACATAAAGTCGGAAAGATCTTCTAATTTTAAGTTCCTAAGAGAATAAACCGCGGTAACAAAGTTATCTATATACAGGTGGAAATTCGCGACAGACGCGGCACTGGACAGTTTAAGATTTAAAGCTTGATCAAAGTAGGTAGACGCTAGGACGCGAGTGTCTTGATATCTATCAAGTAGTGACTGAAATATGACCTGATACTTCTCAGCACTGGGTGTGACACCTGCAAATACGGACTGGGCCTTCGGTGACAGTTTACCTATTAAATAGTTTAACCTGTCAGCATCTGTCAGAGAACCATTATCGTGCACTATGGACTTAAAACTCTCATAGAATAACGGCCAATTTCGTTTATCTCCGTCAAACGACATAATCTCGATTGGCGGTAATCTCGGCGTGCGAGCCGCTGAAACGGGCTGTGCCGAATATTTACCCTCTAATTGTGATTGTATTCGCTTAATGATACAATAAAGATCTTTGAATGAGGTGTGCGTCTGATAATTCGGTTTTTCATCAGGATTAGTAGAAAGCAATCTTGCGTTAGAATCGTCTAACAACTTATAAAAATCTGTTCGAATACTATCTACTGTCATACAATAACTGAGAAATGACTCCCTATTACTATCAGAAGCGGCGGCGGTCTTTGAGCGCTCGTAACTGTTTTGAATACGCTCAAATAAAATATTGCGTTTTGCTTCTAAGATTGTCAGCTCTCTGTCTTCCGACACGCGTGGCTTCTTTTGTTGTGACATGCTTACGTAAGTATAAGCTAATGAGACCGAAACAAAATAAGAATATCTAAAGTTATTATTTTTATGTTAATATTTTTGTTATTATTATTTTACCTAAGTAGGCAACACTTTAAGGCGATGGAATTAAAAGGTGCTTGAAATATGAGATTTACAAGACAACTATGATAATTCCAGAAATAATAATTGGGTAAGTTGGTAGCTACATAAAAGTATATTACCTACTGATGCGTGTGGAAATAACCATGTGACGGTTATATAAATGGACTAGGAGTATAGCTAGGTGCTATAACTGCCTAGGTATAGAGATATAACAAGAGGTTACGTATAAGGCTGATCTTAGTCTCACGCTCACCGTCGGCGCTCATAGCTCAGCGCGTAGTTTGTCAGCGCTGAGGCTCAGCGTGGCTCGTTTTAGTATCGTACTGACCGCCTTTCTGTACAGTCGACGATCAAAATGCGGCGTGTATTAATTATTGCTGCTTTGTACTATTTATCCCAAAAAAATAAAAATCGGCGACGACGAAGACTCCATGTTCACCCATTGATTGAGCAGAGAGCCATTGCAGGAGAATTTGTCGTGTTATATGGCACTTTGAGGGCTGTCAAAAGTAAATTCTTTAATTACTTTCGAATGACAAATAGAACTTTTGACGAATTACTGGCAAAGATACAGGATACACTGGTCCATTGCAGCCTACGAATCGTGCCTATACCACCGATTGAACGACTCATCGATAACTCGACCTGTATCCACTTCACGAATCGCCATGACTGTACGCGCTGATGACATCCTCTCCGCTCGACACTAAAACGCTCACTGAAAGCAGAGGCGCTCGAGCGATCGGCAGCGCTGACAGCTACGCGGGGCCGACGCAAGACGCGTACGTCTGCGTAGCTATCAGCGCTGACCATCGTGCGCGCTGATAGCTACGCGTCATTCAAAAACGCTTCCTAGAAGTTCATATATCTCGGCCATCAGCGCTGACGGTGCGCGTGCCGTCAGCGTAAGACTAAAACCAGCCTAAAATGTAAATGAATCCGGCTCGAAGGACCAAAAAATGTTTCGGCGAACCGAATGTTCTAGGCGATTTGGAGAAGGATTAATATTGTGGACTGTATTAGGGCGAGTTCTGCTCGCCTAGAAAAGATAAGGGAAGAGGATTGTGAGTGGGTATAGGATATTCTAAGGACACAGAAGGATGAGGGCACACCTACCTTGCACATCAGTCTTCTTCTTCTCAAATGGCAGCCTCCTGGTGTCTTCGAGAATCCTAAAGCTGCGTTGAATCACTCCACTACACTCGCGCGTGGTTTAGTTCTCGTTATATCCCGGTAGCGGTAAAAAATATGGCGGTGCGGTTTTGCGGGACGCGTATGCTATACACACCCGTCAGCCGAGTCGTTCTTTCTAGACTGTTCTGTAGCACGCCTACAGAACAGTCTAGAAAGAACGACTCGACCTTGGGAGGGGAGCGAAAGAGACAAAAGGATCGCTCGCATTGGACGAGCAAGCGTGGAACGATTCAATTCAATTCAATTCAATTCAATTCAATTCACTTTATTTGCATAATATGGGTTTGACAAAAGGTATTACAGATTTTAATGGTATCACCATATTCAGCCTTTCAGCATGCAAAATTTTACAAAGTATTGAGACTACCTAATGAAAATTTAATAATAAAATTATTTCATTACAATAGATTATACATTAACAATAAAACATTACATACTCAGTCAATCTAAATTATCAATAAATAGGCAGTAATTAAAAAATGTCAACATTTAAATTAAATAGAATTCAATATTGGTATTATATAATATTGGTAAAACATAATATTAAATATTCTTATCATGGAAAAATTCTGTTAGTGAATAATAAGCTTTTGTTAGAAGTAAGTCTTTTAAATTCCTTTTAAATACAATCATATTACTTTCATTTCTTATAGCTAATGGTATTTTGTTGTATAACTTGGGTCCCATGCATAAAACACTCTTATGTACAAGAGCAGTTTTTGAGGGCCGAACACATAATTTATCGGCATTCCGTGATCTTTTGCGTTGCTCTAATGAAGAAAGGTTTGATTTAATAAATAAAACCGTCTCCAAAATATAAATACAAGTGAGTGTTAAAATTTTTAATGCTTTAAAATGAGGAACGCAAGTATCGGTTTGGTCTAAGCCACAAATCGCTCGCACACATCGCTTCTGCGCTCTGAATACAGACTCTACACTAGTGGAGTTGCCCCAAAACATTACTCCGTATCGAAGGATGGATGATACGTATCCATGGTATGCCGTTAACACTGTTGAAGTATCAACGACTTTACTAAGATTACGCAATGCATATGAGTAACTGTTCAACTTATTACTTACAAATTCTATGTGTTGTTTCCATGTCATTTTACCATCAATACATAAACCTAAAAACTTTGTCGATTCTACTTCTTCAATTATGTTACTTTTATATGGTAAATTGAGATTAATGTCATGTTGAAATTGAGATTGACGTTGATGTAATTAGTTATCGATAGGAAGGTAGATGGCGAGATAGATAGAGTGTTGAAATACTTCGATTGACCATAAACATGCGGGTACCGTTGCAAAATGATCCTTTAGCACAAATATTTTCTGAGCAATTACTAGATATTGGGAACGGTAAAATAGAACTGCAAACAAATACGCAATGCATCAAACTGCCAGACAATTTTTGTACTGTTCTTCAAGATAAAAATGAATTGATTCAGAGTATTTTTCCGGATATACAGAATAATTACTTCAATCATAACTGGCTCAGTCATCGGGCGATTTTGGCAGCCAAAAATGTTGATGTTGACGAAAGTAACTTCCAGATACAACAGTTGTTACCAGGCGATCTGATGTCTTTTAAATCAATCGATACTGTTGTTGATGAAAATGAAAGTGTAAATTTTCCAACTGAATTTTTGAATTCACTAGATATACCTGGAATGCCACGCCACAATCTTCAATTAAAGATTGGTTCCCCGATTATTCTCCTACGTAATTTGAATCCACCTCAATTATGCAACGGTACACGTTTGATCATCAAAAAGATCACCGGAAACATTCTTGAAGCAACCATTTTAACTGGGAAGTTTAAGGGAAAAGTTGTTGCCACGTATTCCAATGATACCGTCAGATTCTACCATACCTTTCAAACGGCTACAGTTTCCAATTCGTTTAGCTTTTGTCATGTCAATAAATAAGTCTCAAGGCCAAACAATGTCCATTTGTGGTTTAGATTTGGAAAATCCGTGTTTTTCTCATGGCATGTTGCATGTTAACGTGTTGGGAAACCGTCGAATCAATTTGTGTTAGCTAAAGACAGGATAACCAAAAATATTGTGCACCGATTAGTGCTAAATGAAATTGAAAGTATTTATAATTTAAAATAATAAATATTACTGTTAAAGATTTAAGACTATCTGCCATTAGTATCATTTAAACTTATGAATGAGGTAGGTAACTACCTCATTCATAAGTTTAAATGTCATATGTTATTCACTAACAACTTTGTAATATGCTCATTCGTTTCAAAATTAAATGGAAATAATAAATTTAAAAATTAATTCTTTTGTTATTGATTTCTGCTTAATATAAACTGTAAGAAAATTTTAATCAATCGTGTTCAACGTCCTTCCTCTTCAAATCCTAATCCTGTGAATTAGTGTACCAACTTCAACATTTCCGTCTTGGTTCGTAAATAATTTCATTCTACTAAAGGGTTATTAGTCGTAGAAAATCTGTCATGGAGGTCACCATGTTTGTTTTACAAATACCATCTATTTAAAAAGCATGGTGGTCCCCGTGACTGATGTTGTCCTACCGTTCCTCTTAAATTGTATACTACAATGTAATATAACAATAACTTTAGCCACAGCAACGCGTGGCCGGGTCTGCTAGTTATATTATAGTACTTTGTTTTGTAAATACATATTATGGTTTGACTTGTGCGGGAATCGAACCCGTGACCTCAGGAGTGGTAGTCGGTTACACTAACCATTACCCTATAGAGGCTGACAAAAGTTGTACCACAAGTCAGGAGCGTGAAAAACATTTCATCTTATTGGGCGTCGCGACAGTTAAGATTTTCTTTTTATGTCTCCAATCCGTAAGATGATAATATCATTAATTAAAATTTAAAAAAAACACAGCCAAAACAATACAAGGAAATTGAATATTCACATTGAAAAATATTTAGAGTATCCATACTATGTCCAACTATCACCGCTTGGCCCGTTGACGTCATCGTGACGTCGCCCGCGAACGACTGGCAGGAGGCCCGTTATGGGATGCAAATACCACCGTTACGTATTTACTTGAATAATTATGAAATATATGCACCAGTGCTCACGATTTATGTGTAGAAGTAACATATTTTATGTTTACACACAAAACAAAACAGTCAATACATAGTTTCCATACGTTTTTGTGGTAAGATTATGAAGCGAATTTCTTGTTATGGCGGTCGGGTGCAAAGTAATTTTACTTCTGATGAGATTTTGAATATAAAACACACACAAACAAAAACAGAAAACTATTTAACGATAGATTCTCTAGATCTTACTTGATACTTGATGACACGGGCTGTTTCCGCAACTCCACGTCTTGGCGTGTATTTTGCGTGCGGGTGGGAATGGTGTCGTCATTCGAGCCACCCCAGCTCTTCGAGGAAGGCCAGCAGACTCTTTCTCTAGATCTTACCCAGACATCTTCTCGCAAATACAAACACTTGATATTCACTGATAAACGCATTGAAAATCACTTTGTAAGCGGAGAGTAAGAACTGCAAACTTTCGCACTAGCCGGCTCAACTTACAATGTCAACTGTTTAAAAGAAATATTCTTTGCAAGATCATATTATTGGCTTGCTAGCTAGCTCATTCTTTTTCGTACGCATTGGCATAGGTACGAGTTAGAAAAAATATATATTTTAACGATTATTCAGCTGTGTTTACGCACCAAGACGATCGGCCCATGATGGGATTGTTGCCAGTATAGCGAATTTTTTTTGCGTCCCAACTTGGTACGGCTGCCAGTTTAGAGGATAAATGGGATTGATTGGAGACGCCTGCCTGTTCAACTTGGATGACACCATCATCGTGGGGCACCTTCGAAACTTGGAGCAAGTGCCGTCAAAGATACGAGGAGCTAATTTAAAGCTGAGTTCGAAGAAATGCGCGTTATTCAGACGGCAAGTGAACTCTCTAGGACATGTGGTCTCGCAGAAAGGTATTCAAACCGACCCGGATATGATCCTTGCCGTGAAGGAATGGCCAGTTATAATACCATAACATTTTCTACTAGAAACCTTGTACTAAAGGTATCTTCTTTACTGTATCACTCCTAAACGTCATAAACATAACTTGGAATTGGCTAGAGAATTCGGGGGCACTTGGCAAAGATTCCCAGCGTATCACATGAATTTTAAAAACACACAATAGGTAATTTTTTTGCCATCTATTAACCACAGTATGGTAGCACCAAACATTTTTTTTATTAGTACCATCTACTGAAATGTTAAAAATTACGCACAAAGAGAAGCATGTTAAAATGTAACACAGATTCGTCTGTACAAAAGAGAATTACAAGGAGTAAATCTGCCTCGTTTTGCTTAAGCTGTAATCACGTTAAAACAAAACCATTAGGTATTTAAAACGCCTCTAGTCGGTAAAATAATCGTGCTAGTAACATCTACCAAAACCAATTTCGACTACAGTGGTTAGGTTCCAGACCAACCAACCAACTACACGTCTAAAGTTCTAAACAGCACAGGTCACACGTCTATTTAAGAAATAAACGTTACAATCTTTTCCACATAAATTTCTTTGCAATAGCTCAGCGCAGTCTAACACTATGAACATAGTATGTAGGATTCGATTAGTTGAACGCGAATCTACCATTAGCGCCGCTGACTTGCGAAGGACAGTCTAGACCGTAGTTGTGTATGTTTCTAGATTTACCAGAAAATCAACCGAAGCTGGGTGTTGGTTCTAAAATTAATATTACAACTGCACTACAAGAATAACTAGCACGATTCACTCAAAACGCACTTGTCTGGAATGATGCAAGTCGGCCTGTATGTTCAATCTTGTTACTCTTACACACTATGTTCACAAACGGCTGCAAAGAAACCATTTGCGTTTACAAGGTTTGTGATCGCAAGCCACCCTCATGATTTATTAAGAAAGGAAATAAAAACAAACGTTTTCTTTTTAGCCCAAGTATCTAACCCAAAACGTCCTTTCGATATCTACGCTATAGCTAGGTCACAGTGGTAGTCAGGCATCCATACGTTTACATAAAACACAGAAATGGTCGCATTTTAATAATTCATTACTATCCACAAAGCAAAGCTTGTTTTCTTTCTTTCTTCTTTAAGCTATTAAGAAGAAGCTTATTCAAGAGATCATGTCATGCGAAACACGACACCGTAAAGGTCAACCGGTTTCACAATAAACGCCTGTTTTAACCACAATTTCGTGTCTCGCGTAGGAATCGAACCCATAACACCGTAGCAGCGACCTCACCGCCATAATCCTAAGGTTATTAAACGTGTAGCAGTATTCTGCTAACCAAGAATGTTTTACAACTACCTTCACTAAATAAAATTTGCAGCACCAATAAAAAATACGCTCACCACGGTTGCAGTTGAAAGATCAACTGATTCGCCAACAGGGCAGCAGCACAATCGCCCTCTCTCGCGTCTTGTGTGTACGTTTCTTTGCACAATTTTATCTCACAAATGATGTAGACGAGGATCTGTTTATACGAAATGTTTATATCGGCCAACAATCTGTTGGCCGATATAAACATTTCAGAGTTCCTACTAAGTGGGCGCTGTTGCGTTCTTGTGCTTTGAATACACACTAGCTAAAATACACTGACTACTTTAAAACACGAAAGGCACTATAGTCGAATAAAAACATTGACCACGTTAAATCCTTATTATTAGATCCTTTTTTTTATAAGTACTTGTTAATACCGTAAAGAATACAACAGATGGCGCTAGCGACGAAAAATGGGAGTCGATGGTAGCGACATCTTACGTCTCATTTTGTAAGCAATGTTATTTAAAATTAAAAAGAGGAGATGGCGCTATAATAAAATAGCATTATGTCTAAAATGTTAATAATGTTATGATATTTGACCTTGTCGCCCATGTGTCCCTCATTTCAAGGTTATAACACGATCTACCGATCTAGTTCCCTATTTTACGTATGGCGTTTATTTATCTAGCGATATTTTTATGACTTCGTGTCTTTCCGTTCAAAATTTGGTACAGTTATTCTATCTCACGAAATCCTTTTGGCTTTCGTTGTGTCTGTAACGTGTACCAAGAAACGTGCTCGTTTGTGTGAACGTGAGTAGCGTTAGCACGAAAAATCGGATTTGACAAATAATAATATTTTTTTAAGTTTTATTTTAAGAGTTACATTTAGTTGATGTACTTTGATACATTTAGTTGAAATTTATTACGAGTAGCAAACACTTTCACTGCCAAGTCATTATACTATAAGTCAATACATATGCCCAGTAATTTGTGGGAGTAATACATAACGTCTCGGATTCGAGTCCATCGTCACGACGACGTCGTAACTGGACCGCTATGCCCATGGTCCCGTATCCGAGTTCACACGCGCGAGCACAGGGCTGTCAAAATGACCTGTGCTATTTTTTAATTTTTGTTCTAGTGAAATAAATGGCAAATGATTAATGTTTTTATTTATAAAAATATATTTTAAAATCAAATACTTTATGTATATATGTACTATACTATATGTATTCATTTACTCCTAGTTTTAGGGTAACAAGTCTTATAACAAAACTTGTCGGTATTGATTGAGATCGTTCGCCGAACATCTGTTTCCTCGACAATTATAACAATGTTCTTGATTTCATTGAAAATGTCCGAGAAGGACTTACAACGTTTAGATAAAATAGAAATCATAGAACAAAGCTTGTCGGTATTTATTGAGATCGGTCGCCGACCATCTGTTACCTCGATAATTTTTAACATGTTCTTGTTTTCATTGAAAATATCGGAGAAGGATTTACAACGTTTAGATAAAATAGAAATCATAGAACAAAGCTTGTCGGTATTTATTGTCTTCGTTAGGTGACAATTTTTAGACCCAACCTAAACATTTCGTTATCTAGGATAAGTTGCCGCAATAACAAAGGCGCCGAAGTGCTTTGTTTTCATTTAAAAGTCGTGAGAAAAATTTAAAGCTTGAAAATATTTTGTCGGCGTCGGCGTCTTTTGCTATGTACTTAAAAAATGAAGCGCACGTGTCCTTTTGTTTCTAGTAACTTTGTTATACACAGGTAAATATGGTTTATGACTTCTGGGTCATACCATGATCATTTTGTCGTCTGATTTGCGTGCAAAATTATTTAGCTCATTCGATATTTGTTTGCGCTTCTGGCCAGACCTATATCGGATATCTACTCCCTTCTGTTTTCTCTGCGTCCTGTGTGATTCGATTGACGACTACTTGCTTTCCTCCTGGACGCTGATTGTCTTACGTTTGGAACCGTGTTGTTGATCGATACTTTGTGACCTGTGCGTGCTTTAGTGGACTTTGATTTCGTTTGCTGTTGCATTCTGTGCTGTGTGACAAACGTTTATGATGGCAAAACGTACGCTTGCGCCCCATGAGGAAGTACGCCGTAATGTTTTTGAGATCTTCGGGGAAGATTTCGAAGACCAAGTTCCATCTCCAACGCCGTCGACAAGCTCGGGTGATCCGGCTGAGGCAGTCGAGGAATCCGGCTGCGGAAATCGCACAAATTCAACGTTTGGTTGAAGAGGACGTAAATTCGGAGATTCATTCGGAAGAAGAATTCGCTGATGCCGATGTTGCGTAAGTACCTACATAATAATTATACATCGATATTTATGCATTTTTGAAAAAAAACCAAAGGGAGAATAAAACTAAAGGAACTGGAACTGCTAATTTATCTCATAAAAATCATGTAGGTCGGCAATATGCCGAGCTATTAATTATATATTAAACGTTATTGGATTGTTTTTAAACACCCTATGAATTCTATCAACGTAGAGCATTTTTTTTCGTCTGTTAGTTTAACAAACATTTTATGGATACGTAACTATTTTTCTTTTTATACGATATCAAAATTTTTTTTCGAGTCTGTTACGAATATTTTTTATTTCAAACACTGTCGTTCCCAAGAACATGCTGTTTCGTATACCTAAGTAGCCACGTTTAGCCAAACTGGTTACAAATATTATTATTGACCTATTCCGAATAAATCACCAAAACTTGTACTTACTCCAAAATTATGTCGTCTTGCATTCGGTATTAAATATTTCGCATTATTTATTCCTAAAACTGTCTATCCAGCAAAAGTTTCTAAGTGCACCATATTAGGGTAAACAGTATAATGATTGGCAGCCTAAGCCGGTTTCTACTACTAAGTAACAAATTCTCAGGAAAATACAAATTCAATAATATTTTCTATGGTTTTGTCGGAATAGTGCTTACATGGGCATTAATAAAAATAAAACATCGTATTTAATAAAGCCGTTTTATTAGCATAAAAATGTGCTCAAACTTATTTCTTAAGAAAAGTACAATCATTGGCACTCTGGTGTAGTTAATGGCAATACCAAAACTAAGGCCGTGATACCCAGACAGTCTTAAGACTCGATATCCGGATCTTTATACATGTATTCTATGTAATCAAAAAATATATTTATGAATGTTTATGTAACCTTCTAATATTTCTAACATAAGTCTATATTTGAATGAAGTTTAGTTCATTTACCACGTTTTATATCTTTCTTTCGGCATAGTTTTCTAATGTAGCTCATCTTGTCTCTTAGATACATTGTAGCAAATGAGCCCTGTTTCAGTTTCTCAGAAGCATTTTGTTCGTAATATTTTTGTCTATACTAAGTTCTTTATTTTAAGCGATGTCTGTCCTGATTTCTGGGTACTTTGTAGAGAAAGGTTGCCATCTCTGTACGACCGTACCATAGTAAGTTGGGTGTAAAATGCGAAGAAATATATAATCTAAAGTTGTTTGTATGCGAATTTGACGGAAAACAAACAAAAATCTGATAAAAATATGATTCTAAAATGTGCCAATGACTATGTTGTTGCACAATTTTTAAGTATAGTCATTGGCACTATCGGAAAAGACGATCCATCTATTTAATAGCGCAAAACTAACGTTTATTAAGCTTTAATGAAGATAACAGATACAAATAAATAGGTACTTTTGTGTAAAATTAATTAAAAATATATTTTTTCGCTTCGGAAAGTAACTTCCTTACCTAAACATTTCATTAATTTTTTAGGCAATTTTCTAACATTTTTTTAAAACAGTTGTAAAAGAAAAATGGTTCATAGTTATGATTTAAATATTTGTTCTGTGTATAAGAAATAGGTTAATCCTGCTTATGAATGTATTTCTGTGACAATAATATAAGATTTTCCTAATATTCAGGATAATTCAGCAGAGTCCCTATCATTGGGGGGGTGCCAACATTACTATAGTTTACCCTATGTCATATTCCAGTCAGCTACAAAATATTATTTATTTTAAATACTATACTATCATTAAAATTCCGAATTAATGAAAATGTCTTTTTACGATAAAATTACTTTTTAGTATTTATAAAACGTGTTTATAATTTTATTTTACCTACTTTATTGTCACCGATTCTTGATAAATATACGAAGTTTCAATACAATCCTACATTTCAAAGTGGGTGATAATCACGCAAAAATAATCAGTAACTAGCTGTTACCCGCGGTTTCACCCGCGTCTTGAGGGAACTCCTTCGTGTACCCGGTTAATTGAGGGAACTCCTTCGTGTACCCGGTTAATTTATAGCCTAAGCTACTCCTTGGTACATCAGCTATCCGCCAGTGAACGTCCCGTCAAAATCTTTCAGAAAAAAAGTTTCAGAGATTAGCGGAAACAAGTAGGCAGACAGACAAAAATTGAAAAAAATTACATTTCGGTATATGTATACATCGATATGCATTTAGTAAAAAGCGGTTATTTTAATATTACAAACCGACACTCCAATTTTATTTATATGTATAGATATCTTTATATACCTATATATATTTCTTATGTGCGTGTGTACTGAAATTTCATCAAAATCGGTCCGGTCGTTTAGGAAGAGCCTAAACGACCGGACCGATTTTGATGAAATTTTTGTGTGTGTTCAAGGGGACTTGAGAATGGTTTAGATTCACAATTTAGTCCACCGGAAAATGTTTTCTTAGTTAATATAGTTGTTGATTTTGGAATGTTTCACATTGGAACCGACCGACTGCGCTACCATCGCAGTGTCAAATCTATATTAATAATTTTGTCAAGGGGTACGGTAGACTCGATCGAAATCTTAACTAAATAATTATACATTAAAAAATAAAGATTCCGAGTCGACAAATTATATCCGTAAAATTCTGATTGTCGAGTATTTTGTTAAATTTTAATGGTTCTGACAGACAAATTGCAGTCGCCATATTGGCCACTCTAGCGAAACGTCACTGATACCGGATAACATGTTGAGTACTACCAATGAATACAGATGTAAATATCTGAACTCTTTGGTACTACCTACCTACTAAGTCTCAGTAGGTACTACATAAGTAGTTTGTAATAGTATGTGTAAATACTTTTTGTAGTATATTTCAAAAACAGTTAAAACGACAATTATAGAGGTATCCGCCCAATAAAGAAGATTTGTGCTATCCCGAACATAGATGATATACTATAAACTAGAGAACCCCGAATTTACGCGAGCGAAGCCGCGGGCAAAAGCTAGTAGATGTATAAATGTATAAGCATTTTAACCAAAAAAAGTCTTTATCGTCACCAAATCGTAATTGCGATAGTCGACACGCGCGTGGACAAGCGGCGCAAGGAATCTTTTTTGTAGTCGATTTCATCTTTATAATGCCAACGTTGTATTTGCCAACTTTGTTTCAATTAAACTTATACAGAATGTTTTATTTTTAGCAACGAAGAGAGTGGCAGCAGTGAGTCTGACGAAGAGGAAGAATTGGCGCCGGGGACCGAAGACGGGGAAGACTCGGAGTGGACCCTTCATCGACGGGGGCCTCCTGCTCCAATATTTACCTTAGTAGAGGAACTAAGAACACACCCCGACGTGGTAACACCATGCTTGTGCCAATAAATTGTTGTCACAGTGCGTAACTCCACATGGGAGAATCCGTAGGTGGAAGTGCCTAACAATAGAAAAGTTTTTAACTTTTTTGGATATTTTATTCCATATGGGCACAATAAAAGTAAATAGATATAGCGACTACTAGCGACAACATTACCTATTTAATTTATTCGCCAGTAGACATACATATGTCAAAAAGCGACTTTTTATTAATATTTCGATGCTTGCGGTTTGGTCGGCATAATTTAGACAGTTTGATTGCCTATTTTAATGATACAATGGCGGAAATATATAGTCCCGGCGAAGAACTATCAATTGACGAATCTATAATTTTAAGCCGTGGACGTAGTGGAATCCGCAAATTCATTAAGGGAAAGCGACACAAATATGGCATCGAATTGTACATGCTCGCCACACCAAATGGCCTTTCCCTCAAAATCCATATGTACAAGGGCAAAAGAGACCTGGAGGTTGGTAGGAAAGGTCATACAGACAATGTAGTGACAAAACTCCTGGAATCATATATAGGCACAGGGCGTCATGTATATATGGACAATTTTTATAATAGTGTCGGGCTATCAGAGTTCCTATTACAAAAAGGCTTAAATGTAACGGGAACTCTGAGAGGCAAGCACACGGGTAACCCAACAATAGTATGCAACAACAAGCTGCGAAAAGGTGGTAGCATCTACCGTTATAATAGTAATGGAGTTTGTATTTGCAAGTGGCGTGACCAACGTGAGGTTTTGACTATTAGCACCACTCATTCACCAGACCTTCATCCGATGACCAACAAAAGAGGCCAGATTATTTTAAAACCACAAATGGTCACGGAATATAATAGGTTTATGAGTGGTGTTGATAGGCAAGACCAAATGTTGTCGTACTACACTTGCGAACACAAAACAATGCGGTTGTACAAGAAAGTAGGCATTCACATTTTCCAGATGATGATGCTGAATGCCTACTACTTGTACCAAAGAAAATTAAATAAAAAAATGGATTTTTATACCTTCAGAGAATTAATTATAACGGAGCTGTTACCACCTCCTCCAGCTGCAAGTAGGCAGGTCAATCATATTCATAACGCTATACATTTACCTGCCCACTTGCCCAAAGACGATAATAGGAACACAAAAAGAAGAAGAAGCAAACATTGCTGGGATACTAAAAAACAGCGCAAAATCACATCTTGTTTTTATAGGAATTTAAACTTTCGTGGTCACTATAATTACTTTGAAGTAATACATCTTGTTTTTGTCCGACATGCGACAGCCAAACTGGCCTCTGTATAGAGTGTAATATGTATCGATTTACCGAGGCCACTCAAGCTATATCTAAAAAAGTAGTGGGAAAACAGTGGGGTATTTATTAACAAAGTTCCAACATAGCTCAACTATTTTGAAAGAAAATACAATGTGGATGATGAAGCGAAGGATGGTAATTTCTGTCGAATTTGTTGAGGTTCCTTGAATCTTGTCAATATACTCAGGAGACATAAATAAAAACATCGTCACTGTTTTTTTTGTCGGTCTAGCTCGAATGGTCTCGAAAAAACGATACATATTAAATTAGGGAAAGATGGGGCAGCTTCATACAGTTTTTATGTTTAGTCTTATAGAATTCTCTCTGGTATAGATATCTATATACACAAGAATAAGTCATTTTTTAGTGTGCGCCTAACATCAGGTGTATCTAGTGTATGAAGGTGCCCCTTGTTTGAATCTGCCCCACTTTCCCCTACCCTTAAAATTTGTGGTATAGAGGAGTTTGCCAACAAAGCAATTCGTGTAAATATTAATTAAAAGTCGTTTTATTATTGAGTATGTACGGTCGCGGTCTAAAAATGTTTACCACTTTTCAAATTACATTCTTTGTCACGCTGGGTTCAGCAAGGTCTAAAATGCTATATCTGAGTACTTATTACTTTTCAATCATTGGTAAGGCATCGATTGAAACAAAAAGAGTATGAATATTTTTAGGTCGATGAAATAATTTGACATAATGACAGAATTGCATTTATTTTGCTGTAAAAGTTCTGTATTTTAATATCATTAAAAAAAACACATACTTATGTGATCAGCATGCGCTTTAACGTGACTAGCATACCATCCGCTATCATTACAGCTCACAGTCTGACCGCGCCCTGATTTTCGCTAGACGATATCATTATCATCATCACCCTCGAATTTCTTAGTTGCATCCCAAGCTTGCGTTTCGGAGCCCAGGGCCTGCTATTTCTGGTCTACCGAGATTTGACTGAATATCAGTTTTTACACGGAGCGACTGCCATCTAACATCATTCTAAGGTTAGACCAGTAGTCAGTAGGTATATTTGAGGGCACTGACTTCCCACTAATGATGCCATAAATCATGACAGCCGGGACTGCTTAACGTGCTTTCTGATGTACGGGGGTGAAACACCGCCAACTTCGGGCTAATTAACGAAGAAGTTAAGAATTTCTTGACAGAAATTCTTAACAGGAAACCTTAGCAACATTTTCCGAGCCCGACCCGCGAATCGAGACTGAGACCTCATGATCAGCTTTCGTATGCTAGACGATATAAATATTGTATTTTTTTCAAAATGGTTTTATATTCAGGATGTCGTATTTTCGCCATCCCTTTAATTATAATCTGTCAATGTAAAAGTCGTTTGATAAACCTATTAATTACAAATACCAAAATCGTAAATAGCAGGTTTAAAATTAAATTATTTGAAGACTACAAATATTTTAGTTTCAGTGTAAATATCACGCTTGTACTTAAATGAACGTATATTATAAATGTGGAATAATAAATCGTTATTGACACCAGTTGCTACGCAACGCATGTTATCATAGATTGGTTGCCTAGTACAATATCGTCGTCCTTGTGTCATTGATGTGTTCATGCAATTATAAGCCTTAAGGTGGTAAACACTTTCAGACCGCGACTGTACATAGATTAAGTTGCTCATTATGTAGAAATACTTTTAACCAAATAAATAAAATTCATTATATAATTATTATAATTTTATTTCGTCATTATTTACCTTCCTCGTCAAAATTTTATTGTGGCACCGTGGGTGTTTGGTGCGGTGCACCGGGCAACAATAATGTTCAAGCGGATTACAGAAGTGGCAAAATATGCCACGAATATTCATCTCCGGTGAATAGTAGGCCTTTTTGGCGACCGGAGATGTCGACACACCGTCGGCGTCGCGACGTCGCTTCCTGTCGCGACGGCGCGCCTCTACTTCTGTGTCCCTAAACAATTTCATGCTGTTAGTAACTACCTACTAAAGTATAATTTCATCACTACTGACGCACGAGTCACGACAATGCACTCGATAACAAGTGGAAGAATTTTTAGGTACGGATACGTACTAGTGCACAAAAGAGATCTTATTCACATCGAGATATAATTACTACGTATAGAGAAGCTATACCAAATTAAAAACCTGTCACATCTTGATGACAAGGGGGCTGGTCTGCGCGGGTGGAGCGCGGCCTGAGCTCTCGTCTGTGCTGCAGCGCTTTATTTAGCAGCTGTTGTCTAAATAAATTATGAAAACATGCAGCGCAGTGCCGCTTAGAGGTTACATTTTTCTCGCGACCAAAACGTCGTAAGCGCCGTGAATTTCATGGCGGTTACGCGTTTTGTTCAACGTATTGTAAGGACATCCTTACTCTCAGAGATTAACAGCGCCGAAGTGACACAGCTTTTGTACCTACATAACTTCATTTGGTTGAATGCATGCAAAATTTGAAAGAGTTACGTTAATAAAAAAATAGCAAGCTAGAAAAGTAAATAAAAATAAATTACAATGAATTTAAAATTATTTATTAACATGTATAGTTAATAAGCTACAACATTGATACATAATAAGTAACACATCGAGCTATTAAGTTATTTTTCAGATTAACAAAATTCATACATAACATATAACACAAATAAGCTCTTTTTAGGGTATGGCTATGGCATTACACGAAAACAACCGAATTAGGTATTGCTATAGTATAGTAAAATAAAAATCCATTATTGCAATTTAACATAAATTTTATTTACCTTTAAACAAAATTAACTTAGTAAGTTTTTGTCGCTCAGACAAACAATCATTTGTAACTTTAGCTTCGTGAATTAAACGAATAGTTGTGTATTTATTTATTACCGCTCTAATTAAGTGAATTCTGTGGTTAAATGTAGAAGGTTGATCAAATGCATGCTGAATTAAACACGTAAATACTTCTTTCTCCACGAATAATTTTAACGTTTTCTCTGTGATGTAAGTGTAGTTGTACATACATACATACATAGAGTCACGCCTGTTTCCCCGAAGGGGTAGGCAGAGGCATATTAAACGCCCACTTTTCGCCAGTGTTTTCATCCCACATAATAGGTGGCGAGCCTATTGCCGCTTATCGGGATATTTTGTTTGCCAGAGCCTCGTCCGTTGATCGGCAGGTGCACCACTTGCAGGTGAGGTTGGCTTGGGACCCTAAATTTTTGGTGGGAACCCTATGCACCCTAGTGTAGTTGTATTTAGAAGAAAGAAATTTACCACCACTCTTCTTTATTAAATGGCGTATAATAATCTCGGTGGAAAGGCATACTTTGTAAACGTCTTCGGAAGAATAACACAAACCGCCCATGTCTTTTAGCTTTATTAGTTTGTGATGTGGAAGTTTAGTAGTTGTGGTTAAGGTGTCAACACACTCTTCACATTTCAAAGATTTTATTAGATAACTGGATACATATCCTGAAATATATCCAACTATGAGTTGTGAAGCTTCGCTTGCAGTTTCATTGTTGAGCATATTTGCAAAGATTTTACAATTTTCTTCAGCTTCAATATCAGATTCAAGCGCGCGTGTCGACTTTAAAACCTCATATGCCTCCTCATCTTCTGGGTTTAAACTGGACGTGCTATTAATAATAGTTACGGACGATGAATTTAAGATACTGAAATTATCCAAAGGAATGCAGATCCCAGTGAAAGATGATCGTAATTCCAGGTGGTTCAACGTTTTTTTATAGGCAGCCCTCAATTGTAGTACATTAGGATTGTTGTTGTACCCGCTGTGTTTCCTGATTAATCCAAAAAAAGTCTGGTTTATGCGGTACATTGATATGTAGTTAATAAGTTTTTTTTCTTCCACTAAATAATTGTAAAGTGTCTTCATTGATTCTATACAGATTATGCTTCCGATAAATCCAGTTTTGTTTGAGGACTCCACAATTTTCTTTTTGTGATACTTATTACTATTTTAGGATCTTTGATCTTTCTTTTGATAATTATTTTGGTTTACACTTGGAATTGTAGCTGAAGTATGTACGACTTGACTTCATCTAGGAAGGCAAAAATGCCTGATTTTTTTTTTGTCTATTGGACGTTTGAAACCATAGAAATAAAATTTTCTGGCATTCATAACATCGAAAAAATTATTCATCTTTGTTATGAAGTTAACAGTAGCAGAAGAATCTTTGAAATTGCTTGAGTTTAAAATTTCATCACAAACGGTTAATGCTTTTGCAACACTCATGCTAAGCAATTGCGTAGCAAGCTTCACTTTCATTATCTGGTTGCGGAAAGAAATGTGACGCGGTGTCAACTTCACTTTGCTGGAGTTTATTCAAATTGATTAGCAGTTGCCACCTTATCTGTCCATTATTTCCATCAAATATCAACCGTTTCCATTCAAATGTATTTCTGATTAATTTAATTGTATGGCAAGGGTCTAAGAAAATGCACACTTTTTCTGACGTAGAAGGATGAGGAAAATGAGTCTGTATATTATTTAAATCGGTCAATTGACATCCTAAAATTTCAGCTGCCTTCAAATTTGTACCACAACCATCAAATGTCAAATTTACCACAATCACGCCAACTTCATGACATTTTTCTAGGCATATTTTAATTAAATTTGCTTTTCTTTCAGCATTAATACCCGCTATTAGAATATACCCAACTGGCAATTTCCAATTTTCGTTTATAGAAACCAGCATGTAGACTAAAGCTTGAGTAGCTGTTTTGTCTTCGTCTTTACCTTCTATAGGACCTGCTCCAAAGTTGACCGTGCCAAGTATGCGTTCCTTGTTAAATACCTTTTAACTTCGAATTGCCATCTCATCGAATACTAAAGAACATAATACCGGCTTTTCATTCAATTGGCTTTTCTTTTTTAACACTTTAGAAACTTCTTCGGTGAAGCCAGGTTCAGCATCCACCGTTGAATACCACCTACAAATTGTTCTGGGATGCGGAAGAGCTTTATTATAAGTCTCTCTAATGTATTTATAAGCAGCTGGAGAATAGTAATGTACAGTCAGAGCAAACTTTTGTAGTGGTGCAGTGTACAACAAGGAATGTTTATTCTGTTTCATTTTTTTCATAAACGATTTATGCAAGTCGACTAGTTCAGCTTTAGGCATTAAGGCATTTTCCGCTTGTGCATCAAATCCAAACTTACTTTTCATATCTTTGATCATTAATTTATAAGACTCACATTTTTTTTTTAAATATCTGTTTTGCCTCTGTATTTTCTTAAATTTATTTGCAAGTACTTTTCTTGCTGTGGTTTCTTTTAATAATTTCTATTTTAATATTATCTTACGCGGAGTATCGAAGATTGATTCCGAATCACTTACTGGTTCAGATATTGGTTCCACCAGTTCCTTTGTTATACCACATTTTGCATAGCTAACGTCGCACGGTACTGCACTTTTATGGAGATATTGTCGACCTGTCTTCGTGATGTATTTATCTTCATTTTTAAAATGATCGGAACATATAAGTGTATGGTCGCTCGGTAGCCATGTCTCTTCGTTCCGAGTTTTTTTGGACAAACTTTATCCATGCTTCTCTTTTTTCGTGATCAGGTCGAGGAAACCTTAAAGAAAACAAGGTAAAAAATATTAACCTTTTTATTATTAATATTTTATGTTAAGATGTAAGTAGTATCTTTTCTTCAAAGTCTGTGACGCCTTTTAGTGACTACACGTCCTATCTGTATTCTTCACATTTCATAATCTATGATTTTTGAAACAAAATGTCGGCGTGTCGTGGAAATAATGTATAAAATTAATTTTGATTGGCTTTAATTAATAATTGTGTTTACTTACCGATGATAAGTCACACCACTATCTTTTTTCTTTGCAGTGGATCGATTTTTACACGTTTTTAACACGCAAACTGGCATTTTAGATTATTGTTAGTCACAGTTTCGGCACACAGGCAATCGCTTGAGCGTCGCGCGAGTGACTAAACCTGTTGCCCAATTGGCAACAACGCACGGCGCAAAAAACTGGTTCGTTGCGTCGGTTCCAAACGCTAGTAATAATAGTTCGATGCTTATTCATATGGTTAATGATTGCCATAATCCCAGAGCACAATTTTAACTGCGAGTATCTCACAGCACTGCTACATGCATGTTAAATCAGCAAGTTTTTTATGTAGGAACATTTATTTACGAACTCATCATAAATTAGGCACTAGAAGAGAAACTGCAAAAACTTTGAATCGAGACAAAACACATAGCTGATTGCACTTATAAAGGAAAATGTGACCTAGGGAAGAGCCATTTGCAAAGCCAATGCACAGATGGTCATAAAATTCGTTGTTGACTCGATACTAATTACTTTGATTAAGTAATTACTAACTTAAATTTTCTCAACTTATTACTAAGATGAAATCATGTTATCAAAACGGTTAGTAAAGCAATTATTACTATTGAAGTGAAATTCTTCATATAATTTTATAATAGTTACGAATTTTCGATTCATTCTGGTGCAACGCTATTTACCGGATTTACCTCACTAGTTCTTTCTTCTTCTTCTAAGGAAGAACCTCACTCATATGTCATTTCCAATTTTTCTATTTGTGCGCGAGCGCATTATATTTGAAATGGAATGCCTGTTTCGATTTTTTAAATATTTGAAATGGTTACTTAGGTAAGTGGTCATAATCTTCCACATAGGTATTTTCTTTTTATAAATAATACACGATATGTTTGTAAATTCGATAGTAAACATGTTACGGAAAAACCACGACTTCCTGTCCAAGGTACGAATAACTTTCTCCCTCTAATCTTGTTTCTAAGTTCACAAAAGAAAACCCTGTATCATACAGTTTCAACGTGCCTTATGAAAAGCATTCATTTTAGGTGGGGCAAATAGAAGCCCCAATGATAACCTGGCGCAGGGCGCGGGCGGAGAATAAGATGCGGGAGGCGAGGTTCCGCTGTGGCGTAGTGCCACTACCCTCCATCCCACTCCGACCTATGCCTTCAAAGCCTGTAGATTTACCGGTGACATTCTACTGGCGACACCATTTGACTAAATAGGCGGGGTTGTAACTAAATTATGAAATTTTAGTTGCAACCCCGCCAAATATACCAATGAACTTTTTATAAAAGCATCTTGTTTTATTCACTCAATTAACCATGCAAACAGTTCTAAAGATCCTTACAATAATAGTCATAGTTGGGGTAGGTAATATTTTAACATAAAATTTATATAAATATATATCAATATAAAATCATGTGCTCACAAAAGGCTCACAAACACAATGCCAATGACTCAAATACAGATATTATGTAAGCATAATATTTCTGAGTTATTGCACAATTTTCATACTCTTCTCGCAAAAAATTATAAACGCTAGCTATCATGCTCCGACCCTAAAACAAAACCAAATACAATTTCTCATTGTTGTGTCAAAATTTAACGTTAAAATTTTTAGTATTCAGCACGAAAAGTTCATAAAACAATACAAAAAACAATGAAAAGTAAGTAAACAGTGAAAGGTGTACGTTAACTTTCAAGGGCAACTTACATGTTTCTAGCGTAATTATTTCAAAAGTTATTAAAGAAAATAGTTGCAAAAGTACTTACATGAGATTAAAATTGAAAACTATTGTAAGTAAAAAAATATAATTTTAACAATTAGTATAATCATTGTGGATGATATAAATTTATTAAATTAAATCTTACCTCACTATGAACAACTTTCCGAAGTTTAGTTTCCATGCTGACGCTACTCATTGAAACAATCTGCCGCGGACTCAGAACACAAGTGACATCGACCGCGTTGCGATCGCGACTGAGCGGCGCTCAGTCGCGATCGCGCGCTTACGCAGACTAAGGCCCGGATTCCTCTGTCGCTGACGTCGGTCGCGTACCGTCAGTCGCGTAGCGCGCTGACCATCAGCGCCAATGAAAACATCCGTAGTGCGATACTGACCGCTCCACGGTGCAGGCGTCTCCAAGTGGATTTGTTGTGGATTTGTGAAGCGGAGTTTGAATTTGGGATATTATTATGAACCCGTTTATAAATTGTTTAGTTGCTGCAGCATACTTACGCAAGCGGAGACGGCGTCAATATAGAAAAAAAAGATATCACATTCACCCAATTGTTGCTGATAGGGTGACGAATGGTGAATTTTCTACTTTATTTGAAAAGCTACGTCAGGACGAGGAAAAGTTTTTAAATTATTTTAGAATGAAAGTAAAAACTTTTGATGAACTGTTATCAAAGTTAGAAAATCACCTGAAACACTGCTCCATGTATCGAGAAATTATACCTCCAGTGGAACGACTTGCTGTTACATTGAGGTGAGTTACATAGTATCAATCTATTATTGGAACATAATAATAAGAAAGAAAACAATAAGTACATTTTTATATTCGTTTTTTATCATTTTTTTGCAAAAAAGAATAAAATAGTTATTTATTTAGTTGAAGGACACATTTTTTTGGTATCCTTGAGAAATAATTTGGGATCCGGAGTTTAATGTATAAGAAGTAGTGGGACGTACTTCGTACATCACACATTCTTGTGAAACGGTATTTGACATACCAGGGAAAGTTTCATATTCATGTACGTTGATCGGATCTTGACTGCGTAAAATCGATTCAGACAGTTGAGAAAAATAAGAATCTGATTGTGCATATTACTAATTTCCATTGCTTTTTTCAGCATTTCTGTACGGAAAATTAGTTTTTGATGCGTTGTAAACTTTTCTGTTATTGGCAGGAGAGACATGAAAAAATTCATGTCATCATTTTTAAAAAGTTTTGCATTATGTTTGAACATCTTTAGCATCTCTTTATCGAATTCATCAGTGTCCGTCTGTTTTCTTTTTCGCTGATTTTTATTAGAATGTTTATTACGAAAATTAGAGTCTGTAGAATTTTCTTCAGCAACACTTTTCTGTAACTCTGTATTTACTTCAAGTCCTGTGCTCCTTGGTGTGTCCTGGCTGGACGCACTTGGCACGTCTTGATTAGATATGCTTGGGATATCCTGATTAATTGCGCTCGGTGTAGCCTGATTACTTTCGATGGAGTCCTAAACTTCAGCTTGGTGTTTTTTATCAAGATTAAACAAGATTTAACAAGATTCAAAATCAACTGGAAACCCGGGGAGTATTGTTTTCATAATTATTTACCTATCCCTGTATCGTTTTATTCATATAATACTAACTAATATACACTATACATTTCATAAACACTGCTCACTGCACGTGAGCGACGTCATTTACAATACACAGCGGCACCGTTTATGTCTCCTTTTGCTTGACAATTTGTGGAAGCAAAATCAATGACGAAAAACATTTGCCTCAGACACAATATACATCATGACACACTATACACAAAACATAATTATTTATTATAAAATAAGTATATTAATTTAAGGAGTACAATAGTGTTACACAGGTCAATTTATAGAAGTACCTACCTACATTTCAATTTTATTTTATTGTTTTATAAATATAATATCAAACATATAAATTTTTTGTACCTATTCATTACTTTCATATTCCCCAATAGTTAGATTTAAAATAAGCTGTTCCCAAATTTATTTAATTTACTTTTCTGTTATTTTTTTATAATCTACCTGAATTATTTCCTTCTCAACTTTCTATCCACCCATTTCTTAGTTTCTCTCTGCTGACTTTACTCACTCTTCCTTATATTTCAGGTGCTTACTGGGTAGGTCTGTTCAAATGATGACCCGCAGAATGGCAGTTCTGGAGGACAAACTACAATCCACACTCAAGGAATTGGAATCCTCCAAAAGCCTGTGTAACCAGCTGCTACAGGTAAGAGAGGACAGCGAAGAAGAAGTAAAGAAAATAGTAGACAAGAACACTGAACTCAAGGCACAGCTGGCTGAAATGCACACACACCATCTTGAAATACTTGAGCAACATGAACAACTTCGACTGACGGTGTCCAACTTCCAACAGTGCATGGACACTCATGAAGAAGCTCTGAGACGTGTTGCTGAACTGGAACGTGAATTGAGTGAAGCTCATAAAACCATCTCCAACATAGAAATAAATAAACACAGTCAACAGATTGCGAATACCTGTAGCCTATATCATGAGTTGGTTAGTAGTGAGCCTGATCATGTGTGCATTAGGGAGCCAGTTGTGACAATAGATCTGACCAGGGAGGATACCATTATTATGAGACCCAGCTTTTCTAGTCATAATAAACTTAAAAGTTACATTAAAATTACTAAATTAATAAAAAAATGTCATAAATCTATTAGGAAATATAATGTGCATAGAGTTAATTTAAATCTTAGAAAGGAGCGCATCAACTTTCTGAGTACTCTAGAAATTTGGAACATAGCAGATCAGTGTATGATATGGACACTCATCGCTTAAGGGAAGAGATATTACTTAGGGAAAGAACCTTAAATGAGATCTTCAACAAATACCAAGCTTCTCAACAAGAACTGAGCAAGCGTATAGTGGACGCAGGTGAGCTCGTGGACTTGGTGAGGTGTAATGCAGAAATGTATGAGTCTCTGACCAAAAAGCTCTCGTGTTCTTGTACTCATACTCTTGTCTTGTCAGCGTCACAGTGTGGTGCTTCATAGAACACAACGTATATTCGTACGCGCGACCGACATCAGCGACAGAGGAATTCGGGCTTAAAGCATTATATACATGCACGCCTGACAAAATTTATAACCAAAAGGGCTTGAGCATGCGTAAATATATATTATAGTAAAATCAATAAAATTTCATCATAATTCTAACAATGTTAAAAAAGTTTCCATTAACTTATTGCATAATGATATTACTAATTCAGTAGCACATGCATATGGAGACCATAGACTTTGTCACGATCACAATTGCTCTAAAAATAATGCACCCAATAATAATCAGCTAAAAGATATTAACAACTCAACTTTCTTATTCCGTATCAATGCTATTATAGCTTCAGTAGCAGGTAAAGCTCGTAGTCTTATAGAAGATGTGGATACAAATATAGTTGAGCGTTTCAATAGTGTAATAGCTAAATTTATAGGCGGCAAGAGAATACATTTTTCACTGAGACGAGGGTATCAAGGAAGATGTTCTGCGGCCGTAGTTTCATTTAACAGAGAAACTGCAATTTCTTCAGTTCAAAAGCTTCTCCTGGGTAAAAGTCCTCAAGGAAAAGTAAAAGTAATTGAGAAACGAAGAATACTAAAACGAAAATATAATAGAGATCAGTCTACAAAAAAAAAAGAAAATATGATTGCTCGGTGCATCAACATAACTATGGGCCTGCAAGTTCGGCTCCCGATATGAGTCCTGTAAAATTAAAAACGGCAAAGAAAGACTACCTTAACAATTTAAAAGTCCTGACAAGTGATAAAGAGAGTATAGAAAGAAACACCATATTACAAAGGGATTGCAGTGATTGGATGGAATGAAGGAAAAATTTGATAACTGCTTCAAATTTTGGTACTATTTGTAATAGACGACGTTCAAATACTGCAACAATAGTTAAAAATACTCTTTACAAAAAAAATATAACCCATGTGTCATCAGTGGCGCATGGGATCGAAAACGAGAAGCAAGCACTTCAACAAATGGAGCGACAGGAAAATATTATTATTGAGCCTTGTGGGCTCTTCATAGACAAGAAATATCCCTATATCCCAAGGTAGGCCTTTAAGATAGATAATAATAAACAATGATAAAGAAAATATACGAAGTAATTATACCGGGCAAACAGACCAGAGTTCAGAATCAGAAACATGTGCAGCCCGGTCCAAGTAAGCCAAGAACGTTAAATTTCGACAAGTTTTAGCACTTATAGCCTAGTCTTCATTTGGACTAACAATTTTCTATTATTATTGTTTATTTTCTCTAAAGGATACTATTGAGTTCAATTTGTTATAACCTATTACATACGTGACAATTTCTAGCAGGGGAGCCTGGAGATCTGTTATACAGGTTTCGAACCTAGTACAGAGTTCTCAAAAAGGAGCCGTATTTGAATTTTGATATGTCTTATGAAATGAAATTATGTGAACACGACAGGTGTTCACATAATTTCATTTCGAGGTGAATAAATATATATTATTATTATATAAATTATTATTAATTCCGGAAACAGCGTTTAAAAATGTTTTGATGATTGAATTATTCGTAGGCGGAAAGTCTATCGTTTCTGAAGGAGCATACTTTGAAGGTGATGAAATAAATTTGGATTAATAACAAACATTTTGTGTAGAAACTACAACACCTTATGTAACCTATGTTCCACAAATAAAGATATTGAATTGAATTGATTTGCTAATTGTAGTATTTTTCCAGTACTTTTTTGACAGAGTAGTAGTTCAGAGATTTCATTGTTAAAATATAACAAAATGTATTAATTGGTGATTAAAAGTGACCATGAGGCACACACAAACGCACACAAATTTTGTTTTATTTTGAGTAATTTCGATATGTATATAGTTATAGAGATTCCTCCTTTCTAAGGAGAGGCCTCGTCCAGCAGTGGACTGTTAAAGGCTGATATGATGATAGTTATAAGTTAAGTATTTTTTCTTCTTTTTATTTTAGTTAATTCTATATTGTTGTTATACATGTACATAAATGTTGAATTTGTTGCCAAGTATCCGGAAGTTGCTGAGTAAGTTTCTGGTGATCTGTGAAACAGGCTCACGCCTACTTCAGACACCAGTCCTCACACAATCTTAATATATAAAATCCTTGCGTTACTGACTGACTGACAGACACGCTACAGCCGAAACTATTGGGCGCAGGCAGCTGAAATTTGGCGTGTATGTTCCTTGGGGACCGTAGGGGTGCACTAAGAAGAGATTTTCCGAAATACCCACGGGATCGGTCAAAACAGATAAATTAAAAAAAAATGTGCAGGCGTAGCTGCTGGTGTTCTCTAATAATTTATAAAAGTGCTGTAATTGTGCAATGTAAACTTGTTTGTTTGTGAGGAGAATAAATAAATATATTATAATATATCTAACGAAAGGTACATAATAATATCGCCTTGCATACAGTCAAATGCCAAAGCCATGTTCCAATACATGCAAACACTTCAGCATTTATAATATTAGCAGAGAAAATCGTTTCAGCCGTTTAAGCGTAGTTTAAAATTATTAGTTTATATATGCGAACAAATGTAATCACCGTGCACAATATGACATTATATATGATGTGTCAATACTGACAGATATACGCACATGCGCACTCAATTATTATAGCGCATGCGTTCTTACTTCCAAGAGGAAACTTTGTGCCGAACAAACTTCTAACCTCCCTACAATCCCTCCCTGTTAATTCTTTGCATCTTATGGTAGCCTATGTCCGTCTCCATGGTCCAGTATATCTCTATAGATATAAAATTTTAACAAAATCGGCTCAGCCGTTTTAGCGTGAAAACGGAACATACATACACACTTTCGAATTTATAATATTAGTAGGGATAACAAAGATAATGTACCTAATATTACTGATTACATATTGTCACTATAAACAACAACAATTTTGTAAAACTACTACTTGATCAAATCTTCAAGTGCGCGCACTGCCATATAACTCTGTACTGATCCGACTGACCGATCAAACTATCGGCCAACTTTAATCGCTAGTGCGCGCGTATAGTATCCTGTTACTAATATATGTCTGTGAGCCTAACTGTAACTGAGCAAAACCATGAATTTCGCGTACCTATTTAAATAGAAGTCAGTGAACGTCAACTGACGTCACACAATGCTATCTTTACAGCGTTTTACGGCTTTCTATTAGGCATAATAAGTTAGCTCACGTTGTCATTACACCGTGAGTTCCTGACAGGCAATAACGTATGTTTACAAGAAACTAAGATGGTAATGGAATATAATTATGATGGTATGTGATAAGGGTATACTTCAATGAAACAACAATTCGTTTTTTAATATTTATTATGTATCAAGACATCTCATCATTATCTAATATTAGCACATCATCATGAAATGACGCTGGGTCTTCAATATTACTTTCATATCGAGCCCAACCAAGGTACCAGACTACAATCATCACATGAGCACAGCATCCAACAGTTCGCATTCCACATATGCAACTGCAATAGTAGCCTTCTATACTGGTTTCCCTACCGCTAGATTGTTGTGTATTTATTCATATTCATTCATATATTCATATTCATTTATTCATTGCAATCATGTTGTTATACAGATGTTACATAAAATACTGAAGTATCAAACATGAACCCTGTTAGGGCACAGCAACAATTTTTAAAAATTATTAATAACTTACATAATAACATTTTATAATAATCAGCCATTAGAATTTGCACATTAAAATTTGATAATTTGACATTGGAAATAAAAAAGAATAATAATAATAATAACATTGCACATAATATAAACTCATTAAGTATATAATTTAATCTAAGTATAAATCAGATAAACTACCTTAGTTTAATATGTCACAATTTATTAAAACATAATTTATAAAATATATATATATATATATATATATAAGTATATATGTATGTCATATGTATGTCATGATTTATAAGAATTTATGTATCATAATTTATTAAATTTTTTTAATAAAGTATATTAACACATATGTGTAATATACTTTATTATTATAGTGGCGAGATTTGATTCTGCCTCTTATTAATATCCCCTCATGTGATGACAGTGTACCTGGCAACATGGTTTCCGTGTACAGTTCCACAACGAATGATCCATTCCGCCTTATATGTTCGCCATAATAACTTCTTGCCTGTTTATTTGGTATATGCCTAAGGCGAACATAATAAGGTCAGACATGGTCATTCGTGGGAAAACTTCCAGCAGCTGGTTTACTTTCATTAATGTTTATGTAATTGGCTAGTCTTCTATCAACATTATTTCCAATAATATAAATACCCAGTGTTAGGCATATTCACCCGCTGCAGGGCTCGGTTTAATATTGCCCCAGCATCAGGACGGTCTACAAGGGTAGAGTGTAAAGCATTTAAAATGGCTGTTAAAGTCATCCATTAAATGTGAACTTGACACATTGAAAAACTCATTTCTAAATATCTTAAATTGTAGTTTAATTCCGCGTTTCCACGCTTGCCAAGCCTCGACAAGCTTCCACAAGCACCAGCGTGTAAACAGGCCGTTTGGCTTGGCTTGCGTGAGCTTGTGGACGCTTGTACAGGATCCGGTCTAGTGTCGGTTTTAGGACACAGATCAAAGGGCGCTTGCGGCAAGCGCTTGCGACGCGTTCACACGTTGGCGCGTGCTTAGTAGTCACTGTGATCTCGAAACGAACGCACGTCTAGTTCTGTCTCAAAATGAGTGGCTGGTCGAACTTCTTTTGATTGTTTGCATGATTATGTACTATATCGCTCCTAGAGGAATGTCACGAGGGAACATATTAATAATATGCAGGTGTATTGACATACCTAATGCCGTAACCTATATGGCACCAGTAATATTTCGAGGCTATGTAGGTAAGGTTTTTCGTAGAGGGTAAGGAAGAGGCCCTGGCAATCTACATCATACAAAATAATTGGTTTTGCTTCTCTTTAAGTGTATTTCAAATTAAAGTAGTTTAAACCAAAAGTTATAGTCGATACAAGTTCGACGTCCGCCATGCTTGGATGTACGTAGCATACTGACGCATTCACAAGCGTGTAAACGGCTCCCAAACGCCAAGCGAGATTTGTAGACGCTTGGATCTTGTGGAAGCTTGTCGAGGCTTGGCAAGCGTGGAAACGCGGCATAAACCTTCCATTAACAACCTCCACAATCCATCTACACATTGTGACCAATCTACTTTGATTTGCTTTTATTGTAGTTAATAAGGTTTCCGTTGACTCCAGAGATTCGGGTTTATATATTTTATATATACCTCCTAATAAAGGTAAAACATCCCGAAACCCTCTATCCAATATAAATATGTCACCAGGCATAAAATACTGCCTGTAGGGCCCATTTTCATTATTAAAAAGTAATTTCATTATATCAGCATCTGACCATATCCAGCAACAATTGCTGGATATGGGCCGCATACGTCTAAAATGTGCCCATCACATGCAACTAACAAAAAAGGCTTAACAAGATTACGGTATTTGTGGAGGCTGTATGAAAAAAGGCTTAACAAGATTACGGTATTTGTGGAGGCTGTATGTTTACTTTTGATATAAGTAATTGGATGACTTCTGGATGTATACATAAGTGCCATCAAATATAATGATTGGCCTGCTCTCTTCCCTGTCACCAAACAAACCTTCTGGTATCATTAAGTTTTTACTAATTATATTTTCTCGTGGTATGTGTCCCAAACCTATATACTTAGGGACTGCATTTTTAAGGCTTCTCGAGCTTTTATTTACAGTCGTGTTACATGAGCTTTGCTCATTCGATATAAAGTAGCTAATCTCTCATGAGACTCGCCAGTTCTAGTGGTTCGGCATTACACCGAAACTGTATGTTCTAGGCGATTTGGAAAAAAGTATTAATATTGTGGACTGTATGAGGGCGAGTTCTGATCGCCTAGGATAGGAAAAGGGAGTTGGGAGTTATAGATACTGGGATTTTGCAGCACACCTACCTTCGTTCTCTCGGTTTGACAAGATGGCTGTCGTCGGCTTCTTGCAGAATCGGGCTATAAGCTGATCACTCCGTCTGGATCCAACCCAGAACTACACAAATCACTCCACTTCACCCGCGGGCGGTTTTGTTGCGTTTATAGTATAGAAGCGGTAAAATATAGCGGTATTAGGTACACGTGTTCGGCGCGACACGGATGATTCTTGATTGTCTCGCGCGTCGTTGGACTCGGCGATGAATCAGCGATAGGCGTGCCTTTTGGGAGAAAGGGAGGGAATAAAAAGGATCGCTCGTATTGGACAAGCAAGCGAGGAACGATTGACGTTGATGTAATTAATTATCAATAGAAGGGTATATGGCGCTACCATATCCCCCCGGCCCTAAAGGGTTGCCTTTAAAAAAAAAATTGAACTTAGCTATGTTGGATGTACTACCGCATAACCCATCAATAGGCTAAGACAGCGATATGATATTAAAATTAATCTAAATTAACTTTAGCGAAACAATTATGACGAACACTACAAACTAAATACTTAAACTAAGAAGTAGATCCAACTTCAGGCTAGATCTCACTGAGTTGGAAGCGGACAGAGACGTACAACAGGGCGCACGTAGCTCCCCTTCGCGGTTTTCACGGTAACAACGCGGATTGTACCGTCTTTGAAAGTATGCAGTTTCTCTACGATGGCTAACGGCCATGAAAGCGGCGGAACATTATCATGTATTATGACGACCAACGTACCCTCTTGTATAGGGGATGCAGGACTATTCCACTTGGATCTAGCCTGAAGCTGGTGGAGATATTCCGCACGCCAGCGCCGCCAGAACGACTGCACGAGTTTATCCAGCAGAGTATGTCTCTGGAGCAAGCTTGAAGAGTCTGCTTCAGGAGCCGGAAATGCCGATAATGGCACTGTGTTCAGAAAGTGTGCAGGGCTTAACGCGGATGGTTCTGCAGGGTCACTACTCAATGCCGTGAGCGGACGCGAGTTGATCAGCGCCTCGACTTGTGCAAGGACAGTTAAAAGCTCTTCGTAAGAGAGGATCTGTTGTCCTATAACTTTGAAGAGATGCGTTTTAATTACTTTGACCATGCTTTCCCAACATCCACCGAAATGTGGTGATGCTGAAATAAGACCTTGCGCCCACGAAACAAGTGCCGTTATCCGTATACAAACACTGTATAGGGCCGCGCCGTGAGAGAAATCGTTTAATGGCTGCAAGGAATGACATCGTGCTTAAATCTGTCGCAACTTCAATATGCGTAGCGCGCGTCGTTAAGCATGTAAAAATACATAGCCAAGCTTTACGGCTTTTAACACCTCGACCACGCACTGGCGTATACTGCAGTGGTCCTGCGTAATCACAACCAGTATGTGTAAAAGCTTTATCAACTTGATTGACGCGTTGGCTAGGAAGATCTGCCATGGGAGGGAAAGTCGGACGCGGACGAAATTTGAAACAGACGTTACATTTATGTATTCTGTGACGAATTATTCATCGAGCGGCTAAAACCCAATATTTATGCCTAAAGCATCTGATACACGGTTTGAAATGAGGTATAAAACCAAGGTCACCTTGAACACAAGTGAGATGCGGATTGCCAACTACATGGTTTGAAACCAACAGTGTTTTTAAAAACGTTGCGTGGATAGGACGTGTCGTAATCGCGTTGACGTACCTACAATTAACTTAGTAGGTACGTAATTTTTGTAGATTCCCGGGTATAGGAAATTCTCTTCTTTTTTGCAGACGCGGCGTTTGCCGTTGGGTCGAAAGTTTTTAATTTTTCAGCTAATAAATCCCACGCTTGTTTTTTGTGATCTGAATCTTTGTATGTATCACTGGTCAAATCCCAAAGGCAGGGCAAGTCTCTATATAGTTCTATAAATTCCGTGATCACTTCACGTTCAAGCTGCTCCATCTTATAGATTAAACGTTACTAACGTGCGCCCGCGCTCACTGCCGCAGCGTGACTGTCGTTCGCGTAGTTTTAAACAAGCGGCTAGACGGTTTCAAACACGTTTCAAACCATCGCTAGAGGCAATGGTTTGCAACGCAAGCCGTGCTGCCAAGGGCGTTTGAATGTCACATGAAATGTGGCATTAAACAACTGTCTATACTGTTTCAAACCTCTGTTTCAAACCGTTGTTTAATACCGTGTAGCAGACGCTTAAGTAAGGACATAAGCAGCTCTGGACCAGCATGGAGATGCTTCTTGTGATAGAAATCAACAAGAAGGTCGACAACATGATCATGACGCGGTAGAATGCAAGGATGCTTGTAGTTATAAGATTCATCCGAATTTGACAGACGACCACCAACGCGTATGACGTCGTGCTCATCGAGAAACGGCTTGAGCCTAAGAATAGCGGGAGAACAAGGTACATTGTTTTTCAAATTTTGAATGTAGTTACTAAAATGAACAGCCTGTACAGCTCGTAGTAGCTTACATTCTGCAAACTCTAGATCAGTACTTGAAACAAAAGTCCCATTAGGTAGGTGCCTAAGAAACCTACAGACATAAACGATGGCGCGGAGTAACTTAGACCACGACGACATTCGTAGTGCGAGTGCATAGATCGGAGATTCCGCAACCTCAGCAATCACGGGATGAGAAACAGACTTCCGTTCGGGTACATCTTCGTCTTCTGCACTGTGGTCAAAGGGTTGCATGGGCCACTCTGACGGATCATGGGAAATCCAAGAAGGTCCACGATGCCACAATGGATGATGCAGAAGATTAAGTGGAGTAACACCACGAGACAGGCAATCAGTGGGGTTCTCAATACCCGCGACGTGATTGAAACAAGTAGCGGGAACAAGTTCAATCAATTTACTAACGCGGTTGGCGACAAAAGTCTGCCAGCGGTGAGGAGATGAATAAATCCAAGCGAGCACTACTTTGGAGTCAGAAAATGCGTATATTTTATTAATAGGGTAGTGGGGCAAAACTGTGTCTTGTACCTTGCGGAGCAACTGAGACAGCAGAAGGGCCGCGCACAACTCCAGTCTCGCAACCGAAATGGTTTCAATAGGCGAGACCTTGGACTTGGCACAAACTAACTGCACCGAGTAGTTAGAACCAATGCGGACTTGCAGATATACGACTCCGCCGTAAGCACGCTCGCTGGCGTCAGCGAAACCTATATAGTTGATAGTACATCCATCTACCAACCCAAGATGACGCGGAATAGTAATTTGATTGAGCGCGGTAAGCTCAATACAAAACTGGCCCCAAGCGGCGACAATATGGTCAGAGGGTGTTTCATCCGACTCACACTTTGATAGCCAAAGTTCTTTGATCAAGAGCTTGGCGTACAAAATTGTGGGAGCCACAAAACCCATTATGTCCCATAGTCGAGCCACTGTGGACAGCATAGTGCGTTTGGTGCATTTATCATCTGGCGGTGAGACGTCAAACCGAAAACTATCGTAGGATTTGTCCCAGCGTAAACCGAGAACTTTATGCGGTACAGACTTCTCAAACTCAATGTCTGGAGAAGCTTTATGAGAATCAGGTATGCGTGCGAGAACCTCCTTAGAGTTGCTTGTCCATTTGACAAAATCAAACTGGCCTCTCTTGAAAAGCTGAATAAGCTCTTCACAAAGCGAAATTGCTAGCGGAACGGATATGACACTACAGGCAATGTCATCCATATACAAAGCGGGAATAGCAACAGCTGCTGCGGCGGGAAAGTGATCGCCTTCATCAGCGATCAACTGGCGAACAACTTGTAACGCGTGATATGGGCTAGACTTGAGTCCAAAACAAACACGATTGAACTGATACAGAGATAAAGGTTCCTTATTGTTAAAACGATAAAAAATCCGTTGAAATCTACGGTCAGACTCCCAAACGCCGATATTGAGGAACATTTGGCGGCAATCAGCTGACAGAGCGATTTGGAAAAGACGAAACTTTATTATGATGTTAAATAAATCACCCCGTAGATTAGGGCCGGCATGCAATATGTCATTAATCGACTGACCCGATGTAGTCTTACAACTAGCATCTAAAACCACAAGAAGTTTAGTAGAGGTTTTATCTTCGCGAACTACGCCGTGATGCGGGATATAATATGAGGGAAGAGAGTTGCCCTTGTTGTTTACAACTACACTCAAAAAACCTTTATTTAGTTAGTCACGAATAACGTCATTATAGGCGCTGCGTAACTTAAGTGATGCATCAAGTTTACGTTGTAAACAATGGAAACGTCTAAGCACAGCAGCGTACGAGTCGCCTAACGAATAAGGTTCACCATAGAATGGCAACGCCACAACGTATTTACCACTGTCGTCACGAACAGTGGTAGCGCGGAAATGTTCTTCACACTCGAGATCCTGACGGCTCATCGAGGGCGGCGCGGTAATCTCTTCGAGCTCCCAAAATCGCTTGAGAAGAGAGTCAATATTATTTTCTTGAAGAACAGAACAACAACAAGACGTAATATAATGAGAAGTATGTAACGTAGATACGGTACCCATAATCACATACCCAAATACCGTCTCAATAGCGGGCGGTAAATTATATTGCTCACTACGTACTACTTTAGGTAGTCACAAGTGCGGAAATATTGAAGTTTCGATCAAAACATCAATGTCTGCCGGATTCGCAAATCCCGCGTCTGCTAACGGCAGTGTCTTGAGATGTGTGAGTAGCGATACGTCCACATTAGCGTTTGGCAATGTGTCCGTAATACGCTCCACGATAAGCGAAGAAATGTTAAAATTAATATTCCTATCAAAACGCGAATGTATTTTAATATCTACGGAACCCTTGCAATGTTTTTCTGAACCTCCGATGCCCTTGACCACTAAGTTAGTATTTCTAAAGTTATCCCACAGTCCGAGGCGTTTGAAACAATCAGAAGTAATAAAATTACTCTGTGACGCACTGTCGAGTAGACATCGTACCATGTGAGGCGCTCCATTAATATCATAAACGATAACTTGCGCTGTCGCTAACAGAAGAATCTTGGACGCCGTACACCGTGACTCAGCAGTGCGCTGATCACTACAAGCGCGCGAGGGCCGTTCGCGCGTGCACGCCGCCCGCGCAATGGACGTCGTACACAACGATAATTCGCCCTGAGACGCGGAAGGTGGAGCCATCGTGGCCTGCACCTGCGACGTAAGCGTGTCAAGGTCATCGGATTGGCTCGACAATGGATACTGATACGAATGACTTTTATCAAAGTGTAATAATGAGTGATGTCGATGATTACACGAACGACACTTCGTCTTACTAGAACAATTACTCGTTTTATGTTTTATACTTAAGCAATTAATGCAAGCTTTGTTATCCTTCACACATTTGAAACGAGCAGTCGGATTTAAATTATTAAAGGCGGGACATTTATAGAAATGGTCGTGTACTATATTACTGCACAGACACTTCTGTGAATTATTATTATTAGATTCCGAGCATGCTACGTAAGATTGCGGATTAGGGACCGAGTTATTATTGCTATTTCGCGCTTTATTCGACCTTTGTTGGCTATTATTATTATTATTAGATGAGCTAGATGAACTAGACTGCGTATTATGAAATATTCGACACTGACCTTTGATGAAAGAAATAAAACTATCTAGTGTAGGTATTTTATGATTGCCTTCCGTCATCTCGAATGCGCGAATTGTTTCAGTGTCAAACTTTTTTAAAGCGAGTTGAAGCAACATAAAGTCGGAAAGATCTTCTAATTTTAAGTTTTTAAGGGAATTAACTGCGGTAACAAAATTGTCTTTAAACAGCTGGAAATTCGAAACAGACGCGGCACCGTACAATTTAAGATTTAAAGCTTGATCAAAGTAAGTAGACGCTAGAACACGAGTATGTTGATACCTATCAAGTAGTGACTGAAATATGACCTGATAATTCTCAGCACTGGGTGTGACACCTGCAAATACGGACTGGGCCTTCGGTGACAGTTTACCTATTAGATTGTACAACCCGTCAGCATCTGTCAGAGAACCATTATCGTGCACTGTACTTAAAACTCGCATAGAATAACGGCCAATTTCGTATATCGCCATCGAATGACATGAGCTCAATTGGCGGTAATATCGGCGTTCGAACCGCAGAAACGGGCTGTGCTGAATATTTACCCTCCAATTGTGATTGTATGCGCTTGATGATACAATAAAGGTCATCGAATGAGGTGTACGCCTGATAATTCGGCTGTTCATCAGGATTAATAGAAATCAATCTTCCGTTACAATCGTCTAACAACTTATGAAAATCTGTTCGAATACTATCTACTGTCATACAATAACTAAGAAATGATTCCCTATCAATATCGGAAGCGGCGGCAGTTTCTGAGTGCTCGTAAATGTTTTGAATACGCTCAAATAAAATATTACGTTTAGCTTCTAAGATTGTCAGCTCTTTTTCTTCCGACATGCGTGGCTTCTTTTGTTGTGCCATGTTTACGTAAATATAAGCTACGAGGGGAGTTCAATGTATTCTCGGTATAGGTATGAAGGAAAAGGCGGAAAATTCTGGATAAATATTATTTTTCAATATACTCCCCTAACATCTCAATACATTTATTTGTTCGTGAAAGTCACTTTTCAATTCCCTCTGAAAAATATTTTTCTTCATGGTCCGAAAAATGTTCGTTTATTGCTCCCTTCAACTCTTCATCGTCCGAAAAATGCTTTCCACGAAGGTCTTTTTAAGATTAGGGAATAGATAATAATCACTAGGGTCCAGGTCCGGACTGTAGGGTGGATGATTGATTTTTTCAAATCCGTACTCCCGCACAGCAGCCTGGGCAAGGCGCGCCTTGTGAACCGGCGCGTTGTCGTGAAGCAGCAACACACCTGCGGTTAATTTTCCACGTCTTTTTTCTTTAATTGCCTCCTTTAAATTACGCAGGGTGGTTGCGTATGATGCAGCAGTAATACTTTGACCTTTTTTGTGTACTCGATTAGCAAGATTCCCTTAGAATCCCAAAACACCGTGGCCATGAGCTTTCCTGCGGACGGAGTGACTTTGAACTTCTTCGGCGGGTCTGATCCTTTTATGTGCCACTGCATAGACTCTTGCTTGCTCTCAGGGTCATAGTGATGAACCCACGTTTCATCACCAGTAACAATCCGATCGAAAATACTTTGCGGATTTTCACCACAGAGGTCCAAAAACTCCTTACAACAGTCAACTCGCACTTGTTTCTGTAGCGCGGTGAGCATTCGCGGCACCCATTTTGCACTGACCTTTGACAAATTCAGGCGCTCATGAAGGATTGTGTGGTGGTACCCACGGATAGCTTAGTCATTTCTGCTAATGTTTTCACTCTTACACGGGCATCTTCAAGTACAAGTTTTTCGACTAATTTGACGTTTTCTTCAGTAACGGCACAAATTGGCCCACCAGCGCGGGGGTCGTCTTCAATGCTCTCTCTACCCCGTTTGAATTCACTTGACCACTTCTGAATTGTAACTAATGAAGGCGCAGAATCTTGGTTAACAGCCACCATTTCTTCGTGGATAATTTTTTGAGTTTTTCCTTGTTTTGTGAGGAATTTTATCACTGCACGATGCTCGATTTTTTTCATCATTGTCGAATCAGTCATCATAGTTGTCTTTTCGCAATGATATCTTGAATACTAATGGTGACAATTAAATGAAATTTTGTATTTGTACCCTCAAAGAGTGTCATTAACTAATGAGATAATTAAATTACCCTTATCATTAGTATATCACCTCGATACCGAGAATACATTGAACTCCCCTCGTAATGAGACCGAATCAAAATAAGAATACCTAAAGTACCAATTATTTTACCTAAGAAGGCAACACTTTAAGGCGGTGGAATTAAAAGGTGCTTGAAATATGTAATTTACAAGACAACTATGATAGTTCCAGTAATAATAATTGGGTTAGTAAGTAGCTACATAAAAGTATTGTGACGGCCGGTGTCATGCCAAGCTGTCATCACTACCGTTGCCAAGGTCTTCTGACGTCTACACGTCAAACTATCCGGTCATCAAACACAATAATTTATTAGCAAAGAGGTTTGAAGACTATTTTATTATTTGGAAATGAGTTTTTAGTTCGATGACGTATACACTCTGTCAAGTGTTCGCCAAATTCACCAGTCATTGACAACAAGGCGATGGCCGTGCGGATAACACATTCCGGTCACGTTCTGAAGGCGTGGGTTCAAATCCCAGTCATAACTGTTATGTGGATTATGGTTTTTATGAAATTTGGAAAATGTTTATGAATATTTGGCAAATATTTAAAAGATTATTTAAATATTTCGAGTAAAAATTAGAAAATTCTAGAAACTTCAGGATGGAATGGAACCCCCCCGTGGGATCTCCACCTTGTCGTGGTGGGGGGGCTCAGTAACCGTGGATTGGTCACCCGCGGTGAAGCTAAGAGGGATCCAGGAGGGGACGCTCCGCGTGGGCTTGGAGGGGCCTGCGCAGGATGCGTCCAACGGTGCGGATGCGGGGGACAGTTCTGTCTGTCCCTCGCAGTCGGGTGCGGTCGCGGGAGGAGAGGCGTGTCGGTGTTGCGTTGCCGCGCGCCCTATCTCCCGCGACCAAATGGGGGCGCACCATTCGATGCGTCGCGGTGGGGCCGCAGAGGAAGAGGAGATGCGGTGTTGCGTTGCCGTCCTCCCTATCCTCTGCGGCCGCTGGGCGTTTTGGCGGCGGAGTCCAACACCTTAATCCGTCGCCAAGGGGGTTTTGTTCGGGGCCCGCCTGACCGTCTGGCGGGCCAATACCCGTCGGAGGGTGGCGACGAGTGCTTTGGTGATGCCCCACCCTCCGACACACGGGTACATGGCGGAAGTCGAGGTGGTTTTTAGTGGAAACACCACATACTCCGGCTCTTATTTCCCCCAAGAGTCGGAGATCCGAAGGGATTTTCCACCTCGTAAAACAAAAAAAAAAAAAAAAAAAGGATGGAATGGAAAGGTTAAAAAGAGACAGGAGATGGAAATACAAATTTAAATATTTCGAATAAAGATTAGAAAATTCTAGAAACTTCAAGAAAGAATGGAAAGGTTAAAAAGAGACAGGAGATGGAAAAACAATTGAATAACGAAAAGACAATCGAAATTAGTAGATCTAGAACATTCTTAGGGGTATATAAGGCGGTGTAGACGCGCTAAGCGCCAGTTTAAGTTGAAAAGTGGTAAAGTGAAGAAGAAGAAGGAAGAAGTAAAAGGAAGAAAGAAGAAGTAGTAAAAAAGTGAAGTGAAAGTAAAGTGCAGTGAAGTGCAGTGTAAAAGACGCTAGTGTTGGTGCTGTCTGCGTCGAAATTAAACGGCGTGTCGTGTGTGAAGTCGAATAAAGTGTCATCAGTGCTACTCGCTGTTTCCTTCCAATCCCGTTACCCCGTCCGTAACAGTATATTACCTACGGATGCGTGCGGAAATAACCACGTAATAGGTATGTAAATGGACTAGGAGTATAGCTAGGTGCAATAACTGCCTAGGTTCTACTACGCATAGGTATCTTCTAGAAGATACCTATGCGAGATATAAACGAGAGGTTACGTATAAACGCAAATGAATCCGGCTTCGTACGGACCAAAAAATGGTTCGGCGTTACACCGAAACCGTATGTTCTAGGCGATTTGGAAAAAAATATTAAAATTGTGGACTGTATGAGGGCGAGTTCTGATTGCCTAGGATAGGAAAAGGGAGTGGGAGTTGGGAGTTATAGATACTGGGATTTTGCAGCACACCTACCTTCGTTCTCTCGGTTTGACAAGATGGCTGTCGTCGGCTTCTTGCAGAATCGGGCTGTAAGCTGATCACTCCGTCTGGATCCAACCCAGAACTACACAAATCACTCCACTTCACCCGCGGGCGGTTTTGTTGCGTTTATAGTATAGAAGCGGTAAAATATAGCGGTATTAGGTGCACGTGTTCGGCGCGACACGGATGATTCTTGACTGTCTCGCGCGTCGTTGGACTCGGCGACGAATCAGAGATAGGTGTGCCTTTTGGGAGAAAGGGAGGGAATAAAAAGGATCGCTCGTATTGGACAAGCAAGCGAGGAACGATTGACGTTGATGTAATTAATTATCAATAGAAAGGTAGATGGCGCTACCATCTAGCCTTAACTAGATATAGCCCGAGGGCTGTTTTGGGTATTTTACAACTTTGTCTTAATTGAGATATTTCATTTAAAATAGATGAAAACTGGACTTGGGATAGACCTGTCCAGTATTTAAACATGTCACAGTCAATATTTTCTATTTTTGCAAAATTAATATGTAAGGTATCATTATTATGATTGACTGCCATCATATCTTCTATTTCGTTAACAGTGAATACATTACTTAATAAGTCAGTATTTAATATATGGTCCCAATCATTTTGTGAACCATGCAAATCCGAGCATGTTCACATATATATATATATTATAATTGGATAAAATATTTTTCTTCAAATATCCTGGCACTGCAAGACGTTCTGTGTTTGTTCATCTAGGTACAAAACAACTGGCACTGGATGTACCAATTTCATAATACGATCTAAGTTGTATATGCTGAATAGATGTATGACTATCCAAAGGTTGCTGGGGTCTCTCTTCAATGACTTGCAATTGTTCAGATTCTTGAACAGCATCTGGTGATGAAACTTAACATTCATGACACACCAATGAGTGATTATTAATCTGCAAAAAGTGAAATTGTATTTAGTATACTGTCCAAATGTGACTGCCTCTGAGGTCTAGTAGTTAGCAAATGCATCTGGGTTGTCAACAAACACTTCCTGGTCTTTTGGAATTCTCAGTAGCAGTATTAAATCTGAAAAAATGCCCAGTAATGGCTATAGACTAGCCTCGAGCTATATGGGATCTAAATTCATATGGCAAGTATTGTTTCACACACCTCTCTAGGATGTATTCTTCTTGAAATTATATCTCTGATTTGATCTGTGCTGATTGATAAAAGATAAGTCCTCCTGCCTACTGTTGAAGTAGAACATACAGTACATATGTTTCTGTGCACGTTAGGATTATTTGCTCTCTGCACATTTCTTCGAGCTGATACCCAACAACATGCAAAGCAAACTTGATCTCCTGGTAGAATCTACAACAATTTAAACAAATTATTTACATAATTAAAATGGCATTAGACATTATGTGTGTATTAAAATGTCAATTATTGCTCGAAATACACCTCTGCCTACCCCTTCAGGCATAAAAGGCGTGAAGTTATGTTAAAATGGCACAACATTAAAAGCAAAAATATAAGTGTATAATCATAATACCTGTCTTGGAGCTATACGGGCACTGATTTCATTCCGTATACGACCATCAGATATTGTATGTGTTCTTCTATTCGCCACAGAGCGCCTGCACCAAACACATGTATTTTCTGTTCGGTTTGCATCATTTGAGGATGTATTGATAAGTCCACAGACATATGCCCAGCATCTGTGATAAATACGGCCACCCTCTGGAACCTGTTATGATTTATTCAAGTTATGAGTATTTACTTTTTGAGGCACAGTCTGACCTAATTCAGAAGGTAAATATTTATTTTGCAAAACATTTAGAAGCAAGTTTATTGGAGACACCTTTGTTTTAAGCATTTTATTATTGTGTTTGTAAAATATTACCTGTCTTGGAGCAATCCGGTTGGCGATAATATCTCTCTGGGGACCATTTGTTAATACATGGGCCCTCTTTCTCCTCAGTGATAAAAGGCACCAGATGCATACATTTCTATCATTTGAAACTTCAGGTTGTAATGTATCCTGGATCCCTTCAGGAATACTATGTGTGTTCGTAAGAACGTTGGTAATTGTAATGAAACATCCTTCACATAAAAGTGCATCAACTGTAATCTATAAGAGATTTTGGTTATGTCTTATCATTGAGAATATAATATTATTATAGTATTGACAGAAGTACAGAAATACTTCGCATACATATTCTTGCCTCATGAGTAATTTCTTGTTCAATAATCAGTGAAAGCTCAGGGCCTAAGTCTTCAACAAAGTAATGATCCTCGTTGCTGGTTATCTCTCGGTTGCACTTAATACAACCCATTGTATAAAAACTCTGTAATACACAGTATGTGTAGGAAACTTTACCGTATAGTAAGTGCTACATTAATTAAAGAAGTTATGTTTTTACTTACGTTAGGAGTTGTAAAGATCGAAGTAACAAATCCAAATCGTTGAGTATGTGCAAGTACCGGCAAGCCAAGCCTAAGTTATCAAGTATGAGCAGATATCACAAAAACCGTTAAACAAAGCCAAAGTCGTTAGGAATCAAAACGGGTAAAACAAAATAACAACAGCGGGACAGAGCGGAAGACACGAAAATCTAAACTCACGCGCAACGAACGAACGAAAACGGACGTCACACAATGCTATCAAGAATATTTCGTTCCGAAATGCACGGATGTCACCTGACCAGGAAGATTGTTGGTCTAAAAATTAATATGCTTTTACTTATTATATGATGCAATTTTATCAATTATTCGTAGTTATTGGTATCGCACTCATAATATTCTGCCCTGAATACACTATTTTTTACGTTTGTTTTAATTATCTTACATTATTTCATCTTATACCATTTCTGAACGCATTACTTACATCTAATCTGTTGTACCGCCATATTGAATATGGCAATAATAGCATAAGTATTTTATTTTTCTAAGGTCTATTATTATATAAATTCTTGATATAATATTTTACCGCAATTTCTGGTATTTTTGACCTTTTTTGAGGTATGGTACATTTTGTAGCCAGATATGGAACATCTCCTTTCTACTTTCAACCAAAAAAATATTCGCAATATTTTTACAGGTTCCAAGCGTTCGAGAATGGAATTGGATGACGATGAAAATACCCAAGATCTGTTTGAAAAACATTTGCATGCAGAGGTAGCCTCAAGGGTATCGAAAAATTTATCGAAAACCAGTAGCATTGGTGCACCGAACGCAATTGCAGACCGAAAAAAACCGGCGAAGTGCGTGTCGGGCCACGAGCAATGTAGGGTTCCGTACTTGGCAATAATGACTTGCTGCAAAGGGTACAACAAATCCGACTGTTTGTTTTGCTGAAAAAATAATTTTAATAACACTATTATAAGAACCTAAGTTTTGTTTAGAAAAATACTAGGTATGTATCCAGTTATGTATTGTAAACATAAAATGTGGTTTCCAAGATATACTACTACTATACATACGTAGTACCGTAGTACATTACATACCGTCCCTGGCCAAATTATTAGACGCACTACAAGATTTTATGAAAATTTTAATAATCTGATGATACTATACAGGTTTATTATTATTACCAGATAAAATGATTATTTTTCTGGTGTCCAATTAATAATCTTGTTTTTATCACAAATAAAATATAATTATTATAGAACTAATATGTATTTATTGACTCTGAAAGAAAATAGAAATAAGTCTAATTAAATATTAATATTTTGTTGAGCCACCTTTAGCCGCTATGAGAGCTGCAATTCTTCGCGGCATGCTATCAATGCAAGACTGTACTGTCTCCTGCATTTGAGGATGATGATTCCACACGTAACTTATTCGTTCTAACAGCTGCGTTTTGTTTGTGATCACATCTTTACCCACTTCTCTTTTCATCATCGCCCAAACGTTTTCAATCGGGTTCATATCGGGGCTATTGAAATGAAATGAAATGAAATGAAATACTTCTTTATTTCGTGTAAACTTTGAAAGTACTTACGAAACGTCATTAAAAAGAAATATTTAATACAATTATTTTGTGTGTCGAATTAGAACAGCTCAGTCCCAAGCGTTTTGGTCGTCTTTATAGTCAGATATTTTATAATAGGCTTTTGAACATAATTTCGCTTTTACAATAATTTTGAACTTATTTATAGATAGGTCTCTTATATTATAAGGGAGCTTGTTATAAAAGCGTATACATTGCCCCATAAAACAGCTACTTATTTTGTGGAGACGAGTGCTATGAACTACGAGATTATTTCTGTGTCTTGTATTTACAGAATGTATATCACATTTTTTACAAAATTTGTCAATATTTTTATGTACATATAGCAGATTTTCATAAATATATTGTGATACAACAGTTAGAATGTTTATTTCTTTGAACTTTTCTCTTAAAGAAACTCTTGGACTGAGGTTATAAATTCCCCTTACAGCTCTTTTTTGCAGAACAAATATTGTATTTAGGTCTGCAGCATTCCCCCAGTGAAGAATCCCATACGAAATTAAGCTATGAAAGTAACTGAAATAAACCATTCTAGCTGTTTCTAAATCTGTGAGGCGTCTAATTGTCTTAACTGCATAAGCTGCAGAACTGAGTTTGCCCGAAAGCCTTTCTATATGTGGACCCCATTGTAGTTTGGTGTCCAGCATAATACCTAAAAACATGGTTGTCTCGACGGGCTCAATCCTAGATTCATTAAGTTGTACATTGGTTGGCATATGTTTAACATTGGGCATTGAAAATTTTAAAAGTTTAGTTTTCTTATTATTAAGTAATAGATTATTAACATTAAACCAATTGACAACTTTAGAGAGTGCATTGTTTACTTCGTCAAAGTTACTCTGTCGTCGTTTAATATTAAAAATCAAAGAGGTATCATCAGCGAACAATACAATCTCATGATTATTCTTAACGTAATAAGGTAAATCGTTAATATATATCAAGAATAGAAATGGTCCGAGAATTGAACCCTGCGGGACACCCATTTTCAAAGCAGAACCTGGAGATGTCTTACCATTAACCTCGACCTTCTGGATTCTGTTACCCAAATAAGAAGTCAGGAGATCGAGAGCTTTATTTTTAATGCCGTAATGATATAGTTTCCTGATAAGAGTATCATGATGAACACAATCAAAGGCTTTAGACAAGTCGCAAAATATACCTAACGCATCTTGCGACTTCTCCCAAGCTGCAAAAATACTTTTCAGTAACTCAACTGCTGCGTCAGTAGTTGAACAACCCCTCGTAAATCCGAACTGTTTCTTGTGAAGAAGATTATGTCTATTGAAATGACTAAGTAGCTGACTAAGAATTAGTTTCTCAAAAAATCCCGGCCAATCCAACAGAGGGATATTTTGTTCTGCCAAAAAAGCTTTGACAGACCGAGCTGTATGGCAGGGAGCTCCATCTTGCATAAAAATGAATGGTTCCCCATTTGGAAACCATTCTTGGAGTTGCGGTTTCAACTTATTTTGCAAGACATCTTTGTACTAGTCTTGCCGCATCATACCTTTTTACCTCGTACAGACCTCCAGTACCTTTACCGCTGATGACTGACCAAATCATCACTTTTGCAGGGTGCTTCACAGTCTGAACAACACAGTCAGAATTAAACTTTTCATCACGACGACGACGCACAAACAGAGCTTTATTCTGAAAAATTTCAAATGTGCTTTCATCACTAAAGCAGACCTGTCAAAAATAGAAAAAATATATATAAACATTTGTGTCGGTCTTTCTGTTATCATAGAAAATTGTTCTCTGCATTATTTGTAAAGAAATTATTACAACTTACCGATCTCCAGAAGTCCACATCTTTATCACGCCACTGTTTGGCCCAATTCAGCCGCTTTGCTTTCATTGTAGGTGTTAACTCGGGCTTCCTGGCGGGACGGCAGGCCTAAAAGCCTAAATCTTTTAATTTTCTTCGAACGGTGCGTTCAGAAGCATTCACATTAACAGCATGAAGTTGCGATTTTATCAGTTTTGTGGTAGCAAATCTGTTTTCAAGGCAAATTTTCTTTAAAGATCTTTCTGATCTTGCAGTAAAAATAGGCTTTCTGCCGCATTTTTCTTTCTGTTTGGGCACAATTCGACCCCTAATTCAATTTTCTTTTTAATGCGTCGTACACTAGCTTCAGAAACATTCAATCTTCGTGATATTTCGCGGTTTGAAAATATTTTAGCGTTCACAAGGGCCTTTACTTCAGCTTTTTTACATTGTGACAGATCGCCTTTTTGACCCATGATAAAGTGTACAAACAGAATATTTAACTGCTGCACACGGAATAAACAAATAACTGCGTAATATAAAATTGTTAAATAAACAAACGCAGCACATAAAGACACAGAAACACTTCTGCAACTGAAGCACATGCAACCGTGACTGCAACAGGTTTCGACCTGTTGACGTTCATTTGACAATTGATTAATACTGTATTACCACATGTGAAAAATAAATACATATACCAACTATAAAATAAATGTTATGAATAAAAATCCATTACATTTATGTTCAAATGTGAACGTACAGCCTATAAACTCGTTTAAAGCTATTAATTATTGAAAAACTGTAGTGCGTCTAATAATTTGGCCAGGGACTGTAGATACCAAAGTACGTATATCTTTAAGATTAAGCCAGCGCGCCCAATGTAAACTCACAGAAATAGGTATTTATAAGTTAACCGACGATTACTCGTAAACTAGTGATGTCTTCTTAGCTGTGATAGTTTTCCTTTTAAATTCGTTATACGTACTACATTTGTGATTTTTTTCACCTCTTCCAAATTAATAGTTTAGCCGGTAGAGGGGCGGGACACTTGAGTCTAACAATTTTTTTCACTTCAAAGCTTGATATTTGACAAACCAATCACTTGATCGAAAAATGATTTGAGCAAGCTAATAATATTTTATTAAAACCTATCCAATGATACCCCACATGATGGGGTACCTACTCAACCAAAAAAAAATTCTGCCCCACTATATATGTAGGGGAGATACCCTTAAAAAAAATATTTTCCTACATTTTATTCTACAGTTTTGTTGCAATATCATATGTCTATATTCATGTCAAATATCAGCTTTCTAGCACCAGGCGTCTTTGAGCTAGGCTGCGGACGGACAGACGGTCGGACATGACGAAACTATAAGTGTTCCTTGTGGACTACGGAACCCTAAAAACGAGCATTTCACACATCTAATTCTTGAAGAGCTAAAGTATATAGCTCCGTGTATTCGTAGCCGGGCTTATATAAAAAGGACCATGCCCAAATTAGTACGGAGGTGAAAGTCAGTAATGCAATGGAATGCCCAAATTGCAGCTCTATGTCATACGATAGCTTATTAACAGTATTTTTATGACATCTAGTATTAATGTCATATAAAGCAATGGTTGAAAAGTTATTGGACGTTAAACAAGACAACTGCCTACTGGTATTGTTTATACATTTTATCGTTTACAGACAGCATTGCTATTCGTTTTCCACTAGGAACTTCATAATCATCACAGCTAGGCCAGATCAGTGTTCTTTTATATACTTAAATGCCTGTAAACATTTCAGTTATTTGGTCTCTAATTATCTAGTCTGTCTCCATAATATCTCCACCTATATAAAAGTGAAAACAATTTGGTTAGATACAAAACTGAAGTAGGTACTCGAGTAAATAATAATATGGAAAGAGACCAGTACTCATAACAAACCGGTATTTCTGATGAGATTATAAAAGCACATTGCAATAAAATCGAACAGGTTATATGTTGTACTAAGTTCTCATGTGTTTTTATATATAATTGTCTAGAGTTCGGGCTAAGAATGGGTAAGTTTTATACAGAGATCAGTGGAAGCGATTAATTCATCCGCCCAAGGCAAAGGTTCTAAACACTTTTACTGTGGTAGCACAGCGATGAATATAAATTCTAATATTAATTAAATGTCTTACCAACTCTTACTGATGCTGTTCTTGAATGGACCTATAAGATTAACTCATAATTTTGGCCAAAATAACAAGAGAATCGAATAGATACCAGTTTCCAGTTCAGCGTAGTCCTACTCCAGGCACCAAACAGCAATTCACACACGTGTTTTACAAAGTTCAATATTTCACAAATGTTCATTAATTTATCACAAACTTTGCCGGAAGTCAAAGGCGGCAATTGTAAGTATTTACAAGTTAATTCAATTCGCGTTAATTCAAAAGGCGATCAATTTATTTCAATTAGGTACAAGGCACGCGAGAGAGCAAACGGCGTCTTAATTTTTCAAGGCGGGAACGGAAGTTGACAGTTCAGTGTGACCATTGTCAGAAATTTTCAATAGACTAAACAAAATGTTACTCAATCGATATAATCGATTTGACTTATAATAAAAACTAATTCTATTTCAAACATCCACCCGCCCCGGACCGGCCTACCGGTCCGCTAATCGGTTGGTAGACGTGACAATGTTGCAACCGCTCTCCTCAGAATCGAACCGTCCACCAAGACCTCAGCAAATCGGGTAACTCCATCAGCCCCAGTTACCAAACGAAGGATGCGCCCCCTGCGCCATCTGAGTGGCGGAAGGTTAGCCTCCTTGATCAAAACGAGGTCACTAATCTTGGGTGGATCGGTCTTGTCGGTCCACTTAACGCGTTGCTGGAGTATGTGCAAATATTCCAAATTCCAGCGTTTCCAAAAGCTCTGAGTAATCTAGCGTACCAATTCAAAACGCGAGAGACGACCAGGTCTCGTATCAATATAGGGGTACTCAGGCAAGGCGACAAGTGGGCGACCAATCAAAAAATGGCCCGGCGTAAGGGCCTCCAAATCATTCGGATCTGAGGAGATCGGGCACAATGGCCGAGAGTTCAAAACGGCCTCAATCTTACAAAACACAGTTGCGAGTTCCTCAAATGTAAGGACAGACTCACCGATTGTCCTGCGCAAGTGTGTTTTGGCCGATTTTACAGCGGCCTCAAAAATACCACCCCAGTGTGGACAATTTGGTGGAGAAAACAACCAATTTATCCCACGTCGGGCAAGTCTATCACCTATATCAGCTTTGTTGGTTTCAAGGAAATTAACAACGTCATTCAAATAATTATAAGTGCCCTTAAAGTTAGTGCCGCAGTCAGAACGGATCAAGGAAGGCAGCCCTCTGCGGGATACAAATCTGTCAAATGTGGCTACAAACGCCTCGGTCGTAAGCGAGGAGACCAGTTCTAAGTGTACGGCCTTTGTGGAGAGACAAACAAAAACACACAAGTAGGCCTTAACAGTCTTGCTGTTTCGAAGTGTCGACGTTTTCACCAAAAAGGGACCAGCGAAGTCCGTGCGAACACCGTCAAACGTCCTGCTCTCAGTTACGCGATCTGCCGGTAAGTCTCCCATCAAGGGCTGCATGGTAGAAGCCTTGAGCTTATAGCAAGGGATGCAGCGAAAGACTACACTCCGAATAATTCTTCGAGCAGACAAGATCCAAAACTCGCGTTGCAAAATAGCCAACAGCGCATTACAACCAGCATGCGAATTTTTAAGGTGACGGTCAGTTACCAACAAACGTACCACATGGTCGTCCTTGGGTAACAACAGGGGGTGACGTGCTCCGTAAGGGAGGTTGGCGTTCTTGAGACGCCCTCCAACGCGCAAGAGACCCGTATCGTCCAAAAAGGGGTTCTTTATCTAATTTAGATACAGCGCCCAATAATTTCAATTTCCCTGACTTGAGGATAGCAATCTCCTTCTCAAAGTGCGCCAATTGCACAGAACGAACCCAAAAGGTGAGGGATTCCTGTCGTTCCTGTGGTGAGATAAACGGTGTCAGTCGTTTCTGTTGTGGGTGCCTAAAGTTAAAAACAAAACGCTTTATCCAAGCAGTAACACCTAACAACTTTTCAAGGGAGCTGTAACGATTCAACAAAAAATCGGGGTCGAAGGCGCATTCTACCTTCTCAAGAGCGAGTGTTCGTAGACCCGGCAAATTAGAAGTATTCAAAACTGGCGTTCGAGGCCAATCAGTTTCTGGTCGACTCAACCATTCCGGACCCCACAACAGCGAATGACCTATCAAACTAGACGTCAAGCATCCGCGCGAGGCACAATCAGCGGGGTTGAGCTCACCTGGCACGTGTCTCCAAACAAGTTTGACTTCGGATTTCTGGATTTGGGAAACGCTATTAGCGACAAATACCTCCAAGGTGTGGACAGAAGCCTTCAACCAACAAAGAACTATTTGGCTGTCTGTCCAGGCGTAAGTCCCATTAATACAAATGCTTTTACCCAAAGTATTAGACACGTGGTTCAATAAGCGTACAAGTAGTGCCGCACCCGAGAGCTCCAATTTCGGAATGGTCAGAGATGTCCGAAGGGGTGCCACCTTGCTCTTTGCCATGATCAGGGAAACTCTCACCTGACCTGAGGCACTGACTGTGCGCAAGTACACCACGGCCACGTGACCACGTTTCGAGGCATCACAAAACCCGTGAAGGGTGGCCTTGTACTTCCCGGGAGGAAGAATGGGACGAGGCAAGGAGATCTCATTGAAGGCAGGAAGTGAGGATACAAAAAAGGTCCATTCCTCAACAAGAGTACCGTGTAGAGGTTCGTCCCAGGTCAATCCTGCTGTCCAAAGCTTCTGCAAGAAGCATTTTGCCCAAAATATGATAGGACAAATCCAACCGTTCGGATCAAAGGTTCTGGCGACAGTAGACAACACGAGACGTTTAGTCCAAGAACAAGGCAATTTCAAGTCTACGTCATACGTAAAGATGTCTTGGACTGGTCTGTACTGAACGCCGAGAACAGCCATCATGGCGGGGTTGTCAACAATCTCAAACAAATGTGGATCCTGCTGATGATCCTCTGGCAAGCCTTCCAAAAGCGCTGGTGAGTTGGAAATCCATTTACGCAACTCATAACCAGCGGAGGCCTAAATACCTATCAATTCGTCCCGCAGGAGGATCGCCTCGTCCGCTGTGGAGGCGCCCGAGCAAATGTCATCGACGTAAATATCGTCTTTAAACATGGCGGAGGCTCGTGGGAAACGTAAGCCTTCTCGGTCTGCGAGCTCCCAAAGAAAACGTATTGCCAAATAGGGGCTTGACCTTAACCCGTACGTATTAGTATTGAGCTCGTAGACGACCATGGGATCGCGAGGATTGTCACTCCAAAGGACCAGCTGGAAGCGACGGTCATCAGGGTGGATAATCGTCTGCCTGAACATCATTTTTATGTCGGCCACAAAGACAACCTGATGTCGTCGGAAGCTGGTGATGACGTCACAAAGGTCCTTGACCAACTTGGGACCAGAATGCAAGCACTGGTTCAAGGATACGCCCGTAGAAGTCTGCGCAGAACCATCAAATACTGTGCGCAGCTTCCCAGTCAATGGCTTCAATACCGCATGATGCGGGAGAAAGTAGTGCTCCACCGAACTCCAATTTAAATTTGACACGGACATGTGTCCTAATTGTTCATATTCTCTCATGAACTCAATGTACTTCTGTCTGAGCTCCGGATCTCGACCCATGCGAGGCTCCATAGACAACAATCTCTTTTCGGCTTAAGGTCGTGACTCACCAAGCGGAGGCCGAACAGACAGAAAAGGTAGCCTCGTAATGATCCGACCAGAACGGAGTCGATCCGTGTTGTTCTGGAAGAACAGCTCGCACTCTTCATGTTCTGGATTCAAACGGGCAGCTTGAGGGGGCTCCTCTACCTCCCAAACCCTCTGAACCGCATCAGAGAGAGCGGAGCCTACAGCCAATAAATTATCAAGTTCAGGTGGAGGGGGGTCCCTAGGTACAGGTCCCAACAAAGCAAATCCAAATACTGTCGGGATGGCAGTCAAACCATTTGGCACCAAGACCCGTTTCCCACCAATCAAAATTCCACCGAGGACATCAGAGCCAATCAACAAGTTGATTTGTCCCGGTGTGTCAAATTTGGGGTCCGCCAGTTCCAATCCCGATGTCAAATTCACCACAGCAGCAGGTAGCTGCTTCTGTGGATGCATACCCAAAATATTCTTCAGCACAATAGCCGAGGTTTTAATCCTCGGGTGTGAAGATTCAACAGGGCCAAACAAACCTTAACTTGCCCTTCAACATTAGAGGCTACGTCACCTATGCTCCGTATACAATTTGGAAAAGAGCCCATATTTAATTTAACCTGCCCTACCAAATAAGTGGAAACAATGCAACCTTGTGAACCTGTGTCCAATATAGCACGGACAACAACAGAGGTCCCCGTGGGTCCCCAGACCCTAACAGCAACCGTTGGTAGGATAACGGTCTCAATGGGGGAGGTTGGCGTTATAGGGCAGGGGTCAATGACCTATTGTTGCCTGGGCGGCGACCGTTGGCCAGGACCAGGCAAGTCAAAACGAGGGTGCGGCTTGAAGTCCTCAAAGGCGCGATGACTTGATCCGCGCGCCATCTGTGGGGGGTCATAATGACGCACCCGCCCAAAACGAGGTGGGCGCGAGTCAAGGCGGGGACGCTCCGCCAAAGAAGGGGAATACCTGGGGCAGCAGTCATGGTGCTGGTGACGCTGAACAGCACATTCAGGTGCGCGAGAGAGAGGAGGCGTGCGCACGCTACGGTTCTCCAAGCGGGGCGAGTGGCGATCAATTGAGCGAGGTGACTCTCGGCTACGCGCCGGTGAGCCTTGGCTTCCACCTTCAAAACACCCGCCCGTGCGCGGCGTCGGCTGGTTGGACAAGCGGCCAACCTCTCTGGCATTCATACAGAGAATGTCCAAATGCTGTCCTCCACAGTGAGGACAGGGGCGAGAGTTTGAGCAGTCTCGCTGGTAGTGGGACCCCAAACAAGAGAAGCAAAGGCGGCGGGCATTCGCGATGCGCCTACGACAGGCGACATGTAGGTCAAGAATGCCCTACAACTGGCCGTTCTGTGCCCCGTGACCTTGCAGTAGGAGCACTCCGCTGGGCTCTGCGTGACCGCAAAGCTAGGAGGGCGCCGGTCAACATTGGCTCGGGTGTGAACGCGAGCCTGCTCCTTGGCCTTGGGCGCCTGCGTCTTAGCCGGCGTGTCACCACCGGAGTTGTCCAAGACCCGGCACTCATCCTCCAGGAACCTCTCCAGGTCAGCAAAGGGGGGCAGATGGGTCGCGCTATCCCCACCAAAGCGCTGTTCATAACGCGACCTCAGGTCGGCAGGCAGCTTTTTCAGTACAATGTGCACCAATAGATAGGACCATTGGTCCACGGGCAGGTGAAGGCACTTAAGTGCGTTGATGGCCACCAAAAGCGGGTTCAACAGTTGGGTGCGCAACCCAGAGACCCGGGTGAGCGTCGGCAAACCCAAAATCTGCTCGATGTGCGTATCGGCGAGGCCACGCTTATTATGGTTTGTTTGTTTTTCGTGTGAGAGTGTGGCCAACTCTGGTGTCGGAGTTTTCTGACCGCCCGAAGGCCTCCGACATGGCCTAACGATCCTTATCCTTAGACAAGAACTGGGACCGACTGCTTTACGTGCCCTCCGAAGCACGGTAGCGCTCAGATGTAAATGCCACACTTGGTCACCCATCCAAATGGCGACCTGAGCAAGCGTTGCTTAACTTTCAAAATCAAAATCAAAATCAAATCCATTTATTTGCAAATACAGGTACATATATAGGTGTTACAAAAAATATAGAAAGTCCACTGCATTTTACCACATTATTGGTGTGCAAATTATTATGTCTTAAAATTATTTTCATGTCATAATTATAATTAATACAATATTACAATTTAATTATATTGTTAGGATATACACATTTATAAATCTTAGTCCACATCACAAAATCATATATTGCATAATATTGCCGATCTGTTACGAACCTCAAGCCAAGTTTCGCTATAAGCTTATTATGGTACCTACGGGTGATTAGGTGCCGAGCCGTCTGGTACGCCTAGTCAGACATGAGCAGATGCTGGATGAGGCCCTTGGCCTCCCCATCCAGAACCGACATCAGATAGGCCAATTTTATTGCCGGCCGAAGGTCAGCCCTATCATTGACCAGGCTGTCAAACAAATTAACGAAGCCCAGGTAGCTTCCTAGGCAGCCATCAAAATGGGGGAGGTCCAAAGTAGGGAGCCTACTCACCAGCCCTGGTGCTGACCTAGGAAGCTCCTGCTTCAGGCCGGGTTGCCCTTCCCTATCGGCAACTAGTTGTCTCGCACTATTGGAGACAGCATCATACAGGTCTAAGACCTGGGCATAGTCTTCGCTGACCTTATTTCGCTGGTCAGCGGTGAAATCAATGACTGACACTTCGACACAGCAAGTGCTGAAAGTGCGGAATTGCTGTTCCACACTTGCCAGGCGATCATCGATCCGCTCGTATCTTTGTAGTAAGGCCTGCTGGCGATCAGGCCGGTTCACTAAGGCACTGGCCGAGGCAAACCAGCGCAAATCTGATGCAATAGCACCAGCAGCCGCACGCAAGTCCTTGACAACAATCAAAACTTATTTTTTCTTAATTCTTTGAAACCAACAAAGTATTAGCCTGTTTACTGGTACAAGCAAGTGACAGGTATCTACTGTCCAACAAAATTAATAGGTTCAATATATATTGACACAAAACAAAGTCAAAGTTATCAAAAGTTGAAACTTCAAATAAGTTAATTAAAGTTATATTGTTGACGAGTTTAGGTTGAGATTTGATTGTAAGGTTTCTTGATTAGTTAAAGAGGTGTTGCTTGTAACGATTTATTTTGCATACTGACTTACATTAGACACATATTACTTGAATGATGAATGACAGATACATTCTTAAAGTGAACTCTTTATGTAGGTACGATCATAAACTAATATAATTGATTTAACGGTTGAACATGCCGCCCACCAAAAGGACATCAAGGCCTTTTAACAATTTTGTGGTAGCTACATCTGAGTTTAAGATTAAACAACATCAATAATAAGCAAATAGATTTGGTTATCTAGATTTGATCATTTGAAATAGTAACATGACAAAGGAAAGTAATTGAAATTAAAAATGGTACAGTAAATAACATTGATTTTAAGCATTACTTTACACAATTAAAAGTTTTATTTATTGTCTATAGGTAAGAGACATAATTTATTAAAACTACGCTTCACAACATTGTCTCCACTTTTGACACTATACACTCTGGTGATACCGTCATGGCCTGGATGTTTATCAACAATTCTGCCAAGTGCCCATTTACCAGGAGGTAGATTTTCATTCTTTATGAGAACTATATTATCAAGCTCGAGCTCTCTACACTTCCTTTGCCATTTGGGTCTCTGTTGCAAGCTAGTTAAATATTCTCCTTGCCATTTCTGCCAAAAGTCTGCCAGTAACTTCTGCATGTGCTGCCAGCGGGAAAGGTGACTAACTGGTACTTCTTGAAGATTAGGTTGTGGTATAGTGATTGGAGCTTCACCAATCAGGAAATGTCCAGGTGTTAAAGGCGTCAAGTTATCCGTGTCCATAGGGTCAATTGAACAAAGCGGTCTAGAATTCAGGCACGCCTCTATTTGACAAAGCAGGGTGCTCATTTCTTCAAATGTTAAATAATGGGTTAAAATTCTTTTCATATGATGCTTCATCGACTTCACCCCTGCTTCCCATAGGCCACCGATATGTGGACTGTAGGCTGGTATGAAATGCCATTGTGTTCCATCTAAAGCCAAAGTCTCTGCTATTGGACCCTCTAGTTGAAATTGCGCTTGCTTCCACGCCTCTGCCAGCTCCTTATTGGCTCCTACGAAATTTCTGCCCTGGTCACTCCACATCTGAGAGCATCTTCCACGTCTGGCAACAAACCTCTTGAAAGCTCCAATAAAAGACTCAGCGGTAAGGTCACCGACCAGTTCCAAATGAATAGCTTTAGTGGCCATGCAGACGAATACAGCTACGTATGCTTTGTTGGTTCTGATTCCACGGCCCTTGGATGCTAAAACTTGATATGGTCCAGCGAAGTCTACACCACTGTTCAGAAAGGGTTTTGCTGGAGTCACCCTGACCTTGGGTAAATCGCCCATAAGTTGATTTCTGATGGCAGCACTGTGCTTAGAGCATATTAGGCACTTACTCACTCGATTTTTAATTAAATTCTTTGCCTTGATTATCCAAAACTTTGTTCTAATGTAGGCCATCATCATTTGAATGCCGCCATGCAGTGTTTTGTAGTGAGCATCTTTTACTATAAGAGTTGATAGATTGCTATAGGTATCCAATATTATTGGATGTTTCGTTTCTTCAGCTAACTCGGCGTGACGTAATCTACCGCCCACCCTAAGTATATTTTCCTTGTCTAGGTATGGTTTCAATGATTTCAATCTACTATTTCCTTTTACTTCTTGACTTTCCTTTAAATTTGTAATGTCTTCAAAAAATTTATCCTTTTGTGAAATTCTTATACAGGCCTTGATTGCTTCATCTAACTCTTCAGTGGATATAATTGTATCTTTGTATTCCATATTTCTTCCTCTCAGAAATCTTTTGCAATAAACTACGGTTTTCAAAAGTTCATCTAGTGTTTCAAATTCTTCAAATTTTGCTTCGAAACTCTCTTGACAATCTACTTTCATATTAGTATGTATCACTTCTCTCTTTTCTAAATTTGTAGTTAGGTTGTCTGGTCTATAGTACGTTATGTTTTTCTTTCTTAGCCAATCTGGGCCGCTCCACCATTTTTGATCTTCTTTGAAATTTAGAACAGGCTCTCCTCGTGAAGCGACATCTGCAGGGTTATCAGCTGTTTGTACATGAAACCATTTTGTTCCTGTGTTGTCTAGAATTTCTACAACACGATTCCTTACAAATACTTGCCATCTAGTTGGATCGCCAAGTAACCATGACAGAACAATAGTGGAGTCGGTCCATGCGTATACGTCATCATCGGGTATCCTCATTGCAGTTTTTATTTGTTTCAGCAGCCTGGATAGTAATAGAGCACCACATAGTTCTAGTCGTGGCAAAGAGACTGGTTTTACTGGCGCCACTCGAGATTTTGCTGCAATTATTTGTGTTTTTGTTTCAGCCTCATCTTGCACAACTCTGACGTAGGCAACAGCGGCGTAAGCCTTGTTGGAAGCATCACAGAATCCATGAACTTCTATCTTTGGTTTCTTATAGTTTTTGATTCCTAACCATCTGGGTATTTTAATGTCGTTGAGATGTTGAAGACTGTCTCGTAAAGCTATCCAGTCTTGTCTAATAGTAGGGTCTATTTCTTCATCCCATCCAATTCCTTGTAACCATAGCTTTTGTATCAACAGCTTTGTAGGCAACATAGCTGGCGTTAACCATCCTAGAGGATCAAACAGCCGTTGGACATCAGCGAGGATAGTGCGTTTTGTAATCATCCTACTCATAGGCGGTAATGTGAGTCTATATTCGAACGCATCTGTTCCCATATTCCAGCGAAGATCTAAAGCTGTGATGGTGCCGTAGATGTTGATATCTAAACTTGCATGAGACGTTCGTTTTTCAGGTTCAAATTGTTGTAAAAATTTATAGTCATTGGAACCCCATTTCTGTAGCGTGAATCCTCCCTTTTGCAGTATAGTTTCGATGGATTTTGCTGCATATATTGCTTCTTCTAGAGTGTCCTTTGATGACATCAAATCATCGACGTAAAAGTCTTCTTTAATGATTTTAGCAGCATCAGGGTTTATACTTCCTTCATCATCTGCAATTTGGTGTAAAGTTCGAATGGCTAAGTATGGAGCCGATGCAGTGCCAAAGGTAACACGTGTAATTCGATAATCTTTTACTGGTGTATTTGGGTCGCTTCTCCACAGTATTCTTTGCAGGTCTTTATCTTCTTCTGTTACTAAAACCATGCGATACATTCTTTGTACGTCGGCCACGAAGCAAATCTTCCTCATACGCCATCTCATGATGAGACTTCTCATGTCAGTTTGAAGTTGAGGTCCGATTAGCAGCTCGTCATTCAGGGATATATTGTTGTTACCCTTTTGCGATGCATTGAAGACAATTCTAACCTTCGTAGTTTCCTTCTCTTCTCTTACTACTGGATGGTGAGGCAAGTAGACGCTATCTTTATATATTTCTTCCTTTGGTATTTCTTCCATATGATTCAGGCTTATATATTCATTCATGACCTTCGCATATTCTGTTCTTAGTGTAAGATTCTTCTCTAGTCGTTTTTCCAACTGATGAAGTCGTTTCATAGCGATGTCTCTCGTTCCTCCTTGTGTTGATAGTAATTTGTTAGTTTTGGTTGGTAATTTAACTATATAATGTCCATCTTGATTTCTAGTGTGATTGGCTTTATAAATTTCTTCACATTTTTTTTCTTCTGATGTTAATATGCTTCTATCTTCATTATCTAACTCCCACATAGCCTTCAGCATTTTGTCTAACACTAAGGTATGATGCATTACAATAAATTCTTGATCATTGGCTTCCTTTTGTATATTCCCAAATAGAATCCACCCAAGGCTGGTATGTTGCGCGCAAGGAGAACCTTGGGGACCCTTGATAATATCTCCTTTCATAATTTGGGCACATACTTCGACACCTAGTAGCAAATCTATTCGTCCTCGTTTGTTAAAATCTGGATCAGCTAACTTCAGACCTTCCAAATGAGACCAGGTGTTGGTAGAAATGGTACGCGTTGGTAGATGTGTTGTGAGACGCGTAGACATGATATAAGCTTTCACTTTCAACTCAAAATTGTCTTCGTGTCTTGATTTCAAAATGATATATGTAGCTTGTTTGACAGCAGTTGTGGTCGAACCAATCCCAGTGATTGTACCGTGGGCAGGCACTCTCTTGACTCTCAAAAGCTGGGCAGCTCTCTCGCTAATGAATGTGGCTTGTGACCCTTGATCCACTAATGCACGCAGTATGGTCACTCTTCCCGACTCTCCCCTGACAGGTAGCAATGCTGTGGCCAATAATGCTGTAGTAGTGCTGGTGGTGCAGTGTGACAAAAGCTCAACATGTTCATTTGCTTCTTGCTGTTGAATTTGTTCATCTATTTGACAGTGTTTAGCTTCTATTTGATTTGTTTGATTGTTACTTCTTGGCATATGTTGGTGCACGAGTGAATGGTGACGTTTTTGACATATGCGGCAGGACATGTTTAAACGACACTTGCTGGCTGAATGTCCTGGTGCTAGACAATTGTAACACAGTTGGTTTGTCTTAACATATTCACACCTCTCTGTTGGTTCCATTTTAGAAAACTCCTTACAGTGCGATAGCGTATGATTGTCTTTACACATCACACAGCTTCTCGGTTTGTTCGCGGCTGGGGTTGTAGAAACGTGGACTGTATATTCTTTCTTTCTTGGCGGGGCGATAAGCTCTAAAGTGCGGAACTTCGCTTGTAAAAATTTCACACAATTTTCCCATGTAGGTAGGTCATCTAAGTTTTCTTTATATGCAAATTCTTCCCATTCTCTATGTGTGTCTGGGTCTAATTTCTGCACAGTTAGAAAAATAACCATTGGATCCCAGGAATCAGTAGAAATATTTAGATTTTTCAAACTGTTTAAGCATTCGCTAGTTGTATCTAATAAACATTTAATATGACTTGCACTTTGAGATGGAATCTTCTTTTGCGTGAAGAGTTTTCTTAACAGAGAATTCACGATAAGCCGCTTGTTGCCGAAGCGTTCTCGCAATAAATCCCACGCTTGATCATAGTTAGATTCAGTTACCTGGATATGCTTCAACAACGATTCAGCTTCGCCAGTAATACTGCTCTTCAAATAGTGAAGTTTTTGCACTTTAGATAATTTGTTGTTGCTGTGCACTAACGCCGAGAACAAATCGTTGAACGTGGTCCAATCTTCGTAACTTCCAGAAAATATCGGCAGCTGGATTCGAGGCAGTTTGACATCGCCTGCGAGATTTCCCTGAGTAACTTCTGCGACATCACTCGGTTTCGACCAACTCATATTCGTCAAAAGATCCTTTATATCACCTTTCAAAGATAAATATAAATCTTCAACTTTAAAATAGTCTTCATTTACGAAATATGCAATCTCTTTTTTCTTTTCTTTGGGTACCGCCTTAAGTAAATTGTAATGCGCCGAAGTAAATCTCTGCCAATAATCTTCGATCGATTGTAAACGAGTTTCTAAGTATCCTTTCGTTAGCCGTTGTTTTGGGCATTTCTTCAAGTTAGATTGCGCCTTTTGCAATAATAACGCCACATCTTCTAACTCCGAAAGTAATTGTTCCACTGTGGTAGACATAATTCCAAAGCACGATCCAATACAGCTCACGAAATGTCCAAATGACTTGAAAACGTAATGTTTGTGTTCACTTAGTTCATTAGTTTTAACGCACAATATTATAATTTTGTAGCAAACAAGTTTTTCTTAGAATTACTGGTCTATTGTTCTCGGGTCGATCGCCGGTTCACTCAGGTAGTCGTCTTGATCCGGCTCGAAGGACCATATGTTGACGAGTTTAGGTTGAGATTTGATTGTAAGGTTTCTTGATTAGTTAAAGAGGTGTTGCTTGTAACGATTTATTTTGCATACTGACTTACATTAGACACATATTACTTGAATGATGAATGACAGATACATTCTTAAAGTGAACTCTTTATGTAGGTACGATCATAAACTAATATAATTGATTTAACGGTTGAACATATATATTCAAATAAATTAACTAATTACTTGCAACAGACAGACTGGCTGTGTTATTTGAGATATACAATAGGAAGTAAGCACAGAATATGTGTTACCTAACAATATTATCTTTATATTATAACAAGGTTTAACAATGTAAGGTTCAAACTTAATATATCAATATATGCAATAAACTAAATCAATTGATACATATAACTGATATGTATCCAATCAAAGTGACTCATTAATGATTAGAACAACAAATTCTAGTTAGATTTCAACAATTCCAGATTGAGGTTATGTGTTTCAAATTATCTAGGTCAACTTATACATTTTTTTTTTTATGTTAGAATGTTGATTTATTTATTTTCCAAACAAAATCAACTATATATATTACATAAGAAGCAACTTAATTATGTCCTAAAATTAAAATAAGCCTATTTAATATATACAATACGAAAAATAAATTAAAATTAAATTTAGAAGGCGTCATGGAAGTCATGAAGTCATCCGTATCGCAGTCAATCGGAAGCGTGCCCAGAAGACTGGCGGCATTGCCTCGTTGTATAGCAATGCTTATCTTTTGTGCTAAATACGTGCCAGCCCTCTGGTCACCCGAGGCGTCGATCATTCTCTTTGCGAGATCCCTAAAAAGGGATCTCGCACTTGGACCCCATGGCCCCAAGGTTTCGACCCTAAACGGCTCAAACACATAATCTCCTACAAGATTTACGTATTTGCGCCGTTTGAGGGTCTCTGCTGAAGCAGCAGCAGCGCCCGCACAACCTGCTGTGCTGGAAAGATGGGATGGCGCAAGGGTATCGACACATGTCGCGTCCCATACCAAAGGCCTACCCAGCTTCCACGGCAGTAAAGACATCCCGTCCGGTCTCTTGCCATCGTCGCGTGCCAAGCCCTGAGGTTCAAGTTGGGCTGGAACGCCAGCGGTGACAAGAGCACGGCGCAGAATGTCGTTGAGGTTGGCGTGTCGTGAAATACGACCCGCGCTCCTGCTGCATGACAGACCATGGTGACCAAGGCTATTGACAGCCTCTCCGCAGTGACAGCGATGCGGAGAGACACATGACGCGCCTAAACGGAGGCAAGTAGCGAAGCGGAAGGTTGTATCGTCCAACATGGTACCTATATTGGACGATGGCAGTGCCTGAAGCCAGAGGCCCGATTCCCATTCTCCCACAGCCATCAGGCGAGCACGCTCCGCAGCGTTGGCCGATGTATTGAGGAGTTTTTCTCGTACCACGCTGCAAAGCGGCCCATCCCATTGCCTCTGGGAGAACAAGTTTCGGGGTAACTCAGTTCCTGGACAAGAATTTCTCCAAGCGTTCATGGCATCGGCCTTACACGGCACCTCAGAATCAACCAGTGTAGGTGCTAAGATTTTCCTGGTCAATTCTGCAGTGCTGTGGACCGATGACAAGAACGCTGGCAGGCTTACGTCAGAAATTTTGCGAACGCCGAGGCCGCCTAAGCGCACAGGTAAGGACGCTTGTTGCCACACTCGGTCGTTCAGAGCCACATTCAAAATTTTACTTAGGGTATTCTGTATAATTTTGTCAATTTGAATGAGTGGAGTCGTATTTTTCCAAAAAGGTGAAGACCGTAACGCGTGTATAAATTTAGGGACAAAAAGACAATATCGAATAATAGTAAAAGCCGAATGTATATTAATTTTTGAGTAGCCTGTCTGAAACATCATTAAAATTTTGAATTTTTTCCTGTATAAAGGAATCAAAACCGTCGTCTAAAATTGGGGACCCCAGGAGGCGAAGAGAACTTTTTTCAACTTGGGTGATATTGGGTGCCAGATATTGGAATTTTGAAAGAATAGAGGATTTATCTAAATTGTCATTAATAAAAATTTCGCATTTGCTTGTATTCAACTCTAAGCCTATGGATAAAAATTTCGATTTCAGGAATGCCAGATCTTGATATACAGTGTTTACGTCACCTCCCAGGGTTCCATCATCGAGGTACCAGATGTTTAATTTTGAATTTAGTTGGTTTATAACTGGATGGATGGCCAAACTAAAAATTAGTGGTCCAAGAGGGTCACCTTGTTGACAACCGACGGCAGATTCTAAAAGATGTTCCTTGTATATTAATTTAGAAGGGTGTCTGTAACATTGCCAAAGAAAATTGTAGATTTGGGGTGTTTCCAATTTAACTTGTGTCAACAAGGTGTCTCTATTGACTGAGTTAAAGGCATTCTTTAGGTCAACCTTCAAGACAACCTCACCTCCATTACAGTCAAGGTACGTTGACAAGGCATGTACAGCAGCCTCGCAGCCTCCTTTAGAACCAAATCCCAGCTGTTGTGGCTGAAATTTATAAGAAAAGCTGGTGTTAAAATGGCGACAGCATACTTTAGCTGCCATACGCCTGTACGTGCACCCCACGGCAATGGGACGAATGCCACCATCCCGCTTTCGTAAGGCGCACAGATTAGTGCCATACAAAACGTCGACGATGGCATCGTTCACATTGCCGGAGAGCATGAGATTAGTCAATGCCGTTAGCCCACTCAAAAGCGAGTCGCCGGCCGCCCCGGCGCTTGAACACACAAGATCCTTAAGATGTTGTGGTGTCAAGCCGTCGAGACCACCAGCAGACCCGCTCTGGAAGGAGCCAACGGCACCAACCACGTCCTTGGCTGTAATGCTGAGAAAGCCCGAGTCAGCGCTAGGTGGCTCAGGAAAGGAGAGGTTATCCCCTGGCGCTGGATGCTTGCTCTGCAGACTTGCGATTGTGTCGGCAGAGCAAGGCGCCACCACATCGCTACTGAATAAGAGCCTGGACGCTCCCCTGATGTCACCTTCCCTTAGTTTCGACTCTACATGATGGAAGATGGTGCTGTTGCGGTGAGTTTTGGGAGGATGGTATTCTAATTTTGATGCCGAAATATTGCAGTTTTCTTTAATTTTTGTTGTTAAAGTTTTTTTTGTAAGCCGGTCTCCTTGAGCATGTAGAATTCTATAAGGGAAAGTGAGTAGCTGTTCCCAAGCCGTAATAGAATTCTCCCGGATGACAAGGCCTATGCAATGTGCTAGGTTTTGAGCCACTGAAGGCCTCGCACCACGGGGAATTCCCTTCAGGATCGGAATGGAATTTTTTAGCTGACTTAAATACTGCCAAAAGGGAATTTTAGGGGCGTCTGTGGGATTGTTCTGTGTAGTACTAGTGGAAGTAGTGGAGCCGGAAAGTACATTTTGGTTTTTGTGAATTTTTCCTAAATGTACTTTGAGGCCCCGCTCACCTTTGAACAAACGTGCTTGGGGACAGATGGGGCAGCGCACCAGGGTAGTCGGTGTGTAAGGTTGACTGGCACTTACCTCCTCATCGCTTTTGCCACCGTTATACGACATATACTTATACAATTAAATATTATGTATTTTAGACAATAACTGACCTGACAAACACTACAGTACTGTCTACAAGGTGATAAGATACAAGCTTATACCAATCTGACGTTTGTACTCAGTAATGCAACAGCGGCTAAATTTCAACTACAGCTCTGCACCAAAAATTATGTCTAGAGTTCGGGCTAAGAATGGGTAAGTTTTATACAGAGATCAGTGGAAGCGATTAATTCATCCGCCCAAGGCAAAGGTTCTAAACACTTTTACTGTGGTAGCACAGCGATGAATATAAATTCTAATATTAATAAAATGTCTTACCAACTCTTACTGATGCTGTTCTTTTATTTATTTATTTATTTATTTATGTAGTACAACTGCTCACTTCACTTACAGTTGCCCAAAACGTGTAGTGAGCCATTACATTTAGATAGGTACATAATATAAGGTAACTTAATTTCTAATAGTTGAAATGACTATGAAGTCATTTGACACGAAAAATACATTTTACATACAATTAAAAACATATACAGTTTGATGACAAATATGTCCACATCCGGATATTTAACAATTATATTATTGAGCAGTGTGAGTGCCTGAGTAGTAGGCGCGTACTGCGCGGTGCAGGTTCGTACCTGTGGCGCGGCGAGTAGGCGCCGCGAGCGCAATCGCGTATATTGGTTCGGTGCTGAGATCGAACAGCGAGACAACGTATTAGGGTCATCTATTTCATTATGTAGCAGTAAAAAATAATGTAAAACTAATTTACATTTACGACGCAGTCTTAGTGTGTCGAGGCCTACCATACCAGACACGAAAAGAGACGGATATAAATGAGGGTAAAAGCCATACAACTTTTTGTACAAAAACCGTGCAAAGGACATTGGGCGTATTCCGACCCGGTCACGGACATTGACGAACTTGGTATAAAATGAAAGAGCATGAATGCTCTTACCAGTACATATGATAATTTTTTTTTTAATCCATGGGAGAACAAAGTTTGAGCTAGAAATATATTTATAAAAAAGCAAAAATGTCATACTCTATTTAAGTAATATAAATTGTGGTTCTGTTAAAAATAGCTACAAATCGGGTCTATCGAGTGCATGCATGTGCCTGACGAGTGATCATTCATGCCATTAGATGGAAACAATCCAGATTTTAGAGATTTCCCTCAGTTGACATACGAAGAACATACATACATACATACAAATATTGGACAAGTCCTACTGTCATGGGCATGTGAGACCAAGATTTTATAAACAATAAAATATTGATCATCATCATCATCATCGCCCTAGCGTTATCCCAGTTGCATCCAAGACTTACACGTCTTGGAGCCCGAGGGCCGCTTACTGGTCTAACAAGATATGACAGAATATCAACTTTTCCACCGAGCGACTGCCGTCTGACCTCTGCAACCCAAAGGCATAGCGATATTCCATGGTTTGGACCATTATCTGTTTTTATTTAGGGTACTGATTCCCCGTTACGACTGTCAAAGGTCTTCATGACAGCCAGGACCGACGGTTTAACGTGCTCTTCGAGGCACGGGGTAAGCGATAATTAACAATATAATACACACATAACTTCGAAAAGTTGGTGCGCGCCGTGGATTCGAAACCCTCAGCATGGCAGTCCGTTGGTATCTCCACTAGGCTATTGCTGCCTTAAACAACCAATAAAATGTTCTAATATTCTAATTCTAATAATATTCTACCACATACACACATCACCATCCAGTCCCAAACTAATCAAAGCTTGTACTATGGGTACTAGATAATGGATAAACATACATATATACTTTGTTTTTGTAGATACATATATATTATATATAGAAACACCCAGACCATGACAAACATCCGTGTTCATGCACACAAATGTTTTACTTGAACGGGAATCGAACCCGCGACCACCAGCGTGGCAGTCGCATACACTCCCGCTGAGCCAACCGGTCGTCATGTCAGAGCGCGAAAATACTACGTACAAAGATATTTTGATAAACCAGGCGAGACAAGGAAGACAAACTGTTGAAGATTATTACTGCTCGTGTATACATGGCCTCCGTAGCATATGCAGTTGCGCGCAGTGTCAGTATCATTTATTTTTTATCCTCGGCTTGACACCAACTGGCAATCAAAACGTTTGCGGTATTTTTAGATAAAATCACAATAGACATTGACTACGCTGAATAAATATTGTTAAAAATGTGTTTTTTTTTTAATTCCCACAACTCACAAGAAAGCGAACCTTACCATGATAAACTAGAGATAATTACTGATATATACTCACAATTTCATGTCTGTCCGCCGTGGGTTTTTCTCCCATACTATTTGCCCAATGACCTTTACGTTGTACGCGTTCAATCATCGTAATATACTTCTCTTCATGTGGATCCCAGATTACGGAATTATATTCCAGTATACTGCGGACAAAAGCGAAGTACAGCAAAACGATAGCACACCTGCTCTGAAAAGGAATTGACTGCCTCATCACAAATCCCAATGCTTTTAAACTTTGCTTACAAATCGTAGAAATGTGCGAATTAAATGTTAAACATGTATCCAAAGTTACACCTAAGTCTCGTATTTGGCTGACTCGCTCCAACCGGTCACCAGAAATATTATAGTCGTATGTGAGTGGCGAGCGAGAACGAGTAAATGTTACTGTCTTACACTTACTAACATTGAACTCCAAGCGGTTTTGTTCAGCCCAAGCCACTACCCTATCGATATCGCGCTGGAGCGCGTCACAGTCTGCTGTGCTACCGATTCCCAAGAATAGCTTCAGGTCATCAGCAAACATTAAACACTGAGCAGATCTGACAACGCTCGGCAAGTCATTCACCATGATCAGGAACAGAGTAGGTCCCAAGACACTACCCTGACTGACACCAGAACGAGTGTCATACGAGTTAGACCGGTACTTGCCTAATTGCACATATTGAGTACGATTAGAAAAATAGCTAGTGAATAAGTCGAGGAGTTTAGGAGCGAAACCAAAAGCGGATAACTTCTGCAACAAGAGATCATTCTGGACCCGATCAAAAGCTTTTTGAAAATCAAAATATGTTGCGTCAATTTGCCTTTTATGATCCATTTCCGCAACACAATAGTCAACAAAATTGATTAAATTAGTGGAAGTCGATTTACCCACTCTAAACCCGTGCTGGCACTCGCTCAGTTGTTGTTTGATCTGTCTGGTGATATGATTATTTATGATATACTCAAATACCTTGCCGAGTGCTGAAAGCACAGCTATAAGTCTATAATTAACTACTTGACTCCTGGAGCCATCCTTGGGTATCGGTGTAACTCGAGACACCTTCCACAAGCTTGGATATGTACCACTTTTTACGGCTAAGTTAAGAATGTGCAACAATGGTTCTTTAAAAATGCCGATGCAGTCTTTAATAATGTAGGCCGGTAAACCATCGGGACCTATGGATGAATTAGCCTTCAACCGTTTCACCGCTTGCAATAGGTCAGATTCATTGATGTGATCAAGACTTACCCGCGAGGAACAAAAATGGCTGTTGGTCACATTCTCCGTTACATTTATCGGCAAAGATATTGTATCAGTTAAGAAGACAGATTTAAAATGACTTGCAAAAGCGTTTGCCGCATCGGTATGAGTCACTACTTTTCCGCTATACTCAAATTCTGAACAAGTGCTTCGAGACGAACGCTGGGCTCTAACAAACGTCCAAAAAGTCTTTGGATCCTTCTTTATATCCGTCTCCGCGCGCTCAATAAAGTTAACATAGGCTTGCTTTATGAGTTCCTTTGTGCGTTGCCTATAATACCTAAACATTTCTTTATTAAATTCTAACTGAAGTTGTTTATATTTCTTCAGATGAAAATGTTTACTTTTAATATTCCTTATGATATTTGATGTGTACCAAGTTGGGTACGTATGTTTATTGTAATAATTAGGCTTCCTTTTGGTTGGGACATGAGCATTAAAACATGATATAAGATGTGCATAGAAAATACCTAAGGCGTCGTCAACATTGTTACACATTAATATCTCGGACCATGATAACATTGTCAGGCAGTCGTATAACACATAAAAGTTCGCTCGTTTAAAATTATATTGAGGTGAGTCATGTTGTGGATCTGTGTGGGACGGCGCCGGCGGAAGCTGAGCCCGCTCAGCCGCCGGGTGCTGCACATTCAGGCGGACCCCGAGCGGCGGGTGATGCGCGTCCGGTGGCACTAACGGCTCCACATCTCCAACAACACACACACACTCATCGCTCAAGTTACTTAATACTAAATCTAACATATTACCATAGGTATTTTTTATGTCATTATGTTGTCTCAGCTTACAAAATGATATAAAATAGGCATAGTGTAAATTTACATTTTGACTGCACGAATTTAGATTGAAATCACCCAATATAATGACATCTAATTTTGAAAATCGCTCAATGGCGGTTTCTAATAATGCGAAAGTATTAAGATATTTCTCATCCTTAGAATTAGGAGGAATATATACAACACAGAACAGAATACGTTTGTGTTTCAACGTAACAATAGCTATGACAGTTTCTGTGTCGGTAGCGTAATCGCTAATGTTCTGTATACGTTCGACGGGGAACTGTGTCTGCACCGCCAATAATACTCCTCCCCAACCAGCATCATTAGCGCGGTCATGACGCAACACAGTGTACCCGTCAGGAAACACTTCGCGAATTCTTGAATGGACCTATAAGATTAACTCATAATTTTGGCCAAAATAACAAGAGAATCGAATAGATACCAGTTTCCAGTTCAGCGTAGTCCTACTCCAGGCACCAAACAGCAATTCACACACGTGTTTTACAAAGTTCAATATTTCACAAATGTTCATTAATTTATCACAAACTTTGCCGGAAGTCAAAGGCGGCAATTGTAAGTATTTACAAGTTAATTCAATTCGCGTTAATTCAAAATGCGATCAATTTATTTCAATTAGGTACAAGGCACGCGAGAGAGCAAACGGCGTCTTAATTTTTCAAGGCGGGAACGGAAGTTGACAGTTCAGTGTGACTATTGTCAGAAATTTTCAATAGACTAAACAAAATGTTACTCAATCGATATAATCGATTTGACTTATAATAAAAACTAATTCTATTTCAAACAATAATTGACATCAATTATGTAACTGTTTGACTCAAATACTTAATATAATTGTATTATTGTATTAAGTACTGTCTGTTAAGTATTTACATTAATTAGTAGGTTGTTTACCTTTTCTATTATTTCATTTCAATATGTTTTAAGACTTGTGTGAAATGGTACAGGTTTCGAAAAAATAAAAAGAGGTATAAGGTTTTATTGATTTATTCTTCAATAACAAGTAATATTTTATCTAAATATGATGCTGGTGCAGTTAAGTTGGTTTGATATCTAGCCCATCCCAAATACCATACTGTTACAAGAGTATCCTAATATGGTATCTAAACAATTATTATTAGATGGTTGTGCATCGAATAAAATATAAGTAAAATATTTACGCCGACCAACATGGCGCGATTGTATTCGACCCCTCAATAAATAAGGTCTATTTCCTCCAACAGCCGCAACCATTTCTTCCGAGTGTTCCAGTTGAGGACATATTTCTATTTCGTATAACCCATTTTGCCGAACATGTTCGCCATAATATGACCGTGCTTGTTTGACCTGATATGGGCCCAAAGCGAAAATAATCAATTCAGAGTAACTAAATACGGGAAACATATTTAATTGAGGAAACCTCCCATCGATGCGTCTAAACATGACTAATCGCCTATTTAAATTATAATTTCTCACAAATTCTGCCAAATAATTTGGGGTATGTAGATACCTCATGGCCCTTTCTATTATAACAGCAGAATCTGGCCGATCTTGGATTGTGGGATGGAACCTATTAATTAATGCAGCTGCAATTTTAAAATCATCCATTAAATGCGCATGAGCTCTATTAAAAAACTCCTGGCGAAATCATTTGTAATCTCTTTTAAACCGTCCGTTAACTACTTCAACTACCCATCGACATAATGTCACTAATTGACTTTTATTCACCTGAATGGTTGTTAATTGGTGTTCTCCCTCATTTAACGACTCAGGCTTCTGCACATTGTAATTGCAGGCCTCCAACAGTGGAATTGCATCTCTAAACCCTCGGTCAAGTATAAATACATCTCCCTCTCTGTAAAAGGTTCGCATGGGCCCACTTTTATCACTAAATAAATCTTTCATGATTTCGGCATCAGTCTGAGTGGCAGCATAAGGACCTATCACATCAATAATATGTCCGTCAGTACACACACAAAGAAATGGTTTGACCAGGTTCAAATACCTATGTAAACTATAAGTTTCCTTTTGTTAAAAGTAATTGGAACTCTTTTCAATATATATATAAGTACCATCACATATTGTGATTGCAGGTCTTGTTTGATCAGAGTCATTTGGATTGCCAAAAAAAGCATTTGGAATGCTGAGATTTCTTCTTATGACATCTTGTCTAGTAAGATGTTGCAACCCAATATTTAATGGTACAAAATGTTCCATAAGCGTACTTTATTCATGTGCCTCTCCATAGTTGATCGAGGTATATTAAATAAAGAAGATAACCTCTTGTTACTGTTCCCCGTTCTAATTTTAATTAAAAAAATAGCTAAAGCAGTTTTTGGTGATGGTACTAGATTAGCTAATGGTAACTCATTAAATAAATTAACAAATTCAGACACTTCGAGACCAGTCCAATAATGACATATGTGGTTGGGCATTTCTTCTACACATTCAAAATCAAATGTGACAGTTTTTTGTTTTGCAATATCAATTAAATCTTCTATTTGATGAACAGTAAAACTTGATATAGTAGATGATTGTTCTGGTAATTCTTGTAACACGTGCAAACCGCGGCACATAAAAGTTATGTTCTGTAATCAAATTTTTTTTATAAATGTTGGTATTAAATGCATGGATGCATTACCACAGTCAGAATAAATGCAGTGTCGTGATGTATTAGCAGCTCTCTTGTAATGAGGTAAATAGACAGCGGCAGCTTCAGGCCTGGCCAATTGAGGGGCAGGGACAGGTGCAGGGGCAGGTGCAGGGCCAGGTGCAGGTGCAGGGGTAGGGACAGTTAGTAACTGTGGTGTAACCATTTCTCGTTGAGAATCTTGGGCAGCTTGTCACAACAAAACAAAACAATTATGACAAATTGCATGGCTGTCTCTTCCATTCTGAAAATAATTACCATTGTTAAATAATTAAATAAAGCAATATAAAAAATGATAGAACATACAATCTCTTAAAAAAACTAGGTTGAGAAAAAAATACCAACCAAGAGAGCTGACGTTTATCTAAGGTATGATTAAAAAATGCAGCAAATGTTTGTCACTTTAAAAAAACTACTTCCACTGATACAGTTATAAGGATTATTTTCTAATATGTTTTATATGTTATAACTTCACGCCTTTTATTCCCGAAGGGGTAGGCCGAGGTGTATTACACACCCACACTTAACTTTAATTATAGCTCACTTAATGATGTGCCCGGTAGATGGCAATAGGCTCGCTCCCTATTACATTGGTACGGAAACATAACTGGCGAAGTGTGGGTGTGTAATGTATTATTACCAGTAACCATATTCAATATTAATAGTAATATGTATAAAAGGATTCAGATAAATACCTGTATTGATCTAATCCATGGAAAATATTCATTAAATGGTCCATTTTCTTCAAGAGAGTGAAGTCTAGCTTCATTCAAGGAACAGCCACAGCCAGCACAGATATTAGTATGACCTAATATTCTAGGTGTGTTTAAATCAGCATTTTGTAACAATACATAACAAGCATGACATAATACATCCTCCATTGGAAGCTGAAAACAAAACAATGGGTGTTAGTAGTTGTCTGTCACATACCATAAGTTAGTAAGTAGACAGATGTGTAATCGCACGCGTCCAGGATAAGTGAAGATCTGAAGTTCGATTGTATTAAAATAATATTTTATGTTTTTAAACAGTGAGGTCTCGCACTTATATTTCAAGTTATCGTGCACGCATACTCTACTTAACTGCCCTGCAGATAAAATACTTACATGTTCAATTCTGAGCCAAATAGATAACATTTGCAACTCCTGCGACAGAGTTGTAACAACATGCCTCTGTATTCGTTGAACGCGTAACCCGCAGTTCAGGCAACGCAACATTTTGTATCACAAACGAAAAGTCCAAATCACAAAACACAGTCAAGTCCTTGTTCGAAAAAACCGAAGTCACCGAATAAAACGACACCACGGGTGGCAAACAGCAAATATAATTTTTGGGCGCTACAATTGGCATCCATAAACAATATAGACGATTGCAATATCTAAGTTTGACAGCTCTTTCGCTGCGTTAGGTTTTGGATGTCAAATCACATGTCAAAATGACAAACAAAAATATTTTCGCGCCCGGCGCCATTACTGTTTTAGTTTTGATCGAGTACTGTTTTGCGTTGATTAATTTCCGTAACTTTCTCTCAAGCTATAACTGTAATACCTACCTATTTCACCATGTTTCACCGGTGTTGTGTTACGGGGTGTAATAGCAGACGTAAAGTCGTGAAATTGTTTAGATTTCCACAGACTGAGATAGGACTCTATAATTGGTCTAAGTGTGTGCCTGGTGCTAAGGAGAAATCTTTTAGTGAGCTTCGCAAGCTGTTTGTTTGCGAAAAGCATTTCGAAAAGCGGTTTTTAACCGAAAAGTTTCGACTTAAAAATGGATCTTATCCATCATTATTTGACGCCGACGAAATGGCTCGTGGATTTCCCAAAGCGCCCATCGATGCTATCATGCAACCACCATCATGGACCAGTAAGTTGCATTTCCTTTTATAGCTTCCTTTTGTCAAGTTCTATCATAAAAATAAAATATAATTTTAATGATAAGTCCTTAGGTACCTATATTTTGGAGGATTTATTATAGGTAACGTAATATGGAAATATTACATGCAAATTTTATATACTTATGTACCTACTTTCTTGAGTTTCTTCAACAAGTGGTTCAATAAATACAAAAAATAGATTCTGTATATACAAAATGTTGCTAGATCTACTTAATGTACTTAGTGTAACAATTGCTTGTTCAATCAAGGACATTTTCACTAAATTGTCTTTATATTCCAAAATTTTATGGGATCAAAAGATTGTTCATCTAATGTTAAACAATATAGTATCTGCATTCATGTAATTAACCACTTTACGGTTTATGGGTGACGGTAGTCATTCCTTGTATAAGCCCTATCACAAAGTCGCTTGATTAAGTCAGTATTACACTTTGAAATAAATAGCATGTGAATTAGGGATGATCGATGTTAGAAAAACATCGATGTTGACATCGATGTTAACATCGATTCAAAACCATCGATGTACGATAAATATCGATTGAAAAACATCGATGTTTTGGAAACATCGATGTTTTTTATTCGGTAGGAAATAAAACAATACATATATGCATACATGTGTGTTATTGATCGCGAGGAGAGTTTTGAAGTTGACAGTTCTTTTTTAATCTCTTAAGAAATGCAAGCAAAGAAATAGCGATTCGTACAGCATAATAAAATTATCATCGGTTACGACCATAGATTATACACTAATACGGTAAATAGTTACGGGTAGTTACGACCATAGACAAATTTAGGTTTCGCCACAGACATATTCTAACCTATGTCTGTGGCTTTCAGGGGGTTTCGCTGTGGTTACGACATTGATGACATCTACATAGTGTAAAATAGTACTTGTACGTACCTACCGATATTTTTGTAACAAAACATCGATGTTCCGATGTTATCGAAGTCTAAACATCGATGTCGAATCATCGATGTTTTTTATCTAAACATCGATGTTTATTAAACATCGATGAATATCGATCATCCCTAATGTGAATTGAAATACTACTTATAGATGTTATTAGATACTACATAATTTTTATATGTTGTTTTCAGAAAACAGCAATGCACATGATTATTGTAGAATGCAACACAATGATCATAACTATGCAAAAGAAAGTTGTGCTTCTACTTCAACAGGTATTTATTTTATTTAATACTATTAATATACCAACAACATAGTAACTACTAATATTGTTTATTAAAGTATTATCAAAAAAATAAAATTCTTACATGTTATGCAGTATTAATAATGCCCAGGCAATTTGATGAATAAAAATGTTGTATTATAGTCAGACTTTGTCCTACCTATGTAATTACAGAGTGCCATGATGTTGCTTTGGGCCTATGATAATAATTTACCCTGCATAACAAGGAAAATATATTTTGTAGTTGAATTTTTGTAGGAGCTAAATTGTAGTATTCGCCATATGCCTGATCCAGGCTTTCTTAACATGAACTCAGAACAATGTAAATATTTTGATTTCAGATACTGGTATTCCATTAGACATTGAGATGGAGCCACTGGCTTCGACTTCATCAGATGCTTATGTTAAAATACCTGTGTCAACTACATCAGAAGTTGAGATGCTATCACCAGACACTATGACATCAGATATAGAGATGGTGCCACTGGATTTGACTTCATCAAATGATGAAGTACCCCATGTTTCAAATGTTGAAGAAATAACTTCACAAGCTACATCATATGTTGATATGCTACGACCAGGGACTCCAAATATTAGTCGAGTTAAAGGTAAGAAACAATTAACAAGTAAGGCAATTGCAAGAAACATTATTTTTTACCTGCAAAGCCAGTTTTACTGGAACCGCCTTTAGTAATATTTTTATACCTATATCTTGAGTTAGATTAAATTATGTTTAAACTTATTTTTTTTCAATTTTCAGATGATATTAAACAATGCTCACTTGTTGTCACACCAAAGATAAGGAGATTTAAAATTCGTCAGCGTTTAATTCAGCGCAAGGCGCAATTGACTCCTAATTGTAGAAGACTTTACAAAGAATATACTAAAGCTCAAAAACAATTGAACTTTTGTAAAAGGGCTAAAAGAGCCTTGATATTTTCTAAAGAAAAATTATTTGAAACATTAACAAAAAACATGAGTCCTGTAGCAAGGAAGATGCTATGGATGCAAATTAAACAGTCCAACAAAAGAAATAAAGGGAGAAGATACACTAACGAAGAAAAATTTATTTCTCTCTCAATTTTTAAACAAAGCCCTAAGTGTTACAGATTTTTACAAAAGATATTTATTTTGCCAAGCAAGCAAACACTGAACAAATTTATAACAGAATTGATTGTGGAACCTGGAATAAACCAGCATCTCTTCTCAGCAATATCTGATGAAGTAAGGAAATAATGTTAGAAGTTCATACTGTCTCTATTTTCTTGTTCGTTAAAATTATGACAACATTTAAATAATTGATAAATTTCACTTATTTTTTCAGGTTAGCATGTGGAAATCCAATAAAAAATATTGCACAATTGCATTTGATGAGGTTGCTCTGGAACCTGGTTTGTCCTACAACAAACACAAAGACGTCATAGAAGGGTTTGTGGAGTTAAAAACTAGAACTAATGATTTTGCAGACCATGCTTTAGTTTTTATGCTTAGAGGAGCAATCCACAAGTGGCAACAACCAGTGGCATTTTATTTTTGCAAAGGGGCAACACCAGCTTTAGAATTAAAATATATTATTAAAATCATTGTTGCTGCTGTGATAGATACAGGCCTAGTACCTGTAGCGCTAGTGTCGGACCAGGGTACTGCATTTCAGTCGGCCCTTAATCAGCTCCTTCAAGAATCAAGAAGGGAGCAAATATGTGCTGGCAGAGAAATTGGTATGTATCTAGTTATATATTTTTTTTATTTAACATGATGTATAAATTGGTTTAATTATAAGGTAATCATATTCTATTTAATGTTTTAGATGATGTGGTAAAAATAAAAAAACATCGCCTAAGCGTGATATATGATCCGCCTCACCTTTTCAAAGGTTTAAGGAATAATTTCTTAAACAAAAATATTTTGTTTAATGGCAAAATCTCGAAATGGAGCGACATTGTCGAAGTATATAAGGCAGATTGCAAACATGCAGAAATGCGACTACTGCATAAATTAAATGATGAACATGTCATACCGGAAAAAGTGAAAAAGATGAAGGTACACTATGATATATTAATTCACTATAAATTATATATATATTAAGTACTGCCGTGTGTTTGAGAGCAAAGAATACAAGTGTCGCCACCCCATATCTTCCGGTGGGTGTCGTAAGAGGCGACTAAGGGATACACGATGCAAATACCATCTTTACGTAGAGACGGAAAACTCGACATCAAACCTTATACAACTGCCTCGTTGGTCTCGTGGCATAAATGTGCGCGTGGGATCGAGAGATCCCGAGTTCGATTCCTGGGTTGGGCAAAGTGTTATTGGGTTTTTCTGTCATGAAATTCTACTGAAGCAGCGTGGGACTAAAGTATGTCTGGCTAAAATTGGGTGAAGAAATATACACCTCTGCCTACCTTTTCGGGGTTATAGGCGTGAGATATGCGTATGTATTTAATATTTACTACATACGGCAAATTAATAAAACTTAGAAATAGTAATAGTTGAATGAATACTGGTCCCTATTTATAATTTAAGGTGCTTTTTATAAGTCTTAATTATATGTAGATATATTTTACATTAAAAACTTACACATACATCTACTTGATTTTTTATAAAATATTTTGTTATTTTTTATAGTGATTTTAATCACACTAATAATTTATCCTTTTTTCTAGGTGAAAAATTGTGCACGAGTATTTAGCCAAACCATGGCTGCAGCTTTAACATACACTGCTCAGTTTTGTAAGTTCACTGTCATATTTATTGCTTTTACGTTTAATAGTATTAACTCCAAATGTAGGCTATTTTGTATATATATTGTGAAACAATCATAGATACTAGTAAAGTTATACTTTAGCATACAATTATTTAGGTCTTTGTCTGTCTACTGTTAAGACAGAAACATGATTGGAAGATATCAGCTCGATAAAATTTTCATTAGAAAATCTTCCTTCTGCACATTATTATAAACCTAACTAGCATTGACTTATTGCTCTTTTTACCCGACTGTGGAAGAAGAAGGTTTGTTTTTTTTTTATTTAATATTAATACGGTTTTTTATTGCAGCCAAATATTCGGATGGTGCACCAGTAAGTGACAGTTTGAGAAACACTGCTGAAGTTGTCGGATTCTTTGACAAGCTATTCGACTCCGTGAACGGCGCTAGTTTTGGAGGGAAAAACCATAAAGGAAAGCCATTGCGCATGGCAGTAACTAAAAATTCACCGCACTACAACTTTTGGCGAGAAGCTATAAATATTTTGTCTAAAATGACTTATGTAATTAATGGCAAGGAGGTATCTGTACCAACCCTAAAAAATTGGATAGTAACTTTAAAAAGTTATATAAGGTTGTGGCAATTTTTCGAACAAAAAAATATTAAAATTATGCGCCCGCGATATTTTAACTCCGATCCACTAGAAAATTTTTTTGGTCAAGTGCGGGCGTATAATTATAGAAATAATAACCCCGATTGCCACACCTTTAAGTGCACCTTTAGATCTTTGTTAGTCACAAGATTTATAAAATTTCATTCAGAAGGTTTTAATTGTGAGGAGGATTCGGCTGATCAGCTATTAAAATTAAAATCATTATTTAATAGAGAGAGCTCTTCTCAAAATTCTATTATTAATATAGAAGGTTTAGATGAGGAGATCCCGAAACTTCCAGTCGAGTCTTCCAATAAGAATGTTAATCCTGAAAGCAGTCATTCAGCAGCAAGATATGAAAAAATTAATGTGCACTCGCAAGCCTACACAACGGGATGGGTCATAAGAAAGATTTTAGAAAATATAAAATGCACAACATGTGAGGCTAATTTAAAAACCCGAGAAAAACACGCGGTTCACCAATGGATAACCATACGGGAATATGAATCAACAATAAATAATTATAATAAATTGACCTATCCTGCTGAGCAATCTATTAGGTTATTTAAATATATTAAACAGGAAGCCATCGAATACTTGGAACGTGAACCGCAACAATCAAAAATCTTAAATAAAATAAAAACTGTAGTAAAAACCAAGTATGCGATGGATTTCCTTAAGTGCGAAACGCATGAAAATATTGCTGATCTGTTTCTGGATTACACCTTAAAATTAACAATTTTCAATTGGTGCACTGTTATCAACAAAATATTAAAAGGTACAGACATCTCAAGGCTTAATAATAAATTACCGTTAATGCAACAGAAAGCCTTTGACAAATTTAAAACGAAATTAAGAAATAAAAAATTGAATAAGTATTTAATTTGTTTTATTCCAATTACATTTTTCAATCTCTATAATTAGTGATTGAAAATCTCCCCGAAAAATAACTTGGAAATCTAGGAAGTCAAGGGTGGGTGGGTGCTATTCGAAAAAGGCTCAAAAGCCTAGTATTCCAAATATAAACGTTTTTTTTTTCAAAAGCCTTGTATCTAAGCTCAATTTCAACCTTACCCGATTATCATTTAAGAAAAAGATTTCCTTGCTTATGACATCTGTCAACCTTTGATGTTGCATTTTCTCTATGCTTTCTAGTGCCCAATAATTCTCTATGAAGATTGCTGTCTGATGCGTTAGCATCTCTAATTAGTCTGTGAACGACACTATCAACATCCATAAAACCAGTGGGAGGACACCTAGAAGATTTTGACAGTTATAAAATAGAAGAGGCACCATCTATCAATTGGCCCGAAAACGACTTACTGACTACCAGCTTATTTTCAATGCCAATAGGTGGCGCTTTAAAATTACTTGTAATTACAATGTAAAAAATAGAGTTTTTAATAAAATTATATATTAAAACCCTGAAAAAGAAATTGTTCATACAAGTTAAAATAGATAATTATATAAAAAATGCTGACTTAGGAAAATTGTCGCTAAATATATCTAATAAAAAAGCCTAGGAGCCAGATTGAGCGAAGTATATAAAGTTACAGTTGTAAAAAAACAAAGTTTAAAAACAATATGGTGGCTAGCTTCAATTTGGTGTGCACGCATATTGTAGTTTTCTTTCCATATTATTTTTGTTTGGTTGTAATTACCTTGTTTAAGTGCGTCGAGTTGAGCCTTGTGTTCCTCCGCCTTAATTATTGGGACATTACTCCGAAAATTTTGTCATTAAGTGTGCGATATAGACGCTTTAGTGTAGTGTGTGAAAAAGACGCTTAGGTTTTCTAAAAACTTCTAAAATGCCTAGGCTTTGCGTATTCGGATGTGCTCCTAGTGGTAAGTAACTATTTACATCATAGTTTATCAAAGCCCATTTTACAATGTAAGTAGGATATCAGGTTGAGATCATCAGATCAACAATCTTGAACTTAGAGTGCTTGTACACGGTGCATTTAGCTGGAGCAAGTAAAGGTGCGGGTTACACGCGAGTAATATGCGCAAGCTACTTGTTCAAGTTACTCGATTGTACTTGTACGTGGTGCAAATAACTGGAGCAAGTAAAGACACGGGCTACTTGCGCAAGCTGTGCAAGGGAGTTTAGGTCTATCTATACACATAAGTACATGTAGTAGAGTAGTAATTACAGGTAGTAGAGCCTTGCTGATTTCAGCATGAATGGGCTGGCTCGACCGGGGAAGTACTGCCCTCTCACGGAAAATCGACGTAAAGTAACGGTACCTAAACTGTTTCGTTTGCGAGTAAGAGTGCCGGTAAGTTATTTGTTCGTGGTGAAGAGTTAGGTACATGTGCATGCTATTCGCGCGGTAGCTTTATGACTTTAATCGCGTCAGAATATCTCGACGAACGAAAATTCTTTTAAAATCGTATGTTAAAATTCTAATTTTAACAAGTAACATGCGCGCGAGTGACTCGCACGCGCCGCAGGCACGTGAATTACTTGCGAGGGTGGCTCGCTTTGGTACATGCTCGAGTCGCTGGACCCGCACATTTTTAAAACGATATATTTACTGTGCATATAACTCGCGCAACATGCTCATTGCTCAAGCTACATACACCGTGTACAAGCACCCTGAGTACCTATGTACTTTTTCTATAAACAAGCAAATAATTTTATTATAGTTTATAGTTATCATAATGCTTAAATTTATCAAATTTTTGTAGGCATGTTACAGTAGCTACTGAAATAATCCTAAAAAGTTTTTAGTTTCAATGTTCTTACCAAATTAGTTTGTCAGTGACAACATGAACATCAATAATAGTTTCATCTACTTACCAACTTTTTATTTATTTCAGGGGTGCCAATGCACAGATTTCCAAGTTTCAAGAAGTTGCCTGAACTCTTTAAGAGCTGGGTTACTCTTGTTGGCGGAAAGTTGGAATCTACATCTGACTATGAATATTATCAAAAGAAGAGGATTTGTGATATTCATTTCACTGACAATGACAAGAACCGCAATAACCGGTTAAATGCCTTAGCTATTCCTTCCCTTTATTTACCAGGTCAGTAATGCTTATTTTTTATTATGTATAATGTCACAACTCGGATACAGATTTTATTGCATTACAGTCAGTTACAGAACATAGTCTCACACCTGTTTACCTGAACAGGTTGGCAAAGGTGTAATACACCCATGTTTTGTTAAATTTTGGTGTAGCTGAGTCTATTACCATCTACAAGGCACATTTCCATACTCTAAAAATTTCCTTAAAAGTACAGCACAACAATAGTGCTTGACTGCCTGACTGACTTGACTTTTTGCTTTACCACAGTATTTTATTATTCTATAAATAATCATGTAAATGTTAGATTTTATTGTAGGAACAGTCACAATTTGATTATTCTATAAATGATCTAGGTATACATACATATAAATAAACTTGAAGTGTCTGTCTGTGATTTCAAAATAACTATGTTTTTTCAAGTGCATATAGTTAGAGTTACACTATTATTAGTCCTAAACAGCCCTTTTTGACATTTTTGTCTGTCTGTCTTTCTGTTTGTCCGGGGTAATCTCTGGAACGGCTTAACTAATTCAAATGGGACTTGCACTGCAAGTCAGAGGACTTAATAGCGCTACATATAGGCTACAATTTGACCCGGTAGGTAGCGTTGTTGTCGCGATACCAAGTCTTTACTTTTTCTACTCATCTATACTTACATATAAATAAAATTGAAGTGTCTGTCTGTATTTCAAAATAACTATGTGTTTTCAAGTGCATATTGTTAGTTACATGATTCTTAGTCCTATACAGCCCTTTTTGACTTTTTTGTCTTTCTGTTTGTCCGGGGTAATCTCTGGAATGGCTGAACGGTTTTGAATGATACTTTAAATGGAAGTTAGAGGACTTTATAGCTCTACATAATATTTGACCCGGTAGGTAGCGCTGTTGTCATGACAGTTATTTTGTATTAATTACTAGGTGGTACCCGCGGCTTCGCACGCAGAACAAGTTACGATTTAAAAAGTTCTCTGCCAGACTTCAAGATGACTGAGCCTTTGCTTTTATATAAAATTTTATTAATTTACAAGATAGTAGAGCCTTGCTGATTTCAGCATGAATGGGCCGGCTCGACCGGGGAAGTACTACTCTCTCACAGAAAATCGACGTAAAGTAACAGTACCTAAACTGTTGCGTTTCGTTCGGTGAGTGAGAGTGCCGGAGGCCTTCTCCCCTATCCCTTCTCCCCGATCCCACTCCTCATCCTATCCCTTTTCCCAACCCCAAGGGGCGGCAATGCACTTGTGACTCCTGTGGTGTTGCTTGTGTCCATGGGCGGCGTTAATTGCTTACCATCAGACAATCCGTCTGCTCGTTTGTCGCCTATTAACATAAAAAGAATATATATGTATATATAATTAATATAAAATAAGTGTCATGACAACAGCGCAACAAACAGTCAAAAAGGGCTGTATAGGACTAAAAATCGTGTAACTAACTATATGCACTTGAAAACACATACTTAGTTTTTTTTTTTCTTTTTTTTTACCACATTCACACAACACCATCTAGTCCCAAACTAAGCAAAGCTTGTATTATGGGTACTAGATAATGGATAAACATACATACATACATACATTTTTTTTTTGTAAATACATTCATATTATTCGTAGAAACACCCAGACCAAGACAAACATCCATGTTCATGCACACAAATGTTTGACTTGAGCGAGAATCGAACCCGCGACCATCGGCGTAGCAGTCGCTTACACTCCCGCTGCGCCAACCGGTCGTCGTCATTTTGAAATCACAGACATACACTTGAATTTTATTTATATGTATAGATGAGTAGAAAAAGAAAAGACTCGGTATCGTGACAATAACGCTACCTACCAGGTCAAATTGTAGCCTATGTGTAGCGCTATAAATTCCTGTACCTTGCAGTGCAAGTCTCATTTTAATGGGTTCAGCCGTTCCAGAGATTACCCCGGACGAACAGAAAGATAGACAGACAAAAATGTCAAAAAGGTCTGTTTAGTACTAAGAAACGTGTAACTTACTATATGCACTTGAAAACACATTGTTATTTTGATATCACAGACAGAAACTTCAATTTTATTTATATGTATGTATAGATAGGTATATAAAAGCAAAAGGTCAGTCATCTTAAAATCTGGCAAATCGCCGGCTGTATAAAGATTAGATTTGGCAGAGAACTTTTTAAATCGTAACTTTTGTACCAGCTAGTCAATGAATAAATTATGTAAATGTAATGGTGCTCCCACATTGCCGTTATAAAATGTTTGTAAACATTTTAAAACACCAAAACATTTACTAACAAATGTTAACAATTGTTGCACTTTGTTAGAAACTGTTACATGTTATAAGTGCTCCTACATTGATGGAAAATGTTTAAACATTTTATAACATCTAGTATTGGCTCGCAGTTTGGTTTCGCCTTCTGAGGGCCGAGGACGTCTACACGAAAATGGAAGAAGATTTGCTCATTGGAATAGCTTTTATTTTTTGTTTAAAAAAGAAGAAAAAGCGCTCTTATTGGATGCGCCAAACGCTAAAAGCTAGAGGAAAATATAGTGCCACAGACTATCTCAAGGATTTGGGTATTGACGGTTGCTTAAAAGATTTTATAAGAATGAACAGTTCCGAATTTGAATATCTACAAAATTTGATTGGGGCAAAAATAGGCAAACGAGACACTACATTTAGAAAATCTGTAAGTGTGACGGAAAGACTTGCGGTAACGTTAAGATTTTTGGCAACTGGTAGCAGTTATAAAAGTCTTGGAAATGTGTTCAAGTTGTCAGACCAAGTGATATCTATTATCGTACCAGAAGTGTGCGAGGCTCTCAATGAGGTTTTAAAGGAATACATACAGGTAAGTCAAACAACATTTTTAATTATTTTTTTATTTACTTTTAATATGATCTAATCTAATCATACTTTAGGTAGGTACCTACCTTACCTTACTAATAATTTTTTTAATAATTAACAAACCAAACATGTATTTTTTAATTTTTGATTGATTCCAACAAATCGTTGAATGATTGGGTCGAATCTTGGCTTGATTCCGATAAATTAGACGGACTCTGTGTTCTTGCGCTGGTACGAGTATGTGTCCTGGAGTTATCCGAAGAACTGGTTTCAAATGAAGCCGAGGGACTCGGTGCGGTGTAGTATCCTCTCGAGCTACAGTCAGCATTATTTTCCGAAAAAGTGGATAGATTTGGTTCAGAGTTGTATCCCCAGGAACTACTAGCGGTTGGGTCTGTAAAGGTTGTTGGAAAATCATATTGTCCCATTGTCGCATTGTACAAAATATTGTTAATGTGATGTTGAGCAGTATTCTTAGCATGACTGTTTTTTATTTGTTTCAGTTTCATCGAGACATACTCTCCAAATGCGTCATTTTCATCCCTGCTTTTTCTAGATTCGTACATTCTTTGTAAAATATTTACAGCTTCTTGTTGTGTTGGATCTTGTTCTACTTCAGGCCGTCTTCTTTTCCGAAATGGTTTTGGGGTGGCGAAAGGCGTACCCGTAGTTTCATCAGTGACAGTATTTCCTGTTTCGTTCAAACTGAGAGTGTTTTCTGAAGCAATTCTGTTTTCTTCGTTACCCTGAAAGAATAGAATTAAACGATAATTTCAAGTTATAGGCGCGTCAAATTAGCTAAAATTGTAAAAAAATCTATAACCGCGATTTTCTTTTTCTATTACTTAACAACCCTTAACTGAAATCATATTTTTTTATAGTGTATTCTATTAATATTTCATACTTAATAAAAATATCCAATAAAATTTGTTAGAATAACGAGTTATAAATTTATTTTTCGCGCCTATTTCTTAATCTTCTATTTTTGTTCCAGATACCAACAACACCTCAAGAGTGGCTACACGTGGCAAATTCATTTGAAGAAAAATGGAATTTCCCAAATTGCTTAGGAAGTATCGATGGAAAGCACGTAGCCATACAAAAGCCAATTGATAGCGGCAGTGAATATTACAACTATAAAGGATTTTACAGCGTTGTACTTTTAGCGATAGTGGACGCAGAATACAACTTTCTGTACGTGAATATTGGCTGCCAAGGACGCATAAGTGATGGCGGAGTTTTCGCAAACACAAAATTTCGAAATAAAATTAACGACAATAGTTTGAAAATACCCAGTGACAGCTCACTACCAGGCAGAAACAAACCTGTTCCTTATGTGTTCGTAACAGATGATGCGTTCCCTTTAGAAAAACACTTATTAAAACCTTTTCCAGGACCACAGGATAGCAATTCTAAGGAAAGAATCTTCAGTTATAGACTGAGTCGTGCGAGGAGAACAGTAGAGAACGCATTTGGGATTTTGTCAGCCAGATTTAGAGTTTTACGAACTACAATATTATTAGATCCAGAAAAAACTACTACTTTAATTATGACATGCGTGCTACTGCATAATTTTATAAGAAAAACTGAATCGAGCATGATTTACGCTCCATCTCAATACTATGATGGAGATGACATAGTAACTGGTACACGTATCGATGGACAATGGAGATTAGAACAGCAGCAATTAACACCACTTGAAGCATGTGAATCCCTGACAGATGATGGGAAAGAAATAAGAAAAGAATTCGCAGAATATTTTTCAAATGAAGGGTTTTTGGACTGGGCATCTAAATATTATTAAAAGACGTTAAAATAAAACTCACCTGCAACCCTCCATCGACAGTTAAACTTGGAATATTTTTGCCTTTAAGGAACATGAGTTTTTTAAATGCAAACCATTTACTTGACTCATTAGCTCCTGCACCAGATTTATTAGATTTACATTCTCGGTTAAATTGACCTACGAGTGATCGAATCTTTTTTTCAATTACTTTTTTATCCATATTAAATTCACTGGCAATTTCCATCCAAGCATCGTGTTTTTTATTTCGGTCTTTGTAGCTCTCTGACATCGTGTTCCATAGTACTTCTCTTGCTTGAAACATTTCAATCAGTTTGTAAACATCATCGTTATTCCAATTACCGGACATATTTTATTGCTTGGCGCACGCGCAACCACTAATACACACGCACAGCGATGCACGCTGACACAAAGGGACTGACAAGCGAGACACCACGCGCAGCGACCTGCGTACTCTAACCCCCACCGCACCGCACCGCCTATCCCGCCATCACCCTTATAAAATGTTTACAAACAAAAGATAACACATGTTTTATTTTGTTATAATTTGTTTTGTTATAAAATGTTTACTAACATTACTAAACATTTTCTAACATGAAAATTTATTTGTGATTAAATGTTTGCTAACAAATGTTTACTAACGTTATTAAACATTTTATAACGGCAATGTGGGAGCACCATAAGATAATAATGTGAAGAAACAATCACAGATATTCTATAAATAATGATTTATTAAGTTATAAAATGGGATAACCCCTGAAATTATTTGTTAGTTGTATTGATTGAAAGCAAAATGAGCCATGAAATGAGTTTTATTAAAATTACAGGGTCTTCTCGGTGTCACACAGAGTCCGATGCGGGATCTTCTGCAAGTCAAACTGTATCCGAGTCACTCCTAATACACCATTGCTATCAAGTTACTACAGCAACAGAAGGTAATAACCTGGTTTAACCTTAGAATATGGGTTGCGAAGGTTAGATAATAGTCACTCATGTAAAAATTGATATTCAGCCAAAATTTAATTAGACTAGATAGACAACCCAAATATGCTTAGTAGAATAATAGTTAAGATGCTTTAAAGTTTTAAATTTTTGTTTAGATAATCCATTTTATTCTTTTAGTCAACTTGAAAATGCTTAAAATATGTAGGTACTTTTTAAAATAAACAACTCTAAATAAATAGTCTAATGTCCATGTGGTGATGGAATAAAAATACAGTGTCACCATCCCATTTCATTCCAAGGGTGTCGTATGAGGCGGTCTATTCGCCTCATACGACACCCTTGGAATGAAATAGAATCCGCTTACCAGTCTAACCAGATTTGACAGAATATTTGATTTGCCACGGAACAACTGCCGTCTAACCTCTTGACACAAACGGATAGCCATATTCCATGGTTTAGACCAGTGTCATGATATTTGAGCTAGGCTACTTTTTGTGAATTTTTATCTTGTCGATCGTATCAGTAAATACGCAAATAAAACCGCAACACTATCACAACGAATTAATAAATGGCCAAAGGACGTGGTTCCAGACGGTAATAAACTGCACTTTTAGTGCATGAATGAATGAATGAATGAAACATTATTAATCATAGGTACTGCAATGTAAACAACAAGTCTTTTTTTTTCAATTTTTTATCTAGTGCTTGTTGGATTTCAAAATTAACATCATAGTTCTAGTTTTCATTTATTAGTACAATCTTATAATTTACTTTATCTGGGCATTTCTGGGGCACAGATGGGCATGGTCCTTTTAAACTTTTTATATACAATAAAAAATGTTCACACTCAAGACATACCGAAACCGAAAAAAAATCACATAGTAGATACATATAAATAAATAAAGCAACGTAATACCTAGTATGCTTTTGAATAAAACACTTTAATTATTAAATCATGGGTATATTTTACATGTTTACATCACTAGGCTTTCTGTGAAATTCTGTGATGCAATTCTCTAAACACAAATAAGTGTTACACTATTTGCACATAAGTATATCTTGTGTATTTTGGAATATTTTTCAGAGCGCAAACTCTGCATCGCTGCCTTTTCTTATTTGGTATGGTCACAGGAAAATGTTTGAGAACTTCACTTGGTAAAAAGCGACGGGGATCATTCTGAACGCCACGCGATGTCGAAGGCACCGGTTCATAATCATGTATTTTGTTTTTACTAACGATTTGCCGTATAACTGCCAGCTGAAATTCACTAAATGTTTTTTTCGGACAGTTATTAATAATTTTGTATGTGTAAAATACATTCAACATAGACATGTCGATTATACTAAGGGCTAGTTTTAAGTACCATCGTCTCGTTTTCCTTATGCACGATAAAGTACTCATCATCATGTTTGCAGTGTCAACAACTCCCATGTTATTAGTATAATCAATAGGTAACACATTCACGTTTCAATTTTGGCAGACCAGTAGCTCTGTCTTCCTTATTTGACGGTAATATTTTAGCATCATGCATGGTGCTAATCATGGTAACCGCTTTTTTATCTTGCCATTATAAAGTCATTAAAGGAGGAGAATAGTAGGCATCCACTTCTCCTTGTTGAATTAAAACTCAGAGGTGCTCGATGCAACATTTATTCTCGTAATGGCGGCGGATACCAGCAAAAGTTCAGGGGACGCGGAGCGCGTCCCCATAGACAAAAATACATAGACAATAATGTAGATATTTAGCATAGACAAATAATTATCAGTGGACATAACACCTCCACTCTTATTTTGTAATAACACTAATAACACAACAATAGTTATTTTTTATTTAAACGAAAGCAAATATAACAATTCTTAAATTAACACCTTAATATTAAACACATTACTTTTAATATAAAACGAATTATTTTTAAGTATAAGACCCTTAAGACGTACCCAATCAAAGGCACAAGTGATACAAACAATAGACATTCTTAAAACAAAATAACTGTTATTAATCAAACTCTTCAAAGCCATAAAGTATAGGTGGCTTACGAGATCTTTCTGGTCGTTTACTAATTGTTACATCACCAGACTGACATATGGTTGTATCCCTGATTGGTGACACATTGGGCAGATCTAAGTTAGGCTGAGGGCTACTCCTTGCAGCTGTAACATTTGGATGGCCCATTCCTTCCTCCAACTCGGAGCCCTTTTCAATAGTGCGACTCTCAATATTACCCTCTTCTTCCACTCTACTACCGGTCTGATCTGGTGCCTCAACATTGGTCGTGGCAGCGGCTATGGACTTACGTGATTTCTTATTAATTTCTAATTTCGTAGATACATTCTGACCTGTACTATTGGGAACCTTACTGTCTATGACTCTCTGTCTTAGCTGATCGACATGTCTGTGAATTTCCGTGCCTACATTTGTTCTAATAGAATAATCTGTTTAACCTAACTGTCTTATTATCGTCCCCGGTTGCCATTTATTTGAGCCCCTATACTCACGGTACAAAATATGAACACCGGGATCAAACATACGTTGTGCGCCACCTGCGTAGTTTTCACTAAGTGCTTGACGCGACGCCACTCGCGAATCCCTTTCGGGCTTTATCTAGCCTCATGCGAAGACTACGCCCTTGCAATATCTTGGCTGGACTATCACCGGTGGTAGCATGTTCCGTATTTCTGTACGCTAATAAAAACCTAGATAACGCTATCTCTACATCTTAATTCTGTTCCAAAGCTTTCTTTATAGTACGTTTACAAATCTTTACAGCGCTCTCGGCCGCACCGTTGGAAGCCGGGTGATACGGAGCTGTAAAGATATGATCGATACCATTATATTTTAAGAAGTTCTGAAACTCTAAACTCGTGAAAGAAGGTCCATTATCACTTACAGTTTGCGTCGGGAGACCAAATTGCGACCACAATTTACGTAATACCGTAATAACGGCTTGCGCTGTCGTTCTGGTCATTTTGATAGCTTCAATCCATTTAGAACATGAGTCCACAACAATTAGATAAGTAAAACCACATATAGGTCCCAAAAAATCAATGTGTAACGGTGACCAAGGGCGCGAGGGCCAAGGCCATGAGCGCGGGGCGTGCGCGGGAGGCGAGTCGGCCACCGCGGCGCACACACCGCACCCGCGGCACTGCGCCTCCACTGCCTCATCTATACCCGGCCACCACACATAACTACGAGCGAGCGATTTCGTCTTCACTATTCCCATGTGTGTATCATGAAGTTCTAGAAGCACCTTTTTATGACAAGATGGTGGTATAACTACGCGGTGACCCCACTAATGCAACCTAACTCACAATATAGTTCCTGCCTCCTATTAAAATAAGGCCTCAATTCCCTAATATCGACATCTGAAGGCCATCCATCAACTATATAACTTAAAACACGACTCAATATGGGGTCACGCTGAGTTTCCTTTTTGAGAACTTTATAATCTAATAGCAAAGCATCTGTTGAAAAATGTAAATATGTTTGCTCGGGCAAATCCTCATCTTCACATGTTAATTCACTTTTCTGTGACTGGATTAATCTCGAGAGAACATCAGCAGTATTTTTATCTGTTTTAATATATTCAATTGAAAAATCGTAGGCCGATAATTTAATTGCCCATCGCTGCAGACGACTAGCCGCCGCGCTAGGTATGCCGATATTTGGCCCAAAAATACTGACAAGAGGCTTGTGGTCCGTACGGAGTATAAATTTTCTCCCATAAAAGTACTGATGAAATCTATCAATGGCAAAAACGATGGCCAAAGCCTCCTTATGTGTCTGGCTGTAGTGAAACTCGTGCGCAGTGAGTGACCGCGAGGCGAACGCCACTACTCGCTCTTGGGCGCCCGCCGCGCCGGGCACGCGCTGCGCCAGAACAGCCCCTAATCCGTGCGCACTGGCATCCACTGTCAACACAGACTCCTTATTTATGTCAAAATGTTCGAGTGCCTCTGTGCCACACAAAAGCTCTTTGACTTTGGTAAATGCTTTATTTTGTTCAGAGCCCCATTTCCAGTGCTTTCCTTTTTTTAAAGTTGATACAAGGGTGCTAGGTGCATGCTTAAATTTTTAATAAATTTTCCATAAAAATTCACCATTCCTATGAACGACCTCGGGTCTGGGTCAACTCGAACACCATTCCTATCAATTATAAAGCCAAGGTATTTGACCTCTTTGGACAAAAATTCGAACTTGTTCTTTTCAATTTTTAACCCATTTGCTTCCAGAATGCTTAAGGCTCAGTTCACACCGAAATGGCAGCGGCCGGAAACGAAGCGGAGAGCAGTTTCAGTGTCATATAATTTTAGTCTTTATCACCATAACTATAATACATAGAATCACTTAACAATCCGCGCCGCGTCGGCGCGCGACCGCTCTGGCGGGCGCGAGCGGCCGCGAGCATGCGCGGGAAGGCGCGGGCGGCCGCGAGCATGCGCGGGAAGGCGCGCGCGGCCGCGAGCATGCGCGGGAAGGCGCGGGCGGCCGCGAGCAAGCGCGGAAGGGCGCGGGCGGCCGTGTACCAAAGAATCCGCGTTTCCTTCTTCTTCTTCAATTATACGTGCAATAACTATTAAATCCAAAATACTAATTTTCACAGCTAATTACACACGTGTTTCCTCTTTATATGTAGAATATAAACTGCGCATAGGAATAGCGTGAGCCTGAGCCGTGACGTGAGCTGCGCGCGGCCGCGAGCAGTCGCGGGCGGGCGCGAGCAGTCGCGCGCGGGCGCGAGCAGTCGCGGGCAGCCGCGAGCCTTCTCTTCGATGCCGGCCGCTGCGCGTCGCTTCCAGCCGCTGCCATTTCGGTGTGAACTGAGCCTAAGACTTCTTCTATAGATTTATGTGACGGAAGGTCCTTATTCCTAATCAAAATTTCATCATAAAATATGGATACATTAGGTGTATTTTTAAACATTTTTACCATTAGTTTTTGAAAAATTCCTGGGCTAGAAGATAACCCATAAACTAAACGACAATACTTAAATAAGCCCCTATGAGTATTTATGACTGTATAGTCTCTAGAAAGTTCTGATAAAATGATCTGATTATATGCTTGTGACAAATAGTAAAATACATATTGCCACTTCTTTCTCTTAGCGTTATCCCAGTTTCAATCTGGGGTCCGCTTTCTAGTTCTAGTCTAACCGGATTTGACTGAATATTAGCTTTTCCACGGAGCGACTGCCTGTCTGACCTCCGCAACCCGAAGGGATAGCGATATTCCATGGTTTAGACTAGTGTCAGTTTTATTTAGAAGGTACTGACGCCCTGTAACGATTGTCAAAGATCTTCATGACAACCGGGACCGACGGCTTAACGAGGCACGGGACAAGCGATAATTAACAATTCAATACGCACATAACTTCGAAAAGTCATTGGTGCGCGCCGTGGATTCGAACCCGATACCCTCTGCATGGCAGTCTGTTGGTATACCCACTCGGCTATCGCCGCCAAAATATGTGTGATGTAAAATACATATTGCCACTAAGGTCACTAAATAAATCTTCCGTTTTAGGAATCGGAAATCTATCGATGGCTAACACTTTGTTGAGGGTTACCTTATAGTCAGCACATATTCTAAGAATCAGCCTTTCGTACCACAACCAATGGTGTGGCCCAGTCAGAATGATCCACCGGCTCAATGACGCCATTGCGAAGCATCGCGTCGAGCTCAGCGTCGACACGCTCCCGAAGCGCATACGGCAGGGGCCGCACGCGACAGAAGATGGGCACCGCCCCATCGCGCACACTCAGCTCAGCCTCACTGCCCGTAAAAGTACCCAATGTGCCATCAAACAGAGATTCATGCCTGCAAACGATATCCTTTATTAGCTTATCACAGTTATCACTATTACATACATTATTAGCTACATGACTGGTTAATGAATTGACCTTAGATACTTTAATAGGTATCTTAAGTTCCGCCAACCACTGCCGACCCAATAAAGAACAATGGCAGGATTATACCTGTGAAGTGTTAGAAGCGTCTATAAACGTAACTTATGAAAAACTTATTAATATAATTATTTCGTATTTTGTACGTTTTTAGTTTCAAGTATAAAAGCGTACGTTAAATTATCTAAATTGATAAACTATTTATTGAAAACATTAACTTCCGGTGCTTGTTTAATGTCATTTTCAGAGTTACCATTTACAAATCAATCGTATTTGTTTAATAGAAAAAAGGTAAGTAATCTTTTTAACCTACATCTAGAAACAATTCACGATAGTGTTAAAAAAATATTTGATGTATATTATATTATATAAAAAGAAGATTTTATTTATGATATATATAAATATATGTTTTTTACTTGATCTGAAATATAATTTAATTAGAGGTATCCATAGAGATATAAAGGATAGAGTGGCAGAATAGTACCTAACTCAATACTGTGTCGTGTCCGCCGGTAGGAGAGAGAACGCAACAGGTTAAAGGCCCCCTGCATCTCACTCTAACAGTACGTGCACAACATCAACATTGCGCAGTGGCGTGCTACCTGTAACTATTATTTATATCAGTTTATCAGTAATCAATAGTTTAAAAATATATAAACGTTTTTGTCACTTCAAACTATCTTCGTGTATCAATAAAAACAACTTTTAAACTATTTATTACTAATAAACTAATATAAATAATAGTTCCAGGTAGCACGCCATTGCGTAATGTTGATGTTGTGCATGTACTGTTATACTCGGGCCACACTACCGGGATATGCCAACAATTATTGCCATAATTTCAACAACGCCTAGGTGTAACCGCGAGTTATGGCCATAATTTTACAATGCCAATCAATATGGCATATGCCGGTAGGCAATAGCTCCGGCGGCGGTGTTTTTCGCACATCAAAGAAGATTACCGCAGTAATGATTGCGTTTGTGGCCACACTACCGTTTGTTCAGTGTGCAACACGAGTTCGACGACGACGCACGTATCTACCGATATGGAGTGGTCAAATGAAAAAGCGCTCGAATTTTTGGAGTTATTGCAATCCGAACCGTCTCTCTGGGATACCCGACAGAAAGCAAAAAATTTAAAAGATTCATGTTAAAATAATTGGCACTCATAAAATACCAAACAGCTGCAGCTTCATCCGCCATCTTGAAAAATTGTATTTTTACCGCCTAGTTTATTGGCATATCTCGGTAAACTCTAGTGTAACCACACGACTTCACGCAGTAATTTAACGGTAATTTATTGCCATAATTATGGCGGTAACAGCCCGGTAGACGGTAAGGTAGTGTGGCCCGAGCATTAGAGAGAGATGCAGGGGGCCTTTACTGTTGCGTTCTCTCTCCCACCGGCGGACACGAATTGGCCCCACTCTGCCACTCTATTCTAATATCTCTATGGAGGTATCAGTAGGCAATTGAAAGATAATTAATGACAACACTAAATGAAAATGAAAATGTCTATAGTCCGTTCACAGTTATTTTACCTCTAGCTGTTAGATTGGCCAACCTGGGCGTTGTGTTGCTATATTAAGTATAAAATACTCCCATTTTAAATACACAGTATTGCTAAAAATGTACTTATTTTTTATTGCCTACGTATTAAATATTTGGAAGTTATGTTTGTAACAAAACCTCTTGATATCGGCATGGCTATACGCATGTACATTTATTTTCTAAAAAATAACTAATTTCCTATGAAGATAAATAGTTATAATAAAACCTTTTTCTATTTTAAATACAAAGGTAAACGCATCATAATAACGTCAAAGTGAGGTTTTAATTATCAAATACAAAAACTGCAAATTTAATTTTCATATTTATTTTGAATAAGAATGATCCATGTGGACTGCTAATGTTATATGATTCGTAACTGCTGTCAGATTCTCGGACTGCCAATGATGATTCGTAAATGCTGTCAGATTCTGTATCAGACTCATAATTTGATTCTATTATGAACCTGTCAATTTCAGCATCCGTAGACCCATCTGTTTCACGAAGCTTGTCTTCAATATGGCGCACATGTTTGCATTGTTTTTGCCAGTCTTCTGCAGTGATAGATTGAAAAGCTTCTTCAGCTAAATTCACAATGTTGTTTGCCTCTTATCCTACATTTTTGCTTGTGACTCGCCTTTTAATGAGACTCCACATAGATTCAATTGCATTTAACTCGCAGTGGTATGGTGGTAATCTAACTATTTTGTGGCCAAGAGCTTCAAGCATTTGATCAGTTTCATATATTGGAGCCTCTTTATGGCCTCTTATAATTTCATACAGTTGAGCTTTCACCATGGTAGGCAGATAAGATAACCCTTTTTTGTGATGCAGTTTTGCATTTCAGCTCTAGTAGAACTTAATGTTGGTACCTTGTTTAACATGACTGTGTGATAAGGGGCATTATTCATAACAACTAACTATTAGACGGCAAATAAGGAATTAGTCTTTCCTGAAGCCATTTCATGAAATTTGTTTTGTTCATGTCATCATGGTAGTCACCCGATTTCGATTGGGATTTAAATATTAATAAAGTGTTTGGTATAAACCCTGTTTTACCACCCGCATGAACAATTATCCATCGTGCACCAACGGAATCGTTTTTAAGACACCCATTTCATTTTCTATTTGCCAGCGTTTATTGTACTAAATACTCCTGAACCCGTACCTGTATCAAATGGTGTTTACAGTTGGACATTCTAGTTTCCACTAATATTGGGTAAAATGTTTACATGGGTAACCCTATTTTACATACCTGTCATCACAGAGTACAATTCCAACATAAAGAAAACAAACACCGACATTTGTCAGAAGTAAAATAACTGTGAACGGACTATACATTGTCAGTATCCTTACTCGTCGCCCTTGTCTATGATCCCTATAGACCGTGCCACGAGAACATAGACTTTTTGAAACAAATAATTTCTACTAAGTAACTTAGCGACAGATCTGTCAAAAACAAATAATGTCAAATCCAATGAGCGCAACTCATCTTAGGCAACGGTACACAAACATGTCATTGCAAAGTAATATGTCAATTGATCGGGTTTTTATCGATATATGCGCTGCCAACAGTGTTTTTTGGTACTGGAATATGTCAGAGGCCTGGAATGTCAACATTTTGCGTTAATCCATTAATTTTTAATCATTCTTAGGCATTTATCAGAGGATAAAACATATTTTTTGGATGTTAAGAATATTTTTGTTGTCGCAATGCTCGTCCTACGGTCGGCATCTCGGAAAAACGGGTGCAGAATTGCAGTTGGCAAACTATTATTTTTTCAAACGATTTCGTCTAAGTTCATTGTGATGTTTTCTTTCACTGCTATCTGCGCTCAAAAATGTAAAATCTCTATGCTTAGACATTTTAATGTAATGGTCTAGCTAGTGGTCTGTAATATTATTCATTAGTGGTATTTTTTTTATATTTTACGATAGCTTAGCTATTGACTATACGATCGAGTACCATGTTTGTACTCTATTATTGACATACATTGCTCTCTTTTGTTGTCTTGCATTTACAGAATTACTTACGTGTAAAAAATCGGGAAATTCATGAAAATACTTCCGGGAAATTCGAATACTCAAACACAAAATAAAATATGTTTATTTTTGTAAAATAAGAAAAAAATTAGTTACGACAAGATGTCATAGATAATAAAATATAAATTCGAATACTTAGTAGCATAATTGAGCATTGAAACAAAAAAACTACTGTTCAAAAAGCATAAAAGTTCACTAAGGCATAAAATCTAAAAACAACTGTTAGAAACAAAGGTTGTAAAACACTGAATGTGTGTTTGCAAAAAGTCTATCTTCTCGTGGCACCAACTATTATAGTCTGTGACACTGTCAATATAATACATATTAATCTATGTTGTCAACGTTATTTTCTTTCCAAAAAGCTTGTTTGGTAGTGTTCTCGTTGTTTTCGCAGTTTTTTATTGAATTATCCTTATTTTTTATTCTTGCTTACTCCCTGGACTTGATTCGCTGCCCCATACGACGACTTGTGCTTTCTTACGGACTATCTGCGCTCAAAACATCTGGACCTGTAGCTTTTTCTACACGGACTTCGATTGTGCCTTTAGATTTTGTTATGATGCAAAGTAGCAGGCCTACACGCATATTGTGCGTGAATTGTAACATTTGCGTCAATACTCTCCGGCGATATCGCAGCTTAGATCAGAACACAAGAGTTTGTACTTTGCTCTGCAACTGGGTTTATCCAGAAATCGCAAGTTTTAAACATTATTATACTTCCTTACCAATTTAGCGTTAGTAAGTTTCAGTGAATTTTCAAAGCAGTTTAAAATATTACAAAATTCGGTAACTTTCGTCTATCTAGATGTAGTGTGATGCGTTTTCTTTGCCTGTAGTAATAATTGCTATTCTTAATTTTTAGATTACTGATGATGATTATGTTTGTGAAACATGTTGGGAACTCGCTATAGATTGACTAAATCAGAGTTTGCAGCAAGATGCTAATGAAGGTGAACAAGCTGGACCGTGCCCACGAGGCCATAGAAATGTGTGCCTTCTGTGTGGATGTTCATTAGTACGAAGGCAAAGTGACAAAATATTAAAAGATAGCCTGACCGAACTACAACAGAACATGATAAATATTATCCAAATGAACATAGAACCACGTCAGATCCCTTCATCTTTAATTACTATTTATTAAATAATAAATCCTTTTGCAGTGTTTTATTACTAAAGAGTTTTAAGTCTATTGGTGTCTCTTTTAAAGCAATCTAATATAAATTGTCTGTTTTTTATCAATTATGGAGTTGATTTGCCATATACAAATCGGTTTCTCTAAAAATATACCCACGATAGCATGCTTCTTGGATGTAGAATACGCCTATAACAATGTGGCTATAGATAGCGTAATTCAAGCTTTAGACAAAATTAACGTTGGTAAAAAAATTACCAAATACTTATGGAATTTTTTAACAGAAAGACATATTAAAGCAAAAATTGGCTATTGTATAGAAAATCAATATTTGGTTAGATGGGCCAGCAAATGCATTGCCCAAGGTGACCCACTCTCTCCTCTAATTTTTAATATAGTTACTCATGCCTTTTGTCAGGATATATCAAATGTCATGATATCACAGTATGCAGATGACTTTGTTCTATATACTAGTTGTGCGAAGCTTAGTGAAGGTGTCCTAGAAATGCAAAGTGCATTAAACACAATCTCAACTTTATTGGAACAGTTAGGCTTAGAATTATCAGGCCGCAAATCTAAATTCTGTTTATTCAGCAGAGGACGGCGAAGACAAAGTATAAATCTGAGCATAAACGGTAGTCAAGTAAGTTCTGCAGAACATATTAAATATTTAGGGGTGTGGATCGATAGAACACTACGATGGGGTAAACACATAAATGAGACTTGGGCAAAGACACAACGATTTTTAAGTTTACTTAAGGTGTTATCAGGATCAACATGGGGTATCCATCCAAAACACCTTCGGGCGTTATATTTCTCACTAATCAGGAGTAGAATTGATTACGCAAGCTTCCTCTTTGATAATGGCGCTAATTCCCACCTGGCTAAGTTGGATAAGGTACAAAATCAAGCCATGAGGATAATAGGGGGTTTCATTCGTACTACACCTATACATGTCATGGAGGCTGAATTGTGCATTCCCAGTTTGACTTTAAGGAGAAGATATCTAGCCACTAAATACTGTTTAAAAGCTAAATCTTTTGAAAACAATATAACCATCAACTTATTAGATAGCTTAAATAGTTATACAAACAATATATACTGGCGAAATAAAAAAAAACCATTACTAGCGACGGTATATACTGACATTAAAATGGAAAATGTGTCTTCCAGTTACCCTTTAGAAATGTTTCGTCTGGATACATGGATATCCAATATAAATTTAGAAAACATAATCAAAGTCCAACTCAATAGTGTTAACTTGCCCAAGAAATCTTATGATATCAATATATTAAAAACCAATGTATTAGAATACATACATAATAAATATCATAAATGGCTTAAATTGTACACTGACGGGTCTAAAATAAATAATAATATCGGGGCAGCGTTCTATGATCCAAGAAATAGAAAAAATGGATTGTTCAAAATTACTGATAGTCAGGTGTGTATAATGACGGCGGAGCTTGTGGCAATATCGGAAGGCCTTAAATACTATCAAAATTTTGGAATTGACAAGTGTGTGATTTTTGTGGACAGCAGGAGCGCTCTCCAGCATATAGCTCGATGCGCCTCTGGACGCAGAGGTGTTTCGATAGCTTACTCTATTTTAAGACAAATTCACCATTTTACAACCATAAATAATAAAACTCTGATCTTGCAATGGGTTCCGTCACACATTGGTTTCAATCAATTTTTTTTTTTTTTTTTTTGCGTTGAGATGAATATTAGTCCAAGTTACTTTGAAATGTTACCTAAATACAAAGCAATATGTCAGAAAAAGTGGAAAGAACATTTTGACCAAAGATCGTTAGAAAAAGGAATCTGGTACAGAACGATTCAGTGTGAGCCCCCTCGTATTCCCTGGTTCGCGAATAGTATCCTTAATAGAAGTTTGTTAATAATAGCCTTTAGACTTAGATCTGGACATGTTCCACTCAACAAGTTCAGGCACCTCATGAGAATAAGTTCAAGTCCAAATTGTGAAGAGTGTGGTGTTGTGGAGGATGTCCATCACTTGTTGGTGGAATGTGTCAGAACTAGAGCTGTGAGAGAGGCTCTGGTAAATAGACTAAACATAAATTTTATAGATGTTGGTATTATGCAAAGTATATTATCAGAGCCTCTGTCGACAGCGGCCACTTTAGTTTATAATATAGTGAGTAAGATTAGAAATGCATAGACTAGATTTAGGTTACGATGGGGCTGGCATGGTTTATTGAAAGACCAAAAGCCCCCAAACAAATAAAGATTAAAAAAAAAAACAATTATGGAGTAAGTATTTGATTACAAAAACAATCCTTTATTTCATTTGCAGCTGTCACCTTCAGATAAGGTTTGTCATGCCTGTTGGTGGCGCACTAAGAGAGATCCCATATCCTTATCCTTACTAATATTATAAATGCGATGTTTATTTGTTTGTCTGTTTGTTACGCACGAAATAACGACTGAACCGATTAGAATGAAACTTGGCGCACAGATAGACCATAACCTGGAATAGGATATAGTATACTTTTTATCCTGGTAGGTATTGAGTTCCTGTGGGATAATTTTCGACTTCCACGCGGGCAAAAGCTAGTTCCTTATAAAAGCAAGTGACTTGTACCTATTTATTAGAGAGATCTAACATCATGCCATGACGTCTAATCTTAAGAGCCCTGCCTCACTTGTATGAACGCCATGGCGACGTCGCCGGCTGCGTATCCAAACAGTTTATATTGAAATGTACCTATGGCTGCCAAACCGTGGCCAAGTGAGTTAGGTACCATACATTTCAATATAAATTATACGGTAGCTGGCGACGTTGCCATGGCCTCATAATGAGGTGGGGCTCTAATACTCAATAAAATTGTGAAAAATAAAGGATTACATACATCCTACATAGTCTATGTCCCTATTTCGTGATGGAACTTTGATTTTTTAATATTAGGTAGATACTTATCAAGTCTAGACACTGATCTTGAATCAGTCTAGGTATATCCTATCAATGCTTTTTGCATATCACCACCCCTTATCTAAATGTATTTAATGCATTTGTGTATTTACAAAGTTGTTTTCTATTAACATAACCTTCAAATATAAAAATGTTCATATCTTTTTTTTACGGCCTCCTAAAATAAAAACTCTTGATGATTATGTTTAAGTAATAGAACCCCTTTGTTTTTAAATTTTTTTCAAACATAGACGCTTCGAATCGATTTCAAATAAAGTGTTGTATGGGAACTTGCCATTGTTCTTTGTTACTCCTTTGCTTAAAACATAAAGATCTAACATTTTAACTATACCATTATACTTAACGGTGGTTTCAATAAAGCCTAATGGTTGCACAGTAGAACCATCATTGAATTTTAATCTTAAACTACATGTATTTAGGGGTAACTGACTGAATAATTTCTCATACACAATTTTACTAATACATGATAAGGCCGAACCTGTGTCTATCTCCATGTTAAGATAACAATTTTGAACTTTTACTGTTATACATACCGGCTTATAACCGCTTAGTGACATTTGATGCAAAGGTTCGTCACCGCATTCGAGGCCCTCATGATGTATGTTATCATACAGGCTTTCGCTATCACCAACATCCTTTTCTTCATCCTTCTTGTAGAAAATCTGTGCCTTTTTGCCTCTTCTCGCACTACGTTGGCCGCGCCTCACACCGCTGCCCGAGCCGCGCCCGCTGTACCCGCGGGTTGCTGTAAGTCGCCCGTACGAAAAACTTGGTGTGCCATACCGACCACTCACGGCGGCAGAGGCCGTCGCTACCAGTCCTTCTCGTCTCGCACTTCTATGCGAACAGACCCTCTTCAAATGGCCTATTTCACCGCACTTATTGCAAATGTAATTCTTGTACGAGCAGTCACTTGCCCTGTGTTCGCCTCCGCACCGCGGGCAGCCGTTGAGGTTTAGTTTGTTAACTTCCGTCAGCACTCCACTACCAGGCTCCACTGCGCTCGCGTCTCTTTCTGCGGCTTCCAAAGACAGCGCCAGGCTTACGGCTCTGTTGTAAGGTATGTCCTCCTCCGCGAAAAGTTTTAGCCGAATCATCTCGCTTGACAATCCACAAACTAACTGATCTCTTAAATTATCGTCCAACGTTTTTTTAAACTCGCAGTACTTCGCGAGTTTTTTGAGCTCCGTAACGTAGTCTGCGATCGACTCATGTGTAAGTTGACGGCGCTGGCGAAACTTATACCGCTCCGCCAAGATGGATGGCTTGGGTTGTAAATGAGCAGCTAATATTTCCACTGCTCTATTATACGTAATATCGGCCGGCTTCAGCGGGCTAGCTAACGTAGCTAGCAGTTCGTACGCCTCTTCACCCATAAATGAGATTAAAGTGGGTAACTTGAGAGCGTCCTCCACTTTATTCACAAGAAAATACATTTCCAATCTCTCGATATACGCCGACCAGTTACCCGATTTGATGGCAAACTCACGCACTTTTCCAATCGACATTGTTCGTTCTTTAGACAACCTCTTCTCGTTTTAATCCTCGTCGCCAGTGTTGAATTAAAACTCAGAGGTGCTCGATGCAACATTTATTCTCGTAATGGCGGCGGATACCAGCAAAAGTTCAGGGGACGCGGAGCGCGTCCCCATAGACAAAAATACATAGACAATAATGTAGATATTTAGCATAGACAAATAATTATCAGTGGACATAACACTCCTTTAGACAGCTTCTTATATTTAGGCATGCCTTTTCCATTTTTCTTAACTGTACCGTATGCATATATCCCGTTATCTTTCAAAGAAAGGAATAACTTTGGGTTCGAGTATCAGTTATTCACAAAAAGTTGTCTGTTCGTGTTAAAGTATTCCTTAAGGAGACCAACCTCTACTGACCCGCTCACTCCCAAATCAGAAATCTGCTCAATATCCGTTTCCGATCCACAATAGAATATAAAGTCCAATATGTAACCTGTTTCCACATCGCACAAGACGAATAGTTTTATTCCAAAGCTATTTCTCTTTTTAGGCAAGTATTACTCGAGTACAAGACGGCCTATGAAAGGAACAATACTCTCGTCGATACATAATTTCTGGTGCGGTATTAAACCGCTTTTAAATTTCTCCCGTGCATGATTTATTAGAAATTGCAGTTTATGTAATTCTGTCGCGTGTCGTCTTGATGGCATATAGCGATGCAGACGGACTATTTACATTAATCGAATGTGGCTATGCTGAGAGAAATAGCGATGGAGGAATATTTCGTGCTTCGGGTATCAAATAGTGGCTAGAAAACGCTGCTAATATTCCGGCGCCTTCAAGATTACCCACCGACGACAAACTATTTCCCTACTATTTCTTAGGTGGTGAGACGTTTCCATTACTACGCTATCTGATGAGACCATATCCACAACGAACTTTGGATAGTAAAAAAAGAGCATTTAACTATAGGCTGAGTCGAGGAAGAAAGACTGTTAAATGTACATTTGGAATGATGGCCGAGAAAGGAGAATGACCAAAACTGGGCTATTTTGTGGCATGTTTGCTTCTAAACCATTCGTATCTAGAAAATCTTTTATTTTATTATTTTATATATATTAATTTTAATTTAAAGCGAAACGGGGATTTTTAGTTCAAAAATAAAAGTATCTGCATTGTTCCGGTCGTGACATCGCCATTTCATATTCAAAACTCATTTTGCATATTTAGGCAAATTTTTAGTTTCTTGCAAACCCCTTTTAATAGGGAAAAATTACATTCATACTGAAAACAGGGTGACATAACAAAAGTTCTAATAAACAAAATAATACCAAAATCTTATGATATTTTGAAAAATGTATTGTGGTGAAATATTTTCTATAAATAATATGTTTATCCTTTTTGCAACATATTACCCACGAAATAATGTTTTGCACTTATCGAAAAAATGGGAACATATTTTTATTATACTGGCATCTGTAATGTCTTACGCAAAGAAATATAACCTTATTTTATTACTAGTCCAACCTCTCTGGTCTTACGTCAGTTATTTTGACATTAAAACAGTCAAATTGCTTTTTCACCTATGCTCTTATCTCTTTATTGGAAAATAAGTAATTTACTGTCGTTTATATTGACTTGAACAATCCTTTGTGGACCAAACAAGTTTATTTCGTGTTATCAAGACTCGTGGGTTGACTAAATTATGAGACAGTCTTTATTGGTAACATTAGTATGTCGTCTGGACTTAGAACAACTAGCCGTGGTGAGGAATGCAGTTATGTTAACTCTTCCTTTGCGGTACCTCAGCAGCAACTTGTCCGTTCCTTGGACAAGCTATCTGATTCGGAGCTCAATATTTTGACATCATGGATAGCGCCAGTCTGTGTAAGTGTTGTTTACTTCTCTTCTCAATTCCTACAATTCTCTCGTGCTCTCCTCACCGAATATTCAAACTACTTTAATTGTTTGTTTCAGGCATTGAACGGAGTCTTATGTTTAGAATACTACACATTAATTGAAGCTGTTGTAACTTCTGAGGCCACACCTGCACCACATTATGGTATACGATATACAAGCTCCTGCTTCATTTTGAGGTGATTTATTTGAAGAAGATTTAGGTATAATAACAAATAAAATAAAGAATAACATAAAAGCTGAGTTTCATTTACCTATTAAGCATAAAACAGTGTAGTTTTAATGCCAACTTTGTAATAAGGTCCAATGGAATGAGCTTATCTTTTGCGAACTAGCCTCACTGAAATTCTCATTGATTGTACCACATGGTATTGAGAATTCTCAGTAAGAAATATATCAGACTGAAAAACCCGCAAACGAATATAAAGTACAAGCGTTTGTTTCGTAGCTCCACTTCTTTTTACAACTATTTTCTATATTGTATAATATACATAGAGGCTTCTAATAAATTCCGGTAATATGATTAAATCATATCATCACCGTCCTAGAGTTATGTCGGTTGCATCCAAGACTTCAACGCCTAGGAGCCCTGGGTCCGCTTACTAGTCTAACTAGATATGACAGAACAGATAGCTTTTCCATAGTCTGACCGCTATAACCCAAAGGGAAAGCGATATTGTATGGTTTAGACCAGTAAGTATCGGTTTATTGGAGGGTACTGACTCCCCGTAATGACGTGCGATGGTGAAAGATCTTCATGACAACTGGGACCGACGGCTTAATGTAAGTGCTCTTCGAAGCACGGGCGATAATTAACTAATTTACTACTATTTATATGATTAAATCATGTAACTATCACAATACTTAACCTCAAAATATTTGAAATCTTTAATGTCCTATAGCTAAGAACTGCCGCCAAATATCGTATTCATTTTTTCTTAATTTAATTAGGAGTATATTTACTATATTTTACTGGTCAAATTATCGAGAAGCAAAGTTAGCCCATCTTCCATACAAATTTGGTCATTCTCCCTTGCCGTTTTGGATAAACCTATACGTTGTCGAGAGCCGCAAAAAGTAACAAATATTGTAAAAGCTGCGCGTATATTGCACAATTACGTACGAAGCAGAGAAGGTATTGAGTACAAGCCACAGCAATTTGAAATAAATCATTTCACTACTGAATCAATACCGGCTTCACGAAATCTTCAAATAACTCCACATCTTCAGCTTATAATCTCAGAGATTATTTGGCAAACTATTTTATCACACCTCATGCAGCATTACCATGGCAATGGTGGTAGCGCCATCTACCTTCCTATCTACAACTAATCGCATCAACATGAATCGTTCCACGCTTGTCTAGTGCGAGCGATATCATATTTCCGTCCCTCTCTTTCCCTCTCCCTGGAAGAGGCACTGCCTTGCGCCTGATTTCGTCGCCGCGAAACGTCGATGCGAGTGACAGTCTCGAACATTCCGCTCGCTAAGAACGCCGTCTCGATACCGCTCCGCGCCGCACCGCTGTATCGCCGTCTCGTTCGTACCGCGCCGCTCCCGTATGTGTTTATCACCGCTTCCACCAAGGAAAACCCGCTCGTGAGTGAAGTGAAAACAAGCAGCTGTATCACGAAACCACCAAAGCTGTATAAGGTAAGTGCCTTCCATCCTTAAAATAGCCTATACCCACTCAATCACCTCCTCCCGTATCCATCTCCCCTTCCCTTATTCCTTTCTAGGCGGCGAAGAACCGCTATCCTCTCTATACAGTCCATTAATCCTTCCCAAGTCGCCTAGAACCTAACCGGTTTCGGCACCACGCCATTCCATTTTTTTTTTTGATCCATACGAGTCGGATTCATTTACGTTTTATACGTTATACCGCTATACCTAGGCAGTTATAGCACCTAGCTATACTCCTAATTAATATATTCATATAACCGTCACATGGTTATTTCCGCCCGCATTAGTAGGTAAACTTTTATGTAGCTACCTACTTATTAAATTATTATTTCTGCAACTATCATAGTTGTCTTATAAATCTCATATTTCAATCAACTTTTATTTCCTCAGCTCTAAAGTGTTGCCTACTTAGGTAAAATAATAGATACATTAGATATTCTTATTTTGTTTCGTTCTCATTAGCTTATACTTACGTAAGCATGTCACAACAAAAGAAGTCACGCGTGTCGGAAGACAAAGAGATGACAATCTTAGAAGCGAAACGCAATATTTTATTTGAGCGCATTCAAAATATCTATGAACGATCAAAAACCGCATCTATGTCTGACAGCAATAGCGAAGCATTTCTCAGTTATTGTACAACAGTAGATAGTATTCGAACAGATTTTCATAAGTTGTTAGACGATTATAACGCAAGATTACTTTCTATCAATCCTGATGAAAAACCGAACTATCAGGCGTATACCTCATTCGAAGATCTTTATTGTATTATTAAGCGTATACAATCGCAATTGGAGGGTAAATGTTCGGCAGAGCCCGTTGCCCGCAAACCGAGATTACCGCCAATCGAGATTATGTCGTTTGACGGAGATATACGAAATTGGCCGTTATTCTATGCAAGTTTTAAGTCTACAGTGCACGATAATGGTTCTCTGACAGATGCTGACAGGTTGTACTATTTAATAGGTAAACTGTCACCGAAGGCCCAGTCCGTATTTGCAGGTGTCACACCCAGTGCTGAGAATTATCAGGTCATATTTCAGTCACTACTTGACAGATATCAAGACACGCGCGTTCTAGCGTCTACGTACTTTGACCAAGCTTTAAATCTCAAACTGTCCAGCAACGCGTCTGTCTCGAATTTCCAGCTGTTTATTGATAACTTCGTAACCGCGGTTAATTCTCTTAGGAATTTAAAATTAGAAGATCTTTCCGACTTTATGTTGCTTCAACTCGCTTTAAAAAAGTTTGACACTGATACAATTCGCGCATTCGAGATGACGGAACGCAATAATAAAATACCTACACTAGATAGTTTTATTTCGTTCATCAAAGATCAGTGTCGAATATTTCATAATACGCAGTCTGGTTCACCTGGCCCGTCTAACACTAACAGCAACAAACAAAGGTTGAATAAATCGCGAAATAGTAATAATAACTCAGTCCCTAATCCACAATCTTACGTAACATGTTCGGAATCTAATAGTAATAATTCACAGAAGTGTCTGTGCAGTAATATAGTGCACGACCATTACTATAAGTGTCCCACCTTTAATGATTTAAATCCAATTGCTCGTTTTAAATGCGTAAAAGATAACAAAGCTTGCATTAATTGCTTAAGCATAAAACATAAAACGAGTAATTGTTCCAGTAGAACGAGATGTCGCACGTGTAAACAAAAACATCATACACTGTTACATTATGATAAAAATAACCGGTTGTCAAGCCAATCCGCTAAACTTGACACACTCGCGCCGCAGGTGCAGCAGACCACGGTAGCTGCGCCTTCCGCGTCTGAGGGCGAAGTATCGTTGTGTATGACATCCATTGCGCGGGCGACGCGCACGCGAGGACGGCACTCGCGCATCTATAATGATCCGCGCAGGGCCAAAACGCAGTGTACGGCGTCTAACACGGTACTGTTGGCGACAGCGCAAGTTATCGTATACGATGTTAATGGGTCGCCGCACATGGTACGTTGTCTGCTAGATAGCGCATCTCAGACCAATCTAATAACATCGGAATGCTTCAAACGCCTCGGATTATGGAATAATTTTAAAAATACTAACTCAACCGTCAAAGGGATAGGCGGATCAGAAAGGCATTGCAGGGGTTCCGTAGATGTTAAAATACATTCGCGTTTTAATAGGGACATTAATTTTAACATTTCTTCGCTTATCGTGGAACGTATTACAGACACGTTGCCAAACGCTAATGTAGACGTAGCATCACTCACTCATCTCGAATCATTGCCGTTAGCCGACGCGGAGTTTGCGAATCCGGCAGGCATTGATCTTTTGATCGGAGCTTCAATATTTCCGCACTTGCTACTAACTAACATAGTTCGTAGTGAGCGATATGATTTACCGCCCGCTATTGAGACGGTACTTGGGTATGTGATTATGGGTACCGTACCTACGTTACATACTTCTCATTGTATTACGTCTTGTTGTTGTTCTGCTCTTCAAGAGATCAAGGTGGGTGCTAAAACTGTGTGTAAGATAAAGCACTAATTAGCTATGCTATGCTATGCTGCGCCATGCTGCGCTATGCTGCGCCATGCTGCGCTATGCTGCGCCATGCTGCGCTTTGCTGCGCCATGCTGAGCTATGCTGCGCCATGCTTCGCCATACTGCGCCATGCTGCGCTTTGCTGCGCCATGCTGCGATATGCTGCGCCATGCTGCGCTATACTGCGCTTTGCTGCGCCATGCTGCGATATGCTGCGCCATGCTGCGCCAAGCTGCGCCATGCAGCGCTATGCTGCGCCATGCTGCGCTATGCTGCGCCATGCTGCGCTATGCTGCGCCATGCTGCGCTATGCTGCGCCATGCTGCGCTATGCTGCGCTATGCTACGCTATGCTAAGCTACGCTACGCTACACTATACTATACTACACTTCCGCTTTGTACATGGAAGACATTGCCTGTAATGTCATACCCGCTCCGCTAGCAATTTCGCTTTGCGAAGAGCTTATTCAGCTTTTCAAGCGAGGCCAGTTTGATCTTGTCAAATGGACAAGCAACTCTAAGGAGGTTCTCGCACGCATACCAGATTCTCATAAAGCTTCTCCAGACATTGAGTTTGAGAAGTCTGTACCGCATAAGGTTCTCGGTTTACGCTGGGACAAATCCTGTGATAGTTTTCGGTTTGACGTCTCACCACCAGATGATAAGTGCACCAAACGCACTATGCTGTCCACAGTGGCTCGACTATGGGACATAATGGGTTTTGTGGCTCCCACAATTTTGTACGCCAAGCTCTTGATCAAAGAGCTTTGGCTATCAAAGTGTGAGTGGGATGATACACCCCCTGACCATATTGTCGCCGCTTGGGGCCAGTTTTGTATTGAGCTTACCGCGCTCAATCATATTACTATTCCGCGTCATCTTGGGTTGGTAGATGGATGTACCGTCAACTTAATAGGTTTCGCTGACGCCAGCGAGCGTGCTTACGGCGGAGTCGTATATCTGCAAGTCCGCATTGGTTCTAACTACTCGGTGCAGTTAGTTTGTGCCAAGTCTAAGGTCTCGCCTGTTAAACCATTTCAGTTGCGAGACTGGAGTTGTGCGCGGCCCTTCTGCTGTCTCAGTTGCTCCACAAGGTTCAAGACACAGTTTGGCCCCACTACTCTATTAATAAATATACGCATTTTCCGACTCCAAGGTAGTGCTCGCTTAGATTTATTCTTCTCCTCACCGCTGGCAGACTTTGTCGCCAACCGCGTTAGTAAATTGATTGAACTTGTTTCCGCTACTTGTTTCAATCACGTCGCGAGTTATCGTACTCGTCTTCAGGAAGAACTCTCCATAGATTATATTGACTGGAAGTTTATTCCACCAGCATCACCACATTTCGGTGGATGTTGGGCAAGCATGGTCAAAGTAATTAAACGCATCTCTTCAAAGTTATAGGTCAACAGATCCTCTCTTACGAAGAGCCTTTAACTGTCCTTGCACAAGTCGAGGCACTGATCAACTCGCGTCCGCTTCCAACTCAGTGAGATCTAGCCTGAAGTTGGACTTACCTCTTAGTTTAAGTATTTAGTTAGTAGTTTTCGCTATTATTGCGTTTGTAGTTTTCGCTAAATTTAGATTAATTTATTGTCATATCGCTGTCTTAGCCTATTGATGGGTTATGCGGTAGTACACCCAACATAGCTAAGTTCAATTCTATTTTTTTTAAAGGCAACCCTTTAGGGCCGGGGGGATATGGTAGCGCCATCTACCTTCCTATCTACAACTAATCGCATCAACATGAATCGTTCCACGCTTGTCTAGTGCGAGCGATATCATATTTCCGTCCCTCTCTTTCCCTCTCCCTGGAAGAGGCACTGCCTTGCGCCTGATTTCGTCGCCGCGAAACGTCGATGCGAGTGACAGTCTCGAACATTCCGCTCGCTAAGAACGCCGTCTCGATACCGCTCCGCGCCGCACCGCTGTATCGCCGTCTCGTTCGTACCGCGCCGCTCCCGTATGTGTTTATCACCGCTTCCACCAAGGAAAACCCGCTCGTGAGTGAAGTGAAAACAAGCAGCTGTATCACGAAACCACCAAAGCTGTATAAGGTAAGTGCCTTCCATCCTTAAAATAGCCTATACCCACTCAATCACCTCCTCCCGTATCCATCTCCCCTTCCCTTATTCCTTTCTAGGCGGCGAAGAACCGCTATCCTCTCTATACAGTCCATTAATCCTTCCCAAGTCGCCTAGAACCTAACCGGTTTCGGCACCACGCCATACCAAATGGAATAATAAAATATATTTTGTTATAATAAAAATAAATACGTGTCAAATTAAAGATTTTTCTCACTTCACTCCAAGCTCTTTATGTTACATCCTTTCGTGAGTAATCTGATAATTTATAATTATATAAGCATGGATACTTTTTTACTTCTTGCACAAATACAATATTTAAGGTTTGATCGTTAATTTTTCAAACAAATCACAGAAAACTCGGGTTCCAAGTAGCGCAGCGACCGACACGACGCGTCACAAGTGATCAGTTGCTAACGCGTTACTAACCGGTTGGTAACTAGTCGCGTCGTGTACGAACCTCAATGGAAATGTATGGGCGGTGACGCTCAAGCAACTCATTAGTAATTTTAGTTTCTAACTTGTTTTATTTTAGTAGCTCCATGTGCGTGTACGAACCTCAATGGAAATGTATGGGCGGTAACGCTCAAGCAACTCATTAGTAATTTTAGTTTCTAACTTGTTTGTTTTTAATAGCTCCATGTGCGAAAGGCCTAAGTATCAATGGGTTTTACACAAAATAAAATCAACTATGTATAAAAGTCAATAATTTAAATAAAATGATAATGAATTTAAATACATGAATGTAATCAGCACTTTGTAATAATACTTATACATTAGAATAACACATAGCTTATAAGTTATTAAAAATGCAGACAGAAGCTAAACATTAATAAATTTCTGGCATTCCATAACCTTTGAATTAAAATGTTCCTGGAGGTATCGGGAATTAAACGAACTGACTCCTCTGTATGGAGAATCTGGAACCGCGCCTAAGATAGGTGTAATCATCCAGGGTCGCTGTGCATATCCGGAATCATCTAAAACAATAATAATATACATATTAAATTAAATCCCCATGATTCCCAAGTATCTGATTGTCAATAAACATCTTGTTATTAATCATAACTAATTAATCAATTACAATATGTTATACCTAGCAACCAACAACGCTCCCCACTGCCTTGCAGTCGTGCCAAGTAAAGTTTTAAAGAACACTGGTTCCATACATAGGAGTCATGAGGGGCTCCACCAAATGTTGCATCAGCATATAATATGTTCAAATGGGCATCACAAATCTGAAACAATATATTATATTTTAAGTTACTCATTTCATATAGTAAGTACCTATCACACACATGGTATATTTTAATAAGTACATACTTACTATTAAAATATTTAATGCATGATATTTTGTTCTATTTAAATAAGCTTTCTCATGATCCGTTGGTCTGACTAAGGCTATGTGGGTACCATCAATGCACCCAATAATGCCTGGGAAGCTGATTTTTTCCATAAATCTGAAATTAACCATAGGTTGAAATATATTAATAATTCAATGGAGAGGGAGACAATGGTTGGCAAATGCTTCATTCTAATGAATGGGTGCAACTTTGGATCCTAGTTTTACAAAGCAAAATCTTTCTTTTCTACTACTTTAAACACTTTTTAGTGGAATGTGTGTATATAATGATTGATAACAATGATAACATTAAACATAATACATGAACCTCATTCAAAATGTTCTCCATTGGCTTTAATACAAAGTCCTTTAAACATTGAGGCTAGTTATTAATAAAAGTGACCGGGAGTTTCTAAGCAGTTCTTCACCATTGCTTTATAAACATGGCAGTAAATGTAAAGTTTGAGTCATACTTCATTAACAATTTTATGTTCTATAGTGGTTTTTATACCCTTCATGAAAAATTATATTTTTATTTAATGTGATTTCATTACTTTCTATAATAATATAAAAAAAAATTCAATGACAAGAATCTGCCTATTCATTTGAGGAAACATACATGAGACTGCAATATATTATTATGTAATATACTTACTCTCTCATAATAATTTCTCTCTCTTGTCGGTAAAAGGAAATTTATATAGTCAATAAGAATTTTAGGACTATTCAGTGCCTCAGTGACCTCTTGTAGGCACTTGCTAAATGTAGCTTGAGATATATTGCATAAATATGAGGCGCCGATAATCCTCTGATACGACCCATTGGCGTAAAAGTTTAATGCAGCCAAAATTTACAAAATACAAACATTTCATTGGTTAGTTACTTAGTCAAACAAGTCGGGAATGATATACATTCTTGTTTTAAATATAGGTATAAGTAAACCGTATATTTTCAAATTAAATTAGTGCTTACATTTAATTCATAATAATTTTCTCCAACACTTGCTGGAAACCAACTTGCTCTAGCTTGCTCGCTCTAGAGAAAATTGACAATAAATTCGCCTTCTGGCAACTGCAGTGGGTCACTAGCATCCCGTAGACGGCGTCGTTGGATGCGATCTCGCTTTTTTTCGCTGTTCTTCAGCAAAATTGAGCAATAAAGGTCGTGACATATCTACAAAGTTTACAAATGGCACTAAGTATATAAATCAAACAAAGTAAGTTTTAAATGTTTCCGTGCAATAAGGCTTCAGTGATAATCACTACAACTCGAAAAACACTTCCTTTGAGTGTATGTAGGGTTGCCATACGTCCGGAATTTTCCGGACAAGTCAGGAAATATAGGTCTTTGTCCGGAATGCGGGGGGAATCATAAACCGTCCGGAATTTCTACAAATAAGTGATAAGTGAAGAGTGAAATAAAAAATGAAAAAACCAAATTATTTATTAATTATTTTTATTCTAAATCAAAGAAAATCAAAATTATTTTTATTCTAAATCTACTACATTACTTCTGATATTTAATGCTCCCAGAAATATTGTTCAACATTTCTGAATCTTTAATAATAGTTTTGTAGAGCACTTCGCAAGTCATATTTTTTAAATTATATTGAGTTAATAGAATCGACTTGACAGACTCTACAGAAAGCCTGTTTCTTTCCTTTGACCATTGGGTTCCCATTAAGGAAAAGACCCTTTCAACATTGGCATTTTGTGCCTGCAGCGCAAATATATAAGAGTATATCTTACTTAATTCCGTAACTTGGTCCAGCTGCCTTCAGAATAATGGTCCATTGGTTATTGGCATTCATCTCAAAAAAATCTTGACTTTGTTGCTTGATCATACTATTCAAAACTGTGATTTCATCAAACAATTTGCTATCATCCAAGTTTACCCCTTTTCCAATGAGAAACTGTATTGATGGAATAATATAGTTATAATCAACAGTATTGTCTTATTATCATCCATTCAAAAATTTCCAAGTCCAATAAAGGCTGCCGCCATTTGTTTAAATACTCCCGACAACATTTATAAGATTTTTGGATGTCATTCAAAAGCTTATCTTTCTTTTCCTGGCTGCTACAATTAGAGATCAAATCTCTAACTTTAAGTGGAACGAATTTCGCATCTTCTCTTGCTTTCAGGGTGTCGATAAGTGTTTGCAAAATCTTTGCGATGTCCATGATAGAATTTTTTTCCTTTTCAATTTCTAAAATTTTTGGCTGAAAGATGGCCATTAAGCTATGCACGAAAAACAAATAAGATTCGCACAATTCATTTTCAAAAAAATTTACGAGGACAGTTGGCACTTGTGGAGTAGTTAGAAAATACGTTTTCAGAGGCTCATACATTTTGAGAATTCTCTCAACTGCCGGAAAAAGGCTCAGCCACCTAGTCTTGCTGTGTGACAGTAACTTCTCATAGTTAACTTCAATGTAGTCGCAAATGGTTTTCAGTGCTTCTGTTCTAACAGTATAAACAGAAAAGAAATTGAAGAGTTTCATCACCAATACTTAAACATCAATTTTCAGTACTTCTGTTCCATGCTGCACGCTATTGTGTAGTACATGAGCCGGGCAACCAACTCCAATAATATCTTTATTTAATTGATGTCTCAGGTTTGTGAGCACGTTTCTTCCCGATAACGGGCGATTTATGCCACCAAAATTAACATTCGCATTGTCCGCAGTGAATGAGATGCATTTTTCCGATAAATCATATTTTTGTAATGTTGTCATAATAATTTCAGCAATAGTTTCTGAAGCTTCATTCCGGGTACTATGAATATCCAATAACTTTGTTTGAATTCCTCCATTTTCGTAATAAAAATACTGAAGCATTATTAGGAAAATCTTTTCTGAGCCATGATTGCTTGCGTCTGTAGAAACTCCGAGATAGTCAATATGTTTCAAAGAAATAGTCAGTTTTTTAACAACCCATGGACTTATCACACCATTGATGATTGCTTCAGTTTTGGTTCTTGAGCAAGTCATCTCGCTCGCAATATTAGAGTCAGGAAATATTACTTTCATCAGTCGCCCAGTACATTCCATTGAATTATAGGATTGGTGGTGCTTAACAGTATGAAAAGCGAGCGTACCTTCAGCAGCAGACTGTTTTTGTTTACTCCCTGATGAAGACGACGATGCAAAACTGTCAGTGACTTTTCTATTAGTATTAACGGTCGTAAGTCTAGTCTTGTGCTTATTACTATTGACATGAGTTTCAATATCAGTTATTCCTTTATGTTTTATAGATAAACTACAGTCACAAATCATGCAATAAGCTTCAGTCGGTTCTTTTCCTTCTTTCAAAAAAGAATATTTGGTTTTCATCACTTCAGTAAACGTTCATTGTCGTTTTCTACCACTACCTGATGCCATTGTCGTGATCTTCGACACATATATACTATGAATCCGCAATACGTACGAGTACGTACGAACTTCAAAATCACTTCTAATCGCTGCAAAGACAAACGCTAGACTAAATCAAAACAAACAAACTCAAAGCAAAAGCACACGGTGCGCGGCCGCGCGGGTGTATCATGTGCGCGGGCGAAAGCAGGCGACAGAAAGGCGCTTCCCCCTCACCCCTCACCATTTCACCGCGCGCGTGTCAAAATTCGAACGATTTGGCAATCGATTTGGTTAGTTTATTTACTTGCACGATGCGTAACGATTTTAATAAAAAATTAACAAGATTGTCCGGAATTTGGTATAGACGTGCCGCACACGTGTGGCCGGTGGCGGCCGCGACTCGCCATTTGTGGTCGCCACTGGCCACGCAAGACGCCGACACCCGACACCGTCGCATTGCTGCACCCCCCACGCACTTAACCGTTATACCTTCTAGGTATCGCACGCGCTACCATGATGCATGAAGCCCCAATGGATATTGACATATTCATAGCGGGTTATAAAATGTGGCGACTGCCGGACACCGGTAGCTGCTGCTCGCTTCTGAAGTGGCGGAAGCGCGCGACAGACATCGGTGGTTGTGATCGGTGGCCCGTTTGCGCCGACCCTAAGGTTCAGTGGCTATCAGCGACACCGGGTGCCTATGATGTCATCTAAGTTAGCTACTGATTTTAGCTTTAGCCGATACGACTTTTGCTGTTTGACAGTTATTTGATGAACACTTTGCCAAGTGATCATCACATTCAGTTGTCAACTGAGATACGCAATAGGCCTACAGGTAAGGAAAACAAATCGGGATTCAGCCGGCCGAGATATCGCCATCTATCGCGATCTGGGTCAAACTTTCGACAACAATATTTTAGACATACCGCCCACCAAGGACACATTGCAGAATGTCCATAACAATTGGGGTTAACCGCCCACCATGCAACAGCTTAGACCGGTGAATTTGCATTTGTCATTGGTGGTTCACAATTATTATCATAATTACAAAAACAACAAATCTCAGGAAAATACCATTGATACAAGCAAACTTACATGAAATGAAATAACATTAAAGATAGCTTGATAAGTATATATTCATAGTACCACGTTGTTACTAACAATGCGTTTATTTAACGCGGATCATTAATTAACTTAACCCTAAACAATTATTATTATTTCTAATTCAAAACTGATAGAAATGATGAAATAGAACCAAACCAAAACCTATATTTCTAAAACTAACATAAATCACTTTAACTAAGTACATACCGGAAGGACACACACCTTGGAAAGCAAAATTATAAAAATGTTATTAGATAATATTAAGAGCTAGGTCACATGGCGAAAGCAACAGATAACAAACCGAACACTCAAACAACTGTATACCTACCTCACCATGCGGTTATTAGGGAAGATAAGGTTACAACTAGGGTTCTAATGGATCTACCTTGAATGATGTGTTATTGGTCGGGCTAAGATTACAGGATGATCTTCGTGGTATCATTATGCGCTGGAGAATAAACCCTATTTGCCTTGTCGCTGACATTATTAAAATGTATAGACAAGTGTGGGTCGATCGTAGAGGTACCCTATTTCAGCGTATTTTATGGAGGGATACAGCCTGAGACGGAGGATCTCAGGTAGGATGTCAGGGTTCGAGAGAAACACTGCTAGGCTCAACAGGTTCTTTATTATGTCTCACTACCGCTTACATACAGTATGACCAAACTAGGTAAGCATTGGCCCGAGGGCTGGAATGTAGACTCCGCTGCTCTCCGACGCTCGCAGGGTGGGCGGTGGCTGCTTGTAGGGTCGCCGATGAGCTGGCCAAGGTGCGCGTTGTGTAGGCAGCTCGGTGGTCGAGGTTCAGGCTGAGCGGGGGCTCAGGCGGTGCAGCCGATGTGGGCCGAGCGGTGAGGCTCAGGCGTCCGTGGCCTGGCTGTAGGAGGCTCGTAGGCAGGAGCTGATGCGTGGCGGCGGCTGGTAGCGGCACGGCGCCAGCAGCTTGTAATTGTAGCCCGTAGGGAGAATCGTGGCCCGTAGGGAGAACTGGAAACAGCATAGAGAATACACAACAACCGGTCAGGAGCAGGCGGTCCCTAGATCGGCTGTTATGCTTAGGAGACACAGATACTACCGTCAGAACATATAGGCACACAGACAACTAGAATATGCTTCCCCCAGCGAGACAGTAGATAGAGAAGTAGAATAATACTTGGTTGTCACTACAACCATCAGCGAGACGGTTTGTGTAGGTCAAGTGCCCGATTTAGATCGCGCACCCATCTTATATAGGGATTAAACCTATGACTCACAGACTGCCTGTGGTTGTCTATGACCACATAAGCTAACATTCCTAGCGAAACGCCCCGTGGCTAAGCTGGCGTTAAGCGCCTGCGAGATATTATAACGCAATACGTAGTGTATTACGTTACACATGGAAGATACAAAGCATTAGCGCAAATAGTCTTGGGCATCCCGCCCGCGCGACGCGTATCAAACGACTGGCGGGAAAAATGGCGGACGCGCAGTCTCTCTGCTACCGCTCACGGCCCCGCCCGGAAACTATGCGCGCGCAGCTTAGCGTGCGCATCCGGTGGCGTTCCATACCACGCTATAATATTTAATTCCGAGAGCTGATTCACTAAATAGGGTTTTTTGAGTGAGTAACCGTTTCAGTATACCTTTTGCCAAAAACGTTTTATTATCATATTTACTATCTAATTTCGACCACGCCAATTCATCACACGTGACCTTTATGTTTCGAAGCAATTGCTCTGCTTCGCCCGTTAGATGTCCTTTCAAATACTTTTTTTTGACTCATCTAAATCACTATTATTGTGAACCAACCCTAAAATAAATCCCTGAATGTTTGCCATTCCGAGTACTTTCCAGAAAATGTAGGAATCTTAATTTCGGGTAACTTGACTCTAGTATTAAACCTTTTTGTTTGACTGGCAGATGCTATTTGTGAAGCAGAAAAAGTAGATGTCAGATTTGACAACATTCCTTTTAGTTCAGGTTTATGCTCTACGTATAATTCTTCGACATCATCGTAAACTATTAATGATGAATGAATATTATGGAAATTAGAATTATAAAATTCTGCCTTTTTGACTTGCGGAACCATAATACGGTGGTTATCACAAAACATGGCCCACTGCTTCTCTTCTCAAGCCTTGTTTCCACCTATTTTTTATTTAATGTCCTCCTGCAGAACATCGAACGCCTCCATATTTATAATTATAATTGTAGCCCGTAGGGAGAATCGTGGCCCGTAGGGAGAACTGGAAACAGCATAGAGAATACACAACAACCGGTCAGGAACAGGCGGTCCCTAGATCGGCTGTTATGCTTAGGAGACACGGATACTATAGACAAAACATATAGGCACACAGACAACTAGAATATGCTTACCCCCAGCGGGACAGTAGATAGAGAAGTAGTATAGTACTTGGTTGTCACTACAACCATCAGCAAGGCGGTGTGTATCGAAAGTGCCCAATTACATAAGATCGCGCACCCATCTTATATAGGCATAGGCCTATGAGTCACAGACTGTCTGTGGCCCGTTTATGACCATATAAGGTAATAATTGCAAGCGAAGCGCTGCACGGGCTAGGCTCCACCTACTGCTTTAAGCGCCTGCGAGATATTATAACGCAATACGTAGAGTATTACGTTACAGCATCTAAAACCAGTCTGTGTGGTAATGGTGTTTGCAAAGTGGGGAACCCCAGTGATAGATCTGTTTGCCTATGCTACAGCCCACGTAGTATACAATTACGCATCGCGAGACCTAAAAGATCGTCAAGGCCTATTTCACGACGCGTTCAGTGTTCCGTGGAACTACCCGCTCGCGTGGGTGTTTCCACCACCTTTCCTTGTCCCAAAAGTCCTGATGCACCTCAATCAGGCAACGGGTATATTTTTAATAGTAGTACCTCGTTGGGAGAAAGTATTCTGGCGCGCGGACCTCAAAGCAAAAGCTCTAGCTGCACCGTTAACTCTGAAAAATCTGCAGAAAATGTTAGTCGACACAACGACAGGACGCCCGCCACCACAGGTCGAGAACCTCGACCTCGAGGTCTGGAAATGTGGGGGTGGTATGAGGCAATAGAAACATGGAACGCTGAACAGTTATCACTGCTTAAAACTTCGTGGCGGAAATCTACTTTATAGACCTATGAAGTGGCATGGAAACGTTGGCCCTCATGGTGTACATCTAAAAATATTAACATTAAAAATCCCACGGGTGCTCAGTTAGCACAATTTTTATCAGATTTATATTTAATTTATAAGTAATCGTATAATACAATACTTCTAAATAAATCTGTAGTTTTTACATTGTGTAACGTTGAAACCTCAAGTCATTTGAGTTCACACGTTCTTGTGAAGCATATTTTGAAATCAATTTCGTGACAAAATCCAAAAGCTTCCGTATCCGTATACGTCGTACGTGTATCCTGGAACCCACAGCTGGGACCAGGATTTATATACCGGCGCTCTCCATTAGAGTTGGTGTCGGGTCCTTAACTTTAACTTAATATGGAGATATTAAGGCAAGGCATGTCAAAACTCGATGTTTGTCGTTACTACCTGCTGCTGAGAGAATTCTGCGAGGGTTTCCGATTAAAAAAAATATTTTTCTGAGATAAATGATGATTGTTCCATTGTCATTTGGTCCAGTGGCTTTAAAAATATATTTTCAGGAGAAGATCGTTGTTTGAAAACAGAATTTTTTATATCTTTTTTTAACAACGCATTAAAAATCGTTTATGACGCAATATTAGTGTTAGAAAAAGATGATAATTTAGACGATTTAAAGACGATATTTTGATTAGCCAGGTTTATGTTATAATTAATAATTTGCGAAACAAACTAAACCAAACAATAACCGATTTTTTTTTCGGATTGCCAGTACTAACATTTTAAAGAACAAGAGTATTGAAGAGCAGCAATCCATCGAAAGTTCATTGATTAAGTGGCTTCGCACTGCTTTAAAATACATTGAGGATCGCTTGGACTTTACGGAAAATAATAAACTGACTACAATAAGGTTGTTTAATTTGGAACAAGATTTTGGTTTTGATGATCTGACTACTTGTTTGAACAAAATGTCAATGTCCACAGCAGAAAGTAACCTTGATATGGATAAGTTATATGAAGAGTTTTGTGAAATAAAAGAAGTACTAAATATTTTAATTAAAGAGAAAGTGACATATGCATATCTCCTTATGAGCAATGGCATAAACTTTTTACTAAGAATACAAGCTATTCAATTTCCTTAAGTATTTCAATATGTTGCATCGATTCCGCAATCAAATGCCCACTCAGAAATAATTTTCTCTTTATGTGGTAAGACTTGGACTAATGATAGGAATAAATTAACACCGTAACATGTTAAATCCGAATTGCAAATAAGGATTTATTTTAGTGAATCATGTTCTGAATTTTACGACTACGTAATTTAAAATAAAAATCTTTTGAAATGTGCTAAATCCCAAAATAAATATTCTTTTACGATAATTAAATGTAATGAATCTAGCTAGTAATTATTTCATTGACTAACTGATTCTGAGTCTGTGTGTTGTTTAATTTGGATTAGGAATTCTTTCTCTGAATAAAAATGTTTTTTAAGAAGACCCGATTTTATTTTACCCGTCCCGATTTTCTTTTCATTAAATCCCGAAAAACTGATTAGGAAAGATGGCAACCCTACCCGTTAGCTATAATTACGCAACGCATAGGATCAATTTTGTGTTTGACTTACGTCAAAAATGTAGGTTATGTATTATTTGCGTAGTTCGGTGTACTTTGCTCGAGGTTATTTTCGCATCAGTTTACAATGGATTATAGTAGCGAAGAAGAATTTGATAATTATATCAACGAACAAAGAATAATTACTAGGAGAGTTGTACGGGATTTCCAAAATCCATTTGATTATTATAGTTCGGAGGAATTTAGATATAGGTTTTCCAAAGAAGTGATATTTTTTCTACTCTTACCACTAGTGAATGAAGACCTAGAAAAATTAACTGCGAGAGAACTTTCAGTACCAGCTATTTACCAATTACTAATTGCCATAAGATTTTATTCTTATAGTAGCTTTCAGGTATCCACATACTTTGTATAATAATAATTATTGTAAGTGCTATGTATTTTAAAAGTGGATTTTAAAACCCAAATCAAATCTAGTTACCATTACTACTGTCTTGTAAATAAACTTCAGCTTTTTAAAATTACTTTGAATATTAAATACTGTTATAAATTGAAAAAATAAATAGATATGTATCTACCAGATACGCACTTTATTTTACAGATGATCACCCGAGACCTTATATGTGTGACTCAACCCACAGTTTCAAGAATTGTAAAAGGGTGTCTTATCTGTTGTTTGAAAATAGAAAAATTTATCAAATTTCCAATCAACCTAGAAAGGACTAAAGAGGACTTTTATGCAATACTCTGCTTTCCTGGAATTGTAGGTGCTATTGATGGTACTCAACTACTCATATACCAATTCAAAACCCTGGTGGTCCCTATGCTGAGGTGTTTAGAAATAGAAAAAAAACTTTTCAGTTAATAGTCAGATATTGTGTGGACCTGATCTACATATTTATGACATTGTTGCTGACAGACCTGGATCAGTACATGATAATAGAATATTTCAGGGATCAAAGGAGAAATACCAAATACGGCCTGTAGCGGCCAGAAAGCTGTGAATCGTTGAAATTAAACATATATATTTTTTTAAATTTATACATCGTATTTGTTTCTTGATAGAGCTTCGGTGAAAGAATTTAGTTTTTAAAGATTATTATTTTGAATAGGCTATGGTAATAGCGGATGAATGTCTTATGTTGCCAGCATTAAAATTAAAATGAAGAATGGTAGGCAGAAATTGTTTTAAGGAAATAATATTTCTATTATTATATTAGAAAACAATATCTTTTATTTACTTTATAAATATATTTGTAAAAAGAATCAAGAAATATATAATTTACTAAATATTCCATAATTATTAATCGGTAAAAATCGTTTTGTTTTTTAATCTATAGTATAAATATTTTGTCAAACCATTTGCAACACTTTTGTATCTGTTATGTCATTCGTGTTGCTACTGCGCATCGCGAATATTTTGCTCTGATTTATTGGTGTTTTTGTACGGTTTTAATTGTAATGTAATTGAATATAAATTCAATAATAATGATCACTACCTTCTACCCATGCTAAGAATATGCAGCGGTGTTTGTGATTGTGGTTAGTTTTTTTGGACGAGTATACATAGTACGAGGTTCCCTAGTACACAGGTGATTATTCATTATTATTGGCCTCTCTTTATGTAGTTTTTGTTCTTTATGACACCATGACATACCTGTATTTACATATAGGTATTATATTTATGTTAAAATTCAATTTTTAGGTATACCAAAAGTTATTTAAAAAAAAAAATACAGGTTGATAGAGTAGTCATTTATCTTCAAAACACACATGGTGTCGTGTTTGTCCGTGCCAGGCCCATAATGTATGGCCAAATGGTACATCTCCTTTAAAAAGAGAAATGGAGCATGGTGTTATACATGGGATACTGTTAGCGGATAGTGGATATGGGATCCTGCCGTTTTGCCGAAAAGATTTTGACAAAATTTCATTACCCAAACAAATTTTAGCAAACTTTTTTTACTAACAACAATAGACTTTGTTTCTGCAACCGAAATTCTGCGACTCACGACTCACAAAATTACACTCGTTTGGCCTCACCCTAAGGTTAGAACTGTGACCTCCTACGCACGAGCCGAGCGAGCGAAGGGAGTAGTGCCGCGGTAGCGGTCGGCGAGTGCCAGAAACGACTTTCATTAATAGAAAAAAGAGATTGCTTTTAGTAGGTTACCAAGAACTGAACTATTCAGATTAGAATAATTATTGATTTTGCGTAAAAACTTGCCAACTGAAATATTTGACTAAATAAAAAAAGTTAAAAGTACTAGTTGGTAAACAAGTTATAGTTTAAATGTTCATTTCCCAAACATTAGGTTTTCGTTACAATTTTTTGTGAATAGATTTTTTGCTAAGTAATAATTGGGCAAATTAAATTATGCGAAAAAGTTTTTGGGAATTGAAAATTTGTCAAATTCCTTTCGGTCAAACAAGGGAGACCCTGTGGTCTCCCTTGTTTGACCGAAAGCCATATCCACTGGGATATGGCTGTCAAAAACATTTATTGACACCCGTGGCCCAACCAGAGAATAGCTCAGAAGAGAATTACAACAAAGCACACATGAAAACCCGAAACACAGTGGAAAGAACTATAGGTGTCTGGATTATTATTTTATTACCTATAGTAAAATAAAATAGTTATACCAACTAATAACAGGTTCTTTTAGCTGCTTTTCACACAGTGACATTCGAGTTGTTATCAATGTTACGAAAATATTAAGTAATTATCTCACGACGATTGCTACTCATATCAATACGTAAGTAAGTAATGTTAGTACTACATCAATCACACTGTGTAATCAGTAATGTCTTGTTGTACCACTTCAAATTTAGTCGCGTTCGGCGCGTATGACGTGACCGTAGAGTGAGTAAGTCTAAACACGCACATGCCTCACTTCAACAGAGGTGAGGCGTCGTGAAGCGCAGCGGTTCAATTGTTGGTGTTTATATTATATCCTCAAATATATTTTTGCGCGTCAAGATGCCTCGCCTCATTTGAAGTAGTACATTGTACTGGCTCAGTACAAAAAAGAGGCACCTCTTACAAACTCATTTCAATGTTATGTCCTACCCAACACTAGCTGGAACGCGCGATTAACCATAAACAATTAAACATCGATTGTATCTTCTACAGCCTAGGGATGCTCGATCCAGTTGCTTTGTATCGATAATTTAGATCGCAATGGTTCGTAACGCAGTGTATCGATCCAAGTACCTATCGATCCGCTCCATTTGATACGATACAGTGAATCGATCCGGTATCGTATCAAGTGCTAGTAAGAAATCTTTTTCACCTTCAATACCAAATAAAAACTTAACGTATAAAAGAAACTTGTATCAAATTCCGCCACAAAATTTATCAATAGGCTTGTGTCTACTAAGAATAAATCAGTTTGATTGTAGTTTCTATAGATTCATTATTATTTGTAGGTGTCAATAAAGTTTTTTATCTTAATATATAAAATCCTTGCGTTCCTGACTGACTGACAGACACGCTACAGCCGAAACTATTGGGCACAGGAAGCTGAAATTTGGCATGTATGTTCCTTGGGGACCGTAGGGGTGCACTAAGAAGGGATTTCCCGAAATGCCCACGGGATCGGTCAAAACGGGTAAATTAAAAAAAAATGCAGGCGTAGCTGCTGGCGTCCTCTAGTTTATTATAAAAAGGTAAGATAATTATTATTTTTAGGATTCTAAAACTAAAAATAATTTATTAATTCTTGAGACAGTGAACACCAATCAGAGAGCATTACGTTATACAGTGCGTTACAACTAAAACTTCAGACTTTATACCAAATAAAAATCGGTACACAAAGCCAGACGTCATTCACGGTTTGTTTTATTTTGCACTTTGTGACATCACACAACCGCCATGATGGTTTACAGAATTTTCACGTCAAATTAAAAACGATTTTAAAAAAGCCGTAATTAGTAATGTTGCTGAAAGATTTTTTAAGAAAACTTACCTTATTTCGGTTTAACATCTAATAAAGAAACGAATCAATCACTAATTACATTTAAGGACACAAGCCTGTTGTGGTGTGGAGAATACAGATGATGAAATAATAATTTAAAAAATTCATATATACAACTGACATAGACTCACGCCTGTTTCCCGGAGGTACAGGTAGGCAGAGATCACAGAACGCCATTTGCAACGATCCTGACATACCTCTCTTGCTTCATTCACTACCATCAAGTTTCTCATGCATGCTCTTCTGTTTAGGGTACTTCTGGCATGTCCCTTTTTAGGAATCCAATCTGCTCACAGAACGTACGCTTAGGTCTTCCCCTGTGTCCTGTCCTATTCACACGTGCCTTATATATTTTCTTTGTCAGTCATTAGTCATCCATCCTCTTCATGTGACCAAACCATCTTAACATGCCTTTCTCGATGCTTGTAACTACATCTTCCTTCACCCCACAACACCCTCACACGATTCTTTACTCAGTGCTCTCATTTCTACAGCATTTATTGTACTTTCATGCCTCTTGTGCCATACCCAACATTCAATACCGTACATAAGGGTACGCACTAATACCTCTTTACGCACAGCCAAACGTGCCTTTTTGGGCACATTTTGGCTGTTCGTAACTGATAATCTTGAAAATCGCTCTAGATGAAGTCGAAGTCAACACCTAACATAAGCATTTACAGTAATTTGGTTCGATTTACAATTGATGTAGGCGAGATCTTATACGTTGTACGGCTGGCCTAGTTTATACGATCACCTGACACTGCGCCGGGTTCGATCCCCACACGAGACAGCACTTGGTGTGAACTATACTTTGTTGTTTTGAGTCTGGGTGTACTTTGTGTCTGTTAATTGTATGTTTTCAAAGTCCCCCGCGGCACAGAATTAATTCCTACTGATGAAAGATGCTTAAAAAAGAATGAAACTATTTTCTGAGAGTTATATGAATATGATATTTTCGATCCGAGAGTCCACACATTTGTATAGATCCACCAGTCGATCGTATAGCGTTGTATCCATACAAGAATCGAATGGATCGAATGCAATTGTAGCGATCCAGTTATGTATCGGTATGGATCGTACATCCCTACTATAGTCTATGCTGTCTGTATAGTGACTTTTACAGTAAACGAAACGAGACCGTTTATCGTCGACGATAAACTAGTTTATAAAACAGTTTAATTTTCTACTAGTTTCGATCGTTGACAGGACAGGTTCATGAATGTTTGACTGACTAAACGATCAATGTTCGACAGTTTATGCTTAACCGGTATATTCGTAAGTTATGAGTAAACGTCGAACAGAATAAACAGTCTAGACATCTGCTAATCGATACGACGCGAACGGATGGATTTACGGATTTCAGTGTAGTATAAAATGAACTTTCCTTCATACTTTTTCCAGGCTTAGGACTGGCAGGCTATCTAATAAAAATAAAATAAGTATTCGATTTATAATAAAATTATAAATATGGATTTTAAAGAATAGGTAATGTTGTTTATAACTAAGTATATTAAATCTACTAGTGTGTGCCCGGCGTATTTAAAAGTTCATTGTATGTACATAATCAATTATTTACAAGGTCACATATTTTCAAATCATGTACATATTTACATTTGTCATATTTTCAATATTTACATATTATAATTCATGAGGAATGTTTCGTGAGGTTTGTAAGGATAGATGCAAGTGGCGTTCGGTTGTCTCTGCCTACCGCGACGGGAAAATGTATGTATGTTAATTCATGAATCTATTGGGGTCGAGATTCACGTTCAGGAACATTAACTGTTCTACTTTGGTAGTGGTTAATCTCGTTCTCCGTTGATTTAATATCAGGCCCGATTTCGAGAACATTCGTTCACAAGGAACGGATGTTGCCAATTTGTTACAATTTTTTATGAAAAGTTTTAATAGATTGGGGTAAACATGTCGATGATTCTTCCCCCATTCTAGTGGGCTGTTACATTCGCCCCTTTTCATTTTTGCGAGGTAAAATGTCGTCTGCCAAATACATATCCACTTCCTTTATAGCTCTGGACAGAGGTGTACCGGTTGAGGTGTTTTGTTGGATTAAAGTATCAAAAATATCCCATGGACTGTACCCATCATTTTTATTTGCTTCATTAGCAGGCGAGGATACTGTTATTGTTTCGTTTTCTGCTATACAGGCAGAGCCACTAGTTTTCTAACCTTTTCCTTTGTTTTAATCGCCTCGTTTACATACATACATACATATCGTCACGCCTTTTATCCCCGAAGGGGTAGGCAGAGGTGTATTTCTACACCCACTTTTCGCCAGATATACTTTAGTCCCACGTAATAAGGGGCGAGTCTATTGCCGTACCGGGCACATTTCCAGACTCCGTGCTGCTACTGAGAATTTCGTGACAGAAAAACCCAATACCACTGCCCGGCCCAGGAATCGAACCCGGGACCTCCCGATCCCACGCGCACATTTATGCCGCGAGACCAACGAGGCAGTCGTATAGGGTTTGATGTCGAGTTTTCCGTCTCTACAAAAATATGGTATTTGCATCGTGTTATCCCTTAGTTGCCTCTTACGACACCCACGGGAAGATAGGGGGTGGTGACACTTGTATTCTATGCCGTCAACCACACGGCATAGAATACAAGGTCTCGTTTGTGTCCGAAACAGCCTGCATTTTAAAACGAGGGTCCAAAAATGTGTTCAGAGCAAGTGAACCACTGCGTTGTACAGCCCCAAATCTGTCGTTAAGACCAGTCATTAGATACATAGCAACGTCATGCACATTTTCTGTAAATTCAGAAGTATCATTTATTATTTTTCTACATGCCTCCTTAAGGCACCGGACCATGATTATTTTAGAACTGGCTGTTAAAAAGTTTTGCCCGCTCATTGCCCTTGTCATCTCTTCAAATGGGCGTAAAATTCGACAGAGTTTGCGATGAACTATGGCCTAAACTATCTCAGTGTGAGAGGAGGCCCGTGAACAGTAGTGACACAGTTTACCTTTTATAATAATGTTACAGATTTTTATTGAACTCTCTGTGTTCTTAACTTTGAATCTTTATAAACAATAAAAAATATACATGTATACATATCATGATGATCTGCGGCTGTCCACTATTACGCCTAAGTACAAATTAAGTCTTGCCGTCTTTTTTAGTGGGTATTGGGTTAAATGGAAATGCGTTGGTGTAATATAATGTTGAAAATAAATCTTGTCAAACAGTTACGACTTCGCTGGTCTGTCGGAAATCTAAAAAGACCGTTAAATCGCTCTTTGGGCCGCTCTAAAGTAAGAAGAATTGATTTAGCTTCACCACTCCATGTAGTAATAAAGTAGGTAAGTATCGACTAACACATAGTCAAATACACCTATTTTATTAGTTTATAGTCTGCAATATTAAGTAATTACTTGTATATGTAATGTACATGTACTTATATAAATTGACGCACCCAAATACACAAAATATCAATGTGTTTACGGAAATTTAGATTTCACTTATTATTTCACTTCAGCTTACTTATTCTGCGAGCTATGTTGATAACTTTGGTTCTTTGCCAGATTAAATAGTTGCCGATTTTACCCTTCAAAGAGGACACTAATCTAACTGTTTCTATTTCAGTTAGTTGACGAATTTTCCTAACTGCATAAAGTCAAAGTCAAAGTTAAAATCATTTATTCATTTAGGCCACAAAGTGACGCTTACAAACGTCAAAAATTAAAATTAACTACTAGATGATTCTACATTTACATTACGTTCGCAATGCAATAGGTAGAACCACGAGAAAGAACGGGCAATAAAACTCGTGGCCACTCTTTTTAACTGCCAGTATAATGGTTTTACATGTTATCTTTGTAAGGAGCTGCAACTGTTTCACATATTGTGAGTTATCTACTATAGCAAAAGTTAAGAGTTATTGATATCATACTCAAGCAATAAATTATGTTCATTTAGCAAGCCTCCCAAAGTGAATATGGTGAAACAAGAGTATCCACTTACGTCTGTGCAACTTAGAATATGTAGACTCCACTGAGCTTTGAATCTAAAGTTATACCTAGAAAGGCCTATGCCCATTGAAGTATGGATCATGATACTATATTGCGTCAATTCCAAATTTATTTTAAGCGATGTATGGAGATGAGATTTGATGTCATACCAATTAACTACCATAGAACATCACCGACAAGCGATTGTTGACGCTTCAATTTAAATAAAAATGCCGTGTCATCTGCAAAAAAGTAGAGGTGGCCGTGTGGTGGTGGTGGCGCCTTTAATAAATTTGTATGAAACCTTATTGATTTTTAAAGTGTATTAATTTCGTATAAATATGTCTAATGAATTTCTTGGGATCTGTCTTCTTAGACAAATAGTTGATTCTAATATTGGTATACTTTTGCGTCACCATTTTTGCAAGTTCGATATTGTGCACAATAAAATCATTATCAAAATAATGACTTCCAATGTTTGGGAACAATTGTCTACCAACATAAAGCTTTAGCACTTTGCTAGTAAACCTTTGCGGGGTGCAAGCGGGACTAACCTTTTTGTCTTCATTCAAGTGTTTCCGGATCTCCACTTCACAAAGACGACATAAATCAATAACATCTGTTGATGTATACTTAAGACCACCTCTACTTTTTTGGTAAGTTAAACTTTTTTCATTTGGCTCTCCACATAAACCTTTTATGCATGTACTACATTTAATTCTTTTAATAGTAGTAAATACTACGTAAACCGCTATGTATTCCACAACCTTTACTCCAAAAGGGGATAAGTACGTTTGGATTTCTATTTCTGAAACAATATTATTTCCTTCCAACAGATCATGCTCTAAATAAGTTTCTGTTTCTTTTTGTCGGGAGGTAGAATTGATTTTTTCAGTCGCTGATGTACAGTTGAGTATTGTATTTTTTTCTAATGGGGTAGAGTTCGTACCCCTTTCATTTCGTACTAATTCTGTGTGGACCAATAGCTTTTTATATATAGCTTCAAATTGACGAGCAGAGGGATTATGTGAATAGCCACCGTGACTTCTAACAACGGAAAAAAATCTTTATATGGTCCTGGCTGATTTTGTGTAAGGGCAAATATGTCAATAAAATTGTGAATTTTCAGCTGAAACCAAGTTTCCGAATAGCCGCTTAGCACTTTCGATGCATACAAGAAATCCGAGAAAACCTGTGTAACGAGGGGATTTTAAAAGATTGATTCTATTGACGTCATTTTTATGATTTACAATATTCTGTCTCTAAATTTAACAGTACTACTTTTGCTTCATCTAATTTGGCACAAGCAGCTTGATAATTTTTCAAATTCAAGGCTTGTTTAAAACCTTTGCCCCAAGTTTTTGAATCAAAGATTTAAAATAAATCATTGATTAATTTTAAAAAATCAGCTGTGGCATCTACATTTTTAAATGTGGGTAACATTACATTGTCACAAAAATTCAAAACATCAGCTAGACTTGTACTGAATAGCTGAGCTGCCAAGCGAACATTCATTATTTTTGTTTTGAAATAAACATGATTGGCCTTTAATTTATTTGCCATATAAAACAGTTCTTTTTCCTGTATTTCATGTAATTTCTGAATATATGACCATTGAATTTTATTTTGTGAGTTTTGTTGGGTAAAGAAGGTAAAATGTTCGAATGCATTATGAATTAACTTAAGCATATGGCAGGGATCTAAAAAGAAAAAGCATTGTTGTCCTGTTTGTGGATCTAGGATTGTGGTTTGTAAATAATTACATCTAAACAGCAGCCCAACTCTTCAGCAATGGCAAGATTCGCTTTATTTATTTATTTATTTGAACTTCATATACTTACACAAAGTACACGGGCGGACTTAATGCCATGGGCATTACCTACTAGTCTACCTGACTGAGTGGTGCAGAGAAGAAGAAGTAGGTGTATTGTATAGTGTGAGGGGAATGTACTATTAACTTAATTATGTAGAACATGATAGACTTGCATAGAGTTATATTATAAATAGAATAAATAGATTCATACATAAATGTTAATCATGTATTACATGATTAACAAATAAAATAGATAAACATATTATATATAAATACTGTAACGAATGGCGATAATTGAAAATAACGCCATCTATCGGTGAATCAAAGAACTAGAAGAGATTAGATGTATCGGTGGTTTAAAGCGGTTTTATCTACTAGCTATTAGATGGCGTTGCTGTTATTACTAGAACATTACCACGACGCTAGAAAGTTTCGTCTGTAGCGAGAATGTTCGCGATTATTTCGGCAGTTTTGTGGAAGCGTCTAGAATGCGCTAGTGATGTTATCCGGCCAGTATAAATAGCGCGCGAACGAGCAGACCGGATATAGTTACAATTGAATATCGGAGCGATAAACAAGAAGCGAAGGGAAGTAATTCGGAAGTGTTTAGTGGTGTTTTTATTAGTGTTGAAAAATAAGTGTGTATAGTGTTTGTGTTAGTAAATAAAGTGCAGTTTTTCTGGCATAGTGTATATAATTTATCGTCGAACCCCAGCTCGTAACAATACTCATAAATATATATATATCGAGGTGTTAGACTCGGAAGGGTTCTTAGAAACTGTGACGTTAGCTTCACTGACGTTATTATTGCTATCATTTGTCGCACCCATTGCAAAGAATGAAACACAATATTACAAACACACTTGATTTACACGATTTTAAATCTAATAAAAAAATTTAAAAATAAATTTACAATGGTTTGAGTACTCACACGGTTTTTCAAACAGCAGCTCACCAAGCTTTATAAGTCTTACTCCGAAGAAGGCACCAGGAATACAAAGGATCGGCCCACAGTGTACATTTATATTTTTAGGAGGATCGGCCCACCACCAGCCGTTCGAAATGAATACAGAGCAAAGATGGCGTTGGGCGGAAATAACGGTCAACACATTTTTTAAATAACAAGAATTTCAGATAATAAAATTACCTAAGCAATTGAATATTCTGTAAATTCATAAAATAATTCAAACAGTTAATTTTAGCTTGAAACTGATTTTTAAATCAGTTTCTAGTTGAAACTAGGTTTCCAAATAACACGGAGCTACAACTAGTAAACAAACTGACCTAAATAAGATTCCTAGTTTTACATTACAATGTTACACAAAATAATTCGTTTCGTGTTTTAAAAACCGTACAATGAATTTAGAACTCAAAATAACAAATTGTTTTACGGCCAATGATTGTATCAACTAATTAGTTCGAACTAAGTATGGACTTGAATCGACAGAGTCCTAATTTAATTTTACATTAAAATCTTATACAAAAACAACGCGTTTTGTATTTCAAAAATCATACAGTGAATTTAGAACCCAAAATAACAAAGTTTAAAACCAATGATCGAACCAACTAATTAGTTTGACATAAATTAAAACTACGCATAGACTTGCGTCGACATAATATACATATATAAATATATCTACACATGTACAAAATACACATAAACATAAGATTATGGTTGTGACTTATTATTAGATACAGTCGCAGACACATTCAACAAGAGCTCCTTCACTTTGGACTTGAAAGTAAGTTTGGTCTTAGCCATTCTGATCTCAAGAGGGAGCGCATTCCATAAAAGGATGGACTGAATTGTGAAAGAAGAGTGAAGAAAATTAGTTCTGTGTGTAGGTACCATGAGATGGAGATTATTGGAGGAGCAAAGGTCTCGCTCATGGTTAGCGCATAGATACTGAAAGTAGGGGGTCATATATTTGGGGGAAGAAGGAGATGTCAGAATAGAGTAGAGAGTAGTAGAGCACGCAGCCTACGGCGTTGACGTATAGGGAGAAGCTTTAATTGGGAACGATAAGTAGACACATGGTCATACTTACGAAGATTAAATATGAATCGAATGCAGTTATTCAGAAGTCGGTCGAGTTTATTAAGGCGCCGTGTACAGCTACTGAGTTCCAGCTGTTGCTGTCACTGTCGGATTGTATACATAAGAAAGAGAAGCGCGACGACGACGGGACGTTCAGAACGAGTTATTTATCATTAAATACATTAATCCTTACAAATATCTTATTCCAATCGATAAATAAAAACAACAGTTCCCTTTATTATTATATATTACATCACTGTTATTAATATTATCAAGATTTGTTTATTAATAATACAGTTACAATTGCTACAATTACAATTTAAATGGTTATTTTATGTTTTTTTTTATCGACAAAATTTACCGAAAACGTGTTTTGAACACAATGACCTCCATAAATATGATCAAGATTAACATATATTTTTTTAGCTGCTCTAAAATGTATACATTTGGCTAAAAAACTGTTTTGTGAAGCCTATTTTGACTAAGTACAGCGCCTTAAGGAGTTCTGCATTCAGGTCAAAGTAACATACATCGCCATAGTCGATCAGAGGGAGGATTAAAGCCTGCAGTAGCGTAGTTTTAGTCTCGGTTGGAAGCAAGTTTTTTAGGCGGTAGAGAGCACGTAGGGTACCGGTGACTTTTTGACTTACCTGTGTTACCTGAACTTCCCAATTCAACTTGTTATCAATATATAGTCCAAGTATTTTTAACAGAGGGATACAGGTCGACATTAGTCCCGTTAAAAGTTATAGCAGGTAGAGATGTCAAGTCTAGTCTTTTTAGCAACGGCTGGCTACCCACAACAATGGCTTGAGTCTTACAGGGATTTACGATCAGACCAAACTTATCAGACCAAGTTATTATGGCTGCCAAATCCTTATTAATCTTGCCAATGGCCTCAGCTACGCGTTCAACATTAACATGGGAGTAAATCTGCAAGTCATCGGCGTACAAATGGTTAGCACACTGAAGATGTTGTGTTAGGAGATTTATAAAAATCGAGAATAAAAGTGGAGAAAGAATACCGCCTTGAAGAACGCCAGATGTAATGTCGGACCAGCCCGAAGATGACTCATCTAGGTGGACAGACTGTTGACGACCTCGAAGATAGGTTGAGAAACAATCCAGTGCTCCAGTAGAGACCTTGAGATGGGAGAGGATAGATAATAGGACATCGTGACTGACGGTATTGAAGACATTTGAAAAATCAATAAGCACTAAGACGGTAATTTCAGTGTTTTCCATAGCCTCTCGAATATCGCCAGTCACTTTAAGAAAGGCGGAAGTGGTGCTATGACCCGGCCTGAAGCCTGATTGGAACGGATTCAATAAGCTATTATTATGAACAAAACTATACAGCTGTCCGTGCACACAGGCCTCGAGCACTTTGGATAGGAAGGGTAGGATAGAAATTGGTCGGAAGTGTTGAGGAAGTGTTGGATTGGGGATTTTGGGCAGGGGAATTATATAGGCTTTGCGCGACAAGGAAGGAAAGGTACCAGAAATTAGGGAGGAATTGATGATCTTGATCTTCACCCGTCTTACTGGGGCACGCACATCATACAGTTCGCAAAAAGTGTCATTGAAGAACTTTACCTTTTCTTCCACCGTAGAGGCAGACATCATGCTGTCCCAGTTTATTTTAGAGGCGTCCTCACACAGTTTATTTACATCCGTGCGACCAAAACAACGCATGTGCAGAACTTTGGGCGGGGTTTTGGGAGGTTTCAAGCGGTATGACAGGAAAATAAGGTCGTGATGGGAAAATCAAGGTGCAGGCAGTGCCCCCCCCCCGCGGGATCTCCACCTTGTCGTGGTGGGGGGGCTCAGTAACCGTGGCTTAGAACCCCGCGGTGAAGCTAAGAGGGATCCAGGAGGGGACGCTCCGCGTGGGCTTGACGGGACCTGCGCAGGATGCGTCCAACGGTGCGGGTGCGGGGGATAGTTCTGTCTGTCCCTCGCAGTCGGGTGCGGTCGCGGGAGGAGAGGTGTGTCGGTGTTTCGTTGCCGCGCGCCCTATCTCCCGCGACCAAATGGGGGCGCACCATTCGATGCGTCGCGGTGGGGCCGCAGAGGAAGAGGAGATACGGTGTTGCGTTGCCGTCCTCCCTATCCTCTGCGGCCGCTGAGTGTTTTGGCGGAGGAGCCCAACACCTTAACCTTTCGGGGCCCGCCTGACCATCTGGCGGGCCAATACCCGTCGCGGGGTAGCGACGAATGCTTATGCGAATCCCTACCCTCCGACACACGGGTACATGAGAGAGTCGAGGTGGTTTTTAGTGGAAACACCACATACTCCGGCTCTCATTTCCCCCAAGAGTCGGAGATCCGAAGAGATTTTCCACGTCGTAAAACAAAAAGGTGCAGGAAGTTGGCCGTGGGATGTAACTAAAGAAGGATCAGAGGTAAGGATTAAATCAAGCCACGTGTCCTTCCCTTTGCTATTGTGATGTAATGATGACAGATGGCGCTGTCGCCAAGTAAACATTGCGCTCCGTGTAATTTAATTCAAAAAAATGTTTTAAGTTATAATTCCCTATAAAGTGTAGTATTAAAATTGTTTAAATAGTGCAAATATTGCGTGGAAATGTTATTACAACCGAACTCTATCAGTAAACAGTGATAATAGTGATTTAAAGTTTTTGGTCTGTGAACAGCGTCTTAACCCATTCTTGACCACTGTGCCAATTTGGGAACAGTTAATAAAAGAGGGTAGATAAAAAAAGTTTTGACAATAGTTAATATTGTGTTACTCTCTTGTGCAGTCGAAAGTGTGTTCATTAGGTAAACATATCAGATTATAATAATTGTTTGAAAATCTTTCGTTTTGGATACATTCAAGTTCGTTATCCGAAGGACGCTACAGGTAAGTGTAATTTTGTTCTTACTTTTTATTACAGATGATGAATATCGTCAATATTGTTGATATTTTCGTAAAATAGATACCTAATCTAACCGCTAAAGTTGTTTTATTACAGTTGTTTTACATGTATATAAAATCATAGTGACATAAATATTGGTGTGCCAATTTGGGTACAATGGCTACAAGTCTACTAAAACTAACCATTTTATTTACAGAATCAATATGAATCGCAAGCAATATTTTACTGGTAGTAATGACTTCAGGGGCTTAGAAGAAGCTATCAGCACAATAGCTGAGGATAGTGACGACGGCTTGGAGTATGATTTAGCCATCATTCCACCAGAACCAAGCGTTGTGACTGACGAAGAAGAAGGAGATGATGATGTGGCACCTAGTACCCTACCAAACGATGTCCCAGGTAATATTGAGGTATTTGTTCGCAATGTGGGTACTCTTTAATCCGAAGATAGCAGTGATGATGAACCTTTGGCTGCTAAAACGTCACGATCTTCCTTTAGATCGGCCCAGCCAGAGCAGCCCACTGTCTCTGCGCGACGACAGTCATCCAATCTTCCGCTTTGGCAAAAGTGTTCACCTAAGTACTCGACAACCTTTGAACAAACTGACGATTTATTAGCTCTTGAAAATCGCGTCAAGCAGGAACTACAAGGTTTGACACCCGTTGCAATATTTGAGAAGCTTTTTGACGATGAAGTACTTACAATGATTGCTGAGCTTAGCTTGTTGTCATCATCATCATCATATCAGCCAAACGACGTCCACTGCTGGACATAGGCCTCCCCCAAGGTTCTCCACACAGACCGGTCTTGAGCCGCCCGCATCCAACCGCCTCCCGCGATCTTGACGAGGTCGTCGGTCCACCTTGCGGGGGGCCTACCTCTGCTGCGTCGTCCGGTACGTGGCCGCCACTCCAGAACCTTTCTGCCCCAACGGCCATCGGTTCTTCGAGCTATGTGCCCTGCCCACTGCCACTTCAGCTTGGCTATCCGGAGAGCTATGTCGGCGACTTTGGTTCTACTGCGGATCTCCTCATTTCTGATTCGATCTCGCAGGGAAACTCCAAGCATAGCTCTCTCCATCGCCCTCTGAGTGACCTTGAGCCTTCTGATAAGGCCCATAGTGAGCGACCACGTCTCTGATCCGTAAGTCATTACTGGCAACACACACTGGTCAAAGACTTTCGTCTTGAGACACTGCGGGATATCGGACGAGAAGATATGTCGTAGCTTCCCAAACGCTGCCCAACCGAGTTGGATTCGACGATTGACCTCCTTCTCGAAGTTGGACCTACCTAATTGGACTACTTGTCCCAGGTAGGTATACTTGTCGACAACTTCGAGCGTAGAGTTCCCAACCTGAATAGGAGCAGGTACATCATGGACGTTCGACATGATTTTCGTCTTGTCCATGTTCATCTTAATACCTACTTGTTGGGAGACTCTACAGAGGCCATCGAGCATTGTACCTAGGTCTTCCATGGTCTCAGCCATGACTACGATGTCGTCTGCGAATCGAAGGTGAGTGATGTACTCGCCGTTGATGTTGATGCCGAGTCCATTCCAGTCCAGAAGCTTGAAAACATCCTCCAGCGCAATGGTAAACAATTTCGGGGATATGACATCCCCCTGTCTCACCCCTCGCTGGAGTTGAATAGGTTTCGAACTCTGGTCCTGGAGGCGGACTGACATAGTGGCGTTTTCATACAAACACTTCAGCACTTCGATATATCGGTAGTCAATCCGGCACCGTTGGAGAGACTGTAGCACCGCCCAGGTTTCGATCGAATCGAAGGCTTTCTCATAGTCCACAAACGCCAAGCATAGGGACTGGTTATACTCCTCGGACTTCTGTATAACCTGCCGCAGCGTATGTATGTGGTCTATGGTACTATAGCCTTTACGGAAACCGGCTTGTTCGGGAGGCTGGAAGTCGTCTAGCTTGCTCTCGAGACGATTCGTGATGACCCTCGAAAACAGCTTGTAGACGTGGCTCAGAAGTGTGATGGGTCTGTAGTTCTTTAAGAGGGTTTTATCCCCTTTCTTAAAGAAAAGTACCACCACACCTCTGTGCCACGCCTGTGGCGTTTTACCCTCGAGAATGACGGAATTAAATAGCTTCCGGAGGGCTTCTCTAGCGGGTGCACCGCCGGCCTTCAGAAGCTCGCTCTTAATTCCGTCATCACCCGGCGCCTTGTTGTTTTTGAGCTGTTTGAGAGCCACACTAATCTCGTGCATGCTGACGTCCGGGATATCTTCGGTATAGTGTCGGGTCAATCCAGCTCTAGGGTCTGACGCTGAAGTGCTTGCGGGTTGTTGCGTTGTCGTGTATAGCTGTCCATAGAACCTTTCGATCTCCTCCAAGAGCTCAGGCTTGGACGATACGATTCTGCCATCTTCCGTCTTCAGCTTTGTCAGCTGACTTTGCCCAACAGACAGATCCCTCTGGAACACTTTGGAACCCTTATTCTGCTCGATCGCCTCACGAACACATTTTGTGTTGTATTGGCGGAGATCGCGAGTCAGAGACTTAGAGATCTGTCTGTTGAGGTGCCGATATTTCGGCATGTCGTCGGAGGATAGCAGAACCATCTTGCGCCTTTCCTCTAACAGCTCGAGGGTCGGATCCGAGATCTTGCTGGTTCTCTTGCTTTTCTGGGGCTTAAAGAATTTAGCCCCTGTTGTATGGACAGCATAGCTTGTTGTATGCCAAACAAAATAATCGGCACAACTTCATTGTCACTACTACAGAGCTGAAAACTTTCTTGGGAATACTGATACTGTCGGGCTATCACAAACTACCTCGTGAACATATGTACTGGTCATTGGATGAGGATATTAGTGTTGCAGCAGTGTCAAAATCTATGTCCAGAAACAGATTCAGAGAAATAAAACGCAATTTGCATCTTGTAGACAACAATGATGCAACAAGTACACAAGACAAGATGTTCAAAGTTAGAAAACTCAGTGACATATTGATGAAAAAATTCATTTAATGGGGTGTGTTTCATGAAACTTTGTCAATTGATGAATCCATGATAAAATATTACGGCCACCATCCGGCGAAACAGTTCATTCGGGGTAAACCTGTACGATTTGGCTACAAGAATTGGGTTGCAGCAAGCTCGAGCGGATACTGCTATGCCTTCGATATGTATTGTGGAAAGTCGACTACCGCTACTACGGAGCCATTAGGTACTAGAGTTGTAAAAAGCCTGCTCAGCAAATTAGTCACAAATCCTGCAAATCACAAGGTATATTTTGATAATTTTTTTACTAGCTGCGATCTGCTGTGTGATCTACGGCAGTTAGGATACCGTGCCACTGGCACTATTTTTACATATACACTTTTTAAATGCCCGCTATCGAATGCAAAAGAGATGATGAAGAAAGCAAGAGCTGAATTTGATTACAGATTTGATAAAAATAATGAGCTGCTGTTGGTCCGCTGGATAGTATTTGCACAATGGCGACCAATCACGATTCGTATGAGCCAGTAGGTTCCGTAAAATGATGGAGCAACGAAAAAAAAAGAAAAGGTCGACGTGAGCATTCCTCATCTGTTCCAAAATTATAATAAAGGTATGGGCGGAGTGGATGAATTAGACCAATCCATATCTCTGTATAGAATTGGCGTACACGGCAAAAAATGGTGGTGGGTCTTATTTACATATATGATTGATATGACTATGTCAAATGCATGGCGATTGCACGTTATTGCTAAAGAAGAGCCAATGGACCAATTTCTATTCCGCCGAAGTGTCGCCAGACACTATCTCAAACTGTCACCCCAAAGATGTTCTGCTCGTCCTTCATCATCCAATATTGAAAGTTTACAGTTGGCTGGGGTTGATCACGTCCCTGAAAAGCTTCCAAAACGAGTGCGATGTGCTGTGTGCCATATCAGAGGTCGCTGGAGTTGCAAGAAGTGCAAGAAAACCCTATGTATTGAAAAATCGTGTTTCGCAAATTATCACTCATAAGGCGCCGTTGTGCCAATTTGGGAACACCACTGAAAATTCATGAAAAATATTTTTTTGCTTTTTTTTTGTGATTCTAATTTCACTTGTAGTCACCAATTTTGAATTAATAAAAGAATTTTGAAAATCTGATCTGTAGTTTTGTGTACGGTTAACGTACAGACGTTTAGCTTCCGTACGCATTTTGCTTACATGCGCGACCTAAATTACTTTTCTTTATAACGTGTACCTAATAATAAGTATAGTTAGTTGATATATCGATCGCCGCGGATTAGCATCTAAATCGTAACAAGTGTAATACTAACAATAACTTTAGAAATAAACTGTGATTTAAGTGTAATCTGTGGTTTGTGTCAACTCAACCCATAACTCTAACTTCAACTTCAAACAACCTCGACTCTCTGCACCATACAGCGTGGTCCTTCGTAAGGTAATTAGGTGGGATTCGGTAAGTGCATTAAGATACTTATTGATATCTAGCTAAACAACTGGACTAGTACCTGCGGCTACACAGCTCTACGTGTGCTCCAACTATAACATTTACGTCAACTTCAACTTAATACATACATCAAACAACAATGGGAAAGAGCGTCGAGGAACTTATCAACCAACAAGAAATTATCTTCAACAACCTGAAACAACTATGCATTAACTATAAAAAGGATAGCTCTGATAGGAAAACCTTAGCGTACTTGGAAGAACGTCTTTCTCGGCTTAATAGTCTATGGGAGAAGTTTGTTCACAACCATCAACTTTTAGAAGAATCTGGCGTAACAGACATCTCATACTTTACGGAAAACGTTTTTAATGAAACAAAGAAGATGTATGAAAACGTTTTGCACGATATGTTGAAACGGAAGGCGGAATTGCCTGGTAACAGCTCAAGCAAAGATTTGCCTCCTACTACACCAAAGAAGGAAAATGAAAACAAACCCTCTCGGTTTACTTTCAGTGACATTGACTTCCATGTGCCACCTCGGGATGCCAAAGAAACATCTGAAAAGCAACAGGATCTTCTACGACAGCAATATTGTAATTTTAGAGCGTTTGAACGTACCGTGGAAAAGATGACCTTTGATACGTCAATGGAAAAGTGGGAGCTAGAAGATAGCTTGAATACTCTGAAAACTAAATGGGAACACATAGAAAAGGCGAACTGGGAACTAGATTATATCTTACAAGAAGAAAACGTAGTATACAAACAGAAATTTTTGGGTATAGAAAACATTTACGACACTTTACGCAAGCAATTGCAACATAAAATATGGAATAACGCGCACTACGAGAAGGCAACACCGAAAATCGTTATACCAGATTTTTATGGTAATTACAACCAGTGGCTGACATTTAAAGACCTCTTCATGAAGAGTGTCCATAACAACCCGTCGCTCTCGAAGGCTCAGAAAATGCAGCATCTGAAAACAAAGCTCAAAGGGGAGGCGGAAAAACTTGTGCAACATCTAGGCATCAGTGCCGACAACTACTCTTCCTGTTGGGACATAATATCACACCGCTATGACAATAAGCGTCTTCTCTTTACATCTTACATGAATACCATGCTGAATCATCCTATAATTCAACACGCGAGTGCAGCGTCCGTAAGAAAACTGCACGATGTCATGCGGGAATGTCTAAATGGGCTCATTAACATTGGGGTAGATATATCAAAATGGGATCCAATTATTGTTCATCTTTTGGTACAGAAGCTAGACCATGTTTCCTATAATGAATATGTTAAAGACCTGAAGGAGCCCAGAGGACTGCCCGATTTAGACGAATTCACAAAATTCTTGGAATCCAAATTTATGGCATTAGAGGCATTACAAGAGAATAACCAGCAGAAAATGTCCCATTCGAACAAAACTGTAATTCCTTACAAACAATCGAATAATACATCGCAAGTCCGTAACAATAATTATAAATTGAATAACGCTTCGAGGTCAGCGTACTTTAACAAGCCACAATTTGCGCAAAAAACCTTCTTCACTACAGCCAAATATTGTCCAATCTGCAAAACCGATCATGTGTTAATGCAATGCGACAAATTCCTAAACATGAACACACAGGCGCGTCATGACACAGTTCGTAACTTGCATTTATGCAAAAACTGTTTGTTTAGTCATGGTGAACAGCAATGTATGTCACGAAAGAGATGTAAATTATGCAACAAAGCGCACCATACTCTAATGCATGAAACTGAAAACCGTCGAGCAACATCGGCGTCAACTCCAAACACTTCGCCATCATCTCCAAACACTTCGCCATCATCCACGAATTCCCATGTAGTTAACAATCTAACTAACGAAATGAAAGAAGTCTTGTTACCGACAGTACTTCTGAAAGTCAAAACCATTGACGGGGATTACATTACCTTAAGGGGCTTGCTGGACCAAGGATCCCAAGTTAGTTTGATATCGGAAGATGCAGCTCAGCGTCTTAGATTGCCACGGAAGAAACTCAGCGCGGTAGTGTCCGGTATTGGGTCACTTTCCGGGAATAGCAGAGGTTCTATTAATTTGGAATGCACATCCATTCATTCAGATTACAACTTTAACGTAGAAACTTTGGTAATGAGAAAGCTAATGAGCAATTTGCCAACTACAACCTTTACCATTGAAAACTGGGATTATTTACAAAGCTTGAAATTAGCCGATCCTCGCTTCAATGTGTCAGGCCCAATCGATCTACTTTTGGGTGCCGACGTCTACTCGGAACTAATACTGAACGGAGTTATGAGGAGTGACAACAACGTCCCTGTGGCGCAACAAACCAGAATAGGATGGATCTTATGCGGCAACGTAAAAACATTCAAGTGTTTCATTACGCTCAATAACATAGAGGATATGTCACGTTTCTGGGAGAGTGAAGACATTGCTGAAACTACAACATTAACTAGCGAGGAACAATACTGTGAAAAATTTTACAAATCAACAACTAAGAGATTAGACACTGGCGAATATGTTGTCAAGATGCCTATGAAACAGTCTGGTAACTTTAATTTAGGTGCTACAAGACCTCAAGCAACAGCCCAGTTTCTACAGCTTGAGCGAAAAATGCTAACAAACAAGAGCCTCAACGACGAATATAAGCGCTTCATGGATGACTATATTACCTTGGGTCACATGAGACGTGTCCCTGCTGAGGGCAGGAACAAAGATCACGTCTACTTACCTCATCACGGGGTGTTGAGAGCAGAGTCAACGACAACCAAACTGAGGGTTGTTTTCAACGCTTCATACAAAACGAAAACTAACAGCAGTCTCAATGACATGATGTACTCAGGCCCAAATTTGCAAAAGGATATTTTTACCCTGTTAACAAATTGGAGAATTTTCAAATACGTCTTTACGTCTGATATAGCGAAGATGTACAGAAATATATGGCTGGCTGAAGAACAAAGAAACTTACAAACTATAATATGGAGATCTTCTCAGATGGAACCTTTACAGGAATGGGAACTTTGTACAGTAACATACGGTATGAAAAGCGCCCCCTACCTCGCGATGCGCACACTACATCAATTCGCAAACGACGAAAAGGGTAATTACCCGGTGGCTGCAAAGACTTTACAGAACTATTTCTACATGGATGACTTAGTCTATGGCCAAGACAGCTTGGAGTCAGCGAAAAAATTAGTTCAGGAAATGGTTGAGCTACTGAGAAAAGGAGGTTTCAATTTAAGGAAATGGACTAGTAATGATGTTCGTATCTTAGAAAATCTAGACGCGGATCAAAAGCATGACAAGCAGAACATAAACTTCACACCGGGACAAACAACGAACTCAACACAAATAAACAAAACGTTAGGCATGAGTTGGAACCAAATCAACGATAACTTTGTTTATAATTGGCATTTGCCTGCAAGAAAGAACGTAACAAAACGCATACTGCTAGGAGAAATTAGTAAATTATACGACCCACTTGGGTTCCTCTCGCCTACAACAATAAAGGCTAAACTACTGTTCCAGAAAGTATGGGTCAGCAAGGTCGAGTGGGATGAACGCCTGCCTACGGAGATAGTTCACGAATGGGAAATGATAAGAAAAGATCTTCCTTTCATCAATAACATTTCTGTCCCACGGTGGTTGCAGTGTACCAACGAATCTATTGAGATACACGGGTTCTGTGACGCGAGTGAAAAGGCCTATGCCTGTGTTGTCTACAGCAGAGTAACGAATTATCACGGTGATTACATAACAACTATAATTGCCGCTAAGACCAAGGTGGCCCCGCTCAGTAAAAAGATTTCGTTACCTCGCTTGGAACTCTGTGGCGCGCTATTGCTCGTTAAACTTATCGAAAAGATCAAAATTACGCTTTCAACTAAAAGGCTACATATACGATGTTGGAGCGATTCAAAAGTAGTGTTGGCATGGTTGAAAGGTGACGTACACAGATGGGGGAGATTTGTTGCTCATAGAGTAGCACAAATAAACAACTGTATTCCTGCCAGCCAGTGGGACTATGTTAGGTCGGAGGAAAACTCTGCGGATTGCGCAACGCGAGGATTGTCGCCTAAACAACTTTTAACGTTTAACCTTTGGTGGCAAGGGCCCCAGTGGTTAAAAACTTATAACTATAAAACTGAACAGGGAAGTGAACTGACGTACGTAACAAACATTGACCTGAAACACACTGACCCAATACAAACAAAATGCTGCGTAGCAGTTTATAACAAGTGTGAAATAATTACGGTATTATTAAATAAACACAGTAATATCAAACGTGTAATACGAGTACTTGCTTGGATTCTACGAGTAGTGCACAAAATGAAACCAATGAACTCGCACAATAACAAAACTGACTATTATTTAACATCGTATGAAATAACCATGGCCACGGATCTGATAGTCAAAACTGTTCAAAGAGAACATTTTGGAGAAGAAATCGAATGTTTGAAGAAACAAATGGCAATATCTAGCAGAAGTCCTTTACTCAAATTAACTCCATTTCTCGACGACAATGGGTTATTACGAGTGAGGGGTAGAATCGCGCAGTCTTTACTACCGCCCGAGACAAAACATCCTATCATTCTGCCCGCTAGAGGGAGATTAACTGAACTGCTCATACAGGAAGCACATCGCATCACTCTACATGGCGGCGCTAGACTAACCTTAGCCCACTTACGCTTAAAGTTCTGGATCATTGGAGGGAGTAGAACTGTCAAAAGGGAATTACGCTTGTGCGTAAGATGCCATCGTTTTAAGCCCCATCGTAATACGCAGCTGATGGCTGACTTGCCGAAGGAACGTGTGACACCAACGAGACCCTTCACGAATACCGGTGTGGACTTTACGGGACACGTAGATGTCAAAATCAACAAGGGGCGAGGAGTAAAAACGTGTAAGGCGTACATTGCCATTTTTATTTGCATGGTAACCAAAGCAGTACATCTGGAATTGGTATCCGATCTTACAACACAAACATTCCTTGCAGCATTTAGAAGAATGTGTGCTCGGCGAGGTACAACAAAGAATGTGTTTTCAGACAATGGCACAAACTTTGTAGGTGCCGCGAAACTTCAGGCAGACTTTAAACAAAACAAAACTTTCCAAAGCACAGAATTTCTCGATGAAATGAGCTATTTACAAATCCAGTGGCATTTTAACGCACCTCTCTGGCCGTCGGCTGGTGGACTGTGGGAAGCTGCCGTTAAAGCGATGAAATACCATTTAAAACGAGTCCTAGGAGAACAAAAACTAACTTTTGAACAATTCAGTACTTTACTTACACAGATCGAAGCTTGCTTAAACTCACGACCGTTGTGTTCGTTATCGGAAGACGTGGACGATCTGGAATACCTGACACCTGGTCATTTTCTCATCGGCGGTCCTTTGCTATCCCGACCACACATAGAGGTAAATTTTAACGAGTATGACTTAAGGAACAGATGGAGACTAATAGAACAAATGAATCTACATTTCTGGAGGCGTTGGTCGAGCGAATATTTACACCAACTGCAAGTGAGAAGCAAGTGGCAACATCCTAAAGAAAATCTTAAGGAAGGCAGTTTAGTGTTGATCAAGAGGAAAACTTACCAGCGAGTAGATGGGCTCTCGGAAGAGTAACAGAACTTCATCCTGGTGCCGAGCGTCCGGGTGGTTACGCTAAAAACTAAAAGTGGTCAATTGAAACGCCCTATTATAAAACTTTCGCCGTTACCGCAGAGAACCGACATCGAATCTGTAAAACAAAGTTACGGCAATAAGAGAGAGAAAGAGAAGAACATTCGAACTGATCATAAAACGACAAGGTGTATAAAACCGAAGAAGTTTGGCGTACTCTCACTTGTACTTATGACTATGATAGCAATGACGGGGATAAACTCAATTGAAACTGCACCTGTCGCACCAAACTTTGTAGTGACACAGATACAAAATGATCACCCTATATACTTTGATGACGCTGGAAAACTCCAACTAATACATGATGAGTGGACTCTTGTGGTATACTACAATTTAACATCATACTGGCATGCAACAAATAAAATCAACTACCACATCGAACAAATAGATAAGCTTTGTAGCAGGATATCCTACGAATATACAGCTTGCGAAGCTGTTGTCAACCACTTGCAAAACGAAATGCGGCATCTAACCGAATACAACACCATGCTTTTATCGCAGCATTCGAGGCAAAGAAGAGGCTATTTCGACGGCGTTGGCAGTCTAGCGAGAACACTATTCGGTGTCCTAGACCAAGACTTTGCCAAAAAATATGAAAAGGACATTCAAAATCTACACGATAACGATAATTATTTGCTCCAATTAATGAGGAATCAGACACTTATAATAGAATCCGAAAACAATGTTATTAAAAGTAATACCGAATTCATGAATAGACAACTGGATATTATGCATGCCTACATGAACAAAACGAGTAATATTATCTCAAAAATAGACAACAAGGCACAAATGCTATTCACGGCAAATGATATCAACTCTGCTGCCGTGACGTCAACATTGATATTGAACAACTTGAACCGAATACAAGAAATGCTTATGAACGCTCTCGGCAACATCTACAAGGGGCATTTGGATACACATCTGTTTTCAGCATCTCAATTGATTGAACAGCTCAATATCATATCCGGAAAACTACCACAAGGAGTTTCTTTACCAGTTCAAGATATCCAAAAGGATTACAAGCAGATTTTTGACTTGATTTATGTGAAGGCGCGATTGACAACCAATTACATACTATTCGAATTACACATTCCTTTGTTAAGTGACGGAGACTACAACATATACCGTGTAATACCCATACCATTCCAAAGCGAAGGACATTTGAGAATAGTAAGACCTGAATCAAAATTCATAGCCATTAACTTCATGAAAAACTGCTACATAACAATGGAAGAGCAGGACATGCACCAATGTAACTCGTACGGAGAAGACAGGTATATATGCATTTCGAGGCAGCCTGTATACAGCTTACATGACAAAAACGCACCTTGTGAAGCTAAAGTTTTTAGCCAACAAACATCATTGTCATGCGTCATCGATGATGTAACTTGCAGGGAGACCTGGGTCAAACTACACCAACCTAACCTGTGGCTGTTTACGTTATGCGATAAACAATTGATGCGCGTCACGTGCAGCGATCAAGTTACACCGGCGGTCATTGACGGAACTGGTGTCTTAGCATTGAAACCTAAATGCATACTACAGAAAAAGGATGCTACAATATTTACTTACAACCAATTAGGAAGTAAATATAACATGGAATCAAATATCAACGTGCCAACAATAAATTCAACTATAAACAACATTTTTGACCTTGGTTGGAAAAATGCACGTTTGAATATTACGGAGCCTGCAATATCTACTGCAGTTGAATTGACGAACATACAACAACAGATATCCTATCAAAAGGAACACGAGAACTTACCTGTGACGTCATATACATCCACGATGTCCAGTCACGATATATATTTATACTCGGTGACGTCCTTGCTGCTGGGAGGTATCGCGTCCTTATTTGGCTACAGTATCGTCAGAAAACGATGCCTTAAAAACTCTGAGCTGAAAAGAGTCTCAAGCAGAAAGAAGGCCGAAGGAGAGACTAATGCTGCAGTGGACATCGAGATGCGAGAGATGCGCCACCTGCCGTCGACATCGGAACCCGCCAACAGCGTGGTACAGCCGGAACGTCGCTTCGATTTTAATATGTCTAGTTAAGATTTAATAACTGTGTATACTACTTATTTTATTAATTTTACTAACATAATTTTATAATAACTTATAATATTTGTAATAGATGCTCATCCACTTTTCCCTCGGGAGCATGTACGGTTAACGTACAGACGTTTAGCTTCCGTACGCATTTTGCTTACATGCGCGACCTACATTACTTTTCTTTATAACGTGTACCTAATAATAAGTATAGTTAGTTGATATATCGATCGCCGCGGATTAGCATCTAAATCGTAACAAGTGTAATACCAACAATAACTTTAGAAATAAACTGTGATTTAAGTGTAATCTGTGGTTTGTGTCAACTCAACCCCTAACTCTAACTTCAACTTCAAACAACCCCGACTCTCTGCACCATACATTTTGATTTGGCCATTAATGGGTTAAACAATGTCTGTGTTGTTAAAATGATCTAAACAATGAACAAATATAACAAACACCTAAGATACAACAGTCAAACATAAACTGAACCTAAGTTAAAGTGTAAAAACTAACTATAACGATCTAATAAACTAATAATTCAACCCACCCGCTATTATTTAAATATCAAAGGTATTTTAAATAGAGTGGCGTCCAAACAGCAAGCGGCGCGCGCATCGCACTGCGCATCTTACTCTTTCACACTTGGCTATGAATGTTAGCGTCGTCTCACTTGCGCAGCGCGGATATTCAAAATGAATTGTTTTGCTTGCAATAATAAAATTGCATTAGGAGATCTACTGAGATGTACTGGATGCAAGACAGTGTACCATTATACTTGTCTTAATATTACATCGGCCACATTCAGGGAGCAAAAAGCCCAGCTGATAGGGTCGTACTTGTGCGATTCCTGTTCGAATGTAACTCGTCGTGTACGAGTGACAGATGATACACCGGTACGCGGCTCCTGCTCTGGAGCCACTAACCAACTGAAAGTTGCGAAGAGACTGATTTAGTCGGAAATACTACGTCATCGGCAATGAATATGATGGATAGTATCCAGAGTGTTACGGATATATTAACAGGGGTAATATCTGCCAGACTGAATACTATTGAAACAAAACTTATACAGGAAATTAAGAATTCAGTAGCAACTTTGGTTATGGAGAATAAAAAGTTGAGGGAAGATTTATGTGCAGCTAATAAAAAGTGCTCTTGTATGGAAGAAGAAATTAGATGTCTGAAGAATGACAGGATTGTCACTACGGCTGCGCAGTCGAATGCAACGTTGCCGCGCAATGTTCCCGAGCCCCGCCCCGTTCGCGCCCCCGCAAGCTCGACTCCGCCGAGAGTCGCGATCGCGCAGCCCGCTGCCGCCGCAACCGCGCAGCCCTCCGCCACCGCCGCGACCGCCGCGCAGCCGGCCGCGAGCGTGCCCCCGCTGCCGGCCGTGTGCGCGCCTGCTTTGCCTACCTACGCGGCGGTGGCCAGTAAAACAGCGGTTACGCAAAATACCAATGATAAATGGATTGTAGTGGAAAACAACAAACGAGTTAAAAACCCAGCAAAGAAAGGCGGTAACACTTCGGTCACATTGTTGAAGGCGGCTGAACGGAAAAAATATGTACATGTATGGAGGTTGGACAAAAGTACTACAGAAGATAATATTAAGGAATATATAAAAGAAATATTAGGAAATAACTCGGAACTTATCGTAGAAAAGATAAGAACAAAAACTGAAAGAAATTACTCATGATTTAGAATTGGTTTACCAGAAAACAGCTTTGATAGACTTTGTAACCCTGATGTTTGGCTCGAATGGATTTTTTTTCGACGGTCAACCAGAGCCACAACAAACAACATGCGAACAGACACACAGTAGGGTATACAACATTTTTTACCAAAACGTTAGAGGACTAAGAACTAAAACATCAAGGTTTTTATCGCTACTGGAATTGTCGGAGGCTGATATATTCGCTATTACTGAAACCGGATGTAACGAATCACTTTACGATTCGGAAGTTTCACTGCCGGGGTACCAGATACTACGATGTGACCGAGCGGAGGGACGCAAACAGGGCGGCGTACTTTTAGTGGCCACACCGCGTTTTGAATTGCGACGAATAAAAATGCCACGTGATATTAATATTGATACTTAACAATTTGAAATAATATGTGCAAGTGTATATAAACAGAGTCGTTTCTTATTTGTATGTTGTGTAGTGTATATACCACCAAAGGCAGAAGAGTCTGAATATATGTTAATGTTTAGTTTGTTAGAGAAATTGTGTAAGTATAAAGTACAAAAGTAATATAGTAATTTTAGGAGATTTTAATTTAATTTCGTGCAATAGTAATGTTAGTAGTTATTTTGAATATTTCGTGGCCTTTTGTGAGGTCGCTCAGTGTAACATGGTACCGAACTGCAATAATAGGCAACTAGACCTAGTGTTGAGTGGGCGAGGCGCGGTGACGGTGTGCGCTGCGGACGAGGGCCTGCAGCCCGTGGACGCGTATCACCCGCCGCTGGCGGTCGGCGTCGCGGCGTCATGTGCACCGACACGCTCCACTCCCGCAGCTCCCGAATCACAACCGCAGTCACAATCCAAATCTCAGCCACAGTATAAGAAATGGAATTTTCGTAAAGCAGATTACAGTAAGCTATACTATTTAATTAATTTAATAGACTGGACAGATTTATACTCCATTCAAGACCCGGATTTGGCTTTAAACTTCTACTATGACAAATTATATGAAACCTTTAATGTTAGCATTCCTCCGAAAAATAATAATATTAGTAAAAGAATTTATCCAGAATGGTATACCAAATTAAAATACAGGTTGCATAAATATTATAAAGTAACCAAATGTCCGAGTGATTATGAGGCGTTCTCTCGCTGTCGGGCAAGGGTAAAAGTGGATACCGCGAGTTGTCACCTCAGGTATAAAGAACGATTACAAAATAATCTCACTACTGACCCTAAGTCATTCTGGAATTACGTAAGGTCGAACAAAGACACGTCTAGTGAGTACAAGAGGGACGAGTTATATTCGGTGACGAATCTGCTAAGGAGTATGCACGATTCTTCCACTCTGTGTACAGCGAGGCGGCGGGCAAACTGAGCGCAGAGGCGGCGTGCAGGGAGGCGGCGCCGAGCAGCGCGTACGCGCACCTCACCTGCCTCGAGAGGGCGGCCGTTCGCCGCGCGCTCACTTGTCTGCCGCCTAAGCGCTCAGTGGGTCCTGATGGGATTCCACCCTACATCTTGAGGGATTGCCGCATAGTATTAGCGGGACCTTTGCTGCACATATTCAACATTTGCTTATCGGTAGCACACTTTCCGACTCGTTGGAAACTGACTCGGGTGGTACCTATACCAAAAGGTCGAGGTGGCACGGATGTCAGTGACTTTAGACCTATTGCGGTGCTGAGCGCACCAGCCAAAATATTCGAGATGGCTGTTCACAGTAGCCTTTATGCACAGATTGGGGCTCATTTGCCTGATGCGCAGCACGGCTTCCGTCCTGGACGCGGTACAGCGGGAAACTTACTTCACCTGATGACGCAGTTGGTACCAGCTGTTGACGCTGGGCTTCAGGTTGACGTAGCCTACCTGGACGACCACGACATACTCTTGTCGAGGCTGGCTGGTATGGGCTGCACATTTCATACTGTAAAGTTCTTCGTCAGTTATCTTCGAGATAGGCGTCAGTATGTCGACTTGTGTGGCGGACACTTCTCGGAGCCCTACTACACAAGATCGGGAGTCAGTCAGGGCAGTAATCTGGGACCCTTATTATTTATTATCATGGTAAATGATTTACCGACGATGGTCAGGTCAACATGTCTACTGTTTGCTGATGACCTTAAGTTGTCAGCGGTGATTAAAAACACTGCTGATAGTGACATGCTGCAGCGCGACTTGGATAGAGTCACTGAATGGAGTCACTGCAATAAGCTTTACTTCAATGTTTCAAAGTGCTCAGTGCTTTCATTCACCCGCGCACGAAACCAACAACACCACCGTACTGGTGGTATGAACGGGGAGCTGCTGCAGCGTGTCACGGAGGTAAAGGATTTAGGCATCCATTTCACCAGCGACTTACAGTTTCGTAAACACGTGGTACATATTTGTAAGAAGGCGTACCGGAATCTGGGGTTTATGCTGCGTCGGGCGAATGAGTTCACGAACATTGGTGCATTAAGGGCTTTGTACGAGGCTCTTGTGAGGAGTGATCTGGAATACAATGCGGCCATCTGGAGTCCGAGCGAAATTAAATATAAAAAGATGCTCGAGCGGATACAGAACAAATATATTAGATTTATGTATTTAAAATTATATGGGATATATCCGGGATACCCGTTACTGTACCCCACCTTATTCTGCCTTGGTATGGTGGGGTATTTCAGATTGGAAGTCAGGCGTGAAGTGGCATTGGCAACTTATCTTCTGAAAGTTTTGAGAGGTACTATACAAAACTCTGGTATACTCTCAGAGATAGGTTTTTGTATTCCGGACGAGTACGTGACGCGGCGGCGCAGGCCGCGGTTGCTGGTGGTGCCGCGTGCGCGCACCAACCTGCTGGAGCGCGCACCGCTCACTCGCGCGTTGCGCACTCTCAACACGGTGGCTGATGGGATTGACATATTTAACTGTACACTGAGCGAGTTCACAAGGGCCACTTACTGTGTAGTATGTAAGGAAGTATAGTTAAGGAAATATATTTTAAGTTAGGTACTTTGTCGAATTACGTTAAGTTATATCTGTAGTGTCAAAGTTATGTGATAAATAAATAAAATAAAATAAATAATAATAATAATGATGTGAGTAGCTTGCGGAGGTAAAATGTGGAGGCTGGCTGATTCAGCGATGTCGAGAAGTTTACGGGAACGACTGGAATGTAGGGAAAGGAGATCGGTATTAAAATCGCCCATGATGATGTGATGAGTATACTCCGACCCTAAAGATTCCAGAATCGGCTCGAGACTGGAGAAATAATCAATACTGGGAGTACAATAGATGACGCCAAGGGCGGTTTTAGCCCCCTTGACGTCAACCTCAAGAAATAAATACCTACTCCGCAGGCGAAGAAGTGGGAGATGAAGATGACAAGATTTTATATGGAAATAATGCACTGCGGAGGTATATAGCAACTCCGCCGCCTCGCCTTCCGACTCGATCGTTGCGTATAGGAACGAAGCCAGGCAGCGAATAGGAGGTGGAAGGAAGAGATGGTTTAAACCAACTCTCAGAGACCAGAATGGCATGTACACAAGAATTGGAAAACCCTTCCGGCAAGTCAATATAGTGGCTCGGCATGCTTTGCGCATTGATGGGACAAATGTTAAACATTAATTGAGACTGGTGCGCAAATACATTTTGCATGCAGTCGCTTAGGGTGCCATCCACAGAGCAGAAACTCTCATTATCGGAAGAAGAAATGTATTTAGTAGCCGATAAATATGCGTCATCAAAGTCCATATCCAATAAAATATGTAAGTAGATCTAAGTAATAAAATACTATAAAAATAATATATACAGATAAATAAGATATATAATATAAATATATATATTTAAATACCAATGTTTAAATATACACTATGAGTTGGAAGTAGCAGTCTTCTCTGCACCACCCGCCAGCTAACACAAACATAACATTAATAAGAGCACAATAAATACAAAACATAGAAAGAAGGAGAAACATTACGTAATACAAAAAAAAACGAAACGCAGCACTAACAAGCAAAATGCGTCTAGTGGTTGCCGAACGCAGCAAACGTCAAGTGAGGTGAGTGTAAAATATATTAACTAGTAAATCCTGGTTTCCCTTCGATAGAGCTGTACCATTTTGTTAGAGTCCTTGGTGAAGGTAAACACGTTCCAAAAGTATTTCTCACGTATCTATAGGCTTTCGGAGAATAAAAATTTAGGATCAAAGCAAAACATCGCAGTTCCGGAGAATATTTGTGTCTAGAGATTTTCCCGCTTTGCTTGCTAATAACTGTCTAGAAAGCTCTTTTTCCTCTACACCAATTTTGTCTAGAACTTAGCGATCTTCTTTGTTAATCAAGGACTTTTTGTAAGGTCATTTAATAGTTCTTGCAGTCCTACCACCTTCTTCTTTAAATATCTTTTTTGAGTCTGCAGCCTTTTCATTTGTCTATTTTCATTTGTAGAATCTGTTTTAATTTTTTTTTCATTTACTACCGTCCATTGTAAAATCTTACACTTTATTTCATCTATAAATTCATATCCCAATCTTGGGTATTTTGGGTATATTTAAAGTTGCTAATATTGAGGAGCTGTTTATTGGTGCCTTCATATGACATTCCAAAGTAATAAAGTAATTTAGCATCATTCTTCTGATGACCCTCGATCCTCTGATGTCTCGACAGCATGAATTATTGCTATAATAATATTCTTGGCGTCAATCAATGTAAGTAAAAAGTGTTTTGTTAACAGAAAGAAACAAAAAGCTTATATGTGTTGCTCTGTCAAACAAGTGGATTTATTGTTTTAACGAAATAACAAATCATATAAACACACAATTAAATAAACACAATGTTAATATTAATAAGGTACTAACCTGTAAAACAAGAAACAACATTAAGAGCTATTTGCTTATACCGTTTTATGTAGTTTTAACAAGGTTTATATAATTCAATATTTGTATCAAAGATCCTCCATTAATAATTAGACAAACCCAGAGTAATTATGTAGGCCGACCAAAGTGAATAATGCTGTCACCACAGCCAAAGGTTAGCGGAGGCAATTTAAATTATGATAGATAGATAAATTGAATGAAGAGAGAGCTTCATTTACACGTATTTTATTACTTTGAATTAATGCATGTGGTAATGTTGGTTTTAAGACGCTGACAACCGCTAATGAGCTGCCATGTTTCGGTAGTTTTAGCCACGCCCACTATTTCTCCGGTATCCTAGTGCCATTCTTAAAGGGCGGCGGTACAGCGAACTACCAAGTAAGAAACAGGGGAATAACAAGGAACCAATAGATGGCGCTTTTATATATTTATTGTTCTGTATGAAGAGCTTGTAACGAATTAGATAAGGCGATTAAAAAACGAATGTATTTTGTTTATTTATTTTAAGATACTTTATTTATACTGATTTTAAAAACAAAATAAATGTAAGGAAAATAAAGACATAAACTGCCGACCTTACAGGCGTATTTGCAGGCATCCGTGATCCTCCGATTTGTCCTACTGGTGGGAAGCAGTAGGGACTAGTGGCAAGTGTGGCCCTTCGCGTTCCCTTGCGACGCACACGTCATACCCCTTTACTGGACGTACCTCATCGTTCCACGAATTATGCAGCTAACTCGCCATTATCAAAAATTATCACAAACATGTATGACAATAATAATTGAGTAAATAATTTATTTATAGTTTAGTATATTACCTACTACTATTCCTAAAGATTTTGTCTACCTCTTTGCCTGTCTGCGCAATCCAGCAATATTGTATTTACTTGTAATAATTACACTTGAAGCCTGTTATTAGTCTTAATATGGATATTGTTTATGTTTAGTTATACGATTGTAACGCTGTTGGTTTCAATAAATAAATAAAATAAAAATAAAATAAAATCGGTAGGACCACAGGTGAAAACAAGTGCAGGACCACGGGTAAAAGACGGTATTAAGGGAGAGATGGTACCTTCCAGGGTTTACGGCAGAGAGAACCATTTTAATTGGGCAGTATTATATTTTTCGAAGTGACCATGGGGAATACATGTATTTACTATTTAGGCTTTCATTTTACTGACATAGGTTTGTCAATTGCAAGATGTGAGTAAATATTCACAAGTCAGTATTACTGAGGTATCTGGGACATGTGGGTTGATTGATTGGTAACTGAAGTACTATTTCGTGCACCTTGATGTTGTCTCTTATAGGCAGGGTCCGTGTGAATCTTGGGTCTGCTATTTCAGGCAGTAGGTGATTTGGTTAAATGATGGTAATTTTTATTTAATTTTCTGTTCCCAAATTACTTCTATCTTTAATTTAACTTTTTCTCCAGACCATACTGAAAATAAGCATTTCTTCTGTCTTGACATATGGAGCTGGCCCTGGATTTTATAATAACATTTGTGATTGGTGTTTATTTTTAGGGACTCTTCTTTGTCTTTTACCCAAAATTAGTTTTTGCTGAGTGCCTCATCTAGGCCTAACTTGTACGCAGTGATTGGGCATTTAATTTCAATTATGACATCTTCGCCACAGATACCATCAGGTGTCGCTTCAAGATAAGGCAACTCTGCGTCTATAAACAACCCACAAAGCGCAATTTCAAGACTCAATTGTTTCGACAGTTGCAGTATGGCTATTTTTTCGTTTTGCTGGCCATGTGTTGAGGAAATGTGATCCATATTTTTTTATATAAAATGTCTTTTATCAAATTGGCGCATCCAGTATTTGGTCTTTTCTTTATAACACGGCCGAAATTGGAGGCTCTCAGTTCCATCCACTAACTACTATATTTTTGACGAATCGTTTTTTATTCTATTAAACTTCGTTCTTCGTCAGTTTTTTAGCGATAGGATAAAATTGTCTTTCATTTTTTTAAGGATATCTTCTGGCAAATCTGGTTTATTACACTGATTTTCAAAACTTTTATCTGTTTTTGTAAACATGATACGTAATTTTTCTTCACGTACTTGCTGTTTAAGAGTATCTTTTTCATTCTTCTTTCTTCTACCAGCTTTAGTTTCCCTTGTGGACTTTTTGCCAAGATGTGTTTATACTGTCGAGATATTGATTTCTTTGTGTTGAATGACACGGTTGCCGCAGTAAATCTCGTAGCATGTGATCTATAAATTTATTCTTTTTCCTCCAACATTTTTTACTATTATGCTGTGGTAGCGCTCGACAAGATTACTGTCCACGCACGAAGTCTCATCCATGACGATGAGACTTCGTGCGTGGCCTGTTATATTTTGAATCAGCAGTGCGCTTCCGAAAATGTATTTAGCAAAGTCACAGCGACTTTGGCGGTGAAAACTCTAATGGCGGCTGTACAGCTGGCACTCTCGGCAAGAAGCTCTAGTCGAAAGTATGCCTGTACACACTCATTCTAACATTTAAACTTGAGACTCCCGCTACAATGGACGTAGAAATTGCTGCTGCTGTTTATCTTTGTTTAAACATTTACCATAACAAGAAAATTCGTAAACCATGGAGAAAACGACGATGGTGGATGATTTCTATGCACCGCAATAGAACCAGGTGAATACTTACTTAATAAAATTTCATGAATACTTTATGTATTTTACAGTATATAATTAATAGAAATATATTATATAAATATATTATTTCAGAAGCACTATGGAAAATCAATTGGCTGAGTTAGTGGTGGAACCCTCTGGCCAATTTACCACTTTACACGAATGTCTCTATCATACTTTGAATATTTATTGCAAAAAGTTTCTCCGTTGATAAGTAAGGCAAATACCCTTAGAAGAGAAGCCAAAATTCACCTAGCAATTACATTAAGATTTTTATCCAGCGGAGACAGCTTTGAAAGTCTACATTTCCTCTTCAAAGTTTCCAGTTCAATTATTTCTAGAATTGTGCCCGAAGTTTGTATTACTCTAAACCAAGTTTTGAAGGATCAAATTAGGGTAATTAAAAACAAATTGTATTTATTAGAAAACAAAATTGAAAGGTAAGTAATCTAACAAAATTGTAGTAAGGAGATACTTATAAACTATGCGTCATAATATGTTTGACTTACAATGTTAGTAAAGTGTTCTGAATCTGTTGGTGGGCTCACAATTTCGTCAGATAAAATTTGAATAACGTCATTGGAATGTGATGTTTTAACCCCTGGATCAGAATACGAAGTACATGTCGATGCAGGCCTTACGTAGTACGTTGGTGATGTAGTAGATTACATTCTTTGAGTTCATTCTAAGTCTTTGAGTTGGTTCTAAATGCGAAGTGTGCGTCGGTGAAGGCCGGGCGTAATATGAGGGTGTAGTATTCATACGCTTTATAAATAACCCATCAATTTCGTACATCATATTTCTTAAACTTTCTGTTTTACTTAGTTTACGGAGCTTATTCGCAAGAATCTTGCCATAACGGTCGAAATCATCTTCGGGCACTTCGGGTTTTTTTCAAAACCTTATTTAGGGTACTCATGGCTTCCTTCATCGACTTTCCAGCTTTTTCCAGTCCTATGGGATTTTTCCGGCGCCGCGGTATTGTTGAAGAAATCGTAGGCGCAGGTTCTAAATGATCATTTTCAGCTACATCCTACACCAGTTTCTGGTGTTGGTGGTATCTGAAAATATGCTTTAATAGTCATGGCTACAAATAGAAAAAGGATTTAGAAATTTTCCAAGGTGTATAGGAGCAATAGATGGCAAACACATTGTTATGCAATCACTTTTGTACATTGTGGTTCAGAGTACTATAACTATAAAAAGAGTTTCAGTATTGTTCTTCTTACTTTAGTCGATAGTAACTACAATTTTATTTTTGCTGAAATTGGAAGCCAGGTAAGAATAAGTGATGGCAGTGTCTTTCGTAGTAGTCAACTATGGCAAAGAATTTGTTCAAATAATTTAAATTTTCCAATGCCACGACCGCTACCAGGGAGTTCAAGAGAAGTTCCGTATGTTTTTCTGGGAGATGGGGCATTTGCATTGTCAACACATGAAGGCGTATCCAGGAAGTCATAATGAATGGACGCCGAAACGTATATTAAAAATAATGTATTTGGGATACTAGCCACAAAATTCAGAATATTTCGTAAACCCATACTACTTAAGCCAGAGAAAACCACTATAATTACTTTGACTTGTGTACTTCTACACAATTTCTTGAGGAAGATTAGAACGTTATCGGCAATTTATACACCCTCAGGTACAGTTGACGTATTTGACAGCAACAATGAGCTGGTCACATCAGGTTTGTGGAGGAATGAAATTGATGACACGTGTGCCATCAGACCTTTGCAACAAATACCAAGAAGACCAGCACAGGATGCATATCAGATTAGAGAAGAGTTTACAACATATTTCGTTAACAGTTAAAGTAATGTTGTGTAATGATTTACTTAATTACTTATAAGTCTTATAACCCGTGCTAATAAAGCAATGGGTTATATATACCTACCTGTTACCTATTGTAATAAATACGTTCATAATAAAAGTAAATAGGATGTTTTCTTACCTCTGTATCCGTGTTCAAAGTTTTTCTACACTGAACTATATCATTTAAAAATGAGTCCATTAACGCTTACCATATCGGTTTATAAACTGAATCCGCTGCAGAACCGGTTTGAATAGAGATAATAATTTTTCTTTTATGGCCACGATAGGTGAGTCCCGTTTCTTGTTTAATTCGGTTAGAGGGAATCCAATTTGCTCGCTTATTCCTACCCAAGCGTCATAGAGATACTGCTTATCCTTGTGTTTCACATCCTTCGCGTTCCATAAAACAGATTCTGTCTGATAGATCTCCAAAAACTGTAATTCGCGTTCGTTAGACCACATAGTGAAATACGTCTGTTCACCAAAACATTCAGCGAGCAACTAAATGAACGAGTGTGTACATGATCGTTCTTGTTTACCTCGCACGAGCCACCTGAGTCGAAGGGTCTCCCCTTTGACTCAGGCGCAAAAAACCGACACGCCACCGCGAGCGAGATAAGGACAAGAGGGCGCGACGAAACGAGCTCGCGCGCTCGGTCTGTCTCGGGGTGTCTCGACGACTGTGTACAGCCGCCATAAATGGTATTCCGAGAAACAGTGAAAACTATAGTGGCGCCCCCCATGTGAGCGTGTCGGCGGATAGAACTAACTTTAGTGAAAAGTTCACTCAACTGACATAGGTATAATAACTTAAACATGACATTTGGAAGGGTCCATTGATATTCAGAAGCAATTTTTTCTTTATCTGTCAAATCAAAAGTTACTTCATATTCGGTGAAAACTTTGTGAAAACAACACAAGTAGCCCTTAAAATTATTATTTTTTTCCGTACTAAAGGTAAAAAGTTATTTTGTGTGTGTTTATATGGATTAAAAACGTTTATTTTTCGTATTGTGATAAAATTAAACTACAATATTAATTTCGTGTAGATGGCTCTCACTCTAATTATGTTGGCATTTTTAAAGGAAGCTTACAGCATGGACCTTTTAAACAGACAACAACTTAAGTGGTCTACACACGGCCCTAAAATCAGAAGCAATATCGGGAGAGCGAAAATCGGCTACGACTCTACACACGTCCCTGCCAGCTAGTACGTACCGACTGTGTAGCAGAGCGCTCTTCGATAAGATGCCGCCGGCACTTTCCAAACAACAAAAAATAGGCATCGCTTTGGCTCTTTCTACGGTGCAAGTAAAACAAAAAAGAAATAGAAGGATTTGGGCAAAGACTTTCTTGTTGAAACGAGACAAATTGAGCAACATGAATTTAATGTTATATTTAGAACTAACCACCAGATTTAAAAACTTTTCAATCCTCTTTCATATGAAGTGCGCATATTTTCGAGATTTTTCTTAAAATCGGCTAGCGTAGTTTCTTTTCCAATCTCTTCATTAAAAACTTGCAAAAGCATTTGCCTACAAACGACGCGATTTCGGGTACGATCTAGGACGCTCCCCACCACCGGCCCGATATTGCCTCTGATTAAGGAACGTGTGTAGACCACTTTAGCAAATCTTTGCGGCACGTTTTCGAGACGTTTTCGAGACGATACGTTTTCGAGACGATGACAATATACGGTTGTATCGCCTATCTGAAGAACTAATTAGAGCTTTAGAAGATAACATAAAAAGTTTTATTCTTGTGCAAAAGAACCGAAGAGACTTAAATCTAAGAACCAAGGTAAGTTTATAATATTGCATATACCTCCTTTTTAAAGTGGTCATAATATTGTTACGAGCTGGGGTCGACGATGAATTAAAACTCACTATGCCACTAAACTGTACTTTATTTTCTAACACAAACACTAAACACACTTATTTCTCACTATTAGAAACACTACTAAACACTTCCGACTACTTCCCTTCGCTTCTAGTTTATCACTCCGATATTCAATTGTACTGTCCCGGTCCGCTCGTCGGCGCGCTATTTATACTGGCCGGATAACAAACTAGATCATTCTTGCATATTCCCGAACATTCCCGCTACAGACGAAACATTCTAGCGTCGTAGCAATGTTCTAGTAATAACAGCAACGCCATCTAGTAGCTAGTAGACGAAACCGCTTTAACCCAGCGCTACATCTAATCTCTTCTAGTTCTTTGATTCACCGATAGATGGCGTTATTTTCAATTATCGCCATTCGTTACAATATAAATTGTTTGTTTACAGATATATAATGATTTTGAATGCATATTTTCCAAACAAACTAATTTATCGGATTCCATTGGACTTTAGTTCTGCAAATCCTTTTTTTATTGTAAAGCTCTATATGTACAATATTTTAGCAAAATACCTATGTACGTAATTACTTACTGGTTTACTTTTTGGCAAGGGTACCAATGGACACAAATAATACTTAATGTATTGTATTTTGCTAAAATTTGTTTCAGATCCTATCTTCACTACCATTTCTGGCATCTCGAAGTTATCAGAAAATAGTTGGTATGAATATTAGGAACTTTGTTTCACAACCTTCAATATCTCGGTCTCTCCATCAAATAATTAATGCACTATGTCATCAAGATACCGTGAAGTTTATACGATTTCCTCAAAATGCATCCGAACGACAAAAACTTAAAGAAATGTAAGTACCGTCAACTGTGGCATCTTTACTTTCCGTGAGCAACTTTACGTTTACTTTACTAAGCGTACCTCACGCTACATAATATGGAATATTTTTTTATCTGTTGCATTGAGTGCAAATTTTAACGTTTAAGTAGATTTTATGATCAATAATGGTGTCACACAAAGTTTTCCAAGCTGGCAACTTCGCTAACTGTCAAGTACTGAGACGTTTAATTTCATGTGGTCAATTAAGCTCGCAGCGAGAACGAAGAAAAATTTGTGTTTATTCAATAAAATCGGCGTATAGGTGAGTGACTAATGTTGCATTGTATAGGGTATATACTTTTTTAAGTATATTTAAATTATTTAATCCTTTAAAACGCCTATCTCCTGAGTTATGGAGGGCGGTAATGTTGCTTGAGGTTAGGTCAAGTTACTTCACCTAGCACGATGGCAACTTTACCTGCGACTAGGATTGTTAATTATGCAATAATCATGTAGATTTAGTTGGGCTTACTTTTTATTTTTATTATTGTATTTATTTTGTCAAGTTCATTAGCTTTCACATGTGAACGGTAGTTAACTTGTCAAGTTTAAGAGAGCCCGCAGACATACAATTGTAAGTTGGCCGACTATCGAACGACTAAATTGCGTACTTCTATAATTTAGTTGGGCAACTTTTTAATTGTGCGTAATCGGAAGGGAATCTCGGTTTTGATACGATCGGTATCCAATTAATTAGTTGGACGATTTAGTTGGAGAAGATGTGCGGGCTAGCATAAGTAATTACACCTATTAGTATACTCTGCGATTTAGACGGCCAACTTACAACTGTATGTCTGCGGGCTCTCTAAGGCAATCATAATGAATGTGATAATAATGTATTGATTATATGCTACCTGCGCTTAAATAAGGCGTGCTTTATAAGTCACTGACATCCCGAAACGTATGTACTTAGTTAGTAAACGTAAATTAAGAACATTTTTGCGTAGCTAATATAAAAAAAATAAAATAATGAAAAAATAATGAAATATTAATTTTGATAACAAAAAATAATATATACGAAAATATCAAAAAAGATTAATAGTTATCATGAAAATAGTGTCTAAAAAGCGCGGTGTATAATCAGAGTATTATTACTAACTGTAAACTACTAGCTGTGTTATTAATTAATATTAATATTCCAAACCATTACAGATCTTTTCAAGATACCGCCAAGAAAATGCACTACAGTGAAAAGAAACAAAAGACGTTTAGGCGCGTGTAATTACAAAAACTACTCTGAAGAAATGCTTTTACTAGCTGTTGACTTAGTTAAAAACAAAAACACAACTTACACAACTCTTACGATGCCGAGAAGCAATTAGGAATACCCAAACGGACCATTGAAAAGAGAGTAAAAAATCTACACTCCGATAAACTTGGCCCCCGTTTCCGTTTAAATCAAGAAGAAAAGCAAAAAATTATCAAAGTAGATACTCATTGCGGCAGTTGATTTTGGATGTCCGCTATCACGGTTGGACTAAAAGAAAATATTAAGGACGCGTTTACAAAATTAGTAGGTACAAAATCGCGTCACTACAGCGACACGGCGGCAACGATACGTACTACGTACGGTAACTTGCGAAAATGTAGTTCAACTAAATATCTTTGAGACTCTAGAATTTTTTGTCATATGTATCTATGTTATAGGCCTGGAATATTATTATTATATTGTAGGTGTCGTATGAATGTAATGACGGTAAGACGCGATAGACTTCGAAAAAAGCAATATACGCATACAAAATATTCGCTAAAATCAATTTGATACTTCTCATATTCTGTGCGTATTACGTCCAAATAAGTTTCTTATTTTTTTTATATAAATGGACATAATTACTTTATTTTTCCATTATGTTGTTTCAGGATATATTTCGGTATTAAGATATTATTTTGTTTCTTGCGTTGAAATCTGGTAAGATTATGTGGACTGATGATATACCGGATGGTATATCATCAGTCCACATAATCTTACCAGATTCACCACATTCAAGTGTTGCGACTGGAACTCATAAAAGAGTTGACCTAGTTATGCCAGGTTGGAGCTCATTTTATTTGTTTTGGTGAGACCCTACCACTGGTACTAGTGAAGTAACCTTCCAAGGTTATTCGATGAGTCTTACTGGTACTTTTATGTGAGTAGAGCTAGGCATGCCGAGTTTGGGCTCATTTTGTTTGTACATAAGAGACCCTACCACTGGAACTTATGAAATAACCTTCCAGGGTTATTCGATGACTCTTGCTGGTACTAATATGTGAGTAGAGCTAGGCATGCCGAGTTTGGGCTCATTATGTTTGTACATAAGAGACCCTACCACTGGAACTTATGAAGTAACCTTCCAGGGTTATTCAATGACTCTTGCTGGTACTCATGTGTGAGTAGAGCTAGGCGTGCCGAGTTTGGGCTCATTTTGTTTATACATAAGAGACCCTACCACTGGAACTTATGAAGTAACCTTCCAGGGTTATTCAATGACTCTTGCTGGTACTCATATGTGAATAGAGCTAGGCATGCCGAGTTTGGGCTCATTTTGTTTGTACATAAGTGACCCTACCACTGGAACTTATGAAGTAACCTTCCAGGGTTATTCGATGACTCTTGCTGGTACTCATATGTGAGTAGAGCTAGGCATGCCGAGTTTGGGCTCATTTTGTTTGTACATAAGAGACCCTACCACTGAAACTTGTGGAGTAACCTTCCAGGGTTATTCGATGACTCTTACTGGTACTCATATGAGAGTGTACTCGGTACGGTACTCATAAGTTCCAGTGGTAGGGTCTCTTATGTACAAACAAAATGAGCCCAAACTCGGTATGCCTAGCTCTACTCACATATGAGTACCAGCAAGAGTCATCAAATAACCCTGGAGGGTTACTTCATAAGTTCCAGTGGTAGGGTCTCTTATGTACAAACAAAATGAGCCCAAACTCGGCATGCGTAGCTTTACTCACATATGAGTACCAGCAAGACTCATCGAATAACCTTGGAAGGTTACTTCACGGTGTTTTCACTTAGAACATTTGAAGGGATACGAGAATTTCACGATTATGTTACCATAAGACGATAGATGCGGTTAAACTAAATTCTTGTGCTTTTTTTTAGTAAACCACATTGGTATTTTTCACTTTGCAACCCTGTCATAGAAAATTGCTACGTTTCATTATATGCAGTAACTTAGTTTGAATTTAAAAAAGTTAGGTCGTAATACTGAAACAATTTTATATGAAATAATAAAAGTGAGTTTTAGAAACCTTGTTTTATGCGAAACAAATCTTAACTGTAGTTATTTTAGGTCTTACACAATAGTATAAATTTATGTAGGTCTGCTTGTAACGAAACGTTTTGAAAATATTGTGGTTTGATTCAAAACTAGAAACGTCAATTACTTTAACTTTTTCGCAAATTATGATATCGTTTTTATTGTGCTTCTCGTTTAATTTTTCGCGACTTGGCTATACTTAGACATCGAAGGACCCTCTTACGACGACTTACTTACGCTTTCTCCACCGGACTTTGATTTGCTTTTGTATTTGGTTATTGTTGTTAACGATGTCTATATCCGTCGATAAAAAGTGTTGTGTGCCCAATTGCGGTGAAACCCGTAAGTATTTACGTTTCAAATTTTATAAAATTGTAAATATTATACCTATCTACCAAATATTTACATGACTTGATGTTATAATAATTGTTACAAAGTACTTTTGTATAATAGAGTTCATGACCCGCGAAATCGCACTAAGTACTTATAAATTATTATTTCGTATTTCGGTTTCTCATAATACATTGATTAAAATGTTATATTAATCGCCAAAGTGCAGTCAAGGGCCTGTAAGCCGCATTTTCAAGACTTAAATAGTAATCATCAAGTATTACATATAATGTATTTCAGGTTCTGATGGTGCTATTCTACATGTTTTTCCCAATTATGGAATAGACTCTGAACGCTTCCGAACATGGATTTATGCTATTGGTGGAGATCTACTGGCATTGGATAATGAAATCATTATGAAGTATAGAAGAGTGTGCCACAATCATTTTGAACCTCGATATTATACATCCAGCAAAAGACTATGTGCTAATGCAGTGCCAACATTGAATGTACCAGGTCTGAAGTGACTTTTTGTAGATTATATCAATTTTGTAATATCTGAAAACTAATAAAATTTTACTATCTACTACACACTTTTTTACTTGTTACTATCTACACAGCTTAGTAAAAGTACCTAAAAGAAATGAATAATCTCAAATTTGTTATTACCACACAGGATTTCATGTAAGAAGAGAGCCATTACAAGAGAGAACAAATGTGGAAATAACACATCAAGGCAAAGACTTCCTACCTACTGAACTATATCAAAATACAGCATCAACTTCAAAGTCAGGTTGGTATCATAATATTATGAACACACTTTTTTTTACTTTAGGTACAAGAATAATTTTCTCTTTCCTTAATACATATATCCGCAGTAGTTTTTATTTCCTGTGACTCGGTAGTTTTGGGCACTTTGTAATATTCTTAACCTGTCCTAGGAAAAGTCTGACAATATTCATCTAGTGAATCAACCTAATAACACTTATTGGGAGCAAATTTGGTATGAATAACTGACCATACATTAGCAATTTATGCATGATGGCTGACCAGCGAAGCTGAGTGCCAAAGTAAATAATTGTTAAAGTGAATGAAAGTGGGACTTTATAAGTTATATTTAGTAGTTGAAACACTTTAGGAGTGTAGTGATAGTGTATATTAATGGCATACATGATCATTGAGGCCTATGTCATCCTAGCGCCTACCCGGTTGCATCCAAGACTCTGGAGCCGGGTCCGCTTACTAGTCTAACCAAATTTGGCAGAATATTCGCTTTTCCACAGAGCGACTGCCATCTGACCTCTGCAATCCAAAGAGGTAGCTATTTTCCATGGTTTAGACCAGTGTCAGGATACTTGAGGGTACTGACTCCCCGTAACGACTGTCAAAGATCTTCATGAGAGCCAAGACCCACAGCTTAACGTGCCTTCCGAAGCACAGAGCAAGCTATAATTAATTAATTAATACGCACATAACTTCGAAAAGTCCTAAGAATAGTCATTGGTGTGTGCCGTGGGTTCGTACACGAGACTGTCTGCGTGGCACTCTGTTGTTCTCTCCACTAGGCTATCGCTGCCACCTGCCTGCTAACCATTTATACAATTACACAAATTAAACTGATGTTGATAAATGTTTTTTTATTAATTTCTAGTTGTAACTGTAACTGAAGAATCATTAGAGATACTCAAACCAACAGAAACAATAGCAAGACTCAAAAATGTTGGAAAATCTTCTATAAAAGGTAATATATTCATTTCTTTTATTTTAGAAACCAATTAATCACTTATTACTAATATAGATTAAAATTCCTTATTAAGAAAGAAAGATACCTTATTTGTGCTATTAGGCTTAGTACTTTACTACTTACTATTGATATCTAATCATATTGCATAAAAGAGCATGATGTGCACACAAACCAGATCATAACATAACAGATTTAAAAAAATACTGTTGCTGCTGTAACCACTATGAAACTTTAAATGAAATTCTGTTAATGTTCTGTTATGTTAACATTAATGTTACACATTTGAATTAACTCATCCTCATTCTCCTAGCGTTATCCCAGTTGCATCCTAGGACTTTCGTCTGGGAGCCTGGGGTCCGCCTTTGAATTAACTAGTATTTATAAATTACAAAAGTGATAAATGTAAATAAACCACTATGTAATAGAGGGGCCCGTGGCACAATGGCAACCGCTCGAATCAAGTGATTCGCAAGGTTAAGCGCGTTCGTCACCGTCTGATTTATAGATGGGTGACCGGCCACAAAAATTCACACCCCCTCCGTGCCTCGGAGAGCACGTTAAGCCGTCGGTCCCGGCTGTCATCAGAAGATCTTTGACAGTCATCAGAGTTCAAAGGCGGACCCCAGGCTCCCAGACGAAAGTCCTAGGATGCAACTGAGATAACGCTAGGAGAATGAGGATGAGTTAATTCAAATGTGTAACATTAATGTTAACATAACAGAACATTAACAGAATTTCATTTAAAGTTTCATAGTGGTTACAGCAGCAACAGTATTTTTTTAAATCT